>CM060403.1:146782907-149227276 GCA_030545235.1 Helianthus tuberosus | reverse complement strand
ATTGGACGTTTTTTTCTAAAATGGGTGTAGTGGGGATGTGGGTATTATGTTAAAAGGGTGTAGAGAATTAAATAAAAATAAAAAACCCAACAAAAAAGCTATTGGCCAAAAAAAGGAAGATTAAATATGATTGGCCTTTCAAATTTGCACAAAGCGTGATTTAAAAAACACCTAGGGGGCTTTTTTGAACAATAACTCCCAATAATGCCCAGGGGTTGGGGTGGGCGTGTTTGAGGGGAAAAAGTTGAGCATCAACGCCCACTACGCATAGTCTTAGCCCCGTATAATGAAGGTATCTTCCCTCTGACTTAGAAAAGAGGTTAAAATAATACAAGGTGTATCTACAGGAGTATTTATGAGTAATCTAGTTTACCACTAGAAAAATCTTTTGCATTTATTTTTTTTTATATAACTAGGTACACCCACGCTCTGCGACGGCGGTTAATAACTTTTAGAGTGAATTTCAAGGATTGTCCTTTATCTTTATATCCATTTTCAGGCGTTGTCCTTTATGTTCAAAATTGACGAGTTTTGTCCTTTATGTTTTCATATCATACACGTTTTGTCCTTTAGGCTTAACCCAGTTAGTTTTTTCAGTTAAATTAGGTCATGTGCTTTGCACATGAGGGCATTTTTGTCAATTCAAAGGTTGCAGAAGCTGTGTGCTATAAATCTGCCGTTGAATTTACCTTTGAATTGACAAAAATGCCCTCATGTGCAAAGCATATGACCAAATTTAACTGAAAAAACTAACTGGGTTAGGCCTAAAGAACAAAACGTGTATGATATGAAAACATAAAGGACAAAACTCTTCAATTTTGAACATAAAGGACAACGCCTGAAAATAGATATAAAGATAAAGGACAATACTTGAAATTCACTATAATTTTTAAGAAAATTAAACTAAATCATTGATTAACATTAATAAGAAAGGAGATGTAATACTAAAATATTAAAATTACAAGAAAATACAAGAAATAAGAAAAAAAAAATTACAGGTTACTTTAGTAGTAACTAGTGTTTGACATCCGCGTTGCGGGCACGTGAGTCGTAAAACCATACTAAGTAGTAAGCAAACGAAGGTCAAAATTGGGGAAAATTGTAAAACAAAAACATTAATCTGTACCGCCACGTGACGTAAAATGTAAGGCAGAAATTGTAAAACTAAAATGCAAATTTATACCATTACGTGCCATAAAACGTAGGCAAATAAACACAAACTTATACTGCGAGTTGGAATAAAATGTAGAAAAACTCGAATTTATAAAAAAAGCTTTAACCTAAAGAAAAAAAGGATAAAACTTGAAGACTATATAAATCACTTTAACTAAATTAACTAAAAAACAATCAAAATAAACTTTGCTAGAAGATAAAAACCATAAAAAACAAAAGAGGTACTGTTCCTAAGAACATAACTCAATTGTTATTATATATTATATATTATATTATATAATTATATATTATATATTATAAATTATAAAATATAACAATTGTTGAACAATCTTAGGAATAGTGTATAGATTGGACAAAAGTCAAATGTTAATTACCATTCTCCCATCTTGTATCTATATATTATTGAGGCTTAAAATCCTACAAATGGTTAGACCATGCGTAGTGGTAGAAGGTTATAATGCCCCCACCATGGGGCATTATACGACACGTGCCGTCCTAGTCAGCAAGGGGGCATTATAGCGAAAGTGGTGTAGTGGGTATAATGCTCCATAATGCCCCTACCAATCATTAAAAAAAAAAACAAAAAACAAAAAGCAAGTAATTGCTCATTGGTTAGTCAAAGATTTGACCTCTCCCCATTGGCCAAAACCAATATCCATTTGCCCACTTAAGCGTTATATTTAAAACGCCATAATGCAAATTTTCAATTTATAACGCCTTATAACGCCCCATGTAATGGGGGTGGGGGCGTTATAGGGCGTTTTCGGGCAAAAAATTTTTAAAAAAACGCCCCATTACGCATGGTCTTACCTTGGCTTTTTGGGCCTTTTATTTGCATAGTGTTATTGGGTTTATGTTTTTATGGATTATTTAAAGTCTATAAAAATAAAATTATTATATTATATACTATAACATAAATACAATCGCACAATAATGATTGTTAAATTTATTTATTTACTTTTAGAGTCTGATCACCTATTATTATTTATATTAGTATTAAGCATTTTTTATTTTATAAATTGTTGTATATATCATTACGACATACTTACTCTTTGTCTACGATTTGATAAAAGTTTAATTCGAATGTGTCTATATAGTTGCTTTTTGTTCTTTACCATGACGAGCTGAACCACTACTGTTTGAGAAACATCGATATTGGTGGAGTATTCGTTTTTATAGTTTTTATGATATATCCCAATAGAGTATTTCTTTGTACCAAAAAACTTAGCGAGTGCTGGTAATTTTTTTTCCAAATGTGTATATCTCTTTTCGATTGTTGTAGCTAGTGCTAAAATCGTACCAGTACTGTAACCAAACAAACCACATTGATACCGACCGAAACCCGCAGCGGAGCGCGGAGAATACCACTAGTTATATAATAATAGGATGTTGGTCCTAGAAGAACAGATGATAAGGAAAGCCAAAATACTTGAAGACTATATAAACCACTTTAACTAAATTAACTAAAAAACAATCAAAATAAACTTTGCTACAAGATAAAAACCATAAAAACAAAAGAGGCATTGTTCCTAAGAACATAACTCAATTGTTATTATATAATAATAGGATGTTGGTCCTAGAAGAACAGATGATAAGAAAAGCCAAAATTGGTTCAAAGTACTGCTGATCATCATAAGCACTGTTCGCACAAGATTCTCCCATTGATAGTGGTTTACTAACTTCTGATAGACTACAAGCACTGTTCAGCACAACTACTGTTAGCCAAAGACCTAATCTATTGTAAAGAACTGAAGCTCTATCTACTGCTGTCTTCCAAGCACTGCTGAAGATTAAAGCACTGCCCATTCAAGGACTGATCACCCTTTTGAAGAAAGCACTGATGCTCAATATCAGTGCTTAGACTACATCAGTGAAAAGTGAAACAGTAGTTTAATTGTAATTAGTGTCTATGTAATCAGTGGTTTATATGTAACAGTGTTTAGAGTCAGTTAGGAGGTTAGATGTCACTTTCATTGTGACGTCAGCCAAAGTTGCCCAGTGGTTTGCTTGTACTATAAATAAAACAGTACTCTGTACTGTTCCAGAAGCTCTTTCACCACAAGTCATTCAGTACGAACAAATCATAGAGCTCAGGATAAGGGGGAGTCTAGTGTGTACATGCAATTTAGTTGACTCTTGTAATAGATACAATCTTTCGACTGAATGAAATCATGTTTACTTAAAACTATTCTCCATTGATTGTGTTATCAAAGTTTATTTCCATATTCCGCTGCAATTCATATCTATGTCTCATCTTCATTTTAATTAAACAACACAATCTAAGAAATTCAGATCCTAACAATGGGTATCAGAGCTTTGGACAGTCAAATTTGATCTAACAATCATTTTGACGTAAAAGTTCAGCTCAATTTCATTGATACTTTCGATTGTTCGTATTTAGTTGAAAAACAGAGTAAGGGATAATCACGTACAAAAGTTGATTATTCAGTACTTGTAAAACAACCAGAATGACGTCACAATCACAAGACACTCATAACACTGGCACACTCTTTAAACCACCTATGTTGGTCAGATCCGAATACAACATCTGGCAGCGTAGGATGGGTCACATTTTGCTCAACAGAATACAGGATGCTGGAAGTCGGTTGCCTTTGGACCACATGTTCCAATGGTGCTGAGTGCTGAGGATCCAAAAACCTTTGTACCTAAGAAAATTGAAAACTTTTCCGAACAGGATTTTCAAAAAATTGAACTAGATGCAAAGGCCTTTAGCCTAGTAGCATCAGCACTCCCCAATGAAATCTATGCTGGGCTTTACACTGTAACAGTGTCAAGGAATTATGGGATGCACTTAAGGAACAGTTTGGTGGTACTGAAGAAGTAATTGAAAACAATAGGGAGGTTTTGAATCAGCAGTATGAAACCTTTTGTCACATCAAGGGTGAATCATTAACACAACAGTTTGAACGTTTTAGTTGTCTCATAAGTGAACTGAAACTTGTTAATGTTGAATTTGCTAAATCAACTCTAAATAGTAGGTTTCTAAGGTCAGTTCCTGAAAAAATGGGACATAATTGCTTTTGTAACCAGAAATTCGGTTGGGTTCAAAGAACTTAGTCTGACCCAGCTTCATGGTCGACTCCTTACCTATGAGAGGGAGTTGAACCAGAAAAAGAAGCTACAAGAGTCTGGGAAGGTTGCTGATGATTATACCTTCGGCAACACAGCTCTTTTGGGTCAGGAAGAATCTGGTAGTAGTAAGGATCAGGGTTATGATCATTACATTGACATAACAGCTGGTGGAGCTTTCAACAACTCTGATTCTTACTCATCTAACTATGCTTTTACAGCAAATGGAGAAAACCAGAATTCTGATAATATGTACTTTGAACTCAATGATCTCCAGCACTTTGATCCATCTGATATGGAGGAGATGGATATTTTGCACCAACTTGCACTGCTGAGTGTTAGAACCAGTAAGTTCTATAAGAGAACAGGGAGAAATTTTCCAAGGTTACATGGGAACTTGAAAGTTGGGTTGGATAAATCAAAGATAAAATGCTACAAGTGTAATAGGTTAGGTCATTTTGCAAGAGAATGTAGGAGCCAAAATAATGGACCAATCATCACACATCCTAGCTCTAAACCTCAACAAACTCAAAACACTGTGCATTATACCCAATATACCCCTGCTGCTCATGTAAACACTGCTCACTATGCACACCCTGCAACACCTGTTCCAGTGCACTATGTCCAAACCCCTGTTCCACAGATACAGTATGTCCAGGCCCCAGCTCCTCAGGTTCAGGTGCAACAACACCTCAACAAGCTGCCCAAACTTCTGTTCAAACAGATCAGCAAAGCTTCTTCACCCAAGGATTTGTTGATTGGAGTAGCTTGCTTGAAGATTTAGCTGATGAAAACTTTGCTCTATATGCTAAGAATGATATTTCTAGTGATGAATTCTGTTTTGCAGCATTAGAGTCCATTCCAGAAGGGCTGGAAACTGAAGAAGGAGCATCCAGTGCAGAAACAGTGGATACAATTGCTGAAGCAGTGGTTACTGCTGTTGTTAATGAACAACTGTTGGAAGAAAATTCAGAATCCCTGATGGAACCACTGTCTGATCCCTAGTCTGTTGAAGAAGAAGATAAGAAGCCTGAAGAAAGTGAACATGTCTGTGATTGTGCCATGATGGCTGCAACTAAGGTATCACCTCAGGTTCTTAAAAACTATGTTCAGAAAAATGCATCATAGCATTTGCAAATGTTAAGGAGGTGAATGAAAACCTTAGAGATAAAATGTTAAATGATGAGATACAATTTGAAAAATCTTTAAAAGAATTGAAAATCAAATTGTCAGAAAAGGAAAAAGAAATTTGCAGCCTCAAACATGAGCATAGCATAACCAAGGACCAACTTCAGGCAATGATAGAAAAATATCAAACCTGTAAAAAGGAGTTGGAATCCACCCAAATCACATGTGAAAAATGGGTGGAATCCTGCAAAGGTTATGAAGTTATGCTTGAGAAACAGATTAAAAGCAATGTAAAATTTGGCATCGGTTTAAGTAAAAATGACCAAGTTAAAAACACTGCTGCAAATGAATATGGTTCTGTTGAAATCATACCCACTAACAATGATGGTTGTGACAACTGGCACCAAACCGGTAATTTCCGTACACTTTAATTATTATTTAATGACTGCAATTATGTGCTTAAATGTCAACATTGACTAATTTCATGATAAACAAGTGAATTCATGCACGTTGTATACTATAAAATATTGCTTTATGCATAAACGAGAGCGTTGCGTCAGAAATATTAGTAAACTCACCGGTAGGACACAATGTGTCAACAGAACTGCAGAAGGCAGTCAGACATTAGAACTGAGGCCTAGGTGTAGGTCCAACGACAAGAATACATTAAAACCCAAGAGTACATACAAGGGTTTAATATATATACTATACGAAAGCAAAAATAAGCACTAAAAAGCACCGAAAACGCACTTTAAGTGCAGAAATTTATACAAATCAGCAATAAATCAGCTTTTAGCACATGGATATCATGCAGAAATTTCGCTTGATTATCCAGAATACTTCCCTAAGTATTGGGAACTGAAAGAATACAAAAAGGTACTTAAAAGACACTAAAAAGTGTGATTTAGCACTTTAACGGATTGATATCCAACCGAACAACCGGACTTTACCCGAAACATAAAAATATTGTCAATGACATTGTTTTTCTTTTTCTGAGCCAGTTAGGGTCCCCGAATACCCTAACACCCGTTATAAATTACAACACACATAATACCTTATTTTTAATTCCTAACTAAACTAATATCACTTGACTAATTAGTTGGAATTGAACCATAATGCCCCACCCCCCAACCGATCGGATTTTCCCTAGGGAACACACACATCACCAACTTTTGATTAATTTATTTTCTTATGTTTCATATCTAAACTACATAATATCTAAAGGTTAATAGTGGAGGATGGGTAATATAATTACACACAAAATCACATTTTTCATTCACAAACCACAACTCAAAAATTTCATTCTCTTTCCCTCCTCTCTTGCAATCGGCCGAACATACACACACACCCACCATCACTTTTCAATTTTGATCAAGGCATTTTACATACAACCAAAGGTGAAGGATCACATACGAGGAGACCCGGTGCTTACGGAATCGCAAGGACCTCACTACGTTGCTTTTATCCACCTTATTTTCGCTTTGTTTCTTCCCTAGCCTTGAGCTAGTTGTAAGTGATTCTAAACACCCTTTTGATCTTGTTTAAAGTGGTTAATAAGAAATTTAACGGGTAAAAATCATAAACACTAGAGATCAAAGTTTAAAGTCTTGCTAAGAAGATGAACTTGGTGGATAAAAAGAAACTAATAGTGTAAAACCTATGAAACTTGTTTTGTTATGATTATTTTATGTTGTTGATTGTTAGTAGTGGAACGGATCGTCATCCAACCACGCAAGATCATGTTCATGGAACATGAACTAGCATTATGTTAAGTAGGAAAGTTACAAGATGACGAACCCTTTCATACATGAACATGAACTTGTGTAAAAATGATTTTTCTTGTAAAATAGAGTTTTAGACTAGTAGATCTAAAGATTTACAAGTGGTATTTTCGAAGGACCAAGTGTAAGATGCAAATCGTGTTTAAAGGCCAGATCTTACATAAACCAAAAGTGTTTTTGTGAACAAACAAGTGTGTGGACACTTGTGTAACGAGAGGATTTAATAAAGAAATATTTTCGTAAATACCAACTAGAAGTTGTAAAACTTCATATTCTTTAAAAATAAAGTTTTCAAGAAAATGATTTTATTTTTAAAGATAGAAAGATCTACTAAAAGTGTTGGGAGATTACTACGTGTTTTCACATAACTTACAAGTTCATGTGTTCGCGATTTATACTTGCTTTGGCTAGTTTAATGTTTGAATATTGTTTGTTGATGATTGGAAAATTGTTGATTGAATTTTGAAAAGAAAATGATACGCTAGTAAGCGTGGCCACCTCCAGTTACAGAGGAAACTCTGACGAAATTTTTCCAGAAAATAACACTTAGAATATTTTTGAGTGACAAGCGTTATGAATATATTTTTGACTTGTTTTCCACACAAACTTCGCCATGATTTTTATTACAAAATTACCAAATACCGGAGGTGGATTTTCATAAATAAAACTTGTTAAATATATATTTAGAATATATATTCATCGCTTGTGTGATTAGGTGATTATTTTGTGAACTAGGTATATATTATTTTTAGAGTGAAAATAATATGACTTGGAGATACTCATAACGAGTAAAAATACAAAAAATACACATGCAACCTATTTAGACAAAATACATAATTCGGGTGCAAAGTGCAAAATACAAAATACTTATATTAAATTTTGAGAAACTAATATAAGTAAAATACATAGTTAAAAATATAAAATATTTTTGACACAACAATACATATACAAAAGATAGTGACTTGTGCTTACACGATACAAGTCTAGTGACTAACGATAATAGAACACGTTTAGGTCACGACGCACTATAAGCAAAACCAGTGAAGTTTACGACGCAAGGAACGCAAAGTTGTGAGTTCATGCCCCCCCCCTTTTTTCTTAACTGTTTTCAGTTTTATAACTTCGGGGGTGAAATACATGTTACAAATACTTCAGTAATTACAAAATGGTATGATATGTACTAAAACGAGAAGTACTCTTGGCGACAACTAGTGCCAAGAATTGATACGAGAAATCGTGTCACGAATAGGGTACCATAAGCACCATTAATCGTGTACATACTTAGACCACAGAACAAAAGGTTAGATCTAATGGGTTTCAGGGCAGCCCCACTCTTGGTGACAACTAGAACCAAGTAGTGTTTTTGTGTCTCAGTCGTGAATCGACTACAGATAAATGCCTATGGTTTGGTGACTTCCTATGTCGTGTCACATGTTAATGGCTTTGCAACCCATTAACACTTAATACATATGGAAATACTTGATTTATACCTGAATACGGGATTTAACAAATACATACCATGATTTTTATACAAAGTATACAAGCGTTAAATACAAAACTGCATGAATTCACACCAACATTATGTTGACGTTTTTTTCCAAAACTCACATGTATTTCAGGTAACTAGAAGTGGATGTGCGCGCGGTCTTACCCATGCTCGTGGATGTCGCTTACGTTTATCTTTAAATAAAGTTGTAAACTTTTTAAGACAATGTTTATGCTATATCGCGATGTAAACGCTAACTTATGTTTTCAAATTATGGTATTCGAAGTTATTTTATAAGCATGAAGTATGTTTACCTTTCGTATGCAATGAGAACCTTTCATGATCACACCTCGTGCTTCCGCCGCAGAAAGGGGTGTGACAGATTGGTATCAGAGCTGCGATTGTAGTGAACCCGGATTCCTTCTCGAGTCTAGTCTACAATCTCTAGGATCCTTCACGAAAACAATTTTTCAAAGAGTTTTCATTGCATAAAACGTCCCGCGACATCCACTACCCGAAACTAGTTACAAGAGTCTAGAAAAGACACTACGAGACTTAGAGTGCACTTGAGTAGCACCTGTCGTTGACTAGAAATTACTTGCAATTATGTGTGATAATTAACATGTACTAGAAGTAGAATGTCACAAGTATACTTGACTTTATCTGAAAGCGATGGCCCATCTGAAGGAAGAAAATACGAGGATGAAACGAACTGTGCAGACTGTGCAAGGAGTTACGTAATTATGGATGCATACATAATTATGGGATTCAGTGCACAGAAACCACAGCAAGTCTTGTCACGTGTAGATTCCCTCAGTGCAAGCCTACTAAGTACTCTGCTAGACTAATAATTGTTTGATGTCACTTATGTGGTATATACCTGTGAATATATATATACTACTACTGTCTAGTATGGCGATATCAAACAAATACTTAACCCTGTTGTGTTATGTTCTGTCAGAACATGGCACCCAGGAAAGCTGTGAATGCTCGCAATGATGATCAACCTCCTCCTCCCCCACTGCCAAGAACTGCTGAAGAGCTGAACGCTCTACTGGAAGAAAGGATCTCCGCTGCTATTGCCCAATACGAGGCAAACCGAACTCAAGACAGTGGTGGCCCAAGCAACGCTAGACGTAATGGGAACGGAGATTCATCTGGAGGCAACGCAGCTCAAGGTAACCTTAAGACAATATACTAAGCATGGAGAAATTATGAACGGTCTTTGTTTCATTATTTCTTCGATTGCTCACGTGTGAATTGGTTGAATCAATTCCAGGCTGCACTTTCAAGCAGTTCGTCGACTGCAAGCCGATGAACTTTGACGGCACAGGAGGTGCGGTAGCATTTGTACGCTGGACGGAGAAGACTGAAGCTACTATCCGCATGAGCAAGTGCACCTCGGACCAGCAAGTCACTTTTGCTACTGGGTTGTTTGTTGATGAAGCTCTGACTTGGTGGAACTTGCAAGTCCAAACTTTGGGCGATGATGCCGCTTATGGCCTAACCTGGGAAGAACTGAAGGAAAGAATGAGAGAGAAGTACTGCTCTCGCGCTGAACTCCAAAGGCTGGAAACGGAGTTCTGGCACTTGACTATGGTAGGTGCAGTCATCACTGGGTATACACGAAGGTTCCATGATTTGTCTAGGGTAATCCCCTATATGGTGACTCCTGAGTTTAAGCGCGTTGAACGCTACATTTGGGGACTGTCCCCAGAGTTCCGTAGCATGGTAACTTCGGCCAAACCTCAAAAGATCACCGAGGCTATAACTCTGGCTGTCAGCCTGACTGAAGATTGTGTTCGTATGAAGAAGTTATCACTGAACCCAACAGAGGAGACCGAGACACATGCTGAGTCGTTCGGCGACAAGAAAAGGAAGCATGCAAACCTGAATCAAACAATTCGTAACAACAAAAGTTCCAACAAGAAGCGTGACCCCAACCCATCTCAGGAGGTGAAATCTCTTGCAGCCATGAACGACGCTCCAGCAAAGGGATACCTGGGCACCTTGCCCAAATGCAATCGGTGCAAACGTCATCACGAGGGAGTTTGTCGCATCTCATGTTAGGCCCTAAAGTGTGAGACTGACGCATCAAATTAACGCAACGGGCCATGGTTACGAACTGGGCTTTACTGGGTTAGTTTATATTAGGTTTTGGACCTTTATAGGTCACTTGGGCCAAGCTTTAGGCCATGTGGGCCAAGCAGGCCCAAGGGGAGCCCATGTAGGGAAGTGGGCTTGAGTTAGTATATAAACAAGTTTCTAACTTGTTTTTAGGTTTGAACCTTGAGAACCTCCATTGTTGCAGAAATTCTAGAGTTAGAGTGAGAGGTGATTCGATTGTGGTGTAGGACACTTGTACTAGACGGTTTTGCTTATTCAAGTAATAGAATCGTGTGCAAGTGTTGAAAGTGATTCGGTATTGTTCTTTGTTCTTCGTTTTCATATTTTTCGGTTTATCTTGAATCATCTTGTGTTTGGTTTCCGCACTCTCACAAGATTAGATTTGATATCATTGAAAGATCCAGTTTTTCGGGACTTACAAGTGGTATCAGAGCCATTAGAACCTGTTTCTAGGCTCGGTGTGATATCAAAGATTCAAGATTTTCGTTGTTTTTGGGTTAGTGTTCTTCGCGTTCTTCGTGATATTCATCAGTTTTTATTGAAAATTAATCATATTTTGCTTCTTGATCCGTTCAAAATTGTGTTAAAGGGATTTTATCCTATCTTCAAAAGATTTGAAAAATTCTTTATTTTAGAAAAATCCCAAAATTTTCGAGATTCTAGTTGATAATCCTTTGAAACATTCTTGATTTCCAAAAATTGCCAAAATCACAAAACTATCGAATATCTTGTTTGACTTTTAAAAACACATGCAAAAGTTTGGAAGTCCAACAACCACCATCTCTCAAGTTTGGAAGGATATCTTGATTCTCTGGTTTCGAGTCATCAATATCTGTTCAACAGTCTCGAGTAGCAAACATCTCCAGTCGAAATCAAGGTCTCGAGTCATTGAACTTCACATCTTCACAGAAGGTCTCGAGTCGCAACCACCGTTCCGACTCGTCCGACTCGCAACCAACCTTTCCAATTCCGAGTTCTCGAGTCGCAACCTCCATTATCATTACTGGTCTCGACTCATCTTCATCGCCGTCTCGACTCATCTTCATCGTCGGTCTCGACTCATCATCATCATCATCATCATCACAGTCTCGACTCATCATCATCACCGTCTCGACTCAACTTCACAACTTCAAAGGTCTCGAGTCATCTTCAAGAAAGGTCTCGACTCATCAATTTTCACAGTCTCGAGTCGCAACCACGGTTCCGAGTCGCAACCGAGATCTCGAGTCATCATCATCCTCGGTCTCGACTCGTCTTCATCGTTCATCTTCTTCGTCACAGCACCGTCATCAACTCCGGCGAACACCTTCATCTTCTCCGTTGATCCCCGTCGCTCATCATCAACCAACTCCGGCTACCATACACGGTTTCGAGTTCCACTGTAATTTCAAGTTGGAGTTGTAGTTTCCATTCACTGTTCTTGACATCAGCATATGTTTTCGAGTCTGCAACTCCGTTTATCTCAGCCATCTTCCTCATTCACCATCATTATCTTCTCAAACTCCGACCTCCATTAAAAACCTGCGTCTCCGGTCATCGTCTCCGGCACCTCGCATCATCATCTCATCCAGTCACACTCATCCAATCACCGTCATCGTTTTCTTCGACACTCATCCAATCACCGTCACCATCGTTTGTCATTACCAAATCCGGCGAATCATCGCATCACACAACAATCAACTCCGATCAGTCGCCAGAGATTTATAATTAGGGTTTCGGTTCGGTATTGTTTCGTGAAGAAGAAGACAGTGTGACGTTCAGATCTGTTTTTTTTTTCTTATTTTAATAATATAATAATATTAATAATTAAATAATTATTAGGTTTAATAATATTAATAATAATATTAAAATCATTTGGTAATCATTAGCTAATCATTGTTTTATTAATATTAATAATTATAATAACATTAATAATAATAATAATAAGTATTCTTTTATAATAAATAAATTATCATATTCTAATTAAAAAAAAGGGTGTGTTTGTTTGTGTAACTTTGTGATAACGATTTTGGTTGTGAAAAGTTTGACAGATTTTTAGGTGCTATTCAGAAAGCGGGCTCATTTGATCGCGTGAAAAGTATTTGAGTGAGCGAGTACACGGGTTCTTGTTTGGTTTGTGTTTTGGGGAAAGAACAAAAGTAACAGCCACCCACTGAAATTATGGCATTTATGTTTCACAAACCCGCGGCTCAAGAAATTACTTGTGAAGAGATACTTTCTGTTTTCTGTACTCCTGAGTGTAGAGAAAGGGTTGAAGCTTATAGAATACACAACGCTGAGCTAATTCAAGATTATCAAGATATAAAAAATAAACACTTTACTTTATCGAAAAACAAAAAACTTTATAAAGAAAAGATTGAGGCTCAGCGAAAAGACATCATCAAACTCAAAGATGATGTAAGTGTAAAAACAACCCATTTTTTAGAAGCTCAGGAGAAAGTATGCATTTTAACTAAGGAACTGGAAGATATCAGAGATAGATATCAAATAAATGAACTTAATATTAAGAAATATGATTCTTCCAGCAAACTAGTTAAAAACTTGTGTGATCAACAGCTCGCATATAAGAAAAAGAAAGGGTGTGGACTGGGTTTTAATCAGGCTCCTCCTCCTTATAATGACAATTATACTTATTTACCTATGACTGAGGAGGAGATGATGAATGAAAGTAAAATGACTTATGGTCCCAAAAACAATAAGTCATCATTTAATGACAGACCAGTTGAGAAACAGAAGTCTACTCCAATAAATTTTGTTTCTAAAGGCTCAATTGATCCTAACACTTTGTCTTCATGTGCAGATAAATTATCTGAAGTAAAGTGTGGAGATGTTTATGGGAGTGAACCAGTTGTTCATTCTAATATTTCTAAAAATTATTTTGAACAAACTGAATCTGATATTGCTTTTAGTAGGTCTTTGTTTGCATCGTTTTGTGCTTATGTTTCGTCAAGTGAGCCTGATGTTTGGGGCAAAACTGATGATGATTGTGTTGAATCCTTGAACAATAATTGTGGTGATGATTGTGTTTCAGTTAATGCGCGTGATTGTGATGTTTCTAATATTTCAGTTGTTGACAGTGTTGCAGGTGAGGTCCCTCAGGACACATTCAGTGAAACCACTGAAACTTCTTCTCAAGAAAATCAAGAGTATCCTGATTCTTCTTCTGAATCTGTCTCAGTGGGTGTCCCTAATGTTGAATCTAGTGGGACCCCATTGGAAACTGTAGATGAAAGCAAACCTAAATCGGATTCACATGATACATGTGTTGACGAAACATGTGTTGATGAAATTTCAACTTGTTCTAAAATTGAAACTGAATCTGAATCTATTAAAGAAGAAAAAGGAGTTGAAATAAATGAACAGTCACCGAAAAATGTTTCTGAAAATAAAGATAAAACTGAAACACCGGTTTTTCAAAATGATCATGATAAAAGTGAGAAGGATGAATCTCATCATCCGTCTACATCTCATGCTTGTGCTAGTTCTGATCAACAGGTACAGAAGAACTCAGAAAAGGCACATGGAACACAAGCAACGCAAGCTCGGTCATCTAGACCCATCAAAACAGCTAATGCTGCTAGCTCTCAGAATCTCCATACATTGAAACGACATACATGTTTCAACTGTGGAATTCCTGGACACATTGCTAGAAATTGTGTTCATCATCCAAAAGTGCAACAAAATGCCAACACTCACTTGTGTGCTGATGTTTGTGACCCGGTTCACAACACGCAAAAGGAGCCAAAATGAGCAGATCAAAATCGAGGGTATAAGAAGTCTGCTCATCGAGGACAAGGCAGCAATAATCCTCATAAGGCTCGTGACAAGGAGAATGAAAGATCCAATCAGGGAGAAAAGACGAAGAATGGTGCTCATAGCAACAAGAGTTCTGCAAACAGCAAATATAAGCACCCAAATTCGTCTTCGTCTGAAAGTCATGTGCAGGCGCATCCAACACGAAGAGGACTGGTTTGTCCTTCAGGGTTTGCAAGAGCAAATCCAGCTGATCAGAATGCTTTCTACATGAAAAGACAAACTTGCTACAACTGTGGCATTGCGGGTCATATTGCTAGAAACTGCACACGGCGTCCCCATGTACCCTATTATATGCGAAATCAGAGGGTTACACCAAATGATAGCAATCATTCCAAGCCGATGAAGGTATCATCACCTAAGGCAATGAAGAATGTGAATCCCAAGGTTAAACCTTCTGATGGGGATTGGAATGCTGCTAAAGCAAAAGGAAAACAAGCTTTGAAACCTACACAAGTTTCGAAAAATAACAAGGTTGATAAGCCAACTGTTTTGCCAAAGGCATCTAAGAAATTAGAAAAGCCTAAACAAATTTGGAGAGCAAAACAAAAAGCAGCTACGTCTCCAATCCTTGAAACGAAAGGGGACTTGTGTTTGAAAGAAGTGTCTTATTTTGATGCTTCAGGAAATCCCAGGACCACGATGGCCTGGGTACCCATGTCTTACTAATCTCCTTAATTTTCAGGAACAACTAAGGAGGAGCTGTTAACAATCTCTGGAATGTTGATAGCGGTTGTTCCAGAGATAAAAACGGGTAACATTTCACTGTTGCAAAAAGTTCAAATTCTTTTACAGATGATATGTTTCCTTTGGAGGAGATTAGAGAAGTAAGATAAGATCAGTAAAAGGTACCGTTTAAATTCAGTACTTTGATTTGAATATTGATTAGTCTTCAATCTGATGACAGAACGGTTAAGCAAAAATATTTTTTTTTCTTTTCACTTTCTTAGTTCATTATTTTGTATATAAAGTGTCATTTCTCTAGTAAATGGTAAATTTGCGCAAAAATACAAGATTTATGCACAAATTTAGGGGGGGAGAGGAACATATAGATAGATATAGACTTGATATGGGAAGTGAAATAAATGTTCGTGTTAAAGGGTTTGACTAACACATGTAAGGTGCCATAGCTGAAAAGACTAGGATCTACTGCGATATGTCGATAGGCTTGACGCTCAAAATGATAAAGGATACTAAGTGATATAAACATAACGAACTATGCACCATGTGGGTAACATACCAATGGCGTATGAATTTTCACATTATGGTGAACGGCTGACTCATGTAAGACCAGTATCGAAACTGTCTGACTTTAGCACGATGTGTTGGTAGGCTCTATCCTTATGACTGGAAACATTGGCTGTTTCTGTTCAGAAAAAAAATACATGACCCCAGAAAAGAAAGTCACTTGGAAATAGCTCATTTCTATTTGAATGCCTGTATGTTGTCTCGATACACACAATTTTGGTCTGACTCTGAAATCTTCTCTGAAAAAGTCGTGTATCTCCTCTGTTTTGCGGAAGCAAAGACCTGGAGGTGCTAGGCAATGTCAGCTTCTGCTGCATCCAGATACATGCTGACCTAGCTGTACGTTGTCGCGCTATAGATCAATTAAACACCCGAAAGAGGCCCTCAAGTTCCCAAAAGAAACCCAAGAAACCTATATCAAATTGAGAAAAACTCATTTGATCTGTATATTATACCATCTCTGCTTAAGATCTATTCTGTTCTTTTCTCAATCTATTCCCAGTTAAGATTTCAGATATCTGGATTGGACTTGTGAAATATGTGGTAGGGAAGCTACTTGCATGATGTTGTTTATATCTCCGGGATTTGATTAGTATTTGTTTGGGTGTTCATTGTTAAGAAATCAAAACATGATAAAATTTGTTACAGGCAGTTATATGGAAAAGGTCTAGGGAGATGAGTTTAGATGGACAAATATACTGGCAATCGTCTGGATCATTCGGTAGTAGATCAGTGTTGATAAGTGAAGTCAAGCCCGAAACCTCGTGATTTGATCCCTGAGCAATTGGGTTATTAAAGTTATAACTGATTCTCTAAAGGATTTTTGTCTTTAATTAAAATACTCAAAGAAATCCTTAAATTAAAGGGTTTGATATAATATTACCTTAAGCATATCACGAAGTTGAAAAATTGAAAGTTGAGCGTTAAAGTTTAAGTGGACAAATATATTGGCAATCGCATAGACCAGTTTAATTAGGTTCTTACTGAAAAGTGTTCTTTAGTCTGCCTGAGAACGAATTTTGATCCCATTGCAATTGTAATTGTATATTATGGTAGTTGTTAATATTTTGAGTTTTTATTTGTTTCTATTTCTTAATATTAAAAAATTGGAAAAATTCAAAAATACAAAAATAGTGTCTTGTTTTTCTATAAAACCAAAAATCTAAAAATAGAGTGTTTAATTGTTTTTCTTAAAAAAAATGTAACCGTTCTTGAAGATTTGACTGATCATCAAAAGTTGAAAGAATTTAAATTGTGAAATCCGAGTACAAGTACTTGGATGTACCTGGTGTTCATATGGTACTCTCCCTGTTGCATAAGAAATGTTTGCTTATGAGTTTGTGAGCATGTGCAGAACTTGATTTCAATCAAGAACATGGGTTGATGAAGACTGAGATGCTGTTAGTTGCTGAAGAAGCCTGAAGCAGCACAACAACAAGATGTACCTGAGTCAGAAGAACCGGATACGAAACGTCGTCTGACAGTGAAAGCACATTTGAAGAAGTACCGTGAACCTGCTTGAAAGACAAAGATTGAAGAAGAAGAGAGTTGCTGAGAATCCTCCTCTCACATTCTTTTCACAAGATTTTCAAGCAAATGCTGATCGAGATCCTGATATGAAGCTAACCACAAGAGTTGAAGAAAGAGACCCAGTGTTGAGAGTTCAGAAGTCAAGAACTTCCACAACATCTGCAGCAAAGAGACAACCATAGACTTCGTTGAAGACGTTGTTGAATTCATGATATGAAGACAATTTGATGGCATCAGTCTAGGGGGAGATTGTTAGGCCCTAAAGTGTGAGACTGACGCATCAAATTAACTCAACGGGCCATGGTTACGAACTGGGCTTTACTGGGTTAGTTTATATTAGGTTTTGGACCTTTATAGGTCACTTGGGCCAAGCTTTAGGCCATGTGGGCCAAGCAGGCCCAAGGGGAGCCCATGTAGGGAAGTGGGCTTGAGTTAGTATATAAACAAGTTTCTAACTTGTTTTTAGGTTTGAACCTTGAGAACCTCCATTGTTGCAGAAATTCTAGAGTTAGAGTGAGAGGTGATTCGATTGTGGTGTAGGACACTTGTACTAGACGGTTTTGCTTATTCAAGTAATAGAATCGTGTGCAAGTGTTGAAAGTGATTCGGTATTGTTCTTTGTTCTTCGTTTTCATATTTTTCGGTTTATCTTGAATCATCTTGTGTTTGGTTTCCGCACTCTCACAAGATTAGATTTGATATCATTGAAAGATCCAGTTTTTCGGGACTTACATCTCATTGAATCAGGCGAAGTTGTTAGAGGCTGCACGCTAGAACTTGGTGAACGAAGATTTAGCATCGACCTCTTACCTATTCAATTGGGTAGCTTCGATGTAGTAGTCGGAATGGACTGGTTGTCCAAGAACAAAGCTGAGGTTATTTTTCATGAGAAAATCATTCGAATCCCTTTAGCGAATGGTGAAACTCTCATCGTGCATGGAGAAAGACGGGACGCGCCTCTACGAATCATCAGCTGCATGAAGGCACAGAAGTGCTTAAGGAAAGGATGTGTTGCCTTCCTAGCACACGTGGTAGATAAGAAGGCTGTGGAGCCGAAACTCAAAGACATTCCTGTGGTGAAGGAATTCCCTGATGTTTTTCCCGAAGATCTGCCAGGACTACCCCCGCAACGACAAGTCAAATTTCATATAGACTTGGTTCCAGGAGCAGCTCCTGTGGCCAAGGCTCCCTATCGACTTGCGCCATCTGAAATGCAAGAATTGTCCACACAACTTCAGGAGTTGTTGGATAAAGGATTCATAAGGCCAAGCTTCTCGCCCTGGGGAGCTCCGGTATTATTCGTGAAGAAGAAGGATGGAACTCTACGGATGTGTATCGATTACAGGGAACTGAACAAGCTCACTATCAAGAATCGGTACCCGCTACCGAGGATTGATGACTTATTTGATCAACTGCAAGGATCAAGCTACTATTCCAAGATCGACCTTCGATCTGGATACCATCAGTTAAGAATCCAAGAAGAAAGCGTACCAAAGACTGCATTCAGAACACGCTATGGGCACTACGAATTTCTTGTGATGCCATTCGGGCTGACGAATGCACCAGCGGCCTTTATGGATATGATGAACCGCATATGCAAACCATATCTCGATAAATTCGTGATTGTATTTATCGATGATATCCTGATTTACTCGCGAACGAAGGAAGAGCACGAGCAACATCTCAGAACCATCCTGGAACTACTGAAGAAAGAGAAGCTTTATGCAAAATTCTCGAAATGCGAATTCTGGATTCGCGAAGTACAATTTCTTGGTCACGTTGTGAATGAGAAGGGCATTCATGTAGACCCGTCCAAGATAGAAGCAATAAAGAATTGGGAAGCTCCCAAGACCCAAACTGAAGTGTGTCAATTTTTGGGCTTAGCAGGCTATTATCGGCGATTCATCGAGAATTTCTCAAAAATAGCACAACCGTTAACGACCCTTACGCAGAAAGACAAGAAGTACGACTGTGGTGTTAAACAAGAAGAAGCCTTCCAGCTACTCAAGAACAAGCTATGCGATGCACCAATACTATCATTACCCGAAGGCACAGAAGACTTCGTGGTATACTGCGACGCTTCACGACAAGGTTTGGGTTGCGTGCTCATGCAACGCTAGAAAGTCATCGCATACACTTCGAGACAATTGAAGGTACATGAAAGAAACTACACCACTCACGACCTGGAGCTGGGAGCGGTGGTTTTCGCCTTGAAGATCTGGCGACATTATTTATATGGTACTCGATGGGTCGAGCTGCTAAATGATTACGACTGTGAGATCAAGTACCATCCTGGAAAGGCAAACGTTGTAGCGGACGCGATGAGCCGAAAAGAAAGGGTTAAGACCCTAAGGGTTCGAGCATTGGAAATGACCATTCGAACGAACCTCACTACACGCATTCCCGAGGCACAACAAGAAGCTCTTAAAGGAGTAAACCGTAAAGCTGAATACCTCCGGGGTATGTTGAAATACATGGTGCCAAACGAAGAGGGAGCCTTATACTTCAAGAAGCGTATTTGGGTTCCACTCTATGGCGGTATTCGAGAAGTCATCCTTGATGAAGCGCATAAATCGAGATACTCGATCCATCCAGGATCGGACAAAATGTATCAAGACTTGAAGGAATATTACTGGTGGCCGAGACTTAAAAGCGACGTTGCTGTTTATGTTGGAAAGTGCCTAACCTGTGCCAAAGTTAAGGTAGAATATCAGAAACCGTCCGGCCTATTACAACAACCAGAGATCCCCGTGTGGAAGTGGGAACAAATCTCGATGGACTTCATAACGAAATTACCCAGGACCCCGAGAGGGCATGATATGATATGGGTGATAGTTGATCGGTTAACAAAGTCTGCGCACTTCCTACCGATCCGTGAAAAAGACAGCACTGGAAAGCTTGCTGAGATATACTTAAGGGAAATTATGGCACGTCATGGAGTGCCAATCTCAATCATTTCAGACAGAGATGGACGCTTTGTCTCAAGAATTTGGCAATCATTTCAGGAGGCCTTTGGATCTCAATTAGATCTAAGCACGGCATTCCATCCACAAACAGACGGCCAGAGCGAACGGACTATACAAACGTTAGAAGATATGCTTCGCGCATGTGTCATGGATCTGGGCGGCAGCGGGGATACTCATCTACCTCTAGTTGAGTTTTCCTACAATAACAGTTATCATACAAACATAAAGGCCGCACCGTTCGAGGCTCTGTATGGCCGCAAATGCCGATCGCCCTTATGTTGGGCAGACGCTGGAGACAAACGAATGGTTGGTCCTGAACTTGTACAGGAGACAACCGACAAAATTGCGCAGATCCGAGAGCACATTAAGGCGGCTCGAGATTGACAAAAGAGCTACGCTGATCCAAAAAGAAAATCAGTAGAATTCGAGGTGGGAGACAAAGTGTTGTTAAAAGTCTCACCTTGGAAGGGCGTAGTCAGATTTGGAAAGCGTGGAAAGCTGAATCCACGATACATCGGACCATTCAGAATATTGAAAAGAATTGGTACCGTGGCATACAAGTTGGAGTTACCGGAAGAACTTAATGGAGTACATGATACGTTTCATGTATCCAACCTCAAGAAGAGTCCAACACAAGAAAACGTGATCATCCCGATGGATGAAGTGCATATTGATGACGCCCTCCGATTCACAGAACAACCCGTTGAGGTTACCGACTGGAAAGTCAACAAGACCAGGAGGAGCAGTGTGAAACTTGTCAAAGTACGTTGGAGCTCTAAGCACGGACCCGAGTATACGTGGGAACGTGAAGACCAGTTCAAAGAAAAGTATCCCGACCTATTCAAGAAGACTCCTGCGAGAGTTAGCTCAGCCTGAATTTTGGGACGAAATTCTTTTAACGGGGGGGGGGGGGGGGGGGGACTGTGACAACTGGCACCAAACCGGTAATTTCCGTACACTTTAATTATTATTTAATGACTGCAATTATGTGCTTAAATGTCAACATTGACTAATTTCATGATAAACAAGTGAATTCATGCACGTTGTATACTATAAAATATTGCTTTATGCATAAACGAGAGCGTTGCGTCAGAAATATTAGTAAACTCACCGGTAGGACACAATGTGTCAACAGAACTGCAGAAGGCAGTCAGACATTAGAACTGAGGCCTAGGTGTAGGTCCAACAACAAGAATACATTAAAACCCAAGAGTACATACAAGGGTTTAATATATATACTATACGAAAGCAAAAATAAGCACTAAAAAGCACCGGAAACGCACTTTAAGTGCAGAAATTTATACAAATCAGCTATAAATCAGCTTTTAGCACATGGATATCATGCAGAAATTTCGCTTGATTATCCAGAATACTTCCCTAAGTGTTGGGAACTGAAAGAATACAAAAAGGTACTTAAAAGACACTAAAAAGTGTGATTTAGCACTTTAACGGATTGATATCCAACCGAACAACCGGACTTTACCCGGAACATAAAAATATTGTCAATGACATTGTTTTTCTTTTTCTGAGCCAGTTAGGGTCCCCGAATACCCTAACACCCGTTATAAATTACAACACACATAATACCTTATTTTTAATTCCTAACTAAACTAATATCACTTGACTAATTAGTTGGAATTGAACCATAATGCCCCACCCCCCAACCGATCGGTTTTTCCCTAGGGAACACACACATCACCAACTTTTGATTAATTTATTTGCTTATGTTTCATATCTAAACTACATAATATCTAAAGGTTAATAGTGGAGGATGGGTAATATAATTACATACAAAATCACATTTTTCATTCACAAACCACAACTCAAAAATTTCATTCTCTTTCCCTCATCTCTTGCAATCGGCCGAACATACACACACACCCACCATCACTTTTCAATTTTGATCAAGGCATTTTACATACAACCAAAGGTGAAGGATCACATACGAGGAGACCCGGTGCTTACGGAATCGCAAGGACCTCACTACGTTGCTTTTATCCACCTTATTTTCGCTTTGTTTCTTCCCTAGCCTTGAGCTAGTTGTAAGTGATTCTAAACACCCTTTTGATCTTGTTTAAAGTGGTTAATAAGAAATTTAACGGGTAAAAATCATAAACACTAGAGATCAAAGTTTAAAGTCTTGCTAAGAAGATGAACTTGGTGGATAAAAAGAAACTAATAGTGTAAAACCTATGAAACTTGTTTTGTTATGATTATTTTATGTTGTTGATTGTTAGTAGTGGAACGGATCGTCATCCAACCACGCTAGATCATGTTCATGGAACATGAACTAGCATTATGTTAAGTAGGAAAGTTACAAGATGACGAACCCTTTCATACATGAACATGAACTTGTGTAAAAATGATTTTTCTTGTAAAATAGAGTTTTAGACTAGTAGATCTAAAGATTTACAAGTGGTATTTTCGAAGGACCAAGTGTAAGATGCAAATCGTGTTTAAAGGCCAGATCTTACATAAACCAAAAGTGTTTTTGTGAACAAACAAGTGTGTGGACACTTGTGTAACGAGAGGATTTAATAAAGAAATATTTTCGTAAATACCAACTAGAAGTTGTAAAACTTCATATTCTTTAAAAATAAAGTTTTCAAGAAAATGATTTTATTTTTAAAGATAGAAAGATCTACTAAAAGTGTTGGGAGATTACTACGTGTTTTCACATAACTTACAAGTTCATGTGTTCGCGATTTATACTTGCTTTGGCTAGTTTAATGTTTGAATATTGTTTGTTGATGATTGGAAAATTGTTGATTGAATTTTGAAAAGAAAATGATACGCTAGTAAGCGTGGCCACCTCCAGTTACAGAGGAAACTCTGGCGAAATTTTTCCAGAAAATGACACTTAGAATATTTTTGAGTGACAAGCGTTATGAATATATTTTTGACTTGTTTTCCACACAAACTTCGCCATGATTTTTATTACAAAATTACCAAATACCGGAGGTGGATTTTCATAAGTAAAACTTGTTAAATATATATTTAGAATATATATTCATCGCTTGTGTGATTAGGTGATTATTTTGTGAACTAGGTATATATTATTTTTAGAGTGAAAATAATATGACTTGGAGATACTCATAACGAGTAAAAATACAAAAAATACACATGCAACCTATTTAGACAAAATACATAATTCGGGTGCGAAGTGCAAAATACAAAATACTTATATTAAAATTTGAGAAACTAATATAAGTAAAATACATAGTTAAAAATATAAAATATTTTTGACACAACAATACATATACAAAAGATAGTGACTTGTGCTTACACGATACAAGTCTAGTGACTAACGATAATAGAACACGTTTAGGTCACGACGCACTATAAGCAAAACCGGTGAAGTTTACGACGCAAGGAACACAAAGTTGTGAGTTCATGCTCCCCCTTTTCTCTTAACTGTTTTTAGTTTTATAACTTCGGGGGTGAAATACATGTTACAAATACTTCAGTAATTACAAAATGGTATGATATGTACTAAAACGAGAAGTACTCTTGGCGACAACTAGTGCCAAGAATTGATACGAGAAATCGTGTCACGAATAGGGTACCATAAGCACCATTAATCGTGTACATACTTAGACCGCAGAACAAAAGGTTAGATCTAATGGGTTTCAGGGCAGCCCCACTCTTGGTGACAACTAGAACCAAGTAGTGTTTTTGTGTTTCAGTCGTGAATCGACTACAGATAAATGCCTATGGTTTGGTGACTTCCTATGTCGTGTCACATGTTAATGGCTTTGCAACCCATTAACACTTGATACATATGGAAATACTTGATTTATACTTGAATACGTGATTTAACAAATACATACCATGATTTTTATACAAAGTATACAAGCGTTAAATACAAAACTGCATGAATTCACACCAACATTATGTTGACGTTTTTTTTTCCAAAACTCACATGTATTTCAGGTAACTAGAAGTGGATGTGCGCGCGGTCTTACCCATGCTCGTGGATGTCGCTTACGTTTATCTTTAAATAAAGTTGTAAACTTTTTAAGACAATGTTTATGCTATATCGCGATGTAAACGCTAACTTATGTTTTCAAATTATGGTATTCGAAGTTATTTTATAAGCATGAAGTATGTTTACCTTTCGTATGCAATGAGAACCTTTCATGATCACACCTCGTGCTTCCGCCGCAGAAAGGGGTGTGACAATGGTCAAGAAATCAAAATAACTTATAAAAGTATCAACAAAATCACTCTTGAAAGACTAGTGGGTTCCTCAACTTTTGAGGAGATTGAGAAATACTAATTCAAACCCACATGGTCTGATGAGTGTGACCTCCTTGAAAATTTCAAACCAATGGACTTCACCACAGTTGATGGTGTAAAAGCACCAAAGGCCAAGGTAATTCCTCTTAAGGACATCCCAGTAGTGGTTCAAAACTCTGTTGCAAAGGAGTCTGAAAAGAAGAAAAAGAGGGAAAAGGTTAAAAACTTGTTTTGTGACTTTTGTGAAAAGAAAAATCATTTAACAAAAAATTGTTTTCATTTAAAAGCCTATGACATTAACAAAACAAGTACCATTGAGCCTTCTAAAAGTTGCACCATCTGTGGTAAAACAAACCATCTTACTCTGGTGTGTGTGTACCTCAAAACCTTTGAGGTAAAAAAGAAAGAGTACACTTCAAAAACACTTATGAGCCCATCAATTCCACAAATCAAGAAACAACCATCATTTGTGCCTGTCCAAACAGCTGTTACAAAACAGCTGAAGCAAAACTCTGTTAAAAGAGAGGTTCAAGTGACAGATGCACCTCCTGCTAACCAATTCCAAAGAGGAAAAGGTCAACCTCCATACCAAAGGGTCCCACATGTTTATAAGGTTTACAAAAAGCCTTCTAAACCAAGAGTGCACAGGCATCCCTTTGGATATCAACAGCTGATTGGAAATGGTCCCCAACAGTGGTTAGAAGCAAATACTTCTAAAGCTGCTCAAACCCCTGAGCTAACCACTGTCCATGTTCCTGAACTTAACTCAGACACTGTTGTGACCCCATCCACAGCCTTATTGACTTTGGAGACCCTCCTGAACTAATTATTTACTTGATGTGCAGGGAGCTTCTGCATGCTTAGATAGTCTTTGGTATGTAGATAGTGGAGGCTCCAGGCACATGACTGGATATAGAGCCCTACTCAAAGAATTCAAAACTCATGGAGGGGGTGATATATCTTTTGGTAATAATAGTAAAGGAAAGGTGATGGGTTCTGGTACAGTTCAGTCTGGAAAAGTTAAGTTTGAAAATGTCAATCTGATTGATAATCTAAAATTCAACCTTCTTAGTGTCTCACAAATGAGTGACAAAGGTTATGGGTCATTCTTTACTAAGGAGTGTTGTAAGATTGTTGGACCAGAAATGGTCAATAAAATTGAAGAAATAATAATAAGTGGAAAAACTCAACATGTTGCTCAAAGAAGTGGCAATGTTTATGTAGTTGATTTGTCAAAAGAGAGCCCTATGACTGATGCCTGTCTGTTCTCAGCTGCCTCTAACAAAGAGACAGAACTATGGCACAGAAGACTGGGGCACACAAATCTCAAGACAATCACTGCTTTGTCAAAACAAGGCCTTGTAAGAGGTCTTCCACAAAAATTGTTCTCCTGTCCTGAGCATTGTGTTTCCTGTGTAAAAGGAAAACAACATAAAAGCTCATTTAAGTCCATTGAAGAGTCCAAAATAACCAAGTGCTTACAAATGTTGCACATGGATCTGTTTGGCCCAGTAAAAGTCATGAGTTTTAAAAAGAAAAGATATTGTTTGGTAATTGTAGATGACTTTTCTAGGTTTACATGGACTTATTTCTTACATTCTAAAGATGAGACTGCAGGCATTTTGCAAGACTTTGTCAAACAGGTTGAAAACCAATTTGACTTGCCAGTGAAAGTCTTTAGAAGTGACAATGGCACAGAATTCAGAAATAGGGAGTTGGATGAGTTTTGTGTGTCAAAAGGAATTGTAAGGCAGTACAGCATTCCAAGAACACCAGAACAAAATGGGGTTGTTGAAAGAAAGAACATGATACTGATTGAGGCTGCCAGGACCATGCTTGCAGATTCAGGTTTGCCATTAACTTTCTGGGCAGAGGCTGTAAACACTGCCTGCTATGTCCAGAACAGAGTTTTGATCAACCCTAGGCATCAAAAGACTGCCTATGAAATTCTGTATAAAATCAAACCACTGATCTCATACTTTAAAGTATTTGGCTACCCTTGTTTCATTTTAAACTTGAAAGACTCAATTTCAAAATTTGCAGCCAAAGTAGATTGTGGTTATCGGATGCTCAACCACTGCTAAGGCCTACAAAGTGTTTAACACTAGGACTAAGTGTGTGGAAGAGACTTTGAATGTAAAGTTCAATGAACTTTCTTCACTGAAAATCCCTGCAAACCCTGCTGAGTTATTTGATCTTGATAAATTTACATTTGAAAATGTTTCTGTCAAGACTAACGGTGCAGGTCCATCTCAACCTCCTCCACCAGAAAATGGATATGAAGTGATAATTCCACAACAGAAATTCACATCCATTGCCAGAGCAGCAGATGTTCAAAACAGCTGTCAAAGCTCAGCCACTGCTACATCAACAGTTGTTGACCAAAGTAGTCCTCAAACCTCTGCTTCCACATCCACAAACACTGTTGATAAAAATCTACAAACAGTAGATAAAAACCAACAGGTTATCACACCAATTCCTCCTATCCCTCCACCTCCATTTCAAGACACTATTGGATCATCAAAGTCACCAACAGTTGTTAGCTCAGATGATTCACTTCTACAGCCCTCACCCTTAAATGCCATTGTTCCATACAAAGGAGATTTAATCTTCTTGAAGTCTCATCCACCAGATCAAATCCTTGGCAACATCAGTGAAGGGGTTCTCACCAGAAGTCAATCCCAAAACATCTGTCTTTTTGCTGGCTTTCTATCACTTCATCAACCAGTCAAGTACCAAGAGGCACTAAAAGACAACAGTTGGGTAGAGGCTATGCAAGAAAAGCTCCAACAGTTCAAAAGACAACAAGTATGGGAACTTGTACCACTGCCAGAGGGTGTGAGTCCTATTGGCACAAAGTGGGTCTTTAAAAATAAAACTGATGAAAGGGGCATTGTTGTCAAAAATAAAACAAGGCTTGTGGTTCAAGGTTTCAGACAGGAAGAGGGCATTGACTATGATGAAACTTTTTCCCCTGTAGCAAGTTTGGAAGCTATCAGACTGTTCTTGGCCTTTTCTTTCAACCACAACATAAAGGTGTTTCAAATGGATATCAAATGTGCATTCCTCTATGGTAAGATTCAAGAAGAGGTATATGTTTGTCAACCTCCTGGTTTTGAGGATCCATTTAATCTAAATCATGTCTACAAGCTAAATAAATCTCTGTATGGCTTGAAACAAGAACCTAGAGCCTGGTATAAAACTCTTTCCACCTTTCTTCTCTCTATTGGCTTCACAAGAGGCAAAATTGACAAAACCCTGTTTTTAAAATGGAGAGGGAAAGATCTGATGATTGTCCAGATTTATGTGGATGACATCATTTTTGGAAGCACATGTACCAAAATGTGTGAAGAGTTCAGAAAAATCATGACAGCTGAGTTTGAGATGAGTGCAATGGGTGAACTACAGTGCTTTCTTGGTCTCCAAGTAAAACAACTGCAAAATGGTACTTTCATTCATCAAAGCAAATATGCTAAAGAACTATTAAACAAATTTGAGATGAATGATTGTAAACCATGTAGTACACCCATGGCAACCACCAAGCTAGTCATGACTGATGAAAAGGATGATTTGGTTAATCAAACCTTATATAGAAGCATGATTTGGTCTTTATTGTATCTAACTGCATCTAGGCCAGACATCATGTTTGCAACATGTGTTTGTGCAAGATCCCAATCAGCCCCTAGGAAGTCTAACCTCATAGCTGTGAAAAGGATACTCAGATACATAAAAAGTGCTCCCACACTTGGTATCTGGTACCCTGCTAATGGGAATGTTAAGCTTTCAGGTTTCTCAGATAGTGACTTTGCTGGATGCAATCCAACAAGGAAGTCCACATCAGGAGGGTGCCAATTTCTAGGTGATTGCTTAGTATCTTGGCAAAGCAAAAAGCAAGCAAATGTTTCAACATCCACTGCTGAGGCAGAATCTATAGCTGCTGCAAGCTGAACAGCCCAACAGTTATGTCTTCAAAATTAACTGCTGGATTTTGGTATCACTTCTTTAAAGACACCTCTTATGTTGGGCAGTCAAGCAGCAGAAAATATCATCAAAAATCCAGTTTCACATTCAACCACCAAACACATTGACATCAGACATCATTTTGTGAGGGATTGCTACGAAAAAATGTTTGATTTCTCTGCATCATGTTCATACTAAGGATCAGCTGGCATATGTGCTAACAAAGGCATTAGACACATCCACCTTTGAAAGCTTGATCTCTAGGATTGGCATGCTTAACATGGAATAACAGGCAAAATCCTGTTTTTCTATGAATAAAAAGCATTAAAATGTTTTCAGAAAATCAAAAATCCATCCTTAAAAATAGTTAAAAATGAAAATTCTCATTAATCCTTAAAAGTCTGCCATAAACATTGTTTTGGTTCAAACATCTGATTTGTTGAAAATTATCCACTGCTGAAAGACAACCTCTGTTTTATCCATTTTCTTTCTTAATCACTATTGTTCAAACATCAGGGTTTTAATCACTGATGGCTATCCACTGATAGTTAAACTCAGCCACTGTTTTCATTTTCACCACTGTAAACCACTGATATTGCTGATCAGTGGTTTCCTAAACACCTGTCATCCATTATTCATCAGAGGTTGTCACGTGGACAGTTTTTAGCCGTCAGATCTTTGTAACCGCTGCCACGTCAGCATTCACTTTTCACCTTCTATAAAACCCTGATTAAAACTCCAATCAGAGGTTTCACTGCCGAATCGAATTCAAAATTCCTTCAAAAGCGGTTTCCATCTTCTTCATTCATCTTCTTCCATTCGCAAAATCCTTCGAATCACCATGGCACTCGCACTCAAAAACCCCCATAACTACCTTTGTACACTTGAGAAAACAAGAAAAAACAAAGATTTCCACTCAATAATTGATACTCTTTCATCTTCAAAGTACAAAACTTTGTTGACCTGTAACGCCCCAATTTATCAAGAAACCATACGTGATTTCTGGAAAAATGCAAAAGTTGAGGTTCAGGACAAAAAGCCCTAGGCTATTACTTCAAAAGTAGGAGAAATTCTTGTTTCAATCACACCACAAACCATATCCGAAGTGTTTGAGACGAATGATCATACAGGTAACACTTACTTCCCTAAAGTTGTGATTTGATCAAAAGAGGGTGTGAAGGTCAAATGGCAAAAGCTACTTTGCAAAAGGGAGATTTTCCACCTCCCATGAAATTTTTATTCCATACCCTCCTCATCTGTGTTTCAAACAAAACAACAGCTTTCAATGAGATTTCATTGAAAATCCAATACTTGGGCTATGCTATTATGGCTGGAAAAGATTTTAATTACTCCCAAGAGATTTTCAATGATCTGGTTAAAAATGTTAATAATATTAAAGATAAAAAGAAACCATTTTTGTTGTTTCTAAGGTTTTTGGCCTATTATGTACAGCAGAAAGTACCAAAAGACAATGCACAAGTGCTTGTCCAAGGTGCTTTTTTCAAATAAACAGCCTTTCTTCTGAAACTTTTACAAGGCTGTCAGAGTCAAAAGCTTTAAAAACACAAACAGAGGAACCTGAGCAAACTTTGGATGAGTCCACATCTGCTCCTCAGGTTTCTGCTCTTGAGCCCACTGCTCTTGGTGACCACAGCAGCCAAACCACTGCTGTGCAACCCCCACTAATCCTACCCAAAAAGACCAAAAAGAAAGTTACCAAAAAGTCCACCAAACCCTTCAAAAAGGATCTTCTGGAAGATGAGATCCCAGAACTAACTCCTGTGACACCACTCTATGATACATTATCCTCACAACAGTTGGTTAGATCTTCACCCAAAACCTCAACTCCCCCTGATTCCTCATAAAAGGATCAGGTTGTAAGCACAGGGACACCACTCTATGATACATTATCCTCACTTGAGGATATGTTCAATAGCCCTGCTCCCGGGGCAAATTCTCTTTCAACTCCTATTCCTTCTTCACAAATACCACCATCAATAAAACCTCTGTTTGATGCCATTGAGCTTCAGATAAAAAACAGCCCCCCATCACCAACACATTACTGAGAGTACAACCACAACTTTGGATGTGTCTGAAATACCTCAATTGGTTATCCCACAAACAGTTGAGGAGGTTACACTGCAGGAGTTTCATGAAATTCCTGTCAGTAGTTCAATTGGAGCAGCGAATACAGGTGTTGAATCCACTGATTTACACCTGGACAGTAGTTACATTAGTCAGACTCCCTTGAAGGCAACCACTGTTGATTCTATCAAAGTAGCCACTGGTGTGTTCAAGTTAACCACTGGTGTGTTTACTAAGGTATCAACAACAAAGGGAAGTCCCCGGTACCAAGAAAAAGGGGCATCAGTGGATTAACCATTGGAGACTTCTTCTGGTCCAACTGCTGATACAACCACTGCTAGTGGGAAATCAGATGATCCCATTAACTTGGGTGATGGTTTAAGATACCATGAATTAACGGAGAGAGTTACCAAAATTGAAACATCTGTGGCAGATATCAAAAATATGCTGCAACAGTTGTTACAATCCTCAAAGGCTCAATCCACTGCTTCATCATCTGCTCCTACCACAAATGAGCTATGGCAACTCCTACAACCTGTGCTTCATCAACAAAGACAATATGCTGATCACCAGCATGAAATTCAGCTACAAATGTTCAGAAATATGATGGATGCAAGGTATAAGGATACTCAAGTTGATATTAAAGCCATCAAAGCTCATTTACTCCAAACCACTGGTACTTCTCCTCCTACCATTATCTATGTAAACACTGATGATGCCAAAAAGGGGGGGAAAGGAAAGAAAGGAAAGAAAGGAAAGGAAGGATTACATCTAGAGCCTGATCCAAAAGCTAAACCTGTTGTAGAGGTTCCAAAACCAGATGGTACAAATGTCACGACCCCTGACCCGGTTTGACCCGTTTTAGGAGCCGCGGGACAGAAAATCCCGTGGTATTTATTTATTTGAGTTGACAGCGGAAGATTTCTTCAGGATCTTTTTAAAACTGCAATTTCCCGATTATTTTATTTTACAACTCGGGATAAACCCCGGGTAGTTTACAATCATATGATTTCACAGAGAAATCTTTATTTTTACAAAAACATGTTTCTTTATTTTATATTGAGCCACTTCCTTAAGCTTGTAGTGCTTCGCGGCACTTTTCCTTGATCACAACAGATCACCTAAAACATGTTTGAAAAAGGTTTTGTCAGCGGGAAATACTGGTGAATCATTCTTTTTACTAAAATGACACGTTGTTATAATTTACAGTATTAAGAGCGATTACAATGTTTATATATCAACCAATTACCCAACGGTATTTGTCACTCGACTCGCTTCTGTGACTATGGTCATATCACCCATTGGCTTACCCGTTGTCCAATGGTGACGATTATCAAGTAATGTATACAAAACCCCACATACCGGCTGTAATATGGAGATTACAAAGACTTAATCCCTGTAATTATAACTTTGAAAAACATTTAAGAATTTATAAAGTACTTTGATAAAAAGAGAATGACTCACATTGCAGATTTAATATGAACAGAGCTTAGCCTACTGATTAGCCTTGATAACCTAGTTTAAATAACAATGCACACAAAATAGGTTAGTAACTAATACAGCATTTACGATAACTCACAAGATTAAACCTTCACAACGAATGACAAAGTGCGATACTTAAACATCCATCGAATTAACGACGAATGACAAAGCATAAACCCTAATGTGGGCAGCACTTAAACATCCATTGGATAGTTTAATCGACCGAACATTGAATCGTAGCAGCGATCGAGTTATTACCCTGTTTTGCGGCAGCGATTCGTGATTCGTGTGTGTTTTTGTAGTAAACAGACGATATCTCGAAATGTAAAACGAATTTTAACGTCGTTCAAGTGCCAGAATTCAAGTCCCAAAGCCCACTATTTATACATGAAATTTGACCCCCTCGCGTGACGCGAGGGGTACCCCCTTGGGCGTCGCGTGGCGCGAGGGGTCACAACCTACCATAGGGTAGCCACGTCCCTAACTAGCCTTGCTGAGTTGACGGAATGATAAAATTCGTTTTTGACAACAAATTAAGTGGATAATCGTAACTAGGGAATACCCCCCCCCCCCCCCCGAGTTTTAGGGGCCCTGATCCTGATTCTGATTGTTCTGAAAATTTTAGGGTTTATACAGAATCACTTGGGGGTCTCAATTAGGGTTTCCTTTTGGATAAAATAATATAATAAATATGACTTTTGATGAGAGTTGTTACAACAAAGAAGGTTGATGTGACTCTCAACCTGTTTGCTGAAGAAAAAGCAAAGGGAAAAGAGAGAATGGAACGAAAGGGCTTTGTAAGATTTGTAGAAGAAAAGAAAGTTCTGCTGGCAAAGGAAGAGCAGGGTATTTCAAAAAGAACAAGAACTACCAGAAAGATCAGCAAACCCACTTCCACACCTTCCAAACCCACTGAACAACCTTCTAAAATCCACAAAAGTTCCTCACCTCAAACCACAAAGCCAACAGATGTTGAGACACCTGTTATATCAACAGTTGTTGATACATCAGTGGTTTCAACAGATGTTTCAACCAATGCTCTCATCACTTTACCAACCACCACTCAATCCACAAATACACCTTCAAAGTCAACACCTCCAACCACTCCAAAAATCAAGAGAAGGAGGATAACAAATGTCATACTTGAAGATAACACTGTACCTTCTCCATTCAAAGATTACATTGAGCACATCATGGAAAACAAGAAATAAAAGGCAGAAAGGTATCAATTCAAAGACTGGACCATAAGTGAGCTCAAGCAAGAAATTGCAAGAATACAAAAGATGCTTGATGACTCAACAATAAAACCAACCCCACCAGTCTAGTCCCAGTATAAAAAGAATGTACCTGAAAGGGTTTTGAAGTTGAAGAGAATGAAGGAAGAGCTTATAACTGCAAATTATGGCTCAAGGAATCAAATCACAAGGTGGACAGAGATTAAAGTGATAGTGACATACATAAAAAAAATTGGAAGAAAGAAAAAAGAAAGATCCCTCTGTTCCTAAAAAGCCAGATTATCCAGCATCAGAGGTTTCAACCAAACAGACCCAACCAACTAAAAGATCTGCTAAACCCATTGTTTCATCTGCTATTGTCTTCTATCAAAGAAAGAGGCAAAAACAGATGGATAAAGAAGAAGAGGCACAAGAAGAATCCAAAATAATGAAAGTGGCCCTCAAGCAGATGTTGGTAGAAAATTCTGACTTAGCAAAGCTACAAGAAATAGCCAAGAGATTCATGAGCAGGCCTTTATCACCAAACTCCTCTCAAATAAAAACTCTCCCAAGAAACCCACCAGACTCAAAAATACTAAAGTGGAAGTCTGAACAAAAGACCCACGTATTGACATTGCTCAAGTCTAGTGGTGAAGTTGAACACATAACAAGGGAAGATGCACTAGGTCTGAGTGTAGCTGACCTCAAAGATTTGTTAGAACTTCAATTGTGTAGGGATGAGGATGATGAAGATTCCCTCAACTTTGAACTTCAATTCAAAGGGCAAGTTAGGGAAATGTTGATGAGGCAATAAAGATCAGAAATAATAAAGTGTGTTGGCATCATCTGTTCTAGGGGGGGATTGTTGGTCCTAGAAGAACAGATGACAAGGAAAGCCAAAATTGGTTCAAAGTACTGCTGATCATCATAAGCACTGTTCGCACAAGATTCTCACCTTGACAGTGGTTTACTAACTCCTGATAGACTACAAGCACTGTTCAGCACAACTACTGTTATCCAAAGACCTGATCTAATGTAAAGAACTGAAGCTCTATTGTAACACCTCGTAAAATCACGTCCAATGATGTATTGACACGTGTGATAAACCCTAATGAAGTCAAATATTGAATTTAAGGGACTAATTTTTCGAAAAATCAAAAACCTTGATTATGAAAGGACTGGAAGCGTTATCATACCAAAAATAAGTTTCTGAATAACCTCGTACGGTATTTATATTCACAAATGAGCCACTTGTTGATCGGGTGTAGCCGTTCGCATAATTAATTGAAAGTGTGCGCAATGAAGGGTTAAAAGCGTCAACATGTTAATTCTTACCTCTGAGTGACCTTTTAACAAACCAGGAGCAACATGATATTTGATTATACTCTCGGGAATTCCAAACATTTGGTCGTCTAAGGTTTTTATGCCTATAAGTAAAGTTACGCGCAACTTTGCAAGTTAGAGGGACTAAAAGTGTCAATATGTTTAATTATACCTCTGAATGACCTTTTAGCGAACCCGAAGCATCCTGATGTTTAATAATACTCTCAAGAATTCCTAATATGGATTAGATGAGGCTTCGATGCTATTAAACGATGATATGCGCAAGTTTGCGCATTAGAGGGACCTAAAGCGTCAACTTTTGAATCTACGCCTTTTGGTGACCATTTAAGTGATCGAGAGCGTAGAAATAATTAAACTCATGCTTGGGAATGCCCATTAGGGGCCATGGAAGGCTTGAATGTCAGTAAACGACATTTCGCGCTACTTTGTGCGATTAAAGGACTATTTTCGACAAACTGCGAAAGTATGCCGATTTGTACTGTAACAAACATTCTGGAACATGACCATAAGTTAAACATACCCTAAATATCCTTTACATAGCTTATAAATAGGCTTTGAGGGGTTCGGTGTGCTAAAATAAACTTTTTGGTCATTCAGGGACTAAAAGCGTCAAAAAGTGCATAAGTTTGCATTTTCGCGCATATCTTACGTTCTGAATACATCCGGACATCCAAAAATTTATGTAATCATTAAAATATTTTATTTTAGTGATTGGCATGATAAAATTCCATTCGTCGCGTAATTTGGATCGTTTTTCGCATTCGTTCGTGTTTCGTCGTAATTAACCGAACAACGCAACCGTACGACCAAACGAACCGACATCCGGGATATTTTTGAGCATGTTTCATGTTCCCTATAGTTTAACTTCATTTTAGAGCCTTGAAATGGGATTAACGGGGCTTAAACGTGTCAAAAATGCATCAAAAACCATGTTTTGCACATTCAGGGACCAAAATTGACAATCTGCCATAGTTATCTTAGGAAGGGACCAAAATGAAAAATCTAAATTCCATCGTGTTCCAGCTGTTCCCCTCATTTTCACATGGTTTTAATGAAACTAGGGGCTCCCATGGTTTCACAAAACCATGGGCATATGTGTACGGATGAGATCGAAGCTCGTTTTTCGAGGAATGATCCTAACGGTCCTAGAAATCCTATAAATACCCATGCTCCTCATTGTTGCAACTCAAACAATCTGATCTATTTACTCTAAGTTGGGGCTTAGCACCTCATACCTGAGCAAGTTGGATCTAGATTTCCATTCTTGGACCCGTTGTAAGTCCTCTTTCGTTCTTTTTCGCGTGAAAGTCAAACTGTGTTTGACTTTCTGCTTTGACCAGTTTATGGTCAACATGAAGTTCGTTTGAACTTCATAACATGAGCGTAATCACGATGGTTTTAGTCTCTTGTGACTATACCTACTGATTACCACGTTATCTAGGCATAGTGGCGAGTCGTAGTTTCGGCCAAAATGCGTATTCTTGCGTATTTTGTAACCAAACTACTTTTAGGTATCAAAACCGTTTGTTTTGATACCAAACCTGTTTTCAAACCTCGTTAAGCATGTTTTAACACGTTTAGCTCGTCACTCTAGGTTTAGTGCTTATGTAGGGTCGTAAGGTAAGCGGTCTAAACAACCACTTATACTTTCGAACCCGGCCCGTTTGGTCGATCATTAGGATCCTACCAAACACATTAGGTGACCATAGTTGTATAGGGAATAACCTTCCGAGGTTATACCTTATGGTCACCACGTTTAGCTAGTTGTATGATAGATAGTTTATATGCCTTAGGAAAATTACCAAAATGCCCTTTTTATGCATAAATTCATTTTAAGCATATGTAACCTAAATTTTGACATTAAACTGATTAGGCAACATTATTAGACATGTTAAGGCATATAATACTTGTCATAGGACTAGTTAGGCGGTCCGAACGCGTTTTACGCGAACGACGCGTTAAAGTGGCGTAAGCTACCTAAACGGGTCATAATGGGTCGTAAGCACTTAGGTTAGGTTTCATTTTAGTATGTAGGCTTAATTAAGACCCGTTAGGAATCTAATAGGTTATTAAAACCTTCGTTCCAGATTTAGGAGCCCAGTAAAAGCTACCTGTACTTGCTTGGTGGTATACGGCTGGGATAAATTGTATAAATTTGCTCAGGTAAATACTTTTAACTTATTTTCCCTTATACGGGCTTGGGGTACGGTATATAAAATACCGCTTGGTTGGGCATTGAATTTTTAATCGTATGAAGGTTACTTTATTGAGATGACCCGTTTAAATTGTTGTGTTTGCTTAAAGCCTTTGGGGGGTTAATGACCATGTCCCGGATATCCTTGGCATCATTTTAAGAAATGGCCACGACCTAAGCACGGGGTGTAGGCGTACACCCGACAGTGCATATATAAATAATAAGGTATAACCGCCGGTTTCGGGAATATCTCGCCGCGGGACTATATCATGTGGTGTGTCTATTAATCTTTAACCCGGTGTCAATCCGGGCTACTGAACGTATAAGAAACATATAATTCTTTTACAAGTTTATATACATATAATTATCCCAAGTTATAAAAAGTTTTGTGCCATGTGCATTCAAATCAATTTTCATAAACCTTTTCAAAATGAGTCAGTTAATTGTATTTACCAGTGTAAACTGACGTATTTTCCCAAAAAGGGCAAAGTGCAGGTACTAATCGGAATAGGTTGGCTTCTCCTAGCATCAATAAAGAGTCTCGCAAGCTTAGATGTTAAAATCTGTTGAACAATTATCTTTTAATTGATCCGCATGTGGATCCTTTACATTCCGTTTGTAATACTTTGATATTACTTTATATCGGTTTGTAATATATTCATCTTTTGCTTCCGCTGTGCATTTAAATTGTGTTGTTTGACTATGATGATATCAACTACGTCACGATACTCCCCACCGGGCCCACCGGTAATACGTGGAAATATCGGGGTGTGACAGGTTGGTATCAGAGCCAACATTGAGTGAATTAAACACTAGCCTTTTGTGTTTAATCTCAATGACACAGTAGCACATTCTTTGACCTTCTGAGTCTAGACTTAACATAGGAATACTCTCATCTCTATTCGGAGAAGTTTTGCTTTCAATTCTATATACTTTTAATATGTCGCCAAGCAAAGGAGCCGTAATGGAAATCCTCCCCATCCGAAGCCTAGGAATGCGGAGCTTTGTACTGCGACTAGGATAAACTTGCAATCAAGGAGAAAACATTCAGAAATAAAATGAAGAAGAAACTCCTTTTGCTGAATTTCGTTTCCTTAGTAAGTCCTTATAAGGGCATACTTATCTTTCAGTCCCTTCATGGACAACATCATTCTTTCAAGCCCCGTTTAGGGCAATTTTGTACCTCCTTTGGAATCATTGGAATGTTTTATATAAATTTTATTTATATCATTATATATGAACATAATAATAACATTCCTTTTATAAGATCTACCATTATAATAAAATGGCAAAATCTAAAAAGAACAAGACCTAGCCTATGTGTCATTTTAAGAACAGGGCCAAGATGGCAGTTCCTCAAATTAGAATTAGATCCTTATTAACATCTCAATTTAGGATTGTTCTGCGTTAAATATTAAAAAGAATCTTAAAGGTACAACCTAGCCTATATGTCATTTCAGACAAGGCCAAGATGGTAGAACCTATTCAAAAGATTCAAATCCTTGTTAACATTCCTGGCAAATGTGATTCAATCACATAAATCATCCTTATACTGGATTCTCCCGAAATCCTTTCTTATTTGGTGAATTAAGCATCCATTTGGGATGTAATGCTTACGGGGCCGTATTCATTGTCATATAAGACAAAAGACAGTCGTAGCCTACAACTCTCTGTCAAGAAAAGGCATGAACAACGTTCGAGCCTAAATACCCTGATTCTACAAAATCATGGATTATCATTTTAAAATTGCCCTTGTGACTTGGCCTTTTGTGCCATAGTTATATTTTAATTAAGTTTAGGATAATTATAATAAAAATCCTGAATAAAATAAATATCATTCTTTTCCTGCCAGTATACATGTTAAAAGAGAATCTTAAAAGGGTATAACCTAGCTTGAATTTCATTAAAGACCTAGCTATGATGGTAAGACCCGTTTAAAAGAAATTCAGATCCTTGTTAACATCTGAAAATATGTTAACACTCCTGACAACAGTGATGCGATAAAATCACACTTGTCATCTTTATATTAGGATTTTTCCAAACCCCTTATTTAGCCTAATGATCAATGGGAATCATGGCTAATAAACGTCGAACATGATGTACACATCAAAACATCCATTGGGATGAATACCTTCGGGCAAAGATGTATACATGAAAAAGATAGTTTTATTTCATAACTTCTTATCAAGAAAATGAACTATGAAATTTTCCGATCCAAATGAATCATTGATTATGTTTTAAAATTTCCCTAGTGACAAGGCATCCGTGCCATCAAAAAGTCCTTTGGAACAAGCCCTTGTGCTATGTAAAATGTCGGTACGACATTGACAGTCGTGACTTATGCCCCCTGTCTAATAAATATGAAGGATTATATTCCGTTTAAACGCCAAAGATGGTTTATTTAAAAGCCTAGGCAAAACATAATCAAATAAATTTAATACTATCTATTGGCCTATATGGTTTATTTGCACCATGGCTATTTAATCATCGAATTCGACAGTTCACTATATAATTAAACAAATTTTTACCACTTGGTTAGTAGCCTTCAAAGCTTCACCATGGCCGACTCCTCTGAAGCTCACAATCATCCAGTTGATCAGAATAATAATGCAAGACTGAATGTAACGGGCACCAAGTTACAGGATATGATAGATACAGCCGTAAACAAAGCTGTGGATCGAATATTAAAGGATCATAAGCGAAAGTGCGATAATACCCCAAATAAGGGTTACAAAAAAGGTAAGACCGGTTCAAGCTATAACCAGTCCAAGCCAAAGGAGACAAAACCTAAATGTAAAACCTGCGGGAAGAAGCACTTCGGAAAATGTTTCTATGAACAGACTATGGGATGTGTCATCTGTAAAGAGATGGATCACAAGACCCATAAATGCAAGGACTTGAAGGACGCCACATGCTATGGTTGTGGCGAGAAGGGGCACGTAAAGACCCGCTGCCAAAAGAAGGCGACTAAAGGGAAATGCACTTTAGAGTCACAAACTAGGTCTTGTGGGATTTGTAATAAAGAAGGGCACAAAACTTTGGAGTGCCAAGACATAAAGGACGCAACCTGCTATGGTTGTAAGGAAATAGGGCACATAAAAACTAATTGCCCAAATAAAACCAAGAAGCCCGGGGAGGCTAAGAAGACCAAAGCTGGAGTCTTTCAAATGAATGTTCAAGAGGCCGTTCAAGATAACAACGTCACAACAGGTACTTTCCAGATCAATGACGTTTATGCTAGAGTATTATTTGATTTAAGTGCAGATAAGTCTTTCGTAGACAATAGATTCTGTGAATTTTTAAATCTGCCTGTTAAAACTCTAAGCATTAAGTATGAAGTAGAATTGGCCGATGGTACCTCAGAGACGGCTTCAGCAATATTAGATGGATATTCATACCCATTAGGAATCATTCTTCTCCGTTGTCCTTGTTTCCGTTAAAAGTAAAGGGACTCGATATAGTAATAGGAATGGATGGTCGTCTTATAACCAAGACCATATTGTGTGTGATAAGAAACAAGTAGTTATCAAGACTCCTTATGGTGAGCCTTTGACAATTCAAGGAGACGCTGGGTATGGATTGCCTAAGCACTTTTTGAATTTGGTATTTAACACCAAAGCTTCGAGTATGGAAAACTCAGAAGAGACAACAACAGTCGCGATGCTAGAAATGCGACAAATGTTAATGATGCATCAAATGTGAACCTCAATGTTGATGGAGTTAAACTCCAAAACTGTAATTAACGCAGCTGTTAGAAAGGCTATAAGAAAATTCATGAAAAGGATCAAGAAGCCAAATGCTGCTCGCTTTAAAACACATGTCGATGCTCATAAGAAGAGCTATATTCTTACTTCAAATGCGAAGAATAACCCAAACAAAATCATATATGGCAAGGAGCCCATTCCTTTTTGGATATACTTAAAAGTACTTCGTCTCTTGGAAGTCAAGAGACTTCAATAGTAAAAAGGGGCCATCGATTGCAGGAAATTGTTGAATGAAGTAGAGACCATTAGGTGTATCTACAGTTATGCTGGAAAGGACACGGTGAGGTATACATCTCAGTCATTCGATGGCAATACCCTTGATTTGAGAGGACATTAATGAAGTCCACAAGAAAGATCCTCTTATACATTATAGGATGGTTCAAGTTTTAAGGACCTTATTAGAAAAACCTATTATCCGCTTCACGAAATGGAAAAGATGGAATAAGAATCATTGGTGGTTAGCATCGGCAATAAAAGGGCACATTAAGGTTTCAAGGTCTGCTTATTATAAATCCATAATGGATCTACCTCAGCTACTCGCGTTTTATAGAGTAAGAAATAACCAGTCAAAGCTGAGACTGCCCTAAAATTTGTCAAGGATTTTGCAACTAAGTTTAAAAGGATTAAGAATGGAGGCGCATAACCCTCCTGATGTATGATCAGAGGCAGTTCACATTAATAATGACACCAGATAAATCCCTTGTGTGATTTTATTGCTAGGAGTTACGTTTGGTTTCAGATACTGCTGAGTCTCTCATAAGACCATAAGCTTAGCAAACTTTTAGAAATTTTTCCATAAGAACCCCAGATATTAAGTGTAAGGAAAAACTTACAAGCAAAATCATAGGAACCATTTCTTCTGTTCCTGTCAGAAGCCTTCAGTCGTAGAATTTTTGAAGTATCCTCTCTAGAGGAAGTGCGTCAGCATATATAGTTGATTTCTCTTTGATCTCTATTGATTACGAATACCAGACGGTATGATAAAAAGCGCCATATGAGGATTGGTGTATCTTAATATATTCCATAGATTGCTTCCATGCCTGATCAGTATGGAGGTTTAATGCATGGGACCGCAAAGATATTCCGATGGTCACATGGTACTAAAGTCAACTAATGGTATTTAAAGAAGCTATCCAAAATGGAATTGTCCAAGAAAATGTCTTCGATTAAGGAATTCGTGGACTTGTAACATAAAGGTGTCACTCATTTGACACAAGCAATGATGGATGAACTGGAGCCTGAGATTTGGAAAATCTCTGTAACCTCCTTGTATCTGGATTATCTTCTCCTAAGACTACCCTGTTTACCTCCTGAAAGGCTAGTAGAGTTAGGATTTATATTCCATTTAGGGCTGTATTATTATGAAATCTCCAAAACGGCTAGTACCATCATTGGAGGAATCGAAACCCTAATTAAGTTTTAAAATAGAGGATTCATATAGCCTAACTCAATATTCTGAGAATTCGGTATAATTAATTATGAAAGACGGTTCATCTTGCTTATGCATTGATTACCGCAACCCTATTTAGGCAACAATTAAAAATCGCCATCAGCTACCCAGGATCATCGATTTGTTCGACTAACGGCAAGGATTAGCTATTCCTTAAGATTAGTTTCAAGCAGTGGTTGGAATAACCATCTCACCTTAAAATAAGCTTTTCTATAATAGTTGACATATAAGTATCAAGGTTGCTCCTTTGGAGACCTTGTATAGATGGAATGTTAAACATCTATTGTTAGATAGAAGATTAGTAAGTCCAATTATCAGGATCTGAAAGTTGCCTTGGAAACAACGAATAAGATCAAACAAATCCATAATCATCTGTAAGTTGCCAGTATTCGGCAGAAAATCAAGGATTAATTAAAGTAGAAACCCTCCTAAGTTCTTGTTAAGGAATAAGGTTCAACAAAAGATATCACCCTGGAAGGGTGTGCCAATTTGTTAATTATCAGGCTAGTTAAGCTCTGAATATATATAGAATCATTCGAGGGAATCAAATGTATCAAGATCAAATAGCTTATAAGTTAAAACCTATTAAAGGAGCTTGGCGGAGCTCGCAATGCATTACACACTAATGATTTAAGGATGTGTTTCACCAATAAGTCGAGAAGCATTATCACATAATGATATGCAGATTTATGATAGGATGAGAAACCTGTATCGATTGAGGATCGACAGGTTAAGATGCTCCAAGAAGGATACATGTACCTATTATAGAGGTCAACTTGGGAGCTTGGAGAGGCTTCAGACATGCTATAGAAGTTAAGTCCATTATGCGACGAAAAGTACTTCCAGCATTTTTGCAAATCTTGAGGTCGAGATTTCTTTTATGGGGGTAAAGATGTAACACCTCGTAAAATCACGTCCAATGATGTATTGACACGTGTGATAAACCCTAATGAAGTCAAATATTGAATTTAAGGGACTAATTTTTCGAAAAATCGAAAACCTTGATTATGAAAGGACTGGAAGCGTTACCATACCAAAAATAAGTTTCTGAATAACCTCGTACGGTATTTATATTCACAAATGAGCCACTTATTGATCGGGTGTAGCCGTTCGCATAATTAACTGAAAGTGTGCGCAATGAAGGGTTAAAAGCGTCAACATGTTAATTCTTACCTCTGAGTGACCTTTTAACAAACCAGGAGCTTCATGATTTTTGATTATACTCTCGGGAATTCCAAACATTTGGTCGTCTAAGGTTTTTATGCCTATAAGTAAAGTTACGCGCAACTTTGCAAGTTCGAGGGACTAAAAGTGTCAATATGTTTAATTATACCTCTGAATGATCTTTTAGCGAACCCGAAGCATCGTGATGTTTAATAATACTCTCAATAATTCCTAATATGGATTAGATGAGGCTTCGATGCTATTAAACGATGATATGCGCAAGTTTGCGCATTAGAGAGACCTAAAGCGTCAACTTTTGAATCTACGCCTTTTGGTGACCATTTAAGAAATCGAGAGCGTAGAAATAATTAAACTCATGCTTGGGAATGCCCATTAGGGGCCATGGAAGGCTTGGATGTCAGTAAACGACATTTCGCACTACTTTGTGCGATTAAAGGACTATTTTTGACAAACTGCGAAAGTATGCCGATTTGTACTGTAACAAACATTCTGGAACATGACCATAAGTTAAACATACCCTAAATATCCTTTACATAGCTTATAAATAGGCTTTGAGGGGTTCGGTGTGCTAAAATAAACTTTTTGGTCATTCAGGGACTAAAAGGGTCAAAAAGTGCATAAGTTTGCATTTTCGCGCATATCTTACGTTCTGAATACATCCGGACATCCAAAACTTTATGTAATCATTAAAATATTTTATTTTAGTGATTGGCATGATAAAATTCCATTCGTCGCGTAATTTGGATCGTTTTTCGCATTCGTTCGTGTTTCGTCGTAATTAACCGAACAACGCAACCGTACGACCAAACGAACCGACATCCGGGATATTTTTGAGCATGTTTCATGTTCCCTATAGTTTAACTTCATTTTAGAGCCTTGAAATGGGATTAACGGGGCTTAAACATGTCAAAAATGAATCAAAAACCATGTTTTGCACATTTAGGGACCAAAATTGACAATCTGCCATAGTTATCTTAGGAAGGGACCAAAATAAAAAATCTAAATTCCAGCTTGTTCCAGCTGTTCCCCTCATTTGCACATGGTTTTAATGAAACTAGGGGCTCCCATGGTTTCACAAAACCATGGGCACATGTGTACGGATGAGATCGAAGCTCGTTTTTCGAGGAACGATCCTAACGGTCCTAGAAATCCTATAAATACCCATGCTCCTCATTGTTGCAACTCACACAATCTGACCAAACACATTAGGTGACCATAGTTGTATTGGGAATAACCTTCCGAGGTTATACCTTATGGTCACTACGTTTAGCTAGTTGTATGATAGGTAGTTTATATGACTTAGGAAAATTACCAAAATGCCCTTTTTATGCATAAATTCATTTTAAGCATATGTAACCTAAATTTTGACATTAAACTGATTAGGCAACATTATTAGACATGTTAAGGCATATAATACTTGTCATAGGACTAGTTAGGCGGTCCGAACGCGTTTTACGCGAACGACGCGTTAAAGTGGCGTAAACTACCTAAACGGGTCATAATGGGTCGTAAGCACTTAGGTTAGCTTTCATTTTAGTATGTAGGCTTAATTAAGACTCGTTAGGAATCTAATAGGTTATTAAAACATTCGTTCCAGATTTAGGAGCCCAGTAAAAGCTATCTGTACTTGCTTGGTGGTATACGGCTGGGATAAATTGTATAAATTTGCTCAGGTAAATACTTTTAACTTATTTTCCCTTATACGGGCTTGGGGTACTGTATATAAAATACCGCTTGGTCGGGCATTGAATTTTTAATCGTATGAAGGTTACTTTATTGAGATGACCCGTTTAAATTGTTGTGTTTGCTTAAAGCCTTTGGGGGGTTAATGACCATGTCCCGGATATCCTTGGCATCATTTTAAGAAATGGCCACGACCTAAGCACGGGGTGTAGGCGTACACCCGACAGTGCATATATAAATAATAAGGTATAACCGCCGGTTTTGGGAATATCTCGCCGCGGGACTATATCATGTGGTGTGTCTATTAATCTTTAACCCGGTGTCAATCCGGGCTACTGAACGTATAAGAAACATATAATTCTTTTACAAGTTTATATACAAATAATTATCCCAAGTTATAAAAAGTTTTGTGCCATGTGCATTCAAATCAATTTTCATAAACCTTTTCAAAATGAGTCAGTTAATTGTATTTACCAGTGTAAACTGACGTATTTTCCCAAAAAGGGCTAAGTGCAGGTACTAATCGGAATAGGCTGGCTACTCCTAGCATCAATAAAGAGTCTCGCAAGCTTAGATGTTAAAATCTGTTGAACAATTATCTTTTAATTGATCCGCATGTGGATCCTTTACATTCCGTTTGTAATACTTTGATATTACTTTATATCGGTTTGTAATATATTCATCTTTTGCTTCCGCTGTGCATTTAAATTGTGTTGTTTGACTATGATGATATCAACTACGTCACGATACTCCCCAACGGGCCCACCGGTAATACGTGGAAATATCGGGGTGTGACAGGTTGGTATCAGAGCCAACATTGAGTGAATTAAACACTAGCCTTTTGTGTTTAATCTCAATGACACAGTAGCACATTCTTTGACCTTCTGAGTCTAAACTTAACATAGGAATACTCTCATCTCTATTCGGAGAATTTTTGCTTTCAATTCTATATACTTTTAATATGTCGCCAAGCAAAGGAGCCGTAATGGAAATCCTCCCCATCTGAAGCCTAGGAATGCGGAGCTTTGTACTGCGACTAGGATAAACTTGCAACCAAGGAGAAAACATTCAGAAATAAAATGAAGAAGAAACTCCTTTTGCTGAATTTCGTTTCCTTGGTAAGTCCTTATAAGGGCATACTTATCTTTTAGTCCCTTCATGGACAACATCATTCTTTCAAGCCCCGTTTAGGGCAATTTTGTACCTCCTTTGAAATCATTGGAATGTTTTATCTAAATTTTATTTATATCATTATATATGAACATAATAATAACATTCTTTTTATAAGATCTACCATTATAATAAAATGGCAAAATCTAAAAAGAACAAGACCTAGCCTGTGTGTCATTTTAAGAACAGGGCCAAGATGGCAGTTCCTCAAATTAGATTCAGATCCTTATTAACATCTCAATTTAGGATTGTTCTGCGTTAAATATTAAAAAGAATCTTAAAGGTACAACCTAGCCTATATGTCATTTCAGACAAGGCCAAGATGGTAGAACCTATTCAAAAGATTCAAATCCTTGTTAACATTCCTGGCAAATGTGATTCAATCACATAAATCATCCTTACACTGGATTCTCCCGAAATCCTTTCTTATTTGGTGAATTAAGCATCCATTAGGGATGTAATGCTTACGCGGCCGTATTCATTGTCATATAAGACAAAAGACAGTCGTAGCCTACAACTCCCTGTCAAGAAAAGGCATGAACAACGTTCGAGCCTAAATACCCTGATTCTACAAAATCATGGATTATCATTTTAAAATTGCCCTTGTGACTTGGCCTTTTGTGCCATAGTTATATTTTAATTAAGTTTAGGATAATTATAATAAAAATCCTGAATAAAATAAATATCATTCTTTTCCTGCCAGTATACATGTTAAAAGAGAATCTTAAAAGGGTATAACCTAGCTTAAATATCATTAAAGACCTAGCTATGATGGTAAGACCCATTTAAAAGAAATTCAGATCCCTGTTAACATCTGAAAATATGTTAACACTCCTGACAACAGTGATGCGATAAAATCACACTTGTCATCTTTATATTAGGATTTTTCCAAACCCCTTATTTAGCCTAATGATCAATGGGAATCATGGCTAATAAACGTCGAACATGATGTACACATCAAAACATCCATTGGGATGAATACCTTCGGGCAAAGATGTATACATGAAAAAGATAGTTTTATTTCATAACTTCTTGTCAAGACAATGAACTATGAAATTTTCCGATCCAAAGGAATCATTGATTATGTTTTAAAATTTCCCTAGTGACAAGGCATCTGTGCCATCAAAAAGTCCTTTGGAACAAGCCCTTGTGCTATGTAAAATGTCGGTACGACATTGACAGTCGTGACTTATGCCCCCTGTCTAATAAATATGAAGGATTATATTCCGTTTAAACGCCAAAGATGGTTTATTTAAAAGCCTAGGCAAAACATAATCAAATAAATTTAATACTATCTATTGGCCTATATGGTTTATTTGCACCCTGGCTATTTAATCATCGAATTCGATAGTTCACTATATAATTAAATTTTTTTTTACCACTTGGTTAGTAGCCTTCAAAGCTTCACCATGATCAGAATAATAATGCAAGACTGAATGTAACGGGCACCAAGTTACAGGATATGATAGATACAGCCGTAAACAAAGATGTGGATCGAATATTAGAGGATCAAAAGTGAAAGTGCGATAATACCCCAAATAAGGGTTACAAAAAAGGTAAGACCGGTTCAAGCTATAACCAGTCTAAGCCAAAGGAGACAAAACCGAAATGTAAAACCTGCGGGAAGAAGCACTTCGGAAAATGTTTCTATGAACAGACTAGGGGATGTGTCATCTGTAAAGAGATGGATCACAAGACCCATAAATGCAAGGACTTGAAGGACGCCACATGCTATGGTTGTGGCAAGAAGGGGCACGTAAAGACCCGCTGCCCAAAGAAGGCGACTAAAGGGAAATGCACTTTAAGGGCACAAAACTTTGGAGTGCCAAGACATAAAGGACGCCACATGCTATGGTTGTGGCGAGAAGATTTTTCGTTTCTTGTGTGAATAGCCGCTTGGTTCTTACGACTCTAGAACTTGCCATGACGATACATTCCCGGTCCTTACCAACTTAAACCCGAGTAAGTAAATGATGGAGGCATTAGGACTAACCCTTTTTTTTTCTACACCATTTTTTTTACCACATACCCAAAATCCCTCTAGTTAGCCCCTTTGCGCCTAAACCTTTTCATTTCATAACCCAAACCAAACACCCTTTCACCCACCAAAACCTTTTTCATTTTTAACCCCTTGTTTTAGTAACTAGCTCGGTTCTTCGTATGACTTTTCAAAAAAAAAATGTGTTGATGATGAAGCAAAAACAAATAAACAAACAAGTTCATCAAAAATAACTTTGTTTGAATAATAGCTTCATCAAAATAAAAAGTTGAAAAATAGAAAGTCTTACGAAAACCGATGCTTTTTACGCTTTTTCGCCCTTTCTACTAACCACTAACCCAACCACCTACCTTTAACCCAAGCCTAACCCTTCACCCAAAAAGTCCTCTTGATATTTACAAAGGTATATAGTTAAAAAGGAGGAGGATTGATTGCTTGGCAAGCCTATGGTAGGAGTAAGTTCCATGCCGCTCTCGAGTGATCCACTAAAATACATTTTCAGCCGAGTGTTGAGTGATCCCCCGTGAGGTATGTGAACTTGTATATAAATAGAATTTTAAAGAGGCATGTTATGCCCTAATAAGTAATTTATCTTATGAAAAGTTTTAAATAAATCATGACGAATAGGATTGTAAATAAATAAAAATAAAACTTAATAAAAAATCTTGGAAATCCCGACACTCTATGACAAGCCCAAAAATCTTCTCTTCTACCCATTCCATTTGGGAGTGTAAAGCCACATTATAAAGAGTTTTGCTTGAGGACAAGCAAAGATTCAAGTGTGGGGGTATTTGATGTGTGCAAAATGCAACATATAAATTACATCAATTGTGGCATAAAACTAACCCTTTTTTAATACTAATGTTGGAAAAAGTGTGCTTTTGTCTTCCTTTTGTATTTTCGGGATTAAATGAGCTCAAATTAACAAAAGAAGCAAAAAGACAGCAAAATCTAACATAAATACAAGAAAAGGAACAAACGTGACATGCACGACCCCACGACAGCATCTTCCCAAGCAAAATAAGAAGACAAAAGACTGAACACGCCCCGTGTTCAGCCAGCACGGGGGCGTGCCCAAGTGTCAGCAGAAAAGACAAAGTGGTAGAAGCTTCTATTGCCCACCACGGGGCCGTGCTCAGCGGGCACGGGGCCGTGGTCAACTATAAGATTCGCAGAATCCAGGCAAATCTTCATAGTACAGATATGCTTCTGCACACGGGGTCGTGCTCAGCGGACACGGGGGCGTGGTCAACTAATAAAGACAAGAGCAATTAATGAAGAAAGAGAAGGATGTGGACACGGGGCCGTGCCGAAGCTTCTGTTCAGCCTATAAATAGGAGTGCTTGGCTCAAGCTCAAACCATCCCTTGGCACACCACCTCTCTCACACTTCACCCACCACCCACCACCACCATAACACCATCATCCACCACCATCATCCATTGTCCATCATAGAGTGTGTGAGTCGTCTCGGGATCCAAGATTGATCGTAAGAGTTCTTGACAATCAAGGCCATGTTTTCCTAAGTCTCTTACATCACTTGGTGAAGACAAAGTGTCTAGTGTAATACTTTTTATTTTTAATCTTTTCGCACTTTTTAATTGGTTATGTATTAATGACTTTAATAACTAGTTTCTTATGTTGAAGGTGATTCTTCCTTATCGTTTGTCCGTGGTGTCTTGGCATTATTTTACTGTCTATATAAAATAAAAGATTTTCACCATTCATATCTCCACGGTCTATATGGAGGTATGTTGGCTACCTGGTCGGGGGTTAAGGGAACGGTTTGGTAAGAGTCTTGCCGTTGTTCAGCGTTTAGAGATCCTGCAAGGGACCTGGGTCAAATTTAGTAGGACCTCCTTCAATACTTAACGGTATTGGATGGCGGGGGTCCAAACTCTTTGATCCCCTCATAAGTTAAACTACTATTAATACTATAACCCGGCTACTTAGGACTGTATCCTTGCTGACTCAGACTACTTAGTCGAGGGTAACGTCACCTTCAAAAGAGGGGCCTACCATAATTTGCATTAATAACTTAATTAATTATCTTTCAATAATCCGACCCTTTAGGATTGTATCCTTGCTGACTCAGACTACTGGGTTGAGGGTAACGTCACCTCCAAAAGAGGGGCCTACTACAATAACTAAGATAATCTCTTAAATAAGTGCAAAAGTGCGGAAATAATCAAAGGTTACACTAAACACGAGTCGGAGCCAAGTGATTCATCTTGTCTATCTGTTTTTCTTTTATTTTTATTTTTCAGCATTTAGTTAATTTTTATTTTCTTAGTTTAAAACGTTTTTCTAAACTTTTGATTTGATTAGACGTTGAGGATAAACCGGTACTAAAAGCTCTTGTGTCCTTGGACGACCTCGGTATCTTGCCAACACTATACTACGCTCACGATGGGTGCACTTGCCCATATGTGTGTTTAGTGTTAGTAAATATCGTGTTTTATAAATTTAAAACTTGACTAAAAAGTGTAAAAGGGCTTAAAATATACTTAAACTTATATATACACTTCACACGCATCAGTACAATCTAGCCTATATGTCATTTCAGACAAGGCCAAGATGGTAGAACCTATTCAAAAGATTCAAATCCTTGTTAACATTCCTGGCAAATGTGATTCAATCACATAAATCATCCTTATACTGGATTCTCCCGAAATCCTTTCTTATTTGGTGAATTAAGCATCCAATAGGGATGTAATGCTTACGGGGCCGTATTCATTGTCATATAAGACAAAAGACAGTCGTAGCCTACAACTCCCTGTCAAGAAAAGGCATGAACAACGTTTGAGCCTAAATACCCTGATTCTACAAAATCAGGGATTATCATTTTAAAATTGCCCTTGTGACTTGGCCTTTTGTGCCATAGTTATATTTTAATTAAGTTTAGGATAATTATAATAAAAATCCTGAATAAAATAAATATCATTCTTTTCCTGCCAGTATACATGTTAAAAGAGAATCTTAAAAGGGTATAACCTAGCTTGAATGTCATTAAAGACCTAGCTATGATGGTAAGACCCATTTAAAAGAAATTCAGATCCTTGTTAACATCTGAAAATATGTTAACACTGCTGACAACAGTGATGCGATAAAATCACACTTGTCATCTTTATATTAGGATTTTTTCCAAACCCCTTATTTAGCCTAATGATCAATGGGAATCATGGCTAATAAACGTCGAACATGATGTACACATCAAAACATCCAATGGGATGAATACCTTCAGGCAAAGATGTATACATGAAAAAGATAGTTTTATTTCATAACTTCTTGTCAAGACAATGAACTATGAAATTTTCTGATCCAAAGGAATCATTGATTATGTTTTAAAATTTCCCTAGTGACAAGGCATCTGTGCCATCAAAAAGTCCTTTGGAACAAGCCCTTGTGCTATGTAAAATGTCGGTACGACATTGACAGTCGTGACTTATGCCCCCTGTCTAATAAATATGAAGGATTATATTCCGTTTAAACGCCAAAGATGGTTTATTTAAAAGCCTAGGCAAAACATAATCAAATAAATTTAATACTATCTATTGGCCTATATGGTTTATTTGCACCATGGCTATTTAATCATCGAATTCGACAGTTCACTATATAATTAAACAAATTTTTACCACTTGGTTAGTAGCCTTCAAAGCTTCACCATGGCCGACTCCTCTGAAGCTCACAATCATCCAGTTGATCAGAATAATAATGCAAGACTGAATGTAACGGGCACCAAGTTACAGGATATGATAGATACAGCCGTAAACAAAGCTGTGGATCGAATATTAAAGGATCATAAGCGAAAGTGCGATAATACCCCAAATAAGGGTTACAAAAAAGGTAAGACCGGTTCAAGCTATAACCAGTCCAAGCCAAAGGAGACAAAACCTAAATGTAAAACCTGCGGGAAGAAGCACTTCGGAAAATGTTTCTATGAACAGACTATGGGATGTGTCATCTGTAAAGAGATGGATCACAAGACCCATAAATGCAAGGACTTGAAGGACGCCACATGCTATGGTTGTGGCGAGAAGGGGCACGTAAAGACCCGCTGCCAAAAGAAGGCGACTAAAGGGAAATGCACTTTAGAGTCACAAACTAGGTCTTGTGGGATTTGTAATAAAGAAGGGCACAAAACTTTGGAGTGCCAAGACATAAAGGACGCAACCTGCTATGGTTGTAAGGAAATAGGGCACATAAAAACTAATTGCCCAAATAAAACCAAGAAGCCCGGGGAGGCTAAGAAGACCAAAGCTGGAGTCTTTCAAATGAATGTTCAAGAGGCCGTTCAAGATAACAACGTCACAACAGGTACTTTCCAGATCAATGACGTTTATGCTAGAGTATTATTTGATTTAAGTGCAGATAAGTCTTTCGTAGACAATAGATTCTGTGAATTTTTAAATCTGCCTGTTAAAACTCTAAGCATTAAGTATGAAGTAGAATTGGCCGATGGTACCTCAGAGACGGCTTCAGCAATATTAGATGGATATTCATACCCATTAGGAATCATTCTTCTCCGTTGTCCTTGTTTCCGTTAAAAGTAAAGGGACTCGATATAGTAATAGGAATGGATGGTCGTCTTATAACCAAGACCATATTGTGTGTGATAAGAAACAAGTAGTTATCAAGACTCCTTATGGTGAGCCTTTGACAATTCAAGGAGACGCTGGGTATGGATTGCCTAAGCACTTTTTGAATTTGGTATTTAACACCAAAGCTTCGAGTATGGAAAACTCAGAAGAGACAACAACAGTCGCGATGCTAGAAATGCGACAAATGTTAATGATGCATCAAATGTGAACCTCAATGTTGATGGAGTTAAACTCCAAAACTGTAATTAACGCAGCTGTTAGAAAGGCTATAAGAAAATTCATGAAAAGGATCAAGAAGCCAAATGCTGCTCGCTTTAAAACACATGTCGATGCTCATAAGAAGAGCTATATTCTTACTTCAAATGCGAAGAATAACCCAAACAAAATCATATATGGCAAGGAGCCCATTCCTTTTTGGATATACTTAAAAGTACTTCGTCTCTTGGAAGTCAAGAGACTTCAATAGTAAAAAGGGGCCATCGATTGCAGGAAATTGTTGAATGAAGTAGAGACCATTAGGTGTATCTACAGTTATGCTGGAAAGGACACGGTGAGGTATACATCTCAGTCATTCGATGGCAATACCCTTGATTTGAGAGGACATTAATGAAGTCCACAAGAAAGATCCTCTTATACATTATAGGATGGTTCAAGTTTTAAGGACCTTATTAGAAAAACCTATTATCCGCTTCACGAAATGGAAAAGATGGAATAAGAATCATTGGTGGTTAGCATCGGCAATAAAAGGGCACATTAAGGTTTCAAGGTCTGCTTATTATAAATCCATAATGGATCTACCTCAGCTACTCGCGTTTTATAGAGTAAGAAATAACCAGTCAAAGCTGAGACTGCCCTAAAATTTGTCAAGGATTTTGCAACTAAGTTTAAAAGGATTAAGAATGGAGGCGCATAACCCTCCTGATGTATGATCAGAGGCAGTTCACATTAATAATGACACCAGATAAATCCCTTGTGTGATTTTATTGCTAGGAGTTACGTTTGGTTTCAGATACTGCTGAGTCTCTCATAAGACCATAAGCTTAGCAAACTTTTAGAAATTTTTCCATAAGAACCCCAGATATTAAGTGTAAGGAAAAACTTACAAGCAAAATCATAGGAACCATTTCTTCTGTTCCTGTCAGAAGCCTTCAGTCGTAGAATTTTTGAAGTATCCTCTCTAGAGGAAGTGCGTCAGCATATATAGTTGATTTCTCTTTGATCTCTATTGATTACGAATACCAGACGGTATGATAAAAAGCGCCATATGAGGATTGGTGTATCTTAATATATTCCATAGATTGCTTCCATGCCTGATCAGTATGGAGGTTTAATGCATGGGACCGCAAAGATATTCCGATGGTCACATGGTACTAAAGTCAACTAATGGTATTTAAAGAAGCTATCCAAAATGGAATTGTCCAAGAAAATGTCTTCGATTAAGGAATTCGTGGACTTGTAACATAAAGGTGTCACTCATTTGACACAAGCAATGATGGATGAACTGGAGCCTGAGATTTGGAAAATCTCTGTAACCTCCTTGTATCTGGATTATCTTCTCCTAAGACTACCCTGTTTACCTCCTGAAAGGCTAGTAGAGTTAGGATTTATATTCCATTTAGGGCTGTATTATTATGAAATCTCCAAAACGGCTAGTACCATCATTGGAGGAATCGAAACCCTAATTAAGTTTTAAAATAGAGGATTCATATAGCCTAACTCAATATTCTGAGAATTCGGTATAATTAATTATGAAAGACGGTTCATCTTGCTTATGCATTGATTACCGCAACCCTATTTAGGCAACAATTAAAAATCGCCATCAGCTACCCAGGATCATCGATTTGTTCGACTAACGGCAAGGATTAGCTATTCCTTAAGATTAGTTTCAAGCAGTGGTTGGAATAACCATCTCACCTTAAAATAAGCTTTTCTATAATAGTTGACATATAAGTATCAACGTTGCTCCTTTTGAGACCTTGTATAGATGGAATGTTAAACATCTATTGTTAGACAGAAGATTAGTAAGTCCAATTATCAGGATCTGAAAGTTGCCTTGGAAACAACGAATAAGATCAAACAAATCCATAATCATCTGTAAGTTGCCAGTATTCGGCAGAAAATCAAGGATTAATTAAAGTAGCAACCCTCCTAATTTCTTGTTAAGGAATAAGGTTCAACAAAAGATATCACCCTGTCAGGGTGTGCCAATTTGTTAATTATCAGGCTAGTTAAGCTCTGAATATATATAGAATCATTCGAGGGAATCAAATGTATCAAGATCAAATAGCTTATAAGTTAAAACCTATTAAAGGAGCTTGGCGGAGCTCGCAATGCATTACACACTAATGATTTAAGGATGTGTTTCACCAATAAGTCGAGAAGCATTATCACATAATGATATGCAGATTTATGATAGGATGAGAAACCTGTATCGATTGAGGATCGACAGGTTAAGATGCTCCAAGAAGGATACATGTACCTATTATAGAGGTCAACTTGGGAGCTTGGAGAGGCTCCAGACATGCTATAGAAGTTAAGTCCATTATGCGACGAAAAGTACTTCCAGCATTTTAGCAAATCTCGAGGTCGAGATTTCTTTTAAGGGGGTAAGGATGTAACACCTCGTAAAATCACGTCCAATGATGTATTGACACGTGTGATAAACCCTAATGAAGTCAAATATTGAATTTAAGGGACTAATTTTTCGAAAAATCGAAAACCTTGATTATGAAAGGACTGGAAGTGTTATCATACCAAAAATAAGTTTCTGAATAACCTCGTACGGTATTTATATTCACAAATGAGTAACTTGTTGATCGGGTGTAGCCGTTCGCATAATTAATTGAAAGTGTGCGCAATGAAGGGTTAAAAGCGTCAACATGTTAATTCTTACCTCTGAGTGACCTTTTAACAAACCAGGAGCTTCATGATATTTGATTATACTCTCGGGAATTCCAAACATTTGGTCGTCTAAGGTTTTTATGCCTATAAGTAAAGTTACGCGCAACTTTGCAAGTTAGAGGGACTAAAAGTGTCAATATGTTTAATTATACCTCTGACTGACCTTTTAGCGAACCCGAAGCATCGTGATGTTTAATAATACTCTCAAGAATTCCTAATATGGATTAGATGATGCTTCGATGCTATTAAACGATGATATGCGCAAGTTTGCGCATTAGAGGGACCTAAAGCGTCAACTTTTGAATCTACGCCTTTCGGTGACCATTTAAGCGATCGAGAGCATAGAAATAATTAAACTCATGCTTTGTAATGCCCATTAGGGGCCATGGAAGGCTTGGAAATCAGTAAACGACATTTCGCGCTACTTTGTGCGATTAAAGGACTATTTTCGACAAACTGCGAAAGTATGCCGATTTGTACTGTAACAAACATTCCGCAACTTGACCATAAGTTAAGCATACCCTAAATATCCTTTACATAGCTTATAAATAGGCTTTGAGGGGTTCGGTGTGCTAAAATAAACTTTTTGGTCATTCAGGGACTAAAAGCGTCAAAAAGTGCATAAGTTTGCATTTTCGCGCATATCTTACGTTCTGAATACATCCGGACATCCAAAACTTTATGCAATCATTAAAATATTTTATTTTAGTGATTGGCATGATAAAATTTCATTCGTCTTGTAATTTGGATCGTTTTTCGCATTCGTTCGTGTTTCATCGTAATTAACCGAACAACGCAACCGTACGACCAAACGAACCGACATATGGGATATTTTTGAGCATGTTTTATGTTCCCTATACTTTAACTTCATTTTAGAGCCTTGAAATGGGATTAACAGGGCTTAAAAGTGTCAAAAATGTATCAAAAACCATGTTTTGCACATTCAGAGACCAAAATTGACAATCTGCCATAGTTATCTTAGGAAGGGACAAAAATGAAAAATCTAAATTCCAGCTTGTTCCAGCTGTTCCCCTCATTTGCATATGGTTTTAATGAAACTAGGGGCTCCCATGGTTTCACAAAACCATGGGCACATGTGTACGGATGAGATCGAAGCTCGTTTTTCGAGGAACGATCCTAACGGTCCTAGAAATCCTATAAATATCCATGCTCCTCATTGTTTCAACTCACACAATCTGATCTAATTACTCTAAGTTGGGGCTTAGCACCTCATACCTGAGCAAGTTGGAACTAGATTTCCATTCTTTGACCCGTTGTAAGTCCTCTTTCGTTCTTTTTCGCGTGAAAGTCAAACTGTGTTTGACTTTCTGCTTTGACCAGTTTATGGTCAACATGAAGTTCGTTTGAACTTCATAACATGAGCATAATCACGATGGTTTTAGTCTCTTGTGACTATACCTACTGATTACCACGTTATCTAGGCATAGTGGCGAGTCGTAGTTTCGGCCAAAATGCGTATTCTTGCGTATTTTGTAACCAAACTACTTTTAGGTATCAAAACCGTTTGTTTTGATACCAAACCTGTTTTCAAACCTTGTTAAGCATGTTTTAACATGTTTAGCTCGTCACTCTAGGTTTAGTGCTTATGTAGGGTCGTAAGGTAAGCGGTCTAAACAACCGCTTATACTTTCGAACCCGACCCATTTGGTCGATCATTAGGATCCGACCAAACACATTAGGTGACCATAGTTGTATATGGAATAACCTTCCGAGGTTATACCTTATGGTCACTACGTTTAGCTAGTTGTATTATAGGTAGTTTATATGCCTTAGGAAAATTACCAAAATGCCCTTTTTATGCATAAATTCATTTTAAGCATATGTAACCTGAATTTTGACATTAAACTGATTAGGCAACATTATTAGACATGTTAAGGCATATAATACTTGTCATAGGACTAGTTAGGCGGTCCGAACGCGTTTTACGCGAATGACGCGTTAAAGTGGCGTAAGCTACCTAAACGGGTCATAATGGGTCGTAAGCACTTAGGTTAGGTTTCATTTTAGTATGTAGGCTTAATTAAGACCCGTTAGGATTCTAATAGGTTATTAAGACCTTCGTTCCAGATTTAGGAGCCCAGTAAAAGCTACATGTACTTGCTTGGTGGTATACGGCAGGGATAAATTGTATAAATTTGCTCAGGTAAATACTTTTAACTTATTTTCCCTTATACGGGCTTTGGGTACGGTATATAAAATACCGCTTGGTCGGGCATTGAATTTTTAATCGTATGAAGGTTACTTTATTGAGATGACCCGTTTAAATTGTTGTGTTTGCTTAAAGCCTTTGGGGGGTTAATGACCATGTCCCGGATATCCTTGGCATCATTTTAAGAAATGGCCACGACCTAAGCACGGGGTGTAGGCGTACACCCGACAGTGCATATATAAATAATAAGGTATAACCGCCGGTTTCGGGAATATCTCGTCGCGAGACTATATCATGAGGTGTGTCTATTAATCTTTAACCCGGTGTCAATCCGGGCTACTGAACGTATAAGAAACATATAATTCTTTTACAAGTTTATATACAAATAATTATCCCAAGTTATAAAAAGTTTTGTGCCATGTGCATTCAAATCAATTTTCATAAACCTTTTCAAAATGAGTCAGTTAATTGTATTTACCAGTGTAAACTGACGTATTTTCCCAAAAAGGGCTAAGTGCAGGTACTAATCGGAATAGGCTGGCTACTCCTAGCATCAATAAAGAGTCTCGCAAGCTTAGATGTTAAAATCTGTTGAACAATTATCTTTTAATTGATCCGCCTGTGGATCCTTTACACTCCGTTTGTAATACTTTAATCTTACTTTATATCGGTTTGTAATATATTCATCTCTTGCTTCCGCTGTGCATTTAAATTGTGTTGTTTGACTATGATGATATCAACTACGTCACGATACTCCCCACCGGGCCCACCGGTAATACGTGGAAATATCGGGGTGTGACATCTATCTACTGCTGTCTTCCAAGCACTGCTGAAGATTAAAGCACTGCCCATTCAAGGACTGATCACCCTTTTGAAGAAAGCACTGATGCTCAATATCAGTGCTTAGAGTACATCAGTGGAAAGTGAAACAGTAGTTTAATTGTAATCAGTGTCTATGTAATCAGTGGTTTATATGTAACAGTGTTTAGAGTCAGTTAGGAGGTTAGATGTCACTTTCATGGTGACGTCAGCCAAAGATGCTCAGTGGTTTGCTTGTACTATAAATAGAACAGTACTCTGTACTGTTCTAGAAGCTCTTTCACCACAAGTCATTCAGTACGAACAAATCACAGAGCTTAGGCTGAGGGCGAGTCTAGTGTGTACATGCAATTTAGTTGAATCTTGTAATAGATACAATCTTTCGACTCAATGAAATCATGTTTACTTAAAACAATTCTCCATTGATTGTGTTATCAAATTTTATTTCCATAGTCTGCTGCAATTCATATCTCTGTTTCATCTTCATTTTAATTAAACAACACAATCTAAGAAACTCAGATCCTAACATAGGAGGATTAATGGGAAATGGATTTGGGCGTGGAGAAGAGAATTGAGGTTTGGGATCGAGTTGGCTTTACAAAATGAGGTAAATGTTTTGTTAGGTTAACTAGGATAATACCCCGCAGACATTGCGCCGCGGGCAACACGTTAAAGCGTGCGTGGACGTCGCACTAAATCGAGCCGAGTCGTTGCGTCTCTCAGCTTTTATTTAGCGCGGATTATAACAAATCCATTGTGTACACATATTAGTAAGAATAACTATTCGTGGCATAATATTCTACATATTAGAAACCGAAAAAAGTGGTGCCAGTGACAGCAAACATGCCAAACGACAACTATTTTGTCAAACCTGGTGCCAATGTGGTGCCGATTATAACAAATTCATTGTGTACGCACGTTATTTTGTCAAATCTTTAAAATAACCTTCAAACCAATTGTCAAATGACCATAAATCTCACCAATTTAACCAAAACCCTTTGAATCTTTCAACTTCAATAATCGTACACGAACTCATTAAATCAAATTTAAAAATAAACAAAAAAAAAGAGTAAACTGCCATTTTGGTCCCTGTGGTTTGGCCAGTTTTGCCACTTTAGTCCAAATCTCAAACTTATTACATCCAGGGCCCTGTGGTTTGCATTTTGTTGCCATTTTAGTCCAAAATCCAAAAACCCTCTATTTTGACTGTTGAAAACTGATTATTTTGTCCTTTAGTGCAGGGGCATTTTGGTCATTTTTTAAATTCCTTTTTTTTTTTTGCAATTAAAACCAGATCAAGAACATCATCTTAGAACATCATCTTAGAACCCAGAAAATTCATCTTGAGCAATCTTCAAACATCATCATCAAACCCAGAAAATTCATCTTGAGCAATCTTCAAACATCATCATCAAACCCAGAAAATTCATCTTCAAACATCATCATCAAACCCAGAAAATTCATCTTCAAACATCATCATCAAAACCTAGAAAATCAAGATCATCAAAACCGGCCGATCTGAACCCTAAAAATTAAACAGCCGCTACCTCTAATCTCTCTCACTCTCTGGAAGCACATAAACACGCACAGTTGAAACCCGGTTTGCAATCTGAAATTGAGAGATGTGAAGATGTTTCTAATCAATCGCGTGAGGACACGTGGACTCGCCGGATCGAAATCAGCAGCGACGAAGTGGTATAAGATGTTTTTCGGACAGGATGTGTGGCGGAGGACGGAGTGTACGACGGCGAAGAAGGCGGTGGTTGTTTGCAGTTGTTTGTGATTGTTGTGATTTGACGGTGGTTGAAGGTGAGTGCATTGATGAACAATGATGGTGATTTACGGTGGTTGCACGGGTTGAAGAGTGGTGACTGTTGGGTGTTGAACGGTGTTTATGAAGACGGACACAGACGAAGAAGGTCGGAGATGATGATGGTGGTTATAACAGGTCCGGTATTCCGATGATGAAGATCGATGTTGTGAACCAAGCTGAACGATAGTCACCGAAGATCGACGTTGAAGGTGTTCGGTGGTGACCGGAGCAAGTAATCAGATCGTTGAAGGTGGTTGGGGTGGTGACCGGAGTCAGTTTCGGAACGATGAAGTATGATGAAGACGGATCCGAAGTGATGGGAGATGGTTGATGAATTTGTGAAGAAGATGATGTTTCATTTGTGAAGAAGACAAAGGGATAAAGGGATTATTTATTTTAATTTAATTAATAATTTGTTATAATAATTCATAAATGACCATTTTGCCCCTGAAGATAAGGACAAAACAGGGGGTTGAAATTGGGGATTCTGGTCAAATTTCACTTTTGGACTAAAATGGCAACAAAATGCAAACCACAGGGCCCTGGATGTAATAAGTTTGAGATTTGGACTAAAGTGGCAAAACTGGCCAAACCACAGGGACCAAAATGGCAGTTTACTCAAAAAAAAATTAGCATACTTTTTGTACAATTATCATTAGAACCCCTCGTTCGAGCCACGATTGTCATACCGCAACCTAACCGTCTCCATTTTGCGAGTGTTCGGCCATTCACTACTTAACCAAGATGGGTGCAATATGTATTCACTCCTGGGCCGACTGTACTCACTGTTGGTCTAGTCTTGTGTGCCCAAAGCCATTTTTCTGAATTTGATCATGTCTTCGTTGTACTAGGTCGTGTCATAGTGTGAGCTCCCATTGTAGAACGACCAGTGTCCTGTCTTGATCCCATTATTAAGATCAGACAATGATGCGGAGGCGAGCAGAGTGGCGGACACACACAGCTCACAGCTGCACATGACAATGTCCTGCTCCACTTATCTTGTATTTCTTCCGTGACACCGGGCATTGTGGCCAAGGTGGACTACTCGACTGCTGCCAGCCCCTTGGCTCTCCCCAGATGTGCGGAAACCCGACCTCCACCAGCCCGAAGGCACGACAGTGGAATAATCGGTAAAATCTCTCCTCCCATCCAAGTCGAACCGGCGCCACCCGTATTTGCTCTTCACTTGGATGCCGCTGAAAATAATGAGAAGAGTGGGAATCGAACCTGAGTCACAAAGAACATCAATTCTTTCTCCAACCACTCCACTCATTGGCAATATTTATTGGGTAATTACAATTAAGTAGACAGGTTTTATTTAATTTTAATTACATAAATATTTTCTAAAACATAAAGTTATATGTTGAATTTTATAATTCTTTGTTTTACATTTTATCTATTATTAATTACATATTTGGATCTAACAAATATTAGAGAAATAATAGATTATATATATTTTAGTTTATTAATAATGCACTTCATTTTCTTATAAAGCAAAAAAAAATGTTTAAATTTGAGTTATCTTAGGGTTCGGATAAATGGATTTGGGATCTTGATGTTAATTAGGAGTTACATTGATGAGATAACTCTTCCAAATGGTGGTGGGCCGTGGGGGGGGGGGGGGGGGGGGGGGGGGGGGGGTTGCTCCTTGACCACCTTCCTACCAGAAGCAACCTTAAAGATAAAGGAAATAAAATTCCTTTAGTATTATGTCCTATTTGTTCATCTTTTTTAAAAACTGTGGATCATATTTTTGGTGCTTGTGATGTTGCTTCTAGATTGTGCCGGGTGATTAATAGATGGTTGAACAAAAGTTTGCCGTCTTCCTTGGATCCGAGGGTGATGGTTTCTTGGTTGGAGGCAAAATCTATGTCAAGGAAGTGTAGAAGTGAGCTTTTCTTTGAGCAAGACAATAGTGTGAAGGACGAATGAATTTTTTGATTTAATGGTGTTAATGTAGAGACAATCTTTCTTCCACAAAAATAAAGTTTGTTTAATTCTCTAATCTTCCTTGACGACAACTCATCCATAGAAGTCGGCATTAGCTACGTACATCAGAATGAAATCATATTTTATTATAATTGTCCTACAAAATATATAAATGATGATGAGTGAAATTGCGTAACATAAGCAGAGACAAAGCAAAACTGATAAATATATACTTAAAAGTGTAAATGAGTTTTTTGAAACTAAACTAGACAGTTCACATGGGTTTTTTTAACTTTTTTGTTTTCACTCTAAATAAACCGTATTATCCGTATATAACATGACAGTGATACATGACCTAAATTACTTCACCTAAATATGATTTGAACCAAAATATATTACTTAGAATGTGGATTATCATATATAATAAGATTTAACATAAAAAAAAAACTGAACCATTTAAATTGTACTTGTTACTTCTTTATATTCAAGAAGATATAATTAAGCCGATTAAAATAAGAGCATTAGAATTGAGTGCAAGTGATAGTATTGGAGTGGTGTTCCACCCTCAACTCAACCGATTCCATGTACAAAGATTATGCATTTAAGATTTCAAAATACGACATGTAAAAGTTTGATTAATAAATTGGCTCCCTTTGTGTTAAAAGAAATTCATCTTAAAAAAACAACTGGTTTACTTTTTTTTTTTCACGATTGTTGGACAAAACTTATTCAAAAAAATGACGTTGATTTTCTCACAATTGTTGGAGAAAACTTATTTACAAAAATGACGTTGAAAATATTAGGCTGCACGGTATGGATGTTGAAGACGGTCCGTCCTCCACCGGCGCCGGCGTCGACCCCATCCCCCCCCCCCCTCCTCCATCCCGTCCCGTCTTCAACGTCGAAGTTCAGACGGTGGCGACGATCCTCCAATGGTGGGCCCCCTTTGTTGTTTGTTTGTGTTAGGGACTTGTACATTAGGCTTCAATACTTGTACATAGGGCATAGAAATAAAAAAAAAATGGTGGGGTAGGATCATCCTCCCATACCCTCTATCGACCATCCTTGGGAGGATTATGACGTGACGCCTACGTGACGGATGGTCCTCCAATGATGGAATGTCACCATACCCTCTAGCCTTATCAATACAATGTTTTTGGAAAACTTGTGTCCCTCACGCCTAATCTAAGTAAACCTAATTTACTAATGACCAAGTAGAAGAGGCTATTGTTATTTAGTATTTATTATTAGGCTTATATAAATTACACATTAAGCCAAATGAGTATGGTCTTTAAATCCTCATCTTCCACGTCAGTGTCACATTACTATCCCCATATACTATTTCTCACCATCCCCATCAATGGGGTATGGTCACCTTCCCCTCAATCAATATTCCAATGTTCATATCGGATTGGGCGATACATGGAATATCCCACGAAAGCATCGAAGGGGAATTGGGTTGAAGAGGGGGGTTCCCCTTCCTCACGACACCATCTCAGCGTCACTGACCCCTTCTCCTTTCACATGCCGTTCAGCCTAACAAATTAACAGAAAATTAAGTCTTTCAGAAGATGGGTTTTAAAACGGGTATCAAACACCCATTAATTTGTCGGGTTTGGTTAAGAAATAACTATATGAACACGTAAGGAACTTCACCCTCTTATCAGAAAAAAGCAATGTATCAAGTTTCAGTTATACCAATTAGGCCTTGAGGTATACTTAAACTCTCCTTAACTCCACCTAGGTGCCACATCAACCTTTCTTCCCCATTTCACTTTGTCTCACTTAAAGGAAATGGTTTAATCCCGTTAACTTCATCTAACCCCACATTTAGTGGTTTTTGGTTTAAAAGAGAAAAAAATAATTAATTCAATATCTTAACATCCGGTTAAGATGTTAACATATAACTCCTTTAATGCGTTTAACACAAGGAAAGAGTATCGTTCAATACTAGTTAACATGTCATGTCACCGTTAACACCCTAAATGTTATAGTATATCCCATGACCTTAATACAAAAATTTTGAAACTATGAAAGTTGCTTGTGTAAAACGGTATTGATTCAAAAGTGAATTGAATTGATTTACAAGCGAAAATAAATACATAATTGAAGCAAAACTAATTTCCTATGATTGAGTAGACTCAATCAATCATCAATCTAAATAATATAAAAGGAAATACAAACATGTTACAATGTTTTACATATTTAATATACCCATCCGCCAAAGTCGGAGAAGTATAAAGGCAAAAGCTGAATCGAAAACATGTGAACAATTGTCTTGGAAGCCCTTTCATAATATATTGAGGGACTGTTTGACAACTTCTGAATAGTTAAGTGATAAACCAGTAAGAGGTCAGAACTATTAAGTGTTGAACCAGTAAGAGGTCTGAACCATTAAGAGCATGTATAATGCTTAATCGTTCAGAGACAACTGTCTGAACAATTCAGATTAGAGGTCTTAACCATTCAGACTCTGTATAAATCTTAACCATTCAGAGGCAAATGTCTGAACCATTCAGACATCTGCACGTGAAACAAACAGTCTGAACCATTAAGTGCTGAACCAGTAAGATATCTGAACCATTAAGAGCCTCATTAAGAGGTAAACAAACAACCCTCACTAAAAATCCGCTAGAATGTGTAGAACCCAAATGTCCTCAATACGGACTTTTTCCTTGTCACATATTGATTCGCAACGGATTAGGTGACCATGGCATAAGGCTGGAGGGTGTGGGATAAAGCCCCTAGGGGCTTTATCACGCCACGTCAGATCCACGTCAGATCCACGTCAACGCCACATCATACGGGGGCTTTAAAGCCACTCCATTTAACTTGCATGGTATGGTATAAAGCCCCCTATTAAACAAAATTTTAAAAAAAAATTATTGGATGAAATCCCCTAGGGCCCCACCTTCACACACCTTCTTCCTCGTTATCACAGTGGCGAGTTAACCATGGCGCCCCCCTTTAAATTTGTCGGTATGGTTGGTGGCGTCGACGGGGCGCTATCGGTGGTGAGTTGGCAGGGGTGGCGCCCTCCACACCCTCCGGCCTAATGATTGTTCACAACTCGTGACAACTAACTAAAAGTTAAATATTATTCATATCCGAATTAAACAAATATCACGAAACAAAACAAGTATTCAAATAATCCAAACGAAACAAAACATAAACAAAAATCCGGTTCATTTTCTAAGGCATATCTCTACGTGTCCTCGTCTTCCAATATCAAACATGTTCACATGTATCACGTGTAAAAATATTTTGTGTCAACATAATTCGGTGAGTAAATCTAATATTTAGATAAAACAATTTTTGTTTATATATTATAAAAGGTTTAACATGCAATTCAATGTTAAATAAGTGATCAACAACACCACTGGTAAATAAATCATAACAAACCAATGCGAGAATAGGATGATGTAAAACTGTGATAAATGCGTTAATGTGAAAAATGCGATAAATGCGAGACTCAAGCCCACAAACGAGCGAATCTTATGCTGTGACGATACCAAGCTACGACCCATGGTAATGGAGAACCGATCATGTAACGCCTGCGTCCCTAGACTTTTAGCTAATTGTCACTTTTAGCTCCTAAATTATGTGATACTTGACACTTTGATACTTGGTGAGACTTATGCTATGAGACTATGATTATATGATGCTATGAGACTATGATTCTATGATGCTATGAGACTATGATTCTATGATACTATGATTCTATGAGACTTGATACTTTGGTGCTTGACTCTTGAGGCTCGTGAAACTTGAGACTTGGTTGAACGAGGGACTTGAGTTTTGTCACTGGCGGAAACTATGGAAACTTTTGTGTTAATGATATAATCTAGTTATGTGATACTATTACCCAATAATACGCAACGCAACGCTTAATCTAACTCGCGAAACGAATCAAAGACGGGAACGCGGGAAGGATGGGATTGGCCAAATGGCAATCCGATCGGATGACCATCCGATCGGATAACCAACCGATCGGATGGCCATTCGACCGAGTTGCCATCTGATCCACTGCACACCGTCTTCACTCACTCTGACACTATAAATAGGCCTGTCACATCACCATTCTCACTGATGTGACGGCCTCACTCAAACCAGACACACGCACTCCTCTTTTCTTCAATTTCTTGGCGATTTTGATAAGTTTTACAATAGATTCTTGTACATCTTTGATCTACACATCATTCTCCACATGAATCTCCTTTGAAATCTCACTTTTCACCATGAAATCCCCAAGATTCAAGATCTTGAAGGTGATGTCATCATGGTGGTTTATACCAAACTGCTATGTGATGTCATCTAGCTCAGATCTAAGGAATTTCATGCATTTTTTTACAATAAATCTTAACTAAATCTAGACCTTTTCAACTAAAACTCATGTTTATCTTCAACCTTTCTCAACTTTTCACTCAAAAACGGTGGAATCCGGATCTGCACGGACTGAAGACTTGATGATTAGTCTAAAGTCGGCTTGGAGATGGATTATTTCCGGAAAAAGGACGACCAGAGTACGGATTCTGACATAAGCACCATTACGAATAGATGGCTGAACGGACTGGGGTGATTCCCACCCGATCAGATCGGCTTTCTGCTGATGTGTTTACCCTTGTCTCGATACGTACCATGTCGTCACTGTCTAAACAGAAACTTAGAAACTTTACAAGTTTGGGAACGAGACAAGGACAACCTGATCGAGTGGCAATTCGATCAGATAGCCATCCGATCAAGGGAACTTGCCTCTTAACTGATACGTGGTCGAAAACTGGTTATCGTTTGTGCTTAAGTTGATGTTTTTACATAGCTTTTAATCTTGAATAGCCTACTTTTAATGGGATTCGTGTTTTACAGGTCTAAAAGAGTTTAAGGAGCTAATCGGGAGCTAAACGGAGCACCGGGACGTGAATCGGATCAACCGGGGATGTGAAATGAACAAAATCGGGTTAATCAAGAAGATTGGATGTGTTTTGGGAATGTTAATGGATTTGAAATGAATATATTGGAAGATGGCATGATAGAGGGCTGAATTACGAGTACGTGGGCGAAACGGTGAGTAAAACGGAGCTATAACGAAGAAGTTATGAAGAAAACAGTTTCGGACAAAACAGGAAAAACTAGAGGTCGTCGGGGACGGGCTCTAGGCCGTCGCCGACGGGCTCTAGAAAGTCCCGTCGTCAAAAAGTGCCCGTAAACAGCCAAACAAGCCGTTGAATGGATTTTAGAGATCTGGAGGCCGTCGGGGACGGGCTCCAGGCCGTCGGGGACGGGTTGTAGTTTGCTAAAATGCGAAGTTTGGTGTTTGGGTTGTTTGGAACGATTCTAATTGGTTGGGGAACCATTAAACTCGTAAGTTACACTTGTTTGAGAGTTTGAAAGTTGTTCTTGGAGCCTAATACATCGATCATTCACCAACCATTCCATCATCTTCATCACTACACAACCCGAATCATCATCCAATTCATCATCAATCAATCATTCCATAACCCTAATCACCATTCATCCTTCAATCCGTTCATCACCATCAACCACTCCAAACCCTAACCACCATCTTCACAACTTCAAGACTTCAAGATGATTTCATCCGTGTTCCAATCATCCGGTGATCAAGCTTCTTCAACCATGAGCGGCTAATCATATCGGTTTCACCCCGGTGTAGGTAGTTGTTGATTTTAGTGTTTCGAATTGTTCTTGTTTCATCTTAGTGACAATTTGTGTTTGGTTTTTGAAACTTTTGACAATAGTATTACATTTGTTACGAATTCGTGAATTGTCGAACGATGTTAAAAGTTATGACTTTGCGAAATGGTGATATGTGATTGTACATTGTCGTTGTTAGGATTTACTTGTGTTGATTACAAAGTGTCTTTTTGTCCGTTCTTCGGGACGTTGATAGCTAGTAGCACCTAAGTCACGGTACACTAAATCCGTTAATCGAATGCATTTGAGTTGAAACTAAAACTTGTAGAAATCCTAGGTTAACAATTACCGAAACCGGGTGTGATTCCTTTTTATCATTATTGTTCTGGTAACCATTTTTCTTGCAATCGTTAAGTAGTAGTCGTTAATCATTCTCATCAATTCATTTAGTTAAAAATCATATCTCTAAATTAAACGAAAACACAAAATTATTCTAGCAAGCTTCATATATCGTGACAATTGTTTTAATTCATTCGAATCCAAACACAAACCACATACTCTTCGTGGTTTGACCCCTTACTACCGCTAACACATTGTTAAGGGTAATTTGGGCTTATAAATATTATCTTTGACCGGAGCGCGACACTCCGATCAAATTTTGGCGCCGTTGCCGGGGAGTGCGTGCGCTTTGTGTTTGGATATTGTTTGAATTTGCGTGATTAACTGTTTAAATTGTTTAGCTTTCTTTTTGCACTTTGTCTTTTTCCTTGTTACGTGGGTGTGTTACTTGTGCAGGATACAGGTAGTGTATGCATACGCGGAACTCCGGGAGGACTTCACCGTTAGTCTACGAACCGTAAATTGAAAGAGTAGCAAGAAGAAACCTAGCAAGCCGGTTAGAAGCAACACTTGCTTCTAATCAAACCAACCAAACACCACAACATACACCATCCATTGAAACCGATTCAATGGCGAACCAAAACTCAAACCAAAACCAAAACCTTAACTCGAACTAATTCCAATACCGAAGCAACTTCAATCCCGCTCCAAATATGCAACCTATACCTCCCGAGCGACCGGGTGGTAATAACAACAATACCGGACCACCTACACCACCTTTCCAAAACCAAAATCCCAATAACACCCAACGAACACCCCAACAACAAAACCTTCATAGACACAATTCCCTACCCATCAACCTAGATGACCGGAATGTCAATTCCGACCGTCGGGGAAATCGTGATCGCGGCAATCCCGCAAATGAAGCCCCATTCTTCAATATCGATGACTTAAGGAATGCAATCCCCGATGATGAACCGTATAGTGTTCCCGGTTATCAATCGCCGGAACATGTGAGTGTTCATACGGAAAATTCGGACGATGGGGGATACTATGATGATAGAGCTAACGATGATGAAGATTGGGGTTACGTGAATAGGGGAAACGTCTACAACGCTATAAGGTATGATGATGAGGAATTTGGCTACCAAAATGCCAATTACGTTGGGGACGACGAATATGGTTACGGAGGTGGAAGAAATGATGGTTATGGGAACAACCGTCAACCACGAAACAATAACCAACGGAACCGGAATGATGGGTTTTATAACAACAACAACAATGCAAACCCTAACCGGATTCCTCGTTTCGTGGGAGGTGGTAACCTAAGGGATAATAAAAGAGAGGATCGAAGTGATGATCGAAGAGGTGGAAGACGGGATAATAGAAGACCGGTCGATCAAGAAGTTAACGGTCCACAACGTCGTCAACAACCTCCACGGGGAGTGAATGACCGTTTCCGACCGATAGTGACCGAGAATGACTCTCCGATAGTGTGCGAAAGGAGAATGTTTGATTGTAAACCACATTACATCAATATACTTCCCCACTTCAACGGGAGGTCTAATGATGAACCATACACGCATTTGGCGGAGTTCTCTTCCATTTGTAATACTATTGGGGGGCACAATTTCGCACTAGAGGAAGTTAAGCTTCGGTTATTTCAATTCTCTTTGAAAGACAAGGCAAAACAGTGGTTCCTCACACTTCCGGCCAATAGTATTCGAACTTGGGAACAAATGCAACAAGCATTTTTGGATGAATACTATTCCATGGCAAAGACCGACGATGCTAGAGATGAAATTCGGTCGTTTCGCCAACTTTCGAGTGAACCACTACATGAAGCATTCACTCGATTCAAAGAAATGATGCGGAGATGCCCACATCACCAAATAGAAAAGTGGGAGTTGGTGAAATGTTTTGTACGGGGTTTGGATGACACAACTTGGAATCGTCTTGAGTCAACAAACAATGGAACACTCTTGAGCAATCACGAAGACGACGATTGGGAATTCCTAGAAAGAATGAGCAAAAGATCAAAGGCGAAAGAGTCGGCCAACCGAGCCAAAAAGCACCCTACCTCAAGGTCTTGGCCCGATCGTGATGCAAGTTCTAAGGATCGGATTGATACGTTGGAGCGGGAATTGGCTCGCATGAAGAAGAAAGAAGTGGGTGCGGTACAATATAGCGTATGTGAAGAATGTGGTGACATCGGTCACCGGACCGAGAATTGCCAAGCCACCGCGGATGTGAATCAAGTGTATGGAGACCGGAGCCAATACGATATGAACTCCAACACCTACCACCCCGGGTTGAGGAACCATCCTAACTTTAGGTATGGTAATGCCTCCAATCAAATGAACCCGAATTTCCAATCGGGAAATCAAGGTGGGTATTCGCATCAAACTCGTCAAGGAGGTAACCAAGGGGGTTACCAAAGGAATTACAATAATCAAGGTGGTAATGGAAGCGGGTCGAGTAATCAAACCGGTGGTGATGATTTGAGTGCCAAAATGGACGCTTTATTGAATATGCAAAAAGAATCTCAAAACAATATAAAAGAATCTCACCATGATATCAAGGAGATAAAGAAGACAAACGAGATTCGGGATAAAGCGCATGAGGCATTAGCAAAGCAAGTGGGCCAACTTGCGGAAGAGAATGCTCAAATGAGGGGAAGCATGGGAAAGCTTCCAAGTGACACTACAATGAACCCGAAGCATCAAGGTTCTAGCACAAGCAACGTGAGGAATGCACGCATTAGCGCGGTAAGTATTTTTCCAAATGATGAAATATGTAGTGTTGAAAGCATTCCACCACCACAATTTGTTGATGGTGTAGTGGAAAATATAGGTGAAGGGCCGGAAAATGAAAATGAACACGAAACAATTTCACAAAGTAAAAATGAAAACGTAATTAAAAATTCTTTTTGTGAAAATTGTTTAAATCAATTTAACCCGTTTAATGCATCGAAAAGTGAAGAACGGTGCCCACCGAAGGACGAGGGGTGGGAAAATTTTTAGCAAGCTAAAATTAATTTACCGTTACTAGATGACATTAAAAAGGTTCCGGCTCATGTGGAATGCTTAAAGGAGTTAAGCATCGAAAAAAGGCACAACAAATTACCCGAACCGGTTGATTTGATATCTCATGTGAGTGCCGTTTTATCGAGTGCCCTTCCTCAAAAAGCTCAAGATCCGGGAGACCCTCTTATTCCAATTCAAATTGGAACATTTAAAATTGAGAGGGCGCTCCAAGATCTTGGAGCTTGTGTGAGCATCTTGCCCGGGAGTTTGTATGACCAATATGATTTTGGTCCATTAAAAAAATTTGATACTCCCGTGGTATTGGCCGATCAGACTCCCACACATCCAAGGGGGATGGTGGAGGATGTGATTGTTAAGGTGGATGATTGCTACTACCCAGTTGACTTTTTGGTAGTAGACTATGTTGGGTGTGTTGGGGACACCCAACCGATAGTCATACTGGGTAGACCGTTCTTGGAAACTGCTAATGCCATAATAAATTGTGCCACGGGAACGGTAAGCATGAAGTTTGGGGACCCGGAGTTAAATTTAAATGTTTTTCCAAAATTTACTAACCCGCTCGGTGAGGATAAGTGTCCTAAAAAGGACATGAATCCAAACAAAAAGGTGTGTGCTATGGTTGGTAGGTTTGGAGAAACAAGGAAGACAACGGTCAAGAAAAAGAAGGCGAAAAAGTCACCTCTGGAAAAGAAGAAGGAAGAGGAGGTGAGGAAATTTGGACCGTTTGGCAACAAATGGTATGAATCACCGGCGGGTGATTTCGAGGAGTTTGTAGGAGGCAAGCATGCCATTCGACCACCATGAGGTGGTAAGTCAATTGTTGTTGTATATTTTATTTAACATTTTGTTTTAGTTTCTCTCCGTAGGTATGTTTTTGTTGTTGTTGTTGTTGTTGTTGTATATTATTTTGTTTCAGTTTTTTTTTATTTCATGTTATTTATTTTCGCCTAGTTAAATGAACGTTGTGGGTGTGTTCCCTATATAACCCTCACGAGACCTCTCGTCCTCCCAAGCTATTGGGGGGTTTAAAAGGGCTTGTTGCATAAGCTAAATGCAACCGTGATTCCTACGAAAGTGAGTTAGGTTTGTTGTTGTTGTAAATTATTTTCCACATAAATCAAAGTGAAATAACGCATGGCTTGGTAATACTTTCATAAAAATGGTAGAACTAGGTAAATAACAAATTTTGATGGTTGTGAGAAGCATGCTTCTACACAAGGGTTAGAATTTGTAGGTACATGATGTTCGAGAGACAACCGTTTTTATGAAGAGAAGAGGAAGATGTAAGCATCAAGCGACAAAAATCAGGTGCATGCGTTTCCTTTTTACTTTGATTCTTATTTTAGTTTAGTAATAAGTGGATTGTACATTGTATTTTATTTTCCGGGGTGAGATTTTGGGAAGGTTAGACGTGTCACATCCCTTGTGCGTTTTAAAACTCTAGTTCTTGCACATTGAGGACAATGTTTACCTCAAGTGTGGGGATGGAGGAGTAGTAAAAGTTTTAGATTTTGACCCATTCATTTAAATTCTATACATTGAGGACAATGTTTACCTCAAGTGTGGGGATGGGGGAAAATTTCAAAAATTTTTCAAAATTTCTTGTTTCAAAAGCGATCTTAAAAGCACAAGTAACCAAGTCAACAAGGGATTTCACAACACATTTGGTCTTTTGTCATGGTCAAGTTCAAATTAATAAGCATAACGGGTATTTAGCGGGTGGTTATTTGGGAATAATCTGCCTAAGAAACTAGTCTTTTATGCATGTCACATACCATACCCTTTTAGATATGTGAGGTTTTGAGCCACTCTTATATCATAGATTACATTACCTATGTTTCTTTGTTTGAGTGGACCATTAGTCGCGTATTGTAGAACTTGCAACTTTTGATACGTTTGAGACCATAGACCGAATACAAGCACGAGAATGATTAAGGCATTAGGTAAACCTTTTCCTTTTACACCATTTTTATATCCTTACCCAAAAATTATCCCCTAGTAGCCAACTTTGAGCCTAAACCTTTCATTTGACAACCCATTTAGCCCATAACCATAAGCCTTTTCTTTTTTAAACCCGTGTGATGAAAATTCGATTATAGGAGTTTAAATTGTATAGTTGTGATTTATATATATAAAAAAAAAATCAGAAAATGTCGTGAAAAAAAAATATGAAAAATCATTGAGAAAAATCCAAAAATATGTGTTTCTAGTTATTGAATAAAAGGCGAAAATCTTTGCCTTGGAGTGATGTTATAGTTTACTTGAGTTTAGAATAGTTGCGTTGTAATAAAAATCGAATTTTCATCACCTTAGCCACTTTAAAATGTCCTATTCCCTACCCTTAGCCTAGCCCCGTTACAACCCTTCAAAGACCTTTTGACTTGTGCTTAGTATTCGTGATCGGTGGTGGAGAATGATTGAGTTGCAAGCCTATGCGGGTACGTGTTCTAACCGGTTTTGAGCGATTAATTGATTGAAGTGCTAATACATTATATACATTAGCCGAATTATAAGCCGAGTGGAGAGAACACTGTGAGGGATATGCATGACTTGCTAGTTTTACGGGCGGGTTAATCTTGAATAACCATTGTATATGTGAATGCTCACTTTATCGTTAAATATGTTGTAAATTGTAAAAGCTTTGAACTTTTGTATGACAATAGACCTTAACCTTCATCTCGGGAATGGGAAGTGTATTCGTTGTTCGACCCACGTGAAAGTGAAAAACAGATTTGCTTGAGGGCAAGCAAAAGACAAGTGTGGGGATGTGATACGTGGTCGAAAACTGGTTATCGTTTCTGCTTAAGTTGATGTTTTTACATAGCTTTTAATCTTGAATAGCCTACTTTTAATGGGATTCGTGTTTTACAGGTCTAAAGAGTTTAAGGAGCTAATCGGGAGCTAAACGGAGCACCGGGACGTGAATCGGATCAACCGGGGATGTGAAATGAACAAAATCGGGTTAATCAAGAAGATTGGATGTGTTTTGGGAATGTTAATGGATTTAAAATGAATATATTGGAAGATGGCATGATAGAGGGCTGAATTACGAGTACGTGGGCGAAAACGGTGAGTAAAACGGAGCTATAACGAAGAAGTTATGAAGAAAACAGTTTCGGACAAAACAGGAAAAACTAGAGGTCGTCGGGGACGGGCTCTAGGCCGTCGCCGACGGGCTCTAGAAAGTCCCGTCGTCAAAAAGTGCCCGTAAACAGCCAAACAAGCCGTCGGATGGATTTCAGAGATCTGGAGGCCGTCGGGGACGGGCTCCAGGCCGTCGGGGACGGGTTGTAGTTTGCTAAAACGCGAAGTTTGGTGTTTGGGTTGTTTGGAACGATTCTAATTGGTTGGGGAGCCATTAAACTCATAAGTTACACTTGTTTGAGAGTTTGAAAGTTGTTCTTGGAGCCTAATACATCGATCATTCACCAACCATTCCATCATCTTCATCACTACACAACCCGAATCATCATCCAATTCATCATCAATCAATCATTCCATAACCCTAATCACCATTCATCCTTCAATCCGTTCATCACCATCAACCACTCCAAACCCTAACCACCATCTTCACAACTTCAAGACTTCAAGATGATTTCATCCGTGTTCCAATCATCCGGTGATCAAGCTTCTTCAACCATGAGCGGCTAATCATCTCGGTTTCACCCCGGTGTAGGTAGTTGTTGATTTTAGTGTTTCGAATTGTTCTTGTTTCATCTTAGTGACAATTTGTGTTTGGTTTTTGAAACTTTTGACAATAGTATGGCATTTGTTACGAATTCGTGAATTGTCGAACGATGTTAAAAGTTATGACTTTGCGAAATGGTGATATGTGATTGTACATTGTCGTTGTTAGGATTTACTTGTGTTGATTACAAAGTGTCTTTTTGTCTGTTCTTCGGGACGTTGATAGCTAGTAGCACCTAAGTCACGGTACACTAAATCCGTTAATCGAATGCATTTGAGTTGAAACTAAAACTTGTAGAAATCCTAGGTTAACAATTACCGAAACCGGGTGTGATTCCTTTTTATCATTATTGTTCTAGTAACCATTTTTCTTGCAATCGTTAAGTAGTAGTCGTTAATCATTCTCATCAATTCATTTAGTTAAAAATCATATCTCTAAATTAAACGAAAACACAAAATTATTCTAGCAAGCTTCATATATCGTGACAATTGTTTTAATTCATTCGAATCCAAACACAAACCACATACTCTTCGTGGTTCGACCCCTTACTACCGCTAACACATTGTTAAGGGTAATTTGGGCTTATAAATATTATCTTTGACCGGAGCGCGACACTCCGATCATTAACCCAAACACTTAGACACTTGAATGTCTTGATCGTATAACAACCCTCCAAAATATTCCGACACCCCTAATATAATTAAAATACCCTTATATGTCTCAATAGGTACCCCGTACGTGAAAACGGACCCCGAATACCTTTACTATTATTAAAATTAAATAAAAACAAGAAAAATGGGTCTTTGGCGGGCCGCGTAAGACCACCCAGGGTCTACGCGGGGCGCGATAGCCCAAAGTCAGGGCGACACCCTAGCGTGCCACGTGTCATGATCGTGTCAAAGCTAAACTCGACGAATCAGTATAGCTAGGCCCTACAACCCTATTACGCGGGCCGCGAAGGACTATCCTTCGGCTTACGCGGGCCACGTGGAGGTCCGAAATCACAACTATAAATAGAGGCCATCAGTTTTCATTTTCGATCGTTCAATCTCTTTCTCTCTCACGAATTTCTATATAGTCAAAGTACTTTTCGGGTATAATGCCCCCCTAATTAACGAAGTTCTGCCCCGTTGTAAGTATTATAACCCCGGTTATGTATTAGATACACTGCCCGATTGATCCAGGGTTCCGTAATGGCTGTCGTGGTTCTGCCCGACGTAATCATTGGAATGCCGTCTCGGGGAGGGTATTGCTAATGTAAATATTGGGTTATTATACTAACACATGTACATTTGTGTAATTAATAGATAACTACCAGGAAACCCTTAAAGGAAATCTAAGACAGCAATGTGAGTAATCCTTCGTTTTGTGTAAACCTTTTTGTGAGTAATCTCCTTTTTGCAAACTGTTTTTACAAAACCTTTATTTATTTTAAATTATGATTAGCAGTGATTGAGTCTTTGTAGTTCTTCAATTACTGCCGGTATGTTGGGGTTTTGTATACAAAATGTGGAACACGTTACCATTGGACAAATAGTTAGCCAATGTGTAATATGACCCACCACTCAGGATTGACAATACTGAATGAGTAATTGTGTAGAAATAAACATTGTAATAGCTCTCAATAATGTCAAAGAATAAAACTCTTCTTGATTAAACTGGGATTCACTCACCAGTATTTCCCACTGACAAAATGTTTTTAAACACGTTTCACGTAACAAAATGTGAAAGCCAATTAGAAGCCAGTTGGACAGCACTGAAGGCTCGGAAAAAGTGGCTATAAAAGTTACCTAAATAAAAGAAGATGTTTTATTTCAATAAAATGGGATTTATTCCTATAAAACAGTTTGTAATGAAACTTGGGTTTTATCCCAATATATTTATATAAAGTGTGGTATTCCCTCTGATAAAATATTTCCAAACTACGGTCCAGATGTAATTTCCGCTGCCAAAATGATAAACACCGATACCACCAAAACTGGTCTCGCGGCCGCCCGTTCTCGGGACAGATAGGGGACGGGGGTTGCGACAGATAGTCGAATGGCAATCCGATCGGATAGCCATCCGATCGAACTGCCAACCGATCAAGCGTCATTGTGTCGTAACCTTAAACATTTTTTTATCTTTGATCGTCGAATGGCAATCCGATCGGATAGCCATCTGATCGAACTGCCATCCGATCAAATAGCCATCCGTTCCCTCCCCACACAATAGACATCCCAATCGGATGGCAATCCGATCGGATAGCCATCCGATCGAACAGCCATCCGATCAAGATGAACTAATCCGACACTTGGTTGAAGCTCGTTATTCTGCCCGAATCTTTTCTGTTATAATCTAATCAGGCTAATTCTAAAGAGCTCCCTTTGATCCAATAACAGTTAGGCTGTTAAGCAATCACTGTGAGTATGCTCGATCCCTTTTTGCTTTAAACTTTGGGATGCAACATGTATTCTATTAAACTACGATGCTTGAGACTTTTTCAAACTAAACTCTATCCTATGTGTACGTGAAACTTGTGATTCTTGTATTCTATTTGTGCTATGTGGACGTTTAATCCACGGTTTGTAGTTCCCCCTTAACAATAGTAGCGCTATAGGAGATGCACATCCCCATTATTCTCGGGGGTATTGTTAGGAGGATACTAGTTTTCATTGAGACTTGGTAAAACACTAAAGAATCGGGAGACTTGGGCTATCACTTGTTGGACTGCGAACACTAGCATGGCTGAAACTATTTTGTTAACATTTACATATGGATGTGAGTTGTTTTAATCTATTATTCTATTACTCAAACTTGTATACTCGCTAGTACGTTTTTGTACTGACTTTATTTTAATACATGTTGCAGGCTGACAGGATGCTAGGATCCATGAAACAAGCCAGGATGAAGCTTAGATACTCCACGTAGGTAAATCTAGAAACTATGAAACAATGATCATATTTGTTTTGATACTATGTTATGGGTGGTTGATGTTTGTTTTAGACAATTGCTTGAAATCAATCTAATTTATAATGAAACTAATTAGTGTTGTGGAATCTCATGAGCAATCTGAACGCTTAGTGCTCGCACCCCGATGTTACCGCCATCGGTTGGGGTGTGACAGATTGGTATCAGAGCCATAAATATAGGGAATTAGGATGAGTAGGAATACTTGCCCTAGTTAATAATTCTAGGAATCTTGATTCTTATCCGTTGTTTAAGACTTATGCATTCTACCGTATCTGCTTCCTAGCAGCACATTCTCCTTGTTAAACTTACATGCCTTTCTTAAGGCTGATACGATATACAATTGATACTTTGAAAACACTGTTACTCAGTGTTTGTATTTTGCACGAGATTTTCCCTCAAGTCAGGAGTGACATCCGAACCTTGATGGAAAAAAAATCTCCATATTATTCTAGTAGGTCTTGTCTGCGGATAAGTACCGACGCTATCAGGGTACGATGTTGTTAAGTTAGAGGTGAAACTCAGATCTTGATAACTAGTCCCACTCCTTTATGTTTTTATGTCTCGCCAAAGTCTCGAAACTTCCATTCAATTAGGAACGTGAAATGACCAAAAGGACGAATATCGTAGGCCTAACATCGATGACGTATTTGTCTAGGTAAGTCAAGACGCGTTGCCTCAATTCGAAAAGGGTTCGAATCACTTTGGTTAGTCACCGTTCCTCTACCCGGAACACTCTACGTTTTATGAGCCTGTCTTTTATGTGATTTCGATTTTTACTTTGGTTTTAAACTTAATTCTTCGTTAATCTTGATTCTTCGATTATTTTGAGACTTTTACACGAATCACACGTATGTCCGCAATCTAAAACGTTAACTCTAATCTCAGGATCAAACTAAATTTATGAAGCTTTATTCTATCATATGATTAATCTATGTGGGAATCTTGATCGACTATGACACTATATGAAACTATCTGATGAATCTATACATTATTGTGGTTGTAAGACACTAAACGTAACATGGCATGGAAACACGAGAGGGAAGTGATGTGTCCGAAACATGGTGGATACGCCGCTGGTACTTCCTATATATAAGTGTTTCCGACATGTTACCAACTTTCGTACTAAGTGCCATGCGAAACTTAGTGTTCTGCAGACCGGTGATGGGATGGTTGAAATCTAAAGCTATTGGAAACTACTTGTGTAATCTATGAGTAATCTATGTGCACGCTAGCGTAATCTATGTGTAATCTATGTATGTGTGATTTTGAGAAAACAAAATACGAAACGTAGCTTAGCGCCGAAGACGAGGCGGACGTGGCATGTCCGAAACATGGTTGATACGCCGCTGGTACTTCCTATATATAAGTGTTTCTTGCATGTTACCGAACCTTCGTACCACGCGCTAAGTGAAGTTCATAGTTTTTTAGGCTCGGGTTGAAGTTGTTAAATCTATTTAGTCAATCTATGTTGTTGAATCTATTTGATTAGTCTATGTTGTAAATCTAATGTTGCGGTTAGCGAAGCATGACACTGGTGACGAGATGGACGTGGCATGATCGAAGCATGGTGGATACGCCGCTGGTACTTCTTATATATAAGTGCTTCCGTCGTATTGCCGAACTTTCGTAGCACGTGCCATGCGGGATTTCGTTGTTTGTGGCTTGTTAACACTAATCTATGTGAAACTATTTGAAGTCTATGGAAATCTATTGAATCTATGGGAATCTATTGGAATCTATTGAATCTATGGGAATCTATGTGAATCTATTGGGGTAATCTATGTGAATCTATCGAGTTAATTTACATATGTATGTTGAGTGTGTTTTGTGACACATAACATGAAACCGAGTACGAGGCGGAAGTGATGTGCCCGAAGCGTGGTGGATACGCCGCTGGTACTTCCTATATATAAGCGTTTTTGACATGTTGCCAAACTTCGTACAACGTGCCATTCGAAGGTCATGGATTTGCGGTGTTAAATCTATGTGAAACTTGAGTCTTTAATCTACGAGAATCTTGTTGAATCTTGAGCCTTAATCTATCGTGTGTGAATCTATACTGTGAAACTCTAGACTTATATGATCCTTATGTTGGATCTTTAGGATGTCTTCTCGTAAGCTATCCGACACTCTCAAGAGATCCAGGGAAAAGCCTCAGAAAAAGATGATGTCCTTCATGGCCGAGCAAATTGCTTGTGTCGTGCCAAAGATCGTCTCTGAGATCCAAGGATCAAACACTCCTGCATCCTCTGTTGACTCTAAGACGGAGAAAGAAAAGTCCACCAAGTTCAGCTACAAACATTTCATCTCTTGCAACCCTAAGTCTTTCACGGGCAGTGATGGAGTGACTGCTATGCTCGAGTGGTTTGACAGCATCAAAGTTACCTTTATTAACAGCGAGTGTCCAGAACAGCTAAAGACTAGGAGTGTGACGGGAATGTTTCAAGGCAGAGCTCTGGAGTGGTGGTTAAATAAGAGAAACATCCGTTCGAATGAAGAAGCCTATGCTCTTCCATGGGCTGAGGTGCGAGAACTGATGATGCTTGAATTCTGCCCTCCTCATGAACAACTGAAGCTTGAAGAAGAGTTCTGGCACTTGAAGCAGATTGATGATGATAATCTGGCTTATACTACCCGTTTCAAGCAGCTCATCTGGATCGTTCCTCACTTGGTTTCTACTCCTAAGCGAATGATAACCAAGTACATCAATGGTCTACCTCCTGCTATACGTGATTCTATTGAAGCAGCTCAACTCGAAACTATTAAGGAAGTCTACCGTCTTGTAGCTAGTCTCAACAACAACCGTGTTCGTGATAAACAGTTTGCTAAAACTGCTCCCTCCAAGTCTGCGCATCAAGTTACCCAGCAGCCAAGTGGCAGCAAGAACAAGAGGCGAAAGTCTCAGGGTTCAGGATGCAATGCTATTGTTCCTGCTGCGAATTATGCTGCTAAGCCTGCTCCTGCTGCTACTATTCAGAACCCTGCTGCCCCTGAAGCCAAAAAGCAGTACTCTGGGTCCTATCCCAAGTGTACCCCTTGTAACTTTGATCATCCTGTAGCTTCTGCATGTCGTCTGTGCACCAACTGCAATCGCTATGGTCACACGACTCCTTATTGTCGTCAAGTTAATCCAGCTCAACCCGCTCAGCAAGCCCCAGCTCACGTAGCTATACCAACTCTCCCAGCTCCTCCGCAAAATCCTAAGCCAGTCAACGCTGTTCGTGCATGCTACAAGTGTGGAGATACTACCCACCTTCGTAACGAGTGTCCTCAGCTGAACCAGGATCAACAGCCAGCTGCTCGTGGATAAGCGTTCAATCTTAATGCTAATCAAGCTCGTAACGACAATGATGTCGTCACTGATACGTTTCTTGTGAATAACCTTTATGCTTCGATACTATTTGATACTGGTGCCGACAAAAGCTTTGTGTCCGTAGAATTTGAATCTTTGCTAAACTGTGCACGCTCTATGTTACCTAAGTTGTTTTCGGTAGAGATTGCTGATGGAAAGTCTATTCTAGTTGATTCTATCCTCTGTGGTTGTTCCTTTATTCTTAACGACCACGTGTTTACCATTGATCTAATACCCATGCAATTGGGTAGTTTCAATGTCATTATCAGTATGGATTCGTTGCGTAAGAATCATGCCGAGATTGCCTGTCATGAGAAGTTTGTTCGTCTACCTCTACCGTCTGGTGATATTTTGCACGTCTATGGAGACCGACCTACAAAAGGACTGAGGCTGATGTCATACACACAAGCGAGCAGGTGCTTACGTAAACGGAACTTTGCTTTCTTGGCCCACGTGGTGGAACAAAAGAGCAAGGGGAAGAACATAAGCGATGTTCCAGTGGTGTGTGATTTCCCCGATGTCTTTCCTGAAGATCTACCTGGTCTTCCACCTCCTAGAACCGTTGATTTTCGTATTGATCTCATACCTGGTGCGACTCCTGTCGCCAAGGCCCCGTATCGTCTTGCACCTTCCGAGATGCAAGAGCTATCTAGTCAGCTTCAAGAACTACTCGACACGGGATTTATTCATCCAAGTACCTCCCCGTGGGGTGCTCCAGTGTTATTCGTCAAGAAGAAAGATGGTTCGTTCCGTATGTGTATCGACTACCGTGAACTTAATAAGCTTACCATTAAGAATCGTTATCCTCTCCCCCGTATCGATGATCTATTTGACCAACTACAAGGCGCGTCCTGTTTCTCAAAAATCGATCTTCGCTCTGGCTATCATCAGCTTCCTGTACTCGAGGATGATGTACCCAAGACCGCTTTTCGCACTCGTTATGGACACTACGAGTTCGTGGTCATGCCTTTTGGATTGACCAACGCATCCGCTGTGTTCATGGATCTCATGAATCGTGTTTGTAAGCCTTATCTTGATCGTTTTATGATTGTCTTTATTGATGATATTCTCATTTATTCTAAAACTAAAGCTGATCATGCTCGTCATTTACGCTTGATGCTTGAACTCTTACGTGGTGAACGTTTGTATGCTAAATTTTATAAGTGTGAGTTTTGGATTAATGAAGTGCAATTTCTTGGTCACGTCGTTAGCAAGCAAGGTATTCATGTTGACCCGTCTAAAATCGAAGCTGTGGAGAATTGGAGTACGCCTAAATCTGCATCTGAGATTCGTTCCTTCCTAGGGTTGGCGGGTTATTACCGCCGATTCATTTTGGACTTCTCTAAGATCGGTATTCCTCTTACTTCGTTGACTCAGAAAGAGAGGCCGTTTGCTTGGGGTCCTGAGCAAGAGGAATCTTTCCAGACTCTTAAGACTCTTTTGTGTAATGCTCCTGTTTTAACTCTCCCTGATGGGAATGATGATTTCGTGGTATATTGTGATGCCTCGAACCGTGGTTTGGGCTGTGTGCTCATACAGCGGGACAAGGTTATTGCTTATGCCTCTCGTCAACTCAAGGTACATGAGAAAAACTATACTACTCACGATCTGGAGCTTGGTGCAGTTGTGTTTGCGTTAAAGATATGGCGACACTCCTGTATGGTAATAAGTGTGTGGTTTTCACTGACCATAGGAGTCTTAAACATATCTTTGACCAAAAGGAACTGAACATGCGACAGAGACATTGGGTGGAATTGCTCAACGACTACGATTGCGAAATTCGCTATCATCCTGGCAAGGCGAATGTAGTGGCCGATGCTCTTAGTCGTAAAACTCATGTGAATGCTATTCGTATCTCTAGTAATCTTCAGGCGTGTATTCGTGACGCTCAGTATTCGTCAGCAAATGAAGGAAGTCTAGAAGTGGAAATCCAAGGCGCTAAGATTGAGCAGCTTGAAACTAAACCTAATGGACTCCAATACTACCTCAATCGCATCTGGGTGCCGGATCGTGATAATCTCCGCGAGCTCATAATGAATGAGGCTCACAAATCCCGTTACTCTATTCATCCAGGAGCCGATAAGATGTACCATGACTTACGTATGACTTATTGGTGGCCTGGTATGAAGAAGGACATTGCTATATATGTTTCGAAATGCCTTACTTGCACGAAGGTAAAGGCTGAACATCAGTGTCCTTCAGGACTCTTAGAACAACCTGAAATCCCAGTTAGGAAATGGGATAGCATCGCTAAGGACTTTATTACCAAACTACCTCGAACACCTTCTGGTCACGATAGTATCTGGGTGATCGTTGATCGTTTGACCAAATCAGCCCATTTTCTTCCTATTCGTGAAGATTACATAGTGGAGAAACTTGCTCGAATCTATACTGATGAGATCATATGCCGTCATGGCATACCTCTTGACATAATCTCGGACCGTGATGGTCGTTTTACTTCATGTCTTTGGAAAACCTTTCAATCCGCTATGGGTTCTCATTTGAATCTTAGCACAGCTTTTCATCCTCAAACGGATGGACAGACCGAGCGTACTATTCAAACCCTAGAGGATATGCTCCGTTCTTGTGTCATCGACTTTGGTGGTAACTGGGATGTACATTTACCATTGATTGAGTTCTCCTACAACAACAGCTATCATTCCAGTATTCAGATGGATCCTTTCGAAGCTTTGTATGGCCGCAAGTGTCGATCTCCTCTCAGCTGGCATGAGATTGGTGACAAGCAGTTTACTGGCCCTGAAATCATTCAAGATACAACGGATAAGATTCTTCAGATCCGTGATAACTTGATCAAGGCTAGGAGCAGACAAAAGAGCTATGCTGATAATAGGCGCAAGCCTCTGGAGTTTGTTGTTGGTGACCGAGTTCTTCTCAAGGTTTCTCCCTGGAAGGGAGTACTTCACTTCGGTAAGAAGGGAAAGGTCGCTACTCGCTATGTGGGTCCTTGCGCGATACTCGAAAGGATTGGCAAGGTGGCATACCGACTCGACCTACCACAGGAACTAAACAACATGCATCCAGTGTTCCACGTATCCAACCTACGCAAATGCCTAGCCGGCGAGGAACTACAGGTTCCCCTTGAAGACTTGCAAATAAATGAAGCTGTACATTTTGTGGAGAAACCGGTCGAAATCATGGATCAGGGTGTCAAGCGACTGAGGCGCAGCAAAATTCCCATAGTCAAGGTTCGATGGGAAGGAAAGCGTGGTACCGAATTCACTTGGGAACTGAAAAGTGAGATGAAGGCCAAGTATCCGCAGCTCTTCGAGCAGTCTTCTACCTAGATTTCGGGGACGAAATCTCCTAAAGGAGGGGTGACTGTAACGCCTGCGTCCCTAGACTTTTAGCCAATTGTCACTTTTAGCCCCTAAACTATGTGATACTTGACACTTTGATACTTGGTGAGACTTATGCTATGAGACTCTGATTCTATGATGCTATGAGACTATGATTCTATGATGCTATGAGACTATGATTCTATGATTCTATGAGACTTGATACTTTGGTGCTTGACTCTTGAGGCTCGTGAAACTTGAGACTTGGTTGAATGAGGGACTGGAGTTTTGTCACTGGCGGAAACTATGGAAACTTTTGTGTTAATGATATAATCTAGTTATGTGATACTATTACCCAATAATACGCAACACAACGCTTAATCTAACTCGTGAAACGAATCAAAGACGGGAACGTGGGAAGGATGGGATTGGCCAAATGGCAATCCGATCGGATGACCAACCGATCGGATGGCCATTCGACCGAGTTGCCATCCGATCCGCTACACACCATCTTCACTCACTCTGACACTATAAATAGGAATGTCACATCACCATTCTCACTGATGTGACGCCTCACTCGAACCAGACGCACGCACTCCTCTTTTCTTCCATTTCTTGGTGATTTTGGTACGTTTTACACTAGATTCTTGTACATCTTTGATCTACACATCATTCTCCACATGAATCTCCTTTGAAACCTCATTTTTCACTATGAAATCCCCAAGATTTAAGCTCTTGAAGGTGATGTCATCATGGTGGTTTATACCAAACTGCTATGTGATGTCATCTAGCTCAGATCTAAGGAATTTCATGCATTTTTTCTACAATATATCTTAACTAAATCTAGACCTTTTCAACTAAAACTCATGTTTATCTTCATCTTTTCTCAACTTTTCACTCAAAAACGGTGGAATCCGGATCTGAACGGACTGAAGACTTGATGATTAGTCTTAAGTTGGCTTGGAGATGGATTATTGCCTGAAAAAGGACGACCAGAGTACGGATTATGGCATAAGCACCATCACGAACAGACGGCTGAATGGACCGCGGTGATTCCTACCCGATCAGATCGGCTGTCTGCTGATGTGTTTACCCTTGTCTCGATACGTACCATGTCCTCACTGTCTAAACAGAAACTTAGAAACTTTACAAGTTAGGGAACGAGACAAGGACAACCCGATCGAGTGGCAATCCGATCGGATAGCCATCCGATCGAACCGCCATCCAATCAAGGGAACTTGCCTCTTAACCCTAACACTTGGACACTTGAATGTCTTGATCGTCGAATGGCAATCCGATCGGATAGCCATCCGATCGAACTGCCATCCCATCAAAGTGACAATGTGCTTTGGAACTTTTCAACATTTAGAATCTTTTGAGACTTTGAATCTTTTTGAAAACTTAGAACTTTGGATCGAATGACAATCCAATCGGATAGCCATCCGATCGAATAGCCATCCGTTCCCTCCACACACAATAGACATCCTAATCGGATGACAATCTAATCGGATAGCCATCCGATCGAACAACCATCCATCAAGATGACTAATCCGACACTTGGTTGAAGCTCGTTATTCTGCCCGACTCTTATCTGTTGTAATCTAATCAGGCTAATTCTAAAGAGCTCCCTTTGATCCAATAACAGTTAGGATGTTAAGCAATCACTGTGAGTATACTCGATCCCTTTTTTCTTTAAACTTTGGGATGCAACATGTATTCTATTAAACTACGATACTTGAGACTTTTGGAAACTAAACTCTATCCTATGTGTACGTGAAACTTGTGATTCTTGTATTCTGTTTGTGCTATGTGGACGTTTAATCCAGGGTGTGTAGTTCCGCCTTAACAATAGTAGCGCTATAGGAGATGCACCTCCCCATTATTCTCGGTGGTATTGTTAGGAGGATACTAGTTTTCCTTGAGACTTGGGAAAACACTAAAGCATCGGGAGACTTGGGCTATCACTTGTTGGACTGCGAACACTAGCATGGCTGAAACTATTTTGTTAACATTTACATATGGATATGAATTGTTTTAATCTATTATTCTATTACTCAAACTTGTATACTCGACAGTACGTTTTTGTACTGACTTTATTTTAATACATGTTGCAGGCTGAAAGGATGCTAGGATCCATGAAACAAGCTAGGATGAAACTTAGATACTCCACGTAGCTAAATCTAGAAACTATGAAACAATGATCATGTTTGTTTTAATACTATGTTATGGGTGGTTGATGTTTGTTTTAGACAATTGCTTGAAATCAATCTAATTTATAATGAAACTAATTAGTGTTGTGGAATCTCATGAGCAATCTGAACGCTTAGTGCTCGCATCCCGATATTTCCGTCATCGGTTGGGGTATGACAGATCAACCTATGGATCCATGTGTGTGAATGATTAGTGACACAAAACATTAAATGGTTAGTTAAATAAGTACAACTACCACATAATTACACATTGAGCTTTTACATGTATTTGATAAATGAAATATGTAACACAATGAGATAAATGACACATGACACACACCAAAACATTTATGTTGTAAAAAAGGAAACTATAAAAAAACCTACTCGCGGGTTGCGTATTTTTTATTCCGTGTAATAGTGTACGAAAAATGAGAAAACTCTAAGAGAGGAAACTACTCTAAAAATATTATGTAAAAAAAACGAAAAAACCACAATAACTCATTGCAAAACTACAACTTATGATTTGAGAGAAGAGGGGAAATGAGAAACCACAACCCATAGTTTTAAAGAGAGAATCAAGTACTCCAATAATACTATTTTAGTTAATATTTTTTCACTCATACTCTTTTGGAAATTCGTGTGGTAGCTTCTATGGAGTAGGAGCATAAAAACATCATATTACCTATATATTAATTAAAAAAAAAACCACTTAGAAATAGGGCTGTAAACGAACCAAACGAACACGAACAAGGCCTTGTTCGTGTTCGTTCGTTAAGAAAATAAATTTGTTCACGAACGGTTCATGAACACTTACCAAACGAGATTTTATGTTCGTGTTCGTTCATTAAGGAAATGAGTGTGTTCGCGAACGGTTCACGAACACAAACGAACACAAATAAATTTGGCGAACACGACGAAGGATAAAGATAGATGGCCCAGAGAGTAGCACTCGAACTTGAATCCTTTATTGTGGAACGGAGGTCGATCGTATTCGCAGATGTAAATAATGAGAAATGAAAGGGAAATGATGCATAAACAAGGTGAAAGTGGGTTTCCTAGTTTAATTGTTAGGGTAATAAAATAAATAAAAGTTTAATAATATAAAAAGTACAAATACAATATAAGAAAGTACAAAGATCTTCAATTCAAAAACAAGCATATGCAAATCAACGAATGTTCACGAACACGTTCACGAACACCTTACCGAACGTTCACGAACACAATCGAACGAACGAGAAATCTGTTCATGTTCGTTCATTTAACTAATCGACCGAAATTTCTTGTTCATGTTAGTTCGTTTATTAAACGAACGAACATAAACGAACTTCCCGCCGAACGGTTCACGAACTGTTTGCTGAACGTTCGGTTCGTTTACAGCCCTACTTAGAAACACTATTCAATTTTCTTTGATTTTTGTACTTCTTTTTATACTCTTCAATTTTTATTTACTTGAACCCATTTTTCTTATCTTTTATACTTTTAGTCCTTATAGTTTTCATCTTTTACAGGATCCTTATAGTTTTCATCTATTACATATTTGTCACAAACTCTTTTTATCACTTTTCAGATTTGGTCCTTGTACTTTACATCTTTTACTTATCATTTTACGATTTGTTCTAAATTTTCCGAGTTAACATGTTGAACGCGCATGTGATTCGACGTTTTTACGTCTATTTTTACGGTTTAACAGCTCCGTCAAAACTCGTGTGGGTCCTAAGCTGACTTAGTTATTCTTTTTTATATTTTATCTTTCGGTCTAATTTTTGTGAGTTACGCGCTTTAAAGTGTATGTGTGATTCATCATTTTTACATTTACTTTTTGTTTGGCTCAACGGTCTTGTCGCAAAGCACGGGTCCTAGATACTAGTTATTATGTATATTACAATTACTCACTTATGTGAATAGTGTTTGACTTTTTTTTTGTGTTTTTGGTTTTTTTTTATACTTTTACCTTCAATTTTTAAGATTGACATTTACAACCCATTAACTTTTCTAAAAACTTTGTAATCGAGTTTTACATGTTTTTTATGTATGTATCGGCGTAAAATCACGTTAATTTACGTTTCGACGTAAATTTTTCCCGAAAATGAGTTGGGCCAAATATAATTTGTTTTTATGCTTATTAAAATGTACGTTTTCAGTTGGTCTCCGTTTTGAAGTTTTTTTTTTGTAAACCAGTCGGGTCAGATATAATACGTTTTCACTAGACGATATAAATTCGAGGTACTAACATTTCAACGTGCGGGACAACTTACTAGTTGAATACATATTAAAAAAATAAATGAGGCCGACAGTCGTGGGCTTTTTGCTATGGAGTAGGAGCATAAAAGCATTGAATACACATTAAAAAAAATAAATGAGGCCGACAGTCGTGGGCTTTAAGCCATCATTAGAAAATGCCGATGTCTAACTTGGGCCTCAAGCCCAGGTTGTAAGAAAACATAGCAACTAGGATTGGGTTGTCCGCTAAATTACCATGCCCCTTTTGTTTGGAAAGATAACCCATGTCACCATCACCCGCCACCCGGTACTAGTACCTACTAGAGGTGCACAAACCGGTTAATTTTAATAACCGGATCGGTTAACCGGTTATACCGGTTAATTTGACTTTTTGACTTTAACCGGTTAATGCTTTAACCGGTTATTACTTTAACCGGTTATTTTTTTAACTGGTCCGGTTAATTACTTTAACCGGTTCGGTTAATTAACCGGTTATTTTCGGTTATAAACCGGTTTTTTTTGCCTTTTTTTTGAATTTTTCGGTTATTTTTTCGGTTAACCAGTCTATCGGTTAAAAAACCGGTTTAAAAAAACCGGTTAATAACCGGTTATTATATTAAAAACTTGTAACCGGTTACTAACCTACGGTTAAATAACCGGCTGGACCGGTTATTCCTAAATCGGTTATTAACCGGTTACGGTTTCGGTTAATAACCGGTTACGGTTAATTAACCGGTTATTTTGTGCACCTCTAGTACCTACATAAGATTCCATATCTGTACCCGAATCCTACCCAGTTCCATTCAATACCCGATCATACCAGGACCTAATTCATCCCCGAAACCACGTATTAAAAAACCCGATTTGTGTAGCTTTGTTGTCACGTACGCTAATCAAAATATTTAGTACCCGATTTGTGCAGAAATTCTAGTTATAGTAATTAAAATTCTGAATATATCAAATATAATAACATTCAGAGCTGACGTATTTGTTGTGTTGTTTTGACAAAAGCTACAAAAAAAAAAAAAAAGTTATCTTACACAATGTATTCCAATATGCACATGAGATCCTTATATACGGAATCCGGGTTTCTCATATCACCCAAATCACAAAGATTATACTTGACGACTATGTTTGATTAGAGGTTCGTATCGAACATGACGCCATGGTTCCTTTAACAAGCAATATTTAGTGATAAAGCAAGACATGTTCGTCCTAAAAATGTTTAATCAATATGGAAACGGGTTAAGAGTATAAATCAAGATGGAGAAAACATTTTGTTTGTTTTGTAACTTATTTGGGGAATACAATCGCAATTAAAAGATAACATTTGTGACCAGATGTTGTAATGGGTGATTCCACTACCTGGCAGTCAATTGGGTTTTTTTTTTTTTTTTTTTTTTTTTTTTCTTTCTAAACTGGACTGATTTTCTTTAATTAAAGATGTATTTGGGTTGGTCTTGATTTTATTAACTTATTGGGCTTGATGGAATGAATTCAAGTTTTATTATGTTTTATTAATGGGGTTAGTGTGCTAACTTGTTTACATAATTGGGTTGGGTTTCAATCCGTGTTCACAATTTTTTTAATATAAATTCCTAACATTTTTTTTCTAAGGAGTGCGGACGAAAATTTCCAAGGGGTGCGGTCGGGATTTTTTGCGGAAAATACCACTAATATTTTTTCAAGGGGTGCGGCCGCTCACCCACGCCATAGGGTAGATCCGCCCCTGGTTCGAACCCTTGTATGGTCAGTTCACATGTTTTTTTTTGGTCAAAACGAAAATGTTGGTTGATATGGGATTCAAACCTGATTCTGTACATGGAAGGAAGTGTTACACATTCAAAACCGAGTTTGCAAAAAACAACAGTAACATAAATTCATGCTTAAAAAGCAAAGTGGGAATTGGGGATAAGACTATGTTCTGGGAAGATACTTGGTTGGGAAATGAACCACTGAAGAATCAATACCAGGAGATATACCAACTAGCTGTGGAAAAAGGGGCACTCGTAAAGGAATATTATAAGGCACATAATGGAGATCGTATGTGGGAATGGGCATGGTTGAGAGCACCAGAAACCGAGAACGAAAAAATGGAGATGGAGGGGCTGAATGATCATCTTATACAATATCCGATACGGGAAATAAGCGATATGTGGTATTGGAAGGACGAGGACCAGTTGTCTTTTACGGTTAAAGCGGTAAGAGAAACGTTAGCACAACAATTGGACTTGAATATACAAGGTGGCGACTTCGTTTGGAACAAGTGGGCGTCCAGCAAAAGCAATATGTTTACATGGAGAGCTATTGACAACAATATACCGACAGCAAAAGCATTAGGGGGAAGGGGGCTGATTTTGCAGAATAATAGGTGCAGAATGTGTGATCTAGAGGAAGAAACAGCCGACCATGTGTTGCTACAGTGCAGGTTCGCAAAACAGATATGGGAAGCAGTCCTCGAGTGGCTGAAGTGCAGCGATTTAAACTTGGGAGAATCCTTGAAGCAAATGCTACACGGAGTAAACGATCTACAAAGGGGCCGAAACAAAAGGAAAATGATTCACGCGGTCGTTTTACAAACAATATGGAGACTATGGAAAGTTAGAAACGATAAGATTTTCAATGGCAAATCGAGCGAAATTCAAAACGTGATAGAAGGTATAAAAGAAGAATCATACCATTATGTGAAAGAAAGATCAAGATTTAAAGCTATTTCGCGACAACAATGGTGGGATTTCAACTTTATAGCATAGTACTCTTGATGTAATTTTGTTTTGTTTTCGCTTTCATTGTACTGTAATGACAATCGGTGGCTCTCAGTTCCTGGCTGGAAGCTTTCGATTTTGTTTGGTTGAAATAAAGTCCCGTTTGCTATTAAAAAAAAGAATATATACCAACATCTTTTTTACATTTCTTTTTTTAAATATTTTTTCATTGTTTACCATTGTTATTTACTTTAATTTTTTACATTTGCTTATTGTTATTGGTACTATACTTAGTGTCGTTGCTACGACAATACCTAGGGCTGCAAACGAACCGAACAAACACGAACAAGTCCTTGTTCGTGTTTGTTTGTTAAGAAATATATGTGTTCACGAACTATTCATGAACGCTTACCGAACAAGATTTTATGTTCGTGTTTGTTTGTTAAGGAAATGAACTTATTCATGTTCGTTTGTGTTTGTTTGTTAATTTTAGGCAACGAATGAAAACGAACGATAATGAACACAAATGAGCACAAACTAATGTTCATGAACACAAATACTAACAAACGAACACAAACAAACGTTCATGAAGAAAATATATAATACATTGACACTTATTAAATATTTTATTTGTCAGAATTTTGAATTATTTAAATAAGGGGAAATGGACTGTATCACCCTAAACTATGCAAAATTGGCCAATACCACGCCCAACTTTCAAATTGGCTCCCACCACCCTCTACTTAATATTTAAGTGACAGTGTCACCCCTTCGTTAAATAATCACTAACTAGTTAGGTTTTTAATCCTACGTGGCAAAAGAGTTGTGACCTGGCGTACCTACATGGACTCACCCCTTACAACCCATTTATACTTGATAAAAACCCTAAATAAGTTGCATTTCAACACAAACACATCATCCCTTGCTAGAATTATCCACTACCTTATCTCCAAATCCTCTAAACACAGACCTCAATTCTTCCGTTTCCGATATGGGTTCGATTGTGTTGACTCAACTTGCCAGAGCGTGTTGGCCGGAGCGGCTGTATTGAAATCAGAGATGGATCAAAACCCGATGATGGGTCCGGGTTCCGGGTCAGGTCAGTTCCCAAGGTGTTCAAGTTGCAACGGAACGGGCCGGGTTAGTTGTCTTTGTAATCGGTGGTCGGACGGTGACAGAGGATGCCGGACTTGTGTTGGTTCCGGTCGGATGATGTGTAACAGCTGTGGTGGTTCTGGTATCGGTCGCCCTCTTCCGGTTCGGATCTCGACTCGTCCAAATCAACCATATTAGACCGGTAACCCTAATCCTCCAATCCTCCATCAATGGCGGCGATTCCACCATCCATCGACACCGCCGTGGACGCCTGAAGCTTGTTTATGATTAGCTGTTGGAGTTCGAAGGGAATGTTGTCTGACATTGTGATTTTGATGATTGATTCTAAGGAGGGTTTACATAGAAATGAACTTTCTTTTTAGGGTTTATGAAATCGAATATCAGAAGCAAAACGACACCGTATTTCTTAAAGCCATTAGAACCGGAGGTTGTTCCGCTTTCGCAGTATTCAGATGGTCGCCGTAGGAGGTGATCTGGTGGTGGTTGATTGAGTGCAAGTGATTTATTCTAGATCGTTTTAGCCTTTTAGGTTTTATGATTTTGAATTTATTTTATGATTGAATCTTTGAGTTCTATCTGATTAGTAACAAATTCTGCCATGTCATAAAAAACTAGCCACGTAGGCTGTCCACCTATTCATCCCCTTGCCACGTAGGATTAAAAACCTAACTGAGTTAGTGATTATTTAACGAATGGGTGACACTGCCACCTAAATGTTAAGTAGAGGGTGGTGGGAGACAAATTGAAAGTTGGGCGTGGTATTGGCCAATTTTGCTTAGTTTAAGGTGATACAGTCCATTTCCCCTTTACATAAAATGTAAAAGCTAAAAAACTAATGAACTATCGAATACAAACGAACATGTTACCGAACGTTCACGAACATAAATAAACGAACGCGCCCTCTGTTCATGTTTGTTCATTTAACTAAACGAACGAAATTACTTGTTTGTGTTCGTTTGTTTAATAAACAAACGAACACAAATGAACTTCCCGCCGAACAGTTCACGAACTGTTCGCCAAACGTCTGGTTCGTTTGCAGCCCTAATGTCGATACCGTAACAAATCAAAACGATACCGATCGAATTTCATACCTCTAACGAACCGAAAGAATACCAATTGAATTACCATCCACCACACATGGGATACGGAAAAATCGTAGCTCCCAAAATGCAAACTTACTACGGCCCTAGTATAATTATTTGCCGGTATAATATTATTGTTATTATTGTTAACATGGATACATCACTACACAACCTTAGCCTATCAACTTGCTTATATACTATTAATTTTTATAGGTTATTTATTCATCTTCATCACTCAAAACAAACAATACCTGTCCGCTATATTAAAATCACATTTTTTTTATTTTTTCTACGATAATTTATCAAATTTTAAACATATAATACTCCTGTGACTAATAAGAAAACACCAACGAGCATCATTCCATTATGCAATAAAAACAATAACAAAAGCATTTTGATATAAAGCCATAAAGGCAAGTGATATTATCTTGAATTGTGGCATCTGATTTGTAATATATCAGGTTAAATACAATTTTTGTTAAAAGGAAGATTTATCTTGGACGGTCCCTTAATCGTTAACGAGCTTATGTCTTGGATAAAAAAGAGGAAATCGAAAGCTTTTGCTCTCAAAATTGATTTCGAAAAGGCATACGACAACGTGAGTTGGAAGTTTGTGATCAACACTCTTATCCAAATGGTTTTTCCTAATAAGTGGTGTAATTGGATTTCGGGTATTCTCGCATCGGCTAGCTTGTCGGTTTTGGTTAATGGGGCCCCCACTTTTAAATTTAGGTGTGAAAAAGGTATGAGACAAGGGGACCCGTTATCCCCTTTTCTTTTCTTAGTGGTGATGGAGGCCCTTTCGTGTATGATTAATCGGGCTAAAGAAGCGGGGATCATCAAAGGCATTGTTACTCCTAACAACGGTCCGGTCATTACTCACCTTTTGTACGCGGACAATGCTATAATGTTGGGGGAATGGTCTAAAAGTGAAGTGGTGAACATCGTGAGAATCCTCCGGTGTTTTTATATGTGCTCGGGTCTCAAAATAAATATTGGTAAATCTAACTTATATGGCATTGGGGCAGATTCGGAGGAGATTGACGATATGGCCAATGAAGTGGGTTGTAAGTCGGACGCACCTCCGTTTAAGTACCTTGGTCTAAAAGTTGGAGCTAATATGAAGCGGATTTCCAATTGGCAACCGGTGCTTGATACGTTCCGTGCTAGGCTTGCTAAATGGAAGTCTCACATTCTTTCGATCGGAGGAAGGGTTGTCATTATAAAATCGGTTATGGAAAGTTTGCCAAGTTACTATTTCTCGCTTTACCAAGATCCTAAGAAGGTTATCTCGGATTTGGAATCTTTGATTAAAAAAATTTTGTAGGGAGGTTCCACCGAAGAAAAGAAGATGCATTGTGTGGCTTGGGATCAGGTTTCTTGTATCAAGAAAGACGGGGGTTTAGGATTGAGCAAACTTATGGATGTAAATATATCTCTCCTCGCTAAATGGGGATGGAGATATAAAACGGAAAGAAATAACCTTTGGAAAAAAATCATTGATGCTCTACATTTCAGTCGGGTTGGATGGAAATGCATTCCTTTCAAAAAGACGCTTAGCGGTGTGTGGAGCAACATAGCAAAAATTTTTATCAACACAAAGATAGGAGGGTTACCGATTCGGAACTTTTTGAAAGGCGACGTCGGACGGGGTAACGAGATCTCTTTTTGGTTGGATCCGTGGGTGATTAACGAGCCATTCAAGACTAAATTCTCGGATTTATTCAGAATGGAGTCGGAAAAAAATGCTCAGTTGCGGATCGGATTCACTTTCACGGATCAGAACGTGTGTTTTTTTGGAGGTGGAAGGACTCGATGACTGACCCGATGTTGTCCTCTAATCTTCAGCAACTTCTGTCGATTTTGGAACCTGTCCAGTTCGCGGATTCCGAAGATAAATGGAGGTGGAACGCTGCTCAGGATGGAGTCTTCTATGTTAAAGATGTTAAAAGACTAATACAATCGGACCGAGTGTTGGGTAACAGGTATGTTATGGAATGGTGCAAATGGGTTCCAGCTAAATGTAACATTCATGCGTGGAGGATGGAATTGGATAGTATCCCGACTGGTGAAGCGTTAAGGAAAAGGAATATCCAGGTTGGCGAAGTTACCTGTCGTTTGTGTAATGCAGCCGATGAAACATCTGATCACGTTTTCATTGGATGTATCGTTGCTTTTAATGTTTGGAACGGTATTAGTAGGTGGTGTAAAATCCCAAACATATTTGCGTTTTCGCTCAAAGACCTCCTTGATGTCCACAAGAATCTTAGGGTATCGGAAAAAAAGAAAGACGCGGTTCACGGCATAATGACAATTGCTTGTTGGAGTTTATGGAGAGCTAGGAATAAGTTGATTTTCTCAAACTGTCCGATCAAGATAGAAAGCATTCTCAATGAGGTTAAGGCTTTGGGTTTCCTTTGGTTCTCGAATAGGTCGAAACATAAAGGGATAGGTTGGGAAGAGTGGTGTTCCTTTGTAAATATGTAATTGTTTCTTCTTGTTTGTAGTGTTTGGTCAGCCCGGTTTGGGCCGGCTTGTTGTTAATGAAGTTTAAGTTAAAAAAAATACAATTTTTGTAAAATCACATTTCTTTTATCAAATTGATATAATAATTATGATTAACAATTTCCAAAATAAGTGAAAGTTGGTAATAGTTGAAAAAATAGGGAATTTGTCATTTGTGTTGATTTTTTTTATAATCTATACAATTATTTTTAAACTCAAATAACTTTTATATAACTTACTATTTTATAAATTAATTACAAAACTGAAAATTTTATTCACTGTTAATATTATTATTATTTTTTCTTTAAAGAAAATAACAAATTTTATAAGTTATGCTCTGTGCTATATAATTGCATGGTTATATCATGTACATGGTCCAGTTATCTCATTTATTACGTTGCGGTATATGTCTAATGAATTTGTCAGAAAGTAAATGGTGTATCGGAAATCTAGTTACGTGGAGAAGTAAAAAACAAAAGGTAGTCACCCTATCTAGTGCAGAAGTTGAATTCCGAGGGGTAGCACATGACTCGAGCGCTTTTAATTGAATCTCATGTCCCTAAATCTTTCTGGCCGGAGGCGGTTGCAACCTCCGTGTATCTCCTAAATCGGCTTCCCACCAAAGCTCTTAAGTTTAATACTCCCTTAGATTGTCTATCTAAGTCTGCCAGTATTCCCCATCCTCTTGCACTTGAACCTCGAATCTTCGGGTGTACAACATTTGTCCACATACCAAAAACCAACAGAAACAAGCTTGGCCCATGTGCTGAGAAATGTGTATTTGTTGGCTATGGGATCGATCAAATAGGTTACCGGTGTTATAATCCAAAAACTCATCAAATGTTCACTACAATGAATGTTGACTTTCTTGAAACAAAATACTTTTATAACACCCAACTCAGTGGTCAGGGGGAGAATGAACGTACAGACACTCTGAGTTGGCTAACCCAACTTCCCTCTTCTGAAGAAGTTGAACCAGAAAAACATCACAGTACTTCGAGTCAGTCACCTTCAAACACAGCCACACAATCTGCGGGGCACAGTACTACTGAAGAAAGTCCATCCAACGTGATACTAGAGGTAAGAAAAACTGAGAACCCTAAATGTACTACATCTTATAACTATGAGACAAAAGGGGAACACACAGAACCGACAACAACAGAACCTACAGAACATGTTGAACCAGATGTTGAACAGGTTGAACCAGTTGTTGAAGAGGTGGCACCAGTTGTTGAACATGTTGAACCAGGTGCAGCAGAGACAATCGGAAGATACTCTCTCCCTCCAAGAGAAAATAGAGGAGTTCCTCCTAAGAGATACTCTCCAGAAAAGATGGCTCCAAGGTCTAGGTATCCTGTGGCAAACATTGCCACTGGAAATTTGTCTAAGGAAGCTAAAGCATTTGCCGCTGCCTTGTGCTCTGAACACATGCCATCTACAACACAGGAAGCCTTGAAATCTGAAGAGTGGAAAAAGGCTATGGAGACCGAAATGGAAGCACTCAAGAAGAATAACACATGGGAGAAATGCACTCTTCCACCAAGAAAGAAACTAGTGGGATGTCGGTGGGTGTTTTTAGTCAAACACAGGCCTGATGGCACGATTGAAAGATACAAAGCACGACTGGTTGTAAAGGGTTATACTCAGACTTATGGAATTGACTACTCTGACACCTTCTCCCCAGTAGCCAAAATCGATACAATCAGAGTTCTTTTTTCAATAGCCGCCAATAAAGGTTGGCGTCTTCATCAATTTGATGTAAAAAATGCCTTCCTTCACGGAGAACTGAACGAGGAGGTCTATATGGATGCTCCACCGGGATTCAATGAGAATTTCAAGGCTGGAGAAATATGTCGGTTAAAGAAATATCTGTATGGGCTTAAGCAGTCTTCTAGAGCTTGGTTTGGAAGGTTTACCCTTGCTATGAAGAAATATCGCTTCAAACAAAGCAACTCTGACCATACCCTATTTTTGAAACGTAGGGGCAATCTTGTGACATGCTTAATTATCTATGTTGATGACATGATACTTACGGGAAACGATGAAGAGGAAATGTCAATGTTGAGAGATAAACTTTTTCTCGGAGTTTGAGATGAAAGACCTGGGAAGATTGAAGTATTTTCTTGGAATTGAAGTTCTGAGATCTAAACAAGGGATTTTTATCTGTCAGAAGAAATATATCCTTGATCTGCTAGCCGAAACGGGAATGATTGAGTGCAAACCGGCGGACACCCTAATGGTGGTTAATCACGGCCTACACATGGTAGATGGAGCAGAACTAGCAGATAAGGAGAGATATCAACGAATGGTGGAAAAACTGATATACCTCTCCCATACTCGTCCAGATATAGCTTATGCAGTAGGAGTGGTGAGTCAGTTTATGCACCAGCCCCAAGCGAGTCACATGGAAGCAGTATTAAGAATCATCAGGTATCTCAAGGGAACAACAGGTCACGGTATACTGTTCAAATCAAATGGGCACTTAGAAATCCAAGCTTATAAAGATGCCGACTGGGCAGGGGATAAAGGAACGAGAAGTTCAACCTCAGGATACTTCACCATGGTCGGAGGAAATCTAGTTAGCTGGAGAAGTAAAAAACAAAAGGTAGTCGCCCTATCTAGTACAAAAGCCGAATTCCGAGGGGTAGCACGTGGCCTAGCAGAGATTCTGTGGATTCGCAAGCTCCTGACTGAAACTGGCTTCCTTCCTACTACAGCAACCAAAATCATGTGCGACAACAAAGCTGCTATACAGATCTCAGAAAATCCAGTCCAACATGATCGAACAAAACATGTGGAGGTGGACCGACACTTCATCAAGGAGAAATTGGAGGAAGGTATCATAGAACTCCCATAATGGAGAAACACTGGATAAAAAGACCGGAATCAGATTATCCAGGGGGTTAGGTTTTGCATAAAAAGGGTGGTTCTCTCTCGTTTGATTCAAAGGGATGGGTCTTCTTCTCCTATGAATACTGCAAAACAGAACACCGTTAGTCTCGCCACGGGGAGAAGGGAGATTCTCTCCGTGACCACACTTCGGCGTGAGAATAAATATGTGTTTATGAAGAAGAAGTATTAGTGAAGTGAGTGTAACTTGAAGTTCATACCTGAATTACTCTCATATTTATAACCGGGAGTTTGGGCGGGAAAACCTGTTATTGAAATGTTAACGGAAGATACCAACTCCGTAAGCGGTTATTTCCTTCTCCGTTAATCTTTTTGATCTGTCGTGAAAGCACACGGATCGCCATTTAGATCAACGGCTGGGGTGTTGCCATGTGGAAAGTGGGCAAGTGGAAGTTTCTTCCCAATTCCATGCCATCATCATGATTTCAGGGTGGCCTGGGATGATGACACGTGTCCCAGACGGTTATAACCGTCTGGTGGTGCATGATTAAGTCTTCTAGAAGATTATTGCCATAATCCGGTGTGACTCCTTATCGTGTGGTATCAGTTTAGTAAATAATATCCAAGTCTTGGTATTATTAAGCGGGAGTGCTTGCTTGGGATTTTTATCCCTTTGTTATGGAGAATCGGCGCAAGGACTTATAATTTTCCTTTTAGCGCGCAGGTGTTGTCTGCTGTTTTTCTTCTAAACTCTTTGTAGGACCAGTGCGCGGCCGCGCAAGGTCTAAAGAGGGTAAAAAGGCGAGGTTGTGGTGTTGTCCCAAGTACTTAACACGAGGTTTTTGGGACCTTACCCCTTCAAGTCCCCCAGTCCATTGGTGCTCTTATGCAAATAAGTGGAGCACTAGACAATATGAGAGAAATGGTTTTTGTAATAGGGTTTTTTGGTGCGAAAGTGGAGAATCTTCTTTGAGAAGATCCACTTTGCCCATTATTCTTGGGTTTTTTGAAAAAATCATAATTCCTAGAAAGGTGGAAATCTTACGGGGGAAGATATTTTGCACCTTTCATTACTCTGAACTGTTGTTATCCTGAGCGAAGAGTTTTTGCAATTATGAGCTGAGGAGTTGCTTATGTCATCTTTATAGATTGTGCTGCCTCTTCGTCTCTTAATTTAACTGTAGCTCTGGGAATGTGTGTAGACTTTCTCAGAGAGTTATTAATGGGATGTGACGTTTGTAGTGACAGCGTCGTTGCAAAGTCAGCTGATTTGATACTTAATCATCACAGTTCTCTTTTCGATGTTAACAGTCTATATATTTGCTAGGTGTGAAATTCTTTACCCAATTTGGAAAAAATGAAGAAAAAGCAGCAGATTCGGTGGAAAAGGTTTTCCGAAGTTTTGAAGATGTTCGAGGCTGCTGATGCTTTGCTTCTGCTTTCTGGTTCAACGGTTGATTCTTTCACCAGTGGTGGGAGTTCCTATGGTGTTACTCTCCCTGAGGCTCCGAGAGACCGACGCCTCTCCGATCATTTAGATGATAACAATGGAGGAGTTACTAGGCTATCAGCACACCTTGTAACTCGTTCTTTTCGGGTTGATTGGAGGGGGAGTTCTTCAATCGTTTACCAACGACGTCGTCGTGCTGTTATTCCGGTTGATGCTCCGACTGATGAGATTGTTGCCCTTGCTGCCGAAGATGACAGAGAGGATAATAACCCTTGGATTGTTGATCCCCACCCTTTGTCTGAGTATGGTGAGGTCCTCCATACTCTGTATGGGGTGTTAGATTTGCTTTCTTAGTTTGGCTTAGTATTCTCTCTCTTTTTTTTTTGAAGAAACACTGCTATGTTCTTGTAAATGGCTTTTAAAGTGCTTTTGTTGCACTAATGATATTTTTTGATGCATTGCTGTGCAAGTCTGCTTTGGTGATTTACAAGTTTGTGTTTGGATTACAATATGTTGCATATGCCTAATTACTTTGTGCAGGTAAAGCGAATGAGAATGGTATTGTGCTCATATGTGAACGTAGGTCTAAAATGCACACGAGGTTGTGCTTATTTAGACTGTTCATGAGGCCTACAATATTTACTATATTGTTTTCGCGTAAACCAAAAGAATTATATGCAATTTGTAACAAACAATAACGTGTGTAAGGATAACTGTTGCATTAATAAGGCGTAGAGCCAATCATACAAAGTAAAATAGAAAAATACATTGCATGTATAGATTTGACTTGTTGAATAGCTCGGCTATATATAACACCTGCGCAGCTGCTGCGCGTTCCAGGTGCGGGGAACGGGTGTCCCGTCGATTCTTTTTAGGGTGTATGCCGCTTTGCCTAGGACCTCGTTGATAATGTATGGCCCTTCCCACTTTGGCGCTAGTTTGCCCGGTTTTTCCGCATTAGAGGCTTCATTGTCGCGTAAGACAAAGTCCCCTGGGACGAAAGTACATACGCGTATGCGCGCGTTGTAGTACTTTTCAAGTTTGGATTTGTATATTGCCTCTGCGATGGCGGCGTTTTCGCGCCTTTCTTCGAGAAGGTCTAAGTCCATTCTTTGTTCCTGTTCATTGTTTTGCTTTTCCATGGCAAGCATGCGCGGTGATGGAAGGCCAATTTCGGCTGGGATTACCGCCTCCGATCTGTATACAAGACTGAATGGGGTCTCTCCCGTACTGGTCTTTGGCATGGTACGGTGGGCCCATAAGATGCTGGGGAGCTCATCGACCCATCCTCTGCGCACTGTCCCAAGTCTCGCTTTTATGCCATCAACTATTTGTTTGTTGACACTCTCGACTTGGCCGTTTGCTTATGGGTGCACCACAGAGGCAAAGTTGTGTTCAATCTTCATTTCCTTGAACCACTTCTGAAGATATTCCGAGGCGAAATTGGTGCCGTTGTCAGAGATGATGCGCAATGGTAATCCGAATCTGCAAATAATATGTTCCCATATAAATTTACGGATCACCATTGCTGTGGTTGAGGCTAATACCTTGACCTCGACCCACTTTGTGAAATAGTCTACTGCTACGATAATGAACTTCACTGCGCCAGGCGCGTCAGGGAATGGGCCAACAAGATCAATGCCCCATTGCTGGAAGGGCCAGGCGGACGTGATCGGTACGAGTGGATTCTTTGGGCGGAGGGTTTTTGGCGCGTGGCGCTGACAGGACGCGCATTTTTGTAATAGTTCTACTGCGTCCACATGCATCCCCAGCCAATAGTAGCCCGCGCTCATTATCTTTGCCACTACCATGCGCGGTTCGGCGTGTATCCCGCATAAGCCTTCATGGATTTCCCTGACTAAGTACTGCGCGTCGGTTTTGTCAACACAGCGTAGGAGTGGTCCCATAAATGACTTGCGGTATAGAATTCCGTCTTCCATTTCGTAATTTAATGCTTTGTTTTGGATCTTCCTAGCTTCCGCTTTCCCTTCCGGGAGTTTCCCGTGTTGCAGATACATGATGATCGGGGACATCCAGGATGGGTTGCCGATCTCTACGATGTTTACTTGCTTAAGAGGGACGGAAGGATTGGATAATACCTCGATGCGCACCTCTTTTGCTAGATGTCTGAAACTGGTGGCGGCCAATTTGCTCAGTGCATCCGCATGCTTATTCTCGCTTCTGTTTATGTGATTTATTTTGAACGTCTGGAATTGGCTGATTAGTATTCGCGCTTGTTCCAGATATAACGCCATAGCTTCGCCTTTTGCATCGTAGTGCCCATTAACTTGTTCGGCCACTAATTTTGAATCAACGTTAGCTTCAAGATTTTTCGCCCCCATTTTAAGCGCTAAACGGAGGCCTGCTAGAAACGATTCGTATTCTGCCTCGTTGTTTGTGCTCCGAAAATCCAAACGTGTCGCATATGTAAGTTCGTGATTGTCTGGGCTGACCAATCGGAGGCCCGCGCCTGCTCCATCGTCATTAGAAGCTCCGTCTGTGTGCAGAGTCCAGACCCTATCGTCGAAAACGGGAACAGGGTTTTGGATTGCTTCACATTCTTGCACTTTGTCTATGGGAACTTCTATGGCGAAGTCTGCTAAAACTTGCCCTTTGATTGCTGGTCGCGGTCTATATAGGATATTGTATCCTCCCAGCTCAATAGCCCACTTAGCTAATCTCCCCGCGACATCGGGTTTGGATAGAATTTGCCCTAAGTGGTAATTGGTGAGAACTGTGATAACATGACCAGAGAAATACCGGCGTAGGCGTCGTGATGCATGTACTAGAGCGAGGACCAGTTTTTCTATCATTGAGTAGCGCGTCTCCGGGCCAGTGAGCATCTTGCTGATATAATAAATTGGAGTCTGAATGTTCTCTCGTTCCACCAATAATACTGCACCAACCGCTACTTCTGCAGCGGATAAATATAAGATCAGCGGTTCTTTCTCCTGCGGTGCTGTCAGTGTTGGCAGCTGAATTAAACATTCCTTCATTTGCTTGAAGGCTGCTTCCGCTTCTGGTGTCCACTGGAAGTGGGTTTTCTTGGCTCAATTGCGCAGTGTGCTAATGAACGGATAAGACTTTGCAGCATGATTTGCCAAGAATCTGTTCAAGGCTGCTAATCGTCCTGCGAGCCTTTACATTTCTTTTACTGTTGCAGGTGACGGCATCAGCTGGATGGCTTGCACTTTGTCCGGGTTTACTTTAAAACCGTCTATTGTTAGTATAAAACCCAAAAATTTTCCTTCTTCCATCCTGATGGAACACTTCATTGGGTTGAGTTTTAAGTTCACGCTGCGCAAAGAATCGAACGTGCGCTGAATATTTGCGAGCATTGTTTCTTCTTCGTTGCTCATGATGACGAGGTCATCCATATATACCTCGACTGTTTTACCAATGTCTTCCCCGAAGACTGTATCCATTAAGCGCTGGTAAGTAGCTCCAGCGTTACGGAGACCGAAAGGCATTTTTGTATAGCAGAAGATGCCCTTGTCTGTGTGGAAGGCAGTCTTATCCTCGTCCTCCTCTTTCATTTGGACCTGGTGATAGCCCTTATAACAGTCAAGAAAGCACTTCCAGCAAAAAGATGCTAGAGAGTCAACTTTTTTGTCTATCTCAGGAAGCGCATAACAATCTTTCGGGCAGGCTCTATTTAGGTCTTTAAAGTCGACGCGCATTCGCCATCCGCCATTGTGTTTTTGAACCATTACTGGATTGGCGACCCAGGTATGGTACTGAACTTCGCGCAAGATTCCGGCGTTGAGTAACTCTGTTACTTGTTCGTTCATGACTTTCGCTTTTTCTGCGCTGAGACTGCGCTTTCCCTGTGCGACAGGTTCTGCTGAGGGCCGGACGTTCAAACAGTGTTGCGCTATATCTCGTGGAACCCCAGTCATGTCCCCTGGGCACCAGGCGAATATGTCTTATTGTTCGAAAGTAATTCCTTTAATTGTATTCGTATTACCGGTGAAATGTCGTGCCCTAGTAAGATAGTCTGCTCTGGATATTCTTCGTTGAGGACCCATTTTTCCGGCTCATTTGGTGCTGATGGTTTGGCCACTTTTGCTGGTGGCTCATCGTCCACGTACATAACTTCTTTACTTGAGTACTATTTTGCTACTCCGGTTTCCGTTGGAAACCCGCAAGCAACATGTGGGATAGAAGTGATCATGCTGAATTCTCTTTGTGATCTTCTTCCTAGCAAGATATCATGGTGCGATGTTGCTGGCATGACCATGAAATTTACTGTGACTGTGCGTGAATGCTCGCCATCTGATAGAGTCACAGGAAATTCAATTTGTCCTAATGGAAACACAGCTTCGTTGCAAAAACCGGTGAGAGGAAAATCAACCGGCTCTAAACGAGCTTTATCCTCTGGATCAAGTTGTTTGAAACACTGTTCATATATTATATCCATTGATCTTCCTGGATCTATGAACATATAATCCGTTCTATAGTGGCCGAAGATGCCGGTAATGATTACTGGTCGTTCCCCCTGAGGACCTCCAGGGACGACAGGAAATATGACTTGTTGCTCTCTCCAATGTTGATTATGGTTTCGTTTGTTTGACCTTCGTGAAGGGCCTCCTTGCACCATGTGTATCTGCTTTGGTTCGGCTTTCGGACAGTTGGTATCTTTTGATTTTTGAATTATCTTGACATGACTACCAGATTGGATGTACCACTGACTAGGTGTCTGTGGGTCCAATACTGTAGTGTCAAATTTCTCTTTACTTTCTTTCAGAGTATCAGATCTGACATTCGATAATTCAGATATGATGTTTTGTGTGAAAATTTGGTTCATAGCTATTTGGAATCTGTTGAACCAGTATTCCGGAGTTCTTTCCGGGTGTGGATCTGAACGATTATGGATCCCCGAGGAGTTATTTCCTTCTGAAAGACTATCGTTGCTTCCTTTAATTCCCATGGTTCCGTCAATATGGTTATCTCGCATTTCGAAACAGTGAGTGGAGAAATGTGAATCGAAACGAGAAAAAACAGGTGAAACAGAGAAATCGGTGGGCGCCAATGGAGAAACACTGGATAAAAAGACCGGAATCAGATTATCCAGGGGGTTAGGTTCTGCATAAAAAGGGTGGTTCTCTCTCATTTGATTCAAAGGGACGGGTCTTCTTCTCCTATGAATACTGCAAAACAGAACACCGTTAGTCTCACCACGGGGAGAAGGGAGGTTCTCTCCGTGACCACACTCCAGCGTGAGAATAAGTATGTGTTTATGAAGAAGAAGAAGAAGAAGTATTAGTGAAGTGAGTGTAACTTGAAGTTCATACCTGAATTACTCTCATATTTATAACCGGGAGTTTGGGCGGGAAAACCTGTTATTGAAATGTTAACGGAAGATACTAACTCCGTAAGCGGTTATTTCCTTCTCCGTTAATCTTTTTGATCTGTCGTGAAAGCACACGGATCGCCATTTAGATCAACGGCTGGGGTGTTGCCATGTGGAAAGTGGGCAAGTGGAAGTTTCTTCCCAATTCCATGCCATCATCGTGATTTCAGGGTGGCATGGGATGATGACATGTGTCCCAGACGGTTATAACCGTCTGGTGGTGCATGATTGAGTCTTCTAGAAGATTATTGCCATAATCCGGTGTGACTCCTTATCGTGTGGTATCAGTTTAGTAAATAATATCCAAGTCTGGGTATTATTAAGCGGGAGTGCTTGCTTGGGATTTTTATCCCTTTGTTATGGAGAATCGGCGCAAGGACTTATAATTTCCTTTTAGCGCGCAGGTGTTGTCTGCTGTTTTTTCTTCTAAACTCTTTGTAGGACCAGTGCACGTCCGCGCAAGGTCTAAAGATGGTAAAAAGGCGAGGTTGTGGTATGGTCCCAAGTACTTAACACGAGGTTTTTGGGACCTTACCCCTTCACATATGTATCGTCAAAAGATCAACTCGCATATATTCTTACAAAAGCTGTTAACGGAAACGTGTTTAGTAGCTGCTTGAGCAAGTTAAGTATTGGTGATCCCACTACTCAACTTGAGGGGGAGTGTCGGAAAGTAAATGGTGTATCGTATTGTAGGGGCTAAATGTGTAACTTGGTGTCCTATATAAACACCCTTCTTTGTAATCCTAAAAAAAGTTCAATACAATTTCAATACAATTCAAACCCCAATCACAGTGTTTATTCTCTATACCAGACAACAGAATTAACATAGTGCGGATGTGTGACCATGTCAAAAATAGTAGTTTGCTCACACTAATAATGTTGCGGTTATCCCATTTTACATGGTGGGTCATGCATGCCAACAACCTGCATAGATAAATGGACGCAAATACTAGTCTATAAAACTCACACATGCAGATTTGTCACATTCTCATTACTACCTATGTTTTTAGGATAAAAACACTTTGTACAGGAACTGGGATTCACTACCTATGTTTTTAGGATAAAAACACTTTGTACAGGAACCGGCATTTTAAAATGAGAGAGAGAGAGAGAGAGAGAGAGAAAGTTGTAAACACACCATCGATCGACTCCATCCAACCCTATTATTCTAGCGAAGCAAACTTAGCGGAACCTCTGTTACTCTAAAAGACTCGGGGTAGAATGGAGCAGTCGCAAGAACAAAGAAATGGTCAGCTCGATCATCATTGTTATCGCAAGTCATAACTCTCCCTCAAAGGTTCCTCATTTATGTATTCACTATTTTTTGTGTCGCGGATCTCCATAACCACTTTACTAAAGATGGTGAAGATTTGGCTCCAATGACCGGGTTGCTTAATTATTAATTATGAAGGGTTCACCGATTAAATCTTGACTCCATTTTTACATTTGAGTTTTATTCACTGAAATCTAACAAGACGTGGGATGAACATGAATGTCGAGTTACGGTTCTGATGCGTGTGAAGTGTGTATATAAGTTTAAGTATATTTTAAGCCCTTTTACACTTTTTAGCCAAGTTTTAAATTTATAAAACACGATATTTACTAACGAGTAAATTACAAGTTTTGTCCTTTATGTATGTCCCAAATTGCAGGCGTTGTCCTTTGTCTTTAAAATTGATGAGTTTTGTCCTTAATGTTTGCAAATCTTGCACGTTATGTCCTTTAGGCCAAACCCAGTTAATTTTTTTTGTTAAAATTGGTCATGTGCAAGGCATGTGAGGGTACATTTGTCTTTTCACCATTATAGGGACTATTGTGTAAAAGAACTTATCTTTAGGGACTATTGGGTAAGTATAAAAAAGATATTTAAAATAAAAAAATATATATAAAAACAACTTAAAACTCTGCCTTCTCTCTCTCTCTAACCCTTGTCTCTCTCTAACCCACTGAACATCGACATCGCCGACCACCTGAGATGCTGGTGACGGAGATGCTGGTGACGGAGATGCAGGTGACGGAGATGCAGGCGACGGAGATACTGGCCGCCGAAGATGGTGGGTCAGGCGATGGTGAAGATAGTGGGTGGTGATGGTGGGTCAGGCGATGGTGGAGATAGTGGGTGGTGATGGTTGAGACGCCGGAAACCGGTCACCGGAGATCAAGCATCAAACCGATCGGAGAAATCAGAAGCGAAACAAGAAGCAATAGAGGAGTTATACATCGCATCATGAAACGACTCCGTTTCACTCGTCAACATTCGTAGCTTCCTCGCCTTCTCGTCAGTAAACTTCACTGGCGATATTCGAGATTTAACCGGTCTCTGATCCAGATCGGAACCAGAATTGGCGCTAGATTTCGCTGATAAAGTAGAATTGTTCGTCCGGTTTTTGTCGGTGTTGATGTAGTCCGGTTCGGAAGACCAGGGCGGTCCCTGATTCTTTCGGGTATGTTTTTCCACCTTTTCTGCTATTGTTTATTGTGGTTTAGTGGTGATGTCGGATTTGTTTTTGGGGGGTTTTGATATTTTTGGTTTTGGGGATTTTGGGGGGTTTTAATCTGGTATATAGGTTCGTTGAGAATGGTTCAGGGTTTGTTGTAATATTCTAAAATTAAACTGAATCATGATTTTGGATGGTTTGCAGGTTATGGGAATGGTGTTTGTTGCTGGTTATGGGGGATGGTGGTGGAGATGGTGGTGGGTTGTGGTCTGTGGACCGGTGGTGGAGGTGGTTTTGGGGGCGGTTGCAGGTGGTGGTGGCCGGAGTGGTGGGTTGTGGTCTGTGGACTGGTGGTGGAGGTGGTTTTAGGGGCGGTAATTAGGGCTTAGAACAGATCAAGGTTTAGAACAGATCAGGGTTTGAGGAGAGAGGGAGTTAGAGAGAGAGCATGAACAATTTTTTTTATATCTTTATTTTTTTTATTTTTACACAATGCACCCTTGTTATAAGTTATTTACAAAATAACCCCTAGGGAGGCAAAATGACAAAAGTGCTCTCATGTGCCATGCACATGCCTTCATTTAACCAAAAAATCTAACTGGGTTTGGCCTAAAGGACATAACGTGCAAGATTTGCAAACATTAAGGACAAAACTCATCAAATTTAAAGACAAAGGACAGCACCTGCAATTTGATACATACATAAAGGACAAAACTTGTAATTTACTTTTTACTAACACTAAACACACATATGGGCAAGTGCACCCATCGTGAGCGTAGTATAGTGTTGGCAAGATACCGAGGTCGTCCAAGGACACAAGAGCTTTTAGTACCGGTTTATCCTCAACGTCTAATCAAATCAAAAGTTTAGAAAAATGTTTTAAACTAGAAAAAAAAATAAAAACTAACTAAAATGCAGAAAAATAAAAATAAAAGAAAAACAAATAGACAAGATGAATCACTTGGCTCCGACTCGTGTTTAGTGTAACCTTTGATTATTTCCGCACTTTTGCACTATTTAAGAGATTATCTTAGTTATTGTAGTAGGCCCCTCTTTTGAAGGTGACGTTACCCTCAACCCAGTAGTTTGAGTCAGCAAGAATTCAATCCTAAAGAGTCGGATTATTGAAAGATAATTAATTAAGTTATTAATGCATATTATGGTAGGCCCTCTTTTGAAGGCGACGTTACCCTCGACTAAGTAGTCTGAGTCAACAAGGATACAGTCCTAAGTAGCCGGGTTAAAGTATTAATATTAGCTTACATATGAGGGGATCAAAGAGTTTGGACCCCCGCCATCCAATACCGGTGGGTATTGAAGGAGGTCCTACTAAATTTGACCCAGGTCCTTGCAGGATCTATACACTGAACAAGGCAAGACTCTTACCAAACCGTTCCCTTAACCCCCGACCAGGTAGCCAACATACCTCCATATAGACCGTGGAGATATGAATGGTGAAAATCTTTTATTTTATATAGACAATAAAATAATGCCAAGACAACACGGACAAACGATAAGGAAGAATCACCTTCAACATAAGAAACTAGTTATTAAAGTCATTAATACATAACCAAGTAAAAAGTGCGAAAAGATTAAAAATAAAAAGTATTACACTAGACACTTGTCATCACCAAGTGATGTAAGAGACTTAGGCAAACATGGCCTTTGATTGTCAAGAACTCTTACGATCAATCTTGGATCCCGAGACGACTCACACACTCTATGATGGACAATGGATGATGGTGGTGGATGATGGTGTTGTGATGGTGGTGGGTGGTGGGTGAAGTGTGAGAGAGGTGGTGTGCCAAGGGATGGTTTGCAAATGAGCCAAGCATCCCTATTTATAGCCCGAACAGTAGCTCGGGCATGGCCCCGTGTCCAGTGGGCACGGCCCCGTGTCCATCCTCCTTCTCTGTCTTCATTAATTGCTTTTGTCTGCATTAGTTGACCACGGCCCCGTGTCCGCTGGGCACGACCCCGTGTGCAGAAGCATAAATGTACTATCAAGATTTGCCTGGATTCTGCGAATCTTATAGTTGACCACGGCCCCGTGTCCGCTGAGCACGGCCCCGTGGTGGGCGATGGAAGCTTCTACAACTTTGTCTTTTATGCTGACACTTGGGCACGCCCCCGTGTTCACTGAGCACGGGGCGTGTTCAACCTTCTGTTCTCTTGTTTTTGTTGGGAAGATGCTTTCGGGGAGGTCGGGCATGCCACGCTTATTCCTTTTCTTGTATTTATGTTAGATTTAGCTGCCTTTTTGCTTCTTTTGTTAATTTGAGCTCATTTGATCCTGAAAATACAAAAGGAAGACAAAAGCACACTTTTTCCAACATTAGTACTAAAAAAGGGTTAGTTTTATTCCACAATTGATGTATTTTATATGTTGCATTTTGCACACATCAAATACCCCCACACTTGAATCTTTGCTTGTCCTCAAGCAAAACTCTTTATAATGTGGCTTTACACTCCCAAATGGAATGGATAGAAGAGAAGGTTTTTGGGCTTGTCATAGAGTGTCGGGATTTCCAAGATTCTTTATTAAGTTTTATTTTTATTTATTTACAATCCTATTCGTCATGATTTATTTAAAACTTTTCATAAGATAAATTACTTATTAGGGCATAACATGCCTCTTTAAAATTCTATTTATATACAAGTTCACATACCTCACGGGGGATCACTCAACACTCGGCCGAAGATGTATTTTAGTGAATCACTCGAGAGCGGCATGAAACTTACTCCTACCATAGGCTTGCCAAGCAATCAATCCTCCTCCTTTTTAACTATATACCTTTGTAAATATCAAGAGGACTTTTGGGTGAAGGGTTAGGCTTGGGTTAAAGGTAGGTGGTTGGGTTAGTGGTTAGCAGAAAAAGGGCGAAAAGCGTAAAAAGCGTCGGTTTTCGAAAGACTTTTTTTTTTTGAAATTTTTATTTTGATGAAGCCATGATTCAAACAAAGTTATTTTTAATGAACTTGCTTGTTTATTTCTTTTGCTTCATCATCAACATTTTTTTTTGAAAGTCATACGAAAAACCGAGCTTGTTACTAAAACAAAGGGTTAAAAATAAAAAAGGTTTTGGTGGGTGAAAGGGTGTTTGGTTTGGGTTAAGAAATGAAAAGGTTTAGGCTCAAACGGGTTAACTAGGGGGATTTTGGGTAGGTGGTAAAAAAAATAATGGTGTAGAAATAAAAAGGGTTAGTCCTAATGCCTCCATCATTTACTTACTCGGGTTTAAGTTGGTAAGGACCGGGAATGTATCGTCGTGGCAAGTTCTAGAGTTGTAAGAACCAAAAGGCTATTCACACAAGAAACGAAAAATGAGTATTTAGTTTAAAGATATGTATTTGTATGCTCAATAAAGGCTCAAAACTCACTTTTGTGGGAATGGGTTTTTATGTGATCAAGTATATATAATTAAATTTTAACTAAGCTTGTCATGCCTTTTCATAATTTTCTTATGTTGGTTCTTTTTATCACGACGCTATCGGTTGGAAATTTTTAAAAATATAACCTTTTTAGAATTTGAAATTCCCAAGTTAAACCTAGACAAGTAAAAAAATGAATTTTTTTTGAAAAAATTTGGGGTGATTAGCAGTTCCAACAGAGTTTTGTGTAAGGCTTGTAATTAGGATTTGCAAGATTCAAAGTTTTAGCATCCCCCCCCACACTTAAATTACACATTGTCCTCAATGTGTCCAAAAAATAAGTTTTTAGGTTGATTGAATGTGTAAAAGGTGTGAAAAAGCAAATTTTTATGTTACTGGACGCCTAGACACGGCCCCGTGGTGTCCGGCCATGGCCCCGTGTTCAGGTGCCAGTAACAAAAAGTTGAACAAAAGAAACAGAAGCCTGGACACGGGGGTGTTGGGTGAACACGGCCCGTGTCCAGTTTACCTGAACTGGGTATTTTCTGCAGACTGTGCAGCACGGGGCCGTGTTGGGCGGGCACGGCCCGTGCTGAACTTGCTGTAATGAAGAAAATTTTGTTGGATGGCCCTGTTTTCGTGCATGGGGTGCTGGTCCGAGTTTCCCTTGTTATCCTTCACCATTCCGAGTGTGTTTTATTACTGAAAATTAAAACTAAACTAGAAAACATAAAAATTAATCTAAACTAAACTAAGGATAGTTCCGCGAAATGCCTCCGTGGTGCGCCACGTTTATAAGGGTCCTTGGCTAGACCCAAAGCCTGGTCATATGTTACCCAAGTGGGATGTTTTGCATCCCATGCTACACCGTCGGAGAGCATCATCCAAGCTTGAGTCAATGACCTTCATGTAGTTGACCGGGTCCTCGTCTTCTACTCTTTTTACGACTCCAAACTTTACTTCCTCGTCCCCAACCCTTAATGTTAGTGTTCCATCATTCATATCTACCACTGCTTGGGCCGTAGCTAGGAATGACCTTCCTAGGATGAGTGGTACTTCGGTATCTTCCTCCATATCTAGTATGACAAAGTCGGCTGGAAAGACAAATTCACCGACCTTGACCAATAGATTTTCAGCGACACCTTGTGGATATTTGACGGATCTATCGGCGAGTTGTATGCTAATTTTTTTAGGACTTGTTTTTCCTAAGCCGAGTCGATTGAACATTGATGAGTGCATGAGGTTGATGCTTGCCCCGAGATCGGCTAGTGCATTACGAATGGGGGATTTCCCAATCGAGCAAGGAATTGTGAAGCTTCCAGGGTCAAGCTTCTTTTGCGGGAGTTTGTTGAGTAGTAAGGCTGAGCATTCTTCACCTAAGTTAACTAATTGCAATGATTCAATTTTCCTTTCATGAGTGAGGAAGTCCCTCATAAATTTTGAATATTTAGGCATTTGAGTTAGGACTTCGATAAATGGAATATTAACATGCAATTGTTTTAGTAAATTTTCGAACTTTGCGAATTGCTCATCGGTCTTTTGACGAATTAACCGACCGGGGTATGGAACAGGAGGAGTCTTAGTAGGCACTTGAACTGGTGGAGAAGCCTTTTCTTGTTGGGGCGCGGGTGGAGTTGTGGTTTGGCTAGATTGGCTTCTTTCAGTTTGTGGGAGTGGAGCCTCTTCGGGACCCACGGTACGGTTTCTCAATGTTATGAGATGTACTTGCGCCTTTGGGTTGGTCTCGGTATTACTCGGTAACGCCCCTTGTGGTCTCTCGGAGAAATTTTGAGCTATTTGATTTAATTTTTTTTCAATGTTTTGAATGCTAGCTTGTTGATTTCTAAAATTCGATTCCAATTGCTGAAATCGATCCGAGTTTTTCTTTTCGGTGTCGGAGATGAGGCGAGATACAGTATCTTCAAGCCTTTCTCGTCCACCTTGTTGTTGAGAAAAATTTTGGGGTTGTTGAAAGTTAGTTCGTTGGTTTTGTTGGTTACTACTATTGCCGGGATCTCTCCAACCAAGGTTTGGGTGGTTACGCCATCCTTGGTTGTAGGTACCCGTTGGAGGACCCGACGGCCTTGGTCTGTTATCAATGTAGTTTACCGTTTTCGTTTGATCATCCAATTCTTTCATACAACTCCAATTTTCATGTGGCCCACCACACCCTTCACAAGCCATAACCGAGACTTTTTTTGTCATTTCTAACTTTTTTATTTTTGAAGAAAGGGCCTCGATTTGGGCTTGTAAAGAAGTGCTTTCATCAACCTTATGGGCGCCCGGGGCAATAGATTTATTGCCTCGAGGAGTGTGCCATTGAAAATTGGTTTGAGCAATTTCCTCAATTTGATTATATATTTCATTTGGGCGACGATTACCTAAAAGTCCCCCGGAGCTAGAATCAAGTGTTTGTCTTGTGTGTGGCAACAACCCATTGTAGAAAGTGGATACTTGTTGCCATACCGCAAGACCATCATGAGGACACTTTCTTAGTAGCTCCTTGAACCTTTCCCAAGTTTCATATAAGGATTCCCCATCTTCTTGTGAATATGTATTAATTTCAGTCATTAATTTGGCCGTTTTAGCAGGAGGGAAATACTTATATAGAAACTTTTGGGCTAGTTCATCCCAGGTGTTTACCGAGCCAACTGGGAGGGTATTAAACCAAGCCTTAGCTCGGTCTTTTAGTGAAAATGGAAACATCCGAAGGCGGATGGCGTCGTTTGATGCTCCATTGATCCGAAAGGTATCACATATTTCTAAGAAATTAGTAATATGTAGATGGGGATCCTCGTCCGCAAGCCCATGGAAGGTTGCGGAGTTTTGAAGCATTTGTATCAAATGTGGCCGAAGTTCGAAGTTATTGGCTTCGACATTCGGTGCATTGATAGCGGCGCCGAGATTACCTATAGTGGGTCGTAGGTAATCCATGAGGGTACGTTGGTCCGCCATTGGAAGTGGGTCCCCCGAAACTTTCTCTTGGTTTTTAGCTTTAAGTCTTTTTCTGAGAAAACGTTCGGGTTCTTCTAGAGGTTCTTTTATGTCTCTACTAGAACTGGAGCTCATACACTACGTAGGAAGTTCAAATGTGGCGCCTGGGTTCCAAGTCCTGCAATAAAGACATAAACGAACGTTGGTCAGAAGGTTCACCACGGCCCCGTGCTCAGCGAACACGGCCCGTGGACGGAGATACAGTGATTGTTTTCCGGATCCCTGTTACTGGGGAATTGGACAAGGCCCCGTGTTGCACCGACACGGCCCCGTGCTCAGCTCTCTGTAACTCGGAAAATAAAAACTGCCAGTAACAATGCTGGGCACGGCCCGTGTCCGACCAGGCACGGCCCGTGCTGAGCTCTGCAGAAACTGAAAAACTAAGAAAAATCCTAAAAAAATAGAAAAATAAGAAAAACGATTAGGCCGTTGATTCCCAACTTTCTTAAAATCCTTGTGTCCCCGTCAGCGGCGCCAAAAACTTGATGCGTGTGAAGTGTGTATATAAGTTTAAGTATATTTTAAGCCCTTTTACACTTTTTAGCCAAGTTTTAAATTTATAAAACACGATATTTACTAACACTAAACACACATATGGGCAACTGCACCCATCGTGAGCGTAGTATAGTGTTGGGAAGATACCGAGGTCGTCCAAGGACACAAGAGCTTTTAGTACCGGTTTATCCTCAACGTCTAATCAAATCAAAAGTTTAGAAAAATGTTTTAAACTAGAAAAAAAAATAAAAACTAACTAAAATGCTGAAAAATAAAAATAAAAGAAAAACAGATAGACAAGATGAATCACTTGGCTCCGACTCGTGTTTAGTGTAACCTTTGATTATTTCCGCACTTTTGCACTATTTAAGAGATTATCTTAGTTATTGTAGTAGGCCCCTCTTTTGAAGGTGACGTTACCCTCAACCCAGTAGTTTGAGTCAGCAAGGATACAATCCTAAAGAGTCGGATTATTGAAAGATAATTAATTAAGTTATTAATGCATATTATGGTAGGCCCCTCTTTTGAAGGCGACGTTACCCTCGGCTAAGTAGTCTGAGTCAGCAGGGATACAGTCCTAAGTAGCCGGGTTAAAGTATTAATAGTAGCTTACATATGAGGGGATCAAAGAGTTTGGACCCCCGCCATCCAATACCGGTGGGTATTGAAGGAGGTCCTACTAAATTTGACCCAGGTCCTTGCAGGATCTATACACTGAACAAGACAAGACTCTTACCAAACCGTTCCCTTAACCCCCGACCAGGTAGCCAACATACCTCCATATAGACCGTGGAGATATGAATGGTGAAAATCTTTTATTTTATATAGACAGTAAAATAATGCCAAGACACCACAGACAAACGATAAGGAAGAATCACCTTCAACATAAGAAACTAGTTATTAAAGTCATTAATACATAACCAAGTAAAAAGTGCGAAAAGATTAAAAATAAAAAGTATTATACTAGACACTTGTCTTCACCAAGTGATGTAAGAGACTTAGGCAAACATGGCCTTTGATTGTCAAGAACTCTTACGATCAATGGCGAAGCTTGAAAATTTTGTCGGGGGGTCGGAAGTCACCGAACCTAAAAATTTTATACAAATAAAAAAAAAATTATAAAACCGGGGGGTCGAAAACGTATATACCTAAAAAATTATATACGAAACGTACATACGTAACACTACTAAGCGAAAAGTTCGAGGGGTCGGACGCCCCTCCCGGCCCCTTGAAAGCTGCGCCACTGCTTACGATCAATCTTGGATCCCGAGATGACTCACACACTCTATGATGGACAATAGATGATGGTGGTGGATGATGGTGTTGTGATGGTGGTGGGTGGTGGGTGAACTGTGAGAGAGGTGGTGTGCCAAGGGATGGTTTGCAAATGAGCCAAGCATCCCTATTTATAGCCTGAACAGTAGCTCGGGCACGGCCCCGTGTCCATCCTCCTTCTCTGTCTTCATTAATTGCTTTTGTCTGCATTAGTTGACCACGGCCCCGTGTCCGCTGGGCACGACCCCGTGTGCAGAAGCATATCTGTACTATCAAGATTTGCCTGGATTCTGCGAATCTTATAGTTGACCACCGCCCCGTGTCCGCTGAGCACGGCCCCGTGGTGGGTGATGGAAGCTTCTACAGCTTTGTCTTTTATGCAGACACTTGGGCCCGCCCCCGTGTTCACTGAGCACGGGGCGTGTTCAGCCTTCTGTTCTCTTGTTTTGCTTGGGAAGATGCTTTCGGGGAGGTCGGGCATGCCACGTTTGTTCCTTTTCTTGTATTTATGTTAGATTTAGCTGCCTTTTTGCTTCTTTTGTTAATTTGAGCTCATTTAATCCTGAAAATACAAAAAGAAGACAAAAGGACACTTTTTCCAACATTAGTACTAAAAAAGGGTTAGTTTTATGCCACAATTGATGTAATTTATATGTTGCATTTTGAACACATCAGTTCCACTGTACTATAATTAAAACTACAATAGAGGGTAAATATTCAATTCTTTCCCTATCTTCGTCAATTTCAGGTATAATGTCATTGTGGTTATTATTTTACCCTGATCAATGTTTGTTATGTATTAAAAGGTCGTTATCAACATGGATTTAGATATTTGGTATGTTTTGGTTGTCAATGGGCCATGCGTGTTTTGATTGTTGGTAGAACTCGCATTAGGGTTTTTCCTACTTGGTCAGTTGGTTATGCGCATCTTGCGGCGTGCAATGTATGTGGTTTTAGGTGTAGTCACGTTATCTACGTTGTGCTCATTAGAACTTAGACCCTTAACTTAAGAAAAGAACATTTTCCCTTCACCACTTAATAAAATAAAAAGTTGATAATTTACACTCTCTAATCCTACTCCTAAATCTATATATTTGTCCACCATAGAACTTAAACCCTTAACTTTAAAAAAAGACATTTTTCCCTTCACCACTTAATATAACTACATTACAAACTTTTTTGCTTATCTCATCATCAAGTATACTATTTTTGTTTTCTGCAAGAGACATTAAACTTTTAATAAAAAAAATATAAACAAACCCCAAAAGATTTGAAAGAGATAATGTATAATATAAATGTCACGTCAACTTTCATTTTATAAATACATATCTTGACAACTTTATATGTTAACAAATTAGATTATATTGTTGGGAAAATTAGTGAATAGATATTTAGTTAATTTATATTTGAGTGAAATTATAATTACTAATTAAACTCCATATGTGAAACTCTTGAGTAGAGTTTTATGTCACTTGATTAGCTTTTATTAGAGTTTTATGTCTCTAATTAAATCACTAATTAAGTGAAACTTTTATTAGAGTTTTATGTCTCTAATAAAATCAACAACTAAGAGAAACTCTTCACTACCCACAACTCTTGTAAAAAAATTGCTAGGCTATGTAACTCGTTGGAATGATGAGAAAACTACAAGAGAAAGATAATACGTATGAAGAATTCTTGGAGAAGTGGTGAAGACTTGAACATCCATATGTTGGGAATTATAGAGAGATGAGTTTTCTCTACTCGATTCCATCACCTTCGTATCATTATTTTTCCACAAGTTCAAACACTATAATTCTATTCGGTGTAACCTCGGGCGCGTGGCCATTTCCGGCAGTACAGACTGCTTCGGCTGTTGTACCCTGGGAGACAGACGTGTCGTCTTTAGTTGAGGCGCGGAATCTGTTTTAAGGGAAGCGTGTTGAACACGTGCCACAGCCATAATCGTCAACATTTGTTTGTTCTTTTTGTAGGAAATTATTGCACAAGAAGACGTAGTTCAAGACCTCGTTGAATCCTACACAACGGACATAAAACACAACGAACCATACAAATAGACGCGGTTAAAGATCAAGTTGAAGACTTTATCTTTTGAAGATATTGGTTTGAATCGATTGTTTTATTAAATATGTTGTAGTTCATATTTATTTTCGTTTGAATTTGTACACGGTTCATGTGCTACAATTTCCCAAATGTTTAAAGAGAGTATCTTCATTTTTTATTAGTTTTAATAATAAAAATGTGACCAATTTCCTACAAACTTAAAACAGATTTCATGAGATTGTTGGTACAATCTTAAAAACCTTATTTATAAGGATTTTGGGTTTACGAAAGAATTTATAATAGAATAAAAAAATATTTTTAGAGGTTATGATCTTATAAATATTTATTTTGGGAAATATGTATGTAGTACAACTTGTTGTGTTTGGGTTTTTTGAGATTGAGATACAATCTTAAATCCTATACCGTGGTACAAAACGAATAGTTTTGGTTCCAACGTTTGGTTTTGAAACGATTTTGGGAATCGTTAATTTTTCTAACTTTTGTGTTAGATCGGGTTTATTAGTGTAAACCATACGTTTTTTGTAAACGTTAAATTCTCTAGCATGTGTGTTAGACCGGAATTATTGGTGTAAACCATACGGTTTTTGTAAACGTTAAATTCTCTTAAGTAGAGTTTTTATGTCTTTAAATAAGAGTTTTATGTTACTTGATTAGAGTTTTATGTCTCTAATTAAGTCTCTATTTAAAGTAGACTCTTCATCCACCCATGGATTGATATGAACAAATAAGTCTTATAATGATTTTTGTAATCATTTGTCTTCTAACATGTGTGTTAGAAACGTTCATGAAAAGCGTTAGTTTGGAAGCAATTTTTTAATTGTTTTGTTTCTAACGTGTGTATTAGAAATGACTTATTTATTTGAACCATATATGTGTTTTTAGCAAGTCGAATTAACATTTTGTGGAAATGTTAATATTTCTAACGTGCGCGTTAGAATTTCTTTCATTTTAACATGATTGTTAAAAATGGTTAAAATACAAATGCTTTGAAATGTTTTATGTAAACATTTTATATAAGTAATTTGTTGTAGCATTGTTTTTAATGCTTTGTATGATTTAGAAATAAAATGTCATACATTGAAGTTGATATTTGATTGGCTTCAAGGAATTAAATCACCATAAAGTGATGGTGTGGTATTTATATGAATTTAATGAAATTAAAATCATTTACTAGACTCTTCATATGGAAGATAAACTATTAAGGAGAGTTTCATGTCAATTTATTAGTTTTTATTAGAGTTTATGTCTTTAATAAAATCTTTAATTAAGTGAGAGTTATCTTCACCCCATGTCTCTTGTATTAAAAGTAGGCTATGTGCCTAACTTGATGAGATTGAAAAAAAAAATACAAGAGTAAGAATACAAGAATTAAATCACCATAAAGTGATGGTGTAGTTGTGTGTGATTTTATCACCAACTGTAATTTGTGATTTCTAAATCTAAATGGTCATGTTTTATATAAAATGACTTAAATTTTCTAACACGTGTGTTAGAAAATGTGTATCACGAATACGAGGTTAGAGATTGTTCATAATGAACAGGAATGTTTTATGTAAACATTTAGTTGCCTATGTGTGCATTAAAAATGATGAGAAATGGTTTATTTTATAAACTATATCTTTCGAAAACGTTTTATGTAAACGTTCGATTCTATAATGTTCTTGTTATAACATTTTTTCTAACATGCGTGTTAGAAAATGTTATTTGGTGAAAAACAACTTGGTGTTGTTAAATTTAATTGTTCAAGTTTACTACTTAAATGTAGTATTTGTAACAACTTGGTGTTGTTTTGAGCATAATTGTCAAAGTTTAAAGTTTCAAGATGAAACGTGGAACTTGTACTTACAAATGCATGTTGTCTTATTGAGGGAGTACCTCAAGACATGCCATGGGACGATATTGTTGAGAAGATTTCGGTCATATTATAAAGTGTTGAAGATAAAAGCACTTTGCTATTTGATGTCTACATATTGTTTATGCTTCCGTTTAAATTTCAAAAGTGATTGGCACTTATGATTTAGTTTCCAATGTATTTTATTGTTTTGTGTTCAATATTTTCGGATAACACATGCAATTTTTTACAAAGAAATAAATCACTAATGGTTGTGACGTATAAATTATTTTTGTGGAAAATAATTATAACGTCGGTTATACATTGTTTAAAAGAATATGGTTTTAAACGGATAGTACATGAAAATACTTGGACATAAACGACTTGAGAGTTGTTACATTGACTAAAAGTCAAAGACGAAACATCAAATGTATAACCACATCATGAGTGAGTAATGAAAGAACGTAGTGAGTGTATTGAGATGAAATACACTAACGACATTCATGTCGACATACTTCATTAGAAGTAATTGGAAAATCCACAAGTGTGAATTCTAACATATGAAAGTAAAAGTACTATATGTTATTGTATACCTTTAATAAATCTTGCGAGATTTATAAGTAGATGCGTCTACCACTTGATTATTGTTAGATCTATATGGAGATTTTACCTTCATTTAGGATAGCATCCTAAATATACATATCTCCTAATGAATAACAATAGATGTGTGCAAATCACTTATGGCAAATTATGAATGCCATGTTGTTGAGTGTCGATCTAGTTGACTCTATCTCACACATAATAGTGATTGTAGACGAGAAACATTCATCTTGTTGGTGATGAATGTGTTCACCAAGTGACTTGGATTAAGACTTATGTTTAAGTACTTATGAGTCAATGGTAGAATGTTGGAGATCAAAGGTAAACAAGTTATGTTCCTTAAATGAATGATGAAATTTAGCTATGTGCTATATACAATAATTTGTGAGACCTTCCTAAATATTGATGTTTTAGGATTATGAATAAGTCTCATTATTTTGTCTTAACAAGGGATGAATGTTGCAAAGTGATATTATGATATCCTTAGGGGTGTGAAGAATCAGAATGATGCATCTTTTGTTCACATGCTAAAGTATTGTAGTCTAAAGCATGCTAGACTAGTACTTGGTTAATTATGGGTCTTGACGGAGACTAATTAACTCTAAACATTCAAATGTGTATGAACACAAAAAGAATTTGTGTATAGACAAAGTTGAGGGAGAATTTTTCATTCATTATAAGGAAAAGACATGTAACTTTTTAAGAGTTTGTTCGAAAAGATAATGAGGAGAACTCATTGTCTAAGCTTATTCTAGATGTTAAATTAGAATTATTCTAAGTTGGTGACAAACTTATGACAATGGCATGTGTTGCTTTGGTCAGCTCGGAATGCAATATGAGTTGAATTCACACAATGAGGTTGATCTTATTCAATCATATGTGTATAAATGTCGTCATAAGTGAAGTTACGGAAATGTTGATCAAATGGCAAGAAATGTGGGGGAGGATCCATTTAGAAACAACCCTATAAGGGTATGTAGAAATGGTTTTCATTACCCCATCTGGATGATATCCTATAACACTTAAATGTGGGGGTGTCTTGCATTTGTATCATAAAAGTTTGGCAATAAGGATTTTGTAATCCAATCTAACATTGCAAACAGACGACTATGTGGAGCACACAAAGGTCGCAGTGCATAATGGAGATGTGTTTGCCTTAAATGATAAGCGTATCTTACAAAGACATATATTATAACCAGATTCCGATGGCCACTGAGGTTATAGTCTTAGAAGGTGCAATAGGCAAAATTAACTTACGAGTTAAGAACACATCATGACAACTGATCTCAAATGCGCAAAGTTATTTGTTAATGTTATGGATCCAACAACCTGAGGGTTTATTAGAGATCAAGTTGTGGAATGAGACTAAAGCCCATGGAAAAGGGTATGTGAAGGACACCTAACATAGTTGACTGGATATCCCAAGATCTAAGTTCAATAGGACAACTAACTCATATGCCTAAGGGTGGTCACTGTGGGGGCATAAATGATATGCATAACCTAGTATATATGGTTATACATACCCTCAAAGTATACAAGGGTGTTTAAATACGTCCTAGTCTATTCCTATGATATTCAGTGACAAAAATTGAGGCTAAGCATAATATGTGGTAAATGATTTGGATAAATCATGATAACCACAATGCTTTTAATGATCTAAGGAGAATCACCTATGTTAGAGAGAAGTGGGGTCGCTTAGAAATGGAATTGAGGGCACAATTCCTAGAGCTCTCGCAGAACTAGGAAAGTGTTCCACGACCATTATTGGACACGACTATGAGGAGATGACCCGGCTAAGGAGAGTCTTGTGTGAAGTGTATTGTCGTCTACACAAACGGCAGACGAGTTCAAAGACATCGAGTTCTACTCTGAGCTAGTGGGCTAAGTGCATTTCATGAGCGAAGGTTCAAAGGGTAACACCTACCAATCGTACGCAAAACTCAACTGTCGAGGTTACATTGGAAATTTTAAGTGTTTTGAACAATCTCCATTCATGTGGGGGATTGTTGGGAAAATTAGTGAATGGATATTTAGTTAATTTATAATTGAGTGAAATTATAATTACTAATTAAACTCCATATGTGAAACTCTTGAGTAGAGTTTTATGTCACTTGATTAGCTTTTATTAGAGTTTTATGTCTTTAATTAAATCACTAATTAAGTGAAACTTTTATTAGAGTTTTATTTCTCTAATAAAATCACCAATTAAGAGAAACTCTTCACTACCCACAACTCTTGTAAAAAATGCTAGGCTATGTAACTCATTGGAATGATGAGAAAACTACAAGAGAAAGATAATATGTATGAAGAATTCTTAGAGAAGTGGTGAAGAGTTAAACATCCATATGTTGGGAATTATAGAGAGATGAGTTTTCTCTACTCGATTCCATCACCTTCGTATCATTATTTTTCCACAAGTTCAAACACTATAATTCTATTCGGTGTAACCTCGGGCGCGTGGCCATTTCCGGCAGTACAGACTGCTTCGGCTGTTGTACCCTGGGAGACAGACGTGTCGTCTTTAGTAGAGGCGCATAATCTGTTTTAAGGGAAGCGTGTTGAACACATGCCTCAGCCATAATCGTCAACATTTGTTTGTTCTTTTTGTAGGAAATTATTGTACAAGAAGACGTGGTTCAAGACCTCGTTGAATCCTACACAACGGACTTAAAACACAACGAACCATACAAATAGACGCGGTTAAAGATCAAGTTGAAGACTTTATCTTTTGAAGATATTGGTTTGAATCGATTGTTTTATTAAATATGTTGTAGTTCATATTTATTTTCGTTTGAATTTGTACACGATTCATGTGCTACAATTTCCCAAATGTTTAAAGAGAGTATCTTCGTTTTTTATTAGTTTTATTAATAAAAATGTGACCCATTTCCTACATATATTTTATCTTATTTTTTCTACTTGTATAATATACGGTTTTATTCAACCGTGCATTAATGCATATGTTTTTCTAAAACATAACTTTTTTGTTACTAATTATATAACATTATGTTTATCAACGCGTGTAATACAAGGAATGAAATTGTAACCTAGTTACATATATAAATATTTGGTCAAACATCTTAATATAAATAAATTACCTTTGAATTCTAGTAAACCTAAACCTGATCTTCTTGTATGTGAAACACAATCAAGGGTAGCACTTTTTAAACATATGAATTTGAATTGAAAATGCTTAAACATATGAATTTCAATTGAAAATGCTTTATTATTTATTTGTATATTTTGAAAATTTAGCCTACATCTTTATAAGAGTATGTGTTATCAGGCGCCATTTGGTCCATATCAGCAAACACCGCCCTTAACTCACCATCACACACTAGCGCAATTTTGGGTGTTAGGCTCTACCTGAAGGGCCGTGAACGACATAGGGCAAGGATTACCAAAAGAAGCATGTGGGTATCTTTATGAAGAAGATGTTTAATTGGAGGATATTTCGGGTACAACCATTTCACACTTATGTGACGCTGATGACGTGGTATTTTTTGGGTGAATGGTTAGAGACTAATTTAAAAAATATGAATCGTATCCTTAGAGTTCTATTTTTGGTTACGGGTTTGAAGGTGAATATGAAAAAGAGTCGATTATATGGAGTTTGTGTAAGCGAACAAAGGGTTGAGAAGATGGCTGATTTGATTAGGTGTAATGCGGGTTCTTTCTCGTTACTTTCCTCAGTCTCCCTATTGTTACCAACATGAAACGTATTGCTCATTGGCAAGTTATTGTGGTCAGGTTCAATGCTAAGCTATAATCTTGGAAGGCCCGAAATCTTTCTATGGCAGGGCACGTTACCCTCGCCAAGGTAGTCTTAGGTACCCTTCCTATTTATTATGTCTTTTTCTAAAATTACTAAAAAGTGTCAGATACTTTGGAGGGTATTAGAAGGAGATTTATATGGGGTTGAAGGGTGGGGGTGGGGACAAGATTAAATTGGTTTCTTAGAATCGCATGACCAAACCAAAAGATGTAAGGGGTCTTAGTTTAGGATATTTACAAAGTCTTAATTGGGATATGGTTGCAAAATAGGTTTTGAAGACTCAGAAGCAATCAGGAAGCTTTATGGGTAAAGATTATCTCGGCTATTCATAGTTCATCTACAAATTCAGGTTTGGTTCTGGTTAACTTACAAATTAAGGGCATTTGGAAAGATATTGTTTTGGTCATCAAAAACTTTAGAGAGGTGGGGATGGATATCGAGAAGATGTTTGTCTTTAAAGATGGCAAGTGGATTTGGTATGGTTTTAAAGCGGATATGTTTTCGGTCTCGAAGCTTAGATCACAAGTTATGAAGAAGTGCACTGACGATCCAAATGATGTGATTTTCAGATGGAATAATTGGATTCCCCCAAAAGTAAATTTGTTTTGCTGGAGATCTTTTATAGGGAGGATTCCATCGAAGGTGAGTTTGAGCTATAGAGTAGTTCAGGTTGGAGACATTCTTTGTAGCAGTTGCGCACTAGAACTGAGAATCCATATCATATATTTTTCTCTTGTTTTGGGACAAAGCTATTTGGTGGAATGTGTGGTCTTGGCTTAAATTAAATGTTTCGGATCCATCAAATATAGGTGCCAAGGCTATTCATTTGATCAGAAAGTTGAAGGGCTCAAGCTATTGGAAGAGGTAAGTTGAAGCTATTTTATTCTCTACGATTTGGAAGATTTGGATATACAGAAATAATACAATTTTTAAAGATAAATGGGAGGCAATACCGAATATGTTTGAAGGAATCAAAGAGGACTCTTATGTGTGGATTAAAAATAGGTCTAAGTTTGGAGACCTTAATCGGGATCGTTAGTGGGATTTTAATATTAGAGACTTACTAATGTAATATGGTTACCTTTTTTGTATTTTGGGACTTCAGTTAGGGTTGCAAACGAACCAAATGTTCGGTGATTCATGAAATTTTTGGTGGGAAGTTCATTTGTGTTCGTTCGATTATTAAACAAAGGATCACGAACAAGAAATTCTGTTCGTTTCGTTAAATGAATGAACATGAATAGAGGCCGCATTCGTTCATTAATGTTCGTGAATGTTCGGTAACATTCGATAGTTCAATAGTGTTTTTAGTTTTTATATGTTTTTTTAAATAATTCAAAATTCCGACAAATAAAATATTTAATAAGTGTTACTTTATTATATATTCTGTTCATAAACGCTTGTTTGTGTTTATTTGTTTCCATTTGTATTCATTAATATTAGTTTGCACTCATTTGTGTTCATGAACGTTCGTTTGCGTTCGTTCACTAAAATCATCAAACAAACGCAAACAAACACGAACAAGTTCATTCCCTTAACAAACAAACACGAACATAAAACCTTGTTCGTTAAGCCTTCATGAACAGTTCGTAAACACATATATTTCTTAACAAACAAACAAACACGAACAACCGGTTCGTTTACAACTTTGCTTTCAGTGTCTCGCTGGCCCCGTTATTTGGCAAATAAAATTTGTTGTTGTTAAAAAAAATTGGACAATTCCTGTTTTTTGCCGCAAATTAATTGGGTAAATTGTTTTGGAAATGCAACTAATTGGGGGTTAGGTGAGAAATTAATTTTAATATATTATATCATTAAACAGGTCAAGGGATGCAATTAATTTGGAGATTCAATATTTTTTGTTTCACACTTTCATTGTAAATACATAAAGAAATAAAATTTAAAACTAATTTTTACATTTATAAAAACCTCACATGTTATAATTCAAACCTCACCACTCTAAACTCTCCTTCTCATTTTTTTTAAAAATTTTTGAACTTAATTTTTATAAAAATTATAAATCAAAGAGGTGATTGCAGACCCTAGTTTGAGTTTGACTCATAAAACAATACAAGGGCCGATGGTTTTTTTTTCATCAAAGAGCGGAATTTCATTAAAAGGATTTAAGCTAAGGGCTCAAACATTACAATAAAGAAACAATAGAAAGACAGAAAAGAAAAAACATGTTACAGTGGGAAATCCAAAAACTTAAAACCCCTCCATTTCTCCCAGATTATATCAGAACATCCTGCCCGAGACTTCACCTAAAGAAAAGAGCTTGCCTTTATGTCACCTATCACTTTCGGCACTTGAGGAGGTTTAAGATTGAAGATTAAATCGTTTCTTGTTCTCCAAATATTCCAACATACTACAGCCAAAATCACGTGTACCGCCCTTTTTAAAGTTTTGTGGATTTTGTAGGATGAGACATACTCTGGCACTTGTAATATACTTAAAATGAAGCGAGGTATAGGTATGTTAATCCATTGGAAAATCACCGTCCAAATCTGTTGAGCAAAGTCACAAGTGACTAAGAGATGATCTACCGATTCCAAAGGACCGCTACAAAGAGCGCACTCAGATGAGGGAAGCGGTGTTCTTCTTGCAAGTAGTGCCTATCTGGTTGGGATACAGTCTAATACAGCTCGCCAAAGAAAGCAATTCACTTTTTTTGGGATCCAATGAATCTAGACGAGCACTTTCATTTCCGGTATGCAGCTTATATGATCTAGTTCAGCCCTTAGTAAATTCACAACGAATTCTCGCAAGATGGTCCTGTTTTCCACAGCCAAAGATTTGGGCCAGGTCCAAGTGTAGCAGCATGTAGGAGAGTAACGCAGGTAGCCCACTGTCACACCCCGACCACGTATAACATACAAGACGTCGCGGAAAACGTCGGGGAGTGTTGTAACAGAATTAATTGTTTCAAATCCATGGCAAACAAAGTTGTATTTTATTTATTAAACAAGAGTCACATTGTCTTAACACAGGAAATACAGAGTTTATAACATAATTAAACAAAGTCTATCTCCATTTTAAGTCTCTAAGGCACAGGTCCGCCCTAGTGTCATGATCATCATCCTACGGAAAAGCACCTGAAAGCACATGTGAAAGTAGGTACGTCAGCATAAAAATGCCTGTGAGATACATAGGTTTTGTGAAAATAGGAAACATGACTTAAGTTTAAGAAAAAGTTTAGTCATGAACCTTGATATTTGATTTGTTTTGTAAATCGCTTGAAAAACAATAAGTTCAGATGATATGTATAAATAAGTGAATAATGTATGGTTAAATGAATAACCATGTAAAATGAATTTGTATAAGATAAGCTGTATTGTAAACCAAAGTCTTGTAAAAACATGTCACTTGTATAAAATGTATAAGTCCAAAATGAATGATTTAAATAACGCTATGATATGTAATATAATACAAACACTTATGTATAGGAAGTACCAGCGGCGTATCCACCATGATTGTATCATATTACTCACATCTCGTTACTTAAGTCACTTAAACCAACCAACAAAGTATAATGTCTATGTTTAAACCAATAGTCAAAAGTCCTTGTATAAACCATGTCAAATGTTGATAGTCCAAAAGTATTCAAGTAATGTGCAACAAATGTTATGTATGGTAAGTAAAATAAGACTACTTAAACCATAAGTAAAAATGTACAAAACAAAGTATTTTGAATATATCAAAAAGTTATGTTTTGCAAAGTGATGCATGATACGTTGATACAAACATTTATGTGGTAAGTTAACGCATACATTCAAGCCTTGAGACAGTCGGATAACCCTTTCAGTCAAGGTTATCAAAAGAATTGTTTTCGGATTCAGTCATTCCTTACATCCAAACAAACCCGGGATGTCAGGAATGGGATTTGTCAAGTCCTATGGTACCACTACTTACTCCCGAGCGGCGTAGCAAATGTTAATGAACGTAATAAAGACCCGTTTGTGCAAACCAAATGTTATAGCAGTTGTATACATGTCATATGAAAACAATGTACTAAGTATGCTAAGTTAACATACAAAGCAGAAAAGTCTTGTAAATCAATGTGCTAGCATGCTATCAGTCAACATACATAGCAGAAATGTAATGTAAAACAATGTACTAAGTATGCACACAATGGACATACATAGCATGAAATGAAATGAAATCATGTACTATAATGTACTAACAAACATAGCCGGTATATGATGTGAAAACAGGAAAGCATGAAAGTAACAAGTAGGCACATGTGTTTCACCCCAAAACAGTTTGAAAAATAGTAAAAGAGGGGTTCTATGTACTCACTTGAGATTGTTCAGTAGTCCTAGGATAACCACCAAGCAATGCTAGAGATCTCGGAATCAAACGGCACCTAATATAGGTAACTATGTTAATAAACCAGACCTAAATCGGAAGATCGGGTAGCATGAGGGTTTGTAAACCAAACGAGTATTGAGACTCGTGTAGCATAGTTCAACAAAGCCTACATACTAATTGAAACCTAACATAATTGTTTACGACCCATTACGACCCGTTTAGGTAGCTTATGCTACTTTAACGCGTCGTTCGCGTGAAACGCGTTCGGACCGCCTAACTAGCCCTATGACAAGTGTTATATGCCTAAACATGTTACATAATCAGTTATGTGACAAAGGTTTAGGTTACATATGCTTAATTTCCAATTATACTTGAAAAGGGTATTCTGGTAATTTACCTAAGGCATATAAACTACCTATCATACAACTACTCAAACGATGTGACCATAGGGTATAACCTCGGAAGGTTATTCCCTACCTACTATGGTCACCTAATGTATTTGGTCGGATCCTAATGATCGACCAAATGGGTCGGGTTCGAGGTATAAGCGATTTATTAGATCGCTTACCCTAAGACCCTAGACAACGTGGTAATCAGTAGGCATAGTCCCAAGGGACTATAACCAACGTGATTACACTCACGTTGCGAAGTTCAAACGAACTTCGCATTGACCATCACTGGTCAACGCTGAAAGTCAAACAAAGTTTGACTTTCTGACTCGAAAAGCAATAAAATAAGGAAAAGAACGAAAGAATACTTACGAAGGGTCCCCGAATGCTAACTTCGATTCAAAAATCTCAGGTATGAAACAATAGTTTCAACTTAGAGTTTCTCAAATCAAAGTTCTTGTAATTTTGAAGCATGGGGGGTGGGGTATTTATAGTATTCGGTCCACCGTTAAGATCGTTTCATGGAAAACGTGCCTTAATCCTACCCGTACAAGTGTTGGAAAGTTATGGTGCCTAAAATTGGTCCTTATCATCTGACTAAGCAATTGGGAATGTGTGGGTGAGGATCAAACAGCTGCAACCTGCTGTTAAAAACATTTAATCTGGTCTGATAGTGGGAAGCGGCCCGCTTCAGGATCAGACAAACACAATGCGGGCCGCCTGGCCCTTCTGATCAGCAAACATGTTTCAGAAATGACAGTTTCAGTCCCTACACGTGTTTAAGGCCATTTCCGACACTTCTAAGGCCCGTAAAGCCAACTTTAAGGCCCTAAAATGTTTCCTAAACATTGTGGACATGAAACATGTTCAAAAATATGTCTGATGTCAGTTCGTTTGGTCGTACGAACACGATGTTCGCTTAATTACGACGGAATGCGCATAAGCACGAAAAACGATCCAAATGACGCAACGAATGGATTTTTGGCAAGCCAAACACTAAAGCATAATATAGTCATGCTTACATAAATTTTTGGATGTCCGGATGTATTCAGAATGTGAGTTATGCGCAAAAGTGCAAACTTGTGCACTTTTTGACACTTTTAGTCCCTGAATGACCCAAAAGTTTATTTTAGCACACCGAACCCCTCAAAGCCTATTTCTAAGCTATATAAAGGATATTTAAGGTATGTTTAACTTATGGTCATGTTCCGGAATGTCCGTTACAGTTCAAATTGGCATACTTTCGCAGTTTGTCAAGTTTAGTCCCTGTAAACGAATTAACTTGTTTTTGCCATACCAAAGCCTTCAAAACTTATTTCTAAGTTATGTAAAGGTTATTTAAGGTATGTTGAGTATATGTTGATGTTCCGGAGTATTTTTCGCATTAAACTGGTTACGTTTACGCATCAGTTTGCTTATAACTCTCCAGAAAGTGATATAGAGTTTGAAATTACATAAAAGTCAAAACATGAAAAGTGTAAAACACAAACAAACAAACATTGGGATCAAATAACATTGTTTTATTGATAATAGAACTGTTCATAATGATTACAAGCACGGATGTTACAGTCTCCCCTACTTGTGGAAATTTCGTCCCGAAATTTATTTAGATGAAACTCGTGGGAAAAGATGCGGATATTTCGCCTTCATTTGATCTTCGCGTTCCCAAGTAAACTCGGGTCCACGTTTAGCTTCCCAGCGAACTTTGACCAAAGGAATGCGCTTGCGTTTAAGCCACTTGACTTCACGTTCCATGATTTCCACTGGCTTCTCAACAAATTTCAGTGTTTTGCCAACACGAATTTCGTCAAGCGGTATGTGGAGGTTCTCATCAGCTAAACACCTCTTGAGATTGGACACGTGAAAAGTTGGATGAACATTTCCAAGTTCAGGAAGTAACTCAAGTCTGTAGGCTACCTTACCGATTCTTTCGACGATCTTGAATGGTCCAACGTATCTAGGTGCAAGTTTTCCTTTCTTTCCAAATCTGATCACACCTTTCCAAGGTGAGACCTTAAGTAATACTCGATCACCGACTTGAAATTCCAAGGCCTTGCGTTTTGGGTCCGCGTAACTCTTCTGACGGCTTCTAGCTGTCTGAAGGTTATCACGCACTTTCTTGATCTTGTCAGTTGTCTCTAAAATGAGGGCAGGTCCAGTAAGTTGAGCCTCGCCGATCTCATTCCAGCAGACTGGTGAACGACATTTTCGACCATAGAGAGCCTCGAAAGGAGCCATTTTGATGCTGGTGTGATAACTGTTGTTGTAGGAGAATTCAATCAACTTAAGATGTGAATCCCAACTACCACCAAAATCGATCACACAAGCTCTTAGCATATCCTCCAGAGTCTGGATTGTTCTTTCAGATTGACCATCCGTTTGCGGATGATAAGCTGTGCTCAGATTAAGTTGGGTCCCCATAGCAGATTGCATGGTTCTCCAAAAATGAGAAGTGAAACGAGCATCTCTGTCAGAAATGATGTTCAAAGGAACACCATGTCGAGCTACAATTTCATCCACATAGATTTGAGCAAGTCTGTCAGCAGGAAAATCCTCACGGATTGGCAAGAAATGCGCTGACTTAGTAAGACGATCAACAACTACCCAGATGGCATCATGACCTTTCTTTGTGCGCGGAAGTTTAGTAACAAGATCCATAGTAATGTTTTCCCATTTCCAAACTGGGATCTCTGGTTGCTCCAATAAACCAGAAGGACGCTGATGTTCAGCCTTAACCTTAAGACAAGTAAGGCATTTTGATACGTATAAGGCAATGTCTTTCTTCATACCAGGCCACCAATAATGAATACGAAGATCCTTATACATCTTATCTGAGCCCGGATGAATAGAATAATGCGACTTATGGGCTTCATCCATAAGCAAGGTACGAAGATCATCCTGGCTTGGGACCCACAAACGGTCCATGAAGTAATACGATCCATTGTCCTTCAGTTCCAGAGCAGGTGTTATGTGATAGGGAAATTCCTTATCCATCAAACCCTGTGAAACACAAGATTGTTGCGCCTGAGAAATGCGTGCTTGGATATCGGATCGAGCTTGAATAATAGATTGAACACGTACACAATGAAGCTTAGTACGTTCCTTACGACTCAATGCATCAGCTACGACATTCGCCTTACCAGGATGGTAGCGAATTTCGCAGTCATAGTCGTTTAGAAGCTCAACCCAACGTCGTTGCCTCATGTTGAGTTCTTTCTGGTTGAAGATATGCTGAAGACTTTTGTGGTCCGTGAAAACCACACATTTTGTACCGTACAAATAGTGTCTCCAGATCTTTAGAGCGAAGACAACTGCACCCAACTCAAGATCGTGAGTGGTGTAGTTTTTCTCATGTATCTTCAACTGTCTCGATGCATAAGCTATGACTTTGTTCCTTTGCATCAGAACACAGCCAAGACCCAGTTTAGATGCATCGCAATAAATGACGAAATCATCATTGCCCTCAGGCAAAGTTAGAACAGGCGCGTCACAAAGCTTCTGCTTCAAGTGTTGAAAAGCTTCCTCTTGTTTGTATCCCCAATAAAAGGGCATTTTCTTCTGAGTTAGAGCAGTTAGAGGAACGGAAACCTTCGAGAAGTTTTCTATGAAGCGGCGATAATAACCCGCTAGACCAAGAAAAGAACGAACCTCAGTAGGAGTAGTAGGTGTATCCCAATCCTTAATCGCACTGATCTTGGAGGGATCTACATGAATACCTTGTTCGTTGATAATATGTCCTAAAAATTGAACCTCTTTAAGCCAAAATTCGCACTTGGAGAATTTGGCGAAAAGTTGCTCTTTCTTTAGGAGTTCCAGAGTAAGACGAAGATGTTGCTCATGATCAGCTCGCGTCTTAGAGTAAATCAAGATGTCGTCAATAAAAACAATGACGAACTGATCCAAATAAGGTTTGCAGACCCTATTCATTAAGTCCATGAAAACAGCAGGAGCATTAGTCACACCGAATGGCATGACTGTGAACTCATAGTGCCCATATCGAGTACGGAACGCTGTCTTGGGAATATCTTCTTCATGCACCCGAAGTTGATGATACCCAGAACGTAGATCAATCTTCGAAAAGTAAGAAGCGCCCTGTAACTGATCAAAGAGATCATCGATGCGAGGTAGGGGATATCGATTCTTGATGGTAAGCTTGTTAAGCTCATGATAATCGATGCACATCCTAAAAGATCCATCCTTCTTTTTGACAAAAAGAATGGGAGCACCCCAAGGTGAAAAGCTAGGACGGATAAAACCTTTGTCAGAGAGTTCCTGAAGCTGCTTAGACAACTCTTGCATCTCAGACGGTGCAAGACGATATGGAGCTCTGGCAATGGGATTTGCACCAGGTATGAGATCGATACGGAACTCTACTTGGCGTGCTGGAGGTAGACCAGGTAACTCTTCAGGGAAAACTTCAGAATAATCCCGAACGACAGGAATATCTGAAATAGACTTACCCTTGCCTTTATTTTCTGTAACATGTGCTAAGAAAGCCACATAGTTCTTCCGCAGATACTTCCGAGCTTTAAAACAAGACATTAGCTTGAGACCACCAGACGGTTTCTCACCTTGAACCTGTAGGATCTCGCCTGTCGAAAGCGGCACACGAACAATCTTCTCAGAACAAACTATCTCTGCGCGATGCTTAGATAACCAATCCATACCCACTATGACGTCGAAGCTTCCAAGTTGCATAGGCGTGAGGTCGATAGGAAAAAGATGGTCGTTAAGGTTCAACTGGCAGTTGCGTAGAACAGAATCAAGAATAATGGGTTCACCACTAGCAACTTCTACTGTCAAAGATTTGCCTAGTTTTGTTCTAGACACGCGAAGCATCGGCTCAAAAGACAATGACACAAAACTCTTATCGGCACCCGAATCAAAGAGAACAGATGCAGGCTGATTATTAATAAAGAACGTACCGTTCACCACATTATCGTCTGCCTGCGCCTCTTGGGCATTCATGTTAAAGGCTCGGCCTCGAGCCGGAGCCTGATTCTGATTCGGATTCTGGTTGACTAGCCTTGGGCACCGGTTCCTGTAATGGGTCAGATCCCCACAATTGTAGCACGAACCATGAGGAAAATGAGGTCGTGCAGCTTGACCTTGTTGCTGAGCAAGAGGCTGAGCAACTTGTTGAGCTTGGTTCTGAACTGCCTGGTTCTGGTTAACAGGAATGCGGCAGTTGTCAGCAAGATGACCAGGTCTACCGCAGTTGGTGCACTGACGACACTGGAGATGTGGTTGATGATGGCCGTTACACCTATTGCACAAAGGTGCATTGCCAAAATAAGGCTTCTTGGCTATTGGCTGCGCAGGCTGGTTTGGTGCAGCTTGGGCCTGTGCAGTAACGGCAAAATTTTGGGAAGCCTTTCGCTTCCTAGAATTCTTTGAGGAACCAGAATTCTTCCCATTCTTGTTTTTACCCTTCTTACCATCCCCTTTGCCAGATGCCTGCTTCTTACCCTTGTCACCCTTCTTATGCAGCTTTCCCTTACGAACCTGCGACTCAGTCAGTGTCGCTGATAACTCGATCGCCTGACGGAGTGTGGCAGGGTCACTACCAGTAAGGATGTCCTGCACTGAGTCAGGTAGGCCGTCAAAGTACCTTTCGATGGCCTTGTCGAGTGGGGTAACCATATTCGGGCAAAGCAGACTCAACTCTTCAAACCTGTCAGTATATGCCCTGTGCTCTCCACTATCTTGCTTCAAATTATCAAACTCTTTCTCCAAGGCTCGCTGCTCATGACGAGGACAGAATTCCCTCATCATAAGGGCTCTAAGTTCAGCCCATGTCTGTGCGAGAGCAACTTCTGCACCTTGGTCCCTCATAACCCCGTTCCACCATGTCAAAGCCCTCTTCTGAAATACGCTCGAAGAAAACTCGACTTTGCGATTTTCGAGATACTGCACGTGGCGAAAAGTATTCTCTATGCTCTCAAACCACTGAAGAAGCCCAGTCGCTCCTTCAGAACCACTAAACTTGAGTGGTTTAGCTGAGTTAAAATCCTTGTATTTGCACGGACCATTGTTGTTGTTGTTGGCTTGTTGCCATTGAGCAAAGAGATTTGGGAATTGAGCAGCCATCTGCTGCGCAATAATTTCTGCCAGTTCGGCAGTCGCAATCAGATTGTCGCGTCGAGGAGGCATTCTAAAAGAGGAAAACATGAAAAGAAACGAGTGAGATGTTTGGATGAAAAGAATGAGATGATAAAAACAAGAATTGAAAACAGCAAAGATGGTGGTCATTCGTCCGCATTACCAAGCAAACAAACGACACACAGTGACTAATCAAAGTAAATGGATCAAAAATAATGTATTACGAAGACATGCTCGCCTATAAGTGAACACTCATCCCAAGAATTCCCAGGTAAGCACAACTGGTCTCGCGTCTGATGAGATGTATACGAAGTGCTTGCCTAGACAGAAAACCCAGAATACAGGCATTCACCCTTCCAGTTTGCACGTGTTCACATTATTTATAACCCAAAACCTTGACGAGATTTTGAAAATTTGAAGGCACAAGGCCAAAAATTTTAGTTAAACAGGAAGGGTTCAAAACCTTACAAAAGAGGGTTCAAAACCTTGTAATAAATTATTCAAAAATAGAAGATTGTTTTTCTAAAATCGTTTCGGAAAAATTTGGTTCCTTGTTTTGATAATCACCTAAGGATAGGTGATGTACATGTTTTAAGATCTAAACACAAGATAACTTGTGTTAGGGTCCTAGAAAGTTATAGTCTAGGTCAAAGCATTACTAATAACCTAATTCCCTATAACCATTGGCTCTGATACCAACTCTTCTGTCACACCCCGACCACGTATAACATACAAGACGTGGCGGAAAACGTCGGGGAGTGTTGTAACAGAATTAATTGTTTCAAATCCATGGCAAACAAAGTTGTATTTTATTTATTAAACAAGAGTCACATTGTCTTAACACAGGAAATACAGAGTTTATAACATAATTAAACAAAGTCTATCTCCATTTTAAGTCTCTAAGGCACAGGTCCGCCCTAGTGTCATGATCATCATCCTACGGAAAAGCACCTGAAAACACATGTGAAAGTAGGTACGTCAGCATAAAAATGCCTGTGAGATACATAGGTTTTGTGAAAATAGGAAACATGACTTAAGTTTAAGAAAAAGTTTAGTCATGAACCTTGATATTTGATTTGTTTTGTAAATCGCTTGAAAAACAATAAGTTCAGATGATATGTATAAATAAGTGAATAATGTATGGTTAAATGAATAACCATGTAAAATGAATTTGTATAAGATAAGCTGTATTGTAAACCAAAGTCTTGTAAAAACATGTCACTTGTATAAAATGTATAAGTCCAAAATGAATGATTTAAATAACGCTATGATATGTAATATAATACAAACACTTATGTATAGGAAGTACCAGCGGCGTATCCACCATGATTGTATCATATTACTCACATCTCGTTACTTAAGTCACTTAAACCAACCAACAAAGTATAATGTCTATGTTTAAACCAATAGTCAAAAGTCCTTGTATAAACCATGTCAAATGTTGATAGTCCAAAAGTATTCAAGTAATGTGCAACAAATGTTATGTATGGTAAGTAAAATAAGACTACTTAAACCATAAGTAAAAATGTACAAAACAAAGTATTTTGAATATATCAAAAAGTTATGTTTTGCAAAGTGATGCATGATACGTTGATACAAACATTTATGTGGTAAGTTAACGCATACATTCAAGCCTTGAGACAGTCGGATAACCCTTTCAGTCAAGGTTATCAAAAGAATTGTTTTCGGATTCAGTCATTCCTTACATCCAAACAAACCCGGGATGTCAGGAATGGGATTTGTCAAGTCCTATGGTACCACTACTTACTCCCGAGCGGCGTAGCAAATGTTAATGAACGTAATAAAGACCCGTTTATGCAAACCAAATGTTATAGCAGTTGTATACATGTCATATGAAAACAATGTACTAAGTATGCTAAGTTAACATACAAAGCAGAAAAGTCTTGTAAATCAATGTGCTAGCATGCTATCAGTCAACATACATAGCAGAAATGTAATGTAAAACAATGTACTAAGTATGCACACAATGGACATACATAGCATGAAATGAAATGAAATCATGTACTATAATGTACTAACAAACATAGCCGGTATATGATGTGAAAACAGGAAAGCATGAAAGTAACAAGTAGGCACATGTGTTTCACCCCAAAACAGTTTGAAAAATAGTAAAAGAGGGGTTCTATGTACTCACTTGAGATTGTTCAGTAGTCCTAGGATAACCACCAAGCAATGCTAGAGATCTCGGAATCAAACGGCACCTAATATAGGTAACTATGTTAATAAACCAGACCTAAATCGGAAGATCGGGTAGCATGAGGGTTTGTAAACCAAACGAGTATTGAGACTCGTGTAGCATAGTTCAACAAAGCCTACATACTAATTGAAACCTAACATAATTGTTTACGACCCATTACGACCCGTTTAGGTAGCTTATGCTACTTTAACGCGTCGTTCGCGTGAAACGCGTTCGGACCGCCTAACTAGCCCTATGACAAGTGTTATATGCCTAAACATGTTACATAATCAGTTATGTGACAAAGGTTTAGGTTACATATGCTTAATTTCCAATTATACTTGAAAAGGGTATTCTGGTAATTTACCTAAGGCATATAAACTACCTATCATACAACTACTCAAACGATGTGACCATAGGGTATAACCTCGGAAGGTTATTCCCTACCTACTATGGTCACCTAATGTATTTGGTCGGATCCTAATGATCAACCAAATGGGTCGGGTTCGAGGTATAAGCGATTTATTAGATCGCTTACCCTACGACCCTAGACAACGTGGTAATCAGTAGGCATAGTCCCAAGGGACTATAACCAACGTGATTACACTCACGTTGCGAAGTTCAAACGAACTTCGCATTGACCATCACTGGTCAACGCTGAAAGTCAAACAAAGTTTGACTTTCTGACTCGAAAAGCAATAAAATAAGGAAAAGAACGAAAGAATACTTACGAAGGGTCCCCGAATGCTAACTTCGATTCAAAAATCTCAGGTATGAAACAATAGTTTCAACTTAGAGTTTCTCAAATCAAAGTTCTTGTAATTTTGAAGCATGGGGGGTGGGGTATTTATAGTATTCGGTCCACCGTTAAGATCGTTTCATGGAAAACGTGCCTTAATCCTACCCGTACAAGTGTTGGAAAGTTATGGTGCCTAAAATTGGTCCTTATCATCTGACTAAGCAATTGGGAATGTGTGGGTGAGGATCAAACAGCTGCAACCTGCTGTTAAAAACATTTAATCTGGTCTGATAGTGGGAAGCGGCCCGCTTCAGGATCAGACAAACACAATGCGGGCCGCCTGGCCCTTCTGATCAGCAAACATGTTTCAGAAATGACAGTTTCAGTCCCTGCACGTGTTTAAGGCCATTTCCGACACTTCTAAGGCCCGTAAAGCCAACTTTAAGGCCCTAAAATGTTGCCTAAACATTGTGGACATGAAACATGTTCAAAAATATGTCTGATGTCAGTTCGTTTGGTCGTACGAACACGATGTTCGCTTAATTACGACGGAATGCGCATAAGCACGAAAAACGATCCAAATGACGCAACGAATGGATTTTTGGCAAGCCAAACACTAAAGCATAATATAGTCATGCTTACATAAATTTTTGGATGTCCGGATGTATTCAGAATGTGAGTTATGCGCAAAAGTGCAAACTTGTGCACTTTTTGACACTTTTAGTCCCTGAATGACCCAAAAGTTTATTTTAGCACACCGAACCCCTCAAAGCCTATTTCTAAGCTATATAAAGGATATTTAAGGTATGTTTAACTTATGGTCATGTTCCGGAATGTCCGTTACAGTTCAAATTGGCATACTTTCGCAGTTTGTCAAGTTTAGTCCCTGTAAACGAATTAACTTGTTTTTGCCATACCAAAGCCTTCAAAACTTATTTCTAAGTCATGTAAAGGTTATTTAAGGTATGTTGAGTATATGTTGATGTTCCGGAGTATTTTTCGCATTAAACTGGTTACGTTTACGCATCAGTTTGCTTATAACTCTCAAGAAAGTGATATAGAGTTTGAAATTACATAAAAGTCAAAACATGAAAAGTGTAAAACACAAACAAACAAACATTGGGATCAAATAACATTGTTTTATTGATAATAGAACTGTTCATAATGATTACAAGCACGGATGTTACACCCACTCCGTCTGTTGTTCTGGATGGACCAGCCCATTCGAACTGCCCTAGAACCATTATGCGACATCGGTTGTTATTCTGTACCCTTGTTGGACTTTGCATCTTTTCTCCGATTCTAGTGAATAAAGACTGGGAAACTCGTTGCGTAGAGACCTGTTGCCAACCCAAACGTCCAGCCAGAATAGGGTTTTATCCCCCTACCCATTTTCGGTATCATTCTTGCTTTTACCTCAACGGTTGGATTTTGTGAGACTCTACCCATGTTGATGATAGCTTTTCATACACCACTGATTGAGTTTTTTAAAGGGATATTGGAGTGGCATCTGACCCCACCATGTAGTGCTGTGATTATTCTTGCCCAAAACATCGAATTTTCATTTTTGTATATAAAACTCCACTTAACCATCAAAGATTTATTGGCGGAGGAAAGACTACCGATTCCTTGCCCCCCCCCCCCCCCCGTCCTCCTTTGGAGAGACCACTTTAAACCAAGGGACCCAACTAATTTTGTTTTTTTTTTCAAGCAACCACCCCAAAGAAATTTCCTCCGTAGCTGTTCCAAATGTTTAATAACTTGTATCGGTGCACTAAAAAGTGAGAGGTAATAGGTAGGTAGATTGCCAAGAACCTTTTCAGTGAGGGTTACCCTTCAACCAAAAGAGAGCGTCCGTGCCTTCCATAGGGTGAGCTTTCGAACCTTTCAACCACCGATTTCCAATTTCTCACCAACTCCATGTTTACCCCTACCGGGAGTCCAAGGTAGTATAACGGAAATGACCCAGTTGTGCAATGTAGAATGGAGGCCATGTTTGTAATTTCTGCATTTGAAACCCCAACACCATATAAATGACTTTTGTTGAAGTTAACTTTGAAGCCGGAGGACAAATGGAAGCATATGAGCATTCTCGCAAGGTTGTTAAAATTTGAGGCGGACCAATCTCCCACAAACAAGACGTCATCCGCGTATAGAAGATGTGAGATTGTCGGCCTGTCATTTGGTGTTTTGACCTCATTGAAGATTCCATACGAGTTGGCACTAACCGAGGCCACGTGTAGTGCTTCCATAGCGAGAATGAAGAGTAGCGGAGATAGTGGGTCGCCTTGGCGTACTCTCCATTGAACGTTGAATTCGAATGTCACAGAGCCGTTAACTAGAACGGAGGTTCTAGTAGACGATAAGATGTCCATAATCCATTTTCTCCAAAGGGCGGGGAAACCTATTTGTGCAAGAACGGATATGAGAAAATTCCAATTTAGGGAGTCAAATGCTTTTTTCAAAATCAACTTTAAAGAGTAGCATTTTCTTCTTGTATTTCATTCCCCACGATACCAATTCATTTATTATAATCAGCCCATCCAAGATACTCCTTCCTTCAATATACGCCGTTTGAGTGTCACCCACTAAGTCACCAATAACCTTTTTTAATCTATTTGCGAGTACTTTTGAGACCACTTTCGATATACACCTTATGAGATTAACGCACCGGAAATCTTTGATGTGATTGGGGTTCGCGGTCTTTGGCATAAGAGTGATGAAGCTTGAGTTACATCCTTGGTTTAGATTGCCATGAACGTAGAATTAATCAAGGAGGAATAAGAAATCGGTCTCGAAGATCCCCCAAAAGTGTTTGATGAAACCAAAGGTGAGGCTGTCGGGGCCCGGTGTCTTGTCATCACCACAATCCCAAATGGCTTCCTTGATTTCCTCTTTCGAAAACCTCTTCACCAACATCGACGCTTGCACCGAAGATAGTGTTTTGAAACCATTATTAGTGAATGTAGGCCTGTTGTCGCCCTCCTCCAAAAAAAGCTTCCGAAAGTACTCTTTGATATTCAACTTGAGTCCATCCGGTTGTGACACCCAAACCCCGTCGAACATAAGCCCGTTTATTCTGTTGTATCTCTGGTGTCCTTTGACTATCCCGTGGAAAAAGTAGAGTTTTCATCACCATATTTGATCCACTTTACCTTTGCCACCTGCTTCAGATCTGCCAAATTGTTATCTTCGAATTTTGCCCATTTGTTTGACCCAGATTTCTCTGTTAACTGCCTCTTCTTCAGTTAGCATGTTGGTTTTGGCCTTAATGTCTAGGGCTTCCACTTTTTTCGAGAGATCTGATAAAACTTCGTGATTCTTGGTTTTTATTTTCGTGCACCAGGGTTTTATTACCAATTTAATGGCTTTCAGACATTTAGCTAGAAGCTTGTTAGGGGGTCCAAAAGGTACGATACCAGTGTAGGCTGTTTTTACGATGTTCGTTAAACCTTCCTCTTTCAGCCACGAATTAAAGAACCAAAAGAGGGGGGCGCCAAACTTCACATATGAACAAGTAAGAAGTAATGGACGGTTATCAGAACGATACCTGGGTAGACCTGTGGGGTTCGCCAATGGCCACCTAAACAGAAAGGAGTGGCAAATAAGTATTCTGTCTATTTTTCTGAAACGCTTCCCATCATCTGATCTGTGGGTAAACGAGCACCCCATCATAGCGTATTCAGAAAGAGCTGCGGTGCGAATGAACCGATTGAAATCTTCAGCCGTAAGAGGGTCGAATTTTGAGTTCTTTCATTCTCTAGGTTCACGAACGCAGTTGAAATCCCCTAGGAAAATCCAACACCCATTCGAGGAGTTCTTAAGGAAGGTTAGAATTGACCAAAGATTCCTCTTAATGTTTACGTCATGAGGAGCATAGACATTTACAATGTTTAGCTCGATTCCCCCATTTCTTAGAATCCCCGTTGTGGCCAGAAAGTATCTGTTAGACACAGAAGTCATACGAACAAAGACCCCCGGATCACACATGTTTAATAGACCCCTCGATCTGCCAGTAGAGTCACCAGATTCAAATTCGACCAGTGTATTCCCCCAAAAAGAACTGACATGTAGGTTCGCTGAGTTGGAAAATTGCGTTTCTTGTATAGCGATAAAACTGATGTTATTTTTTTTCCTCAGTTCCCTGTTGTGCTCCAATTTCAAGGAGTTACCCGTTCCCCTTATGTTAGCGGCTAAGTAATTCATTGAGGAACATCCGACACCTGTTCACAACTAATCTGTTGTTTCAGTTTGTCTACAATACCTAACATGTTGAAACCCAGACATTCTCCAACTTTTATTGTTAGGTCAGCTTCTCTCTTCGCATCATTCTTCTCCAACAATGAGGATGAGTTTTCACGTTGTGAATTGATCCCAGAGGGGTGAGCACCACCTGATTTGTTCTTATGTTTGGCACAATCAGCAGTTTTAGGAACCCATAGAGCGTCCTTCATCTTCATGGATGGGAAACGGAATTTTGATTTCCTCAAATTACCTTTCCGGCCAGCCGACGGGGATGTCAATGTTGAAGTAGCAATAGGAGGTGAAGGGGGGTTGTTAAGGTCGATTGGATGTACTGCAGCGTCCTCGGCATTGAATAAATCCATAATGTTGAAAGGGTCTGGAGAGGCTTGATTCAGATCAATGTCGGGATTGGGCCGATGGGATAATGAAGGTGAGGTGGGCTTAGAAGGTGGGGTCTCGATGATACAAGCATTCTCATTGAACAGTTCATGATGGCCCAAAGTAGAGTTTTTGGCCGATGGTTGAAATTTCAAGTTATTTATAGTATTGTATTGGTCGTATTTCTGTTGTTTTGGAAAATGAAGACCATTTAACTTTTTTTGTTGGTGGGGTCATAACCATTGCAAAACGACAACGACAACAACAATAACAACGATGATGATAATAATAATAAAATAAAGAGTTAAATGCCATTTTAGTCCCTGTGGTTTAGGCCATTTTGTCAGTTTAGTCCAAAGGTTTCATTTTTAACCTGTGGGTCCAAAAATGTTTCACAGTTGCCATTTTAGTCCACTGGGTTAACTTTATCCATTTTTTCTGTTAACCAGAAGGCCAATTCGGTAATTTTGTATGTAATTCTGTTAACTAAAAGAGCAATTCAGCCATATAAAATGACTGAATTGGTCTTCTGGTTAACAGAAAAAATGGGTGGAGTTAACCCAGTGGACTAAAATGGCAACGGTGAAACCTTTTTGGACCCATAGGTTAAAAATGAAACCTTTGGACTAAACTGGCAAAATGGCCCAAACCACAGGGACTAAAATGGCATTTAACTCTAAAATAATAATAATAATTTTAAAATTAAGGTTTTTTTTTTATTTTAGTTGTATTTTTTAATTTAAAATTTAAAGAAACTTTTACTTTTTTAATTTATAATATTAAATTACATTTGTTAATATATAAACTAAAATAATAATAATAATAATAATAATTAATTAATTATCTGATCACCAACCAACTCCCAACATTACAATTTTTTTAGCATCTCTGAGTGAGAATAAAATGCACTTATGTGTCGCCTACATGACAACACTTTTTTCTTAACGGAACCCTATAAAGATAACCTAACTAACAAAATATTATTTTATGAGAGTATAACGAGGTTGACCTTTTTTAAATGAATGGATTCTTATAAAATTAAGTATTTCACGCCTTTAATGTAACTTTCTTTTTGTGCCTTTAATGTAACTTTCTTTTTTTGTTCTTAATAAAATAACTAATTTGATTTATAATTGAATCGGGGAATTTGATGATTTGTTATCTTGCTATGCAATCCACCATTTCCATGTGGAATACGAGCATGTTGACATCCCACTAAGTTAATGAAAGTGATGAATTTATGCGCTTCATCATGGCTAAAAGGAATATTGTCTTCAAAAGGTAAAAAAGCAAAATATATGTAGTACATAATATGTATTTTAATATTGTGTGAGGTTTATTGGGGAACACTAAAAAAGTGGGGAATAGTGGGGAACCGACTCAAACGAACTCCGATTGGACTCATTCCAGCGGCGTTGGAACCGTCTCGTCGAACCCTAACTAGTATCTCTTAACCCTAAATCATAACCCCTAAACCCTAAATATATTAGGGTTTGACTTTAGGGTTTAGCCATAGGGTTTTGCTTTAGGGTTTAGCTTTAGGGTTTAGGGCTTAGCTTTAGGGTTTAGGGCTTAGGGTTTAGCTTTAGCTTTAGGTTTAGCCTTTAGGGTTTATAGTTTAGATTTTACGGTTTAGCTTAGGTTTTAGCCTTATTTTTTAGCTTTAGGGTCTGTTTGGTATGGGGTAATGGAATAGATGAGAGAATGGAATGGACGAGGTAATGGAATGGACAACGGAATGAAATGGATCATTCCATTCCATTGTGATGTTTGGTTACTCATATGTGAATAGAATGAATCATTACTTTGTACAATTTGATAAACAAAAAAAAGATGAAGTAACGAAACACAACTGTATTAAAAACGACAAAAATATAATTGCCTCAATAATAATAATAATATATTAATGATAAAAAATTAATAATAGATTTTTGATGTATATTAATATTAGTATGAATATTAATAAATATAAATACAAATAAAATAATAATAATAATAATAATAATAATAATAACATATTTCTTTCCATTCCTTGAAGGAATGGAAAAAAAACACCTACATACCAAGGAATGGAAATTATTATATTTGGAAGGAGTTACATTCATTTGGAATGCTCCATTCCATTACCACATTATAACCAAACATGTTTCTTTTCATTCCATCAGAATGATCCATTCCATTCCAGCTTCCATTCCTTCATACCAAACGCTACCTTAGGGTTTAGAGTTTAGGAGTTAGGATTTAGGGTTTAGGGTTAAGAGATCTTAGTTAGGGTTCGACGAGCCGGTTCCAACGCCGCTGGAATGAGTCCAATCGGAGTTCGTTTGAGTCGGTTCTCCGCTGTTCCCCACTTTTTTAGTGTTCCCCAATGAACCTTCCCCTACAATGTAATATGTAATACTTAATGGGGTAACTATCATCCGGACCGAAAAAAGGTTGCATTGAAATATATCAAATGAATAGATTAAGTGCCTTGACAAAACATTAGGGGATAGGGTGTTGATACAAGAGAATAGTATTAAACCATGATATTGTCCACTCAGAAACGCATATATGGCGCAAAAGTACATGTATCATCTTGTCCCTCTTCACTGTAATAGTTGCATTAAAGAGGCAATTAATCACCAATACAAGGATACAACCATCACTAAGACGGGTGGGTCTGGGCGTAGCCAAGGGGCGTTGTTGGCCCTTTAACGCCGGGTACACCACCCCGGGTTGGTGTTTTGGTGGACGTTGCCCGCTTGGCGTGGCAATAATGTTTGGCATGGGACGTTGGCCTGACAATGATTGGTTGGGTGTTGATGACCGTTTGGCTAGCCGTTTGGTTGGGTGTTTGGCAACGCCGGCCTGGCCACGTTTCACATCCCACTTTTTTGGGTGTGGACTGGTAGAACCCACACCTCTCACGTGTCAAGCAATGCCCCAACCCAAACCCCTCTAGACCCCGTATTCTAAAGAGGAGGTAAATGTGGATGTCATCAATAATTTCCTATAGTCATCAACATCGCCATCTAATTGCATTAACGTCGTTAACATTCCTATCACGATTGAGACATCACATAGGTGCTTCCATATATGCTATGTTGTTTCTTTTCTTTTTTATGTCATTCTTTTGTTCAACTTTAATTTTATTTGTATTATTTAGTCTTGAATTAGGGTATAATATTATTTAGGCTTTTCCTTACTAGAATGAGATCAAGCTACTCATTCTCTTTTTTATATATATTACGGGGAATTTGGGACAACTTTAATAGATGGGGCGATGCATGAGGTATTCGGAGTCTTTCAGTTGGAAACATTAAGCTCATGTTTGATCTTAACTTGGTTGGGTTTATGTTATCAAATGAATCTAATATTTGATTTTAAGATATCCAAACTTTCAGAACTTCTTTATAGTTTAATTCATAAGTTACAACTCTAAAATAAGGGTTTTTTAACACTAAGGGGATGTTTGGTGTTACGTTTTCAAAATAGATTATGCGTTTTCAAAATAGATTTTGTGTTTTCAAAACTGGGTTTTGAAAAAACATGTAGGTACATGCTTCTCCAAAACTGCACAGATAATCACTTTTTTATCCAAACACTTTTTTAGATTATTTATGTTTTACAAACGCGATAATCAAATAATCACTTTAAAACGTAATCCCAAGCACCCTCTAAATAAACTTTAATTATCTCATCTTAAGACCATACGGCATGGACGGCGTGAAGGCCTCAACCACGCTGCTACACCACCCCATAGACGGTGTGAGGGAAGGGGCGGCTTCTTCTTGTCCGACGTGGAGGTTTTGGTGATGACGCGGCAGCAAGATATTGGTTGGTGGTTATAGCTGTTGAGCGACTAGATTTTTTTATAAAAATATAATTTTTAATTTAAAAATAAAATCTTGTATATTAAACCATTTTTAATCTAATTTTTTCAAAAACACACACAGCATATCCAACCCATGTCTTTCTACCCACATATTTTTCCACTCCCAATTTTAACATCCTTTTAGAAAATTAAAGGCTCAAATTCATCATTTAGGGTATTCTACGAATCGAGGATCACGAAGATGATAATTAAACGTTTATGTAATTTTTATTTTTAGTTTATGTAAAAAAAAATTAAGTTTATATAATTTTTTTATTAATTTCATTTCTCTAATTAAGAGTTAATTATATCATTAGTCCCTATGGTTTATGCATAGTAACAAGGTCATGTACTAATAGTTTAAAATAATAATATGAGGTAATAACTTTTAAATTTGTAACAAACTAAAATACCAAGACTAAGGGGCTATTTGGCAACATCTGAATGGTTAAGTGCTGAACCAGTAACAGATCTGAACCATTAAGTGCTGAACCAGTAAGAGGTATGAACCATTAAGAGCCTGCATAATGCTTAACCGTTCAGAGACAAATGTCTGACCAATTCAGATTAGAGGTCTTAACCATTCAGACTCTATATAATGCTTAACCATTCAGACATCTGCATGTGAAACAAATAGTCCAAACCATTAAGTGTTAAACCCGTAAGATGTCTGAACTATTGAGAGCTTCATTAAGAGATAAACAAATAACCCCTGATAAATGTTAGTTTTTTGTTAGATTTCTATGAAAATGATCAAAACAGATGAAGCTGATAATTAAAGTTTATGCAACTTTTTTTTAAGTTTATGTAATTTTTATTTTAAGTTTATGTAAAAAAAAGTTTTTAAGTTTTTGTAATTTTTTATTAATGTTATTTCTCTAATTAAGAGTTAATTACATCATTAGTCTCTGTGGTTTATGCAAAGTAACAAGGTTAGGTACTAACAGTTTAAAATAACAATATGAGGTAATAACTTTTAATTTTGTAACAAGCTAATGTACTAAGACTAATAAATGTTGGAGTTAATTACATAGTCTGTTGGACCGTTACACGACCTTGAAACGTCAGTTAAGGCAGTTCATCTTTGAATATGAAGGCGGAATCAACATAAACAAAGTCATAACAGCTAGTTTCCTTTTAATCTTTCTTTTCTGATTGATTTACGTGCTTGTACAAAGTTTTCTGATACAAATCCGGCAGCACTTCGTTTCACACACAATGACCTACTACTCTACAAATGAACCACACAACACCTATATATAGCATGTTGATTTCGCTTGAGTCAGTTCAAGCTAAATCTTGATTTCCCTTGAACCATTTCAAGCTAAATCTTGATTTAGCTTGAATCACACAAGAACACTTTCAAGCGAAATACACAAGTTTATACATATAAAACCCTAATGTGTGTTCATTCAAACTATCTAGACACAAGACTTAAATGCAGACGAAGTCAACAGACATTCCATGCACCAACAGACTCCCCCTTGGATGTTGACGAAGTCTTCAGCTCCTGAGTCTTCAGTCTTGGTCTTTTCTCCAACTCTCTGTCTTCACATCATAAGCATTCTTCACAGGTTTAGAATCACAACCTGAATCTAACTTCCATCTTCCCTTTGACTGTTGATCCAGACTCCCCCTTTCACAGACTCCCCCTCTCGATATGCTAGAATCTGAGATATCTGGTTCAAGCTTTAACATTTAGCTTCCGTGGGAATGATGAAGTCCAAAACCTGTTTAACCTGCACTTCCTCTACCTCAACATAAGTTTCACAAATTTATAACTTTTGAATTTAACAAACTTACCGGTAGACATCATATAATCAACAAACATACTAGTTACATCAAGTTCAAATGAATGACCTTGATTAACTAAACACACACACAATCTTTCAAAATATTTGTATATGACATTCAAAGTTTTCAACAAACTCTCCCAATCCTCTAGTTCATCAAGTTTAGCACTTGGAATTTTGAAAATCAACTCTTTAACATCGGTTGTCGAAAATCTTTTTGGATTTTGAATTTTGAAAGAAATGCAGTAAACAAATATGTACAAACACTATTTTTGTGAGTTTGTGTAAGAGGATCATATCAGTTCATGAGACCAATCACAAGCACCGTTAAGCTTTAATCATTTTAAGTTCTAAACAATTCACGTAGATTGTTAGTATACTGGTCCACTTAAATTTTCACACAAATTTCAACTGCTTCGAGATACGAGTTTAATGTCTTAGATACTTAAACTTAATCGCGTATCCCACCTCAGAATATACTCCCGTATCCAGATCCCAATATTCAGTCTTACAGGTAATTATAACACAAATGATATCTGTAAGGGGTTAATAATTTATGAAGAATCATGAGAGCTCAGGTCAGAACTACCGTTCAGCAGAGAGATCATGACTCAACTTGTAGGTGTGTCCCCTTTAGAGGATCTTTTTTACAACAGCATTGCTAAGCAATTTTATTGTCTTATCATTGATGGGGGGGGGGGGGTGATGCTATGTTTCAAGCATTTGCAGAAAATATTATTCGAGGACTAGGTCAGAACTACCGTTCAGCAGAAGTCCCGGAATAATACCCCAGATATCACTGAGTATAAAAACCTAGTATATCAGAAAAAGGAATCCTTCAAACAAGATTTCGGCGGGTTACCCATATATCCGAGAGATGTTACCCACGATATAAGCAAGTTTGAAATTTAGGTTTATATCTCGTCACAATCTACTAAATGTGCAAAAACCTACTGGCATATCATCAGTGAGACCGTTTATCACATTTGACAATTCATTACTTTAGCATGCTGTGATAGTCCACTGATTTACTATCATTTCCTCTTCTTTAACACAAAACTCATTTTTGCTTTTTCAATATTTTTGACATTTTCAAATTTTCTATTTTTTTAACATTTTTCTCCCCCTAAAATCAAAATATGTTTCAATTTTGATTTTCAAGGAAAATTTGAAAACAAACTATACAAATAAAATGACAACATGATATCAAATCGCTTCAATTCGCCATTCACTCGGCATAAACAATCAGAACTCCCCCTGTCAACAAACTATTTTCCCATTATGATTTCAAAACACTTAAGTTTGTTTTAATCAAATGGTTTTTCCCGGAAAATTAGTTTTGTTGAATTAACAAACCACTTGTTGCTTAGGGGATTAACTCATCATTTTGTTTTTCAACCACTTGTAGGAAATCAGATACAACTTAATGTCCCTGATTTACCACTTGTAAGATCAATCCAATCAAACATTTTCAACCAATCATCATCTGTTGGTTGAATTCTCAAGGTGCCGATTCCTACTCCACACTTACCAACCTGGGAGTTCCGGCAAGTCCTGCAAAACTTCAAAAATTTTCAATTTTCAAACAAACAACATAAGAATGATGCCGATTCATGATCCGCGATTACCAACTTGGGATCTCCGGCAAGTCAGGTTTGTCTATTTGAAAAGTTTCACCCAAGCCTGACTGTCTTTGGGTGATTTAGAATTCTTGTTCAACAATGGTGGAAAATTTGCATCAGCCATTGTTAAACCTGAATTCTCAGATTTTACCTCAACACTAGACTCCTCTGGCTTTGATGAACCAGAATCATTGCTTGATGGTGGCTTGTCTGACTTTAACACATCAGATTCATCGCCGACCATTTTCTTCTTCTCCTTTTTCTCTTTTGTCCTCAGATTTGCATCTGAATAATTCAATTTACTTGGCTTTGCAGTCGAGTGAGTTGATTCATCAGAACTTTTATTCAATCTGTCCGGTGAACCTGAAGACAAAATTTTCTCGAGATACTCTCTCGCCTTCTTCCTTTTTTTTCGCAGTCTGTCTTTCTGCCCCTGTGAAAGTTTAACTTTCTTTTCTTGAATTGTCTGATCCTGAACTTTAGGTTTTAGAACCTTCTGTTCATGGGGCTTGACGTTGACTGGCTTCTTTGCCATTCTTTGAGATTCAACTCTCAATCTTCCCATCGATCTCCTCGAGCAATCTCTGGCAATATGTCCTCTGATATTACCATTATAGCATTTTCTTGTTTCATAATTCCAATTCTGGCAGTTAACAGCAATGTGTCCTCTCACACCACAGGTGTAGCACACTCTGTTATCATACCATTCACCACTTTCACACCATATGCTTATATCATAACATTGTCTGGCTTTGTGGTGATCATCACTCTTCTTGAAAACTGATTTTGGCTTTAAAGCACTGTGGTCAAACCTGCACCACTTATTACCAACATTTTGTGAGTTTTCATTTTTAGATTTTTGTGATTTTTTATAATGATAGGATGACTTATCTGATGAGCTTTTATTTTCAATTTTAAAATTTTTCAAATTTTTAACTTTTTGTTTCTGTTCTACACTCTTCTTAACAGGTTTCTGTTTAGAACATTCACCTGTTTCAGTAGATTGCAAAACAGTATTTTTAATTTTTTCTTGTAAATCTATAAATATTTTTCTTTTCTTTTCTTTTTCATCATCAGATATTTCATCACAATTTTCAATTTTGACTTTGTCAAAATTTGTGACATTGTCACTTATTGGAACAGAATTGATCGGTTTTGGACACTCATATGGTGTCGAAGTCACAAAACCTTTCAATTTATTTTCTAACTCAGAAATTTTGTTCCGAGCAATTTCAGCTTCATTTTCAAGTCGAATGATTTTCTGAAGATGAGAATTTATTTCAATCTGTTTTTCAAGATTATTGTTAAAAATAACAGACTTTTCATCCTCTAAAACCTTCATTTGACTTTGAAAATCTTTTTCTTTTTCTTTCAAATCGTTAATTTTCAATGTCAAACTGTCCAAACTACTCAACAGTTTGTCATTTTCTGACTTCAATTTATCACAATTTTCCTGCAAAACAAGAATCTGTTTATCATCAGATTGCTTCTCATCCTTTAAGCTTTTGATTTCCAATGTTAAACTCTCCACATCCTTCAAGAGTTTGGCATTGTCAGCTTCAAGTTTATCACATTTTGTTTGACTTGAAATCTGTTCCATCTCAGAATCTGAATCGCCATGATCAAATATTGGCATGTTTTTAGCTTCTTGATCAGCATTCACTGCCAACTGATTACCAGTAACAACTTCATCACCATGATCACCAGCATTACTAGGATCTGCTTCATTGTCATTTAAAGTTTCATCTTTCTTTGATTCTTCATTCTTTGTCGTTTCATTTTCACATCTTTTGATTATTTCAAGAAACACATCCAAACTTATATTTTCTGATTTTCTTTCTATTTCATCTATTAACTCTTTCTTTTTCTTTTTCTCTTCTTCATCTCCCCACCATTTCTTCTGCCAATAATCATCCTCATCTTTGTACTGCTGGATTATGGCTTCGATATCAAGCGTACTATCATCGATCGCAATATTTCCATACTCATCAAGATAACACTCTCTGTTCGGATCCCATTTATTTGCTCTTCTCGCTTCCAGAAAGATACTAGATATTCTAATGATTTTGTTTTCAGCTATCATTTTTCTGTATCTATACTTCTGCTCTTCAGTTCGGTTATCTTTCCAAGGAATAGGATCGTCGTTTTTCGCCATCTTGTATGTTCCTTAAAAATAATCAGCAAAACACTTAGAAATTTTCAAAGTTTTGAAAAATCAGCAAGTTCAAGCGAAATTCCTTGAAGTGAAATCACTTCAAGCGAAATCAGCACTTTAGACTGTTCAAGCTAAATCACAAAGTTACACTCAAGCGAAATCTGCCAAGTGATTTTCAAGCGAAATCTACTATTTCGCTTCAACTGTCCAATGTGTTCAAGCGAAATCCACAAATCAATTTCAACAGTTTCAAGCGAAATCCAGCCAATCAATTTCGCTTGAACTGTTCAAGCGAAATCCTTTGATTTCAAGCGAAATTGACAACCAAACACAAGTTTCAAGCGAAATCTTCACTATATTTCAAGCGAAATTGTCTGATGTCATCTTTTACGAACAGATCTCAAGCGAAATGTTAATTTTTTATATGAATTCAATCGATTTTAAGTCCAAATCTTTCAAGGATTAGTTATCACACTAATTCGCTTGTTATATGTCAAATTCAGGTCATTTTCACCGTTGAAATATGTTCAAATCAGAAAAGTAAGAGAAGAAGTGAGTAGAATTAGGAAATTCCAGTAGAATCAAGCTGTAATGGTATGAACTCCTCGTCCTGAGCTCTGATACCACTTGTTGGACCGTTACACGACCTTGAAACGTCAGTTAAGGCAGTTCATCTTTGAATATGAAGGCGGAATCAACATAAACAAAGTCATAACAGCTAGTTTCCTTTTAATCTTTCTTTTCTGATTGATTTACGTGCTTGTACAATGTTTTCTGATACAAATCCGGCAGCACTTCGTTTCACACACAATGACCTACTACTCTACAAATGAACCACACAACACCTATATATAGCATGTTGATTTCGCTTGAGTCAGTTCAAGCTAAATCATGATTTCCCTTGAACCATTTCAAGCTAAATCTTGATTTCCCTTGAACCATTTCAAGCTAAATCTTGATTTAGCTTGAATCACACAAGAACACTTTCAAGCGAAATACACAAGTTTATACATATAAAACCCTAATGTGTGTTCATTCAAACTATCTAGACACAAGACTTAAATGCAGACGAAGTCAACAGACATTCCATGCACCAACATAGTCCCTGTGTTTTGTATAAAGTAACATACTTAGGTACTAATAGTTTAAAATCACATTTTAGAGTATTAACTTTTCATTTTGTAACGTTTGAAGGTATTAACGTTATTTTTAGGTTTAAAATCACATTCTATTAGTACCTAAGTATGTTATTTTGTGCAAACCACAGGGACTAACTATGTTAATACCCTAGAAGTTAATACCTACAAACATTACAAAATGAAAAGTTAATACCCTAGAAGGTGATTTTAAACTATTAGTACCTAAGTATGTTATTTTGTGCGAACCACAGGGACTAACTTTGTAATTAACTCTAAATGTTGGTTTTTTGTTAGATTTATATGAAAATGATCAAAACACTCTTTATAACGTTAAGGATTATTTATGTAATTCTTTAATTTAATATGTGTTATTTGAATGCAACTCCAATTTCTCAAATTTATTAGGGTGAAGGGAGTGGTGCGGTAAAACATGCGGCAAAGGTGTTTGCCGCGCGGCAACACCGCCGCCGGCCACCTTTGCCGATCGGTAAACCATGGAAGTCGGTAACCTCATGCCGATCGAGAAACTTAGGGGGACAAGAATGTTGGCAGGTGTTTGTGTGTGTGTATGTTTGACTTTACACATATATATATATTTTTTAAATGAAAAAAAAAAAGTTTACCACTTTCAAGTGTTTAACCAATGCCAACACTTTTCACCAAAGTTTAAACTCTTTAGACGTGTTGACATGGCACCCTCTCATTGGTTGATTTTAAAGTTTGCCACTTTCAAGTGTCTAACCACTCCCTTCACCCTTAAAATATACCTTTTGTTTTTAACATAAAAAAATAAAATGAAATCATCATCGCAAAACTGAAAAAAAAAAGAAAAAGAATTATATTATTAGCAGAAAAGTTATAAACGAATTATAAAAAAACTATATATATATATATATATATATATATATAGGGTAATGCTACACAAGAAACCCTTTATTTTTAGAAAACTTTGAAAACTCAACATGTGGCCTACATCCTTCCACGTATGCATAGTAATCTGATTATCCTTTTTGCCCATAAGGGTATATATGTAATTATACATTTATCCACCCAACCCAAGATATTTTCCCCATTTGATTTGACATTATCATTAATGACCATCACCTCATTGTCAAACCCCTATTTCTTTTAGATTAATTCATTTTTAAAAGGATAAAATTCAAGATCTATTCTCCATTAATGTCCCTCATATCTTCTTTTACCCTCTTCTCCTGCATATCATCCTTTCTCCATTAATGTCCATGGAGACAAATCCACCAACCTACGAGTTAATGTCGCCGGTTCATATTGAAGAAGAGGAAAAGGATAAAACGATAGAGGTGGAGATTTGAGATTCAGTTTTTAATTTAAGAAGTGTCAAATTGCAGGTTGTGTTGATGACGATTTGGGAAATCGATTTGCAGGAAGCGATGGATGAAGATGATGTGCGTACCCGGCTTCTTATGTGAAGGTTGGATTTATTTTAATCAAGTTATTACCCTTATTTTTCTATATTTGATTTTCATATCAAGCAAGCAATTTGCTTTGAAGTTCAACTGTAGGGTTTGATTTCTTTGTGTATTGTATCCATACTCTCATCAAGATTTTTGTTTGATGTTTTCTTTATTTATTATGTGGATTAGTTCAATATGATTATTTTATATCATCTTAGAAAACCTAAGTTGAAATTCATACATAGATGAAGATGAATTTGTTTGATGTTTGGTTTATTAACGTCAATTTGTTTTATTTTTTGCTTCTACATACACCAGTAGACCTTTGCCTATAATCTTGGCATGTTTTGAACCAACAACATTGGTTATTCCATTTTGCTTCCAATATAATGTATAAGAAAGTAAGTAAGTAAGAAACAAGGTAATAAAATACAATTTTTAGACCAAATTAGAAATTTTGAACATATTTGAGAAGAAGAAGATAGATTGCAATGTGGATCTGATTGCAATTTTGAACATCGCCATACCCTAATACATGTTACACTTTATCCTATTAGACATAGCCATACAGTTTAAATTATTATAGTTATGACGTGTTTAACACTTGCCCGATTTTTTTATTTTTAGACGTCTAATAATCGGCACATCTGTTTTTAGAAACGAAAAGCCAAGTTTGTCTTACAGCACAACCAACGTAACACGTGTTATAGTCTGAACTCCTGTTTCACAGCTAAGCCAAGTTTGTCTTACAGCACAACCAACGTAACACGTGTTATAGTCTGAACTTCTGGCTATGAATGTGTTAATATTTATGTCTGGTTAACGACTTAACGGTTATCTTATCTTTTTGTTATTAGGACGGTGATGGATTCAAGGGAAATAAGATCCAATGTACATGTGACATGAAACCCATGTACAACGTAACACGTGTTACGTGTGACATGAAAACACATTTTTATAACTTCCCTGGCATAAGCACACCCACATGTTTACAAACCGTTTCAAGACCGACCCAAACAATAAAGCAAGGGTAGCCGCTGAAAAGCTAAGGCAGCAAAGGTAGCCGCTGAAAAGCTAAGGCAGACTGTAAAAGGAAGCTCCACCATTTTCTTTTCATCCGACTATAGAATATGGGTTTTGAAACACGAACACCAAGTATAATAGTTAATGTTTGTAATTAGACCGTTAATGTGTCTTATAGATTACAGATTACAGTTTGTATAATTCCTACCGTTATTGTGAAACACGAACAACCGTTAATGTTCGTATAGATTACAAATTATAGACCGTTAATGTTTCGTATTTTAGATCTTTAATGTTTATGTCATTATCTTCATTTGTGTCCTTATTTGATTTTGTTTTATCATTTTCAGCCGCTACACTTGCTGAATGAAAAAACCATGGTTATGAATGTGTTAATAGTTATGGATACAAGGGAAACAAGATCCAATTCTCGGGACCATTGGTTTCGTCAAACGTGGATCAGATGCTTAAGGATCATGACCATGTTTATGTTACAGCACAACACAACTAACACGTGTTATAGTTTGAACTTCTGGACATGCATGTGTTACATGTGACATGAAACCCATGTACAACATAACACGTGTTACGTGTGACATGAAAACACATTTTTATAACTTCCCTGGCATACGCACACCCACATGTTTACAAACCGTTTCAAGACCAACCCAAACAATAAAGCAAGGGTAGCCGCTGAAAAGCTAAGGCAGCAAAGGTAGCCGCTGAAAAGCTAAGGCAGACCGTCAAATGAAGCTCCACCATTTTCTTAGTGCTATGTATTTTCGTTTACTAGTAATATGTAATGTGAGACTCTTATTATTTTGTGTAGTACATGATGTTAAAACGGTATCGACTTAACACATTTTGTGTTGGAGTCGGCCGTGTTGGTACTTCTGTTGTTACTAAGTTACTATTGCTGTAACATTCACCAAAAACGGGTGTCTTAACACACGTTATAATAGACGCTTAACACACGTTATAGCAGGTATACTCTGCTGTTAATAAGTTACTACTGGAGTTTATGCATCCATTCTGAAAGTCTTAAAACACGTTGTAATAGAGGCTTGACACACGTTATATCAGGTATACGGGTATGGGTATAGTAAATGGCCCACCATTTTCTTAGTGCTATGTATTTTCGTTTACTAGTAATATGTAATGTGAGGCTCTTATTGTTTTCTCTAGTACAAGATGTTAAATCGGTCTAGACTTAACACATTTTCTGTTGGAGGCACCCGTATTTGTACCTCTGTTGTTACAGTTACTATTGAAGTAGGTGCTAGTCGGGCGGTGGAGTACCGACTAGCGATTAATCGGGATTAGTCGGATTGAGATATTTACATGTAATTTTTAATTATATATATGCACACCCATTTTTATACGTGGTTTTTAAAGTAGACATGCTTTAACACCTTATTAACCAATTGTTTATAAGTAATTGGCATAAATTTATAAGGTTTGGTAAAAAAAAAATAGCCGCTATATGGCCAAAATTTGGCCAGAATAGGATCGTCATTGACCGCCTAGCAATTAATCGGTCGTTAATCGGTGAACCACCGATTAGTGATTAATCGGGTACTATTCGGAGACTAGTCGGGATTTTTACAACAACGGTGCTATGTAGTTTCGTTTACTAGTAATATGTAATGTGAGACTCTTATTGTTTTCTCTAGTACACGATGTTAAAACGGTCTAGACTTAACACATTTTCTGTTGGAGGCGCCCGTATTTGTACCTCTGCTATTACAGTTACTATTGAAGTCTATGTATCCATTCTGGAAGTCTTAACACATGTTATAATAGAGGCTTAACACACGTTATATCAAGTTTACCCTGTTGTTATTAAGTTACTATTGGAGTTTATGCATCCATTATGGAAGTCTTAACACATGTTATAATAGATGCTTAACACACGTTATATATTTCAGTCGCTTAATACATGTTACAGTATGTATATACACATCATGGTGTTTTGGAAACCACTAGCTTATACATGACACCATGTTAGGTTAAACCAAGATTATAACAGAAGCTTAACACATTTTATCCCAGGTATACATGACACCATGTTAGGTTAAACCAAGATTATAACAGAGGCTTAACACATTGTAAACCACTAGCTTATACATGAATACATGTCAGGTTACAAAAAGATTATAACAGTGGCTTAACACATGTTATACATTCCAAAATGTGCAAAACAAATGACCCGTTTCATATTATATATTCCAAAATTACCGGTACATGTGTTACCATAAATGGCTCGTTTCATATTACACGTTACATACTAACTTGTACATTTATTACTTGTACAACTTTTACGCTCAGTATCCACATTATCGGATATTTTAAACATCAACAAAAATAAAATAGATATTACTTGTTTTTTAATTAACAAAAGGTTAACACACGTTATATATCATTCTAACAGGGGCTTAACACATGTTATACATGAACACATGTTAGGTTACATCATGGTGTTCTGTTACAGCATGAACCACCAACACATGTTATAAATGAACGAAGACTTCTTTCCCAAAGGATGTGACTTATTCAATGTCCCGCATTAACGTCGCCTACATCCATCCAGCTTGTCAATTGAATATCTTTTATGGATCTGTTTCTGTAAATCAACACAAGTTATATATCATTCTAACAGGTGCTTAACACATGTTATGGGTCTGTCTCTGTAAATCAAGCAACCCAACAAAAAAACAATTATTGTTAAGATCAAAAGCCCCAAACAAGCAACCAAACCAACAAAAAGACTCGTTCAAAATCTCATCCTAAAGTTTTGGATTTATTTAAAAAACATGAACATTAACCATTACTAGAACACGCATTAACTTCGCCTACATCCATCCAGCTTGTCAATTGAATATCTTTATGGGTTTGTTTCTGTAAATCAACACACGTTATATAACATTCTAACAGGGGGGCTTAACACATGTTATGGGCCTGAGTCTGTGAATCAAGCAACCCAACAAAAAAACACTTACTGTTCAGATCAAAAACCCAAACAAGCAACCCAAACCAACAAAAAAAACAGCTACTGTTAAGATTAAAAGCCCCTAACAAGCAACCAAACCAACAAAAAATCCGTTCATGCATAACGTCCTAAAGTTTTTGATTTATTTAAAATACATGAATATTAAGCATTACTAAAACACTTTTAGCACACAAAAACATATTAACAACCATTTCAACAAAAAATCAAGTGTGAAATGATATTTCAAGAACACTTACCGGATCTATACCCGTCCGATGAACACGAAGAAGATCTTCAAACCTTCTTCTCACACACACACTCGTGCGTGTGTCTTTGTGATAAAGATTGTTGTTTCTCTATCTAAACATCAACTTTCTCTCTCTAAAAACATTCATCTTGTCATCGTTCTCTCTCTAAAACAACAAACTTCAAACTTCTTCTCTCTCACACACTTGTATGTATGTTCTTGGTGTTATAGATGAACATGATGAAGATTGTTGTTTCTCTCTCTAAAACAAAAAATTCATCTCTCTAAAAACTTGTGTCCTACCATCATTCTCTCTCTAAAAGATCTGGGATTAGTGTTTCTTGGAATCTTGAAGGTAGATATTTGAATTCTTAAATGAGATCATCATCTTCTTGTTCTTCTTCACGTTTGTGGGGTGGGGAGGAAAGAGAAAGAGGTAAGAGAAAGAGAAAGAGTTGGTGATTTGATGGTAATGCATGGGGAAGTGGAGTGGGTTATTGTTAATGGTCAAAAAGCCACTTTTTCACTACCTAAATTGCCCTTTCAGTGGTTCTAGACAATATATAAGAATTATTTTAAATATAGTAATTACCCAAAAAAAGTAGAGCCATTGATCAAACACAATCAATGGATGAGGTTGGGTTTCCAAGGTTTTTTAAAAAAGATGGGGTTTTCTATAGAGCCCAACCCTATATATATATATATATATATATATATATATATTGTTTATACTTTTAGTAAAACATATAATATTATAAGTTTATAACTAAAGTAAAAAATAAAAAAACATATTAACAATAGCAATACCAGTTATTAGCGTTGATTTGAAATAGTGAAATATAATAATAAAGAGATTTTCAAAAGGGGTGGAGATGTGAACGGCAAGCGAGCGTTTTCGACGAGAACCTGCCTCTGTAGGTTGTACCATTGGAATTGCAGGTTGACCCGAAGTGAGAAAAGGTGTATAAGAGGGGCTTTTGTTTGAGATTCGGGTTTAGGGTATCTCTGGTTTTTTCAGGCAACGGGGTCAGTGACTCGTGCTCAAATATATATATATAATTTTATTGAAATTATACAAATAGTACCTAGAATAATTATCCTTTTAGAATTATTTAAAAAACTTGATTTACATAAATGATCCCTTAAGATTTCTATTATATACCAGAAATTAATTATTGTTTGTAAAAGGATGAAAATACCCTCAAAATCAGTTAAAAATAAACGAAGGTTAGTGTTGGTACCTTAGCTTGTTACAAAATTGAAAGTTAATATCTCAAAATGTTACTTTAAACTATTAGTACCTTAGTTTGTTACTTTCCATAAACCACAGGAACTAACAGTGTAATTAACTCTCTAATTAATAATAATATTTTTTTATTTAATGGATTTGTTTTATTTTCTAAATATAAAATAAATCAAAAGGTGTATACCATGTGTCACCACATGCCACCATTCCACCCTCCATCCCACCCCGCACTTTTTGGCACCATGCCACCCTTCTGACTGGTGCTGATGTGTCGTTTCATGCACTCTCACACCGTATAGCCTAATTACACTTTAATCTCTCATGTTTAACTAAATTCTGGTTAATTAATACTATTCACACTTTATTCCACTTGTAAAAAAAACTAACTACTCCATGATTTTTGCACGTTAATATTTTTTTAATAGTTACACCATAAAACGAGCATTTTATTATCTTTAATTTGAGTATAACCTTGCTTTTGTTGATTAATTAAAAAAATGATATGTTACCTGACTAACAATGACTATGGGTGAGTAATACACTACTAGAAAACTGCTGCTATTCCTACGTCAATTTCCGTGGGAAATCCGTGGGTAACTGCGTTTACCCACGGATATCCCACGAAAATGGGCTGTGAGAATTCTGCTCGTGGGTAATTTTTTTCTGACGTATTTCCTACGGATTCTCATACTCATTTCCCACACAAATGTTTCGTTAGAATTCTCCCACTTATTTCTCACGGAATTAATATTCTCAACTTTCCGACGCATTTCCCACGGAATATTTATTTTAAAAAATTTGTGTTAAATCAATTATATTTATATTTATTATATTTATTTTATATATTTTAATTTTCTTACACAATTCCTACGGAAATTTTTTTTCTTCCTACACAATTCCAACGGAATGTATTCGTTTTTTCTACATAGTTCCTACGGAAATATTTTTTTCCTACACAGTTCCAACGAAATGTGTTCTTGATTCCTACACAATTTCTACAAAAATAGTTTTTTCCTACACAATTCCAACAAAATGTATTATTTTTTCCCACACATTTCCTACGAATTTATCTTTGTTTCCTACACATTTCTTACGCACACCGATTCCTACGAATTTCCGACTAATAGTTAAAATGAAAACGAATTCCGTCGGAAATCCGTGGAAATCTCTGACACTTTTCCTACGCATAACAATTTGTGGCTTTTTTGTCACAAAACTAAAACCCTTTCTTGTTCGTAGAAATTTCGTGGGAAAAGTGTCAGCATTTTCGTTCGTAGGAAATGTGTATGAAATTTTGGTAGGAATAGTTGTAGTTTTCTAGTAGTGATAACTGAAGTGTTCGCCGAAACCGAATCGAAAATAGACGAATATATTCTTGAATCTACAATGATAGACATTTTACTATTACTGGTCTAGTTGTATAGTGTTTGTCTCTTACAAAAGTAATGTGAATTTGAATCCTTACAAGCAGGGCCGGCCCTAATAATTCGTGTGCCCTGTTCAAACTCGGAAAATGTATCCTTCGAGATCTCGGGCCCTGGCCGGTGGTCCTCCACGTCCACCCCTGGCCGCCTCTACTTACAAGTGTAAGATCAGATATTATATAGGAGTAAAAAAAATGTTGTTAAAAATACTCATTTTTCTTCTCATTAAATTCTGTTGCAATCATGATTGAACAGAACCACACGTATAAAATCTCATTTATACAGTTTAAACAAAATCCCTTTTAGTTACTTTCCAAATTTAACTTATTCCTTTGGTACTAGTAAAAACACTTGTAAGTATTATAGTAAAACGACACCACACATAAAAAAAGTTATTAGTTCGATAAGTAACCAATACAATATTCAAAACTGACTATAATTAATCCCTTAATACTTCATAACTTGTATAATTCCTAACCGACAAACATTTAAATCTGAAAACGACCCCATTCTAAACAAACTAAAAAAACAATAAACATAAACTAAACAATAACCTCTAGTCACGAACACAAGAATACATCCAACCTGTCCCAATCATTTCATTGTACTTAACAGTCCACTTTCCATTATGACCAAATCAAAACCAACCGTCTGATCAAAACGAATACATTTGGTGATCAGTAGCTCAACTTACAAAACCAAACACCTTTGACCACACAAGATAAACCAATTGCTATGGGAGTTCTTGAAAAAGCTCACAACATAAAGATCCTAGGCTCCGGCAGCCAGACCATAATCTTGGCACACGGTTTCGGTACGGACCAGTCGGTATGGAAACATCTGGTACCTCATCTAGTAGACGATTACAAGGTTGTTTTGTTCGATAAGATGGGGGCGGGTACGACGAATCCTGAATACTTTGATTTTGAGAGGTATGCTACCCTTGAAGGGTTTGCGTACGATGTTATTGGCATTCTTGAGGAACTTGGGGTTTGTTCATGTATATATGTTGGTCACTCGGTATCTACTATGATTGGGGCTTTGGCTTCTATTCTTCGTCCTGATCTGTTCTCTAAACTTGTAATGATTGCGGGTTCTCCGAGGTTAGTTAAACGATTGTACGATGATGATGTTTTTTTTTTTTTTTTTGGGTGCTGATTTTGGTGAGTTGACTTTTCTGGAAACGTTAATTTACCGTGATGATTACGTGGGGATTAGGTCAGCAGAAGTTGAAACACGTTTTTGACTTCTGTTTGGAGGTTAATTATTATTATTATTATTATTTATTTTTTTTCGTAACGCCAACAAAAACTTTTTTTTTTGGAGGTTAATTACTATTACCGTTTAACACAACTAAATGATAAACACTATATATTACTTTTTAGTAAATTATGAGAAAATATCTAAATTTCAACGTTCAAATATATATTGTTCGAGTGAGTTGTAGCTTTCAATTATAAAACATAATATTATAACAATTATAAAACTTATTATTTTTTGATGACTTTTTCATTTATAATTACCTCTTGCTATTTCTTTGTTAAATTTTAAAAATAATAATCAGTAAATAGTAACCGAGTTTCATATCTATTCTATTTAGATCACTTAGTTTTAATATTATATAAAAAAAATTCACAACAGTGAAAAGATATTAAAAACTTGAGTAGTTTTTGTAGTCAGATTAATGTTTAAGTGAATTTCACAAAACAATTAAAAACTTGGTTACTTAAATAACATAATCTAGTATTAATTTTTGTATTTTTATAGGTATTTGAACGATCCGGATTACTTTGGAGGATTTGAGCAAGAAGATCTTGACCAACTATTTGAAGCAATGCAATCAAATTATAAGGCATGGTGTTCTGGTTTCGCTCCATTAGCAATCGGCGGGGATATGGAGTCTGTAGCAGTTCAAGAATTTAGTCGAACCCTATTCAATATGAGACCAGACATAGCCTATAGTGTCTTACAAACCATATTCCAAATTGACATGAGGAATCTGTTGCGTCATGTTACTGTCCCATGTCACATCATACAAAGCATGAAAGATCTGGCGGTTCCGGTGGTTGTGGCTGAGTACCTTCACCAGAACCTTGGTGGTGAGTCCATTGTTGAGGTCATGTCGACTGATGGTCACCTCCCGCAGTTGAGCTCCCCAGATGTCGTGGTTCCGGTGATTCTCAGGCACATTCGTTGTGATATCGCGTTGTAGTTATGTTTAGGTTATTCGTTTGGGTTACTTTAATTGGTTGTGTGCACTACAACTTGTTGATAAAGCCTTCTTATCAGTTTGGAATAATATTGTAATAGTGTGTATGCTTCTTTTTGGTACTTATATATCTTTTGTATATAAAACTTTCTTTTGTGTACTTTAATTGGTTGTGTTTACTACAACTTGTTGATAAAAAAATGTTTTATATATTATATTATTATCATAATACGTAGATCTCTAATATAACAATTTCAATTTATACGAAAACTAATAAATGTATTGGTCAGATTCAAAAGAAACCTGCATGCTTGATCAAACAAAATAAAAAAGAAAAGGTTTCTAAGTCATAAAAGCATCAATGAGTTGTTAAAAAATTAAGATATTCCATCTTACGTACATATATAATATGTTATGTATTACAAATGTAATTTAGAACTATTAATAAAGGACTAAAAAGGGTAAGTAAAAAAACTAAAGTGATATTGATGTATATTTGAACAGGTCAATAAAAAAATGTGATAATGCTGTCACTAGTTTGGGTTTACGGAGCTTCAGCCTTCAGCCTCGGACATGGTTAGGTTGTATGGGACAAAGACAAACTCCAGTTCAAGATATCATCTTAGGACAGTTAATTTTTTATTTACTGTTAGGATTGTCTTAATAAGAAGAAATCAAGACTTAATAGTGGATTAACTAGTTTGCACGCTTCAGACCCAAGTGCCTCTGCACCATCTGATGTTATTGTATTATATTTATTATACGTGATTGATGGTTGCTATTGCATTATATAAGATTGTTGGAGCATTGTCACAGTTGTTGCAATGACCTTGTGTGATAAAAATTTCAATTTCGATAGAAGTATGTTACCTAAGACTTGATATGGAGATATTGTTAATATGTTTGTCACATAATAAGGGTGTCCGGGGCACTCCCCTAAGAGGGGAGTCCCCTCTCTTACGCATAACCAATTCTCGTGTGCCACGTCAACTCCCCTCTTAAACTCCCCTAACACCCCAATTTGATGGCGCCACTCCCCTCTTAGGGGAATTGCTTTTTTTATTCAAAAAAAAAAAAAAAATTCATTGGCTGAAATTGCGGCTGGCCCCACCTCCTCCCTCCTCCTTCTTCGGTTAGTTCCCCCCGGATTTGGTCCCCGATTAGGGTCCCCGCCTGGATGGCGGGGGTGTTCCCGCTCGGCGAAATCGGTCCCCGCACGGGGTCACCGCGAACGCCCCGCTCACCCTAAGGTGAGTGGGGGTGGTCACAAGTTATGGAATTCCATCACTCACAAACATCCAATCATGTTCCGTCATGTCAGCAACTACTATTCTATCACTCACAAGCATTTTTTAGTGGCGGTGGTCATCACTAGTGATGGAATTCCATCACTCACAATTTTTTTAATTTTTTTTTAAATTAGAAATTAACAATAAAACACTAAAATTATAAATTTTATTAAAATTAAAACATACTAGTCCAATTTAACATACTAGAAATATTTTAGGCTACAATTTTTAAAAAAAATACTAAAAAAACTCTACTCCTCGTCCGACTCTTTAAACTCCAAACCTAAAGAACCTACTAGTTCGATTAAATCATATCTCAACCGAAAGTGAGTTTCTTCATCACGCAATTCTTGTTGGATATTTTCTGGAACTTGAACTTGTGTAGGGGATCCGGCACCTAATCCGGAGATATTGCACATCCGTCTTCTTTGATTATCATATTGTGCAATACGATACATGCATATACTTTGCTATGTATGGATTTCTTGTTCATCGCACGAACCTGTCGTGTCACACCCCGATTTCCACGTATCACCGGTGGGCCCGGTGGGGGAGTATCGTGACGTGGTTGGCAACAATATAGTCAAACAACACAATATTTTATATGCACAGCAGAAGCAAATTTAAAAATATGATACAACCGAATTTAATATTGTAATTTCAAATGTCACAATATTCGGATGTTTATCCACAGATGGATCGTAAACAAAATATAATCAATAGTTCAACAGACTTCAGGCATCTTAAGCTTGCGAGACTTCTAATGATGCTAAGGAGAAATCCCAGCCAATTTCGCCTAGTACCTGCATTTAATCTTTTTGGGAAAATACGTCAGTTTACACTGGTAAATACATTCAACTGACTCATTTTGGAAAAATGATTGAAAATTGGTTTGGATGCACATGGCATAAACATTTTTATTTAACTTGGGAGAATTATTTAATATTATAATCTTGTGAACGAATTACATGTTCCTTGTGCGTTCAGTAGCCCGGATCTAGTCCGGGTTAAAGATCAATAGACACACCACAATATTCTTTTGTGCACTGACGGGTGTACGCCTACACCCGGCGCTTAAGTCGTGGCCATTTTGTAAAATGATGCCTAGGATATCCGGGACACGGTCATTAACCCCCCAAAGGCTTTAAGTAACAAGACTGTTTAAACGAGCCGATCAAATTATTCAACTACCCACTTTAACGGTGGAGATTTGATGCCCGATCAAGCGGTATGCTATATACCGTAACCCAAGCCCGTATAGGGAAAATAAGTTAAAAGTATTTACCTGAGCAATGTATAAATCACAATAAGCAAAATGCACGTAGCTTTTACTGGTACTCCTAATCTGGAACGAAGGTTTTATAATAACCTATTAGAATCCTAACGGGTCTTTAATTAAGCTTAAGCTTAGACCGGCTAGTTTAAAAGATACGGTTCGTACGCACGATTAAGCGAAGACCGGATAGAATGTGATTTAGACCCGACAAGTTCAGAGACTTGTTTAATACGGGTTTATTATTCACATTCTGGATTTGGAGATAAAACCGTTAAGGTTTGACCCGTTTCGGCTAATTTATGTAAACTTGTTACATAAACCGAACCGTACGCGTAATAAGCGTGACGGGTATTCATGAGAGCTATATACAGGTTTCCTAAGTTAATTATGCCTCAAATATGTTGCGACATCAGTAAGATGTCTTTCATTATGCCCGAAACGTGTTTAAATACAAACTAGGCCCCGTAGGGGTAGTTTGGTCATTTTAAAGGTTGTAAAAGGGTTTAAGTGTTTAACTGAGTTACAGGTCTGATGTAATCAGTAAACATGCTCAATTTAATGAGTTATAACGGTAGGATAAAGTACATATGTGAAATTTATCAATTATAACCAAACTATGCCCCGTAGGGGTATTTTGGTAATTTCACATAAGCCGAAAAGCTCAAAACTGAAGTCTGAGTTTATCAACCTTTGCTTACTGTTAAAATATTATAATTTGCCTCATATATCAGTAGGTATCAACCCGGGTATGTCTAATATAATTTTAATACATACTATGCGTTAGAAACACTTAATAAGGCGATTAAAGGCCATTTCCGGGTTCGATACTTAAATCTGATATTTTTATATTTCCAGAAGGCTTAAAATAATTTATTTATCATATGTGATCAGTAGCAAAAGGTTTGGAGTCGTTTAGATATGTAAAACTCCTTTTATGGCCCGTAAGGGCAAAACCGACAATTACCGGATTAAGCCTACGACTACTAGTTATGCTCAGCCTAAAATTAATTAAAAATCTTTCAAAATCCCGAAATAATATATTACATCAGTGGGTAAAAGATTTGATATCAAAAAAGTAGGCTTAACTAGGCTATACGCTAATTACGCCGTTTTATTAACATAAAGCTTTAATTTTGCGATATTGAGCATAACTCCAAATCTACAATTCAAACTGATGTCAAACTTTTCATACATGTTTATATATCAGTAATTAAAGTTTCTACTCTTTTACATTTCCAAAAATCACGTTTTAAGGTAATAAGGGCATAACGGTCAACATATGAGCAATTAACGGAAACATGCATATTAATTGGATAACTAATGAATCAGGGTGTATAATCACAGAGGGTTGTACTAACATGTAACCTAGTCCAATTAAAGCTCTGAGGCATTTCTAAAACATGCCTAAACGGGTCAGAACTGAAAGTCAAAGTGAAAGTCAAACTATGTGACTTTCGGTTCCGAACCGGGTCTAAACAGGAAATTGTCGGGTTGAACATGTTTAGACATGTTCTTACACTTATTACCAAGTTATAACAATGATCAAACAGGTTGTATATGGTCTACATTTCTAATTATGCATAAATCGCATTTTAAACTTTCTGTTGACTTTTTAAATACACGTTTGACCTGACTTTTGACCTGGTTAGAGTGGTAATCAGGGGGAACCCTTTTGAGGGTTTAGTACCCACATAAATACCAACTTATACCTACTTTTAATTCGAGATATGACTGAGCCATTGTTGACTAATCTCGAAGTCAAACCGTAATTACGACGGTTTGACTTTTAGCTAATATACTAAGCTAAACTCAATTTAGAAAGGATTAGAACACTTACTGAAGTCCTAAGCTTGATTAGGGAACACTTGAGAGGAAGTTGAGCTCCAGAAGTGATCCACAAATGCAGATGAAGGTGTGAAGAAAGTGTTGAACACTTGTGGCCTTTTATAGTGACTTCAATCACCACAAGGTGTTGACAACAAGGTCTAGCACACACCACAACCTTCCCACATGTGTCCTAGATGCTTAGGGGGTGTTTTAGAGGCCAAGAGATGTGAAAAATCGGGTAAAGGTCGCGCACAAAGGCAATGGCAGGCAAAAACCCACATTTCTCGGAGCTGGGCACCCCTAGCGTGACGCTAGGCCTCCCTCGCGTCGCGCTAGGCCCTCCCTGATCAGCTTTTGTGATTTGTTTCATTTAGATCCTTGGCTCTTCAAAACTCGATTAGGCACTTGTTTTCTTGCATTGTAAACCCTCATATTTGATCTATAAAGGCTTTAAAACATATACCCACTTTGTTAGGTCCCCGGTTAACTTTGTTGTCACCCGAAAAGTCCTAACTTTCAACGTTTACGCTTTAACCCTTCGTACACGAATTTGATCATAACTTTCTCATACGTTAACGAAACTTTACGAAATTTAAACCGTGTATTCTAGTGAGCATAATTAACCGTTACAAAGCTTCGGGTTTGTCAAAAGGTCACTCAGAGGTATAATTTAAACATGTTGACACATTTAGCCCCTGTAATTTGTAATCTCTCACTTTTAGCTTCGTATGATCCATGATTTATTCGTTTGAAGGTATGAGCACCATGTAGGGTAACTGTACATTATATTTATTCACAGTTGACACTTAGAATACGTATATTCACATACTTTCCATGTTTGTCAACTTTAGTCCTTCTATAATATTCTTTCACACGTTTTAAACATATGACACGTGTCTACACATTATAGGACGTGAATTTTCGAGGTGTTACATGTCGGTGTAGTATACCCCATCTACCCTTTAAAACACCAAAAGCCCTCTCAACATATTTTCTTGCCGATTCTTGCAATTTTTTGAACACGATTTCTCTAGTCTCGACAGGAAATGAAGGAGCTTTCACAAAAACAGACCATGATGGGTAGATACCATCCACAAGAAAGAAGCATCGTCTGTAATATCGTCCGTTAACATAGAATGGACAGAAGGGTGCGGTACCATCCGTTACGGTTTGAAACAACGGCGACGTGTGCAACACATTGATGTCGTTGTTTGAACCTGGGACACCGAAATATGAATGCCAAATCATAAATCATTCGACGCCACCGCTTCTAGTATGATGGTTGGTCTTTTGATGTCACCCCTAACATACGCCCCTCGCAACTCTCTTGCACAATTTTTCCACTCGATATGTGTACAATCGATGCTACCGAGCATCCTTGGAAAATGCCATCTAGCCTCATGTGCGGCGTAAATACGTGAGATGTCGTGGTTCGTCGGTTTACGTAAAAACTCTTTACCATACAACGTAATGACCGTGTTTCAAAAAAATTGCAGACGTTCACGGGAAGTTCTGGACGCCATAGCTAGGTATTCATCATATTGATCGGGAGGGTTACCTGTCGCTAGTTGGCGAATGGCGGACGTGCATTTTTGTATCGCCATGAAACTTGGTTTTCCCCTCGCATCGTAACCTTCTTGAAACCATTCCTCGCTTGCTTCGACGTCTCCAACAATCTTTAAAAATAATTCTTTTGGTAAACGAAACCGATCTCTAAACGTTTCGGCATTGTAGAGCGGATTCTCCACAAAATAATCCTTCATTAACACTTCGTTGGCATGTATACGATCACGATCTACCATCTTTTTGTTTGGGCGGGACGAACTAGTATCAAGTTCGTTATACACCGACATAAAATATTTAAGCGTCTCATTGTCGGAAGACGAGTCGGTATCGCTATCGCTATCCATTGGAAACGTCGAATCCTTAGGAAACTCCATTTGAGAAAGATGTAGATTGTGTGAAATGTGTTTGTGTTTTGGTGTGGGTGAAATGTTTAAAAATGGAGAAGTATATACAAAAGGTTTAAAGGTTTTTTTTTAATAAAGTTTACCGTTAAAAAACGGTCAAAAAACTAGCCCCAACGTTCAAATTTGCCAAAGTTCCACGCGTGATTCGTTCAACGCGTTATTTCTTCCACGCGTGGTGGATATGGTGGCGGCGGTGTGCTATGAAGAACAACGAGTGATGGGAAGCCATCACGCTCCCACCCCCACTCCCATAAAAGTGATAGGAGATACCGGGTCGAAAATTAGTGGCATCATATTGTTAATACCGGGTCGAAAATTAGTGGCATGATATTGTTAATATGTTTGTCTATATACCCATGCTCATCATATTTCGTTTTGTATATCTATTTTACACCTATGGGTTTTTTTATTTTTAGGCGACTCCACTAAATCTCAGGTTTCATTTTTCAATGGATTCTGTTAAAAATATATAGTAAATAATTCATCAGTTTTATATTTTCTTTACTTTTGTATTTTATATTATTTGTTCTAATACGTGTCCTTTGTACATTTGAGGTGTAACGCCCTACTCTTTCGTACTTTCCATAATTAGAAAGTCTTGTTCGTATTTCTATTTTTGGAAAGTCTTGTGTTCTGTGATCGTCCATTCATTGTAACCGTTGTAAATCCGAGACTTGAATCAAAATAAAACTTGTATTTTTTAAATTCGTGTTATAGATACTTCATACATGCTCATAAGTTTAATTTCGTGAAACATTTGTTACATATTCGTAATTCTTGAAAACTATATGTTAATCTTGCAAATACGTGAAACTTACGATTAATACGCCTTTTAAATGCATACGATATATGATTACGACATTTATACACCTAACCATACACCATTATGTTTGCTTTATGTTAATTATACCTGATGGACCCTTAAACTATGTTTATATGTCATAAAAGACCCTAAAACTCAACTAAACCTAACTTAGTTAAACATTAGGGGGCTAAATTGCCAACTTTGGAACTTATTTCTAGAGTATTTAGCCGTTGCGTCGTGCCACAGGTACCCACCCCCCCCCCGGTCGTCACCGCCGGTGACGCCTTCAATCCGTCAGAATGGGTTACCAGCCTGGATTGGTCAAGTTTGTGTTTGTTTATTGTGTTTTCTTCATTTATTAGCAACCTAATTAACCCTAATCACCTCCAATAAAACCCAACTCACTTCTACACTTCTCCCACTTTACAAACACTTCATCCTCACTCTCTAAACACCTTAAATCAGTTGCAAAACAGTAGCAAAAGTCAGAATCAAGGCAGAATCATTCAAGTGCAAAAGTGAGCATATCTCACTCATTTCTCAACATATTTCCTTGATTCTTTTTCCTACTTGCTTGGAACAACCTTAGGTATGTTTCCAACAGGTTTTCCATGGAAAACCAAGGCTGGAACATCACCAAATAAGGCTCAAAACTTTCTGTTTTGCTTAAACATTTACTAAACTCACCTAACTTGATGTTTCTCATACATATTCATATGTCCTTATGCTCATAATCACTTCTATGGTTAGTTGGGCTTAAAAAGAAGGTTGTGACACTTAAAATTAGAGGTTAAAACCTCATAAACTTTCTGTTTTGGTTAGGATTTAACCCACAAGTGATGAACAAGCTTTAAGCATGTTGTTTGTGTGATTATAAGACTAGCTTGAGCTATCCTACTTGAAAAATCCAACACATTACTTGATGATTTCTTAGATTAGTTGTAGTTAACTTATTCTTATTTGTATGTTCATGACCCTCCTTGAATGTTCATAACATCAAGTGTAGTGGTGAACATCTAGAGGTACCTAAATGGAAGATTTATTCTTCCTACCTCATGCATGATTTCTATGATACTAAGAGGTTCCTAAATTGGGGATTCATCCCTCTACCTCATGCTTGACCAATATAACATATTAATATTCATATAACTTATATAATATAGAGTAAATTATAAGTTTTGTCCTTTATGTTTACATTAAATTTCAGGAGCTGTCCCTTTAGCGCAAAAGTTGACAGGCGGTGTCCTTTATCTTTCAAAATCTTGCACGTTTTGTCCTTTAGGCCAAACCCAGTTAGATTTTTTGGTTAAATCTAGTCATGTGCAAGGAACATGAGGGTACTATTGTAATTTCACCTTCCAAGGACTATTTTGTAAGATAAATTATATCAAGGGGATATTCTGTATTAAACTTAAAAATAAAAAATATATAAAAACTCTCACACACTCTTTCTCTCTTGATCTGAAAGTCCCTCCCTCTCTCTTCTCTCTCTCTCTCTCTCTAACAACAGGTTGGCCATCACTCTTTGTGGTAGTTCACGGCGGTGAGTGAGTGAAGGTTGTGGGTTAGGGGCGACGGTGAGTATGGAGGTGGATGTGGTATTAGGTGATGGCGGGTGGTTGTGGTAGTGGGTTAGGGGCGGCGGTGAGTGAAGGGGTGGTTGTGGTGGTGGGTTAGGTGTGGCGGTTGAGGTGGTGTTACTGGCGATTGCAGGTGGTGGTGGCCGGAGACTCGATGGCCGAAATAGATTTTTTGGGTTTTTTGGTTTTGGGGATTTTGGGGGTATTGATTTGGATTTTTGAGAAGAAGAAAGCACCATGCCTACTTTTGAACATAATGAGGAATGTGGAATTATTATGCAGTTATTTTATGATGGATGATAAATGTGGAATTATATGCATAAGTTCGTAATTTTCTATTTTTAACTGAAGTTAGTGTTTTGTAGGTTACATATTTTGTTCTGTTTAAGACAGGGTTGATGCTTTTGAATTATTTGTTAAAATTAGGGCATAGTTGGAATTTTGTGTTGTGATAATCTGAATGCATCTTGCTATTTAGTTGTATTCGGTTTTGTTGTGTAATTTGTACTCTGCATAGTTGTTTTTATTTATATTATATTTTTTAAACTTATTTATGATTTTTGATGTAATTATCTAATGACGAATGTGGTATCATATGCCTATGGATGTGATATTGATATCATACTCATCTGTTTGTGATTTTGAAGTTTACTGAATTAGTAAGGAGCTGTTAGTGAAATAGATTAGAAGAGAGAGAGAGAGTTTAGTTTAGTTTAGAGAGAGAGAGAGAATGTGCAGACTTGAGTTTAGTTTAGAGAGAGAGAATGTGCAGACTTGAGTTTCATATATTTTTTAAATTTGACACAATAGTCCTTCTAATATAAATTGTTTTACACAATAGCCTCTGGATAATGAAATGACAAAAATACCCTCATATACAAGGCACATGATCAAATTTAACCAAAAAATCTAACTGGGTTTGGCCTAAAGGACAAACCATGCAAGATTTTGAAACATAAAGGACAAAACTTGTCAACTTTTACGCTAAAGGACAGCGCCTGCAATTTGGTATATACATAAAGGACAAAACTTGTAATTTACTCTATAATATATTCAACAAACTGAACTCTTGATGATGAACAAATGGACATTGTCAAGTTAGTAAGTATATCATCTAAGCATCATATGTGATAGATGATTATTTTCATATGTCTATGTTTATGATATTTAAATTCCGAAGCTATAATCTTCCGTTAACATCCAATACTCACACACCTATGTTTCTTCGTGTAGAAGGACAAGGTGCTCCACTCTAAGCAACCAACTTTCTCGCGGATTCAAGTAGGAAAAACTTGCAAAACCGTGAGTATACTCGAATCCCCTCTTTACGTTTACCACTTTTGGGGTGTAACATGTTTACTTACAAAACTTACACATGAAATTTATGCATAAATGCACAAACATTCCTATAACATGCTTGTATACGTGATTACTTGATACATTGAACTTGGGTTTATTTCATCTTGTGTTAGACTTATCATTAGCTTCGATCGAGCCTATCCTTGACATATATAGCGCTACAAGATTAATACACCACTCGTAGACTTGAGGTTATGTCATGAGCTTATTGGGTTTCATCATTGGTTTGATATGTTAAACACATGCCGATTTTAGTGTTTATCTTGTATCATTAGCTTGCCATGAGGAATCATTTGAACTTATCTTTTTATGCTACATATGTATTAAACTTGTATACTCGCATTTGCTTTTGCATTGAACTTTATTTTAAACATATTACAGGTTGAGGATGACGATTGCTATGAATTGAAGTAGCGTTGATGCTTAGATACACACATAGACACTTTAGGTCTAATATGTTTTAAAAATTTTGTTCATGTTGTTATGTATTTTCATTAAACTTGTTGTTATTTGAAATTCCTTGTAATATTTGACAATTTAATCTATGAAATGAAAAACGGTTTATTTAAATATTGTCACAAATAGTGTGATGAAGTCTCTTGCAACCTTTTTCGTCCCGCTTCGATGATTCCGCCATTGGTTGGGGTCTGACAAATTGGTATCAGAGCCATAACTATAGGGAATTAGGTAAAATTTCCATGTTCGACCTAGTCTATAGTAAGTACCTCATTTTGACCATTCTTGTTTCATGCTTAAAATGTTATGCTTCCAATTTTGCTTCTTTTCTCTTCTTTTGGTCTTAAAGCTTACATAATGTCGTTCCTAAAACATTTTACACAATACACTTGAAGACTTGAAGACACTCTTTATACAAAAGAGACGAGTTTACCAAAACAGGCGTGAAACCCACAATTTGGTGAACGACTCTCATCCCACTTATACTTTATTTTTGCACGAAATTACGCCATTAAGCTAGGAGTGAAATCCACATCTTAATGATAAATTTCCAACTCAAACTCTAGTGGACCCTCGTCAAAGTGTCGAAATTATATTTTGACCCGACGAGTACCAACCACATTAGGGTACGAAATTGTCGCAACCCCCGGCCCCTATCTCTTGTGATCGGGCGGACACGTTATTTGGCAGCGGAATTTACATCAGGACCGTAGTTATGAAATATCTTATCAGAGTAAAATACCATATTTTTATATTAATAAACACATGGGAAATTCCCAAGTTTCTATTACAAACATGTTTATAGGGATAAACCCTAATTTATTAAATTTAAAACATCGTCTTTATTTAGGCAACTTTTATAGCCACATTTTTCCAAGCCTTCAGTGCTCTCCAGCTGGCTTCTATTTGGCTTTCACATTTTGTTACCTGAAACGCGTTTTAAAAACATTTGTCAGTGGGAAATACTGGTGAGTGAATCCCAATTTAATCACATTTTGTTACCTGAAACGCGTTTTAATATTTTAGGAATGTCGGAAGTATTTTAGGAGGGTTGTTATATCCTCCCCACCTTGTTTTAGAACTCGTCCTCTAGGTCTACTGGAATAGGTGTGGATATTTCCTCTGCATCTCTGATTCAAGCTCCCATGTGTACTCTGGTCCTCTCTTAGAATCTCATTTTACTTTGACTAGAACTAATCTCTTGTGTTTAAGATTCATGACTTTCATGTCTTTAATTTGTAGAGGCTTTTCTACGAACTTGAGTTTCTCATTTACCTCTATGTCCTTAAGAGGTACCACCAGTGATTCATCGGCTAAGCACTTTTTGAGACTGCATACATGAAATACATCATGTATTCCTGCCATTTCCTCTGGCAGTTGTAGCTGATACGCTACTGGTCCTATTCTTTTAATAATCTCAAAACTTGTCTCCTACCTGAAACTCCTACGACTTTCGCCTGTTATCAGCATAACTCTTTTGTCGATCGCGTGCTACTTTTAGTCTTTCCTTGACTTGAATAATCTTGTATGTTGTTTCTTGCACTATCTCTGGTCCAGATAATTGCTTTTCTCCAATTCCTGCCCAACAGACTGGGGTCCGGCACTTTCGTCCATAAAGTGCTTCGAATGGTGCAGCATTGATACTAGTATGATAGCTGTTGTTATAAGACAATTCTATTAATGGTAAGTGATCGTCCCAATTTCCTCCAAAATCAATTACACAAGCTCTAAGCATATCTTTCATTATCTGAATCGTCCTTTCGCTTTGTCCATCCGTTTGAGGATGATAAGCGATGCTTAGGTTTAGCTTGGTTCCCATTGCTTTTTGGAAACTTGCCCAAAATGAGAAGTAAAACGGCTATCTCTATCAGAAACAATAGATAAAGGAATTCCGTGTAATGAAACTATTTCATTTACATATAACTTAGCTAACTGTTCCATACTGAAGGTTTCCTTCATCGGTAAGAAATGAGCATATTTAGTTAGCCTGTCTACAATTACCCAGATTGTATCATTACCTTTTCTTGTCTTGGGTAATTTGGTAACAAACTCCATTGTTATCAATTCCCGTTTTCATACAGGCATTTCCAATTGCTGTAACAAACCTGCGGGTTTCTGATGTTCAGCCTTAACCTGTGAACAAGTTAGACACTTGGCGACATAACCTGCTATATCCTTTTTCATTCCTATCCACCAGAAATTCTTTCTTAAGTCTTGATACATTTTATCACTTCCAGGATGTATCGTATACTTAGACTTATGGGCTTCTTATAATACACGGTGGCGTAGGTTTCCTAGTTTTGGTTTCCATATTCTTTCTTATGGAATCTTCAAATTCCATCCTGTAACACCCTTCTTGTTACTTCTCGACTTAAATCAAAATACATATGATTTTATATAGATAGAGTGCGTCTAGATTAAAACATAAGTCCAAAGAGACCAAACATTAGTCAACTACCGACTAACTAAAATAAAATTTAAAACTTCAAAACGTGGATGACAATTCATTTACAGCTTAACCATAGTCTAGACAAAGTTAAGTTTAACGCGGAAGCTTCAAAAATTCGTGTTCGGTTCTTAAAAAGATGCTTGATCATGGTCCACATACATGTAATACCTGAAACTGGAGATTTAAAACAAATCTTAGCATTAGAATTCTTAGAAATATTTCTTAATCGAAACTACGCTTAAAAACGGATTTGATTAGCTAGGATATAAAAGAATTTTGACAAAAATGTTTAGGATCTACCGTAACTTACGGTACCACCGTAAGTTACGGTGGTTGCTGGAAAATCCAGATCTGCCGTAAAGCAGTAAAGGACTGCCGTAAGCCTTTTTATGTCTACCGTAAGTTACGGTACCACCGTAACTTACGGTATTCCCTGTAAGTTCATGATTTGGTTGTTTTGTTTGTTCGGCCAAACCAAATTCTCGGATCTCTCATTCTATCAAACCAACATGTTAATTTCTCGCATTCTATTATGTCCTTTATCAACTATAACAAAGGCCAATTAGCTATATTACGAAACATTTGTCACGCATAAATTGATTATTCGACCCGTTCTAACTTTACTCATTTCTCTATCATTTGACTAGGAAGCTTATGGCACTTTATACCCAACATCCGGGGGTTATTATCACCCGCATTTCTTTACCAATCTCATGGCTTAATGCTCTTGTGATTGTTATCGCCTTTTTAACTCTCTAAAACACTAGTACAATAATTTACACAACAAATCAACCCGTTTGGTTCATCTTGTGGAATCCTCCAATATGATGACTACCAAACGGTTTCTTGTCACTCTAAGCCTATTAAATCAAGTAACGATCATGGTCGCTACATTCAACACCATAACTACCCTACAACGAAATTTCGCAAAATTTAACAACAATTCGTTTAATGTAACGGGTCAAGTTACATACCTTTAGTGCACGCCCTTCAACCGCAAATCACCACCGGCTTGTCCATTCGACGTTCCGGTATCCTTTCCTATAGAGTTCAATTATATCACGTTTAGAACTCTTTTTTTTTAATCACATTTCGCATAATAGCCAAAACATCACAATTAGGTGTTTTAACTTCAAAATTCCAGTTTCGAGCCTTCTTTGAGGCATTTCAACAAACACTTTAAGGGCAGAATTTTACATGATTATTTAGCAATTCCCTAGCTTATCATCTAGCCCGAATTTCCCATCAATCAACCCATTTTACACAATTGTTAGCTTCTAAATTTCTGAAGTCACTTCACAATTGTCAAATTACACTAAAACAACACCCAATTTCCTAGTGTTTATCAAGTTCTACATAACCCACTAATCACCTACAATGGTGTTCATGGATTTTACTAAAATTTCACATGATTTCAACTTGTATTTGTCCAGGGTTTGTCCCTAGCCACTATATTGTTCCTAATGCATCATAAAACAAACATGCAACCATGAATTTCAGATTTTCCCAATTTCATGAGAATTTCGAGTTGAGAGTTTTCATCAAATTTTACATACCTTGTAATCCTCTTGTGATGAGGATTAATAATCTATGCTCGATTTTCGATTTCAGCTTGATTTGAGCCCTCAATTTTGTGAATTATGTGATGAATTAGGGCTTGGTGAGGAGCTCTGGTCGCCCCCTGCGTCCCATGTACGACCAGACACACTTTTGTGTGTTTGGTCCTTATTATTTTTTTTTATCTAATTAAGTTTCAGATTTTACAAGATAAGCCCCTCTACTTTTGTTTATCATAAAGTTTGGTTGTTTTTAACCCTATTATAAGTTACTTCTAGAAATTAGCTAACTAGGTTAAAATTCCTAGTTAGTAAATTCTTGTTTATTTATACTTTATAATTCTAATATAAAGTTTTATATTTTCGGGGTGTTACAAGTCCACCCCCCTTAAAAGGGTTTCATCCCCGAAACCAAAGTACGTACCAAATAATATAGGGTGGAGACGTCGCATCTCCTCTTCGGACTCCCACGTAGTGTCCGAACCTTTCCTATGCTCCCATTTGACCTTGACTTGCTTAATCACTTTGTTCCTCAAACTCTTCTCCTTACGATCTAAAATCGCAATTGGTTTTACTACATAGTTGAGGCTGTTATCCACCTCGATATCATCGTAGTGGATACGAGCAGTTTCGTTTGCTAAACATTTTCGGAGATGTGACACGTGGAATGTGCCATGTATTCCACTCAACTCTTCCGGTAGCTCGAGGCGATATGCCACCTTGCCAACCCCGTTCGATGATTTTAAATGGCCCGATAAACCTCGGGCTTAGTTTCTCTCTTTTTCTGAATCGGATAACACCCTTCCTTGGGGAAAACTTTTAGCATAACTATATCACCTATTTCCTATCCTTTGTCGCCCTTTTAATCGGGTTGTCTTTTGACCATTCAGTCACTGAGTCCGTCAGCATACTTACTTGACGCTAGTTTTATATTAACAAGCGCTCTACATAGGTCACAGTGTTATTTAGGCTACAACTTGTTTTATTGCCTAAACTAATTGGTCACCATTTTACCTCATACCTCGTCATTCGGGTATGCAATATTGCCATCATCGGCCCTTTGCGTGCTTATAATTTCATATCTAGTCATTCACACTATAACATGATTACATTCTATATTACTTTTGTGTCCATGATCACATCACGCCATGTTTAGTTTTACATCGACTTTTCATTCTTAAGAATCTTTCCTCCGAATGCATCATCTTACAGCTTTCGGCGTTAGACCTATATTCTTTAGTACTAACCATTTTCTAATTTCTCTCTCGGTATTCATAGGTGTTAGAACATCGTTTCTTTACTAAAACTAAATTTTAGTTTAATGTTTTTCTCTTTAACCATGTCGATTAATCATATCAAGGAATTGACGACAAGGATTATTCTTCGGGATTATCATTTTACGCGAGAAATCATAATTGGTTCTCCACGCTTTATATTATCGACCCGTAGGTTCCTTTACTTAGCCTTCTAGACTATTCTATTAGGTCTTCACCTTTTTAGGGTGAGACCCCCCCCCCCCTAGCATGTTCCATTTGTATTTGTGACCCAATGGTCATTTTGTTCCCGTAGGCCTTTACATTGTTTATAATTTGGAGGTTATGGTGATCCCATGGATCATCTTCTATTCGTTTGACCTTGACCGTAGTCTAAGGCTACACTCATTTTCTTTCGGATTATCTTTCCAACTCTATGACTTCTTATGTGTCCTTCGCGTCGGTTTATTTTACTCATACCGTTATTTGGTTTATGCCTCTATTCCCTTTCAACCCGTTACTCGGGCTCTTGATCTTGATGTTTTTAACACTCCGGTTTCATTGGTTTGCATTTTCCCTTTCATACTCTTTTATGACCTATCCCATAGATTCAATAATATTTCACGCCTTCGTTATCCAGGTTACGCTTACTTGGGATATCAACCACTATACTTTATTCAACCCACCCAACATTAAAGTAGTTGAACATGACTATCGAAATTTCTGTTTTTACAAAATTTTATCGTTTTCTCAGTCATAACTCTTAATCCGAGTCTCTTGACTTTTAATTCGCATTCTTGACTGTTGGTTACGCATTTATCTGAAAACATACCTATTAATTGAGTATTTTATCGATATTATTTTCATAGCAACCCTTCCGGCATTCCTTAAGACTTTGTTTCTCGATTTATTTGGTCGTATCAGCAAAATCCACCGCTTTTACTCAACCAAGTCTTTTATTCTTCCACTCGTCTGGTTTGACTTGTTCGTGTGAGTTCCATCGCCTATGACAGTCAACTTTATCCTTATGCCTTGACATTCTAAATTGTCGATTCATATTTTCGTTTACTTGATTCTTATCCCTTCCCTTGGGCTCATTATCTTAATGTAATATGTTCCCATTATCCGGCTTCCGTTTACTTTTATTATCAAGCACTTTACTTAATTAATCCGTACACCACCTTTCTTTTGTCAGCGACCCTTAGGTCTGTTTCTTTTACAAATGTCCCGAAGGCCCATGTCTCAAGTCTTATTTGGTAAACTACTGTTATTGTTATTCGGCCTTTGGGGTTTACTCATTCTTATTCTAACGCTTTCATAATATTTGTCTTACTAATTCTTTTACATATTCACCCTCATCAAGGTGATTATCGTTCTTCCTCATGAGGAATTTATTAATAACATGTTACTTGGGTATCTACCCATACCCGAGCTTTTAAATCCAAATTTATTGGTATTTCATTATTTACAGCAACAAATAATACATATTGTCCATTTAGTTTCTTTTTCGAGGATATTCCTATCCAAATCTTAATCTTTTGATTTCTGACTTTGACTCATTGTTACAATAACAAAATCAATTCATTTCATGTTATTGTTTCATATCGTTGTATGGAATTTATCCACATCGTTTGTTGACATAAACGATGTTTCTATCTGTTTCATTTAGTTTGGCTTAGTCTATAACCATGTCCTTGTCATTTATTACTATTGTAAACTCCCAGGGTTCGGGTGTTATTACACTCCTCCCTATTATGATGCTTATGTTTCATTACGTTCTCGGGTTCGAGTGTGCGCGCACCCCTTCCCAAGGCAATATTTATCATGATTATTTTTACCTCGATGCTCAACGAACAGTTTCAGCACCTCTTATAAACAATAGAACTTTTATTATTACCTCTTTCTATTTTTCAAAGCCTTGGTAATTTCGTTAACACTAATGTAGAATGTTAAATAAATCGATATAAAACAAACGATTTATTTGCACTCGTAATAATTAAAAATTCATGCTGAAATTTAATTTAGAAGAGTATACCTGAAACGACATCAGGTTCAGCTTTAGCCTCCGTGGCTGTTATATAAAGCAACTTTGTCCTCGATTTCTGGGCATCAGACTTTGTGTCGGTTGTGTCCTTGGTTCCAAGCCTCTCTGGACATTTAGACTTTTTATGTCTTGGCTTACCACATATGCCCTTGTGAATTTTTCCACAAAATCTACACTGATGTAACACACTTTTTGTAACTCCCTTCTTGGGAGCTTTATTAGACTTAGACTTCTTTACGGATCTTGGATTCATATCCAACACCCTCCTTTCTTCTATTTCTTGTAGTATGTTGTCTTTCGATTCAGCCATCATATCGTTCACCACCGGCACGATTGTGGTTTGTAATCTATCAATATATTGTGATAGACTATTTTCTAGAGCTTTTCCAACCTCCTCGGAAATCTTAGCTTTCATTTGTTCAGTCAATTGAGATGTCGAATCATCTCCGGTTACTCCAGACATTTCTTTAACTGAAACATCCATCATGATTTATCAATAATTATTTAATTCATTTCCATCTTATTATACGGAAAATTTATATCACTCTCACTCAATCATAAATAATGTGTTATTCTTTTTCGGTTTGGTCAAGTATATATCTTGCCTTACCTTTCTTACTTAGTGTATTTTCCCGGGTTCGAGCGTATTCATACACTCATCCCATCTTTCCCTCATCTTGAAATTGAAATGTTTACACTAATTGTTAAACATTTTATTTATGACATATGCGTCATTCATTTTGATCTAGCCAAGTTCACCACTTGCTTAAACCATTTATGCTTAGTGCACTTTTCCGGGTTTGAGTGTGTAAACACGCACTTCCCGTGTATATCAATTCAAATTTCCTTTTTTCTAGTATTCTAGTAAGTCTACTAAAGCAATTAATTCTTACCGGACGATCGATCAAGCTTGAACCGAACACTTTGTTAACAACCTTGAGCTCTGATTACCAACTTGTAACACCCTTCTTATTACTTCTCGACTTAAATCAAAATACATATGATTTTATATAGATAGAGTGCGTCTAGATTAAAACATAAGTCCAAAGAGCCCAAACATTAGTCAACTATCGACTAACTAAAATAAAATTTAAAACTTCAAAACGTGGATGACAATTCATTTACAACTTAACCATAGTCTAGACAAAGTTAAGTTTAACGCGGAAGCTTCAAAAATTCGTGTTCGGTTCTTAAAAAGATGCTTGATCATCGTCCACATACATGCAATACCTAAAACTAGAGATTTAAAACAAATCTTAGCATTAGAATTCTTAGAAATATTTCTTAATCGAAACTACGCTTAAAAACGGATTCGATTAGCTAGGATATAAAAGAATTTTGACAAAAATGTTTAGGATCTACCGTAACTTACGGTACCACCGTAAGTTACGGTGGTTGCTGGAAAATCCAGATCTGCCGTAAAGCAGTAAAGGACTGCCGTAAGCCTTTTTATGTCTACCGTAAGTTACGGTACCACCGTAACTTACGGTATTCCCTGTAAGTTCATGATTTGGTTTTTTTGTTTGTTCGGCCAAACCAAATTCTCGGATCTCTCGTTCTATCAAACCAACATGTTAATTTCTCGCATTCTATTATGTCCTTTATCAACTATAACAAAGGCCAATTAGCTATATTACGAAACATTTGTCACGCATAAATTGATTATTCGACCCGTTCTAACTTTACTCATTTCTCTATCATTTGACTAGGAAGCTTATGGCACTTTATACCCAACATCCGGGGCTTATTATCACCTGCATTTCTTTACCAATCTCATGGCTTAATGCTCTTGTGATTGTTATCGCCTTTTTAACTCTCTAAAACACTAGTACAATAATTTACACAACAAATCAACCCGTTTGGCTCATCTTGTGGAATCCTCCAATATGATGACTACTAAACGGTTTCTTGTCACTCTAAGCCTATTAAATCAAGTAACGATCATGGTCGCTACATTCAACACCATAACTACCCTACAACGAAATTTCGCATAATTTAACAACAATTCGTTTAACGTAACGGGTCAAGTTACATACCTTTAGTGCACGCCCTTCAACCGCAAATCACCACCTTTAGTCATTCCTTTCAATTTTTCAGTATCATCCTTGATTACTGATTCCTATGCTTTTCTAATATGTTCGTTTAAATCTATCTGCAAATTTAATTTAAGAGAACGTACTCTTTTTGACTTTTCGTGATACTTTTGACTTAAAGCATCAGCTACAACATTTGTCTTTCCTGCATGATACTGGATATTACAATCATAATCACTTAGTATCTCCATCCAACGTCTTTGTCTCATATTCAATTCCTTTTGCCCAAAAATATATCTTAAACTCTTATGATCGGTAAAAATGGTAAACTTACTACCGTAAAGGTAATGTCTCCAAATTTTCAGGGCAAAAATTATGGCTCCTAATTCTAAATCATGGGTTGTATAATTCTCTTCATGATTCTTAAGTTGTATAGATGCGTAGGCTATAACCTTTTGACGTTGCATCAACACACATCCATAACCTAACTTAGAAGTGTCACAATAGACTACAAAGTCTTCAGTTCCTTCTGGTAACGCTAGTATGTGTGCGTTGGTTAATATTTGCTTAAGAATTCTAAAGGCTTCTTCTTGTTTTGGTCCCCATTCAAACTTAACGGATTTACAGGTTAGTTTAGTTAAGGGAATGGCTATTCTAGAAAAATCTCGGATAAACCTTCTATAATAACCGGCTAATCCTAGAAAACTTCTAATCTCTGTTGGTGACTCAGGGGTTTTCCATTTAGTAATCGCCTCAATCTTTGTGGCATCCACATGAATTCCTTCATGATTGACTAAATGTCCTAGAAACTGCACTTCTTATAACCAAAATTCGCATTTCGAAAATTTAGCGTAAAGCTTTTCTTTTCTCAGCAAATTTAGGAGTGCATGCAGATGCGCTGCATGTTCCTCTTTACTTTTAGAGTAAATGAGAATATCATCTATAAAGACAATTATGAATTTATCCAAATATGGCTTACATATTCGGTTCATCATGTCCATAAATGCGGCTGGGGCATTGGTTAAACCAAATGGCATGACAGTAAATTCATAATGGCCATACGTTGTTCTAAAAGCGGTCTTAGGAATGTCCTCTTCCTGTACCTTTAATTGATGATATCCTGAGCGTAAATCGATTTTAGAAAAGAATCGAGCTCCTTGTAATTGATCAAACAAATCATCGATTCTCGGTAATGGGTACCGATTTTTAATCGTGACTTTATTCAATTCATGGTAATCAATGCACATTCGCATTGACCCGTCTTTCTTTTTGACGAATAAGATCGGTGCTCCCCAAGGTGATTGGTTGTATGAATCCTTTCTCCAACAGTTCGTCCAATTGTTTCTTTAATTCTTTCATTTCTGCTGGTGCCAAACGGTAAGGTGCCTTGGCAATTGGTGCGGTTCCTGGTAACAGATGGATTCTGAATTCGACTTCTCTGTCCGGCGGTAGTCCTGGTAGTTCTTCTGGAAATACATCTGAAACTTGAGATACTACAGGAATATCTTTCAATTATTTTCCTTTAGTGTTAAGATTATAGAAATCATATACACTAGTGATCCTTTTCTAGCATAACTTGTTGTTTTCGTTACAGGGATGAATTTTGTGGATCTGGTTGGCTTATCTCCTTTTATTGTGATCTTTTCACCTTTTGGTGAATTTACTTGTATTGACTTTTGATCACATAGAATACTGTCTTTATTGGTTACCAATCAATCCATTCCTAATACAATATCAAATCCTGCCAGATTCATTGGGTAAAGGTTTGCCATAAAACTTTGGTTTAAAATTTCTATTCTTGCTCCCTGCAAGATTTCAGTAATCTTGATGGTTTCTCCATTTGCTGTCTCTACTAGACATTTTTGTTGGAGTTTAGTTAATGGTTGGTTGAGAAGTTTGCAAAATGAAGTATTAATAAAACTTTGGTTCGCACCAGAGTCAAATAATACTTTAGCAAAAACATCATTAACTAAAAATGTACCAGCAATCACGTCCGGAATCATTTTGGCTTCTTCTGCAGTCAGAACAAATGCTCTAGCATTTTAGTGGTTTTGTTGTTTGTGGCTGGAGCTAGTTTCAGACAATTCGGCTTAATATGACCTTGTTCTCCACAATTGTAGCATATCTTATTGTTGGGTTTCTTCCTGCAGTCTTCTTTCTTGTGTCCACATATTTTGCAAAAATTGCAGTATATGGAGCATCTTCCAGAATGCTTCCTTTTACAATACTTGCAATAAGGTGCAGAAGTAGAACCTACATTTTTTCCACGATTGGAATTTCCGTAGCGAAATTCCTGGGTAAGTTTCTGGACTAGGTTCTTCCTCTGGTTTTCTTCTTGTGTTCGTACCAGTTCATCTGTCAAGGTATTATCAAGTTATACAACTTCTTCTATGGTTTGTGGTCTAGCTGCCTTGACTACATGTCTAATTTCACTGATTAATCCTCAGATGTAATGGGAGATTAATACTGGTTCTGGTGATGCTAGGGTTGGCACTATTCTAGCATATTCGAAGAATGTAGTAGTGTAACCCTTACTATCCACTCCAGTCATCGTAAGGTTCAAGAACTTATTTGCTATCAGTTCCTTTTCATTAGGAGGACAAAATTTCCTTTCAACCATGTTCTTAAACTCATTCCATTCCATACTATAAACTCTGTCGCTTCCCCTAGACTGGAGGATCGTGTTCCACCATTCTAATGCTGAGCTTTTAAACAAATTAGAAGCAAACATTATCTTATCCTTTTCTGCGCACTTGCTTATTTTCAAGACTGCCTCAGTCTTTTCTATCCAGCGTAGAGCTGCAATGGCTCCTTCATTGCCCGAGAATTCTATTGGTTTACAAGACCAGAATTCTTTGTAAGAACAACCATAAGACATGGTTCTTCTTCTTTTTGGAATAGACAATTGAAGTAATGGTCCATTGTTCATGCTGTGATTAGGTTCAGTATGTGATCGCTTACTTCCACTATTATTGTTATTATTTTCTGCTTCCCAAACATTTTGGATAATAGCTGGCATAGCATCTCTAATTCCTTGGGTTACAATGTGTCGAATGTCACTGTTATTTATTTGATTAGCATTATTCTGGTTTTCCTGATTTGCTGGGTCGGCCATCTGGATTATAAACGTTTCCCAAGTATTAATATCGCAAGACAATATCCAATGCAAACAATCACACAACAAGCATATTGATCCAAAACCGTTGAACATTGCGACCTTTACTCTATTATATATATATATATATATATATGCATCTAATACAAACCATAACTGGAAATTAAAATAAAATACTAGTATGCATCAGTAACTATAGGATTATCTATTATATATATATATATATATATATATATATATATTCAAGTCACACACACATATATATATATACATATATATATTTATATTATTATTATTATTACTATTTAGTGGGGATCCATCCAAAATTGCATATTACGCTCATCATATTTCCAGACGAGTCGTTCCCCTATTTGTCTCATTCTTTCACTTCCTTCTAATATCTCCTCACTAAAGGTGCGGAGTACTTGCACATTCTCAGTGCTCATGGGTGGTGCGGGTGCTGGTATGGGATCAGGGTATTGTGGCATTGGTTCTTCGTAAGGGTACGGGTTCTCTAGAATTTCCCTGATATATTGGTCATTATCATAATATGGGTCAAGAGGGTCAAGGTTTGGATAGGGTGCTACTGGGTTTTGCATGGGTTCATCTTCTAGTGGGTAGCGTTGTTGATAATCCCTATGGTCGTCAAACCATGGGTCATAGTCTGGGGGATGGGGTGTTGGTACCCTAGGAATCTCGGCTGGGTCAAAAGCAGGTATTTGTGGCTGGTCTACTGGGCTTAGTTCAATTTCCATGGGTTGTGTGGGAAATAGTGGTAACGGCTGGGGTGCTATGAGTTGTTCTAGATTCGAGTCTGCAGCTGTAGTTGCTAAGATATGAAAATTTGCTAATCTCCTATTGATCATATCCTGTGTTTGAGCATTCATTTCTCTATTCGCGCCTGCTAAAGCTCGCTGCTGCTGAAGTTTTCTCATCCTTTTTCTACGTTCATGAGCTCCTCTGCTGAACCATCCTCTTTTCTTAGGAGGGAATGGCTCCTCAGATTGTGCTTTGAACACGAAAATCCCTTCTTCGGTGTCAGCCGAATACCCCTAGGGGGTAGGCTGTGAAGAGGTGCCTTCATCCCTAGGTGAACTGGACAGTTGACGGTAAGCGTCCGAAGGTCCTTGGTCACTCATACTGTAAACTAACAAATTGTCAAATAACATAAAATAATAATCTACACGTATGCACATAGTCTCATTGATTATTTCCTAGCAAAATTGATAATTTCAATGTCAGCAGAACACTTCTTTGGCAAAAATTAGTGGTTGTGGCTCTGATACCACTCTCTATCGCAACCCCCGGCCCCTATCTCCTGGGATCGGGCAGACGCGAATTCAGATTAAGTGGTATCGTTGCTTATCATTATTTGGCAGCGGAATTTACATCAGGACCGTAGTGATAAAATATTTTATCAGAGTAAAATACCACATTTTTATATTAATAAACACATGGGAAATTCCCAAGTTCCTATTACAAACATGTTTATAGGGATAAACCCTAATTTATTGAATTTAAAACATCGTCTTTATTTACGTAACTTTTATAGCCACATTTTTCCAAGCCTTCAGTGCTCTCCAGCTGGCTTCTATTTGGCTTTCACATTTTGTTACCTGAAACGCGTTTTAAAAACATTTGTCAGTGGGAAATACTGGTGAGTGAATCCTAATTTAATCACGAAGTATTTTATCCTTTAACAGTATTGAGAGCGATTACAATGTTTATATCTACACAATTACTCATATTACACATTGGCTATCTCGTTGTCCAATGGTAACGTGTTCCACATTTTGTATACAAAACCCCAACATACCGGCAATAATTGAAGAATTACAAAGTCTCAATCACTGCTAATCATATATAAAACTATTTAAGGTTTTGTAAAATAGTTTGTAAAAAGGTTCACAAAAAGGAGATTACTCACATTGCTAGTTTAGACTTTTCCTGTGGTTTCCTGGTTATAATCTAATAATTTAAACAATGCACACGCGTTAGTATAATAACCCAATATTTACATTAGTTATACCCTCCCCGAGACAGAACTCCAAAGACTACGCCGGGCAGAACCTCGACAGCCGTTACGGAGCGCTAGATCAATCGGGCAGCGTATCTAATACGTTACCGGGGTTAAAATACTTACAACGAGGCAAAGCTTCGCTACTTTAGTGGGTAGAATTCCTGAATATAGCTTCTACACTATAGAATTTGAGAGAGAAATTCGTGTTTGAACATCGGAAACTGAAGGCCGATCGATCCAATTTATAGGATCTGATTCTGGCTTTCTCGCGGCCCGCGTAGGAAAAAGAAGGGGTCTTCGTGGCCCCCGACGTAGGGTTTTTAGGGCGTAGCTTGATCAACTCACAAGTGTAGGTCTGCCACGATCGTGCCACTTGGCGGCTCCGGGTGAGGCTGCGTAGCCTAGTTATCGCGCCCCGCGTAAGCCGAAGAGAGAGTCTTCGGGGCCCGCGAGCGACACCAAGATTTTGTTTTTAATTAATTTTTATAAAAGTAAAGGTATTTTAGACCAAATCTCGTATACGGGGTGTATTTTAGGATGGATATGAGTGTTCTTAATATTTTAGGGATGTCGGAAATATTTTAGGAGGGTTGTTATAGAAATCGTCAAGTTAGGGGTGAAACCTGCACCTTGTGGATTGAGTCCCGTTCCTCGATTTTCGATCTCGCCAAAGTTTAGATTGTTTCGATCGATTAGAGACGTGTAGTAACTAGAAGGGTAAGATATCGTTAATCGATTCTCTACGAGAGTATCTTACCTATAGGCCAAAGCACGTTTCTCTAATTTGAAAGAACTTTCGATTCACTTTGGAACAGTCGACGTTTCGAAACCCGAAACATTCTCATGTTTTATGAGCCTCTCTTTTATGTGATTCAATTTATATGTGATTTTATCCTTGTTATCTCATTCGTTTCAAAACTGTTACACAATTCGCACGTCTATCGCAATCAAGAACAATAATAATTCTCGTGAACAAACTAAATTTATACTCCTTTTACGCATTCTTACGTGATTATACTTGTGAATACATGTTGAGAACTTATGTTTTATGTGAATTATACATGATACGTGAAAACCTACATGCTTATAGATGCAAAAACCTTGTTTTAAAATTTATGATCAAGTCTCATCCTTTTCTTTTCTTTCAAACTTCTAGACGACTTCTTCAAGCTCGACCGAAAAGCCCAAGTCCAAGAAGGGTTCCCGCTCAGGTTCCATCTCCAAAAAGGAACTCGTAGGCCTCATTGCTGAACAAATGGCCGATCAAATGGCTCAAGGTATACCCGACATCGTCAGCCGCATCCAAACCAACCCTGATTCGCCTCATGGTTCCGTGGACTCTAAGGTGGAGAAACCAAAGACACCATTCCTTTTCAAGCAATTCATGGCTTGTAAATCCTTAGAGTTTACAGGAAAGGATAGTGCAACTGCACTACTTACTTGGTTCGACGCCATGGAGATTACATTCCGCCAAAGTGGCTGTCCAGACGACTTGCGCACCCAAAACGCTACAGGGGTGTTTCGATCAAGAGCCCTTGATTAGTGGACCTCTGAGCGGAGCATAAGAGGCGAGGATGCCGCCCACACTTTACCATGGGCCGAGCTGAAAAGGATCATGAGGGAAGAGTTCTGTCCACCTCACGAACTGAGGAAACTGGAAAGCGAGTTTTGGCACCTGAAGAAAGTTGAAGATGACAATGATGGTTTAACCCTCCGTTTCAAACAACTTAGCATTTTTGTCCCAGACAGGTTGATACCCCTGAGAAAACCATCAACAAATACATCCACCGTTTGCCCAATTCTTTCATGAACCTCGTAGAGGCTGCTTGCCCAGCAACTATCGAGGAAACCTTTCGTTTAGCCGCTCGTCTTAACAGTAACCATGTCATGCGTAGAAATGCCAAGAAAGTGTCATTGAAAAATGCACATCAAGCCACCGTTGAACCCACTGTTGAACCCTCCTCATCCACCAAGAAAAACCGAGGCAAGAAGCGGAAGGCTTCGAGCCAGAATTGCGCGGTCATCACTCCGCCAAAACTTCAACCCTTGCAAGCCATGTCTGCCGTATCCAACGTTGACCCTTCGCGCAAAGGTTACACTGGGACTCAACCCAAGTGTGGCCAATGCCAATATCATCACCCTGAAAACGTTCCATGCCGCAAGTGCGCCAACTGCAACCAATATGGGCACTTTTCTCAAAACTACCACAAACCACCTATGGTCAATCAAAACCAGGCTGTGGTAGCTCAGAACCCTACCCCCAATCAAGCTCAAGCTCGAGTCGCTCATGTGTGAGCGTGTTTTTAATGAGGTGATCTTAAACATTTGGCTAACGTCTGTCCTCAACGAAACCAGCCTCAGCAGCAACCACAACAGCACCAGCAGCAACAGGCGCAATAACCTGCTCGAGGCAGAGCTTTCCTTCTCACCATCGCTCAGGCGCAAAACGCCAATGACATCATTACTGGTACGTTCCTTGTGAACCATGTTTATGCTTCATGTTTATTTGATACTGGCGCCGATAAAATTTTTGTGTCGTTAGAATTCGAACCTTTGCTTAAATGTGAATGCTCTAAGTTGTCAAGATCTTTCGCTGTCGATGTCGCTGATGGTAAATCTGTCGCTGTCGACTCCGTCCAATCCAAGTGTTCCTTGATTCTTAACGATCATACGTTTCGCATTGACCTCATACCTTTGCAAATGGGTAGCTTCGACGTCATAGTAGGTATGGACTGGCTTAGGCGAGTTCGTGCTGAAGTTATCTGTTCTGAGAAGTTCATTCATCTTCCTTTACCCAATGGTGATTCCTTGCATGTCTATGTCGAGAAACCTTCTCAAGGTCTCAAGCTCATGTCGTGCATTCAAGCAAACAAGTGCTTACGCAAGGGTACCTTCACCTTTCTCGCCCACATTGTGGAAAAGAAGGACAGAGGCCCAAGCATAAGTGATGTTCCTGTCGTAAGTGATTTCCCCGATGTGTTTCCCGGCGATCTTCCTGGTCTGCCTCCTACTTGTTCTATCGACTTTCGAATTGACTTAGTACCTGGCGCTACGCCTGTCGCCAAGTCACCCTATCGTCTAGCACCCTCTGAGATGCAAGAGCTTTCGCGCCAACTACAAGAGCTTCTTGATAAAGGCTTTATACTTCCTAGTACATCTCCTTGGGGAGCTCCCGTTCTGTTCGTCAAGAAGAAAGATGGGTCATTCCGAATGTGTATTGACTATCGTGAGCTCAACAAGCTTACTGTCAAAAACCGATACCCTCTTCCTCGCATTGACGATTTCTTCGATCAATTGCAAGGCGTGACCTGCTTTTCAAAGATCGACCTTCGTTCTGGGTATCATCAACTTCGAGTTATCGAAGAAGATATACCTAAAACCGCCTTTCGTACACGATATGGTCACTAGGAGTTCGTGGTCATCCCTTTGGTTTGACCAATGCACCTACAATCTTCATGGATTTGATGAACCGCTTGTGCAAAGCGTACTTGGACCGTTTCGTGATCGTCTTCATCGATGATATTCTTATCTATTCCAAGACGCAAGGAGAGCATGAGCGACACTTGCTCTTATCCTTCAGCTCCTTTGTACCGAACGTCTATACACCAAATTCTCTAAGTGTGAATTTTGGTTAAAAGAGGTTCAATTCCTTGGTCATACTGTCAACAAACTTGGTATTCACGTTGACCCTGCTAAAATTGAAGCTGTGAAGAATTAGATTGCACCAAAGTCTCCGTCTGAAATTCATTCGTTTCTTGGTCTTGCTGGTTATTATCGTCGTTTTATCTCCAACTTCTCGAAGATCGCTGTTCCTCTAACCTCTTGGACTCAAAAAGAAAAACCTTTTTTTTGGGGTCCCGAACAGGAGGAATCTTTTCAAACTCTCAAGGACATGCTTTGTAATGCTCCTATTCTTGCACTTCCCGATGGTAACGACGACTTCGTCGTGTATTGTGATGCTTCGAACCTTGGTCTTGGTTGTGTTCTCATGCAACGAGACAAGGTTATCGCTTACGCGCCGAGGCAACTCAAGATACATGAGAAGAACTACACTACTCACGACCTTGAACTTGGCGCAGTTGTTTTTACATTGAAGATTTGGCGATACTACCTATATGGTACAAGTGTGTGGTCTTCACCGATCATAAGAGCCTTCAATATATCTTCAACCAAAAAGAACTGAACATGGGTCAACATTGTTGGGTGGAGTTGTTGAACGACTAGACTGCGAAATTCGCAACCATCCAGGAAAAGCGAATGTAGTAGCCGACGCTCTTAGTCGTAAAACTCATGTAAAGGGTATTCGTTATCTCCAACTCATTAACGATCTTCAAAACCGCATTCGTGAAGCTCAAAATGCCTCTATTAACGAAGGTAGCCTCTCTGTTGAGATACAAGGCCCTGTTGAGCAAGATATCGTGTCCAAATCCGATGGTATTTTGTACTGCTGCAATCGTATCTGGATTCCTAATCGTGAAAACCATCGATACTTTCTAATGAAAGAGGCACACAAATCAAAGTATTCCGTTCATCCTAGCACTGAAAAGATGTACCAGGATATGCGTATGTCTTACTGGTGGCCTGGGATGAAGAGGGATATCGCCTCTTACGTTGCAAAATGTCTCACTTGTTCGAAGGTTAAAGCTGAACATCAACGTCCCTCTGGCTTACTCAAACAACCGGAGATTCCTGTCTGGAAATGGGAGAGCATTGCTATGGATTTTATCACCAAACTCCCTCGTACTTCTTTTGGTCATGATAGTATTTGGGTGATCGTCGTTTGATTGACCAAATCAGCTCATTTTCTCCCCATTCGTGAAGATTTTAAAGTCGAGAAATTGGCTAGAATCTACACTGATAAGATCATCTGTCTTCATGGTATTCCCATTGACATCATTTCCAATCGAGATGCTCGTTTTACGTCTCGTCTTTGGCAAACTTTTCAATCTGCTATGGGTACTGTTCTTAACGTTAGCACCGCTTTTCACCCTCAATCTGATGGTCAAACCGAGCGTACTATCCAAACCTTAGAGGATATGCTTCGTTTATGCGTAATCGATTTTGGTGGCAACTGGGATTCACACTTGCCTTTGGTCGAATTCTCGTACAACAACAGTTATCATGCGAGTATTCAAATGTCACCTTTCGAAGCATTGTATGGTCGCAAGTGTCATTCGCCTATTTGTTGGTACGAGATTGGTGAATCTCAATTCACTGGTCCGTAGCTTATACAAAAAGCAATAGACAAGATTTTACAGGTTCGAGACAACTTACTAAAAGCCAGGAGCCGACAAAAGAGTTACGCCGATAAGCGTCGGAAACCCTTGGAATTCGAGACAGGTGACTTCATACTTCTCAAGGTATCCCCTTGGAAGTGTGTGGTTCGATTTGGTAAGAAAGGGAAACTCGCACCTCGCTACGTTGGTCCTTTCAAGATCCTCGAAAGGATTGGCAAGGTTGCTTATCGACTGGACCTGCCTGAAGAACTCAACAACGTACACCCTGTCTTTCACGTATCCAATTTAAAGAAGTGCCTAGCTGATGAAGGACTTCAAGTCCCACTCGAAGACCTCCAAGTCAACAAGACTCTACATTTTGTGGAAAAACCTGTCGGAATTATGGACCAAGGAGTGAAGATTTTGAGGCGCATTAAAATTCCTATCGTCAAGGTTCGATGGGAAGGAAAACGTGGCGCTGAATTCACTTAGGAACTCAAGAGTGACTTGAAGAAGAAATATCCGCACCTTTTCGTTACTTCTTCCTAAATTTCAGGACGAAATTTCCTAAAGGAGGGGAGATTGTAACGCCCTGCTCTTTCGTACTTTCCGTAATTAGAAAGTCTTGTTCGTATTTCTATTTTTGGAAAGTCTTGTGTTCGGTAATCGTCCATTCATTGTAATCGTTGTAAATCCGAGACTTGAATCATAAATAAAACTCGTATTTCTTTAAATTCGTGTTATACATACTTCATACATGCTCATACGTTTAATTTCGTGAAACATTTGTAACATATTCGTCAGAATGGGTCACCAGCTCTTGGATTGGTCAAGTTTGTGTTTGTTTATTGTGTTTTCTTCATTTATTAGCAACCTAACTAACCCTAATCACCTCCTATAAAACCCAAATCACTTCCACATTTCTCCCACTTTACAAACACTTCATCCTCACTCTCTAAACACCTCAAATTAGCTGCAAACCAGTAGCAAAAGTCAGATTCAAGGCAGAATCATTCAAGTGCAAAAGTGAGCATATCTCACTCATTTCTCAACCTTTTTCCTTGATTCTTTTTCCTACTTGCTTGGAACAACCTTAGGTATGTTTCCAACAGGTTTTCCATGGAAAACCAAGGCTGGAACATCACCAAATAAGGCTTCAAACTTTCTGTTTTGCTTAAACATTTACTAAACTCACTTAACTTGAGGTTTCTCATACACATTCCTATGTCCTTATGCTCATAATCACTTCTATGGTTAGTTAGACTTAAAAACAAGGTTGTGACACTTAAAATCAGAGGTTAAAACCTCATAAACTTTCTATTTTGGTTAGGGTTTAACCCACAAGTGATGAACAAACTTCAAGCTTGTTGTTTGTGTGATTATAGGACTGGCTTGGGCTATCCTACTTGAAAAATCGACACATTACTTGATGATTTCTTAGATTAGTTGTAGTTAATTTATTCCTATTTGTATGTTCATGACCCTCCTTGAATGTTCATAACATCAAGTATAGTGGTGAACATCTAGAGGTACCTAAATGGAAGATTTGTTCTTCCTCCCTCATGCATGATTTCTATGATACTAAGAGATTCCTAAATGGGGGATTCATCCCTCTACCTCATGCTTGACCAATATAACATATTAATACTCATATAACTTATATAATATATTCAACAAACCGAACTCTTGATGATGAACAAATGGACATTGTCAAGTTAGTAAGTATATCATCTAAGCATCATATGTGATAGATGATTATTTTCATATGTCTATGTTAATGATATTTAAATTCCGAAGCTATAATCTTCCGTTAACATCCAATACTCACACATCTATGTTTCTTCGTGTAGAAGGACAAGGTGCTCCACTCTAAACAACCAACTTTCTCGCAGATTCAAGTAGGAACAACTTGCAAAACCGTGAGTATACTCGAATCCCCTCTTTACGTTTACCACTTTTGGGGTGTAACATGTTTACTTACAAAACTTACACATGAACTTTATACATAAATGCACAAATATTCCTATAACATGCTTGTATACGTGATTACTTGATACATTGAACTTGGGTTTATTTCATCTTGTGTTAGACTTATCATTTGCTTCGATCGAGCCTATCCTTGACATATATAGTGCTATAGGATTAACGCACCACCCGTAGACTTGAGGTTATGTCATGAGCTAATTGCGTTCATCATTGGTTTGATATGTTAAACACATGCCCATTTTAATGGTTATCTTGTACCATTAGCTTGCCATGAGGAATCGTTTGAACTTATCTTTTTATGCTACATATGTATCAAACTTGTATACTCACCTTTGCTTTTGCAGTGAACTTTATTTTAAACATATTACAGGATGAGGATGACGATTGCTATGAATTGAAGTAGCGTTGATGCTTAGATACACACATAGACGCTTTAGGTCTAATATGTTGTATCAATTTTGTTCATGTTGTTATGTATTTTCATTAAACTTGTTGTTATTTGAAATTCTTTGTAATGTTTGACAATTTAATCTATGAAATGAAAAACGGTTTATTTAAATATTGTCACAAATAGTGTTATGAAGTCTCTTGCAATCTTTTCCGTCCTGCTCCGATGATTCTGCCATTGGTTGGGGTGTGACATGAGGTACGGGCTGCTTATTGGATACCTACAACAAACTGTTGGGTTGGGCTTGATAATGGACAAGGCTTATTATACTGCTCCTGATGGGCCAGGTTTCAAGATCTCGAGACCTCATATATAAATTGCAGTTCATCCCCTTTTATGCAGAGATTGAGAGAGAAAAAGAGCTGGATATTCACATAAATTTCTAGGGTTTGTTTTGTGTGTTCTTCAGAAGAATCGCACATCTGATTCTAGTTCTTGATAGTTTGCTAGTCGAGATATTCTAGAGTCTTCATATACACAACAAAACTCTCCAGACAATTGACTCTTGATTCTTCTTTGGTCTCTCGTTTAGGGTTCGTTCATAATTAGCACATGTTCTCTAATTCGTTCTAGGATTTGAATAATGTTCATTCGTTTATCGTTAGATCGTGTATTGTGGTTGAAAGCTTATGAGTTTTGAACAATTCTTGTAGTTTTATTTGAGTCTTGCTTGATTTTTATGAAAGATACCATAATTTTGACAGATTCCATTTCTCTATCCATTGCTTCCTTCCATTATTTTTCTTACTACCTTCTTCATACAAAATGGGATCCACAAAATCTGCATAGAATACATAGTTTGCTGAATTTTCAGAATAACATTGATTCCCTTGATAAAGATTATTCAGTTGTTCCTTTGTTGAGCTTGGGTGTTTTGATATATACGGTTAATGCTTTTAGTTTTCAGCACTTCATTTTCTGAGGATTATGATTCTTCATCATCAAGCTCGATATCATCAGTTTCTGATTCTTCTTCACCATGATGGTCATTGTTAACTGGGGGAGTGGTATCTATTGGTTCCATTGGTAGTGCTTCTTGGCATCACCAATCATTATAACTTCTAAAGTATATGTACACTTTGAATCCCTTGATCTGCGATCTGACGCTGGCTTCACTGAACAAGACATCTCTACTAACAATCATTTTCTTTGTTGTGGGATCATACAACTTGTATGATTTGCTAGTTCATTATAGCCAACAAAGATAGCTTTCTCAACTTTGACATCTAACTTACTTCTTAACTGTTTTGGGACATGTGCATAGGCTATACAACCGAATGTTCGAAGATATTCAACTTTGGGTATCTTCTTAGTTGTGGCACAATTTAACAAATATGTAGCACATGAGACGACATTCATTTGACCAACCTTTCATTTTAATTATGCTTCTACTTAATTCCATGAGTGTTCTATTTTTCTCTCTACCACACCATTTTGTTAAGGGGTGTAGCTAGTGGTGAGTTGATGAAAGATTCCATGTTTATTGAGGAATTCTTGAAATGAACTCCCACAATATTCTTCTCCTCTATCAGTTAGTAGGCTTTTGATCTTGTAATCACTTTGTTTTCGACGAGGGCTTTAAAAAAATTTAAAGTAGAGTAATGCATCCGATTTCAATTACCCAAAAGATACCCAAGTCTTTCTTAAGAAATCATCTGTAAAGGTTATCAAGTGCTTCCACCCTTCTATTGATGGAGTTTTCATAGGTCCACAAATGTCCGAGTGAACAAGTTGAAGAGGCTTGTTTGCATGTTTTCCAAAGACACAATTTTCACATATGGTGTCGGCCATAGAAAATTTTATTAGTCCCCCCACAACGTTATTTATCGCCATATCAGAAAGTGTTTCAAGATTAATGTGATTGTACCTATGATGCCATAAAATCGATGAGTCATGAGTGGTTATATTACATACTTTTGCTGAGATATCCCAATTAGGGTTTAGAGGGAACATTGTGTTACCGGTCTAGTACTCGCTGACTACTTCTCCACAACCGAATACTTCTAGTCTTTTGTTATCTCATTTCCTCACTTCCCTTTTCTCTGAATCAGCAAATATGACAAACAGATGTTTGTCTCCTATCATGTGGTTATTGCAATCTCTTTGTAATTCATTCGACATTACCAATTCAATCAAGAACATTCAAGTTTTACCATATTCAGTAATCTCTTAATTCACTGTAATCTAACAAAGTGGTATCAGAGCCACGCATAATCACCCGAAAATCCTTGCAAATCCGAATCCTCACTTACAATTACCATTGCGATCAGAAGAATCCATTACTACACCAAAAATTATCACTGGTATATTCAAATGCGAGTACTTTTAGAATCTCAAGATCTATGGAACATTATATAAGACGGCTATAAAGATTACGCGCCAATGCATCAGAAACTGATAGAAACAATCACAAAGAAATAATCAAACATGACAAAGGAGCTTTGCACATATAATATTCCAGTCAGTGAATGAAACAATATTTGAGAGAAAAGCTACATCAAAATCATCCAAAGATTCTTGGAACATTATGCAAAAAGCCTACATGGGTGAAAACCGCGTAAAACGGTAAAATTGCAGACTCTACGCTGTGAATTCAATTCATTAAAAATGAAAGAAAACGAATCAATAGAGGACTACATAGATCGAACATCCATAGTAGTAAATCAATTCTTTAATGAAGAACGAGTAGAAGAACAATGTTTAATAAAGGACGAGGAGAAGAACAATGAATAGTAGAAAAAATTCTCAGAAGTTTGACGCTGAAGTATGAATGCGTAGTAGTAGCCATCGAAGAATCAAAGGATCTCAATAGAATTTCGATAGAATAATTGTCAAGGATTCTTCAATCCCATCAATTGAGATTTAAACAATACGATGACACTCCGATAGAACAAGCCTTCCAAATTCAAAACAATATTGATCGTCCAAGACAAATTAGAGGTGATTTTGGAGGAAGAGAGAGTGATAGAGGATTGAAAGATTCACTGGCTCAATTTGATACTATAATTGTCAATTGTTGGGTCACATAGCAAAGTTTTGTCAAAAGAAAGAAGATAAAGAAAAATCAGGAACAATTCTTTTACATAAAGATGAGATAAGAGAAGTGCTTGATAATAATATGTTCATAATTTTTAACATGGAAGATATCTCAAGAAATGAGTGTTGGTACTTAGTGGATAATATAGGTTCGGTGTTCCCATGTTTGGGTAACTGTCATAACTTTGTATTTGAAGACAACTCTTGAAAAATATATTTCCACCGTGTATGTTCTCGAATTCTAGTATCAATCGTTCACATTAGGTCACATCTATAGTGAGGTGTGACAAGTTGATATTAGAGACCAAAATTTTAGAGTAAATTACAACTTTTGTCCTTTATGTTTGTACCAAATTTCAAGCGGTGTCCTTTACCTTTAAATTTGATGAGTTTTGTCCTTAATGTTTCAAAATCCTACACGTTATATCCTTTAGTCCTAACCTAGTTAGATTTTTTGGTTAAATCACATAACACAAGGGTAGTTTAGTCCTTTTACCTAATTATTTAAAAATATTTAAATAAAATATATCAAAATTAAATATTAAAAGTTAATCTCTCTTTCCATGTTTCTCTATCAGTCCACCCCTCTCTCATCAGTCCACCCCTCTCTCTCACATCAGTCCTACACCGCCACCAACCACCACCCCACCATCAACCACTACCACCAACCCGACCCCACCCCAACCCGCCCCCACCAACCAGCACCTCCTGCTCTCCATCTGCTCTCATCCAGATCCACCACCACATACACCTGCACTTGCACCTGCCACCCCCACATCCACCGTCATCATCCAACTCTCATTTCCCATATGCCCTCCTCCATATCTGAAACATCGCACACCACCGTCCATGTTCCACCCTTTCCCCGCCACCATTGTTCACCACTAATGTGACAACCCGAACTTTCAAGGTCTGTATCTCTTCGTCACGTGATCTTGTTTCTTGTTATTTCCCTTTCATATCTCTTACGACGATAGAAATTAGTAAACACTTGTGATGGTAATTTAATTGCTAAATGTTTAATGTGTATGTGTGTGTTAATTGCTAAATGTTTAATGTGTATGAGTGTGTGAATTGGGCAGGACTTAGTATCGTGTATATGATTGGGCCGCACCCCAAATTATTGAAGCCCACCCTTGATCACTAAGTATTGGCTGCTTGGCCAATGTGTTTCGGCTCACTTGAGCTCAAGCCCATCATAACAGCCCAAAGGACTAACCGCAACCGCCCCAAACATGTATTATTTATGGATACGTAACATGCTAATGATTAACACAAAAAAACTCAAACAAACCCTACTCTCTTCTATCTTCTACGCACGACAGTAGATATTCCGGCGCCCGTTATTTGTCAGACAAGCAAAAATTGAACCCATCATCCTTCGATCACCTTCTCACCTTCACAACCCTTCTTCTTGTACACAACTAAACTACGATCCCCTCTAAGTTCATCCATCTCTCGCACAGTTCTACAGAAGAGAAAGAAAGAGTAATGATGAGAGGGAGAGGAGCTGCGAAGGAAAGAAGAGTCGCAACGGCGGCGGCACCGGCAACCGCGGCCGCACCGGCGCCGGCAATTCTCTAGCATCTTGACCCCTTCGGATTGGTTGACCAACTTGGAACGAGTAAAGTAACTTAACAATCTGAGCAAACCAAGGTGAGTTCACACTCCTAAGGCATGGGATTCCCGGTGGGTTGGGAATGTGATTGAATAACTATTTATACTATCAACACTACTAAACTACTTGCTACTGTCCTCGGATTGAAGGGCACGTACGTAAAACCTACGTACACTCATACTTCCTACTGTCCTCGGATTGAAGGGCACGTACGTAAAACCTACGTACACTCATACTCGCTACGGTCCTTGGATCAAGAAGGGCACGTACAGATACGACTAGTCTAGTAACATACAACATGGGAAGCCTCCACTAATCATCGCAAACATGTTTGGGAAACCGCGATACGGATTAATACGATACACATGGGAAGCCCCCACTATTCATCGCAAACATGTTCGGGGAACCGCGATACAGATTAATACAGTACATGGTTTACGAAATAAACATATGATTTACGAACACTATAACTTAACAACCAACTGTGAACTCGCTCAACTTTGTTGTTGACTCGTTGTTACATGCCTTGCAGGCCTTTAGGTGCTAATCAATGGAACTTGCTGTCTGGGAAGCTGGAGTGGTCATGGGTCGAGTTACATGGAAACGCAACACAAGACTAAGAGCTATCACATGTGGGTTATAAACACTTAACGAACTAAATATGCTTCCGCTGTAAACTGTGATATATTGTAACGTTGTAACCCTTATTGTTAATAAATGAAAGTTTTATTTAATAAACTCATGAGTTCAATGTTATTGGTGGCTAAGATCCTGGTCAGTCACGCCTCCAAACAGTGGTACTCCGCATGTGGATTTTGGGGGTGTGACAGATTGGTATCAGAGCCATTGGTTATAGTGAACTTGGTTTTAAAAAGGGGAAAATGTTTTTTGGAAAACCAGACTATAACCGAACAGTTCTAAAGACGTGAATACGACCATGACACTCAGCTCCAGATTGCAAGGTTCGTCTCTCATAAACTCATTGTACTACATAACTAGTGAACACCTACATACAATATTGCATGTGACTGCACGTTTAGCACAACAATATGAATTCATGTATACTTGTGCGTGTTATGTGACTGATAGGGTGGTAATCCCCTAAACCTTCATGACCTACGCTTTGTGATACCCTTTGATTGCTACTCGAGTTTGGGGAACCATTTGACATGAGTTAAGAGGAGCTGAGATGAGCATGCAAATCACAATATTATTTTGGGTGCACACATAATAATAATGTGGGGTGCATGTGAGTCCCAGTGAGGCTTAACAAGTGGAAAAGGGGTTCCGTCCCGTTATTTGATCAGTATGAAACATAACAAACCTATAGGGGCCATAGCAGTAATTGTCCCCTACTCAAACTCAACGTGAACTTCTCATTTATCTTTGGATCCTTTCGAAACTCGATGCTATCGAGCATTACCTAAACACCCATCTGAACTCAGCGAACCGTGTAGAATGTTAGTTGCTTATACGAACGTCCATGTGTTGGATGTCGCAGCGTCGAATGATTGATCGATATCTTTCTCACCTTTCTTCGTTTGCTGGAACTTAACGTATTGACGCCTCAGATTCTGAAGTGCGATCACTTCTGCAACACTCCCGCAACATACTGTGTATTAATCGAACCACTTGCAACATCGATGGACAGGAGGATGAGCGTAGCACTTTACCGACCTCAGTACTTGACGACCCTGATTACCGGCAACGAATACCAGCGAATTGGCTCCAATCAAATCCTTAACTTTTGTCAGTGACCCATGGGAGTCAACTTTTACGAATCGACCGAGGCATAAGTGATGATAATTGACTTTAGTGGGGTATGCGTAACTGCCAGCGCCATGAGTAGCGCTTTAGGACGTGGCTCAGAATGTGAAAAGATGGACTGTGATGGTGAAGAATCGTAGGGCTTCGTTTCGAGCAACGACATTGGGGGCAGCAGGCACAGCGACAACAAGGTATTCGTAACCCTAGCCTACAGTAAGGAAAATAAAGGTGCCCACAACACGGATTGGCCGTGGTCAAGATAAGAGGATAACGACCAAAGGAACAACGACAGTATTTGAAATCCTAGTAATGAAGACAGCAACACCAGAAATGATGCTCTGGAAGGGCATTTAGGGCTGGCGTGGGCAACGCCAGGATTACAACAACATGGTGGCCAGCACGTTGTGGAATCGGCTGATGGCAAGACAATTGAAGCCAGACCAGACCAGTTGTGGAATCGGCTGATGGCAAGACAATTGAAGCCTCGTATGTCTATAGGGATGCAAATTCAACCGTGTGGGACAAGTTTTCGACATCGATCTTCCTTCCACTATCCACGATGGTGTAGATGCAGTAGCTAGTGAGGATTGGTTAACCAAACATCGCGCAATTATACTCGTGAGGGGAAAAGTTGTTGTTTGTCATAAAGTATCCAAGTGGTGCAGAGGTTAGCATCATTTCAGCAGTGAAGGCCAGAAGTGTCCACGGAAAGATTACCCCGCCATGGTAGCACCCGTTACTGGTATCAAGACTAAGGAAAAGGGGATTGAGGATCCACCAACTATTTGTGATTACCCTCCATGTGCTGCCCGAGGAACTTCCAGGATCATCTCTACAACGGTTAGGTAGGAACTCAGTTTGACCTCGCGCCAGAGGCAGTTCTAACTACTCGTACTCTTTACCGTCTTGCACCAGGAGGGTTGCAGGAACTGTTTAACCAACTACAGGAACTGATGGACAGGAGTTTTCGCTTTAAGGAGCCCTCGTTATACCCATGTAGAGGAGCCTTTTCGTACGTGCACTGACTATCGAGAACTCAACAAGGTGACAGTCGAGAACCGTTTGCCTCGACCATGTATTTACAACCCGTCGACCAGTTGCGAGGAACAAGCTTCCATTCGAAGATTCGCTAGCAAACAAACTATTGTCAGGAGGAAGTCCAAAAGGAGAATGCTCGTAGAACAGCACGTCGAACGCAATGCAGCCATTTCAACTTTGTACATCATGATCATTGAGTGGCTCAACACACTAGCAGCTTCAGGGATCACATGAATCGACTGTATTTATTAGTGACATTTTGGGCCATTTTTCCTGAAGGAAGGGACAGCATGGACGACGCCTATGGTGTATCTTAGAACTCCTGGGGGAGGAGTCACTACGTGAGAAGACTTGTTAAATGTAACACTTAGATACGAGAAAAGCATTTGATCATGTAACCAACGAAGTGGGGATACGCGTGGATCGTGCTAGGATCCATCTTGTTAGAAACTAATTGACGCCAAAGATTCCTTCGGGAGTACAGCAATTTCTTGGTTTCGGTGGATGCGGTTGTAGATTCATCACAGGATTTTCACAGATCGTGCAGCTTTAATCTCTTTATCACAGCAGGGTGTTGTGCTCGTGGAAGACAAAATAGAAGGACGTCCCTTCAGCTTTCAAATTCCGACTCTGCAATGTACTGAGCATCGTTTACCCGAGGATGCGGGTGATTCAGTAGTAGATCCTTATGGTCCGAATCAGCGTCCCAGCTACACAACGACGCAACACGAAAGAGTGATGACATACGTGAATGAGTCACAAAGAGGAACTGCGCGATACACTCGACTGACGGTGAAAACCATTGTTTTGGGATTTTGGATGGAGGTATCACTTGGACGGTACCAGATGTTTTATTTAGACCGATCGCAAGGGCCTCCCATGTACCAATGTTCGAAAGAGCTAAAGCATGCAATGACATCGCTGGATGGAACTTCTGGATTAACACAACTGCGAAATCTGAAGGTACACGAGCTCTGCAGCTCGCTATCAACTCTAACTTACCAGTATCAGACTCGCTCTGTTGAACCCATGCGGGGCATGGAGAAGCAACCTTTGATCAGTCGGACGATACTCGCTACTTCATGATACAAATGTGGGTCTCATTACACGGCAACTGTAGGGAGCTCGCGTTGAGCAAGCACACCAGCTTCGACATTCTAGCCACCTGGGATTTTGATGAGAGGCATTAGAATTTATAACCCATGTTCTAGTAATCGGACATGGAGGCTCATCTAGTTAAGTATGTGAATGATGGATCGACTTGTGGGTAGTCAAGGTGTAGCATCAGTAACCAGCAACACTCGCATGGAAATCAAAACGGACTGCCATGGATTTGGTCGATAGTCTACTTACAACTCGAAACGGAAACAACATTACCTGGACACTCATTGATTGTCTTGTGCAACCAACACACTTTCTAGCCATCAAAGAAACGGATAAGTTTCTACACTTGCAGTCATCTATCTAAAGGAAGCGGTTGCTAGGCACGGGGTGCCAACCTTCATTACCTCTAATCGCAACACACGATTTACATCTGATTTGTGGCAAGCGGTGCACAAATCCTTTGGCTCGAGTTAGACATAAGCATAGTATATCATCCACAGACGGATGGGCAGATTGAACGCACCATCCAAACTTTTGAAGACATGCTTAGGGCATGTGTGATTGATTTTGGCAACGGTTGGGAAAAACATCCACCGTTAGTGGAATTTTCGTATAATAACAGCTACCACACCAGTATTCAGGCCGCTCCATTTGAGGCATTGTACGGGCGTAAATGCCGATCGCCTCTTTGTTGGTCAGAGGTGGGGGATAGTCAGATCACGGGTCCAGAATTGTAGTAGACACAACGGAAAGAATTACTCAAATACGGCAACGAATGGCGGCAGCTCGTAACCGTCAGAAAAGCTATGCTGATAAACGCAGGAAACCACTCGAGTTCCAGGTTGGGGATCGAGTACTACTTAAAGTCTCACCTTGGAAAGGTGTAGTTCGTTTTGGTAAACGAGGCAAACTTAACCCGCGACATGTTGGACCTTTCAAAATCACGGAGAGAATTGGCAAGGTGGCCTACAGATTGAATCTACCCGAAGAACTCAGTGGAGTTCACAATGTATTCCATGTGTCGAATCCGAGGAAGTGTCTGCCAGATGAAACCCTCATAGTTCCTTTCAAGGAGCTCACCATCGACGATCAGTTGTGATTTGTCAAAGAACCAGTGGAAATCTTGGACCGGGAGGTCAAGATTCTCAAACGCACCAGGATACCTATTGTTCGAGTTCGTTGGAACTCCCGTCGTGGCCCAGAGTTTACCTGGGAACGAGAAGACCAAATGAAACACAAATATCCCCAGTTGTCCGAGAACAATGAAACCACTACTGAGGCTGAAGCTACTGCGGAATTTCGGGACGAAATTCCAAACCAACGGGGGGATGATGTGACACCCCAGGAAAACCAGGAAACCATGCAACCTAACTAGCTTCCTCAGTAACTACGTACTAAATTTCGGGACAAAATTTCTTTCAAGTTGGGGATGATGTGACAACCCGAACTTTCAAGGTCTGTATCTCTTCGTCACGTGATCTTGTTTCTTGTTATTTCCCTTTCATATCTCTTACGACGATAGAAATTAGTAAACACTTGTGATGGTAATTTAATTGCTAAATGTTTAATGTGTATGTGTGTGTTAATTGCTAAATGTTTAATGTGTATGAGTGTGTGAATTGGGCCGGATTTCTATCGTGTATATGATTGGGCCGCACCCCAAATTATTGAAGCCCACCCTTGATCACTAAGTATTGGCTGCTTGGCCAATGTGTTTCGGCTCACTTGAGCTCAAGCCCATCATCACAGCCCAAAGGACTAACCGCAACCGCCCCAAACATGTATTATTTATGGATACGTAACATGCTAATGATTAACACAAAAAAACTCAAACAAACCCTACTCTCTTCTATCTTCTACGCACGGCAGTAGATATTCCGGCGCCCGTTATTTGTCAGACAAGCAAAAATTGAACCCCTCATCCTTTGGTCACCTTCTCACCTTCACAACCCTTCTTCTTGTACACAACTAAACTACGATCCCCTCTAAGTTCATTCATCTCTCGCACAGTTCTACAGAAGAGAAAGAAAGAGTAACGATGAGAGGGAGAGGAGCTGCGAAGGAAAGAAGAGTCGCAACGGCGGCGGCACCGGCAACCGCGGCCGCACCGGCGCCGCCAATTCTCTAGCATCTTGACCCCTTCGGATTGGTTGACCAACTTGGAACAAGTAAAGTAACTTAACAATCCGAGCAAACCAAGGTGAGTTCACACTCCTAAGGCATGGGATTCCCGGTGGGTTGGGAATGTGATTGAATAACTATTTATACTATCAACACTACTAAACTACTTGCTACTGTCCTCGGATTGAAGGGCACGTACGTAAAACCTACGTACACTCATACTCGCTACGGTCCTTGGATCAAGAAGGGCACGTACAGATACGACTAGTCTAGTAACATACAACATGGGAAGCCCCCACTAATCATCGCAAACATGTTTGGGAAACCGCGATACGGATTAATACGATACACATGGGAAGCCCCCACTATTCATCGCAAACATGTTCGGGGAACCGCGATACAGATTAATACAGTACATGGTTTACGAAATAAACATATGATTTACGAACACTATAACTAAACAACCAACTGTGAACTCGCTCAACTTTGTTGTTGACTCGTTGTTACATGCCTTGCAGGCCTTTAGGTGCTAATCAATGGAACTTGCTGTCTGGGAAGCTGGAGTGGTCATGGGTCGAGTTACATGGAAACGCAACACAAGACTAAGAGCTATCACATGTGGGTTATAAACACTTAATGAACTAAATATGCTTCCGCTGTAAACTGTGATATATTGTAACGTTGTAACCCTTATTGTTAATAAATGAAAGTTTTATTTAATAAACTCATGAGTTCAATGTGATTTGGTGGCTAAGATCCTGGTCAGTCACGCCTCCAAGCGGTGGTACTCCGCATGTGGATTTTGGGGGTGTGACAACTAACCCAAAATCGATATCTCTCTCGTCGATTTGCAGATAAATCAGGTGACAGGTTGGGTAGTAGAAGAAAATGGTGGATTTGCAGTGATATGGCTTCTGACAAATTGAAGTAAACACACACAGAGACCATAGCCACTGAAATATGTCATCAGCTGGTGATAAGTGATTCACAAGATATGATGAGATTCAAAACATTACTATCCACAAACATATAATTGAAACGTGCTTCATCAAATCAAATAACACTAGACAAAAATAAACCCTCAATTAAACTTACTTCTTCTTGCCTTTACCGGCAGCTTTCCGTTTAGGTGGAAGAAAGAAAATTAAAGAGTTAGTTTGGAAGAAAGAAAACGGCTTCCTGCTAGCGCTTCATTCCTTTAATGTCCATCTTGGTTGATTTGGGGATGTGTTACCTGAGAAAGAAAATTAAAGGGTTAGTTTGGTAGAAAGAAAATTAAAGGTTTTTTTTTTTATTTATATCTTATTCTTTAATCTGTTTACACATTTAGTCCCTTAATATAATTTATTTACTCAATAGTCACTAGAGAGGTAAAATGACAAGAATACCCTCATGTGCAAGGCACATGACCATATTTAACAAAAAAAATCTGACTGAGTTAAGGCTAAAGGACATAACGTGCAAGATTTTGAAACGTTAAGGACAAAACTCGTCAAATTTAAAGGTAAAGGACACCGCCTGTAATTTGGTACAAACATAGAGGACAAAACTTGTAATTTACTCAAAATTTTATTTTGAATTGATTAAAAAGTGGTTAATTAAGAACATAGGAGATGCATAAGTATAAGCAGGGGCGGACCTAGTGTATACCGGGGGGTAGCCTCCACTACGGCTTGGCTCGGAAAAATTTGACGTTTTTAGTGTAAATTTTGGAAAAATTTGATGTTTTTTCGATTTTGTTACGGCTTATTTATAAAACGTTACGGCTTGGCGTGAATCCTAGATCCGCCACTGAGTATAAGTAATTATACTTATGACTTATCATCTATACTATATGTTCATCTTTCTATTATTATCCAAGATATAAATAATAAATACATTTTGAAATGTTAAAATTACTAAGATTAGTTAATCCCTTGAGACTAGCCCACGAAGTGCATGTAGCAAATGAATAGACAGATTTTACATTTATCTGTTTTACTTGTTTCAAACTTTTTAGTCCACGAAGTGCAAATAGCAAATAAAATTATAAATAGATGGATTTCACATTAAGTATCTGCTTTACTTCTAACAAAAAGATTTTGAATGACTAAACTTGCATACCATAAGGCCATCCGTAGTCATAAAGCCCCTTGTGGGGCGTTATGCGACACGTGTCGTGCCACGTCATACGGGGGCTTTATGGGGCGTTATATCACTAGAGCCCGTAGTCATAAAGCCCCTACCCATCATTACCTAATTATTAATTTTCAATTTTATTAATTAATTATAAAAAAACCTTGCTTAAATTTGATTGGTTAAAGTTTGAAAACCAACCCCAATACCGCCGCTATAATAATCGCACCTCTCAATTTTTTTGGACCATACCGCCCTTCGTTTCGGTGTTTGGGGGCGTTTTCCGGCGCTATGTTGAGGCATAGCGCCCCACTACGTTTGATCTAAGAATTGAACCTCAAACCTCCTACTACCCTAAACTCTATTTAACTCACAAATACCACTTGTTACAATTAAAAGACAAAAAATACAATTCTATAGGAATGATACTAGGAAACCAAACACCGCAATAAATACTCTAATGAATACAATAAAGGCCTCCCTATCAAAAAAATGTAAGCGATATGGCCTCTGTGCAGTCCTGAGCTCTTAGACCGGAGGGTATGGGGGCCATCCCCATACTCGTCCCTTGCTCGCCGCCCCGTCTTCTCCACCTCTCTGCTCCGGCGCCGGGCCAGGCCCGGCTTCTCCGTCCTCCAAAAGCCGGTGGCGACGGGCCTCTCTCCCACACACACACCTATACATACATACATACATACATATATATATATATAAAGGGTTCATCCCCCACCCCCCTAGGTCCATCCCCTTTAGGCCTCGCTTACGTGGCGGCCCATCCCCTTGGGGATGAGGCTCTCCATACCCCATGGTCTTATCGGATTCTTGTATCTAAAGCATCGATTTCACATAAATTTCGTAATAATATTAGAAGTATTGAAGTAATAATAATTATTAATTGAGGACACTTATGGATATTTTAAAAGATGTATAATGTGTGGAATAAAGACGTGGTATTGGTGAATTAGATAAAGTTTAGAGTAGTAGGAGGTTATGGGTTCAATCACTTTGATGTACGTGCAAGTTTACCTATTAGAAAAAAAATCTACTCAACATAATTAATTAGTTATGTTTAACAAAAAATTATAAAATGTGTTAACTCTAGGGTTGATTAAAATTCAAATCAAACTGTAAGTTTTAGTTTACGTGCATAGATGCATAAGAAATTCAGCTTTTAGCCTTTTACTAACAAATCCAGGACACTAGAAACCATGACCTGGGTGGAATCTTGATTATATTCGAATCAATAAAAATCAATATGGATAGTGAAATGCCGATTTGTCAACCAAAAACAATAAAATTCAGTAGCCTAAAACACCATCTCACGGTGAGATTGTGAATTGTCATCTGGAAGTAATTTTGGAATCCGTTTGCGATATCATATGATTGGGTTTGACAGGGAATACGGTTAGTTAAGTGGTCTCAAAAATGGATTGAAAAAAGGGTTGTTAGTGGGCTTATAAAAAAAAAGTTGGGGCCTTGGGTGCTTGTAATAAAACTGAGAACGGGCCTATTAGATTTTAGCATATTTTTTACAATAAAATACAAGATGATTAAAAAGTTGAGCAGGGATGGCAATAGGTCGGGTTTGGTTAATCCCAAACGCATAATTGATTCTAAAAGCTTGTCCTAGGCCGAGTATCCATTGGGTAATTACCTGTCTGGATTCGCCATACTCGTGGGTTTCGGGTATAGCTGTTAGTTTATTAAAAATACTCATTGGGTATACCTGACCCAAAATCCGTCAGATATCTATCGCATAACTATTAAGCATATACATTTATTATAATCACCATAAAAGTGTTTCAAATAATTAGAATGTATATAAAAAAATGCTCAAAAAAGGAAAGCAAACTATATACTTTTATCATAATTACCAGAAAAGTGTTTCAAATAATTACAATGTATATAAGTTATCGTTTTAGACAACATTATTATAATAAAGAGTTAATTACACAGATGAGTCATGTGGTTTATAGCTAGTTTTGCCTTTGGGTACTAACTTTTTTTTAACAAGTTTAGGTTTTATGGTTTTAATTTTGTAACACCTTTGGGTACTAACACTAAAATTAGTTAATTAATGACTAAAATACCCTTACATTTTTAAGTTTATCAATGTAACACATTTGGGGTACTAACACCTAATTTTATTTAAGTTTAAATCAATTTTACAAAATCTCTTATTTTTTTTATTTTCATCTTTTTATTATATATCTTAATTAACATAAAATCTATTTATTTTTTTATTTTCATATTTTTATTAAATTTCTTACTCGTTTTAAATAATGTAAACCTTACTCGTTTTCAATTTTGGATAGATATAATTGATAACAATAAATATCTTTCATGTAAAAAAATTTAAGCCTTTTTTTAACTTGTTTTTTTTTTTTTGTTCATTTACATTTACTATTTGAGAACTTATACAGTTTATATATTTATTATTATCTATAATATCTATCCAAAATTGAAAACGAGTAAGGTTTACATTATTTAAAACGAGTAAGATATTTAATTTACATAAAACTATAGAGCTAGTAGATTTTACTGGTGTAACTAGTAGATTTTATGTTAAATAAGAAATTTAATAAAAATATAAAAATAAAAAAAATAAATAGATTTTATGTTAATTAAGAGATATAATAAAAAGATGAAAATAAGAAAGATAAATAGATTTTGTAAAATGGATTTAAACTTAAATAAAATAAAAGTACTATTCATTAGGTTGTATTATTAATAATTGTATAATATAATTGTATAATGTATAATTAGGTGTTAGTACCCAAATGTGTTACATTGATAAACTTAAAAAAAATGCAAGGGTATTTTAGTCATTAATTAACTAATTTTGGTGTTAGTACCCAAAGGTGTTACAAAATTGAAACAATAAAATCTAAACCTGTTAAAAAAAAGTTAGTACTTAAAGACGAAACTTGGTATAAACCACAGGACCCATTTGTGTAATTAACTCTATAATAAATAAATCTGGAAATTATTTCGGGTATAGGTTATCGGGTAAACGGGCATACAACCAAATCCTGTTCCCATACCTACGAATAAAGTAAAATATATTTGCATACCTGGTTCTAAACTCGATTACCTGTCCTATATATTTTGGGGTATTCCCATCAGATTCGGGTTTTATTATCCCTTAAACGTACCACACTCCTCTAAGGGTGCTACTTTCTACATCCCCTATTTACTTTTTTCACCCCTCCTCTCACATACTTACAGGTGGAGCCTGCGTGGGACCGACAGTTTTCCTCTCACAAGGGGGGTGTAATCAGGAGGGGGGGGGGGGGGGGGGGGGTGGTTGCGTATAGAATGAGCCTCCTCTAAATGTTAAAATCGTTTATTGTTAAGCGGAAAATGGACCAACTTTTTCTTAAGGAAACCGATGTAGGGACAAAAAGTGGGTTTGGGTGGCAGAGACGATAAAAGTAGTTTCCCACAAAAGAAGTTAGTGATAAATGATAATGTTGCTTAAGCATTTAGAAAAGAGTGATACCTCATGCTGCTTTTAATTGTCAAGAAAGAATACTTTTTTTACAATATATGTAGTGGGGGTTTTTGGACGTTTTTTCCTAAAAAAACGCCCCGCCACGCCCCACGCCCCACACCCCCGGGGTGTTTTTTTCAAAAAAAAACTATCCAGAGCGTTCTTTTTTCCACGCCTGTTGTTCAATTGTTTGGCCAATGACAGGTATTCTTCTTTTTGTTTGGCCAATACCTTTTTTTATGGTTTTTATTTTATTTAATTCTATTACACTTCTTTTAACATAATGCCTCACAATGTCCACATCCCCACTACACCCATTTTAGAAAAACGCCTCATAATGCCACATTGCTGACTGGACTGCCACATTACGCAAAACGCCAAGGATGAGGGCATTATTTGTGTCTTCCACTACACATGGTCGTAGGATACTACAATAAAAGTCTGGAACTAATTTTTTTCACAAGTTAATTAGTTCCAGACTTTTAGAGTAATTTTTCATTTTCTGTATGTATGAAGGAAGTATTGCCAAAAATCTGCATGTTCAAATCCAACTTGTCTTCTATATTATAATGTTGGTGCCATTACTATGCCAGATCTGGATGAGTTGTTACTACTAACTATTAATTATTAAATATATGTTTTTGTCTGGTTTGAGGGGAGAAAAACAATGTTTTATATATCCAACTCGTTATCATGGGCTTGTCGCTCCCATTCTTTTTTCTACAAATAAGCCAATTTAATTTGAGACCACTTCATTTGTATATAATGTGGACCTGGAGGGCAAATGGAGACACGGTGGCATCTAGAAAGCACTGGGAAAGTTACATATTTGTCTCGATGTTTGATTTCGTACCATTTTATAATGGGGTGGTCCATGGAAGTTATGATGAAACAAGGTTAAGGTGGAAGACTATCTATGTATTGCGTAAACTTTATGGTGAAGAAGTTTCATAAATCCACTTTGATCATACGAATCATCAAAGGTTGCATTCGAATGACAATCCCCCACCAACACACACCTTCTAGTTCGAACTTCAAACTAGGGTATTCATGGTTCAATTGTCTGGTTTGAAAACTTATGGCCGAAACCACTAACTATAGTTACGGGAAACTATAAACCAAACCGGCATGCTTACGTGGGTGGGTCACATGATTCGTTTTGACAATTTAACAGTTTGCATATATTACCTTGCAAAATCAGGTTTCAACATTTTTTTTAATAACCCTAAAGACACCAACCGCCGGCGGCTCGACCAAGGATAGAGACCAGGGATAGTGCGCGAGGTCGCCATTGTTTCGGCTCGACCTTTCCCCCTTTCTTGAATTTTTATTCATCCCATTCGCTGTCAGGGTTGGTCTGTAGTTGTTCGGTTCCGTCTTCTGCTGGTTCTCCTTTGTGTCCGGTTATTGATTGCTTAGTCGGTCTGTCACCGATCGCGGCTATTTTTATAGTGTCTGCTAGATTGGTACGAATCCGATTAACCTTTTAAAGACCCGTGACATGGAGGGCTCCGTTGTCAAGTTCTTTTTGTCGAATCTCCCTGATGGCTGCACCCCTTGGGAGCTGGGTTGTTTTCTGAAACCTTTTGGAGGTGTTGAAGAGCGTTGCTTGGTTGAAGATTATAGGCATACCGCTTCACCTCATCTGCCCGGAGGTGTTGAAGAGCGTAGGGGTGTTTTTCGGTAAAGTGCTTCATGTGCCGACACAGTTGGAGGAGGACCAGGACCTATCTTTTTTTCGGCTAGGGATTTTGGCAGGGGATTTTAAAAGGATTCAGGAGTGTGTCAACTTGAGGTGGAAGGATAGGTAGTTTAGGGTTTGAGTTGAAGAAGAGCAGGAAGCCTGGGTACCGGATTGCCTGGATAGAGTGTCAGTATTGTCGAATGATCCAGAGTCCCAGTTAATGTCTTCGCCGGTGGCTATACAATCGGACGCGGGTGCCGGAGAAGAGGAAGAGCCTTCGATGGGGGTTCCCAACCGGGAGGATGACAGAGGTGACGGTTCGATGTCCAACACTCCTGGGGATTCTAGGAGGTTTGTCAATGAGCCGCCTTTGGCGGGTCAATCGATGTCAGCTGGGGTGACTGGTTCCAAGGTGGTTGGAAAAGGGAATGTTGGAATTTTTCATTTTAAATCTGGGGGGAAGTCCAAGCGGCGTAGGAGGACTAATAGGAAGGCCCACTTGTCTTCATTGGGTAGTGAGGGGGTTTTAACTCGGGTTCCAGCGCCTCGTTTAGGCCCAGCAAGAGATCCAGGGCCCAAGTGGATGATTCAGACCCGTTTTCTCTCAACCGCTTGTTGGATCAAAATGAGGAGGTGGCCCAAGTTAAGGAGGCCCAAGTTCAAGTTGTTAATCTGGAGGCTTCCTCGGGTAACGTTCTGTTCAGAGATAACCAGGAAAAGGAAACAGGGTGCTTATTTGACCTTAACTCTAGAGCACCTTCGGAGGGTGGGGTTCCGATTACATCGCCGGTGATGGAGACGTCTCCCTCGGAGGTGGCTGGGGTCGATGGTGTTCAATCCAGCGTTGACAAGGAGGTGGAAAATACTATAGATCTGGGTGTCCAATTGGGGATTGATGTGCAAGACTGTGCAGACATGGTGAAGAAGACAATCTTGGGTTCAGGTATTAATGCTGTTTATCCATGAATTTTATGTCATTGAATTTGAGAGGTTTTGGAGGGGGTGAGAAGGCCAGGTGGGTGAAGAGTATTAAGGTGAAGCACATGATTTCGTTTGTTGCTCTTCAAGAATCGAAGTTAGCGTCGGTTGACGGTGTCGATTGGTCTGGTTTGTGGGGAGGCAGGGGTTTCAGTATTGATTGGGTGGGTTCGTCTGGGTTGTCTGGTGGCATTGTTTCGATATGGGACGATGCGGTATTTGTTTGTGAAGAATCTGTCAAAAACATGAACTTTTTAATCTGTAAAGGGAGGCTTAAAGGAAGTGGCGTTAAGCTGAATATAGCTAACATTTACGCCCCTCAGGGTACTCCAGCTAAGTTGGCATTATGGGGCATCTTAAAGGAGGCTATTAGTGGTCAGGAAGGTTTGTGGGTGTTGCTAGGGGATTTTAACGCAGTCCGTTTCCCGAATGAAAGGGGGAATTCCATGTTTAAGCCGTCTTGTGCCAGAAATTTCAACTTTTTTATTTTTGAATCGGGTTTATTGGAATATAGTATGCATGACAGGAAGTTCACCAGATGGGCCGATAACGGGCGTAAGATGAGTAAGATTGACAGAGTCCTCGTTTATCAGGATTTTTTCGGGCTTTGGCCAGAGGCCTGTCTTCGGGCTCTTCCGAATCTTTTTTCTGATCACTGTCCCCTTATTTTAGTCACCGAGGAGTATAATTTTGGTCCTAAGCCATTCAGAGTGTTCAACTCGTGGTTAGGCCGGCCAGGTTACGAAGAAGCGGTTAAGGAGGCGGTTAACTCGTTTGATTGGGAGGGTTCTTTGGACCTTAAGCTGTTGAAAAAATTTGAACATATCCGGAGTCGTCTTAAGGTTTGGCAGGACGAAGTTCTTAAAAAAGAAGGGGATGGGGTTTCTAAAGCTAGGATGGAGCTGAGGGAATTAGAAAGTGTTATGGAAGAAAGGGATTTGGGTGAAGCTGAGGAGTGGATTTTATCTGAAAATAAAAAGGTGATCCTGGAATATGAGGAGAACAAGTCCAAAGACCTAAGGCAGAGATCGAGAGTGAGATCGGCGAAGGATAGCGACGAGAACTCTAAGTTCTTCCACGCAATGATCAACTGTAGAAGGGCCTCTAATAAGATTCATGGTCTCTATGTGAACGATTCTTGGTGCTCGAAACCGGCATTAATAAAGAAACAGGTTTTTCGTTTTTCAGAGATAGGTTCAGGGAGGAGTGGCCTGATCGTCCTAGGATGACTTGTGAAAATGTTAAGAAACTGAATAGTTCCGATGCTTCTAATCTCGTGGCTCCGTTTTCTTTGCATGAGTTGAGGAGTGCTTTATCCGATTGTGGGGATGACCGGGCTCCCGGTCCAGATGGCCTGAATTTTAAGTTTCTCAAGCAGTTCTGGGAGTTGTTTGAGAACGATTTCTTTCAGATTCTGAACGAATTTCACAGTTCTGGCTCGATTAATAGGGGATGCGCTTCATCCTTCATTGCCCTTATTCCGAAAAATAAGGACCCTCTCAGCTTGAATGAATATAGGCCCATCAGTTTAGTGGGGGCCATCAACAAGGTGATTTCTAAAGTCCTGGCTAACCGCTTAAAGTTGGTTCTTGGTTCGGTTATTTCCGACTCTCAGTCGGCCTTCTTGAAAGGTAAATTCATTTTAGATGGTCCTCTTGTGCTGAACGAGGTTACTAATTGGGTCAAGAAGAGTAAGAGAAAAGCTTTCATTTTCAAACTTGACTTCGAGAAGGCCGACGATAATGTGAACTGGGGTTTTGTCGATATGGCGCTGCTTCAAATGGGATTTCCTCAGCTTTGCTGTCGTTGGGTTCAAGGTGTGCTTTCTTCGGCGCGTGCTGCAGTCTTAGTGAATGGAGCTCCCACCTTTGATTTTCTGTGTCAAAAGGTATAAGGCAGGGTGATCCTTTGTCCCTTTTTCTTTTCTTGATCGTGATGGAAATGCTGTCTTGTTGCTTGGATAAAGCCGTTGATTTTGGGATTTTGTCGGGTATTGGTCTTCCTAATGACGGGCCTCGGGTCTCCCATCTCTTTTTCGCCGATGATGCGGTTGTTATTGGGGAGTGGTCTCATCTCAATGTTATCAATGTGGTTAGAATCTTAAGGTGCTTTCACGCATGTTCTGGCATGAAGATCAATCTTGAGAAATCTTCGTTAATGAGCGTAGGAGTGCCCGATTCGGAAGTCATTGAGGTAGCTAACAGTGTGGGGTGCAAAGCTGACCAATTTCCTTTTAATTACCTCGGCTTAACTGTCGGGGTTAACATGAACCGGCTGGCTAATTGGGGACGGGTGTTTGAGGTTTTTGAATCCAGGTTGTCTCTCTGGAAGGCCTCGGTTCTTTCCATAGGTGGGAGGCTAACCCTTATTAAATCCGTTCTCGAGAGCCTTCCTTGTTATTTTTTTGCGTTATATAAGGCGCCGACAGGGGTTATAAAAAGATTGGAGTCCATTATCCGAAAGTTTCTTTGGGGCGGCACTAACTCTGTTAACAAGACGCATTGTGTTGCATGGGAGCGAGTGGCCTCCCCGATTGATGCGGGTGGTTTAGGTTTGAGAAGCCTTGAATCTATTAATCGTGCTCTCCTTTTAAAGTGGATCTGGAGGTTCAAGTCGGAAAAAGATTGTTTTTGGGTCAAAGTTGTGTCGTCGATACATGCTTGCAGGAATGATTGGAATTTCATTCCTCGTCGTGCTTCGCTGGGAGGGGTTTGGAACACCATCTCGAAGCTTGCGGGTGTCCCTATCGCCGGTTCGGTTAGAATTTGGGATCTTATGAGAGGTCAGGTGGGTAATGGTAAAGAGGTTCGTTTCTGGCTCGACCCTTGGTTGCTTACTGAGCCGCTTAAATCTCGTTTTCCCAACTTATTTCGGCAGGAACTCGAGAAGAAATGCATGGTTAGCGAACGGATAGTCAGGCCGGTGTCTAACCCGGATGGCCGATGGAATTGGAGGTCGCCCCTAGCAACAATATCAAGATGGCGGAATGGGCTGAATTGTGTCTCCTTCTCCGCGATTCGTTTTTGTGCAACAAAAGGGATTCTTGGGAGTGATCGGGGGATAAATATGGAGAGTTCAGCGTTGGTTCGATTAAACGGCTTATGGATAGCAACCGGGATTTCAGTAACAGATACGTTTGGGAGTGGTGCAGGTGGGTGCCTATCAAATGCAATTTGTTTGCTTGGCGGGCAGAGATGGGGAAGTTACCTACGAGGGTGGAGCTACGGAAGAGGAATATTCCAATTACGTCAACATCTTGCCCCTTGTGTGCGTCGGCTGAGGAATCGGCGGACCACCTTTTTTCGGCATGTAGTTTCGTCCCTAGTCTTTGGTCGAAGGTTAGCAACTGGAGTCTGTAACACCCCGTGTTTTTGGGAAGTCAAAGTCAAAGTCGAGGTCAAGTCAACGACCGATTTCGCTCAACTCTACTTGTAGAGAATTTCTTTTATGTGTTTAATTTAGTTGTATTATGTAGAGTAAGTGTCAATAATTACAACAATCGACGTATTACAATCGCCATCTAATCGACTTACGACTGTGAACTGTAGGAAGTAACAATGCGATAAAGTTAACTAAACGATAATCAAAGTATGCTAATCAAGTCGACATCGAATCGAATCTCAACTCGAACTACGCATTTTAGTTACTGTTATACGTGTATGTGTGTGCCTTACGTGTTACCTGTGCATGTTTATTTATGTTATGTTATGTTGTGGTAATCAATCGAAACGCAATCGAACTCAAAATGCAATCGAACTCAATCGACATCGAACTCGTATCACAATCGAACTATGATAATTAGTGGAGAAAGGATAGCGCAAGATATGAGTGGTTGGGATTAAAAGTAATTTGACTAGGAAACCCTATCGTATCGAACCGCTCGCAACCAAAATCGAAATATCAAAAATCGTCACACCGAACACTCGAAACGTGCAGCTGATCGATCAGGCTACCAGCCGATCGAACAGCCAGCCAAACGGACTGCTGTCCGATCGGACAGGCTGTCCGATTGAGCTGCCTGGTCGATCGGCCAGCACTTTCCCCTTTTGGCATCCTATAAATACCCCTGTCATTGTCATCCTTTCCACTTTTGGAAACCTCTGTCCGACCAGCACGCTTAGTTCATCCTTTTCTCAGATTCCTCTCGATTCCGGTAAGATTTCGTCCTAAACCTTGTACTTTCTTAATCTACACGCACTCCTACACCTTTCTATCTTTCAAATATTAACTTTTAACCGTGAAATCATCAAGATTCAAGCGTTCTAGGATGATGTCATCATGGGTTCTTGAAGAACTTCATGTTTTGGCCTCAACCCACCAAGAATAACTTGGATCTAGCCGATTTCCACATAAACAAACAAAGATCTTTCATAGATCTAAACATATACCCGGTGAAAAGGATTGAAAGATGGATTTTCCAACTTTCTTTCAACTCTTTTTCACTCAATGTCTTCAAAACGATAGAAACGGAGCCTGTGCCGGCTTACAAATCACTCCGGTGGTTGCATGGCTCAAGATCCGGATTCTATCCACGAGGTTAACCGATTTCGGGTTAAACGATAAACTCCGTGGCGAACAGTTCACCAGCCGGATTTGGGTGATTCCTGTCCGACCAGGGAACCAAGTAAGGACGAGGGATCTATGGTTCGACTCGTTGCCAGAATACCTCAATAAAACGACAAACAAAAAGAACAACCAAGTGTTAGACGAATAGGCTGATCAGGTCAGGGTGCTACATACTTCAATGCTTTCAAAATGCTACATACTTCAATGCTTTCAAAATGCTACAACGAAAACTTCAAAAGTCAAACCATCGTACACAAACACATCCTTCTTATAGGAAGAAACAATCCACTCGAATTGTCATCCGACCGGACCATTGTCCGACCGGATGACCACCCGAACGGATTGTTCTCCGCACGGATTGCTGTCCGAACGGATTACCATCCGATCGAACCACTATCCGACCCCCTTTCATACTTTGTGACGTTTTACGCATCACTTATCGTTATACAATCTAATCTATTCAGGCTAACCCTACTCGCTAAGCGCTCCCTTCAATCCATTAATTGCTGTGAGTATACTCGATCCCTTTTTGCTTTAAGCACCTTTGGGTGTTACATACGTTACAACTATTCAAATCACATCAATCACACTACTCAATACTATTTGAACGCTAACCGTTAATGCATGTTATACGTGGCTTATGAACGTTTGTTTGTTATGTTTACACATGGAATGTTGTCTACCTGCCTTAGCAACGATAGTACTATAGTTTGGACTCAGCACCCGTTCACACGGGGGGTTGTTAAGGACAATTACTTGCATGGATTACGGTGGTAATCATGTATTGCGAACTGCCTCGGGCAGTCAACCCGCAGTCATTGGTATCGATGGATCTATGTCGATAACTAACGTGCTTCATTTCACTATGTGTACGTGCTGGTTATGCGTAAACGAATTCGAACTTTATATGCTATTATCAAACTTGTATGCTCACCTTTACATTTTATGTATTGACTTTATTTTTAACGTATGTGACAGGTGCTTAAGTTGTTTGTATGCTTAGCTCACTGTGAAATCGAGGCTAGGAAAGGTCTAGGATGCTCTCTGCGCAGTGATGAAATCGAAGCTAGGAAAAGAGGTCCTAGAAACCAACAAATAAACTATCTATGTATAAATCTGAGTTGTCGGAACAGAATTACTTGCCTAGATTTTTTTATCTGTAATAATTTGTTTACTGTTTGAGACATGGTATGAGACATGTTATTTTAAATTAAATGGTAATGATAATTGTTGTGGAAACTTCTGGACAATCTGTTTCGCTCAGTGCCATGCCCCGATGATTCCGCCATCGGTTGGGGTGTAACAGAGTCGAGCGCCACTTTTGGTAGCTTTCTCTTTTCGGGATATTATCGAAGCTCATCAGTATAGCGGTCTCTCGGGCAAAGGTAAGGTGGCTTTTCAGGGGGTGGCTCTCATTGTTTGTTGGAAGGTTTGGAAGGCGAGGAATGAGCTTATTTTTTCGGGTAAAGTTCCGAGGGTCGAAGACGTTTTCAGTGAAATTAGGTCTTTAGGGTATCTTTGGTTCAAGAATAGGTCTAAGTATAGAGAGGTTTCTTGGAATGACTAGTGTAAGTTTGTAAATATGTAATTTTGGTTGGTGCCCGGTCTTCAGGTGGCCGTGTGTTAATGAAGTTTTCCTTTAAAAAAAAAAACAGTTTGCATATATTATTTTTTTTCTTTCTTTTTTAAGAAATATAATTTTTTGTTAAAATTTTTTAAATAATAAATATGATTTATGAATATATAATACATATATGAAAAAGTTAAACGACTTGTATACGAAGTATGAATTTCATTTCTAATTATATTATATCTTAGCTCATGTATTTAATATTAATTGCATTCTGAAACATACTACTTTGTTACTTTTATATGTGCAGGATAGTGATGGAGATTTGGGATTACGACACAAGCAACGGGCCATGGATACGTGCGGCGAGACGACGAACAATCTAAGCCGAAAAAACAACCCTGACATGTCATACGCCGATCAATGTATAGTGGCAAGGCGTAGATAATACATATTGGTGTATGACATACCAAACCCAACATATAACCACACCTTTGGTTTGGAGTCATTTTAGGAGGATTGACCATTTTTTTTTAAGCAAATAACTAAATAAGTCATTCATTATCCTTGCAGGCTAGAGATGACGACTAGAGGAGAAGGAAGCTCAATGACAAGGGACCCCTACATCAAAATTGTGCAAATTGCTTCCAAAATCACAACACATCATAATTTCACTCACACATCCCGATTTCCGGTGGACCTGGACGATGGGTTTATGCGTGACGATTGATAACACTTTTACAATTTGCAGCGTAAGATAGAATGATAAAATATTAAATATAAAAGCTTGAAAATATATTTTATTATTCCATATATAAATTAGCAACTTTTTTGTGCATTAGGAGTTGTACCCTAAGCTTGGGGAGTTTTTCAAAAAAAAAAACTTTGATATTTCACTTTTAACCTAGAAGTTTTATCTTTTACATTTTAACCTATTTGAAATTTTTACTTTTAACTCAAAGTTTTTCATCTTTTGTAATTTAACACAACACTTTATTATTTACAACTTTGGTCCCCCATACTTTTTATATTTCGCAAGTTTTTCGTTTTACATTTCGTTCAAAAATTTTGCGAGTAACATGTCGTAGCGTGCATGTGAGGTTCAACGTTTTTTGCTCAATTTTTTTCATATTTGACAGACCCGTCGCAACGCGTCCAATTTTTCCCTTTTGAAAAGTTCGCCGCAACGGGCAGGTCCTAGATCGACTAAGTTATTATTTTCTATGTTTTACATTTCTGGTTAATTTTTTCGCATTAACACACTGTAACGGGTGTGCGTGGTTCAACGATTTTAGTCTGCTTTTCGTTTACTGTAATTTTTTACCATTTTATATATTTTATTTTTACGATGTTGAGAGTCGATGTGGTTGTGGCATTGGTGTTACTTGGCACGGTTTTACGAACGTTTTTAACCTATTAAATTTTTTACAAATATTTTGTTTCGGTTTACCCTTATACTTTCTTTACTTAAAAACATTTTTTTACATGCATATTTTATGTACGGGAATGTATAAATATGATTTGTTCTACATCCCGACGTAAACTTTTTTTTATAGACGAGTCAGGTCAAATATAATTATACGTTTTCGTTTAAAGAAACCATTTTTACGTGCATATTTTTATAGACGTTTTCGTATAAATTCAAGTTGTTCTACGTTTCGACGTAAACTTTTTTGGGAAATAATTCATGCCAAATATAATATGTTTTCGTGTTTATTTTATGTATGTTTCCTAAAATTTGTTTCGAATCGAGTGAAGTCAAATTATGGTTTCTTTTTCTCTCTTTTTTTTCGAAAGCTCTAATTAATCCCTTTCGATTACATGTGCATATTTTCCTTTATACTCGTTACGTTTTCTATGTATGAGTTGGGTCACATATAATACGTTATGATTGTTCGATATGAATTTGATTTACTTTACGTTTGATCCAATCACAATGCTTATATAGGTTACATTGAGTTCAACTGGATACGTCGAAATGTGTGTTTTCATATGGTTAAGGCATCATATAACGTTTGGACTAATCCATTTAATGTTTATGATGTACCCGCGCCGCAACGCGGGCATGTCTTAACCCTAGTTACTATAAATAAGCAACAAAAATATGCAATACAACTTGTACTTTGTGCTTTGTGACTTTTTCAAAAAAACTTGATTTTTTTACTTTTAATCTAAAGGTTTTTACCTTTTGCTATTTTAACCCTAGATAATTTGTTTTTAACTTTAACCCAAAACTTTTCATTATATGCAATTTAACTTCACAACTTTTGTCACTTATACTTTTCATCTTTCGCAAATTTTCGTTTTACTTATAGTTATAAATTTTTCAAGTTAATACGACGCAACGTACGACTGTGGTTCAACTTTTTTATGTTTTGTTTCAAATTTTGCAAGTTAACACGGCGCAACGTGCATGTGTGGTTCAACGTTTTTACCTCTATTTTTCCATGTTTGACAGGTTCGTCGCAACACGCAGATCCTAGGTCGAGTCAATGTTGGTGTTCGATGACGGTTGTGTGACATTAGTACTATTTGAAACCGTTTTACGCCCCGTCGCAACACGGGGTGTGCTTTGGGGGTTTCTCAAAGAAAAAATGGTTATGCATATGGTTGTTGTAACCTTGGCTTTGGGGGTTGTCCAAAAAAAAATTGATTTTTTTTACATTTCACCAAAAAGTATTTCATAAATTACTTTTAACCCAAAACTATTTGTTTTTTTACTTTTAATCCAAAACTTTTTATCTTTTGCAATCTATCCTCATAACTTTTTTTACTTTCAACTTTTGTCCTTTATAGTTTTCATTTTCCGCAATTTTTCGCTTTATGCTTGGTTCTAAATTTTGTGACTTAACACATCGCAACGTGCGTCTTTGGTTTAACGTTTTTACGTTTCGTTCTAAATTTGCGAGTTAACATGACGCAACGTGCGTGTGTGGGTGAACGTTTTTACATCGTCTATTTTTTCCTGTGTTTGACAGGTTTAACATAACGTTCGGGTCCTAGATCGACTTAGTTATAACTAAATAATCCCCGCCGCATTGCGGCGGGTCGCAATTCTAGTTAAATAAAATTTGTAACATCTTGTTCGGTACAAAATATCCCACAAGGTAGGAGGATCGAAATAAAATAGACTTTAGATATCATAGATCTTTAGTCGTGAAGTCGCAAATTCCAAAGCTAATGGCTGAACTGTATCCAACCTGCTATTGAGGTTTGTCACCTGCGGTTAATCTTTAAAAATACGTCAGTTTTCGCTGGTAAATACTATTAACCGACGCGTTTTAGAAAACGTTTTTAAAATATATTTTTAGGGATAATTTCGTGTTACCGAATTACATGCTTATCGTACATTCGGGAACCAGTATTATAACCACTATGTGATCAATATACACATCAAAATATTTGTGTTTGTCAGGTATATGCCTACACCCCGCACTTAATGGTCATTTACAATTAAATGAATCGGGACGCCCGGATACGGTACTATTAAACCCCAAACGTTTATTGTGTTATCAAGCAAACGGATTAAAACGAATACCCACATCTGCAAGGATTTGCCCAGTTGTGATACCCGTACCAAGTGGCAGATGTCATATCCCAAGTTTTAATATAAAAGTGGCTAAAAAGTATTTACCTTTGCTAGCTGTCTAAAACAGTGTATTTGTTTCTCGTAGCAAAGTCGTATTCAAAGTTTATTAATCTTAGGCGCGATTATCTAGAGGGATCTTGTCACGGCCCCCGACCCGGTTTGACCCGTTTCAGGAGCCGCAGGACAGAAATCCCGTGGTATTTAATTAATTGAGTTTAACAGCGGAAGTTTATTATCAGGATCTTTTAAAAATTTCAAAATATTTCCCGATTATTTTATTTCACAACTCGGGATAAAACCCCGGTAATTTACAATCATTTGATTTCACGAATAAATCTTTTATTTTACAAAACATGTTTCTTTATTTTATTCTGAGCCACTTCCTTAAGCTTGTAGTGCTTCACGGCACTTTTCCTGGATCATAACAGATCACCTGAAACATGTTTGAAAAAGGTTTTGTCAGCGGGAAATACTGAGTGAATCATTCTATTTACATAAAATGATGCATAGTTATTAATTACAGCATAAGAGTGATTACAATGGCTTTTATCTTATTTTTATCTGGCACTGTGTCACAATGGTGACATGTCACAATGGTGACGATGGTCATACCACTATTAGGTCAATGAACCTAAATAGTGATGATTATCCCTAGTAGGTCAATGAACCTAACTGGGAGAAAATTAGTAATGTGCACAATACCCTACTAGCCAGTGATTCAAGATATCCACGACTTAGTCCCTGTAATTATAACTTTTTGAAAATAATTTGAGGTATTGTAAAATAGTTGATAAAAAGAGAATGACTCACATTGCAGATTTATACGGGCAGAGTTTAGCCTACTGATTAGCCTTTTTAACCTAAATTAATAACAGGCACACAATTCGGTCAGTAACTTAATACAGCATTTACGATAACTCACGAGATCAAACCCTCACATCGAATGACAAAGTGCGATACTTAAACATCCATCGAATTAACGACTAATGACAAAGCATAAACCCTAATGTGGGCAGCACTTAAACATCCATTGGATATTTTGATCAATCGGACATTGAATCGTATCAGCGATCGAGTTATCACCCTGATTGCGGCGTCGATTAGTGATCCGTGTGTGTTAATTGTGATAAACAGAAGATATCTCGGAGCGTATTACGAATTGGTTCGTCACTCAAATTCCAGAAATCAAGTCCCACGACCCTCTATTTATACCCAAAATTTGTCACCCCTTGCGCACCGTAACACTATAACCCTTACGGTGCGCAAGGGACACCTAATGATCATAGGGTTGCCACGTTTGGGACTAGGCCTGCTGAGTTGATGAATTTCATTATTTTGAATTTGACAGAGAGATTTTAAGATAAACGTAACTAGGGTTTACCCCCCCTGAGTTTTAGGGGCCCTGATCCTGATTCTGATTGTTCTGAAAATTTTAGGGTTTGCGCAGAATCACTTGGGTGTCTTAATTAGGGTTTCCTATTAGTCAAATTAATTTAATAAATATGACTTTTGATGAGAGTTGTTACATTCTCCCCACCTTAATAAAAATCTCGTCCTCGAGATTTACTGGAATAATTGAGGATACTTTCGCTTCTTTTCTGATTCCAGTTCCCAAGTGTATTAGAGTCCTATCTTTAAATCCTACTTTTCTTGAACTAACACTAATCGTTTATATTTCGAGAAATTTGATATTTCTATCTTCTATCTGAAGAGGTTCAACAAATTTTAAATTTTTCGTTTACCTCTATATCTTGGAGAGGTACTACCAAAGATTCGTCGGATAGACTTTTCTTGAGATTGGATACATGAAATACATCATGTACTCCAGCTAACTCTCCTGGTAGTTGTAAACGATAAACAACTGGTCCTATATGTTGGATTACTGCAAATGGTCCTACGTACCTTGGACTTAGCTTTCCTTTCTTACCGAATCTAACAACTCCTTTCCAAGGAGAAATTTTTTAACAATACTTTGTCTCCAACTTGGAATTCTAGCGGCTTGCATCTCTTGTCTGCATAACTCTTATGGCGATCTCTAGCCGTCTTCAGCCTTTCCTTCGTGATACTGAATATCACAGTCGTAGTCACTTAGGATTTTCATTCATTGCCTCATGTTTAATTCTTTTTGCCCAAATATATATCTTAAATTCTTATGATCCGTATAAACAGTAAACTTACTTCTATACAGATAATGTCTCCAATTCTTAAGGACAAAAATTATGGCTCCTAATTCTAAGTCATGAGTGGTATAGTTTTCTTCGTGCTTTTTCAATTGCCTTGATGCTTACGCAATTACCTTTTTGCGTTGCATTCACACACATCCAAATCCTAGCTTTGAAACATCACCATATACTTTAAAATCTTCTGTTCCTTCTGGTAAGGCTAGGATTTTGTTAATTTATGCTTTTAAGATCCTAAAGGCTTCTTCTTGTTTAGATTCCCATTCAAACTTAACTGTTTTACAGGTTAGCTTAGTTAATGGTATAGCTATCTTGGAAAAATCCTTAATAAACCGTCTATAGTATCCGGCTAAACTTACAAAACTCCTAATTTCCATTGCGGATTGCGGAACCTTTCATTTGGTAATTGCTGCTATCTTATCAGGATCTACATGAATACCTTCATGATTCACCATATGACCTTTGCACTTCTTGCAACCAAAATTCACACTTCGAGAATTTGGCGTAAAGATTTTCTTTTCTTAACAAAGTTAAGAGTGCATGCAAGTGCTGACAATGTTCTTCCTGACTTTTTGAATAAATAAGTATATTGTCTATGAAGACCATTACAAATTTATCCAAATACGGTTTACAGATCCTATTCATCATGTTCATGAATGCTGCAGGTACATTCGTTAGTCCGAAGGGCATGACTGTAAACTTGTAATGACCATACCTAGTTCTGAAAGCAGTTTTAGGTATGTCTTCCTCTTGTACTTGATGATATCCGGAACGTAAGTCGATCTTAGAAAAATATCTATCTTCCTGGAATTGATCGAATAGATCATCAATTGTAGGTAATGGGTATCGATTCTTAATTGTAACCTTATTCAATTCCCTATAATCAATACACATTCTCATCGAACCATCCTTTTTCTTAACAAACAACACTGGTGCCTCCCACGAGGATAAACTAGGTTGTATAAAACCTTTACTTAATAATTCATCTAATTGCTCTTTCAGTTTTAATATTCCTGTGGGTGCTAATCGATAAGGTGCCTTGGCTATCGGTGTAGTTCCTGAAATTAGATGAATCCTAAATTCTACCTCCCTATCTGGTGGTAACCCTGGTAACTCTTCTGGGAATACATCTGGGTATTCTGAAACTACAGAAATTTCCTTAAGTTCTTTATCTTTAGTATTAATGATTACTAAAATCATATATACTATTCCTTGCTTTCGTTCATAATTAGCAACTTTCATTACTGATATGAACTTTATGGGTTTACATGACTTATCTCCGGTAATCATTATTACTTCTCCAGTGGGTGCACAAATTTCTGTGGAATTCTTATCACAGATAATTTGAGCATGATTGTTTACTAACCAATCCATTCCTAACACAACATTAAATTAAGCTAATTTCATAGGTAATAGGGTTTCAGAAAATTTATGACTTAAAAGTTTTATTTCTACGTTTTGTAGAACCTTATTTATTTTAAATAAATTCTCATCTGCCGTTTCTACTGTAGAAATTTGCCTAATGCTGGTTAAAGGTAAGTTAAGAGTTTGGCAGAATGAAGTATTTATAAAACTTTGGTTTGCACCAGAGTCAAATAATACTTCTATGTAAACATTGTGAACTAAGAACGTACCGGCTATCACATCTGGAATGAGCTCTGCGTCCTGAGCAGTTAGTTGAAAGGCTCTTACATTCCTTTTTGCTCCTTCTGCAGGTTTGGCTTTATTGTTAGATGGTTTGTTCAGTTTTGGACAATCTGGCCTAAGATGTCCAGCTTCTCCACAGTTGTAGCAGACTGAAAATTTCTTCCTCCTGCAGTCTTCTTCTTGATGCCACGGAATTTTGAAAAAATCGCAATATCCTTTGCATCTTCCAAAATGCTTCCTTTTGCAAGAATTGCAAAATGGGCTAGTGGAAAATTGCCCATTTCCTCTTCTCTTGAAATTGTTATGGTTACCTGGACGGAATTCTTGGGTAATCTTTTGGGCTACTTCCTTCCTTCTATTTTCTTCTCTTGTCCGTACTAGTTCGTCAGTCAAAGTATTGGCTAAATCCACCGCATCATCAATCGTGCGAGGTTTCGCAGCCTTGACGATATTACGAATTTCGGAAATCAATCCCCAAATATAATGAGAAATAAGTACCCGGCTCTGGCGAAGCCAGGGTTGGTACCACTCGAGCATACTCGAAGAATTTTGAAGTATACCCTCGACAATCTACATCCACCATCCGGTGGGTTAGAAACTTATTTGTCATTTGTTCCTTTTCATACTCGGGACAGAATTTTCTTTCTAAAAAGCTCTTAAATTATTCCCAGTTCATAGCATACGCCATCCTTCTTCCTTTTGCTTGTAACACCGTATTCCACCATTCTAGCGCCCCTTCTTTGAAAAGGTTTGACGCGTACATGACCTGATCATCCTGAGCACATTTACTTATGGCAATTACTGCCTCGGTTTTCTCTAACCAACGCAATGCCGCAGTAGCTCCTTCATTGCCTGCAAACTCAGTGGGTTTACAAGCAAGAAATTCTTTGTAAGTGCAACCAGGCGTTGCAGCTTTCATTTTCTTAGGGGGCGGAGCTTGCCGTGGTTCATTATCATGATTAACATGAGCATTACCTCCGTTTACGCTATTACTGAAGTTATCTTCAGAAATACGTTTGCTAGGAACGATTTGTTGCGGTTCTATTGGATTTTTAACAGCAGCAACGATTGCTGGAATAGCGTTGGCTATCCCTTGAGCAACTATTTCTGGAATAGTGTTGGCTATCCCTTGAGCAACAATATTTTCTATATCCTGCCTAGTCATATATTGATCTCCTGGTTGTTGCTCAGATTGATTAACCTCATTAACTGGTTCATTATTAGCGTTTTCCATCTGATATCTAATTGATAGATAAATAATTAGTATAAAAGAAATAATCCAATGTCACAATTAATTGCACATAATCATGTAAACGAATATACAAACAAAATTGTAAATTTTCTAAAATTTTATTTGTTTTATAGATTATTTCATGCTTCTATATACAACCGTTTTATTATTTATTTTACACATACTGATTTTACTATTACTATTACACAACCACAGTTCCATAAATCCCCTATCCTTTGTCAGATGATATTCTAGTAACGGCGTTCCCTCTTATTGTATTTCCAGGAGATCTGTCCCCCAATCTCTTGGATCCTATTCCTAGTATCCATTAGTTCTTCATCAAAGCGAAGTTCAGCAATATTCTCGTTACTCATTGGTGGATTTGGTAAAGGTTCTGGATTGAACTGAGGAAAAAGCTTATAGGGATTGTTTTGTAACTGTATTTCATTAGTCAACCATTCGTCTATTTGCGAGTGGATTGAAGGGTTTGAAATAGCTGGTTCTAAGTTCATTGGTAGTTGTGTTTCAAGAGAGTGAATAAAAACATTTTCATTGACAGGCTTAATAGGATTATAGCTTGCCAATATAAAATCTAGCTCTTCCTGAGATGGTAACCCCTCAATTTGCCTAGAGTTTTCCCCAATTTTCCATTTTCTTAGGCTTGGGTTTCTCGAGAGGTAAAGCGTTGAGATTCTATAGGTTCTTCTATGTCTGGTATATACCTATTGAAATCCCTGGAAACCTCTATTCTTACCGGATAGAGTGGTGTACTTGCAAAGTACATATGTTTATAGTGTATATTTTGGTCAGTTTTCAGTCGTTTTGAGTCTGTTTTAGGTTAGAATTGTGATACTGCTGACGTTAAGCTTTGATTTCAGGTCCCGGTGCGAAAAATGAATCATAAACGAGCTTAAATGATAAATAAACGAAGAATCGGGAGTTGGTTAAACTCGAGGGACTAAAGTGCAAAAAGTTGAAAGCCATTTAAAAATAGTTTAGCAAAGATGGGGGCTATTAATGGAAAGTGATTGAAAGTTGGAATTAATTCATTCCAAGTCCATGATAGAATAAAAATAAAGGATCTGATTGTTTTGATTTTTGAGATTCGTGGACATGTTGACCGAAAATAATTAAGTTGACCGGCCCTTTTTATTAATTGTTTGGGCCATTCGAGACTCACAAGCACAGGCCCACACCATGTTTCCTATTTGCTAAAAAAGGTCTAGTTCAAGGAAAAGGGAATTGGACTACAAATACAATTAAAAAAGAGGTATTTGGCATAAGCTCGGAAGATATATTAGGCCATATATAGACGGCAACAGGAGATATACAGGATCGAACACATCAGGGAGACGCAACATCATATATTGGGGACGAATTTAGAAGATTATTTGGCAAGAATTCAACGCTAGGAATCATTGGAAGCGAGCGGGTTCTATCTTCTCAGTTTCTTTTGTTTTCTTAGTTGTTTGTTTAATTCAATGAACTCAATTAAGCGACTTCGTTTATTTGTTTTTAAGACCATGATTCTTGGCTAAATTTCATAAACCACCTAGACTTGATGAATGGATTAATATAAAGTTTTTTACCGGTTTTGTTATTTGCATGATTGTTATGGGTGATTGTGTTTAGTAAGAGGTTTGATTTAATGATTTGATGTGTATGCATACTTTGAATTGGTTTATTGTTATTACTTGCTTCATATGATTCTTAGTGACGGTCTATATCACAACGTAGAGTCATATTAGGGTTTAGGGATTCGGTGAGTGTCTATATCACGTTAGAAAACCTTAACTCTTTAGGGAGAATTGGCCAATAACCCCTAGAAGTAATTGGTAATAATTTGCTAAGTCTTAGTGTTCTACTAGTCCTAATACCTGGGAAGTGAGGGGCTATTGGTAGGTCTTACCCGGCGAATTGTTTTAGATAGGCCTTGGGAAAGGTTATGTCTTGGTTTACCCTGTCGGTCTTATTAGTCTATCAAGTCAAATTAATTACTTCAAATTACCCTAGATCTAGGATTGGGAAAGAATAGGTCAACATTAGGGTACTTACACAATAATTAGATAACTGGGAAGGCGTCTAATAACCGGTAGAATTAACGGCCTAGGTAGTACCATAGGTTTCTCCTTGAGAAGGGTTGAGGGGCCTCGTTGGTTCTTAATAGGTTTAGTATTTTAAGATCCCGGTTCCATAACTCGTGCATTTAACTTATTCGGTAATCTCTTAAAAACAATCCAGGATTCTTGTCTAGGTGGTCCCGTTCTCATATAAGAAAAGTCCTCGGTTCTTTATTCGTCTTTAGTCTAGCTCTAGTTTATTTTAGTAGTTTAATATAGATTTCCTTAGTTTTCCGTAACACCCCCCCCCCCCCCCCAAACAATTAAACAAGTTAAGTCGTGTCTGTCAGCGTTTAGTCAGAGTCTAATCTACGTGATATATAGAGTCTCAGGGGTTCGATACTCGGACTTGCTTAGGCTATACTACATTGACTGGTACACTTGCCGGTTGTGTGGTTTAGGTTTTAGAGAGTCCTAGTCTATAAATTTAAAACTTAGAATGTCTAGTCTAGCGAGTCTAATTTAGTTAATTTTTATAGTCCGTTTAGCACACATCATAGAGATTTAAATTCTGAAGGGCGTCAGACAAGTCACTCATGCTGTTATGCAAAATACACACCATTACTAATTATAACAAAATTTTTATAGAAAACCTTTAAATATTATTCCAGACTGTGTAACTACAAAACAACTGAAAATTAAAACACACTAGGTTTTATTTATAAATTTATTTATTTACTGAATAAGGTTTCTAGACTGTAGATAATAAAGGTACTAAAATTTTGGTCAAATTATTTAAGGATTTGCATTAATTGCTACAATGACTAGCATATAAAGATCTGCCCATACTGTACACAATTAGTCAGATAATAAAACACATAATCACAAAATAGCAATTAATAAAAATTAAGTATTTTCTAAATACTTAATTGGCTTAAATCAGTGGCTCGATCAGTGGCTCTGATACCACCTTTTTCTGTCACGGCCCCCGACCCGGTTTGACCCGTTTCAGGAGCCGCAGGACAGAAATCCCGTGGTATTTAATTAATTGAGTTTAACAGCGGAAGTTTATTATCAGGATCTTTTAAAATTTTCAAAATATTTCCCGATTATTTTATTTCACAACTCGGGATAAAACCCCGGTAATTTACAATCATTTGATTTCACGAAGAAATCTTTTATTTTACAAAACATGTTTCTTTATTTTATTCTGAGCCACTTCCTTAAGCTTGTAGTGCTTCACGACACTTTTCCTGGATCATAACAGATCACCTGAAACATGTTTGAAAAAGGTTTTGTCAGCGGGAAATACTGAGTGAATCATTCTATTTACATAAAATGATGCATAGTTATTAATTACCGCATAAGAGTGATTACAATGGCTTTTATCTTATTTTTATCTGGCACTGTGTCACAATGGTGACATGTCACAATGGTGACGATGGTCATACCACTATTAGGTCAATGAACCTAAATAGTGATGATTATCCCTAGTAGGTCAATGAACCTAACTGGGAGAAAATTAGTAATGTGCACAATACCCCACTAGCCAGTGATTCAAGATATCCACGACTTAGTCCCTGTAATTATAACTTTTTGAAAATAATTTGAGGTATTGTAAAATAGTTGATAAAAAGAGAATGACTCACATTGCAGATTTATACGGGCAGAGTTTAGCCTACTGATTAGCCTTTTTAACCTAAATTAATAACATGCACACAATTCGGTCAGTAACTTAATACAGCATTTACGATAACTCACGAGATCAAACCCTCACATCGAATGACAAAGTGCGATACTTAAACATCTATCGAATTAACAACGAATGACAAAGCATAAACCCTAATGTGGGCAGCACTTAAACATCCATTGGATATTTTGATCAATCGGACATTGAATCGTATCAGCGATCGAGTTATCACCCTGATTGCGGCGTCGATTAGTGATCCGTGTGTGTTAATTGTGATAAACAGAAGATATCTCGGAGCGTATTACGAATTGGTTCGTCACTCAAATTCCAGAAATCAAGTCCCACGACCCTCTATTTATACCCAAAATTTGTCACCCCTTGCGCACCGTAACACTATAACCCTTACGGTGCGCAAGGGACACCTAATGGTCATAGGGTTGTCACGTTTGGGACTAGGCCTGCTGAGTTGATGAATTTCATTATTTCGAATTTGAGAGAGAGATTTTAAGATAAACGTAACTAGGGTTTACCCCCCTGAGTTTTAGGGGCCCTGATCCTGATTCTGATTGTTCTGAAAATTTTAGGGTTTGCGCAGAATCACTTGGGTGTCTTAATTAGGGTTTCCTATTAGTCAAATTAATTTAATAAATATGACTTTTGATGAGAGTTGTTACAGATCTATAGTCCGGAGTGAACAGAATTATTATCTGTTAGAATGTGTATGGTTCATTGGTAAGTCTTTTGACTTGACCCGTTAACTTTAAATTTTGCTCGATTCCCCTAGATTAAGCGTTGACCGGATAGAAAGTAGTTTATACCCGTCCGAGTTAGAATTTCAGGGGATACAAGTTATTTAACGATACATTCTAAATAAGAAAGGTTTTGAAAATGTTTGACCCGATATGAATAATTTATATGGTTTATGTCATTTTAACTAGTCGCGCGCGTAGAAACAAGTTCGGGTGGTCGAATGGGTCTATGACTAGTCCAACATGTTTAACTGCATTTTTTGATGTTATATAATTAATTTCAAAGTCATAATGTAGGTTGCATATGCTTAGATCCATTTTATTTGCGTTTACGCCGAAAGGGCATTTTTGACATTTTAATAAATATATGTTTGACTCGTCATTTGACCCGTTTAAACATGATGATCACGGGGGTATAACTGCAGGGAATTATACCCTATGTTATAATGCTCATGTGGGAAAATTTAATCGAGTTTTGACTTGACCAAAATGGTCAGAACCGAAAGTCAAAGAAAAAGTCAAACTGCTTGACTTTCAAATAAATTCTAACTACAAAATTGAAATCAACTTAAAAGAACACTTACTAGTGTTAGAAAGAACACTTGAACTTAGAAGAGAAGGCTCCTTAAGATCAAAAGCAGCTCCAAAGCAGAACTAGAAGTGAAGTATGAATGTGGTGTGAATAAACTCAAGAACAAGTGCCTATTTATACTAATCCACAAGCTACATGGCCATGAAAAGTGTTCCCTGATGTTCCCAAGTGTTGCTTAGTGTCATAACAGGTGGAGGAAGGAGAAGATGAGTGGCAAGAATCGTGCAAAGGTGGCACAAGGTTAAATCTGTAGCTGACAGCAAGGATTCTGTTGTCAGCGATACCCTTACGGACCGTAAGAGGTCATGCCTTGCGATCCGTATGGACCTTCAAACTCTTTGCGGTCCGTAAGAGACCTCCAGAAGTAAAAAAAAAAAAAAAAAGCCTTTTTGCTTTTTTAGCCCCTCAACTTATATCAACCCGTATTTTCTATATATTTTGTCCCTCTCCTTCCACATGTCGGCATTATTTGGAGAGTTTTCGGACACGTGTCACGCTAGGATTTGATAAGATTATTCGGGTTCTTTCATTCACCAAGAGCATGTGTAGTTAAATCATCCGTGATCACAACCAAGTTTAGAGTGTGTTATATTTGTTCAAGTTGAGTTCTTAACCAAGTTTAGTGTGTGTTATATTTGTTCAAGTTGAGTTCTTAATTTGTATTAGACATGGATACGTTAATGTTTGTTGAATCAATTTTTTGAATCAAATATTTTCATGTGATTTATACGAGGGTGTGAATGTTCAAAAGATGTTAACTAAGATCTCTTCATTTATACTAACTCTATTGGTCTTATCCATCACACATTAGATCATTGTAGTGCCACGTTAACATGTGGCAATTTCTTATGGTTTAACTCTATTGGTCTTACTCGTTACAGATTAATTAGTTATACAATTGCAACATCTAGTTTTTTACCCATCAGTTTTTTGTGTTAATCAAAGTTATATCTATGTAACTTTCTAACTTATTGACAAATTCGTATTATAAATTGTTCTATCAAACCTGAACTTGGATGTGTTTATCTATTCTTTACATATTTACAATCCAATACCGTGTTTAGTGTTGACTTTATGCAATTATTTCTTAACTACAATTAATCTTAAAATCAGTTTGCAGTGTGTTGCCACTTGTAATCAATTTATGTCACACACCATCTACTAATTATTTGTGGTTTGACATCCTACTAACCATATTTAATTAAGGTGAATATGATCAAGTTTCCAAACATCGACCGAGTTTTTAAACTAAGAATTGCAATTATCTAACCATATAAGTCTCAAATTGACCGACCCACTATAATTCTAACACATTACAATGCATTCATACTCAAAATTTAACTATTGCGAGAACTCTAACTATCAATAAATAAATCTCTAACCATCATCTCTAACAATTCACTAAGAATAATCTTTTTCTTTTCTTCATTTATCGGCTTCCCATCTTTATCTCCCACAACTGATCACTATTCATTCACTATATATATATTCAACATTCACACTTGAACCGTTTAACCTCTTAAATTCTTAGTCCTCTCGTATAGCCCCTTTAACACATGAATTATTAAGGTTATATCCTTCATTCTCCCTTAACATTAATATGTTCTTCCTAGATATTTGATTCCATGTAATACCCTTGTCTTTTTAACTATAATTCTTGGATCATGAGTTACCTAACTTTCTTTCTTTCAATCTAACCCTCGGTCACATAAACCATTATCTTTACCCAATCCACTCGATCTTGTCATATCTATCTCACTAATCACAATCATATAAAAATCACGATTTGCATCTCTTCTTTTCTTCTCGTATAGTTTGAATCTCACTGATTCTTGATCACCTTCACTTCTTTTCATTATCTTCTTCGTTCTCATTTCTCTCAGGTATTCAATCATGCGTATCTTTTTTATTCAATCACACTTGATTCACACAGAACCTTTTCACAACTCACACAAAACCTTTTTCTTCTTGACTCACATAGAACCCCTGGGATGGTTTTCGATTTCAGGCTCACACATTATCACTTCGGTCTTCATCATGATTTTCGGTCTTCTGTGTTCGTTCTTATTCTTCCTTGCTCAATCTTCTTCTTCCCATGATTCCACAATGGCATCTCCTAAATTATTGTTCAATCAATCAATCAATCATACCCAGCAAAATCCCACTAATAGCTAAGCTATTAGTAGGGTCTGGGGAGGGTGGGATGTAGGCGAACCTTACCTCTATCCATGGGATAGAGAGGCTGCTTTCAGGGAGACCCCCGGCTCAACTTAAACAACGGAAAAAACAAACAAACAACTAAATATAAGGATCAACATACTAGTAAGAACATGAACAAAAGAAACATTGATGGAAGAGTAACAAAGAATAAGTAGGAGCATAATATAACATTATAAGACATAGAGGCATAAATATGACTATACAATACCATGTAAAGTACACCTAAATTATAGGAATATTAGCGTCCCTACTATAGAGCAAAGACATCACTATATACCCCTTCCTACCCATCCTTAACCTAAATCTTATGCCTCCACAAACTCCTATCCTCGACCATGTCCCCAGAGAGGTGCAACTTTAGTAAATCTTGTCTAATCCGCTCATCCCATGTAACTTTAGGCTTGCCGACTCTACTCCGCTTCCCTTCCACCGTGAGGATTTCCACAGCTCTAACCAACGCCTTCGTCTGCCTCCTCTTCACATTTCCTAAATTAGTGTTCAATCAAAATTCTCAAATTGTTTCTTCTCTTTTATTCAATTTTTATTGCGACTAACTAAATGGAGTGTGTGTTAGCTTGCTTTTTTTATTCTTCAATCTTTTTTCATGCTTGCTTCCTAATTCATTTAATTTTTGAGCTACTCTACTTCACTTTCCAGCCTGCTTCAATTCCTTTCTTTGTTCGACAATTCATGGTGGCGGCAAAGAATTAATTCTCCAATGTGATTGCTTCTTTGTTCCTTGTATCTTTTCTCCTTTTACTTCAATTAATCTCTTCTCTTCTTTTGATTCTCTTCTCTTCTCTTGACCAAGATTTGATATCATTTTTTGGTACGACCCCTTGTACAATCACAACAACACACACTAACATATTGGATATTGAAATCAACTGATTGCCGACTCTTTCAATATTAAAAAGAATGAAAATTGTTGCTACAACAATTTTGCGGTGGATAATAAGTATAGATTACAACTAAGGGAGTAAACGTTTACAACTGGGGAAGTAAACATATTACAAGAGGAGAAGTAAGCATATAACAAGAGGGCGAGTAAGGGAGAAAACGAGGCTACAAGTCTGAAGTCAAAGCCTTGTATGGTGTATGATGTAGTGCACCCTTGGACTAGTATTTATAACCAGCCAACGGGCTTATCCTTTTTCAAGCGAGATGTGTAAACTCTCTAGGAGAAGAAAGATAACAGACCTCCAAGAGGACAAGTAAGGGAGAAAACGAGGCTACAAGTCTAAAGTCAAAGCCTTGTATGGTGTATGATGTAGTGCACCCTTGGACTAGTATTTATAGCCAGCCAACGGGCTTCTCTTTTTCCAAGCGAGATGTGTAAACTCTCTAGGAGAAGAAAGATAACAGACCTCCAAGAGGGCAAGTAAGGGATACAACGAGGCTACAAGTCTGAAGTCAAAGCCTTGTATGGTGTATGATGTAGTGCACCCTTGGACTAGTATTTATAGCCAGCCAACGGGCTTCTCCTTTTCCAAGCGATATGTGTAGACTCTCTAGGAGAAGAAAGATAGCAGACCTCTTTCTCCTTCAGAATGTTGTACAACTCAGTTGTCTTCATGATCTAACTTTGACTTGTGAGATTATGATCTACCTTACTTGTGCTCGGGCGGATGGCGCCTGTTTAGAAAGGGAAGTGGGCTTGAACCCATCCCCGTCATCAAAAGCCATACAAAGTACAATACTCTAGCATGTCGATTTATACTAATACATAAGGGTGTGAATTTCTAACGCAACACGAACCTAACACGAAATTTGCAGGTTTGGGATTAGTTTAAAAGGGTTCGGGTCAACTCGCCAACCAGCTAAAAAGTTCAGGTTTGGGTCAATCTGCTCGGGTTGCTGAGTTGACCCGTTTATCCCATTTATATTTTTTTCTTACAATATGTTTATGTCATAAATTAAATTGGGTGTACATTTATGACATAATTAAAACTTATTTAGAAAAATTGACATAAGATTTTATAATTTAAATTTAATTTTATTATATACATTGGTGTTTTTTTATTACCAAAATTTAATTTTAATATATTAATTTTTGGGAAAAAAATTTTAAAAATTAAAAATTTCCGGTTGAACGTGTCATGTTCGGGTCAACACACAAATATTCGGGTCATGTTCGGGTTTGTATGTATGACATGAATTTCGGGTTTAGGGTCATGTTCAAATACATCTATAATTTTTTGGTTCGAGTCAGGTTAAACCCACCAATCCATAAACACGAACCGTTTATCACCATTCTAATACATTACTCCTATCATACTCTAATTCTAACTCATATTAAACTTTAACAATCAATAAACAAATGTTTAACCATTATCAGCTTTCCATCTTGCCTCCCACTTCCGATCTCTATCCATTACGTTTATTTATTCAAACTTTCACAGTTGAACCGTTTCACCCCTCAATTTATTGGTTCCCCCATATAACTCCTTGAACATATGAAATATTAATCGATTTCTTACCGTTATAGGAGCTAAAATTAAAAAACCAAATCCGTCAAAAGTAAATTATAATCTGTCAAAAGTAAATTACAAAATTTAATAATGGTGGTCTAACATTAAATAGAAAACCAAATCTGTCAAAAGTAAATCATAAAATTTAATAATGTTCTAACATTAATTAAATAAATTAAATAGTATAGTTTTACACCATATTATAAAATATAGTCAAAATAATAGTGTTACGGTTTTCTACAACATGTAAAATTTCAAATGATATATCATTTGATATTGTACAAAATCAAGTTTTTAAATATAAAAATAATAATAATTGATATAATCATATAGGTAATAAACATGAAATCAATAATACAGTTCTCAAATATTATATGTATCTTATTCTTTCCAGAAACTTTACACTTCACACTTCACCCCGTTACACTTGAGAACAAATCTTTCGGTGGGCCACGTGAAATGATTCCAGCTGTATAAAGCCGTTACTGGGCCCCACAAAGAACAACTAATACTTGTTATGATTGTCTTTATGGTCCCCACACGTTAAAAATACAACGTACCTCTTTAACCTTAACGGCTACTTAAACCCTCATCTCCACATCTCTTCTTCACCCCACTTCTCACTCTCTCTCTCTAAAACACTCACTTTCTCTCTCTACAAATACATACAAACATCGATATGAAGAACGCCGTCGTTTTCGCATTCATCTGCGCCATTGTCGCCGCTGTCGGAGCTCAATCTCCGGCTTCTTCGCCTACAAATGCGCCACCGTCAACCGTCGTAACAACGCCGCCTGCTGCGTCACCTTCGGCTGTTCCAGTAGCTCCGGTGAAAGCTCCAGCGAAGGCTCCGGTGGCAGCTCCTCCGACGGCTCCTGTGGCTGCTCCGCCAACAGCTCCTGTGACTGCTCCTCCTGCTGCAACTCCGGTGAGCACTCCTCCTGCTCCGGTGCCGGTGAGTTCTCCACCACCAGCGGTTGAGTCACCTCCAGTTCCTGAACCAGTTCCCGCACCCGAGACTTCTCCGGCTCCTGAGGCTGCTGCCCCGGCGCCTAGCAAGAAGAAGGGAAAGAAGAACATTGCACCATCGCCCGCGCCTTCTTCCGATTCGCTCGCTCCTGGACCGAGCACTGACGCTGGCGCTCCTGGTCCCGCATCAGCCGATGTCGCTGATGAGGTAATACTAGTATCCAGGCGTCTCTATTTTTAACAAAATTTATACCACAATGTCAGCCCGTAGCCCAGGTGTTTTATTTTTTAAATTGTTTTATGTTCTAACATTAGGGGTAAAATAGACATTTTATACCCATTTAACTGAGAAACTTAATATGGGTTAGTGATAATGATCACTCGAGTGTAAAATTCGAAACCACTAAGGCTAACTCTGTAATTATTGAAGTCTTTAGACCAACACTGCAATATCTAACTATACATTTAACTCAAATCCATAAAAATAAATAAGTATTGTAACTGTACTATTTCAATTATTGTACATTATGCTTTGATTATTATAGTACATTATTAGAAAGGTTAATAGTTTTGGTTGTAGTTGTATATTTATGATTTGGCTAATAATAATAATGGTGGAATTGAAAATTTGCAGAACGGAGCATACAAATTGAAGAGTGTGCATATGGCGGTGGGAAGCTTGGTGGTGGCATTGGCTGCCTTCAGCTTGTTCTAGATTGATTTTGTATACATATTCATTTTTCATTTTATTATTATTTTTTATATGAGTTGTATTGATTATTTGTTTTCCTATTGTTGTACTTCGTCTGCATAAATAAATATATTATTTTACCACATTAAACGTTTTGATTTATTTTTCTTATTCATTTAAAACAAGTTTTAGGACCCAAATGTATATATCATTGAAAAGCATGGTACACCGTTTAAATTTATTTTATCGATTTAAAATTGCAGAATTTGAGGAGAATATTAATCAATTGCGTAAATTGCGGGAAAAGAAAATTCGACTCCTTTAGGTTCTCGACGGCCCACTAGCTTCTCGAAGATCGCTTTTAAACTTTAGGCAACCATTTAGTGATTTAGACCAGACGAACAATATTGCCATGAGCAAATGAATTTAAACTAGAATTACGACCCGTCGCAATGCGGCGGGGATTCTTTAGTTATAACTAAGTCGATTTAGGACGCGCAGGTTATGTTGAACCTTTCAAACGGGAAAAAATAGACGATGTAAAAACGTTCACCCACACACGTACGTTGCGTCGTGTTAACTCGCAAAATTTAGAACGAAACGTAAAAACGTTAAACCAAAGACGCACGTTTCGATGTGTTTAGTCACAAAATTTAGAACGAAGCATAAAGCGAAAAATTTGCGGAAACTGAAAATTATAAAGGACCAAAGTTGAAAGTAAAAAAAATTATGAGGATAGATTTCAAAAGATAAAAAGTTTTATGTTAAAAGTAAAAAACAAATAGTTTTGCGTTAAAGGTAATTTATGAAATACATTTGAGTAAAAAGTAAAAAAATCAAATTTTTTTTAAAAACCCTCAAAGCCAAGGTTACAACAACCATATGCATAACCATTTTTTCTTTGAAAAAATCTCAAAGCCAAGATTACAACACATAAGTAAAAAAATCAAAGTGGTTAAATCGCAAAAGATGGAAACTTTTGAATTAGAAGTGAAAAATCAAATTAATCAAAGGGGTTAAATTAACAAAGATTAAAACTATAAACTTAAATTGTCAAAGATTAAAACTTTAAGGTTAAAAATGAAACAAAGATTAAAACTTTAAACTAAAATTGTCAAAGCTTAAAACTTTAATGTTAAAAAGGAAAATTCCAATTTTTTTTTTGAAAAACTCACAAAGCCAATTGTACAAGTATCATATGCATAAGTTGTTGCTTTTTAATAAGGTTATAATTATTTCCATCCAACCAGAACAGAGTTGTTGCACAACATTCCCATAAAGTCAAATATTAATCGCCTTTAAATCATCGCAAACCCATACCAAGGAATAGTCGGGTAGTAAAGTGGTGTGTTAAACGGGAGTTACTAAAGATCCTCTCTCTCAACCACCGTCGCCGGAAGTTGCTCGACGAGGTGCATCTCCCCGGAATAGCGAGATAGGTTCCCGGAAGCCTCTGGCCTCCTTGTGGCTACCTGCCTTTCTATCTTAGGGTGCTGTCATCTCCATTCGCCTTCCGGGCCGGTATCTTGTCCCGTTGCTCGTTCTCCATTCTTTTTTCGTCTAGTTCTTGTGTTTCTTGGCGTAGACCCGATCCCTTGATTGCTTAGTGGGTCTGATATCGCTCGCGGCTATTGTTTAATAGTTTTGCTAGATCGATTCGAATCCCATTAACGTTTTAAAGGTCCCGCGGTTTGGTGTGTTCGGTGGTCCGTTTTCTTTGGTCGTTTTCATTATGGGAAGGAAGGTTTGGAAGAGACAGTATGAAGACTGGAATACGGTTGTCAGCAAGAGAAGTTACAAACAGGAAAAATCCTTTGCCACTAGGGAAAGAAGATTGCAAAACACTACTTCCTTTTTTCTCTCCAACCTGCCAGATTCCTGTAACAGAGATTCGCTGTGGCAGGCTTTCGAACATTTGGACAATTTAGAAGACGCTTTTGTTCCTGCCAAGAAAGATAAGGCGGGTAACACTTTTGGTTTCATAAAACTCTCCAACGTCAACAACCCGGACTGGTGGATTGAGAAAATTAAGGAAACCCGTATTGGAGGGGCGGTTATTGGGGTTAACTTAGCTAAGTTCGATCATCATGGCTCTAAGATAGAGATTTCTCATTCTGGGGTACGTGTCTCGGTGTTTTCCAGATTGCAGTATCCGGTCAAGAATCAAAATCACGGTAGGGTTACCGGGAGGTCTGTTAACGCGGGGCCTGGCCTTAGAACTCACAGTTCTGTGGTTAAAGCTCCTTGTTCAGGTTCTCCTGCTCAAGACTCGGGTCTAAATGCTTTGTCCATTGACCTCCCTCCTTTGAACACCATAACCAAAAAATCTTTGGAGTTTAAGTCCCTTGTAGGGGAAGTTAAAGACATTGATACTCTAAATAATCTGAAGGTCCATCTCACAGGGGTTACGGAGGAGGGTCTTCGTTTGAAATATCTGGGTGGTCTTAAGGTTCTTCTATGTTTCAATAATCCGGAGGAGGCAGAGAATTTTCGAAATCTTATGGCTAATGAGTGGGAGAAGTGGTTTTCTAGATTGTATTTTTGGGAAGGTATCCCCCCGATTTTTGAAAGAATAGCCTGGATTAAGATTCTGGGTGTTCCTATCTCTCTATGGGATCGGCACGTTTTCAACAAAATTGGTGAGAGATGTGGTCGTCTTCTAGTCAAATCCGAGGCAGAGACTTGCAATGGAAATATGTCGGAGGAACGGTTAGTGGTGTTGGTTCAGACCGGCAAGAAATTGTCTTTGGAATTTAACCTCACGTGGAAAGATCACAAAATCAATGTCTAGGTGGAGGAGATCTCAGGGCAGTGGTACCCGGACTTCTTAGACGAGTCGTTATCGGAGCCTGGTTCTCCGATGAGATCGTCGGAATTTGGTTTGTCACATGTGGCCGGAAAAAGTGCGTCTTTCGATAGAGGAGATGACGGCTTGAGTTCTTGCATGGAGGAGAGGAACAGTTGCTTGCCTTCTGTTCACGAGGAAGCAGTGCATGGGAACATGGATCTAGGGGATCTTGGAATTGGATCTCAGCCGAATAATGATGATGAGAGAGAATTTGATGTGGGGCCCAAGTATCAGCATTCTCCTCCTGTTTTTAATTATGTGAGCCCGCCTGAGGATGTAAGGCCCAGTTTTATTACAACAAGGCCCAAGAAGAATTTTAACTCTAATATGGCCCAGGAGAATCATGTACCAGATCTTAATCTGGATGTGGAGGGTTCGGTAGGGTCCGATCCGTTCAATATATAGGACATTTTTAGACAGGAGAAACATCTTTTGGCAAAGGAATCTGAGGCTCAAAAGGGGACAGTTCCGTCTGAAGTGTCGGCGGAGGTTGGTGAGCAAAACCGTTTTGAAGCGGAAGTAGCTGACATGATGGAAGTAGGTGTTTGCTTGGGCATCGGAGTTAAAGGCTTCGAGAACCAGGTGAGAAAGATAGTTCATGGGGAAGCGGCTAACTCAGGGTTACAATGAATTATATTTCCCTAAACATCAATGGAGTCTCTGATTTTCGGAAAGGGAACTGGATCAGGCAGTTGAAAAGGAAGTTAAATGCTGATTTTATTGGATTGCAGGAATCTCATCAGGAGTGTTTGTCCGAGCAAGATATTCGTAGATTTTGGGATAATTCTAACCTCAGCTTCGATTTTGTGGAGTGGGTTGGTAGATCCGGTGGGATCGTCTCCATTTGGAACCCAGATTTATTCAAAGTTTCGCATGTCTCTAAAAATCAGCGTTTTCTTCTGCTGACGGGTTGTATATCGGGTATTGATGGTACTGTTAATGTTCTGAATTTGCATGCTCCGAATGATCCCCTTCTTCGTCGTTCACTCTGGGGGGAAATCTCTGCTCTTATTAATCCGAATGACTTGTGGATTCTGCTTGGGGATTTCAACGATGTGAGATCGGAATTTGAGCGGGTTAATTCCAGATTCGAGAGAGGACATACGGATGCCTTTAATGGCTTCATTTCTAATTCCGGCCTTCTGGAGTACTCGATGGGGGGGAGGTATGTTTACTTTTATTTCTGGACACTTAGATGTTAAAATGAGCAAATTAGATAGGTTCCTTGTGAACGATAGATTTATGTCCTTGTGGCCGTCGGCGATGCTGCAAGTTCATAAAAAAGGTTTTTCGGACCATTGCCCGGTCTCTTTGTCGTGTGTTTCAACAGATTTCGGACCTATCCCCTTAAAATTTTTCAACTCTTGGCTAGGGGATAGTCGTCTGGCCGAGATTGTAGATTATGCTGTCAGTAATGCCCCCTTGGGTGGTAGAAAGGATGAGGAGCTCGTTGGTCTCCTTAAAATTTTAAAGTCCGATATAAAAGGTTGGAGAAAGCAAGTTAGATTTGCGGAGGCTAAGGATTTAAATGAGCTGGTGGATAAAATAAATGTGTTGGAAACCAAAGCGGTTACGGTTCCTCTATCAGCGGAGGAAAAAAATCCAGAGCAGAGCTGCGTGTGTTAGTTGATCATTTGGAAACAGTCAAGGCAAAATATTTGCAACAAAAGGCGAGAATCAGATGGTTAAAATTTGGGGACGAAAACAACAATTTTTTCCATAAAACGGTTAATATGAATTTGGCCAGGAATAGAATCAATTGTCTAAATTTTAATGGCTGCTTCATATCAGACCCGGTGGAGTTAAAGGAAGCCATCAAAGGTTGGTTCGCTAAGCAGTTTTCGGAGCCTATGAGAAATAGACCGAATTTCGATAAGTATGACCTTCCTAGTATCTCGAGGCAAAGGGGTCTCGCTCTTTGTGATCGGTTTTCGGAAAAAGAAGTTTTTTTGGCCATCAAAAACTGTGATGGAGGAAAGGCTCCAGGTCCGGATGAGTTTTCTTTAAAGTTTTTCAAAGTCTTATGGGAAAAGGTTAAACCTTGGGTGTTGGGTATGTTAGACGATTTCCACCAGACCGGGTTAATTAGCAAAGGGTGTAACTCTTCTTTCGTGGCCTTAATCCCCAAATTTTCCGATCCTCAAGATCTCTCCAAATTCCGTCCTATCTCTCTTGTGGGATCTATGTACAAAATCCTCGCCAAAGTCTTGGCCAATAGGCTAAAATCGGTTATTAATGATATCTCGTCCCCTAATCAATCGGCTTTCGTGGGGGTCGCAATATTTTGGATAGTCCCCTCATTGTTAGTGAAATGGTGGGGTGGGCAAAGAAGTCAAAGTCGAAGTTGTTCATTTTTAAAGTCGATTTCGAAAAAGCATATGACACCATTAGTTGGAAATTTCTTTTTAGAATGTTGGATAAAATGAATTTTCCCGAGAAATGGATTCAATGGATGAAAGGTTGTTTGAGTTCGGGTATGGGTTCGATCTTGGTTAATGGCTCGCCTACTAAAGAGTTCAAATATAAAAGGGGCTTAAGACAAGGGGACCCGCTTTCCCCTTTTCTTTTCATCATCGCCATGGAGATTATTAGCATGTTCATGAGAAGGGCGTGTAATTTGGGTCTTTTTCAAGGATGGCAACTTCCAAACGACGGTCCAAACATCTCCCACTTAATTTATGCGGACGATGTTCTCTTTTTTGGCGCGTGGTCGGAACATAACATTGTCGCTCTAAACCGTATTTTGAGGTGGATTAGTCTTGTTACGGGTCTAAGAGTTAACTGAAGCAAAAGTAAACTCTTTGGCATTGGAGTTGCCGAGTCGGAAGTAGCCTCTTTAGCTCGCTTGGCAAATTGTGAAGCGGGTTCTTTTCCCTTTACGCATTTGGGCATCCCTATTGGAGTAAATATGAAAAGAGCGACTTTTTGGAAACCGGTGTTGGAGAAATTCTCTGCTAAACTCTCCAAATGGAAAGCGCGACATCTCTCTTTTGCGGGCTGCATGCAACTTGTAAAGACGGTGCTTGGTAGCCTTCCATCTTATTTTCTTTCTCTCTTCGCCGCCCCTAAGTGTGTTTTTAATAAGATGGAAAAAATTAGAAGGGAATTCATATGGGGTAAGTCTAATTCGGGCCATAAATTGAGGTGGATTCGTTGGGAGCTTCTTATGAAGTCTAAAAACAAAGGGGGTATGGGTCTTGGGGATATCAAAGCCTTTAACCAAGCCATGCTTGCCAAATGGTGGTGGCGATTCAAAGAACACCCAAACCAACTTTGGGCTGAGGTGGTGAGCGCTATACATAAGGGAAACGGAGCCTCTTCTCAGCCGTTTATTCCTCTAAAAAAAGCGGTTCCGGGTGTTTGGAAGGATATCGTCTCCGTGGAAAAAGATATGGCAAAATCCGGAGTAAACCTGGTGGAAAATATTGTTGAGGATGGGGGATCATGGAAATGGAGTTCGGACCCGAACGGATCTTACTCGGTTAAGCAGGTCCGTTTGGACCTTGAAACGGCGACTGTGGATCTTCATGCTGAGGATTTTATTTTCAGGTGGAATAGCTGGCCCCCCCGAAGATTAACTATCTTCACTGGAGAACCATTATCGGTAAAGTTGCTTCCAAAGCAGGGTTGATTCGAAGAGGTATTCAGCTCGATGACGATTCCTGTCCTAGATGCGGTATCGGTACAGAGGACCCGTAACACATTTTCGTTTCATGTCTTTGGTCAAGGTGCGTTTGGTGGAATATTTTTGCTTGGTTACGGATATCCTTCCCAGCCGATATCAGCAACTTAAAAGCCCTGTCAGTGTTTCTTTCTAATCAGCCGGGAAGCAAAATTTGGAAAAGAATCGTATACACTTCGTCGATGGCAACCGTGTGGAGAATTTGGAAAGCCAGAAACGAAAAGGTGTTTGATGGGCAGTTTATTCCTATAGCAAAAACTGTGGAGCAGATAAAAGAAGATTCTTTTATGTGGATTAACAACCGATCCAACCTCGGTTCGATTAGCTGGGAGAAATGGAAGATGTTTGATGTTTCTGGTTTGATGTAATGTGTTTTTGTTTTCGTCCTTCTGTTTGTTTTTTTCTTTTTCTGTTCTTGTTCTCCCAGTTTCTTGCTGGCTCTTTATATATATATATATATAAAGTGTGTTTGCCGTTCAAAAAAAAAAGATGAAGATACATATCCGAGGACGGACCTTCCTCATGAAGGCTGAACCGGATAATAACCGGACGCATATCCCAAAAACCCCGTCCCCCTAACGCTTGCAGACGGACCATCCACAAGTGCGTCCAGCCGAATGACGTCATCACAGTTGACTAGTATAAATACCCCATCAAGTACAAGCCAAGTACGATTTCCTGAACATTCGTCCTACTTTCTCTCTCTATTTTCTCTCTCTATCAAATATTTATCCTCACGCCGGAGGGTGGTCACAGAGTGGCCCTCCCATTTCTGCGGCGAGCCTAATAGTTTGTTCTTTTCTAGGTTCAGGTCCTCGATCATCCTCAAAGGTCCAAACTCAGATCTCAGGCTCCGGCCTTAGATTTTGGATCTTCATTAGTAAACACCCAAATTCCCCAAGACTGATTGAATAGTTTCCCTCCATACGAGAGGGTAGCCGCCTTCCATTCCAACAATTTACTCTTAGACTTGTTGATAACTGGTTTCTAATTCCTAGTAAAGATTGTTGGGGAAAATAGGTTTGCAACGGATGTTCTGAGAGACGTGTAGTCACTTTCAGGTCGAATTATTTCAGTGGTTCTCTCGAAAATCCAGTCGGATATAACTCAGATTGAGAAGAAGAACTAGTATGCGATTTGGTGTGAAATTCGTAAACCAGAACGAATGTGATCAAAATTGAATTTCGAATTGGGATGAAGGAAACTGTTGGTTCTATATTTAGGCGGTTATTATGTTTAAACAAAATTGCCTCCAAAATGATCTCTTTTTCCATTTCGAAATTAAGTCCTAATTTCTGGAAAATTAATTTTCTAAAAGCCATTTATAATAAAGAAATTTCCTCCCAGGGACGCTGCCCCTAGACCCCCGCCCCTTAAGTCCTAATTTCGAAATAACCTCGATTTCTATTTCGACCCCAGTCTAGAAACTAAGTTAAAGGATTTTACAATACTAGCAATGTTTAGCCAATTCGACATCATCCATTCGCCTATGAAGATTGCATCATCCGCAAAAAGCAAATATGACAGTGTCGGGCCATCTTCTTTTGTGTTTCATTCCGTGAAAGAAACCCCTCTCTGGCCCTAGCCACATCTAATACCAAATGAAACACCTCCATTCCAATTATGAATAGAAACGACGACAACTTGAAAAATAAAACTTGACGCATACTTGAAAGATAATACTTAGCATATGGCGTTGTTTTAACAAACTTGCTAGAGCATATACATCAAGGGTGATGTGGCAAGGTCTGCAAGATGCGGACGGACTTTGGACAATGTGGGGTTGGTTCGATTGTGTGTTTAGAAGAAGGTTGAAATTTGATGTGTCGGTTAAGGCGGAGGTTTGTTGATGTAGATGCTCTTGCGACTAGAAAAGAAACAAAACACCTATTGAGGCCTAGTCCAAATCTTATGTGGAACTTCAAAAGATGTTAAATTCATAGATACATAGTCATACAAAGTTTAAAATTGGCTACAATGTCATAGAGCGTCACACTAACTATATTTTCCTATCTAAGGAAGGCATAACTAGTGTTGATACACATGTCCTATTGTTGCTTAACCCAAAGTTGAGGCAGCTAAAAGTATTTCAAAAAAAAAAAAAAACCACAATGGTAATACTGAGCAAACCCAAGTGACATAATAAACCCAAAAAAGGCTTTAAAGAAAAACCTATGATAAAACAACATGGAGATGCCAATAGGACAAGTAAGTTCAATACCTTCCATCGCTCCCATCGCTCTAAAACCACAGGAGACAGTAGATGAACAACCAAAAAACCACCCCCACAAGTATATCTACAAGCTCTAAACTTTAAAAGAATACTTCATACAATAGAGTTAAGAAGTATTTCATAAGTGGAAGGATATTACTTGCTACTTTGACCCAAACCAATCAAATTTTCACCTAACTAAAAGAAATGTCCAAGGGAGTACGCATACGAAAGCAACAAATGTTATTAAAAGACCAACTAAGAGGTTAGCGGGATCCAAACTTTCTACTAACAAACAATCTGTATAAACAAAGGTACCTAGGAACAACTAAAATGCACAAACTGGTGTAACACCCCGACCGCGTATAAAACAACCCGCAGCGGAAACGTTTGGGGGTCACGTTACAAATTGTTTCAAACACATGGTATATAAAGTTTTGTTTTATTTAATTTATAAATCACAGATTCTTTGAGAATTCGAAACAAAACACAATGACTATTTTATTTTAAGCAAGCTAAGGCCCGAGTCCATCATACGTGTATCATGTTTTTCATAATCACACATTAGTACCTGAAACATATGTGAAAAAGAGAAGGTCAACAATAAATGCTGGTGAGTAACATAGGTTTTGTGGTCAAGACTAATAGCTTTGAGGGTTGAAAAATATTTAAGCAACCTCAAGAGTTGATATTTTAAATAAATCTTTGTAGCCATGAATCTTTGACAAAAAGCGTTTCTTTTATAAAATCGTATGAGAAATCATTCGATTTAAAAGATAATGGTGTATGGTTAACTTAAAATCATATGTGTCTTTGTAATAACCAACCAAATGTCTTGTATTGTATAAACTAACCAAATGACTTGTCTTGTATAATCAAATGTCTTTGTATAAACCAAATATTTTGAGTAAACAAAATTTCTTGTTTAAACCAAAATGTTTTGTCTTGTATAAATCAGTTGCCTTTTGTATAAAACAAAAGTGGTTTGTCGGCGAATACATTCAAGCCTTGTTGACTATTGGACAAACCTTTATAAATAAAGGTTTATCAAGTGTGTTACACATTTTCTGTCATTCTCAGAGGAAACTTCCAAACAAACCTAGGAAGTAGGAATGGGGTTGTCAATCCTATGGTACCATAATATACTACCGCTCGGCTTGGCCAAAGTTAATGAATGTATCATTGTCATGTTCAACGCACCATCAAGTTTCGTACAATGTAAGCATGTTGTGTATATAAACCATATGTAAATAAGTTTTGTAAATGTGGAAAATAATTTAGCATATATGAATCACCCCAAAACATTTGAAAAATGTAAAAGAGGGGAATTATGTACTCACAGGTTACGTAGATGTCTTGTTCAATTGTGTACGCAAAGCTCAAGTGTTTCCTAATTATGTCGGATAATTATAAGGTTTGTGTGTATCGTGGCTTAAACGGAAGAATGGATAGAATGTCGTTTTAAAATCAAACGAGTGAAGGATCTCGTGTAATATGATTTATTAACCATACATTCTGATTTGGAAAGTGTCTATAGGTGTTTTGACCCGTTACAACTTGTTAAAGTGGTTTATGCCACTTTAGGGGTTTATGCCACTTTAGCGGTTTATGCCACTTTAGCGGGTGGTCGAATGAGTCCTATGACGAGTTCGATATGTCAAAACATGTTTACTAATATTGTATGATCAGTTTAGATGTCAAAAATATTGCTCATATAGGTTTAAAACTATTGGGTAAATTACACTTTTCATCCTTTATGTTTGTACTGGATTACAACAGATAGCCTTTAACTTCAATAATTGCAGTCACAATCATTTATTTGCAAAACCCATTACACCCTATGTCCTTTGGCTCTAACCAGGTTAACTTTAAACGTTAAGTTATATCATGTACACCTCATGTGAGGGCATTTATGTCTTTTCACACCTTTTATTTAAAATATCGAGGAAAGTGCATGCTCTAGCCAAATCTATTCAACTAAAACTAAAAAATATACCAAAGAACAAATAAAGTAAACATAATGGAATACAACCAGCCTCTCCGTTTCTTCTTGTTCATGACTATAAAGATGGAGATATGAACAATGAACCCAGAATACAGAGAAAAAAATTTCATACAACAATAGTGGCTGATCAGACCAAAATTAGAATTCCCCAAATCCCAATCTCGTGTTTCCTTCCTTTCTGTAGGAATATGTTTTGTCGAGTGGTTACCTTTCCCTTCTTCATCATCATTGTGGATTTTCTTCTTGACGTGTTCCGACATAGCCAAATCCATCTCCATAAAAAAATGATATATTTGTAACTGTTGACTAGGTTTTAGGGCATATACAGTTGATGATACATCGTACAGTTACCCGAAACATGAAATCGCTTTCGTTGACGATGATACTTCGATGACGGTGGTTATTGGTTTCATTCCGTTAGACCTCGACATATCTGGTGCTAGGAGAAGAAAACATAACCATCAGAGGTGAAGAGGGCATTAGCAAATGAGTGATTGAATCCTTATGCAATCGGTGAAGAGGAGGGGAATGGTAGTTCAGGATTCAATGTCCGCATTCAATTGGGTATTGTCCGTCGTTAAACAGGTCAAAAGTAGGTCGGAGGAGAAGTACCAACCACACCAGGCTTCATATATCAAAACAGATCGGTATAGATCCCTAACGCCCAATTCTTCATTTTTCTTTGTTGTTTCAGTGGTGGTGGTGTTGGGGGTTTGCTTGGTGTCGGCGGTGTTGGATAGAGGGTAGGTTATAGAGATGAAATGGAGATGGTGGTTGTTTGGTGTTGCCGGCGGTAGTTGTTTTGGCGGTAGGATGTGGTGGTGGTGGGCAAGATGTGGTGGTTAGGGTTAGAGAATTGGGAAGATGAAGTGTGTATATGTAATTTTTTTTTATTAAACATTTAAATAAAAGATGAATTGACTAGAATACCCTTGAGTAAATAAAGTTAACTGAAAATTTTAATCTGGTTAGTGCTAAAGGATGTAGAGTGTAACGGGTTTTGCAAATAAAGGATTGTTACTGTAATTATTAAAGTTAAAGACTATCCGTTGCAATTCTATACAAACATAAAGGACGAAAAGTGTAATTTACCCAAAACTATTTTATGCAAAAAGGTATTTTTGACCTTTTAAAAGTATCGAAAGTTGACTCGCCATTTGACTAACCAAACGACATGACCATAAGGTATAACCTCAGAGGTTATTCCCTATATTACTATGGTCACATATATGGGCTTTGTCGGATCATAAAGTTTATCAAACGGGTCAAATTCGAAAGTCAAAGCAGAAGTCAAACTGCTCTACTTTCAACTAAGGAATAAGAACTAAACTAGACAAGACGAGCTAGCCATGTTAGAACATGTCTAATAATGTTATACAACTTATTTGGTGTCAAAAATTTAAGGTTTAATACACGAAAACTTTTTCGTCGTAAAATGCATTTTTATGCATTTTTTACTTTTATTTCGTAAAAGTTTGACTCTTCATTTCGCCTACTAAACGTGATGATCAGAGGGTGTAATCGCAAGTGATTAACAACTTCATTATTACGATCACGTAGCAAAGTTCATTTTGAACTTTAACTTGACCAAAATGGTCAAAACCGAAAGTCAAAGCAAAAGTCAATTTGCTTGACTTTTGACTCATAACTAGCCAAATAATCTGTGGTGCCTTATGATCACTTGTGTTCTAATATTCTGATAAGTTTACAACGTCATGTTACACAACTTTGTTGAACATTTCTGATTTGATTGGATCATCGTCATAGATTAAAAATACAACAAAAAAACCAACTCGCAAAACGTAAAAAAATAAAAATAAAAAGAATTGTGAAAAAGCCACAAAAAACTAGCAAAAATGAATAAATGTGTATTTTTTTAAGTTTCAGTAAAAATAAGGGTAAAAAAGTTATTATATAACTTGTTTTTAATGAAATAAATCAAAATGCGTAAATTTGCAATTATATATTCTTATGTTCCCCTTAATATCAACTGTTTTTTTGATTGATCTGAACCATTCAAACTCTCTAACTTTTAATCTTGGCCCTATAAATTCTATTTTTCCTTCTAGAAGCAGCAGTTTGTGGAGCAGTTATCGTCCCACTCCTAATTCTTTGCACACAACTGCGATCCAAACTTTCGTCTTCCAAATTGAATTTTGAAACCCTGCATTCTACATCGACACTCCCAAGGAGCCATACACCACTGTTAAATCGATCTCAGTCATCACTTTTTTTTTTGAAATCGATAGGAACTTCAATATCACAAGAAGCTGGACCAAAAGAAACCCTAAATCAAGAACAAGAAGAACCAATTCGGTATTCTTCAAGACAATACGAGAACAGAAAACCATCTAGGTATCTTCAACACTTTAAGATTTCTTCGATCTTTGCCTCACGATGTTTCAGAACGCTACAACAGTATATAACGATAAGGATCTTATCCGATTGTAGGTTTCGGCTTAGTAATTGGTTGATAAATTAGAATGTTTGTTTTTTCCAATGAATTATTCAATATTGATTTGATTTACCTCTGCTTGTCATACTGTTGTAGGGGGAATGGAAGTACTCAAGTACTGGAAGGTGATCGGAATTCAAACACTACATGGTTTCAATAAGTCTGCATCATAATCAAGTGTAATTCTTAATTAAAGTAACTTTTCATGGTTGTATATTTTTTTCTTGTCTGATAGAAGCATGGGATTCTAATTCATCATATTTCACCCAAATATATTCTCATCCTTGCTATAATCATACAGGTGTTACCAAGAATTGGGGAGAATATATCTTTAAGATCATGTGCAAAGGTCATGTTAAAGTTAGCGATTGTTTTTATGCTTTGTGATTTGAATTCAAACTTCATAATTACTAGGATGCTTTGAGTAAAGTGAGTGATGGTATACATTTTATATCCAGCAATTTAATATCTGGAAGCCATGGACGATGACGTTGTTTTCGATAATACTGATAAAGCAAACATCGTTGAACTTGAACAACAGACACTTATATTTGAAGAAGTATCTGTGGTGTCAAAGAATCGAACTCTTAAAGATGCACTCAATGATGAAGAACTCAAACAGCTTCACCCTTTCTTTGCTTTAAAGCTAGATTTTATGTAGTTTTTAGGGTTACGCTTTTATATGGTGTTAATTTTGTAATTATTGGTTATAGGTGAATTATATTTCTGACATAATTTGGCCTTAAACATGTATGCTATAATTTTTTTTTTGTTTTAATGGTATCAATCTTCCTTTTTAACTGATATATGCTTTAAATATTAACATCCTGATTCAAGTACAGTTACAGGATGGGTCGTACAATTACTGGATGGGTCATAGGTTGGTGAAAGGATCTATTGTATGGACTAACAGATATCGTTAATTTGAAGCATCAATTTGTACAAAGAACTGCCTCAAAAAACCAGCCCTATTTGCTCCCACGTTTTCCTCTTTTTCTTATTATTTGTTGTTACATTCGACAAAGTTGAAAAAGAAACAGGGCGATTCACGCGTTTTTCAATTAAATCAATTTCGTTCTTTCTGTTTTTAACGTGATTTAAGCCTCACAATATGATGATTTTTGCAGGCAATATCATGCACACATATCAGGGCTCAACGCTTACGGTCGGCAACAAAAAGTTTCCGAAAAGAGTATGGTTGGTTTCTAATCGCTTCAGTTGTTAAGTTTCGTTTCAAAAATTTAAACACGAACACCACAAATGAATAGGTTTTTGAAGTAACGAATTGTGGGTTCAGATTCTGTTTTACATGTTTGGAAATGGATAATGTTAAATTAGAATAGTTTTAAGTTGGATTTTTTTTTTGCAATGTAGGTCTGGATGATTTGTTGAACTCAACCAATGTGCTGCACCTCTGGACTAATTATAGACCATGGTTGAGTAAGTATATGCAATTTAATAGAATTTTGGTTTGGTTTTCTAAATAAATGGTGTAATTGTCAAATGATATTTGTGTTTTTTTCCTGAAATGTCTTTATGTTGATGAGGTTTACAACCAGTAATCGTTTAATAAACCTCAATAATGGATGGTGATAGATTGTTAGGAGGTTGGTTTACAACCCGCAATCGATTAATAAACCTCATTTAAAGGGTGATAATGTTGGACCAAGGATGGAGTCCCTCCTGTGGTTTCTAACTTAAATAACGAGTTTTCTAAAAGAGCGTGCAGTCAAGTACACTTAGAAGATATAGGTTTTGGTTACTAGTCGGGGCAGATGATGATTATAGTAATAAGAATTCTCTTATGTATTGCCTTTTTTCTTTAAGAGACTTACTGGTTGTTACATCATCGTTTTTTGCTGGCTTGTCCCATTTTGCGTGCTACTAGGAGTAGTTATTCTCTGGTATGCATCAACTTCTATTCAACGGGTCAAAAAAACTAAACAGGTTGAAGGGTGTTTTAGACAGTTGAGCTTTAGTTAAGCATTTTTTATTTCTTTAGGGATTATGTGTTTCCATCTGATTTAACTGGCAACTACCTACACAGGGTTGTGATGGGAACTGGACTGGCATTTGGATTCCTTATGGTAAGATTATATTTTTTATATATTGCACTTTATTCATTGTGCCTACAAATACTAGATGATCTCATTTTTTATAAGTTAGAACATCGCCAAATTATTAGAATTTTACACTCTATAGTAGAAATGAAACTCTACATAATAAATTATTTACTTCAAAAGCATCAAGTTAAACTGACACACCTACACTTCCGTTTGATATGTTCATTTATGTCAAAACTCAGAAGACCAGCAGTCCTAGAGGTGGCTTTTCAATACCATTTTCTTACTGAAATGTCTGTTGATTCTATGGGGTTTATCCCTAACATGCTAAATGGGTTAAATGGATTGAAGCATACAATCTACTAATTCCTTTATATAAAATGTCATTAATTATATAACTTTCCGTTTTAATTTGTCAAAATTTGTATTCAGTAACCAAGCTAATCTATTTTGATCCATATCGAAAATTTCTGAGGAGGTAATAAGTCTCAAATTTCTATTAATGTTGTTTGATTGATATTGTAGGTGAAACTCTTGATGTGAAAAACTCAATCATAGGGACCAATTAGAATGGTGATGAGAGACAAGTCCAGGAGCCACCGACCTCACGAGCCAAGCACAACATGATCATCGCCAACTGCCACCATTCTCCAAATCTAGAAAATTTAGTTGGGAGTTTATCACATCAAGTGGAGAGAAATTGACACTTAGTTAATTTTGACACGTATTCATGATCTTGTGAGATTAAATATATTAATGTTATATTATTTAATCTTGTAACCATTATAATCATTTATATTATATAGATCAAAATATATTAATAAATTATTAATAATTAGTTGGTAATTGTTGATGGACCATATTACCCTTATTAACTAATTAGGTTTCCTCCTGGGTGTATATATAAGGAGATTATTAGAGAGTTTAAGGGTTAGACAATTAGGCAATTACACAAACCCTAATAACATCACTTTCGGCTCTCTCTCCATAACCGATTCCAACCCTTGTTTCGGTTTCATCACCATCATAACATTACACCCTAAGGAGGAACCAGATCATCCTGACAAGTATGTCGAACTCAATGGCTGCATCTCTGACTGGATTCTCTGCTGGCCTGTCTGCTGTAACATGTATGTTATTCATGTTTTCCATTATGTTTAAACAAAACTGATCAACATGTGGTATCAGAGCATATGTTGATAAATCAGTTCTGTTTTCGTATCCATTATTCTGGGATCAAAATCTGGAAAACAAAATTTTTGAAAGTTTACAAAAATCAAGGCTGTTTCGAGTACTTTTGTGCCAAAATCACTGTTTTCGGAAGATGTTGCTTAATATATTGACTCGAAACCAATATGGGTATATTAATGTCTGAAATCGGTTAACAGAACTCTTAAATTTAAGGTTTCGGATCCCAGAATTATGTTTTAATTTTCTAGGGTTCATCATTTGTTCTAAGGAAAACTCGAAAATTCCTTAAGTTTTGGAATATAATTTGGATTAGTGGGTGTTTTTACTGTTTTTATCTGAATTTTGTCTATTAAAATTCTCGAAAACTGTTAATAGATAATCAGTTATAATTTTCGAAATCTTTTGATAAGTTTAGATCAGCAATAAAACAGGAAACATTATCCCACAATCTCTAAAATTTCGAGTTTTCAGTTATTATCACAATAACAGCTGTTAACAGTGGACTCGAGACCATCAGATTGCGACTCGAGACCATCAGGTCTTGACTCGAGACTACAAGGTCTCAACTCGAAATCATAAGGGTTCTCAAAACTTTACAACTCGAGACAACAGTCTCGACTCGAGACCACTGAGTTTTCGACTAAGGGTCTTCAATCTTCACAACTCGAGACCGTGGTTGCGACTCGAGATCTCATTATGGAGTCGAGGTCTCATAAAACATAGTAGTCGAGACCATGATTACGACTCGAGACACCGTGATTGCGACTCGAGACCAAGGCTGCGACTCGAGACCTCATAACTGACTCGAGATCTCATAACTCAGTCGAGACCTGACTCGAGACCTCACTCGAAACCTCATTATTTTTGGCTGTTTTATGTGAACTAAAATTTAGTTCGATCCGCGATAACAGGTGGTTTGCTATTAAATACTTGGTTTTGTAAACACTTAATTACCTAATCAGAATCAGATAATTTTTCCACAAAACCAAAATAGCTTAACTTGAATGAGCTTCTGATGTATCATTTCTGGCCCAAGCTGATTTAATACATCTATTTATTGTTGAAGTATTATAAAAGCTATGTTGAGTATGCATTACAACGTGAAAATGTCTTAATTTCTGGCCAAAGCTGATTTTAATTCATTTATGTCTAGCATGCTTGACAAGTGCATAACTAAAGTGATTGTCTCATTTCTGGCCAAAGCTGATTTGTCACGATTACTTTGCACACATACTTAAATGATTACACTTCTGGCCAAAGCTGATTTGTCTTCGTTTAAGTAGAATTTTAACTAAGTCTATTATTTTGATGTTAGTAATAGGCAATATCACAGCTTCATAATAAAATGGTCATTATTTATGCATGCCTTAGTATAACATGCCCTTAGATCACATTAGGACTTCTTTCTTAGTATCATAACTTGCTCATCTTATTTCCACTATCACCACCAAATTGCGGGATCCCACCTTTGACTGGTGATAATTTTGCTGAATGGAAGGATGCCCTCATGCTTACACTTGGATTGCTAGACTTTGATTATGCTCTAAGAGAGAATAAGCCAACGGACCTTACCACTCAATGTACTGCTGCTGAGCAGATAGTTCATGAAAAATGGACTAGGTGTAACCGCATGTCTCTCATGTTCATGAAGCAGTCCATTCACAATGCAATTAGAGGAGCTATTCCTGATTCTGAGGATACTAAAAGCTACCTGGCTTCTGTGGAGGCACAATTCAAAGGAACATCAAAGGCACACACTAGCACTCTTATTCTCAAGCTGGTGACAACTAAGTATGATGGGAGGAGCGGCATTCGCGAACACATCATGATGATGCATGGCATGGCCAATAAGCTGAAAGGGCTAGAGATGGAAATCAATGATGGTTTTCTTGTTCACTTCATCATCACTTCGCTTCCTTCGTCCTATGAAGCATTCAAGATCAATTACAACACTCAGAAGGACAAATGGACGATGAGTGAGCTGGTCGCTATGTGCGTACAGGAGGAAGAGCGCATGAAGATGGATCGCACTACTGATGTTGCTAACTTCACCACCTCCAGCTCTAAGAAGAGGAAGAACAATCATCACAGAAAGGATGCTTCCAAAGTCCAAAAGACAAATCCTAATACAAGTGCACCTTCCAGCTCTAAGAGCTCCTTAGGCAAACCCTATTGCAAGTTCTATAAGAAAACAGGATATAAGCAAAAGGAATGCCCTGACTTCAAGGAGTGGCTGGCTAAGAAAGGTAACGATTTTTTCATGATACTTGAGTCCTTTAATTTAAATGTTCTGCTAATTCTTGGTGGTTTGATTCTGGTTCTATGGTTCATGTAACAAACTCTACTCAGGGATTCCTTTCAATCCGGAAGCTGGGAAGAAACCAAAGAACACTTAAAGTTGGGGATGATCGGGAATTAGAAGTGAAGGCCATAGGAACATTACAATTATTTTTGAAAACGGGTTTATGTATTAAACTTTATGATACCTTGTATGTTCCTGAGGTAACTCGGAACCTTGTATCAGGACCAAAGTTAGACATGGACGGTTTTGTTGTTTCCCATGGTCATCGCAAACTCTCTATTCTCTATGATTCCTTTGTTTATGGTACTGGCATTCTGGATGGTGGTCTCTATAGATTAGAACCAGATGATAATTTTTCCAAATCTTTGTTGTCATATAACATTAATGAATCACTCACAAATATGAAACAGATTTGAGACTTAGAGACTTCATCTATGTTGTGGCATCAACGTTTAGGCCACATCTCAAGAGAACGATTAAATCGTCTCGTAAAGGATGAAGTCTGACCTCCTCTTGATTTCACTGATTTTGGAACATGTGTCAAATGTCTTAAAGGCAAAATGATATTAGCGAATAAGAAAGGTGCCACTAGGAGCTCTAATCTATTAGAACTCATTCAAACTGACATTAGTGGTCCCTACCAAATCGCTGGCATAACAGGACATACTTCATTTATCACTTTCATTGATGATTATTCTCGTTACATGTACTTGTATCTTATTAAGGAAAAGTCTGAATCTCTAACAACTTTTAAAGATTATAAAGCTGAAGTTGAAAAGCAATTAGAACGTCAGATTAAAGTTGTGAGATCAGATAGAGGCGGTGAATATTATGGAAGACATACTAATGTGGGTCAAGCTCCTGGTCCATTTTATGAGTTTTGTAAGGGCCAGGGGATTGTAAACCAATACACCATGCCTGGTACACCTCAGCAGAACAGTGTCGCTGAACGAAGAAATCGTACCCTTATGAACATGGTGCGCAGTATGTTAGCCAACACTAATTTACCATTATTCCTCTGGACTAAAGCGTTAAAAGAAGCTGTTCATATACTCAATAGAGTTCCTTCTAACTCTGAACGAAGAAATCGTACCCTTATGAACATGGTGCGTAGTATGTTAGCCAACACTAATTTACCATTATTCCTCTGGACTGAAGCGTTAAAAGAAGCTGTTCATATACTCAATATAGTTCCTTCTAAGTCTGTCCCTAAAACTCCTTATGAACTTTGGACATGAAGGAAACCGAGTCTTAAATATATGAAAGTATGGGGCTGCATTGCTGAAGCAAAACTCTATAATCCTTTCCTAAGGAAACTTGACCCTAAAACAGTTACCTGTTTCTTTATCGGGTATCCTGATCATTCGAAGGGTTATCGTTTCTATTGTCCTTCCCATGTCACTGGTATTGTTGAAATCAAGCATGTTGCGTTCCTGGAAGATTTCAAGGTCAGTGGGAGCAGTACCAACCCTTACGAAGAATTGCAAGAAGTACAAGACGTGGGGGGGGGGAGAGATTCGTCGCTTACCATTACTCTGTTTACCCCTCTTGTACCCAATGCAACAACTGCACCTAAAGCCACTACACAAATTCCATCTCCACAATCAGAACCCATTATACCTCATAATGAAGGCACATCAAACGCTCAAAACCAAGACAATGCTGAACCCGATATTCAACTCAGGAGGTCATCTAGGCAAAGAAGGCCTACTAATTGGGATGATTATGTTACCTACCTGACTGAAATGGATGCTGGAAAGCTCAATGATCCTACCTCTTATAATGAAGCCATTAGCAGTGATCAGTCTTCTGAATGGAATAAAGCAATGATTGATGAGCTTGAATCGATGAAGAAAAATGACGTTTGGGATTTGGTCAAATCACCCAACGGTGTTAAACCTGTAGGATGTAAATGGGTGTTCAAAACAAAACTAGATCCGAATGGGAACGTTGAACGCTACAAAGCGAGATTGGTTGCAAAGGGCTACACTCAGAAAGAGGGAATTGATTATCAAGAGACGTTTTCACCTGTCTCTCGTAAAGATTCATTAAGGATCGTTATGGCCCTAGTAGCTCATTTTGATTTGGAGCTGCATCAGATGGACGTCAAAACTGCTTTCCTTAATGGAGACTTAGACGAAGATGTTCACATGAAACAACCAGAATATAACAACCCTCCCGACTATTTTCTGACACCCTAATATATTTTAAAATATCCCTATATGTCTCAAAATACACCCCGTATGTGAAAACCGAGCCCAAAATACGATATAGTATTAAACATTAAATAAAAACAAAATTTTTATGTCGCTCGCGAGCCGCGTAGACCCCTTAGGGATCTTACGCGGGGCGCGACAGCCCTACAACGAGGCGCAGCCCTGAACCGCCACGTGTCATCATCGTGTCGAACCTAGATGCTGACCCGGACAAGCTAGGCCCTACCTCCCCTATTACGCGGGCCGCGTAAACCTTGGAGAACTCTTACGCGGGCTGCGAGAAACCCGATTTCAGCCCCTATATAATGGGAGCTCGGGCCTTCAGTTACGATCGCTCATTTCTTTTCTTTCTTACGAATTTCTGAAGAAGATAACAAAATTTTCGGGCATAATACCCCCTTAATTAACGAAGTTTTGCCCCGTTGTAAGTATTATAACCCCAGTTACGTAATAGATACGCTGCCCGATTGATCCAGGGTTCCGTAACGGCTGTCGAGGTTCTGCCCGACGTAGTCGTTGGAATGTCGTCTCGGGGAGGGTATTACTAATGTAAATATTAAGGGTTATTATACTAACACGTGTGCATTTGTGTAAATTATAGATAATCACCAGGAAACCTTAGAAGAAATCTAAGACAGCAATGTGAGTAATCTCCTTTTTGTAAATTGTTTTTACAAAACCTTAAATGTTTTACAATGTGATTAAGCAGTGATTGAGTCTTTGTAGTTCTTAAATTACTGCCGGTATGTTGGGGTTTTTTATACAAAATGTGGAACACGTTACCATTGGACAACGAGATAGCCAATGTGTAATATGACCCACCAGTCAGGATTGACAATACTGAATGAGTAATTGTGTAGAAATAAACAATGTGATAGCTCTCAATACTGTTAATGAATAAAACTCTTCTTGATTAAACTGGGATTCACTCACCAGTATTTCCCACTGACAAAATGTTTTTAAACACGTTTCAGGTAACAAAATGTGAAAGCCAACTAGAAGCCAGCTGGACAGCACTGAAGGCTTGGAAAAAGTGGCTATAAAAGTTACCTAAATAAAAGAAGATGTTTTATTCAATAAAATTGGGATTTTCCCTATGAAAATGTTTGTAATAACAATTTGGGTTTTATCCCAATATGTTTAATACTATAAAAGTGTGGTATTTACTCTGATAAATATTTCCTAACTACGGTCCTGATGAAATTTCCGCTGCCAAAATGATAAACAAAATGATACCACCAAAACTGGTCTCGCGGCCGCCCGTTCCCGGGACAGATAGGGGGCGGGGGTTGTGACACAGAAGGCTTTAAACCTGAAGGTCGGGAGCATCTAGTCTGTAAGTTGAAGAAATCCATTTATGGGTTAAAACAAGCATCACGTCAATGGTACCTCAAGTTTGATGAAGTCATGAAGAGACAAGGTTTTATGAAGAATCAAGTGGATCAATGCACCTACCTCAAGATGAGTGGGAGTAACTTTACTATACTTGTCCTTTATGTAGATGGTCTTCTATTGGCAAGTAATAGTTTAGACATGTTGCAAGAGTCGAAGCGGTTACTCTCGCATAACTTCGACATGAAGGATCTCGGAGATGCTTCTTACGTCATTGGCATCGAAATTCACCGAGATAGACACAAAGGGATCTTAGGATTGTCTCAGAAGACTTACATAGATCGTGTCCTTACACGTTACAACATGCAACAGTGCAAACCCTCAGTCGCTCCAGTAGTTAAGGGAGATGTTTTCGGTTCATTCAAGTGTCCGACAACAGAGGTTGAAAAGGAGCAAATGAGCCAGATACCTTACGCGTCAGTAGTCGAGAGCCTTATGTATGCTCAAGTCTGTACTCGCCCAGATATCGCTTATATTGCTGGAATGCTAGGCCGTTATCAGACTAATCCTGACCTAGATCAGTGGAAAACAGCTAAGAAGGTCCTTAGATATCTGCAAGGGGCGAAAGACTATAAACTGACTTATAGAAGTAGTGATCACTTAGAAGTGGTAGGTTATTCTGATTCTGACTTTGCCAAATGCAAAGATGACAAGAAATCCACTTCGGGCTACATCTTTATGTTAGCAGGCGGACCTATCTCATGGAAGAGTCATAAACAACAGTTAACCACAACTTCCACAATGATGGCAGAATACATTGTTGTTTACAACGCAACCTGTCATGGAATGTTGCTTAGAAATCTTATCACTGGACTCAAAATCATTAATTCCATTTCTAGACCATTGAAGCTTTACTGTGATAACTCAGCTACCGTTAGTTTCTCGAACAGTAACAGTTCGACTGGAGCTGGTTTATATCTCGATACAAAATATTTGTTCGTACGTGAACGAGTTGAGGAAAATAATCTTTGTATTGAGTATATTAGTACTAAAGATATGCTTGCGGATCCGATGACTAAAGGTCTCCCACCTAAAGTTTTCGAAGAACATGTATCAAATATGGGACTTACTAAAGACCTTATTTAATGGCATATTGTACTAGCTTATGTTTTAATTAATAAAATTTCCTCAGTTTGATTTTGTATGTCTCTAACATATGTTTTGCCGGTGTAATGACATATAGACAAATATAAATGCAAATCAGACACTAAAGGGCTTATGCGTATTTTGATCATAACTATTAGGTTTTAAATTGAGGCTATAGTATGACTAATGGGGGTCCTGAGTCGAATGATGATTCAACGGCTGTATTTCTCTGCTATAGTTCTTGGTTTAAGGCTAAAATGAGTGTTAACTCCTGGCCAGGCTCATCTAATACTCATGATAAATGATTACTCGGCTAAGTGGGAGAATGTGAGATTAAATATATTAATGTTATATTATTTAATCTTGTAGCCATTATAATCATTTATATTATATAGATCAAAATATATTAATAACCTATTAATAATTAGTTGGTAATTTTTTATGGACCATATTACCCTTATTAACTAATTAGGTTTCCTCTTGGGTGTATATATAAGGAGATTATTAGAGAGTTTAAGGGTTAGACAATTAGACAATTACACAAACCCTAATAACATCACTTTCGGCTCTCTCTCCATAACCGATTCCAACCCTTGTTTCGGTTTCATCACCATCATAACATTACACCCTAAGGAGGAACCAGATCATCCTGACAAGTATGTCGAACTCAATGGCTGCATCTCTGACTGGATTCTCTGCTGGCCTGTCTGTAACGCCCAGCGTCCCTAAACTTTAGGACTCTGTAAAGATTAGTCCCTGAAGTTTGTCCATTTGTCATTCTAAGCCCCTAATCTATGTGAAGTCTATGTTATATACTTGAAATGCCTAAATCTACGTGTGAAATGTCTATATTTTGGGAATGTCTATATCTGTACGCTTGGAATGCCTAATTCTATATCTGAAATGTCTAAATCTATGTTGGAATGTCTAAATCTATAATAGAATGCCTAAATCTATGTTTGGAATGCCTAAATCTATTTGGTGCTTGACTCTTTAGACTCGTGAAACTTGATTCTTGGTTGAACGAGAGACTAGAGCCTTGTCACTGGCGGAATCCATTAATTTTGTAAACTTTCGACATGTATATTGTAATATAGTTATTCTATTGCTCAAATAATACGCAATTCCTAATCTAACTCGCTAATCGAATCAAAATCTGGAGCGCGGAAAGGTTGGATTGGCCAAAGTGGCCAACCGATCGGACTGCCACCCGATCGGATTGTCACCCTATCGGATGACCACCCGATCGGACAGCCGTCCGATCGGACTGCCACCCGAACCAAACACACCTTCCCTCATCTTCTCTTTCCCACTATAAATAGACCTGTCACGTCACCTTTTCAGTGATGTGACAGCTCTACTCGACCAGACCCTTACCTCTTCGTTTCTTCATTTTCTCATCGATTTCGGTACGTTTTCGGCTAGATTCTTGTACTTTCTTGATCTACACATCATTCTCTACGTGATTCTCACTTGAAATCACACTTTTCACCGTGAAATCTCTCAGATCTGAGTTCTTGAGGGTGACGTCATCATGGCGGTTTGTACAACTGCCATGTGATGTCATTCTAAGCAAGATCTAGCTCGGACCTAAGGTATTTCATGCGTTTTAACATTAAATCTACGCTAAATCTATACTTTTCATATAAAACTTGGGTTATTCTTCAAACTTTCGATTTACTCCGGTGATAAACGGGACTGAACGGACTGTAGACTTGATCGGTGGTCTAGAGTTGGTTTAGGAACGGATGGTTCACTGATTAAGACGATCACGGGATGGATTCCGACATAAACCCGTCACTAACAGACGAACAGGTCGGACTGGGGTGATTCCCGACCGATCATAATGGCTGTGAAACGATAGGTTACTGTTGTCTCAGTCTGTACCATGACGTCACCCTTAATTTTCAAACTTAGAAATTTTTACAAAAACGGTAAACAAGAACAGGGGTCGCCCGATCGAGCGGCAACCCGATCGGACAGCCGTCCGATGGGACAGCCACCCTATCAGGTGACATTTGCCTTGAAATATTTCATCACTTTGTAACTTCTCAAAAATTGGATAGTCTTGATCAAATGGCAACCCGATCGGACAGCCGTCCAATCGAGCAACCATCCGATTGGGATGACCTAGGTACTGATATTCGGATCGAGTGGCAATCCGATGACCTATCTGTCTAAGTAAGTCAAGGCACGTTACCTCAATTAGAAAGGGGTTCGAAACACTTTGGTTAGTCACCGTTCCTCTACCCGGAACAATCCTGTGTTTCATAAGCCTATCGTTTTATGTTATCTCAATTTTTATGTATGTGGATTTAAACTCGATTCTTCGTTCGATTTGGTGTGCTTTTACAACTATTCACATGCGTGTCTGCAATCTAAAACGTTAATTCTAATCTCAGATCAAACTAAAATTATAAAGCTTTACTCTATCTGATCAAACTATGTGACAATGTGTTTGTGAAGCACCAGACGTAACATGGCATGGAATACGAGGGTAAAGTGACGTGTCCGAAGCATGGTGGATAGGCCGCTGGTACTTCCTATATATAAGTGTTTCTGGCATGTTACCAACTTTCGTACCAAGTGCCATGCGAAACTTAGTATCTGCAGATCGATGTTATTGTTGAATTCTAAAGCTATGAAATGCCTATTTGTTTACTCTATGGGAAATCTATATGTGAAATCTATCGTGTACTCTAGTAAGGTCTATGTGTAAACTACGTATGTGTGAATTGAGAAACAAAATACGAAACGTAGCCTAGCGCCGAAGACGAGGAAGAAAGTGGCATGTCCGAAACGTGGTGGATACGCCGCTGGTACTTCCTTTATATAAGCGCTTCTGGCATGCTACCAAATCTTCGTACCACGCGCTAAGCGAAGTTCGTAGTTTTGTAGGCTCGAGTTGAAGTTGTGAAATCTGTCTGGCTTAATCTATGATGAAAGTCTATTTTGGTGGAATTTGTGAGCGAATTCTAATGTTGTGAGTAACAAAGCATGACACCGATGACGAGGGGGAGGTGGCGTGATCGAAGCATGGTGGATACGGCACTGGTACTTCCTATATATAAGTGCTTCTGTCATGTTGCCGAACTTTCGTAATACGTGCCATACGAGGTTTTGTTGTTAAGCTATTAAAGCCTATTGAGTGTCTATTGAATTCTATTATGGTTTATGGAATGTCTATTGAATGCCATCGAAGTCAATCTAATCTATTGAAGACTATTTGTAATCTATGGTAATCTATTGAATTCTATAAGGATGAGTGTGTATTACGACACGTAACATGACATCGAGTACGAGGCGGAAGCATTGTGTCCAAAGCGTGGTGGATACGCCGCTGGTACTTCCTATATATAAGTGCTTCTGGCATGCTGCCAAGCTTCGTACAACATGCCATGTAAAGGTCGTGAGTTGTGGTGTTAATCTATTGAATTCTATCGAGTTAGTCTATGTGTATAATGTTGAGTATACTAGTTGGCAATTGTGACACGTAACATGACGCCGAGTACGGGGTAGAAGCGATGTGCCCGAAACGTGGTGGATACGCCGCGGGTACTTCCTATATATAAGCGTTTCTGACTTGTTGCCAAGCTCCGTACAACGCGTCATGCGAAGGTCACGTGTTTTGCGTATATATGAGAACTTTGTGTTGATCTCGAGTCTTTAGTCTATCATGTGTTAATCTATGATAATCTATATTAATCTAGACTTATACGATCCTCTTATTGGATCTCTAGGATGTCTTCTCGAAAGCTATCCGACACTCTCAGGAAATCCAGGGAGAAATCTCAGAAAAAGATGATGTCATTCATGGCCGACCAGATCGCTAGGGTCATGCCAAAGATCGTCTCTGAGCTCCAAGGATCTAACCCTCCTCCGTCCTCTGTGGACTCCAAGGCCGAAAAGCAGAAGCCTACAAAGTTCAGCTACAAACATTTCATCTCTTGCAACCCTAAGCCTTTCACGGGCAGTGATGGGGTGACTGCTATGCTCGAGTGGTTCGACAGCATCGAAGTTACCTTCATTAACAGCGAGTGCCCAGATCACTTGAAAACTAGGAGTGCGACTGGAATGTTCCAAGGCAGAGCATTGGAGTGGTGGTCGAACTAGAGAAACATCCGATCTAATGATGAAGCCTATGCTCTTCCATGGACTGAGGTGCGAGAACTCATGATGCTCGAGTTCTGCCCTCCCCATGAGCAATTAAAACTGGAAGAAGAGTTTTGGCATTTGAAGCAAGTTGGTGATGACAACTTGGCTTATACTACTTGTTTTAAGCAGCTTAGGCTGATCGTTCCTCACTTGGTTTCGACTCCCAAGCGGATGATAACCAAGTACATCAATGGTCTACCCCCTGCAATGCACGACTCTATTGAAGCAGCCCAGCTCGACACTATTGAAGAAGTCTACCGTCTCGCAGCCAGTCTCAACAACAATCGTGTGCGTGATAAGCAGTTTGGTACTCCTGCTACTTCAAAGTCTGCTAACCAAGTTACCCAGCAGCCAAGTGGCAGCAAGAACAAGAAAAGGAAGTCTCAGGGTTCGGGATGTAATGCTATTACTCCTGCTGCGAACCCTGCAACAAAACCCGCTCCTGCTACTGCTGCTGCGAACCCTGCTGCTCCTGAAATGAAGAAGCAATACACTGGGTCTTACCCCAAGTGTACCACTTGTAACTTCCATCATCCTACGACTTCTGCATGTCGTCTGTGCACCAACTATAACCGGTATGGTCACACGACTCCTTATTGCCGTCAAGCTAATCAGGCCTAGCAAACTCAACAAGCCCCAGCTCAGGCAGCTCTACCAGCACCTCCAGCTCCTCTGCAGAACCCTAAGCCGATCAATGCTGTTCGTGCATGTTTCCAGTGTGGAGATACTACGCATCTCCGTAATCGTTGCCCCCAGCTAAACCAAGAACAACAAGCAGCCGCTCGTAGACGAGCATTCAATCTCAATGCTAATCAGGCTCACAACAACAACGACGTGGTAAATGGTATGTTTCTCGTTAATAATCTCTATGCTTCGATTCTATTTGATACTGGTGCCGATAAGAGCTTTGTGTCCGAGGATTTCGAGTCTTTGATAAATTGTACGCGCTCTAAGTTACCTGAGTCATTTTCTGTTGAGGTCGCCAATGGTAAGTCGATTCTTGTTAATTCTATCATACGTGATTGTTCCTTGACTCTTAACGATCACGTGTTCTCTATTGATCTCACACCCATGCGTTTGGGTAGCTTTGACGTAATTATCGGTATGGATTGGTTGCGTAAGAATCATGCCGAGATTGTTTGTCATGATAAGCTTGTTCGTCTCCCTCTTCCTTCTGGTGATATTTTGAATGTCTATGGGGACCGGCTTTCGAAAGGACTAAGGCTGATGTCATGCACACAAGCGAGCATAAGTTTACGTAAACAGAACCCTGCTTTCTTGGCCCACGCGGTGGAACAAAGGGGCAAGGGGAAGAACATAAACGATGTTCCAGTTGTGTGTGACTTCACTGATGTCTTTCCTGAAGATCTACCTGGTCTTCCTCCTCCTAGATCTGTCGATTTTCGTATTGATCTCGTACCTGGTGCGATTCCAGTCGCCAGGGCTCCTTACCGCCTTGCACCTTTCGAAATTGAAGAGTTATCCAGTCAACTACAGGAATTACTCGATAAGGGTTTTATTCGTCCAAGTACCTCCCCGTGGGGTGCTCCCATGTTATTTGTCAAGAAGAAGGATGGTTTGTTTCGTATGTGTATCGACTACCGTGAACTTAATAAGCTTACCATGAAGAATCGCAACCCTCTACCTCGCATCGATGACCTATTTGATCAACTACAAGGCGCGTCCTGTTTCTCGAAGATTGACCTTCGTTCTGGATATCATCAACTACGTGTCCTCGAAGATGATATTCCAAAAACTACATTTCGTACTCGATATGGGCACTACGAGTTCGTAGTCATGCCTTTTGGCCTGACCAACGCACCTGCAGTGTTCATGGACCTTATGAATCGCGTTTGTAAACCCTATTTGGATCGTTTTGTGATAGTCTTTATTGATGATATTCTTATTTATTCTAAGTCTAAAGCTGATCATGCTCGCCATCTGCGTCTCATGCTCAAACTGTTACGTGGTGAACGTCTGTATGCTAAATTTTCTAAGTGTGAGTTCTGGATTGATGAAGTGCAGTTTCTTGGTCATATTGTTAGTAGTCAGGGTATTCATGTCGACCCATCTAAGATCGAGGCAGTGAAGAATTGGGGTACGCCTAAATCCGTGTCTGAGATTCGTTCTTTTCTAGGGTTGGCGGGTTATTACCGCCGATTCATCACGGATTTCTCTAAAATCGTTGTTCCCCTTACTACTCTAACCCAAAAGGAGAAACCTTTTGTTTGGGGTCCCGAACAAGAGGAGTCCTTTCAAACTCTTAAGAGCCTTTTGTGTAATGCTCCTGTGTTAACTTTACCCGAAGGGAATGACGATTTCGTGGTATATTGCGATGCCTCGAACCGAGGATTGGGCTGTGTGCTCATGCAGCAGGACAAGGTCATCGTATACGCCTCTCGTCAACTTAAAGTGCATGAGAAAAACTACACTACTCACGATCTGGAGCTTGGTGCGGATATTTTTGCGTTAAAGATTTGGCGACACTACCTATATGGTACAAAGTGCGTGGTTTTCACCGACCATAGGAGTCTTCAACATATCTTTGACCAAAAATAACTGAACATGCGACAGAGACGTTGGGTGGAATTACTTAACGACTACGACTGCGAAATTCGCTATCATCCTGGCAAAACAAACGTAGTGGCCGACGCTCTTAGTCGTAAAACTCATGTGAATGCTATCTGTATCTCTAGTGATCTTCATGCTTGTATTCGTGAGGCGCAATATTCGTCAGCTAATGAAGGAAGTCTATCTGTGGAAGTTCTTGGTGCTAACTTTAATCAACTCGAAACCAAATCTGATGGTCTTCAGTACTATCTAAATCGCATCTGGGTACCAGATCGCGATAACCTTCGTGAGCTCATTATGAATGAGGCCCATAAATCCCTTTATTCTATCCATCCAGGCGCTGATAAGATGTACCATGATTTGCGTACGACCTACTGGTGGCCTTGTATGAAAAGGGACATTGTTGTGTATGTTTCAAAATGCCTTACCTGTCTGAAGGTGAAGGCTGAACATCAGCGTCCCTCTGGACTTTTAGAGCAGCCTAAAATTCCCATTTGGAAGTGGGATAGTCTTGCTATGGACTTTATTACTAAATTACCCCGTACGCCTGCCGGTCATGACATTATTTGGGTGATCATTGATCGTTTGACCAAATCAGCCCACTTTCTTCCTATTCGCGAGGATTATAAAGTGGAGAAACTTGCTAGGATCTATACCGATGAGATTATATGCCGTCATGGCATTCCTCTTGACATAATCTCTGACCGTGATGGTCGTTTTACTTCACGTCTTTGGCAAACATTTCAGTCCGCTATGGGTTCGCACTTGAATCTTAGCACGGCCTTTCATCCTCAAACTGATGGACAGACCGAGTGTACCATTCAAACCCTAGAGGACATGCTCCGTTCTTGTGTCATCGACTTTGGTGGTAACTGGGATGTACATTTACCATTGATAGAATTCTCGTACAACAATAGCTATCATTCCAGTATCCAGATGGCTCCTTTTGAAGCTTTGTATGGGCGAAAATGCCGATCTCCTCTCAGCTGGCATGAGGTTGGGGAAAAGCAGTTCACTGGCCCTGAGATTATTCAAGTGACAACGGATAAGATTCTTCAGATCTGTGATAACTTGATCAAGGCTAGGAGCAGACAAAAGAGCTATGCTGATAGAAGGCGCAAGCCTCTGGAATTTGTTGTGGGTGACCGAGTTCTACTGAAGGTATCTCCCTTGAAAGGGGTAGTTCGTTTTGGTAAGAAGGGAAAACTCGCTCCTCGCTATGTGGGTCTTTTCGTGAAACTTGAAAGGATTGGCAAGGTGGCATACAGACTCGACTTGCCACAAGAACTAAGTAACGTGCACCCGGTGTCCCACGTGTCTAATCTTCGTAAATGCTTAACTGACGAGGGACTTCAGGTTCCCCTTGAAGACTTACAAATAAATGAAGTTGTTTAATTTGTGGAGAAACCGGTCGAAATCATGGATCAAGCTGTCAATCATCTGAGGCGCAGCAAAATTCCCATTGTTAAGGTTCGATGGGAAGGAAAGCGTGGTGCCGAATTCACTTGGGAACTGAAAAGTGATATGAAGGCCAAGTATCCGTAGCTCTTCGAGCAGTCTTCATCTAAGATTTTGGGGATGAAATCTCCTAAAGGAGGGGAGAATGTTGTAACACCTCGAAAATTCGTGTTAAATAAAATAACGACACGTGTCGTGTAAGACAAAACGCGTTGTAAACCCGGATTAAATAAAGATTTTTTGGCAGGATTGAAAAGTGGCGTCATGTTAATTTTACCTCTGAACACCTCATTTATAAATCCCAAGACCCAAGTTTTTATATATTAAACATCTATTATGTCCTAAATCCAGAAATGGGTTGACAATAATGAATTGGAAATACATGATAGGACCCCGCGAAGAAAAGAATTGGTAAACCTTCATTTTCGGTACTTTTATAAAGCATCCAAGCAAACAACTTCAAATGGTAGGGTTTAGAACTGTTCAAGGCACAATTGGAAGGCCCCTAACTGAGAAAATAATGTCCACAATTCGTTTATACCACTTTCCCTTTCAAAACACCAAAGATCAGCAGCTTTTTGGGCCTGATGATTTGTTACGCATCGTAACAAATAATTGTTACGGTGCGCAAGCACCTGCCCAGCACCAGAAAACAGGCAGCAGCCTGTTATGCGCGATTGTGACCATTCTAGCCGGTTTTTCTCACATGTGGACGACCCCTTGGCACCCCCTAAGCACTAGGACAAGTGTTAATCAGTTGTGGATGGGTGCTAGACTAAGATGTCAAGCTTTTATGGTGTCTTGGATCACTATATAAAGCCTCCTTAGTTACAAACATTCCCACACCTTCTCCTGCATTGTTGGATCATTTCTGGAGCTATCAAGCAGCCTCAAGTGATCATATCTCGTGCATAGGACTCTTGTAAGTCTGCTAGTTCTTGTTTAGTTGAGTTTAGCTTGGTTAATTAGCTAAAAGTCAAACCGTCGTAATTACGGTTTGACTTCGAGATTAGTCAATAATGGCTCAGTCATATCTCAAATTAAAAGTGGTTATAAGTTGGTATTTATGTGGGTAATAAAACCTCAAAAGGGTTTCCCCTGATCACCACTCTAACCAGGTCAAAAGTCGGGTCAAACATAAGATTAAAAAGTCAACAGGATGCTTAAAATGTCATTTATGCATAATTAGCTATCTAGAACATATATAACATGTTTGATCATTATTATAACTTAGTAATTAGTGTAAGAACATGTCCAAACATGTTCAACCCGACTATTTCCTGTTTAGACCCGGTTCGGAACCGAAAGTCACATAGTTTGACTTTCACTTTGACTTTCAGTTCTGACCCGTTTAGGCATGTTTTAGAAATGCCTCAGAGCTTTAATTGGATTAGGTTACTTGTTAGAACAACCCTCTGTGATTATACACCTTGGTTCACTAGTTATCCAATTAATATGCATATTTCCGTTAATTGCTCATATGTTGACCATTATGCCCTTATTACCTCAAAACGTGATTTATGAAAATGTAAAAGTGTAGAAACCTTTGTTACTGATATACAGACTTGTATGCAAAGTTTGACATCAGTTTGACTTATAGATTAAGAGTTATGCTCATTATCGCAAAATTAATGTTTTATGTTAATAAAATGGCGTAATTAGCGTATAGCCTAGTTAAACATACTTTTTGGTATCAAATCTTTTACCCACTGATTTAATATATTATTTTAGGATTTTGAAAGATTTTTAATAAATTTTAGGCTGAGCATAACTAGTAGTCGTAGGCTTAAACCGGTAATTGTCGGTTTTGCCCTTACGGGCCATAAAATGAGTTTTGCCTATCTAAACGACTCCAAACCTTTTGCTACTGATCACATATGATAAATAAATTATTTTAAGCCTTCTGGAAATATAAAAATATCAGATTTAAGTATCGAACCCGGTAATGGCATTTAATCGCCTTATTTAGCGTTTTTAACGCATAGTATGTTTTAAAATCATATTGGACATACCCGGGTTGATACCTACTGATATTTTAGGCAAATTAGAATGTTTTAACAGTAGGAAAAGGTTGATGAACTCAGACTTCAGTTTTGAGCTTTTCGGCTTATGTGAAATTACCAAAATACCCCTACGGGGCATAGTTTGGAGAAAAATGATAAATTTCACATATATGCTTTAGCCTACTGATATAACATATCAAATTGAGAATGTTTGCTGTTTACATCAGACCTATAACTCAGTTAAACATCTAAACTCTTTTACAACCTTTAAAATGACCAAACTACCCCTACGGGGCATAGTTTGTGTTTAAATTCGATTTGGGCATAATGAAAGACATCCTACTGATGTTACAACATATTTGAAGCATATTAACCTAGGAAACCTGTATATGGCTCTTACGGATACCCGTTACGCTTATTTCGCGTTCGGTTCGGTTTATGTAACAAGTTTACATAAATTAGCCGAAACGAGTCAAACCTTAACGGTTTTATCTCAAAATCCAGAATGTGAATAATAAACCCATATTAAACAAGTCTTCAAACTTGTCGGGTCTGAATCACATTCTATCCGGTCTTCGCTTAATCGTGCATACGAACCGTATCTTGAAACTAGCCGGTCTAAGCTTAAGCTTAATAAAAGACCCGTTAGAATTCTAATAGGTTATTATAAACCTTCGTTCCAGATTAGGAGGACCAGTAAAAGCTACGTGCATTTTGCTATTGTGATTAATACTTACTCAGGTAAATACTTTTAACTTATTTTCCCTATACGGGCTTGGGTTACGGTATATAGCATACCGCTTGATCGGGCATCAAATCTCCACATTAAGTGGGTAGTTGAATAATTTGATCGGCTCGTTTAAACAGTCTTGTTTACTTTACAGCCTTTGGGGGGTTAATGACCATGTCCCGGATATCCTTGGCATCATCTTACGAGGTGGCCACGACCTGAGCACGGGGTGTAGGCGTACACCTGTCAGTGTATAACTCAATTATGTGGTGTGTCTATTGATCTTTAACCCGGACTAGATCCGGGCTACTGAACGCATAAGTAACATGTAATTCGTTCACAAGATTATAATATTAAATAATTCTCCCAAGTTATAAAAATGTTTATGCCATGTGCATCCAAACCAATTTTCAATCATTTTCCAAAATGAGTCAGTTGATTGTATTTACCAGTGTAAACTGACGTATTTTCCCAAAATGACTGAATGCAGGTACTAAACGAAATTGGCTGGATTGTCTCCTAAGCATCAATAAAAAGTCTCGCAAGCTTAGGATGCCTGAAGTCTGTTGAACCATTGATATTATTTTGTTTCGATCCGTTCTGTGGATAAACATCCGAACATTGTGATACTTGATGTTACAATAAATAAATTCGGTTGTATCATATTTGTAAATTTGCTTCCGCTGTGCATAATAATATTGTGTTGTTTGACTATTACGTTGCCAACCACGTCACGATACTCCCCCACCGGGCCCACCGGTGACACGTGGAAATCGGGGTGTGACAACTGTAACGCCCAGCGTCCCTAAACTTTAGGACTCTGTCAAGATTAGTCCCTGAAGTTTGTCCATTTGTCATTCTAAGCCCCTAATCTATGTGAAGTCTATGTTATATACTTGAAATGCCTAAATCTACGTGTGAAATGTCTATATTTTGGGAATGTCTATATCTGTACGCTTGGAATGCCTAATTCTATATCTGAAATGCCTAAATCTGTGTTGGAATGTCTAAATCTATAATAGAATGCCTAAATCTATGTTTGGAATGCCTAAATCTATTTGGTGCTTGACTCTTTAGACTCGTGAAACTTGATTCTTGGTTGAACGAGAGACTAGAGCCTTGTCACTGGCGGAATCCATTAATTTTGTAAACTTTCGACATGTATATTGTAATATAGTTATTTTATTGCTCAAATAATACGCAACGCCTAATCTAACTCGCTAATCGAATAAAAATCTGGAGCGCGGAAAGGTTGGATTGGCCAGAGTGGCCAACCGATCGGACTGCCACCCTATCGGATGACCACCCGATCGGACAGTCGTCCGATCGGACTGCCACCCGAACCAAACACACCTTCCCTCCTCTTCTCTTTCCCACTATAAATAGACCTGTCACGTCACCTTTTTAGTGATGTGACAGCTCTGCTCGACCAGACCCTTACCTCTTCATTTCTTCATTTTCTCATCGATTTCGGTACGTTTTCGGCTAAATTCTTGTCCTTTCTTGATCTACACATCATTCTCTACGTGATTCTCACTTGAAATCACACTTTTCACCGTGAAATCTCTCAGATCTGAGTTCTTGAGGGTGACGTCATCATGGCGGTTTGTACAACTGCCATGTGATGTCATTCTAAGCAAGATCTAGCTCGGACCTAAGGTATTTCATGCGTTTTTACATTAAATCTACGCTAAATCTATACTTTTCATATAAAACTTTGGTTATTCTTCAAACTTTCGATTTACTCCGGTGATAAACGGGACTGAACGGACTGTAGACTTGATCGGTGGTCTAGAGTTGGTTTAGGAACGGATGGTTCACTGATTAAGACGATCACGGGATGGATTCCGGCATAAACCCGTCACTAACAGACGAACAGGTCGGACTGGGGTGATTCCCGACCGATCAGAATGGCTGTGAAACGATAGGTTACTGTTGTCTCAGTCTGTACCATGACGTCACCCTTAATTTTCAAACTTAGAATTTTTTACAAAAACGGTAAACAAGAACAAGGGTCGCCCGATCGAACGGCAACCCGATCGGACAGCCGTCCGATCGGACAGCCACCCTATCAGGTGACATTTGCCTTGAAATATTTCATCACTTTGTAACTTCTCAAAAATTGGGTAGTCTTGATCAAATGGCAACCCGATCGGACAGCCGTCCAATCGAGCAACCATCTGATTGGGATGACCTAGGTACTGATATTCGGATCGAGTGGCAATCCGATCGGACAGCAATCCGATCGGACAACCACCTCATTGTCCAACTGAAAGTTAAGTGGCAACCCGATCGGATGGCCATCCGATCGAGCAGCCATCCTATTCTCCTTCAGCAAGTGGCAACCCGATCGGGTAGCCATCCGATCGGGCAGCCATCTGTCCTCTCACACGTGTACGTCACCCGGCCGACTGGCAATCCGATCGGACCGCCATCCGATCGGACAACCATTTGATCCAGTGACAGTTTCCAGCACGTTATGCAATCTCGACTCTTACCCTATTGTAATCTAATCAGGCTAATCCTAAAAAGAGCTCCATTTGATCCAATAACAGTTGCGACTGTTAAGCAATCACTGTGAGTATACTCGATCCCCTTTTTGTTTTAAACTTTGAGGTGTAACATGTATTCTATATAACTTTAATCTTTTGCAATCTAAACTCTATCGTATGTGTTTGTGAAAACTTGTGCATTCTAGTATTCTATTTTGTGCTATGTGACGTTTAATCCAGGGTGTGTAGTTCCGCTTTAACAATAGTAGCGTTATAGGGGGTGCACCTCTCCCATTATTCTCAGGGGGTATTGTTAGGAGGATTCTAGTTTACCTTGAGTCTTGGGTGAACACTAAAGCATCGGGATACTTGGGCTATCACTGCGTGGACTGCGACACTAGCACGGCTGAAAATATTTTTATACTTACATTGTGGATATGAGTTGTTTTAATCTATTATTCTAGTATCAAACTTGTATACTTGCCAATACTTTTGTATTGATATTTTAATACATGTTGCAGGCTGATAGGTTGCTATGGAACGTGGAAATCAAGCTAGGAGATACTTAGAAACGTCGCCTAGATAATCTGGTTTTTGAACAATTTGAGCTATTTATTTGGTGGTGTAATTTGATAATAATTGTTTATGTTCTAGACAATTTATTTATGCAATCTACTTAACTCTATCGAAATATCTAGTGTTATGGAATCTCATGAGCAATCTGAACGCTTAGTGCTCGCACCCCGATGTTTTCGCCATCGGTTGGGGTGTGACACTGTCTGCTGTAACATGTATGTTATTCATGTTTTCCATTATGTTTAAACAGAACTGATCAACAGATCTGAGCAAGGAATAATGTTTTATAGTTTAAGCAAACAAACTTAACTTGGATTGTGTAAGTTTGAAGTCACATTCAACTTCTTAAGATAGCTAAATGGTTGTTAAATTCTCATTTACGTATCATTTTGAAATGTGTTGTCATTTGTTGAGATGACATGAGTATTGAGATGAAGTGTCCACACATGGAACTGATTTAATGATTGAAAAATGCAGGTAAGAAGTTTAAATAGATGGCTTAGAAGTTATATGGGTCAAAGTGAGTGTTTTACTTGAAATTTTGAAGGACGAAGTTGATGTGGGCGTAGGCAAAGTTAACTGGCGTAGTATACGTTGCCGCAGGGGATCCTCCACTCAGAACCTTCTGAGTTACGTTGGGTTTCGAAGGGTGTTCAAAACGTGTTTGATTTTCTTCAAAATGACTTTCCAGACATGGATTTGATTGGTATATCTTCTAATTAGTCTAAATTTCTTTTAACTTCGTACTTTTAGAAACTAGGATTTGATGGGTCTGATTCGTCTAAAGCATAATTCTTAAATGTGTAACGGAATGCCATTTTTTGTAGGGTGGGGATCCTTCAAGATAGATGATTTGTCAAATACGTTATCGGACATAAAAGCGTATTGATAAAAGAAAATGGGATATGCAAAGATATCTGAAAATGTGGCAATCTACCAGCATTTTCCCATTTTTGTCTCGTAAGGTTGTCTGTTTGCAATTTTGCATACATCATTACCTTTGATCAAGTATCTGGCTTTTTTAAATACCTAAGATACACATAAAGTATGAAAGTTCGAGCAGTAGTAAGCACTAGGGATAGCACTTTTATGTGCAAATGTAACTGACTAACTTTCATTTGAATATAGTGAAAACTTACCTATAATTGGATAAATACCTGGACACTCATGTGTATCAAAATATGTATGTAAATGTAAACAAATGTTTCAAGGAAGTTTTAGTAGTCAATGGTTGATTTAAAAAAACTTTATGCAATTTGATTCATTTGATTATTAAGAACCTCGCTTTGCTATGTTTTAGGCATAACATACGAACACTTTTGATTAGAAAGCTCACACATTTTTATTTTTTGTATAAAACAAATAATAACGTTTTGTGTATAATACAAATACAAACAATAAAATACTTATCATTAGACCATTAATATGATCGTCCACCGGACGGGTATAGAACTAGGGTAGTGTTTGGTATGCAAGAATCAGAGACGGAATGGAATGAATTATTATGAGAGAATGAAAAAAGATGTGTTTGGTTGGTCGAGGTAATGGAATCACCCATTACATAAGGCATTCCATTCCCTCAAATCCATTCCATCTACTACCCTTGTTTTTTTTTCATTCCATTCCCCTTCTCACCCTTCATCACCAACACCGCCAACACCGCCAACACCACCGCCACCCGCCACCTTCACCACACTCCGTCGCCGACCATCACCATCACCCGCCGCCGCCACCACCCTCTGCCGCCAACCACCACCGTCCGCCACCACCACCATATTTTCCACTCACCACCACTGGCCACCGCCTCCACCAGCCACCGCCACCACCACCCATTGCCACCACCCTCTACAACCGCCACCGTCACCGACCACCGGTGCTACTGCCAACCAACGCAACCACCACCCGACCACCGCCACCACCTGCGACCGTCGACCATACTGTCGCCACCCTCCATCATCGACCACAACCAACCACCACCACCAACACCACCGTCCACTGCCACCACCATCGACCATCATCACCACCCGTCGCCGCCACCACCGTCACCGCCACCGCAACCACCCACTACCACCACCCATCGCTGATTTTATTCCTTCGTCTTTTCCTGCATACCAAACAAAACAAGGTAGTGATTCATTTCATTCTCATACGGTAACCAAACAGGACTATGGAATGGTAATGATCCATTTCATTCCTTTATCCATTCCATTACCTCGTTCATTCCATTCCCTCGTCATTCCATTACATCATACCAAACATACCCTAGTTTTATTAACGTAAGGAAGATGAAATATGCAATTTTAATTTTAAATTGAATAAATATGCAATTAAGAACTTTTTTAAGGAAAAATATACAATTTTCTTTGTTTTAAGTTGTGTGATCTTAAAACCACCAAGGACCACAAGCCTTCCATGACAACCACAAAGTGCAATGGTAACAGATATCACTCATCTATCTATCCATCAAAATCTGTATACACAAATCCGAAACATGCTTCTTCACGGGACCTTACCCCTCCCATTACGATCACCCCTCCTCCGCTTCCAATCACCAACTACCACCCACAACCACCCCCTTCGCAAATTCTCAATCTCAGCAGCATCCCAACCCAGTTACGCCATCTCAGACGAGGAACTCCAATCCAGAGGCTTCATCCTTCGCCGCACAATCGAACAACTCAACCTGGACCACTTAAACTCCGTATTCGTTGCAGTCGGTTTCCCAAAGCGAGACACGGACAAGATAAGGATCGCGCTAGAGCACACAGACTCGCTGTTGTGGGTCGAATACGAGACCACAAAGAGACCCGTGGCGTTCGCTAGAGCCACCGGAGATGGTGTGTTCAATGCCATAATATGGGATGTGGTGGTGGATCCTAACTTTCAAGGAATTGGGTTGGGGAAGGCTGTCATTGAGAGGGTGGTGGAGGAGTTGTTGAATAAGGGGATCACCAATATTGCTTTGTATTCGGAGCCCCGAGTGTTGGGATTCTATAGGCCTCTTGGCTTTGTTGCGGATCCGGATGGGATTCGAGGAATGGTGTATTCGAGAAAGAATAAGAAAAATTAGATGTTTTTTTTTTTTGGGTTGTTTTTTAATAATGATTTAATTTAATAATTGAGATGTTAAGTAAATAAGTTTATATGATGTAAAGATGCTTCGATTATTGAAGAGGTATGGTCCCAATTCCTTGCCTACATGGCAAGGACCACACCACCTTTTAATCTTACATGGCGTCTACATCAGCAAGCAAATCCAGAAGCTTCTGGAATACGTCAAGGTGGCATCAAAGATGCTCCTTCCGACATAAAGGACGATACGTGTCACCACTCATCGAGCGCCATGTAGACCTGCAGCAAATCAAGGAGTAGACCGACAACAGCGGTACGATGTTTCTAGCATGGACAAATATGGGCGCGCCACGTGTACCACTATCCTGACCACAGCAGAGGAGACCAAGAGGATATTCCCCTTGGTCGGACAGCTGGCGCCCCATAGCAGCTGGCAAGGTCGCTCCTCCCCCTCTCACCCTCCGGCTATAAATAGGACCCTTCATCATCCAGGTTGAATCATCTTATTCTCCACACTCTCACTCTTAACACACACTGTTTTACCTCCTCAGAACAGAACTTATTCTCACGCCGGAGCCCGGTTAAGAGGGAAACCCCCATATTCCCCTCTTAACGAGCTAACGGTGTTGCTGTTTTGCAGGACCCATCGTTTGGCGAGCAACGAAGGAGATTGAACCCCACAAAAGAGACGAACAAGCTGGTTTCACCTCCGGTGTTAACCAGTGTTTCATCATTGGCACCCACCGCAGTTTTTGCAAACCTTTTTCATCTCCTTTTCGTTCAAAAAACTCTTCAAATGGCTGAAACAAACCCTTCCCACCAGGTGGACGGAGAAGTTTCTTCTTTTGAGCTCGTTTCGGACACTGCGCACGTCCAAAGGGGCCAAAGGAACGAAATCATCCAAGAAGGGAAAATGAACAACGATTTTCCTAGTATCTTTGGAAGTGTGTCCAGGGTTGCTAGCCAAAACACAACTGGAGCCACTTTCCAGCCTCCACCTAGGATCATCACCCAAACTACAAACGGAGCCACTTTCCAACCTCCGTCTGGGGAAGTCCAACAAACACCCCCACCAGTACAAACACCAAGCCATGGAGCTGGCCCCTCAGCTCCATCAGAACAAGCACAACTGAACTTTTCTGCACTTTTAGGGCTACCCGAAGGAAAAACTCTGGCTTCCTGGTATGCCGAACATATGGCGTCTATAAATCTCATTTATACACAACTAAGCGCGCAACAAGCTTTGCTACAAGCGCAAGCCAACCAGTCTGGATTTGTTACCCCACCGCAAAGGTCTCTGAGTATGCACACAACTCAGCAGACCAATGCGTGGAACTTGCGTCCAGAAAAAGGACCCGTGCCAAACATCAGAAAACCAAGTGCGCAGGACACACGCGACACTTACGGTGAAACGGAAAGAAATTATGTGCAGTATTCCCATCCACCAAGGAAGCCAATACAAAGTCATTTAGGCCCGCGTAACATAAACGATGAGCTTGATAACTATAAAGAGGAAGACGACGAGACATACAAAGAAAGCACAGTATTCAGCAGATTGCCGCCGGAACATCAAGCATACAAACCTCACAAGCGCGCAGGTTATAAACCAAAAGCAGAGCATGATTACACCTTGAGCTATCGTCCGGACGACATGGCTGAAAATTCAAAATTCATCAAAGAGATTGCCACAGCCGCCATCGACAAAACGAAACTGCCACACAACGTGGGCAAATACAACGGCTTGACAGACCCAGATGATCACCTCCAAGTTTTTAACGGGGTTGGGGCAACAGGCGGATGGAACTTACCAACTTGGTGCCATCTCTTCGCTCAAACCTTCGTCAGCGTAGCGCGCGTTTGGTTTGACAGCCTACCAGCAGGAAGAATCAAGTCCTGGATCGATTTTCGAGACAAGTTCATTGCGCACTTTTGTCAACAGCGCAGGCATACGAGAGATCCGGCAGACTGTCTGAATATATGGAGGAAGGACCATGAAAGCGTGGAAGATTTCATTACGAGGTATAACAAAGAATGTTTGGAGATTGGTGATGTGGGCGAAAAGATGATGCGCGCGCATTTTATGAGGGCAGTAAAATGCGACGACTTGATCAAGCGAGTGAAGGGAAGAGATGGAGGCCCCAAAGATTGGGAAACCTTCATTGAGGCAGCAAAAACCATCGCGCAAACTGACAAACAGTTGACCGGTGATGACAACCGTCACCGCGGATACAACCATAACGACCGGCATAACAAGAAGGGCAGAGGCCAACTATGGAAAGCATCCGGTCACAGAGAAAGAAGCCCAGCAAAAAAGGACGCACGCCATACAATCAATCAGATAGCCCATCGCAGTGGACACCCTTAACGAAAACCCCGTCAGAAGTCTTGTCAACTGAGAACCACCAGTTCAAGCCACCACTACAAATGCGAAACAAGAGGGGCCAAGACCCAAATCTTTTCTGCGAGTTTCATAAAGACACAGGCCACTTGACCGACGACTGCTTCAGCCTTAAGCAGGAAATCGAAAGGGCCTTAAGAGACGGAAAGCTCACTCATCTGATAAAAGGTGGAAAGCGTGACTACCGCCAGATTCAAAGAAGAGAAGAAGGGCCAGATAACAAAAAACTCCAGAAATTAGAAACCCACATGGTTCAAGGGGGTCCACGAAAGCCAAGAAAAAACTATAACAAGCGCACGCAAGATGACTCATGGCGCAAAAGACAAGTTGTTTTCCCGGTTGTAAGAGGAGGTCCAAGAGAAAGAAGACCCATAGTTATATCCGGTGTAATTGGTCACTACCAAACCGATTACATTTTCATAGATCCAGGGAGCACTGCAGATATCATCTATGAACAATGTTTTAATCAATTCGACCAAGAGGACAAAGCGCGCTTGGAACCAGTGGACTACCCGCTGACCAGCTTCTGCAATGAAGCCGTTTTTCCTCTAGGCCAGATATTATTCCTAGTGCTGCTCTCAGACGGAAGAAATTCAAGAACGGAGGAGGTCACGTTCATGGTACTACCAGCGCATTCAAGGCATGACATCTTGTTGGGAAGAGAATCCCAACGAGACTTCAGTATGATCTGCTCCGGACCGCATTCAGCCGTAGGATTCCCAACAGAGACAGGGGTAGCACTGATCTATGCAAGCAAGGAAGTCTTGGCAACAGACGAAATCAGGCCAGCAAAGGCAAGCAAATCTGTACCACGCGCAGAGGCCGAAAAATGGGTGTTAAACAGTAAATACCCAGAACAACCAATCACCTTAGGCCCCGCAATGTCCGATCTCACACGCGCGGCGCTGAAAAAGTTGCTATTCGAAAACATGGATGTGTTCGCCTGGACACCGGCTGACATTACCGGTGTTCCACGGCATAGCAGAACACAGACTTAACGTCTCAGAGGCAGCCAAGCCTGTAGTGCATGGAAAACGTCATTTAGGAGACATAAAGCACGATGCCATGAAAGAACAAGTCACAGAGCTGTTGAACGCGGGTATCATCAGAGAAGACCGATACCAAACTTGGGTGGCGAGCCCTGTAATGGTACAGAAACAGAACGGTAGTTGGAGAATGTGCGTAGATTACAAGGATCTAAACAAGGCATGCCCACGCGACTGTTTCGCCTTACCAGATATCGATGAAAAGATTGATTCGCTGGCAACATTCCGATGGAAATGTTTCCTTGATGTTACAAGGGGTACCACCAGGTACAGATGGCCATGCAAGATGAAGACAAAACCGCTTTTCGCACACCGACAGGGCTATACTGCTACACCAAGATGCCTTTCGGTCTAAAGAATGCACGCGCGACCTATCAGAGATTGATGAATGAGACGTTCCACGATGCTATCGGCAAATACATCGAAGTGTATATGGATGACTTGGTCATCATGAGCAAAGAAGAAAGTATGATGCTGGTAAATATTCAAAAGACATTTGACACACTGCGCGGTGTAAGTATCAAGCTAAACCCAGCGAAATGTTCTTTCGGCATGGAAGAGGGAAAGTTCCTGGGTTTCATTGTCACGAAAGATGGTTTTAAAGTAAACCCTGAAAAAGTACAAGCCATTGAGAGAATGCCTTCACCATCAACCATCAACGAGATGCAAAAATTGGCAGGACGGTTGGCAGCACTTAACCGTTTCCTGGCCAATCACGCAGCTAAATCTTTCCCGTTTATTAAGACACTCCGCAACTGCATGAAGAAAAGCCAATTTCAGTGGACTCCGGAAGCCGAGAGCGCATTCCGCGAGATGAAGGACTGCCTCATAAGGCTACCAACACTGACGGCACCAATAAAAGGAGAACCTTTAGTAATGTACCTATCAGCTTCTGACAAAGCAGTCGGCGCAGTACTGCTCGTAGATCGACAAGGCGTACAGACACCGGTTTATTATGTGTCCCGCACTCTCAATGATCCAGAGACGAGGTATGCTATAATGGAGAAACTAGTGCTGGCTCTAATTCACGCATCAAGGCGGCTGCGTAGATATTTCGCCAATCACGTCATTCATGTCTTAACAAATTACAACATCGGCAACATCCTTGCATGGCCCGAAATTTCTGGAAGATTAGCAAAATGGGCGATAGAGCTGGGAGGCCATAATGTAGTTTTCAGGCCAAGGCCAGCAATCAAGGGCCAGGTGCTAGCCGATTTTATGACAGAAGTACCCGATGACAAGGACCGGGAATGCAAGGCAATGGAAAGAGCTGAAAGGCAACATTCAGAAGAACCGTGGCTACTGTATACAGATGGCGCGTCTAACGAGGACGGCCCAGGCGCAGGGCTTAGACTGGTAAGTCCAGACAAACATGAATTCACGTATGCCATCCGGTTAGACTTCAAGAGCACGAATAATGAAGCCGAATACGAGGCCTTCCTTGCCGGTTTGAGGTTAGCGATAAAGATGGGAGTTAAGCACATAGAGGCGCATGTGGACTCCATGTTAGTAGCTGGGCAGATTAATGGACAGTATGATGCCAAAGGAGATGTAATGGCGTTATACCTAGACCAAGCGAGAGCATTGCTGCAGAATTTCAATTCTTACAAAGTGCACCACATCAACCAAAGTGAGAATAAACCAGTTGACGCACTCAGCAAGTTAGCATCCACAAGTTTCCAGCACTTGGCCAAGGATGTGCGTATCGAAGTCCTGAGCAACCCCTCGGTACCATTGAGACAAGTGAATGTTATTCAGTTGGGGACGACGTCTTGGATGACCCTGATAATCATGTACCTCCAGTCTGGGATACTACCAGAAAACAAGGCTGAGGCAAAGAAGATTCAATACAAGGCCGAGCATTACCAGATGGTTGATGGAATCATGTACCGAAAATCATACCACGGACCCTTGTTGAGATGTGTTGACCCAGAAGACGCGAACTACTTGATCAGAGAAGTGCATGAGGGGATATGCGGCATCCATGCCGGACCAAGAATGGTGGTAGCAAAAGTGATGAATGCCGGGTACTACTGGCCCGGGATGCATCTAGACGCAGTGAAAACTTTGAGGAAATGCAGCGAATGCCAGAGACACGTTCCCAAGACGATGCGCCCCAAGAACGAATTAGTCCCCGTAACAACGGCATGGCCGTTCCAACAATGGGGAATAGATATGGTTGGTCCCTTTCCCGAAGCCCCGGGGGCAGTGAAATTCATTATAGTCGCGGTGGACTATTTCACAAAATGGGTAGAGGCAAAGGCACTGGCATCAACCACATCTACCGTGGTACGGCGCTTCATCTGGGAACAGATTATCTGCAGATTCGGGCTGCCTCTGAGGATTATCACCGATAACGGGACGAATTTCACCGCAGAAGATCTTCAACGATGGTTCAAAGAATTACACATAGAGCATACCTTCTCCTCGGTTGCGCACCCGCAGGGGAACGGTCAAGTAGAGGCCGTCAACAAAAGCATCGTAGGCGGCATCAAAGCACGACTGGGAGAGCAAAGAAGAGGCTGGGTCGATGAATTGCCCAGCATCTTGTGGGCCCATAGGACGATGCCCAAAACAAGAAACGGAGAAACACCGTTCAGCTTAGTCTATGGGTCCGAGGCCGTGATACCAGCAGAGATCGGACTGCCATCACCAAGAATGCTCTCCATGAACGTGATCAACAATGAGGAAGAAAGGAGGTTGGACCTGGACCTCCTAGAAGAGAGGAGAGAAATGGCGGCAATAAATGAAGCAAAATACAAAACAAAGCTGGAAAAGTATTACAACTCCAAGGTCCGAATCTGCACCTTCAACCCGGGAGATTATGTCCTGAGGGACAATGAGGCGTCTAATGCAGAAAAGCCCGGAAAACTAGCTCCCAAATGGGAAGGGCCTTATGTTGTAGATAAATTACTCGGCAAAGGGGCATACAAGCTATGCACCCTTGACAACAAAGAAGTCCCAAGAACATGGAACGCTCAACAGTTAAGAAGGTGTTACATGTAAACGGCCGAAGTTTTTTCTATATACTTGTAACGGCCGTGCGCCAACACATTTAGCTCTAATACAAGAAATGTTTGGCTATCTATTCTCATGCGAATTTCTTGTCACAACTGCATATATTACTTCGGGCATACACGAAAACATCAATGGCTCGACCTTAGGAAACGTTGTAGACCTCCAAGGCTCGTCACGCTCAAGTGCACAGCCAGGTCAAAAACACAACAAAAGCCTAAACAAACGCCAAGTAAATACTTCGTGCCCACATAAACACGAAAACATGGTAAACAAACATTGTAAGACCCCCAAAGCTGAACACAGCCGGGTCCACACAATAACCTGTAACTCGATCACTTCGTATTCACGAACCAACCTGCGCACACAAACGACAGAATAAACGTTGTCACTAACACAACACAACCTGTCAGCGCCGTCATTCATTCGTGATACCTAATCAAAGTAATTACACATGCACATATTGTAACGATAAACAAAATTCACAAGAAACTAAAGTGCGTATTAAGAATTAAACATATCAACGATAGCAGAACGTGTCACAGTTACGACAGCGGTAAATAAATTGTCCACGAAAACATAAAGTAAATTGTTCAGGAAACTGTCAAGTTAATTACAAGGCCATCAAGGCCCATACGCGGAATGCAAGCCGGACTTCTTCACTCCGGATGACTGGTTCCAGTACCCCCAGCGGCGTGATATTCATCCCCAAGGGCCTTTTTCAACATGGCAACGCCATCTGGCTTCCGAGATAATTTTTGGGCGGCTTTCACAACCCCAAACTCAAGGGACTCAAACCCTTGACGCTTCTCAGCATACTTGGCAACACAGTCAGTTTTGTACAATTCAAAATTCTTCAACGGTTCCTTTGATTCAGCGGCAGCCCTTCCTTCTGCATACCCTTCTTTCTGACCAAGATCACACGTAGCTTCCCCAAGCTCATATATGTACTTAGCTAATTCTTCAGAACCAGCAATACGTTGGGCAATCTGCAAGGTATTACACACATGAGGGAAACATCAAAGAACATAAAAAACAAACAAAGAGCAGACATTACCAGAGGTACTGCACAAGCAAGTAACCACTTGCAGTTGGCAGACATTTCCTCAGCTAAAATCTCTGAAGCCTCGCTCTCAGCAACCTTTGTCTCAGCAAGCTTCTCCAGCTTAGCTATACGTTGAAGATACTCTTCCTCCCTTTTATTCGACGCAACACACGACGCCTCAGCTTCCTCACTAATTTTGCGTTTTTCAGCAGACATCCGCACAATCGCATCACGTTGCGATTGCAACTCTTTATTGGTCCGCTCACAAGCGGCCTCCCAATTCTTTTGTTTATCAGAGTTAACCTGCTTTTCCCGGGCGAGTTTCTCTTCCGCATCTGACAGCCTCCACAACAAACCTTTCTTCTCTGCATTAAACTCCTCCCTTTCCGCAGCAAACGCCTTCTTCTCATTTTCAAACTCAAGAGTCTCCTCCCCCATTAGCTTCCACTCACAAACAATCTCTTGGGAGGTGGCGAAGAAGTTAACCCCTGCATGAATGTGATCATCTAAGAGCTCAAACCGATTGCGCCTTTTTTGCAACAACCTCTCAGCAGGAGGGAGGGACAGGTTGAAGAACTCTTGACAGTTAGCAGGATCATTCATCCGGGAGCCCTGAGTCAGATGCCAGCGAGGGGCATGAGGCAGATCATCGCAGGCAGGGTTGTGAGTATCCCAAGACCCACCTTGAACATTCTCAAACTGTGGACTCCGAACCACACCGAAGTAGCACCACCGCCATCACCTGGTGGACGCCTGGTATAAATGGTTTGACGAGGTGTAGCCTCACTTGACTGTGCTTCATCCTCAATCCCTTTGTCCCGACCACCTCCACCAGCAGCATGAACACCAGCGCCACCCGCGCCATCACCACCACCTTCACCAACATGCTCAGCATCCACATCATCTTGTTTTTTCTTCTCACCTAACTCACCACGGGGAGGAGACATGTTAAACGTCCTAGACTGTGGAGATTGGGGAGGAGTAATCTGCGAAATATCAAACTTCCGGGGAGCCTTCCCTGACTTCACACCTACCACCAAGACAATCATGACAGTCAAAAACATGGTTCCAAAAGCCAAATGACAAAGTTTATGACAGCAAAACTCCTACCTGGAGGAGCAGAGGCCGCAAATATTTCCTCCAAAAGATTCCCCTTCTTAGCAGTAAAAATATCCAGATCAATTTCAAATTCTGAAGGTGCAGGAGGAGCCTCCTTCTAAAGTTTGGCTTTTTTAGAGGCAAGCATGGCAGCAGCCTGCTCATCAAGCTTCCACTTCTTATCCTCAAGAAGTTTCTTTTTCATCATCTCCGTCAGAGTAACGCCGTCATCAGGGTCAGACCCACGACGCCCTTCTCCGGCCCCTAAACCAGACAAGGTATCAGAAACAACAACGTAATCTAAGACAGGAAGAGTAGAGGGTCGCTTACGAGGAGTCTCAGTGGTTTTTTCCTCAACCCTCTTCTCCTTCCCCTCTGGCTTGTCAGCCTTTGCTTTCTTCCTTGTTTCCAACTGATCAGCAGTCTCAACCGGAATCTCCACATCATCATCAACGGGTTCATTCACAGGCTCATGTGCAACCCCCTGCACCGGACCTGCACGCAGGGAACGAGAAGTTAGCCCTTCAGGAGATCTATCTGACCCTTCACTTGAGAGAACAATAACTTCCTCTCGAGTAGGACCAATAGCATCATCAATATCATCTTCACTATCTTCACCTAAAACAGTGTTGGCATAGGTGGTAAAATTTTCGTTAGTTGGGTGCAAGAAACGGTTGCGGATCTGGTCCAACCAAGTCGGTTTCCCATCCTCCTGAACCGCCTCAATCATCGCTCCACCAGCCTTCGGGTCAAGAGCATTCAGCAAACTATACCCAACTGTGACAATGAAAAGACATAAATAAGAACACAACGAAATCAGAAGAGTACACACAAGACCACAAAACAACAAAACTACATACGTTTGCCTTGATAACCGTAAACCGGGACACCCAAGGCACGTTTCGGGACCCACAACATACTCATGCCAGCACCCACCAACGCCATCTCCTCAAGCTGAGAAATAGCAGTAGCCTTGTGAGTCACTTTCTTGTACCACGCTTGTTCAGAAAAACCTTCAACCACATTCACCTTAGGGATCCCCTCACTTCCTGCCCGATAATGCATGTCTACCGGGATAACACCACGGCGAATGTAGAAAAACTTTTGTTTCCAATCATGCAAGCTTTTCAGAGGAGTAGAACAACAAGGGATAACACCACTGGTCCTAGAGTTAAAAGAGTAGAAACCGCTGGTGTAAGTCACGGTGTAAAACACATTAAACATTTCAAAAGTAGGCTCCACACGGTTGGCTCTACATATAAACTCAAAGTGGGTGACACGGGGAAGCCCAAGAGCGTTGATTTGCGAGATATGGAGTCCATAATTCCTCAGCAGTAAACTTGGTCATCGGAAGTCTGAAGTTACCCTCCCGGAAAAAAGCAGCGTACAACGTAATGTAACCAGGAGGTGCGTCCATGGCAGTAGAACCCGGAGTTGGGAACTGAGCACCCCATTCAGGAAGGAAACCCATCTCCCTCACCAAATTCTGGAACTCTTCCTCCTTCCAATTTATAGTCGCCTGGTCAGGGCCCGGAGGATTCTTACCCTTGTTCCTTCTTTTCTTCGATGAAGGATTTGCCCCAGACATATCGAAAGAAGATAAGAAAGACAGTATGAATGAACTCAAGCAAAAAGGGGAAGCAAGATAAAGGAATGGGAGAGAACACCGGAGTTCAAATTTTGAAAAGTGAAAAAATAAAGGAAACCGCCATGTATTTATACCCATCGCATTTAATGCGATGGGTAGTGAGCCGTCAGGAATTCAGAAGGTTATCCAGTGGGGAAGAGACACGTCAGAGGAGAGAGAAATCGTCACCTCTTTTTCCGGGAGCGTGGACGGCACACGTCTGACAAAGGGACGGAAAGTAACTGACACCCCTGAAAAGCGACTGTTCACCTCAGACAGGACAGAGACATCAGACGGTCACATCAATTCTCTTTGTCCCAAGTACAGAAACTTCCTCTAGAAGGAAACACCAATACGCCATGCGCCATGCGTCCAGTTGGCTCAACATTACAAAGTTACCAATACGCCATGCATCCAGTTGGCTCAACTTTACAAAGCTACCAATACACCATGCGCCATGCGTCCAGTTGGCTCAACTTTACAAAGTTACAAATACACCATGCGTCCAGTTGGCTCAGCTTTACAAAGTTACCAATACACCATGCGCCATGCGTCCAGTTGGCTCAACTTTACAAAGTTATTAATACACCATGCGCCATGCGTCCAGTTGGCTCAACTTTGCAAAGTTAACAGCACGACACGCGCGATGCTACTATTACGAGAAGTCGTACAAAATAACATGTATTCCGACAACACCAACAACCACTTCCCTTATAAGTCCAGAATCCCTCCTAGACGATCAACTCAACTAGAAGGCACACTGGACTGGGGGGACTTGAAGAGGTATGGTCCCAATTCCTTGCCTACATGGCAAGGACCACACCACCTTTTAATCCTACATGGCGTCTACATCAGCAAGCAAATCCAGAAGCTTCTAGAAGCTTCTGGAATACGTCAAGGTGGCACCAAAGATGCTCCTTCCGACATAAAGGACGATACGTGTCACCACTCATCGAGCGCCATGTAGACCTGCAGCAAATCAAGGTGCAGACCGACAACAGCGGTACGATGTTTCCAGCATGGACAAATATGGGTGCGCCACGTGTACCACTATCCTGACCACAGCAGAGGAGACCAAGAGGATATTCCCCTTGGTCAGACAGCTGGCGCCCCAGAGCAACTGGCAAGGTCGCTCCTCCCCCTCTCACCCTCCGGCTATAAATAGGACCCTTCATCATCCAGGTTGAATCATCTTATTCTCCACACTCTCACTCTTAACACACACTGTTTTACCTCCTCAGAACAGAACTTATTCTCACGCCGGAGCCCGGTTAAGAGGGAAACCCCCATATTCCCCTCTTAACGAGCTAACGGTGTTGCTGTTTTGCAGGACTCATCGTTTGGCGAGCAACGAAGGAGATTGAACCCCACAAAAGAGACGAACAAGCTGGTTTCACCTCCGGTGTTAACCAGTGTTTCATCAATTATTATTTTTGGTAATGAGTTATGATGATTTGATCAAAGATTTGATAAAATATTATGATAATATATGCTATTCAATCATAATAAATAGGAAAAAAATAGTTGTGAACTAGCGATATTTTTTAGACCGGTCGTTGTGGGCGCAAGCCCACTGGCGTCACGACCAAGTCACTGTTGATGTGGCAACCCTTAACCGGAGGTTATTAACTTAATTTGCACCAGTGGACTAGGGTGTTACAAGGGAGCCATGGGATTGGGCGTTAGCCTAGTAATGCCTAAAGGGCCGGAGGATCTTGCGGAAAGGTGAGGTGCCTTGGACGTCACCAGCACCACAATAAACAACCTTAAAAATTATTTATCTAATATTTTTATCTAAACTATTTCTTTATGAGAACCATATGCAAGGGTAGACTAGGATACTAATACTAATTATTGGTAGTGCACGTACCGATTAACCGTCTTTCTTTTTCTTCCTTTTTTGCTGGTTATTAACCAAACATGTTATCGGTTGACTTGGTTAAAATTGGTTAGGCTAATAACTAGTTGGAGCATGTCTAAAAATCTAACCTATACAACCAATTAGGTTATCAATAAACTGGTTAACCAAGATAACCGGTTAAAAAGTCAAGTAAATACTGAATATATAAAATAAACTCGATAACTGGTTATTGTTTTAAAATCTCTAAACTGATTTCTAACCTACATTTTTTCTAGTCTAAAGTGATTTCTACTTTTTAGGGTACCGGTTACAGTTTCGATTAATAACCAGTTACGATTATACTAAACTTCCCAGTTACGATTATAATGTGCAAACCGATTATTGGTAGTGCACATACTTAGGGGCTGTTTGGCTAAGCTTATTTTTTTTACTTATTTGCTTATTTGCTTATTTGAAAAGCAAATAAGTCATAATTGAATGACTTATTTACTTATTCCTCTCACATAATAAGCTAACCCAAACACCTTTTAACTTTTCAAAAAGCAAATAAGTAAATAAGTCAAAAAAATAAACTTAGCCAAACAGCCCCTTAATTGTCTTTTTTTTTCTTTTATATACTAAACTTCCCAGTTACGATTATAATGTGCAAACCGATTATTGGTAGTGCACATACCAGTTAATTGTCTTTTTTTTTTCTTTTATGCCAATTATCAACCAAACCTGTTATTGGTTAACTTGGTTGAAATTGGTTAGGCTAATAACCAATTGGTGCATGTCTATGTTGATTAGTTCTGTTAAAATGTAATGAAAAACATGTAAATAATACCTGTTACAACAGACATGCTAGCAGAGAATCCAGAGACAGATGTAGCCATGGAGTTCGACATGTTAGTCAGCTTGATCTGGTTCCCCTTTAGGGGGTGTGTCAATGATAGCAGTACCGAGTTCTTTAGGGTTAAAGAACTCGTAGTAATGGAGAGAGAGGAGGTCGAATATGTGTGATGTTATGATTATTGTCTAACCTAAAAGCCTCTCTAGTAATCTCATTAAATACATCCAAGGGAAAACCTTATTAGTTAATAAGGGTAAATCGGTCCATCAACAATTACCAACTAATATATTATAAGGTTTTAATATATTTTGTTCTATATTATATAAATGATAATGATAATGATGGCTACTAGATTAATACAAATAAATACATATTTAATCTTACAGTCTAAAAACCTAACGTATACAAATGATTAGATTATCAAACGAACCGGTTAACCAAGATAACCGATTAATAGAAATCAAGTAAATAGTGAATATACAAAATAAACTCAATAACCGGTTCTTGTTCTAAAATCTCTAAACTGATTCCTAACCTACAATTTTGTCTAGTGTAAATCGGTTTTTACCTTCTAGGGTACAGGTTACAGTTTCGATTAATAACCAACTCTACTGATTATGATATAAAAAAAGATTAATATTATTTATTTTGTTGTACTCTTCTTTGGCCCATTGTATTCGCTCTTTCTTTTGAACATTTGTGATTTACCTAATAAGTTATTGTCAAACTGTAGATGACGAGTGAACTCTAGGACAATTGAATTGGACTGGGTGCATTAAACTTGTCGCTAACGTGCATTTGAGCTTGCAGATGCCATATGATTTCATCACCAGCAAATGTAGAATGCCTTGACGTAATGAGAAAGTGTCGGGTGCATCATGTTGTCCCTGTATATTCATGTACAAGAGCCCGTCTTTGATATTGATAAACTTTCTAGTGTCTTTTTGAGTGTATATTTGTGAAAGAAGATGATATCTCAGGTTGATCAACTGTTTGCAAGTGGTAGCATTGTATCAAAAAAGTTTTGCAAGTAAATTTGGCATGCCATATAGAATAAGCCTGAGGATTTATTAGGAAGAGAATGGATGGGCTGCAAAAACTACATACATGGACATAGGAAAGAAATGATGAGGCTTCTAATACAACATATTGGTTCTTGGTTAATCGGTTATGTCACACACCAAAACCGAAACCGAACCACAAGTTTTGGTTAATTGGGTATGGCTTAACAGATCCATCAATTAATTGTTAGGTTCAATTAATTTGGTTTGGTTAAGTCACTTAATTCGATTATCGTTCTGTTAATTCTGTTATTTGCTCACCCCAATGTGTTAGTGTGTGTTGAAACCAACACAAAGTGAAGATGTACCATATATAAGTGACCTCGTGGCTTAATCTCTAACTTCTTTAAGATTCTAGTGGGTTCGTAAAGTAATAAGTTAAAAAATAGAGAAGTTAAATGAGTTAGAGATATCTTGCTATGTTAAAACAATTGGGGGTTTCGGATACTTTTAAGATTTATAGAAAATTCTTGAAATAATAGGATAATCATGATGGTAATTGGGAGTTTTAAGTTAGACATTATAATCAAACTTATAGGTGTTAAGGGAATTTGACCTAAATTGATTTTATGTGGGAGTTTTAGTTTAGCCATTAACTATATATGGTTGGCGAAGGCGGATGAATAGTGTCATAGTGGTTTTCTTTGCTCACTACTTGGACAATTGTTAATTATATATTGGGCCAGTGTTGGATTGTTGGTCTTACACATCTAAAAGGATAATAAGCTTTACCTTTCCTTCTGGCATTTTCCCTACCCTTGCATTTTTTACACCTCATGGTTCTTCTCCATTAAAGGATATATACAGAAAGAGTCAGACTAATTGAATTAACGAACTGAAAGAAAGGTAGAGAGAGAAAGGGTACGTCTCACGTCCCTTTGTTGGTTCATTTGAAGACTCAAGGGAGAGGTAGAGGGATCAGGGGTGGGTTAGGCCGGCGATAGATATTCTTGGTAGACGTTGCAATCAAAATGATTGGACCATAATTTTTTTTAAAATTGTTTGCACTTTTGCTGGAAACAATGATCATGTATAATAGTGTTGTGTGCCATTTTCCCACGATGCCATAATCATATGCATTAACTAAAACCATCATAATTTATTTTAATTATGCATAGTGTTAGTTTGTTATTTTCCTACAAATTAGTAGTAGTGGGTATATTAGTGGGTTAGTTATTTTCCTTGTAATGTTATAAATAGCAAAGTATGTTTAGTATTTGGGGATATGAATGAAAAAATTAGTCAAGTCTTGTTTCTTCCTAATTTCTTTTGAGCTTGATCCACTCAACGGATTATCTCTCAACCGATTGGTTCGTATCAAATAGTTAATAGATATAGGCATGATTTTTTCTTAAGCAATGATGAGAACTAATGCATGTTTAGTCCGCATTTACCTTTCGTTTTGTTTTATCTTGCCGGCATCTGATGCAGCAGGTTTATATATTTCCAGGGGAGGCTGTGGAGATCATGGTGAAGTAGAGAGAGAAGGGGGGATAAAACATAACACCGGCGTTGCTCCGACTAGCGGGGATAGACGCGTGCACGGTGTAAGCATTAGGTTAAAAATGGCCAAAGATTTCTAATCAGACGGTGGCGGTTAACTTTGCCAGAAACCTTTTATCGGCTCAAGAAACCAGCTTCAAAGCTAAGACCGTGGGGTATGGTGGGGCGGGGGTTGGGCTTGGGTTGGGGCATTAGTTGACACGTGGCTTGGGTGGCAGACATGGGCTAAACCCACATTCAACACGGTATGGTGGGGCGGGGGTTTGGGGCGTGGGTTTGGTGGGCTTCGCTGGGCTGACCCGCTGGGCTATTTGAATATTATTTAAAACAACAAATTTAATTTTTTTAATATTTTTAAATAAAGAAAATTAAAAAAAATTCCTAACTTTTATATTTGTTTTTTATCTCTTCTCCAACGCCAAGACTAGTTGTTACTCGTCACCCTGTAGGTGATCAATGGGCTGGGATAGAAATTTCAAATCATCCCGTTTTTGTTTTTGGGCATCTCTAGCGGCATCTCTAGCGGCATCTCTAGCTTCTTTACTCCTTCGTATTTCGGCCCTTTGTTGTTGGAATACGTTGAATGTATCCAACTTGCATGAAATGTTATCCAGCTGCTCGCTGTATATTCCCCTACTCGAGCCCGAACTCCCAGCTGAAGGCGATGCCGTACCAGATCTTGATTTTTGAGCACACCTTCTTGAGGCATTTCTCCCATACTCAGGCCGGTTTGGGCTTGGCGAATCATCCAAAAGGTCCTCAAACTCTTGATCTCGTGCATCAGAATGGGCTTGGGACGAGACTCTTGACCTTTTGGAATACGAGTTAGTTTCGCTACCAATGGGGATATTCGCCCACTTTGGATGAAACTTACGAATCTCCCAACAATGCATGAAACGGAAGTCGGTCCCCACATTTGATTTGAATGTGCACACTGCATTGTCAAAATGTCGGCTTCGGTTTCACCACTTTTTGGGTTTTGCTTTGATTTATTTAAAAAACCACTATATTTTGTAAGTTGGGTGCTTATCTCGCTCCACTTTGAGGATAAGCTATCGTTTTCACGATAAGCCTCCCTTCCCATTTCTTCATGGAATAGTCTACTAACCGATTCCCACAGGGCGGTTCGATGTTGCGAATTTCCTATTTTAATAAAACCAAAATTTAATATATTACAAAGTTATATAAAAAATAACCATTAATAAAAACAAAGGTTAAGAATACCTAAAGTTGAATGTTGAGATTGTTCACACCAAGCCCTCGCCAATGCAACTTCTTCAGCAACGACCCATTTTTGTTGTTTTCGTTTGACGGTTTCAACTACTTTATCCGCCTTGGTTTTTTCTTATGACTTCTCTTTTTGATGGGTTTCGATGCAGAAGGACCATCATTGGGTGGTTGAGTTTCGGGAACGGTTTCGTTTTGTGAAAGGTCGATGGAGGTAAATGAAAGGTTGACGGGCGATTGTGTAAATGGGGTAGGTATCGAATCATCGGAGTGTGGGAAGTTAGTAAACAAGCGATTCCCAAGAAGCGATGTGTAACTCGCTTCATGGGGCAAAGAAGAGTGTATGAAAAATGGACGAGGCATTGGACGATTGGGTGGTGGGCTAGGATTATTTTCTTGTAATGCATACGGGTTGTTCGGGTCAAAAGGACGGTTATAAGGATGCATTTTTTCGTTTTGTAGAAGGAGAATTGAAGATGATTTTATAGAAGATGTGGTTGAATGTGGTAAAAAATGGAAGAAAAATGTGAGTTTTTATAGTGAAAAATTAATTTTTTTTTAACATAGCCGTTGGCCAACGGCTATTTTCTTTTGGCCATACACAGCCCGCCATGTCAGCTCGCTTCCCCCGCCCCACGCCCGGCTTGAAACCCAAGCCCCAAGGGCCACGCCCCAACCCAAGCCCACCTGGGGTGGTGTCTTAGGCATTTTCACCCAACCCACGCCCCAACCCCCGTTCCATACCCCATGTCCTAACAGGGGCGACATATGGCTAGGTAGGCCCTATGATGAATATCAAAAATATATACGGAGAGGAGAGAAACTGTGATAATTGTGAAGAGACAAGCTTTAGTGGAGTACATAAATTGGATTGAACTTAATTTTGGAGTCCGGAGAAAAATGAGACATGATGCAAGGTTTTATAATAACTTTATTATTCAATATAATCATGTCCCCATGTATTGATTTTTAATTTTTTAATCCTTATCAAAATTTTATATAAACAATTTACATACAAGTCCGATTAACTATTTGTAAACTCATGGTTTATATTTACATGTGAAATAAGGTAACAATTTGTATATAACTAATTCCTTCTTTATGTTTTCATTCCTTTAATTCCAAGCACACTCTTGCAACAGTCAAAATGATCAGAATTTTTGCTATCATTTTTTTAAAATAGTAGATCATCATCATCATCATCATCATACTCAGTATGTCCCACCAATAGCAAAGCTAAGGTAGGGTTTGAGGAGGGTGAGATGTAGACAGCCTTACCTCTACCCCGTAGGAAAAGAGAGGCTGCTTCCAATGAGACCCCCGGCTCGATAGTAGTTTTGCATCAAGCCTTGGACATAAGGCACATAACACTCAGCAATTGAGACAAACGCCGATTAGTGCATGTACCCCTTGTCTTTCGGCTATCAACGCCACCACATGATGCATGATTAACCATCCCCCTCTTTTAACGTTATTTTCACGATATTAGTAAAATAACGTTAAAATTAGTGCACTTTCACTTTTGCCCCCCGAGCGCCCAAACATATATACATTATATGAGCATACCGCAAGCGGGGCGTTAGTGAGTAACTGACGTTAATACGTCTTTGATATTGTTTTTATATGTAACACAAATTTAAGCTATCGTTAGTGAGTAACTGAACCATGATCAACCAAACTGATACCAAGCAAATTTCCGCCGCAACGCGCGGGAAACTTCCACTAGTTATAATCAAATACGGTGTTTAAGAAATCGATCAGTGAATTTTGATGAAAATGCCCTAGAAAGTCATTTAATTGGCTCAAAGAATTAAATTGTGTTTTAATTAGTCTAAACGATTGAAGTAGACTCTACTGACCAATTTCACCAAACCAAAAGAGTGTAATATGGTTAAAGTGTGACATGGAACAACTGAATGGGTATCTTTACATATTTGTTTTAGCTTCAAAAAATCAACGATTAAAAGTATTAAGTAGAGGAATCTACACTCCAATTTAGGAGTTCAACTAAGGATGAATAAATCCCACTAGCTCATAGATGTTAATAAAATATCAGGCAAGGATGGAATTAGTTAATACAGTCAATTCCCAAAAACTTAGGACATTGACATAAAGCATGGTTTGACTTTTGGAAGTCAACAAGGTGAATGAGTAAACTTGAAAATTGAAGATCATGAGGGCAATGTAAGTTTAACATAACTAGGAGTTTGAAAGTATATGTTTAAATCTATGTATTGTACAAAGGAATTTGATGTTATGTGTTTATGAATGTGTAGGAATGTAGGATCATACTAATTTGCTATTGAATTATGTGTGCTTGTGAGAAACAAATGAAAGTTTGTAATTAAACTTGTTAGATCTTAATATTGCGATTATTTCATCACGAAATATACATGTGATTTATAGATTGCTGCAATCACAAAGGAGAGTGTAATAAAGTTGATGAGATAGAATAACAATTTTATATGTAATCAAGTATGTTTATGGAATTACAAAGTTGTATGTGATCAATTAGATGACTTTTAATTTGTAGACTATGAAGAAATTGCCTTCTTAGTGGTATTATAAATTATAACCAGTAAATAATTAGATATTTTTTAGACTATGGTATGAAATAGATAAATTATGTGTCTTGCTATATACACTTGTATACAGGTCTTATACATTTACATCACATGACAAAACTGGCATTTCCTGATACGTGTATTGGTTGTATAGTTGACATTTCCTTGAAAAACATGACTCGTATAAAGTGTACATATGTCGTATAACAGGCTCTAGAGAGAGAGAGTGTAGTATGAATTGGGTAAAGATGAAACTTTTATTTATTTTATATATCATATATAATAATTTACTCCTGTGTGCATTAAAGACTTGTCTATTATACTCTTATGCATATAAGAGTTGTATAGTTGACATTTCCTTGAAAAACATGACTCATATAAGTGTACACATGTCGTATAAGAGGCTCTAGAGAGAGAGAAAATACATTGTGAATTGGGTAAAGATCAAAATTTTATTTATTTTATATATCGTATATAATATTTTACTCCTGTGCATTAAAGATTTGTTCATTGTACTCTTATGCATATAAGAGTTATACTTTGTGTGTAAATGACTAAATTGCCCTTGTAGTTAACAAACTTTGTGGATGGTATTAGAAATTTGGACTCAAATGGTTAAGAAAAGTGGATGTAGAGACTCAGGGTGTTAAACATTTTGATTTTGGACTCAAGTGGTTAAAACTTTTAAAACACAGAGACTCAAAAATTAGTTTACCCATTACTAAAATATTTCAAAATTCTAGGATTGTCTAGTAAAAAATGAATCTGTATTCACTTGTTTTTTTGTGAACTTCAAATCTATATTGAGTTCATCTTTAAATCTTCCATTGCATTTAAGAGTTGAGGCAGTGTGTTCTCGTATTGCAACAAAAAGTTTTGAAGAGTTGTTGACGCTTGCAATGCTTTTTTCCGAGTGACCGGTTCCAAGGTACTGAATCATCATCAACTTCATCTATCAACCGGATTTTGAACGGTATCCGCCATAATTTCTTCAATGCTTTGAACCTCGTAACATTCATTATTTTCACCTGGATAGTCCAACAACTCATTCACATCCATTTTGTGCCGATAATGCATTCCCGTAATCAAGTTCTCAAGCTCACGAATGTCTTCTCCAGAATTGACATCGTTTAAATCATTTGAGCCGGTTGAATTAGCCGAACGAATTTTACAGTGTCGAAAGCCATTAATAATTTATTAATTTATCGATATAATAATATCTCGCTAAATTAATAAAATATTCCGTTCCCAACATTATCAATTTATAGAGGTTTTATTGTAATTGGTGATTTTATTACTTTCACTAACCGAACACATTTTTTTCTATTCCCTCACAATAGTCTTATTATATTCCGTCTCTTATTCATGCATACCAAACACTATTTAAGAGTTTAAAAGAGTAAACTTCCGTTTTGCTCTCCGTGGTTTGGTCACTGATGTGCACAAAATGCAACATATAAATTACATCAATTGTGGCATAAAACTAACCATTTTTTTGTACTAATGTTGGAAAAAGTGTGTTTTTGCCTTCCTTTTGTATTTTCATGATTAAATGAGCTCAAATGAACAAAAGAAGCAAAAAGGCAGCTAAATCTAACATAAATACAAGAAAAGGAATAAATGTGGCATGCCAGACCCCCCGACAGCATCTTCCCAAGCAAAAACAAGATAACAGAAGACTGAACATGCCCCGTGCTCAATGAGCACGGGGGCGTGCCCAAGTGTCAGCAGAAAAGACAAAGCTGTAGAAGCTTCTATCACCCACCACGGGGGCGTGCCCAGCGGACACGAGACCGTGGTCAACTCTAAGATTCGCAGAATCTGGGGAAATCTTGATAGTACAGATACGCTTCTGCACACGGGGTCGTGCCCAACGAACACAGGGGCGTGGTCAACTAATGTAGACAAACTGCAATTAATGAAGACAGAGAAGAAGGGTGGATACGGGGCCGTGCCCGAGCTGCTGTTCAGGCTATAAATAGGGGTGCTTGGCTCATTTGCAAACCATCCCTTGGCACACCACCTCTCTCACACTTCACCCACCACCATCACAACACCATCATCCATCGTCCATCGTAGAGTGTGTGAGTCGTCTCGGGATCCAAGATTGATCGTAAGAGTTCTTGACAATCAAAGGCCATGTTTGCCTAAGTCTCTTACATCACTTGGTGAAGACAAGTGTCTAGTGTAATACTTTTTATTTTTAATCTTTTCGCACTTTTTATTTGGTTATGTATTAATGAATTTAATAACTAGTTTCTTATGTTGAAGGTGATTCTTCCTTCTCGTTTGTCCGTGGTGTCTTGGCATTATTTTACTGTCTATATAAAATAAAAGATTTTCACCATTCATATCTCCACGGTCTATATGGAGGTATGTTGGCTACCTGGTCGGGGGTTAAGGGAACGGTTTGGTAAGAGTCTTGCCTTGTTCAGTGTATAGATCCTGCAAGGACCTGGGTCAAATTTAGTAGGACCTCCTTCAATACCCACCGGTATTGGATGGCGGGGGTCCAAACTCTTTGATCCCCTCATATGTAAGCTACTATTAATACTTTAACCCGGTTACTTAGGACTGTATCCCTGCTGACTCAGACTACTTAGCCGAGGGTAACGTCACCTTCAAAAGAGGGGCCTACCACAATATGCATTAATAACTTAATGAGTTAATAGCCAAAATGGTCCCTGAGGTTTGCTCACTTTTGCCACTTTAGTCGAAAATCCAAAATTTTTAAATCTGGGTCCCTGAGGTTTGCATTTTTTTGCCATTTTAGTCCAAAACTGAAATCATATCAGATTTCACAAAAAAAAACTGCTTTTTTGTCCTTTTCTAAAGGGGTATTTTGGTCATTTTGTTTTTATTTTAACTCAATATTGATTAAAAATAATAGAGTAAACTAAATAAATCACCCTATTTAAAGGGTTCATCTTCCCCAACTTCACATGTTCAAACCCTAATCAGACACATCTACATCTTTCCCCTAATCAGACACAACTTCACCTGTCAAAACTGCACCTTCATCTTCATCTTTCCCCAATCCAAACCCTAATCAGACACATCCATCTCCGTAATCAGCCACCACCTCCACCCTAATCAGCCACCTCCATCACCGTAATCAGCCGGATCTGTCGGTCTCTTTCCTGTTATAAGCTCACCGTAACGCACCCATTCTCCTCCCGTGAAACCCTTCCTTCTTCTGGATCAATATGCACACATACACACACCCAAATCTTTGAGAGAGAGGGAGATCGAAGAGAGGAGATCAAAGAGGAAGTCGGAGAGAGAAAGATGGAAACAACAGAGATGGTGGCTAAGGTGGTTGCCGGCAGTGGCGGTGATTATTGTTGTTGTTCAGATTTGGTTCAGCTGGGCTTCGGTTCATGCTTGGTTCAGGTCCGGCAGCCGTGTAATCGGGTAAACTTTTCAACACCCTCTTCTTTCTTTCAAAATTTTCTCGAACCACCTTCTCCGGCGAATGTGGGTTGTTTTCAAGTGTTGATGGTGACGGTGGTGCTTGGTTGTTGATGACAGAATTGGCGGATGTGGGTTGTTTTCAGGTTTAGGTGATGGTGGATGCGGTGGCTTTTGATTTGGTGGAGGTGATGCGGTGGTGGCTGATGGTTTATGGCAGCGGTGGTGGCTGATGGTTATGGTGGATAACGGTGGGGATGAGGTGGCGGTGGTGAGAATGGGGATAACGGTGGGGAGGAGGTGGCGATGGTGGTGGTGATGATGCGGTGGTGGGGATGCTGTGTTTTAGTGAGTGAGAGAGAACAGAGAGATAGAGAACTGGTGATTATTAACTCTTTATTAATAATTAATATGTTATAAAAAAACCTGAGATGGACCAAACTACCCCTGCACAAAAAGACAAAACAAGCAGCTTTCAGCAGTCAAAATAGGGGGTTTTTGAAATTTGGACTAAAATGGTAACAAAATGCAAACCTCAGGGACCCAGATTTAAAATTTTTAGATTTTGGACTAAAGTGGCAAAAGTGAGCAAACCTCAGGGACCATTTTGGCTATTAACTCTAACTTAGTTAATTATCTTTCAATAATACGACCCTTTAGGATTGTATCCTTGCTGATTCAAACTACTGGGTTGAGGGTAACGTCACCTTCAAAAGAGGGGCCTACTACAATAACTAAGATAATCTCTTAAAAAGTGCAAAAGTGCGGAAATAATCAAAGGTTACACTAAACACGAGTCAGAGCCAAGTGATTCATCTTGTCTATCTGTTTTACTTTTATTTTATTTTTCAGCATTTTAGTTAGTTTTATTTTTTTATTTAAAAACCTTTTTCTAACTTTTTTATTTGATTAGACGTTGAGGATAAACCGGTATTAAAAGCTCTTGTGTCCTTGGACGACCTCGGTATCTTGCCAACACTATACTACGCTCACGATGGGTGCACTTGCCCATATGTGTGTTTGGTGTTAGTAAAATATCGTGTTTTATAAATTTAAAACTTGACTAACGTGTAAAAAGGGCTTAAAATATACTTAAATATATATCACACCACACACGCATCAAGTTTTTGGCGCCGCTGCCGGGGACACAAGGATTTTAAGAAAGTTAGGAATCAATGGCCTAATCGTTTTTTCTAATTTTTCTGTTTTTTTTTTAGGATTTTCTTAGTTTTTCAGCTTCTGCAGAACTTAGCACGGGTCGTGCCCGCTGAACACGTCCCGTGCCCAATCCTTGGAACTGGCAATCATGTTTTAAGTCAGACAATAAGCTGAACACGGGGCCGTGCCCACTCAACACGCCCCATGCCTAAGTTTCAGTTACTGAAAACAGAACCGTAAGATCCCAACGGTTGGTAATGTCTAAGCATCCACTAACCCAACAAATAAGGAATAAGAATTGTATAAATACAATCAGAAAAACGTGTGAAAGAGGAGAAAAAGGAAGATGACGTGAAGTTATGTAAGCATAAAATTGTAAAAAAAAAAAAAAAGACCCCATGATTTGAACTTGAGTCTCTTTAAAACACATACAACCACAAAACCACTCCACCATGATGAATAATCTACCTAACTTTGAAGAAAATGGATATATATACACACTTAAAAAGGGTATAGGGGAAAAAAGTCAACAAAAGATGACTTGAAGTTATGTATATTTACTATTCATGACAACCAATAATGAAAGTTTACTATTTATTATGATGTAACAACTACTATTCATTAGTTTTGTTTTTTAATATATAGGATAATACCTAGAGACACTAGACCCAAACCTAGATTATTTATACTATTGGTTTGGCCCTGCTAGCTATATAAAGTATTATCTAAAATATGAGTTGAAAAATTTATGTGGTGATTGAAGTCTGAAGGAAGGTTCTAGTGGAAGTAGCGAAACGCGTTGGTGGGGAATAAAAATTATGAAAGCTTTGAAGGATCCAACTTGATGCCACCTGTTTTTACGCATTCCAATATATAATTTATAACGAGTTTATAGCACCTGCATTTCAGTGCATTTGCAATTGGTGGTCAAGAATCAAGCCATCGTTCCACATTATTTTGATTAATTATATATTATAAATTAATCCCTTCCCCGTGGCCCAGTGGTATCCCCACTTGGGTTATGTTGGCCGGCTCCTCCTTTGGGAGGTCACCGGTTCGACTCTCACTGTGGTCTTAGGGGGGGACGTCCCAATGATGGATCGTATCCTACCGAGGCATGGTGCGGTCTTGAGGGCAACCCGGTTTTACCCAGCTGTTACCCCAGTGAGTCTCTCGTGTGAGGACAGTATGGTTTCCGGGCGGAAGTCAGCTTGCGCGGCGGCCGGGGCCCGATCGAACATCGCGTCCGAGAGTGCGGGGCTGACGGGGGAATGTCTTCGACATGAAAAAAAAAATATATATTATAAATTAAATTGTTTCTTAGCAAGAAGCTTGAAACATATGCATAAACATCCAAGCCACTCAAGAGAGAATGAAATTGAAATTACACCCATTGTTTCACTTTTTTCTTAGATCTTTTTACTCACTTTTTTTTACTCACTTAGGGTACTCGGGGCACTCCCCTAAGAGGGGAGTCCCCTCTCTTACGCCAAACCAATCCTCGTGTGCCACGTCAACTCCCCTCTTAAACTCCCCTAACACCCCAATTTGATGGCGACACTCCCCTATTAGGTGACATGGTTTTTTATTAAAAAAAAAAACAAAAAAAAACAAAAACAAAAAGTTTTCATTGGTTGAAAAGGTGGCTGGCCCCACCTTCTCCCTCCCTCTTCTTCGGTGTCTTCCCACCGTTCCAGGTCCCCGAACATGGTCCCCGAATTGATGGCATCACCCTTACCGCTCGGCAACTTGGTCCCCGAAGGGAGTCACCGAGGGTGCCCCGAGTGCCCTTAGAATCAAGTATTATTGTATCAATGAAAGGATTATGTATCTATAAAAAGTAATGAAAAAAAATTACATATTTACATAGTATTAATTTATTACTTTTCTATGAAAAACAATGAAAAAAAGGTTATATTTATATATAAACTTAAGTAATGTTTTGTCTTGCTTTTAAATTGATCAAATTTAGTAGATGATATGATAATTTTAACAATTTTCAGGTAAATAATTATATTTGTAATGTACAATAAAGTATAAAACTTTATAAACTAGTTATGAAATATTAATTTTTTATATGGGACCGTTTATATATTATACGGGCAATTATATGAAAAGATGCAATATGTATTAATAGAAAGTGGATCATAGTTGGTATGAAAGTGTTATGGATGGTCTCGTTCAGTGAATTCTTGTAAAGTCAATAATTTATCTTTTATTACGAATTTATCAACTTTTATAATATAATAATAAGTTATACAAGTAAAAGACAAACTAATCTTTTCTTTGTCTTATTAGCTACTAACATTGATTATTTGATTAACAACCAGTTGTTTAAAGAATATAACATGTCAAATATGTGTTAGCTTATAGGAAATGCAATTCAATTTTTAATAAAACTAGGTTTTAATGCTGAGCGCCGCGTTGCGGCGTGATAAAACTAAGTCATTGTAAAACTATTTATTGCGACTAAATACTTGGTTGTTATTAAAGCTGTGCTATTTAGTGTCTTATTTTTAAGTTGACAAGTGGAGTTTTCATACAACAGAGCCGTTGGTAGCAAGCGAGTTAGTAACTCCTGACGATGACGACTATTGCAATGTCTAAGCATCCACTAACCCAACAAATAAGGAATAAGAATTGTATAAATACAATCAGAAAAACGTGTGAAAGAGGAGAAAAAGGAAGATGACGTGAAGTTATGTAAGCATAAAATGGAAAAAAAAAAAAAAAAAAAGAAGACCCCATGATTTGAACTTGAGTCTCTTTAAAACACATACAACCACAAAACCACTCCACCATGATGAATAATCTACCTAACTTTGAAGAAAATGGATATATATACACACTTAAAAAGGGTATAGGGGAAAAAAGTCAACAAAAGATGACTTCAAGTTATGTATATTTACTATTCATGACAACCAATAAGGAAAGTTTACTATTTATTATGATGTGACAAATACTATTCATTAGCTTTGTTTTTTAATATATAGGATAATTTTGAGTTACATTCACTACTAGGTAGGAAGCTTCGTGAGATACGATATTAGACTTACGATACACCTCCCCTCGGACTAAAGTGAACCCACCCTAGTTTTCGACTACCCCACAAAACATATTCATTGTCCCTTATATTTAGTTTCATATATAAAGTAAATAATTTGATTTCAATTAAAAAACTAATAATTTCCTTTTATAATAATAATAATAATAATAATAATAATAATAATAATAATAATAATATTATTATTATTATTACATCTAGATGCTTAGCAACAAAGTAAATATCAAGAATATATGATGTATCTATAAAAAGAACTTTATGATAAATAGGTCGATATAGCTTGTAATCTAGTGGTAAAAAGTGTAACAATATGTTTCGATCTAAGTGGTTGGAGGTTTTAGTCGTATATACCATTAGTGTAGATTTATAAGTTCCTAAAAGGAGTGTGAGTTACCACTTTAAAAAAATAGGTGGAGATGGAGCTCGGGTCGACATATATCACTAAGGCTGGTGGGTGTGGTATAAATCATCTAGGGGTTTTATCACACCACATCAGCGCCACATTAGCGTCATGTCACATAGAGAGCTTTAAAGCCATCTCTTTAACTTGTATTCAATTGCTTAAAGCCCCCTTAAAACCTCCTATTAAACAAAATACAAAAAAATAAAATAAAAAAAAGAGCAAAAGATTTGATTGATTTAAAAGAATAGGTCTCACCTGCACATGTCATTAGCGCTCGTTACTGAGCCCTCTCCATGGCGCCCCCCTTTGACGCCCAGGGGTGGCTATGGGGCGCTAAAATTGCTGATTTGGCCAGACGCTTTACCACACCCTTCGCCTAACATTTAAATAAATCTATTAAAAAATAAGATGAAATAATTTATAGTACCAACCTAAATGTAAAATGCATGACCCAATTAATTATGATAGATACATTTGAATTTGGCAGTTTACATCTACTGGCCAAGTTTCACCGACGCACTCCAACTATAAATACTCCTCTTCTTCACGATCATCATCAACCAACACAAAGTCTTCATTGTTTATTGCTAATTTGAAGAAGAAGATGAAGGTCTCATTCGCGGTTCTCCTCCTCCTTGCTCTTCTCTTCACATCCGCCTACGCGATTTCCCCCGCCCCCTCCCCAAGTATTTCATCCATCCATACTCTTTAATCAACTTATTAATAATAACTTGTCATTGTTTCTGAATTGTTAATATAATGCAGGTAGATTTGGGTGCGATAAGAAGTGTGCATTGAGGTGTTCGAAATCTGGATGGAAAGACAGGTGCCTCAAGTATTGCGGAATTTGTTGCGGCAAATGCAACGGGTGCGTACCTTCGGGTCCCTACGCACCTAAGGCTCAATGCCCTTGCTACCGTGATATGAAGAACACCAAGGGCAGGGACAAGTGCCCTTAAATTTATATATTTAGTATAATTCCCACTGTTATATTTTGTTTATCAGTTTTATAATCTCACTATTTAGAATAAATGTCTTAGGTTGTTGTGAAAATAAATTAGTGTTATGTTCATTTCGAATAAATCTTGTTATAATGTTTGATTGGTTTTTATAGTATCAATAAACTTTATTCAAAATATGTTTATCTCATTTAATACATTAATGTAACAATTTGGATCCATACTTTACACTAAGCTACGCCACTGGATACCATCATATCTGCATTGCGTCTTTGATAAACGGAATATAATTACAAGTTAAATAAAGAAAAACATGGAATATAATTACAAGTTAAATAAAGAAAAACATTATATTTCTAAATTTTGAATTGGGGTTAAATAACTTGTTGGTCCTTGTGGTTTGCAGATATTGCAAGCTTGATCCTCAGACTTCTTTAATTACAAACTTGGCCCTAAACGTATACAAATTAGTTTCAATTTATTTACTTTCATGCACAGTTTGTGGTTTGGTCTCGAAAGAGGTGGATCACCTCTGTTTCATGGCGATTCAGTAAATGAGCTGCTTGAGCTCTCAAACTCGGTGTACACGAAAAAATCTCAATGACTGACGCTAAATGCAATCTTTTTTTACATCAAAAGGGTTTATTTGGATGGCAAGAATCCATAAAACTTTTCAAAACAAGATGAAAAAACTAATATACCTCTAACTTATATGTAAAACAAACATACTATAAACTATATGAATATATTATGTACCTTTGAGATTTGACTTTAAAAAATTACATGTTTGAGATATTTGCTATTGTTTTCTAACATTTTTAAGGTCTAAACACTAACTAATGTGTTAAATTTTAAAAAAATTAATTATACCCTTCTAATTAAAAATTAAAAACCTTAAACCCTCCACATAAATTGGGTCAACGTGCCCAACATTGACGGACGTTGGAGGATATAGTGAGGAGGAGAGATGTGGTGGATGTGTTTGATTCAACTTTCGGGCGATTAGCCTTTTTTGGTGTCACCAAAATTCCTGTAGTGGGTTGCCGAAAAAGCCGAAAAGTAAATAGATGAAATATCAAGAAGAAACAATGTGTGTGTGTGGTGGGTGGGGGGGGGGGGGGGCATGGGGGTTGGGTTTCAATATTTCTTTTTTACTTTTTATCATTTTAACTAGAACGGTGAATAAAATTTATACGGAAGTTACTATAAAAAAGAAAGTTACAAAATGACAGATCTCAAAAACAACCTTTTATAATTAGACCAACTAGGGACTGTGTATGTAATTAATTTGTATTGAAATAAAGATCTAATTTAAAAATTATTTATTTATCAATTCCCTTGTATAATTCATAATCTTGTATTACACTTGCTTACTAAAGTGTATGGTTATATAGTCTTCAGTATATGCACTTTATAAGTATAAAATTCATATTTAACCACCATATCCTACACTAAATATATTTTACTTTAAATATTAACTTTATGAGCGTATACACACGTTTCAGTCGCTTAATATATAAGAAATTTCAAGTAGATAACATTGAAAACACAACACACAAGCAATTGAACTTGATCCGATGCACTGTGAAAGAGAAAGAAAGCCAGTTATGTGATTACTCATGTCACAATTATTATATCTACACTTATATCACACTTGTGTTTATTGATCAGCTATGTGTATATATATACATTCTATACAAGTCTCCTTATCATCCCCTCCCATTGTTGCCATGACGCTGACTTCTAAAGTAGTTAAGCAGCGACTGAGCCTGCAACACAATCAACAAACCAAAATTACAAATTTACCCACATAACATAACCATAACGTTACCATTCTACGCACCTTTTCCTTGGCTCTTGGAGTACCAGACTGTGCCAAAGCAACCAATGGCGGGACCGCACCTTCCTGAAGGACCTGTTTACAAAACCGACTGCTGTCGGTACACAGCTGTAAAAGAGCTGCAGCAGCATTCTCCTTCCCTCGAGCCGAACCCAACTCGACAACTTCAACCAGAACCGGTATCCCGCCCTCTTGACCGATAGCCGCTCGCCCGTCAGGTATCGTTGCAAGATTTGACAAGACCGCAACCGCCTTGTCGACCATCCCAGCTGCTGGATCCATTAATTCCACTAAGTATTTAACTGCGCCTGCCTGGACAATGCGCGCTTTGTTTTCATGATATATCGACAGGTTAAACAAAGCTGTGGCTGCGTCCTTTTTCCCGCGTGGACTCCCGTTTCCTAATAAAGCAACTAACGGTTTAATCGCTCCGGAGTTCCCGATTCTTATCTTGTTATCTTGAATAACCGAGAGGCTGAAAAGGGTTGCAGCTGAGTTTTCTTTAGCTTCTGAGCTCCCGGTTTCGAGCACGTGAATCAGTGGTTCGATTGCACCAGCGTTTGCGATTGTGAGCTTGTTGTTATCGTTTATTGACAAGTTTAAAAGGGTGGTGACGGCGTTTTCTTGAACTTTTTCGTCAGTTGACCGAAGTAGACCGGTTAATAAACTGATGGCCCCGCAGTTTGCTATAACAATTCGGTTATCCATGTTATGTTTAGCAAGTAACCTGAGTTCGCCTGTGCTGTTTCTTACTACATCGATTGAACTGCTGCTTAAGTCCTCAACTAGTTTTTTAACTTTGGTTTCAAGTCCGGTTAGATCAGGTCTAGTTTCAGCGGTAGGTGACGAGACTATTTTCAGTCCGTACCGTTCCGATGGCCTGCGCCATAGCGGATTTCGAGGTCGGGTTTCAAACCGAGGTGAGATCAGCGGGGTTGCCGGAGTAGTTGCGGAAATCGAGGCAGGCTGAGGGTCCGATGCCGCCTCTCTTGAAACATCACTGCTGGAGGGTGTTGCCACATGTGTTGCAGACAAATTGTTTGCTTCATGAGATAGCTCTTGTGATAAACTTGTATCGGAATGCGTGCTGGAAGTTGAAACCGTTCTCTGATGACCCACTGTTGACTTCTCATTAATCCCGCAAACGTCTGATGACTGCCCATATGACTCCAGGCTGTGATCTCCGGATTCAGGCAACGTATTCCCGTTTTCGGCAAGTCTAGAATCTTCTGAAGATGATTGGACATGATGAACCGGAGAAGTTGCCGGTGTTAAATCAGGTGACCTCGGTTGAGTCAAGGTCAAGGTCTTCACAGGGTCCGGGAGCTTAACATTGTTCGATTCACACCAGCTTGCAATTAGCGCTTTCACAGTATAATTAGGAATAAGATTAGTGTGAACAAGCGTTTGCATTGTCTTAGGGCAAACGGTGAGTCCAAGATCAAGCCATTTACGAATATACCCTCGCTCGTACGTTTGTCCAGAAGCTACAATCACAGGGTCCGTCATGAGTTCAAGTGATAGCGGACAACAGAAATCAGGAGGTATCGGTACAGGGTGAGGGTTTTGAGACTGTTTGGCTTCAATGAACTTATCATTCATATGGGTCACAAGAGCAATCATTTCCTCAATACACTCTAAATCTCCCATTTTTTCTGCTTGTTCGGCATTTTCTTTTAACTTTTCAAGGGCGACGGCCTCAATCAGAAGCTCCTGATTTGACTTTAAGTTAAGAAAATCGGCAATTTTTGACCTGTCGTCTGCACTAGGTTCGGACCCCTCGGCATAATCCCTTATAACTTTCGAAAGAATAGCTGCGGCTCTTTCATAGCCCATATGCTTAATTTTCTGTACGTAACGCTGCAAACAATTGTGACACATATAAGAAATCTTCAAAAGTGATTTAGAAACAAGTGATGTAGTTCACTCGTAAATCGTAATACAAGACATGTTTTGGCATACCTCAAGTGATGATGAACTCAACTCATCGGGAAGACCTTTAGGAGAAGATCTCAGCAGCTCAAAGAGTTCTAAGCTTCGAGTCTGAACCTTCGCAAACAATGATTCAACTTGCATAACCTACAAAATGTAGATAAATGATTAAGATAACTCATTCCAACAAACACACAGACACACATACAAACACATATACATAACTAATACAGGATATGTAACTGTAATTAGCCAATACGTCAGTACGTCACACTGCCACCACCTCAACAATATATGGTGTCAATTTCTTATAACTTCAAAATAAATACGTAAACTAAATATTACAACACGAACAACTGATTCCAATCAAATATTTTACATAAACTTCTCTTCATTGTTTCATTACACTCACAAGTAGAGACATTACATCTTTAATATTTCTTCCTTTTCTCTATATTTTCTTTTATTTACGGAAGATCTAAAACTTAAAAGGTTTTATATTGAATTATCCCAAATTTATAAAGATCTCGTCAATACGATTAAAATGAACCAAAAATTGCAATTTTTAGAATTTTGACCTAACGTATACATATAATGTAAAACTAAAACATACAATTTAGAACCCAACCCAATTTTTATTAAAATAAGCATCTTACCTTTAAGGATAACGATTCATAGCATAAAAAAGGCACTCTTACGTATATCTATAAACGTAACATTTTACTTTTACGTATATTTTAATTTATTCACAAAATGTTTTATGAAATTATAACATCTTATATTTTCCTGTCCGTCGGACAGGTCCATAATCTTTTGTGTGTGTGTGTGTGAAACAAGGAAATTTTGATGAGAAAGACATACAAAGTAAACTTTACTCATCAATGGATGGGAACCTTCTAGAAGCTCCCTGAGTTCATCAACAGACTGACTCAAGCCTGCAAGTTCTTTCTGAAGAGATTCATCAGAAGCGACTTCTGCAAGAATAACAGACTCGAGTACTGGCTTAATTAACTTGAGTATTTCTTTAATCTTTTGGTAGTACTTTGGAACGAGTTCTGAAGTTTTGTTTTCATGACACTGCAGATTGAAGAAACTAGATATATTTTTTAGAAGCGCTTTCAGAAGTGATATCTCCATAACACCTGCAAAACTAATAATCCAACAATCATCATCTAAAAACAGATAGCAGTTAAGGTTATATATATGAAAAAGAATATAGAATAATTACAACTAAAACGTTAACTTTATAACAGAAAATATAATAGTACCCTTAATATGCTAACTAGGCTCTTCTTCTGGCTATTCTCTGACCTACACAACCTCTGTCAACCTAGAGCAAGAAGAACATCACAAGCGAAGCCCAAAAGTTAATAACATTTATGAATTTATTATTGGATATTAGAAGGAAGCTTAACTGAAGATGAAATAGAAGAGAAAAGCAATTCCAAACAGAATTTTTCAATCCCATTAATTTATTTACAACTGATAACTGTATTTCCATATATAGGCAAAATGCCAATCACCATAACACATAAAAAATCTATCCAATTTCCTATTTGTGGCAAACTGGAATGCTTTTACAGCATTTTCATAAGTAGGTTGGTTGTTCGAAACAAAGTGCCAAGTCAAATGGTTCAAAATACTGATCACATTACATGTAAAATCCACATAATCATTAACATAACTGAAAACCACATAAAAAGATCACAAACCTGTATTTCCAACCTTGTGATTCCTATTTTAGACTAATATATGTGTGATGATACTAAAAGCTAAACAACACAGATGATATTTCTTTTGGGCTGTCTTAACTGTTTTAAAAAGTGCACCTGAGGTGTAAGGCACACAAAGGCAAAGGCTAGGCAGAGGCTGTACAAAAATGTGTGTGCTTTTTAGCACTTTTTGTAGAGCACCTCGTGTATCTGTTGTTTTTTTCTTTTCTAATGTTTTTTATTGAACTCAATGTAAGTGGGCTCTCTTTAAAGTCCAAATGTTTAGTAAAAGCCCACATGTGATGTGATCGCCACAAGGAGCGCTGCCGCCCCTTGACCCCTGCTGGTATTATTTAGCTTGTAGTATTAACGAATAATTAGCAACGAGAATCATCCAGTTATGTATATGAGATTTACATGAAACCAAATGACTATAGGTTAAGCTCTTATACGGTATAAGTGGTGTGGAGTACGCACTTGTATAAGCTAACTAATCCAGAGCCTAACGAATAGCAGGAGTCAATCCCCTTGTAAAGTAGAGGGGCCGCACGTGAAATGTTAACCGTTTGCATAATCTAATATACATGATACGACTTATTTTCCCTATAAAAAAAACATAAGCCTAATTCAAAAGGCAGGTACCGCGAGGCATTTTTTCTATTTCCTCTAGCGCCTTAGATGCGCTTTCTTAAACCAAGAGGCCCCGTTAACTTGCATGGCTTGAAATTCATATATATATCTCACCCTTTGTGGATTCAATATAGACTACAGGAGATGGTAACATTCTAGCATCATAACATTAAATGTATACTAGAACAAACAATCATTAATGTATATCTCGTAATCAACAGGATTATTGTTATTTGTTAGTACCAATCTTTGATTATCTATTCTCATTTTCTTTCGCACCGATGCTGTTATGAGACAATTGCCCTAATGTGATATGCCTTTGACAACTATGATTGTAACAAGATATAATCCCCAAGATCCTTTTATAACTAATCAGTAGTAATGAAATATAATTCAACAATTTTAGGGTTCCCTTCCTAAGTAGCATGCATCAACCACATTATTATCCTTAATTTTATAGAAATCATAACCACATTAGTTTAACTTCCAACATAAGAAGAAACAACTGATCAAAAACATAGCAAATGAATCAATCTTGTATTAAATTAAAATCAAAATTTGGTGGAAAAGACATTTCAAGTTACAATAATTTACAAACAAGCAACAAAGGGATAGGATCAGGAGCACATACCTGGAGATTTACTAATGTCAGTCGGAATCAAAGATACAAACAAACACCGTCTTGTATTGTATAATAATAAGGCCATCCGTAGTCATAACGCCCCTTTGTGGGCGTTATGCGACACGTGGCTGGCGCGCCACGTCAGCGTGTGGGCGTTATGGGGCCTTATGCATTTAAGCCCGTAGTCATAACGCCCCTACCTCATCATTACCCAATTATTTAATAAACCCTTAAATTATACATATATATGTATGTATATATCTCTGTGAGAGTGGAGGGAACACAAACCAAATGCATGGCGCCGCGAAAATTATCGCGCCACCCCCAAAAATTCGATTGATGGCGCCCCTTGTGGCGGTGTGCCGGCGCTATACCGGCGCTATGAGGGCATACCGCCCAATTATGCCGCCCCACTACGTTCGGACTAATAATAAGTAGAAAAGCACAAGTGAAAACGCGTTAAGAAGAACGTTGAACGACTTGAAGAGTTCACCTGGAGAAGTACGCACGCACTGATTTTTAAGATCTTGAGAAATGTCAAACTACACTTTATTTCTATAATAATAATATTTTACTTCTGTGATATTTCCCAGAATTTATTCCATCCGATCATATCCATCTCCACTAGGCAATAATGCATATACACCAATTCAGGAGGAAACCCAATAAATCATGGAAAAACCCCCTTTGTGGGAATCGAACCCATGACCTAATGGTCATAAGCCTTATCACACCACCAAGATACCACTAGGCTATAATGCCATGGGTATTTATTCCTTTTGTTAAGTGGTCAAAAAGAATATGATACTTGTATTGTAGGGGTGTGTATGGGTCGGTTTTGATTTAAAATTATAACTATAACCGTGATGTCGGCTAATGGATAACCATAACCGATCGGTTATGGCGGTTTTGGTTAATCGGTTTTGATGGCTATAATGGGTCGGTTATGGGTGGTTAACCGTGAATTTAGGCCTAGCTAAAATAGCTCATTTTTTAACATGGAATAAATTGTTATTACATAAATCTATATATTAGCATATTAAAATGTAGAGTAAATTGCCAAAATCTTCCCTGAGTTTTGGGCATATTTGTCATTTTTATCAAAACAACTTTTTGTACCATATAGTCCTTCACTTTTGGGATTTTTTTGTCAATTTCATCCAAACGTCTGACTTTTTTTTGCCAAAATCGTCCCTAAGATTTGAGATTTTTTGTTATTTTCATCCAAATGTTTGATAGAAAAAATAAAGTATATTAGACGTTTGGATGAAAATTCATATAAATTCAAATAAACACTCAACCCAAACGATATGAAATGACCCCTAAATACTAAAAACGTTCAACCAAAAGCATCAAATATTAAAAAAATTGTAAAAAGTCCAAATCCGACTAAGATTTACTTCATATTGGTTCGGTTCGGTTATGGTGGGTATGGAAATATTGATAACTATAACCAACCTGGTACTTTCGGTTTTCAAAAAAATCAATAACCGACCCACCAGTTTTTGATTTGGTTCGGTTTTTTCGGTTCGGTTGTATCAGTTAATTTGGTTTGGGTTGGGTTGGTTATTCCGGTTTTTTGCACACCCCTAGATAGTTGTAACTTCCTAAACTCTCACTTATTTCTCAATCTAAAGAAACTTTTGGTTAACATTTTTTTTAACGGCAAGGAATGACGTGCCAACCACCATGACATCGGGAGTTGTGGCCAAGGTCGACTACTCGACCGCCGCCAGCCCCTTGACTCTCCCAGATGCGTGGAAACCCAACCTCCACCCGCCCGAAGGCACGACAGTGGAATAATAGGTAAAACCTCGCTTCCCATCCAAGACGAACCGGCGCCACCCGTATTCGCCCTTCACCTGGATGCCGCAGAAAATAATGGGGAAAGTGGAAATCGAACCTGGGTCACAAGGAACACCAAGTCTTTCCCCAACCACTCCACCACTAGCAACTTTTGGTTAACATACTTTTACTTTTTCTTAAGCATATTTTCCTGCCTTGTGAAATAATAAAATAAATATAAGTGTTTTAAATTATGAGTGAAATAGTCTCATGATAGGATCAAAAATACAAATCCAGAAAATCATTAATATAGGTAAAATCGGTAACACACCGGTATTGTATTGAACCAAAAGTACCAATCCCTAAAACACCAAAAAATATGTACCAAATTAATATCGAAATTTGATCAGTACGGTATTATTCTATACGGATTTTTTGGTACCAATACCAAAATGCTCATCCTGAGTAGGTTACACAACTGAATTTGATTGGTCTTACGAATTATTGATTTACAAGACAAGATAATTATTCTGAATTTGATTGGTCATAATTATTCTTAATTAAACGTTAAACAACGCGAAGCAAACAAATATCATGTTTCCTATTTTATTTAGATAAGTAGATAAAGCTAATCTAAAAATTTCTTAATCAAAAACTTTGATTATTATACTAAAAATTAATTAACATTTTTCCAAACTTGACTAGAAGTCATAATCAACAACTAGATCATGAACCACATAAAATATGTAATTATCAAAGAAATCAAAGTTCCAAGATGCAGCAATATCAAAGTAACAACCGGTAAAGCCTTTACCTACTTGAAATGAACTGAAATGAAGAACAACAAGTTCACACATAAATATGAAGTGCAATGACTAATATATGAAGAACCAGTAAGGCGAGGTATGGCTTGGCTCCCCCTGCCACCTCATGAACTTTAGCACCCCCCACCTAGTTAAACCACCCTGCCTCCGTTAAAGGGGGCGCCATCCTTGGCTTCTGCCAAAGGAGTAGCATGTGCTAGAGATGAAATCAAGGGGCCCCACCTAATGTAATCCAATCAGATTTTTTTATTTATCTTTTTTTAATATAGTTAAAAAATGGCTTTATAAGGAGCGTTATTCCACACCTTGTAAGTTAGCGATAAAGCCCCTGCTTATGTATCGCCTACGTGGCGCTTACGTGGCTTAATAAAGCCCCTATGGCTTTAAACCACACCCTCTAGCCTAAGGCCTCCATAAACATTGCACGCCCGACGTCTTGCATGATTCAAGTATAATGGCTGTTTAATCTTCCATTGCTTCTTTTAATCCCTTCAAGTAATTTTTGTGTATGTACGTATTTTAACTCAAATCAGAATAGTATAACCAGAAGCCAGACAGAGGGAACTTTACATCTATCCTAATAGCTTGTTTCAACCGGTACTACAAGAACCAACTGAATCTGTTAGGACTCTATTTATCATGTTCAAACTTTAAATTCATTGTGAGTTGGTAAAGTGTCAAAACTTTAAAACCAACAACCTGTTTCAGATTCCAGGTTCAATCTTTAAAACCAAATAGAATCAAATTCAAACAATTAAGAACCCTGTTAACATAAACACCAAAAAAAGCTGTGAACTTTGGTGACCGAAAAATGTTGTACACATACAATTTATGTCTCAAGACAACTACTGTAAGATGTGAACTTTTCCCTTTATAAACAATGCATAAAAGATCTTCAGTATGTTTTTACCTGAACATAAAATAGTTCAGGTTGGTGTGTACATTTGCACTAAAATCCATCCATCCATCCATCACAGCGGCTCAATAAATCATGACCACACATTGTGGCACCAATGGATTTATACTAGAAATCACAGTGGCTGAAGTTCTTGCTCAGGCACAACAATGGAGTCCACCGGCTTATATTGTAAACTTGATTGTTGCTTTCGTCTCAAAAACCACCATATTCCCACACCTGATAATACAACCAGTAACGCTAACATTGACGCTACCACTGCAACCAAATAACTTTTCTGCCACCAGCTTCTGCATATCATATTTGTGCAGATGAATGAAATGTTATTAAGATAATTGTATGATACAATGTACCAGTATATACAAACAGAGATAAATATAGTAGTATACCTTTTTGTTGGGGGGTGAATTTGCCAATTGGATAGCTGATATTTTCCGTATGACTCAGGAAGGTGTATGTCATTTTCAGCTATTCGAGAAATAATGTTCTAGAACCGGACATATTTAATAATAATAATTATTAATAAGCTCATAAGTCATAATAGTTGTGGGGAAAGGACCGATAGATGTATCTGATAAAGAACTTACCGATGCATTTGCTTTAGATATAAAGTAAGCAGAATTGGGTGGAGTAATGGACCATTCAGTAACATAATCATTTCCTTCAGATGTATAATTCAGCAAGTGAACCTGAAAGAATGTTTAGAAATTGTTATAGTCATGTATGAACCATGAAGCAGTTAAATGTCGAACAAGATTGTTATCGTTATGTAACTTGAAAGTTAATACTACCACCTGTGAACTGTTAACATGCAACTCCTGAGCAATTAGTGGAGCAAGATCGGTGATTTGCGACTTCACATCGTCATCAGTGTCGTTAAGAGACACTGACAAATAAAATGTAATACTTCCGATTTCTGTTTCTCCTGCAAAAAAGAATAATAAATAAAACAAAACACGAACATAAGATGTAATCACACACAAAGCATAGAACACTTGGATAGAAGCATGTGCTACCTGGAAGGATATATTGTGGGGGCATCATTGGAGGCAAAGGAGAGATATCGGCAGCGGTCTTTGATCCATCTGATGGAGGAGAGGCCTGTGGGGCCGCTCCAGAAACATGAAGTGTTTCCCATACATGAGAACAGTTAGTTTTCCAAAATCCAATCTTTTCATGTTCACGGTCATACATAACAAATGTGTTACGAACAATAATGCCTCCTAAAAGAGTGGTTGGATCATTTGCGTTCTGAAAAACCCCCAAGCAATACGCTCCACTAACCTTTGCGTGCTTCACATGTGAATAAATAAGATTAAAAAACCGATGAAATAAGGGATTAACATTGAATGTTGTATTAAGTACTTACCCTGAACAAGTAGTTCTCCGGAGAGAGTGACAACTTTTGTCCCTTCCCGAAAACCATTTCAACAGTAGGGAAGGTTTTTGAGAGTTGTGAAACGTCACTGAGAAAAAAATATTTAACATTTAACATTCTTTTTTCTACTTGTATAGAGTATAGACTAACTATTTATCAAGATTTAGGGATGAGTTTTTTATCCAAAATACCCGTACACGTACCATACCTGTACCGGTACCCGTACCGATTTTGGGTATTCGGCACATGTATTGGTACCCGGTTTTACTGATTTCGGTATTGATACGGGTACAGGTAAAAATGGTACCGGTACCGAATTTAATTACGAATGAATTTGATATTATGTCTTATTTTTGTATATGGTATTATGGTACTCGTATCGATTTTACCTAATTGGTACCCGTATTGTGTTACTACTCGTACCGATTTGACCTATATAGTACCCCGTATGAGTGCTTAAAAAATAGAAAAAACCAAAATGGTACCAAATCGGGTACTGTACCGAAATATCGATACCAATACCCGTACCTGTACCATACCATAATATTTGGTACAGTATTCGGAACCTAATTTTGTTCAGATTCGGTACCGGTATTTTCCAGTACATGTATTGTACCGATCCCGTCCCTAATCAAGATAATCGGTATATATTCATAGACAAACAATACCCTCCAGCACCCGCGAAGCAAATATCATTATAACTTGGATCAGGACCTTTAATCTGATGAAGACCAACGACTTCTTTCTTGACCTGCTCTCAAGATAAAAATTATCAAATACTTTCCTTTCAATAAATTATAACTATTTAGTACATAAAATTACAAACATCAATGAGTAAGAACAAAATCTTACAGCATCCTTAAATGCCACAAAGGCAGCTTCAGGCAGGTAAGCATAAGTAGTACCGCTGTCTAGAACCGTCCCATGCTTTCCATCAAAAACACTTGAGCTTAACGGCAACCGTTTCCCCGCAACATGTATTTCCTTCAACTCAATATTGTAATATGGGCTGTTGCCATCCCGAGACTAGAGTAAATGTGTGAGATGTACAAAATGTATTTTGTTAGAAAAAATATTAAAGTATTCTATCTATAAGTTAGATAGATACAAAACATACCTGCGTACGGGGTCCGAATGAGAATACACCATCTCTTTAGGAGGAGTGATTCCACCAAGAACCATAGCACCGCCACCAACATCCATTCCACCGTAACACAACGAAAACGAATCGCTTATAACCCCACTTTCAACAAGTTGATCAACTACACTCAAATCACCACGGCCCAACCCCATTATTCCATCAGCATGCTGACTGTACAGATCACCAGTTTCCCTATTTTCACACCCGAAAACAGCACGCTGAGGTGGCAGATCGCTTTGGTTGCCAAAAGATACAACATCCTCACCAAGAACACCACTGCTGGAACTCATTTCGGCGTACTGCCTTTCGTAGATGCATTGTTCCCTGTTATTGTCACAAGTGCAATCGATATTGCATTTAACAGGCTTGTAGGTGTCTGATAACTCCGGATCAAACCTCGGGTCCTAGTAAAGTAACAATAACCAGAAACAAAGTTACAGAACACATTACTATTTCACCAACAATCTATAGCAAAAATCTGAAATTTATATTTCTAAACTTTAACCTTAGTTTTTAAAGCGCGTGTTCGAGTATGTGAGGCGTTCAGTATTAAAATATACTAAAAAAATTATTTATCGATAATATTATAACTTGTTAACTTCTTTTAAACACTATACACTGTGTTCCCGAGTTAAGTTAATGAGAGAAAAGAAAGGATTCTCTCCTTTTCTTTTCTTTCTCTCCGTTTCTTTCCAAATTGGAAAGATTAATTTTAAGCAAAAAATCTCTCATTTGCTCTTCTTTTCTCTCCTTTAATAAAACTCTGGAACACAACTAAAACTTATTTCTTTCCAAATCTTTTCTTTTCTCTCATTTAATGAAACTCGGGAACACAGTGTAAAATACAAGATAGTCTCATCAGTCATCATCTCTGATTCTCTAGTCAGGTTTGCTCAATGAATGGTCTAATTTGTTCAACCAGACTCAAACCCATAATTCAATTTGTTTAAATAGTGGTTAACTAACTGCATAAGGTTCCTTCCTTTTATAAGCCAAATGAGTTGTAATACCTGATGCTTGCCACATTGTTCACATGTAGAACAAGGAACATAAGTAACAGTACTCCCAGTGTCAACAATTAGGGCAAATCTCTGTGGCGGTGATCCAATCCACAGTCGCGTGGTGTAATACCTGCAAATCACCAATATTATTAATCCAAATATCTCAAAACCCTACGTATAACCTAACTAAATATATAAAAATTCACTGTCTTTTTCCGGATCTTCAAGTTAAAGATTGAAAATTGCAAGTAATTAGATCTAGAAAAGGCGTAAAATTACCCGTTGAGGAGGAGATCGTCATGAAGAGCCATGCGAGCGTTAGAAGGATGAGTGTCGGATTTCTGGAGTTGACGGCGAGATTTGGAATCGGCGGAGATCCGAGAAGAGTTAAGGGGAGAGGGGAAAAGAGGAAGAAACATAGTGTGGCGGTTGTTGCCGGCGGGTGATGGGCGGAGAATGATGGGGGTTGGATCATGGTTGACCGGGGGTGGTGATGAGGATGATACCGGAGGGTGATTGAATAGTGAAGAAATGGTGAAGATTAGGAGGAGTAGGGTGAATGGCGACATGATCGGAGATCTTGATGGTGGAAAAAGAGAGGTTTGTTCTCTCTCTAGAGAGAAGAGTGTGTATGGGTTTCGGATGCAGGATATGGTCAGCGGTAAACGATGTTGCGGATACGAAGACGACGACTTTCTACTTGTATAATTTAATTATTAATTTAATTCATTTGCTTAGAAGATAAAACAGATCTGAAATTCTTTTAGGTGCGATTTGGCAACTTCTGAATGGTTAAGTGCTGAACCAGTAAAATGTCTGAACTATTAACTAATAAACCAGTAAGAGGTCTGAACCATTAGCCAGTATAATGCTTAACTGTTTCGAAGCAAATGTCTGACCAATTCAGATTAGAGGTCTTAACCATTCAGACTCAGTATAATACTTAACTATTCAGAGGCAAATGTCCGAATCATTCAGACATATGCTTGTGAAACAAACAGTCTGAACCATTACGTGCTGAATCAGTAATGAAACCATTAAGAGCCTCGTTAAGAGATAAACAAACGGCCCCTTATATATTTAAATAGAGTAAATTACGATTTTGGCCTCTGTGGTTATATCACTTTTACCCTTTTAGCCTAAAAAGAATTCTATTAACATCTGAGCCCCCGACGTCTTTTTTTCTAACCCTTTTGTCCCCTAACACTAACCCAATCCATTTACTTTTAGAGGCCAAAAGGGCTAGAAAAAAAAAGACGTTGACTCAAATGTTAAAAAATTCTTTTTGGGCTAAAAGTGTAAAAGTGATATAACCATAGGGGCTAATCGCCAAAATCGTAATTTACTCATTTAAATATTTTGTTTTTATATTATTATGTTGGACCCAAGTGGCGAAGTTTTGTCAAGATTTTTATCATACTTATGTTCTTTGATCTATTCAGGGAAACATTGATTATCGAAACGTAATATTTTGTGTTGACCAAAACAGTTGAGACAGAATTAGCAAAATGGGGTTAGTTAATTTATTTTGTTTTATTAACCACATATCATTTTTTTCCAATCAAGCCATTGTATATATATTTTTTGTATTATAGGTCCTGTTAAGAGAGTCCCAAAGGCCTAGATGACAACACATATACAAAGTGGCAAAAGATCAAATACAAATAATCTTAACATACTAAACATACAAATTGAAGGAAAACCCAAAAAGACAAGGTGGCATTTTTGTAATTACCACCAACTATCAAAGTTACAACCAAAAATACCTAAAAAAACACAAATTTTTTTTTTTAACATTTTTTATTAAAAAATCGCTACATTTCGTTAGCAAAAAAAAAAAAAAAAAAAATTTTTTTTTTTTTTTTTTTTTTTGCTGCTACTAAAAGTAGCGATTTTTTAATAAAAAATGTTAAAAAAATAAAATAAAATAATTTGTGTGTTTTTTTTTTTAATTTTTTTAGGTTTTTTGGGGGTTTAGTTTTTAGCATTTTAGCTTGGGGGGGGGGGGGGGGGTTAGGTTTTTGGGGGGTGGGGAGTGGTTAGGTTTTTTTAGGTATATTTGTAGAGTAACTTTGATAGTTATTGATAATTACAAAAATGCCACCTTGTCTTTTTGAGTTTTCCTTCAATTTGTATGTTTAGTATGTTAAGATTATTTGTACAAGAACTTTACCCTATACAAAGTAACAAATGCAACCGCAAAGAGTTGTAACCAAATAGTATAGCTGAAAGTTTTGTGATACATTGGCATGTAAAGGGCAAGAAACACTTAGTTGCAAGCATGTTCTGTGGCGGACAATTCACGAATTGTGAACCCAGTAGACTACAGGATAAAAGCCTCCTTACAATGAACATTGAGTTTAGCATGACAACCCATAAGAACTTTTTTTTCATGATGCTCAATTTCAGAAACTCGAGGGTCATTTTGGGTCAATTTCAGACAAGGATAAGAGTTGGTGAAAATATAAAAGAACTATAATGTCTTGATTGAATAAAAGAAATTAAAAAAAATAGCATAATAAAACAATATAAAATATATATATGATTGATTGAATAAAAAGATTAAAAAAAGTCTAAGATCATTCACATCCAATCCACTAAAAATATACATAAATTCCACTAAAAAACAACTCCTATATCAATATATTTCCACTAAAAACAAATATTTTTTCTCTCTCCTTTTCAATATATATTAAATTTTTCTCTCTCCTTCACTCACAACCACTTTCAATATATATTAAAAAATTATAGTGGGTGAACAGTGTCCCCCAAATATACAGATGAACAGTAATATTTTCTCTCTCCTACACTCACAACCACTTTTTATACTCTTTACATTTTAAAAACCCCACACTCACAATATGATGCCTTGGATGTGAATGCTCTAAGAGCATTCATATATCCAGCTCCCTAAAAATATACATACATTCTACTAAAAAACAACTCATATATCAATATATTTCCACTAAAAACAAATAAATAATCTCTCATTTTCAATTAAATAATATTTTTATACCTTCATCGTTACATTTTTCTCCCTCCTTCACTCACAACCACTTTCAATATATATTAAAAAATTATAGTGGGTGAACAGTGTCTCCCCAAATATACAGATGAACAGTAACATTTTCTCTTTCCTCCACTCACAACCACTTTTTTATACTTTTTATATTTTAAAAAGCTCACACATAGATTTTGATTCCCAGGATGTGAATGCTCTAATATGTTATATATACTAAGAAATAGAAGTTGGATTTACAATGGCCCCCCTTATTCCCACATACCATATATCTTATTTTCAAACCCCTACTGTATACGGGCCATATAACGTTATACGGCCCGTATAGAATGTTTTTGAATAGGAAAATGCGCAGGGAATGTTTTTTTTGATTTTACTATATACGACCCGTATATAGTTATACGAGCCGTATACATGTGTATACGATTTGTAAAACGTATACGGCTCAGTGGATTTATTTTATGAGGTTTTTGACCTTCCCAAATGTATACGGGCCGTATAACTGTATACGGCCCGTATATAATGATGTTTATTTTTTTCAAATATCACGTTTTTTCCGGTAAAAACACAATCATTATAGGGTTTCTAAACTCTTCATCACCTTTAACAATGTCGATAAACGTTGATCGGAACAGGCCGCTTAAATCGGAGCACAAGTAGAGTAACGTTACCGATCAGTCCGTTGATGGAAACCTTAGCGATCGCAGAGATCTTCGTGTTGGTTATTTATCGCTAACTGCTTGTTATCGGCGGGGATGGGTACAGAAACCACCAAGGGTGATAATGGATTGGTTACATAAACCACTAGCAGAAGAACCCGACACGTCTTCTATGATGATCCGAAACATTCCGAATAACTAGCAGAAGAACCCGACACAAACAAGTTCTCCACAGTTTGTTATTCAAATCTCTATTCGGTCATCTTTCCAAACTACAACACACGATAACTTTAAACTTTATATTTTGTGATTTGACCGGGAAATGATTGGAGGTGATTTATACTTTTAATAAGCTATCACAGTTGTCAAATTCATTGCGGTGCATTCATATTGTTTAGACAATAACAGATAATAAACGGATTGTTGGACTTCTTGTTCCAAATGCACGCCTCAATTCATCTTTTTTACTCTTTTCTTCGATTTCAACAAATCTTTTCCTTTTCCTTCAATTTCGAGAACATTCTCCGTAACATGAAGACGTGTCGGGTTCTTCTACTAGTGGTATTTTAATGAAGTATTGAAGATTGAATGTGTAAACTGCAACTGTTTTTTACTATGGAAACGGTGGCTATGCGAAATACAAACCACAATCGTTTGTGACTTTGGGACCACTGGACCAGACACATGTCACATAGTTTGTCATGACAAAAGATATAGATGTAGGAATATAACTAGATGTTACGTGTGTCAGGATCTTTATCTATCATGTCATCGACTAACTGCTTGAAATCTCTTTCGTTTCTCATGTTAGGGGAATGTTCTCGAAATTGAAGGAAAAGAAAAAATGGTTGCTGATGTTTGAGAATTAAACGCATGTACGTGACAAAAAAAAGGATCGTTCTAATAGATTAAAGATATTAAACAGTTGTCAAATTCGTTGCGGGTTGGTTTTGGGAAGAAAAGAAGGGGTTTACGGTGTTTTGGTAGGTTGAAAGAGTGAATGGTCTTGAAAGACGTAACGGTCATCTTTCCAAACTACAACACACGATAAGTTTACACTTTATAGTGTGTGATTTGACCAGTTGTCAAATTCGTTGCGTGCATTCATATTGTTTAGACAACAACAGATAATGAACGGATTGTTGGACTTCTTGTTCCAAATGCAGCAGTAGGATCCGTACTTAAAGGTCTCTCTAAAATATGCAACTGAGACCGCCTTGTTAACTTTCAGATTCAGATCCAGGAAGCAGATGATTTGTCAAAAGACATGGCAGACTGACAGGTGCATGCATTTAATTCTTTAATCTATTAGAACAATCCTTGTTTTGTCACGTACATGCATTTAATTCCCAAACATCATTACAGATTCCACGTTTAATTCCCGAATGCATCTACTTCTCGCAGTTATAACACATAGTCAATGTAGTAAAATGTGAGCTTTTACACCAACCTAATCGATATTCTAGTTCTCCTTTTCCTTCAATGATTAATTTGTAATATATGAATAAGATACCTTCGAGATACTTCGTGTTAGTTTGATTTGAATTTTGAAAGTTGGAAGAATTGAGCTTGATGGATGTCCGTTATCTCAACGCTTCTCCTTACATTACTGATCTGGAATTGGACAACCGCAACCGTTTTAGTGCTTCTCAATCAGATATTATTTATTGAATCATAACTAAAACAGTCGGAAAAAAACTAAACCGAACCAACATAGTTGAAGGTGCATGTCTGCAAAAGGTGCAAGAGATTGGCGAGTAATCAGTTGTATTTTTACAGATTTTTTTCTTATTGGCCATTATTCGACCGAGTAATCAGTTGTATTTTTACAAATTCGTTTCTTAAACATAGTTAACTTTCAAATTCAGGAAGACATGTCGTGCATTGTTTAAATCTGAATCAGGTTCTCAAACAAACACAACTAGACAAAACAAGGATCGTTCTAATAGATTAAAGAAAAAAACCACATCCTAAATATAATATTTTTTTTACCATTTTTTACCCTAAGGATACGAGCTGTATACTGTTATATGGCCCGTATACAATCATCGTATACATTGTATAGGATCTGGTAAATTTTTTTCACATGGTGTATACGGGCCGTATAAGTTTATACGGCTCGTATATAATTAAATAAACTGACAAAAGTCATCTGGAACAGTTTTTATCATTCACATCATCCTTCTCGATCTCAACCGAAGGGAAATCCAAGAAACGAAAGGGATTTCGAGCAGTTGGAAAATTGCATCTCCTCTCCTATATCAACATACTCTCCTATATAGTAATTTTCAATAATGTAGGAAGGATTGTAGTTATAGAACCCAACAAACCAACAAAATCCGAATACTTCAAACATTCTAAACCCTAACTGTGTATGTGCTTGTGCTGTAGAAACCGGTGATGGATTTGTGTACACAACTGAACGTTCTTAAACAAACACTACTAAAGAAGAGTTGGTATTGAACCAACATTCCTTCAAACATTCTAAACCCTACCTGGAAACCGGTGTATGTGCTTGTACTGTAGAAACCGGTGGTGAATTTGCGTACACAACTAAAGGTTCGGTGCACGAAAAGTTTCTTACGAAATGTACGTGACAAAACAAGGATGTTTGGGAACTAAACGCATGTACATGACAAAACAAGGATCGTTCTAATAGATTAAAGAGAATAAACCACGTACAAATCATTTGCTTTCTGAATCTGAATCTGAATATTAACTTTGAAACCCTTGAATCCCAATGAGTCTCTAAAATTTTGTTTCTTTCCTTTTCATGAGGTAAAACCGGTTTCAACATTGAAGGGGTAAGGTCCCAAAAACCTCATAAAAAGGATTTGAGACCATACCACAAACTGGGTTTTTCAACCTTTTTAACCTTGCGCGGCCGCGCACGGGTCTTATTAAAGGAAGAAAACAATCAGTAACTTATAATCACGCGCCCAAAGGATAACATGAATCCTTGCGCCTTCCCCAAATTAACAAAGGATCAAAACCTTTTGTTCAGATACCTCCGCCTAAGTATCCAGACTTGGATATTATTTTGCCCAGACCTGGGAGTTATTCATCTGTGTCCACACGGTAAGGTGTCACACCGGATTACAACAATAATCTAGAAGGAAATACAATCATGCACCACCCAGACGGTTGTAACCGTCTGGACACGTGTCATCACCATAAACAATTCTAGAATCACAACAAAGGCATGCAATTGTAGAGTAATCTCCACTTAATCTCTTTCCACGTGGCAAATCCCCAGCCATAGATCAAACCACGATCCGTGTGCACTCACATCGGATCGAGAAAACTTGACAAAGGATCAAAGAACTTAACGGAAGAAAAGATAACCGCTACGGCGTTAGCATCTTCCGTCATCTTTTCAATAACAGGTTTTCCCTCCCAAACTCCCGGTTATAAATAAGAGAACTGTTCAGGTATAAACTCAGATTACTCTCACTCCTCAAATACTTATCTTCTCCGATACCAATACTTATTCTCACGCCGGAGTCGGGTCAAGGAGAGAACCCTCTTCTCCCCTTGACGAGGCTAACGGTGTTCTTTTTTGCAGAATCACCGGAGAAGGAATTCCATTACAACTGAATCAACCGAGAGAGAGCTAACCTTTTATGCGGATTCAAACCCCCTAACTGTCTCGGTTCCGACCATTTAGTTAGTGTTTCTTCATTGGCGCCCACCGTTTTCTCAGTTTTTCTAGTTTCTATCTCGATTCGATTCAGTTCATTCCGTTTTCTGTTTTTGCACATGGCAGAAAATTCGTCATCTCACCGACAACCTGGTCCTCGACCAAACATCGGAAACAATTTACCAATAGAAGGGATCGTAGAGGAAGCCTCGGACGATAATGAGGTCCAATCCAATCGAGCTAATGATCCTGTAACCCCAGGAATGTTACCAGGAAATCCTGCACAATCAATTTTACCACCAGGGGAAACCCCGATATCATGGTATGTCCAGTCCCAAGGAGCATTAAACGCAGTATACTCACAGTTATGTGCTCAAACTGCTCATATAACCCAATCCCGGAGGCCGGGATCAAGAGCTCATGCCTCTCAACGGGAAGAATCAACTTATGATGATACAAGCAGTTACCGAAGACAACATCATGATGAACTACACCCTCGTCGAAGACAATCGGTCTATGACAGGTTGGGTTCCCAACAAGACATTCATACTGATGAATCCGATCGAACATATCGTTTGAGTGAAAACACCAGCGTATTCAATAGACTACAGCCAAAGTATAACAAATGCAGGCCTCGAGCGGTTTATAACCCTGAGGCCGAGCATAACTATGATTTAGTTTATCGCCCGGACGAAGCGGCAGAAAACTCGAAGTTCATATTAGAGATAGCTCTGGCTCCGTTGGAAAGGGCCAAGTTACCATCTAATGTTGGGAAATTTAATGGGTTAACTGACCCTGATGATCATCTAAGAGTATTCACCAGCGCAGGGTTGGTCGGCGGTTGGACCCTTCCGCTGTGGTGTCATTTGTTTGTGCAAACACTAACTGGCCCAGCGCGAATCTGGTTTGATAACCTACCAACAGGACAGATCGAGTCGTGGAAGGATCTGCGAAGAAAATTTTTAACACACTTCAGCCAACAAAGGCGGTCAAAACGTGATACATCCGACGTCATGAACATCTGGCGCCGCGATGATGAGAATCTGGAAGATTTTATTACCAGATACAATAAGGAAGTGTTAGAAATTGGAGGTGTTAGCGAACAACTAACCCGTGCTCAGTTTAAGTACGCGGTTAGGTGTGACGACATGGTCAAGGTGTTATCGGGAACAGAGGGCCTCCCCACGAGTTGGGAAAAGATAATGGCGGCGGCCAAGGTTTATGCGCAGACCGAGAAAAACCTTACTACAAACAGGCCACCACCACCACACAACAGGCCAGCAGACTTAAGCGCAAATGGAGAAAAAAGGTACAAAAAGTCATGGCGTGAAGCATCAGGAAGTCGATCCTCGGAAGACGGTCGCACAACAACTAACAAATTCTCTGCTCAAAGAGAAAACAAACATGAAAATAGGGAGAGACAGTGGACTCCCCTAACAAAAACCCCAGCAGAGGTACTAAGTACCGAGGATCACCAATTCAAACCCCCGATTCCGATGAAGAGCAAACGTGGTCAAGACCCGATGCAGTACTGCGAATATCATAAGGATAACGGGCACACCACGAACAATTGTATATCTCTGCGCACGGAAATCGAAAAGGCTCTCAAAAACGGAGAACTTACGCATTTGCTCCAGAATATGCGCAAGGAGATTAAACAGATTACTCGGGGAGAAGAAGGCTCAAGCAAACGGGCTAAGACTTAAAGAACTCTGTACGTTTTTCGCGGAAAAGACACGACTTATCAAAAGCGGCGGAATTATCAGGGAGTAAGTTAAGTCCCATTTAATTATCCAAAAAACTTTGTAACGCCTCTGAGCATTATCCATGAATAAAATTACAAAGTTTCTATTATTTTTTGTGTTTACAAAGTGCATGCAATTTCTTTTTAGTAAGCGCAAAAACATTATGGTAGTTTAACACAAAGCTCCATGTGCGGTCAGTGATCCCATCACAAACGACCATAAACTCATACATGAGCTTCATACCAACTTTATTCGCCTTACTAAAAAAAAAAGTAATTGTACTCATGCAAGATATTGTAAAGTCATTCAACAAAACAAATAGAAACCTGCTATTTTTAAGCGTACAAATACACCCTAGAGAGTTTAGACACGGCAGTGTTTAAAATCCTCGCGCCACAGCGCACCAACAAAACAAGGATCTACATCCTACACAAAAAAAAAAATTGTTCAATACAATCCTATTCAAAATCTTCTCCCCCATCCGGAAAGATTTCCTTAAGTTGCGCAACGTGATCGTCCGATTGCAGCGCCACATTTATCAACTCCATCACTGGAAGTTGTAAGTTATTAAACTCCGTCTTCATAGCAGCCAGTGTGCTGGCAGTATTAACGCCAAAGGTAGCGGACTTGCTATCATCCCAGTTAACTTTCAAAGCGCTATTCACATGTTGGGAGCATTCCGCATAACCTTGCGCATAACCATCTCGTCGCGCAGCAACCATCAAATTAGCAACACTTTTGTCCAGTTCTTCAGAATTTAAAACAGACTCAGCAACCTATGAAATCAAATAAAGATAAGCATCAAAACAAGCGCATACATAGACAAAAAAGAAGAAAGGAACTCACACATGCAATCCCGCGATCTTTCAACCAGGCCATATCATTCTTCAAGGGTTCAAGCTCGCTTTCCGCTGAAACCCGCGCCATTTCTGAATTCTCCAGTTTCTCTTCAGCCTCAGTTAAACGGCGGGAGGTTTCAGTATTTTCGGAACGCGCAAGCTCCAGATCCTTCTTCAATTGTTCCTGGTCAGAAACCAAAGCGGTAAGTTCCTCTAATTCTTTATCTCTAACGGCAAGAGTGGCTAAAGCTTGTACCTCCCGTTGCTCACTTCGTTCCCTGTGAGAACGTGCCTCCATCAACATAGCTTCCATATCAGCTTTTTCTTTCTTCAATCTTTCTACCTCCGCATCTTGATTCTTCAGATTTTCAACCTCAGCCTTGAGGTTATTTATGATATTGCGAAGGTTTGCCTTCTCGGCATTATCTTTCTCACAAATTCTTCTCCAATTTTTGCGCTCCTCAGATAAAAGCGCAGCTTCAGCTTCAGCTTTTCTTTTCCAACCAGAAACTGACCATTCTTCAGTCTTGCGCTCCGCTTCAAATTTAGCTTGCTCAGTCTCTAATTTAGCCTTCAACTGAGCCACATGTTTTTCATCTTTTGCAAACTTCCTTTGTGATGCTACAAAAGATGCTCGCTCTTTATGCATGCTATACCACTCACGCACTATGCGATGAGTAGTAGAAACATGAGATGCAGTTTCTACAAGATAAGATTGATAGGTCTGTTCATAAGGCTGATTTTCCTGAAATTTAATCTCGCCAGGCGGAAGTATCCCCTGCAACCAATCTTGGCATACACGCCAATCCGAGAAAGTATCTCCTTTCTTCACATTCCAAACAGGAATATGAGGATCAGCAGCATCTTTCTCCGCATACATCCGGTAATAATATTCTCCTAAAGTTTCTTCTGGATGAATTGGAGATTGTTTCTCAACACCAGCAGAAGAACCTGCCTCCTCAGTAGCGGCCTTTTCAGCATGCTCAGGAACAGTTTCAGAAGGTCTGGGAGGAGAAGATTGAATTGTCTCAGCAGTCTCCTTTTCCGGTGTCGGTTGATTATCATCATTTACCACACTTGGCTCAACAATCTGTTCAGAACCAACAGGCTCCTCAGCCTCAACAGTTTTCTCAACACCTTCCCCAGCTATCTCTGAAGACTCTAACGGGTGTGTAACAGTAGCGCGCGGAGGGGAAGGGGGAAGTTCTTTATCAACCACAGTTGGTACGTCCACAGGAACAGAAGAAACAGGAATTTCTGGAAAAACAAAAGTCTATAAAAATCCTATCCGCTCAAAGAAAACAAAGAACACCAATACATACCAGGAATGGATTCTGAAACAAAAGCATCTAGGTTTCCCTTTCTAGTAATTTTCTTCCTCTGCACTTTCTTGGGAGGTTGACCCTCCGCATCAGCATCAGCTGGCTTTCTCTTACCGGCCTTCCTATGAACCAAACGCTCGGGACTGGAATCCAGATCGATAGGTTCATTTGGGTTGGAAGGAGGAATATCGGCAGAATCCTTCGGTTCTGGCTTCGGTTCCCGCATGGTCACTACAGGAGTAAGACCCTCCAACGAGTCAGAAACCACCACATAGTCACACCTGGAAACAGAAGAACGGCGCGTACCTTTCTTCTCTCCAGCATTTTTCGCCTTCAAAGGTTGAGTCTTAACAGTTTCACTCCTCTTCGGCGCAGAAGTGGACGTAGTTGCGCGTTTTTTCTTCTCAGGGCCTATGCCCAAATTCAACAACTCACCTACAAAAAAAGTGCAAGACAGAGAAATTTACTCAAAGCTAAAAAGAAAAGAAAAACAGATATAAACTCACCAGCACCAGCTGCCGGTTGAACAGATAGGTCCGCGTCCTGCGGAAGCACAAAATTCTTCACAATACGGTGATACCAGAGCTCCTCTTCAGGTTTCTTCTTGATAGTCCCCATTCTTCCGCCTTCCCTCTTAAAAGCAACAACATATAGAGAAACAACTACATTGAAGGGAAAGCAGGTCAAAAAAAAAAAAAACAAGAAGAAGAACAGTGACAAAACCCCAATACTCACTATGACCATCCTCAGTGTACACGGGTTTATCATCACGTTCCATCTTCCAGTTCAAACTCATGCCAGCTCCGACTAGGGCTTTCTCCGGCAAAGCAATATTGGGAACATCCTTCAGATCTTGGTACCAGTTCTCATCAACAGGAGTCTGAATTGATTCAATCGGAACATCGTCCTTCCCTCTTAGCGTCATCTTCATCGGAATCACTCCAGCTTTGATGAAGAAAAATTTCTGTTTCCAATCATGAAATGATTTTGGGGGCTGATGAAGAATTTTCTTTGCAGAAGCCCTCTGAACAAATGAGTAAAACCCTTGGGTACAGTGCATCTGATAAAAAACCCTAAATCGGGGAACGGTTGGCTCCACATGCATCGTTCGACATACAAATTCGAAATGACGAACCCTAACCATACCAATAGGGTGAAGTTGGGAGATATGCAGATTGTAGAATCCAAGAATTTCAAGGAAAAATCTCGTAACAGGCAAACGAAAGTTACCATCGCAGAAAAAATCCCAAAAAAGGGTAATATACCCTGCCGGAGCATTCGCTGCCGTTTGCCCTTCTTCAGGATACAAGGCACCCCAGTTCTCCGGGAATTTAAGATTCTGAATCAAACCCTCAAAAGAAGCCCTGGGCCACTTCAATGGTGGAAGTTCAGTCGACATCTCTTCAACAAGATCCTCTTGACGTTCTCCGGTTGACATAAGCAGGGGAATGATGGAAAGTTTTTCTTAAGAACAAGGAACAGGGCAAAGTTTTCAAACAAAACAATGATTACAGAGAAGAGGTTACCCAAACGATTATATACCCATCGCAATAAATAGCATCGGTAACCGTCACAGCACTGTTCTGGGTATCACGGTTCCCCAAGCAACAGAAAAAGCAGATGTCAGAACATACACGCGTTTACACGCGCGCGTGTAAGACACGGGCAGTAAAAAACAACTGACAATGATAGGTTGTCAAAATCAATTTACTGTGCTAGCATCAAGTCAAAGATTTTCCATAAAAAAAAATCTTTACAAAATTCAAATCTTCTAACAGAAGCTTTCTTACCTTTTCGCGCCCAAAAACTTTTTCCCTCTCATAAGTCCAGTGCTCCACTTACTTGCATAAGTACAACACTAGACTGGGGGGACTTGAAGGGGTAAGGTCCCAAAAACCTCATAAAAAGGATTTGAGACCATACCACAAACTGGGTTTTTCAACCTTTTTAACCTTGCGCGGCCGCGCATGGGTCTTTTTAAAGGAAGAAAACAATCAGTAACTTATAATCACGCGCCCAAAGGATAACATGAATCCTTGCGCCTTCCCCAAATTAACAAAGGATCAAAACCTTTTGTTCAGATACCTCCGCCTAAGTATCCAGACTTGGATATTATTTTGCCCAGACCTGGGAGTTATTCATCTGTGTCCACACGGTAAGGTGTCACACCGGATTACAACAATAATCTAGAAGGAAATACAATCGTGCACCACCCAGACGGTTGTAACCGTCTGGACACGTGTCATCACCATAAACAATTCTAGAATCACAACAAAGGCATGCAATTGGAGAGTAATCTCCACTTAATCTCTTTCCACGTGGCAAATCCCCAGCCATAGATCAAACCACGATCCGTGTTCACTCACATCGGATCGAGAAAACTTGACAAAGGATCAAAGAACTTAACGGAAGAAAAGATAACCGCTACGGCGTTAGCATCTTCCGTCATCTTTTCAATAACAGGTTTTCCCTCCCAAACTCCCGGTTATAAATAAGAGAACTGTTCAGGTATAAACTCAGATTACTCTCACTCCTCAAATACTTATCTTCTCCGATACCAATACTTATTCTCACGCCGGAGTCGGGTCAAGGAGAGAACCCTCTTATCCCCTTGACGAGGCTAACGGTGTTCTTTTTTGCAGAATCACCGGAGAAGGAATTCCATTACAACTGAATCAACCGAGAGAGAGCTAACCTTTTATGCGGATTCAAACCCCCTAACTGTCTCGGTTCCGACCATTTAGTTAGTGTTTCTTCAAACATCAAGGGTTGTTTTTCACCGCTTAAATCGGAACACGCCGCTTAAATCGGAGCACAAGTAGAGTAACGTTACCGATCAGTCCGTTGATGGAAACCTTAGCGATCGCAGAGATCTTCGACACGTCTTTTATGATGATCCAAAACATTCCGACTTAAAGATTGGGAAGAAAGTCGTTGGACTGCCGCAAATGAAGTCAAATGTGATCAAACTTGGACATCAGACGTAAATCGTGAAGCAAATATGTAGTTCCCAATTGGTTACAGAAAACAAGGATCGTTCTAATAGATTAAAGAGAATAAACCACGTCCTAAACAAGGATCGTTCTAATAGAAGAAACTAACAAAAGTCTGTTGGCACAACTTTTATCATTCACATCATCCTTCTCGATCTCATCTTTAGTGGTTTCTGTAAGGATGCATTTCACGGTAAACGATGCAGCTGATGAAACCGAAGTTGTTATTTCAGTTGTTCAGTACTTCCGAGATGATTCAAGTGAATCCTCTGAAGCAAGTGTCTGTCTATTCAATTGAGAGGAATCATTGCATTACATCCCCATTGTGTGTTTGCTTACTGATCTGGAATTGGAGAACCGTTGTGTCTATGGGAAACACAAGTTTTCTTTTTGAGCTTGATGGATGTCCGTTATCTCAACGATTCTCCTTAAATTACTGATCTGGAATTGGAGAACCGTTGTGTATTTGCTAACTGATCTGGAATTGGAGAACCGTTGTGTATCTGAATCAGGTTCTCAAACAAAAACTACTAAAGATGAGTTGGTATTGAACCAACAAAATCCGAATACTGAAAAACCGACATTCCTTCAAACATTCTAAACCCTACCTGGAAACAAACCAACAAAAGTCTGCTGGCAAGAATCTTTTTTCACATGGTATTGAACCAAGAAAATGAAGATCAACAAAGATGAATTGGTATTAAACCAAGAATATGAAGATCAATAAAGATGAATTGGTATTAAACCAAGAATATGAAGATCAATAAATATGAGTTGGTATCTAACTAAACCCATCGTAATTAAATACCAACGTGTTGGTTTTGAGAAGAAAAGAAGGGGTTTAAGGTGTTTTGGTAGGTTGAAAGAGGTGAATGATGTTCAAAGATTTGTTGATATATATAACAGAGTAACCCTCATTCTCAGTCATATCTATAGAGAGACTTGGGAAACAAATATACCTTCAACCATTCTAAAGCCTAGCTCGAAACAAACCAACAAAATCCGAATACTGAAAAACATTAGTGTTTTGGTCAAAAATTACCAAAGAAATTAAGTGATCAAATTAGTTAAGTGAGGTAGTGTGCTAAGAATGTGTATCGAAAATATGTTGATTAAGTTGTTAACAAAAACAGTTTTCAGGATATGGCTCAGGATATTGAGCTGTATCTATGATCAAACAATGAGCAAACAGGTAAAGGGTGACACGAGATGTACGAGGAAAGCCCTTGATCAATCTAGATCGCCGACACAAAACCTCGGGAGCTGACAATCGCAGCTGCCTTGTTCTTCTTATTGCTTCAAATATCAGGATACAGTGCAGGATATGATGCGGATCGACTAGGTGTTACAATGTGATTTGAATACAAGTGTAAGTGTATTGTGAGTGTTTGCAGCTAGAGAGCAAGAGTGTTCGAGTGATTGTGTGTTTTCTTATCTGATCCAATCATTCCTATTTATAGTAAAAGAAAGCTAACTAACTAGCCTATATTCCCAGGATAAAACGAATATTCCCTTTGTGAACGTTGTAGTCCACGTCTTCCGGCTTCAACGTTCCTATTCCAACAGATTGGCCCGAGTCTTTGGGAGAAGAAGTCCACTTTAACGTTATAAACTTGCACCATTAATATGCTCGTGGATTAATTAGTCACTACCAGGATACTGCATCAGGATGTTACCAATATCCTGATCTGGTGTCCTGATCACAACAAAAAGGAACATAGTCAGAATATTATTCAGGATATACAAGTGGAAATTCACCCATAACAATTGTCCCCAAAATATATCTGTTGGTATACCAATTCCAACGGATATATTTTAAAGTCTTATCTCGCGAACCGAGACAATTAAATTGATGTGACGATTGGGGTAACATCGTGCAACTTCCAACGCGTTTTTCACTCGATGGCTATCCATTTAGCCCCTATATCTTCTCTCTTCCTTGTTGATAAACGATCATCTTTCCCAGAATTCTCAGGTACTTCATTATCCTTATCTCTTAGAATTTCTTCGCCCAAATTTTTCGATGGCTACTAGAACACGCTCTCATTCCGACGAGTCTTCTTTGTTATTTGTTAACCAGAACCTGCTCAAGAACCCCGAGAAGGAGGTGTGCTCCTTCGATAACGCCGATATCAACACGTTAAGAACTTCCGGTGCCTTCTCCGACATGACGATTATCCGTCCATTCGACCGGAGCATCCGTTCCGACGTATCTTCCGAGGAGTGGATCTGCTTCTCGTCATACCCATTTTCTCTTGGTCTACGATATCCCTTCCCGGAATTTATCATGGAGTTTTTCCGAATTACCGGCCTCTGTTTTGCTCAAACAATGCCTATGGTCTGGAGAGTACTTATCATGCTTAACCAGATCAAAACCCTTAATGTCCCCGATCTTTGCATCGAAGACCTTCCGCTTGCTTACCGTCTCCGATCCCACGGTAATAGTCGCTTCCTGCTTTTCTCAACCTCTAGCAACCCCCTCATCCTCAAAGCTTCAAAAAATGAGGATGGGTGGCAACGAAAATTTTTCTTTATTAGACGGGATTCCATTCCCGAGGGCAAAAGCCTTCTGGTGAAATGGTTGACCTCTGGTAGGGTTTAGGGCTTTTAGATATCCCCAAACATATCCTGATGATGTATCCTGTACTAATATCCTGATGTCTTTTATGCAGCAAACTTCAAAGAGTTAGCTCCTCCCACTGAAGAATCCCAAAAAACGAATCAACAGGATCTACCAGTTGCCTGATTGTGACAGATCCTTTACACAGCATCTTCCAAGTTCAAGCCAATACTCTTCATCAGATATGTCTGGTAAGAATCACATAATCTTTGCATATTCTTAATTAATAAAATAAGGGACAAGAGTAAAGATCTAGATATCTTCCCTGTTTGCAGCACCAGCCAAAGTTCTAGAAGTCTTTGACCTTGATGAACTGGACAGTTACCCTATTCCTGTCCAGGTGAAGAAGGAACCCAGCAAATCTGCTTCCACTTCTAAGCCTGCGTCCAGTTCTAAATCAGTAGTTGTTCCTAAACCCTTTCCTGCTACCAAGCCACGTGCATCAAGTTCTCGCAAAAGAAAGGAGACCGATTCTCCAGCCTCATCCGAGACCTTCCCCTTTGAAAACCACGGGTTTCTTGACTCCAGCAGCTTTATAACCGGCTTCCTTAACCAGGTTCATATCCTTATCCTATATTCTGCACCATATACTGGTTATATATATGTTAATATGTGTTAATACCTGTTTCTTTGTTTTGTAGGGCCTCGAGCGTCTCATGCACTTATATGAAGAAGCTTGTGGGCTCAACAAAATGCTAGAGGTCAAGCTCAAGAAAGCCGAAGTCACCATTGCTGATCAAGGGATGATTGCCGCCGCTAAGTCTCAGCATTACGAAGACAAATTCAAGGCGATGACCCAGGAGCATCAAGCTGCCATTCACAAGGCCAACGAAGATGCCCAAGCCAAGCTGGATGCTGCCCATCTTCAATACCAACAGGATATAAATTCTTACCGGGATGGCCTCAAAGGATCCATTGTAATTTCCCTTCTCCAAGCCAAGTTAAGGATGTCCTATGAGGCCAAAGCCTTGGGCTTTGAATGCCCCTCCTGGAATGTCAACGCATGGGAAGCGAAATTAAAAGATCTCGGAGGTCGTCCCTTGGAACATCCCGCGAAGCCCACTGGTGAGGAGCCTTCCAAGGCGGCAGAAGAGGCGGGTGATGCTGGTGGTGATGCCGAGAAGAATCCTGCGGGCGATGCTGATGTGAATGCTGGAGAGAATGTTGCTGGTGAAAAAGGTGCTGCTCCTTGAAAGTAGCGAAGTGGGCAATGATGGATGTTCGTGCCTAGGCCGGAGCCCACTTTTTTAAGTTTGTTGGTTGTTGAACAATTTCTATTTCCTTTCTTTAGACAATATGGTGACCAAAGGTGGAGGGATCCTGAGTTTCAGGATGAAGCCCTTGGTCATCAGTTAGTATCGTTTATTTTGAACAATATAACAGTTGGAGGCGGATGGGTCTCGGTTTGAGATGAAACCTTCAACTGTTAAGTAAATATGGTAGAAAACCAACTGTGCTTTTGGTGGATGGGTCTCAGTTTGAGATGAAACCAAAAGCACAAACTTTTGCTATGTTAATAATATAACTTTTTTATGACCTTATCTATCATTGTCCTTTTTCAATTCTTGTTATGCATTGCTTAGTTTGAATACGATTTCAACGCTCCAAACTTAGTGTAATATTTCAAATGTCCTAACCAAATATCATGAAAATATTTTGATCAGGATACTCGCAAATATCTTATTAAGACTTTTGTCAAATAGGGTTTTTACAACTCAAACCATTTAGATAAAGTTTTCAAAGAAAAAGGATAGTTCACTTTTATTTTACAAAGCTTGTCGTTTGATTTAAACATAGTTTCAATTTTCACTCTAAGTGTCATATCTCAAACATTCCAACCGAATATCCTGAAGTATATCCTGAGAACATATCCTGATCAGGATACATGCAATTTCAAAAATTTAGACGATTTAGACAAGGTTAAAAGGAAAAAGGAAAGATCATACCAGAAATAGAGTACAACCCTATTCTTAAACTTTAATCCCTTTACAACCTTTCCACCGAAGATGTCCCCAGTCTGGGATGCCTTGTGAACTAGGCCCAAGCTTGATCTTTTGAGCTTTTCACTATGCCTTAATAGGAATGTCCCCTGTGTACAATATCTTTGAACACTTAGGAATTTTCTGGACATTAATTGCAACAGTTTGTATAACTTTCGTATCATAGGGGATAAACCCTAAAGTATCCTGGAGATAATCCTTAAAATTCTGGGGATAAACCGATAGGTATTCTGGGGATAAACCCTTGAGTATCCTGGGGAAAATCCCAAATTTTCGTGCGCTACAGGCGGGAGTGTATAAACTCCAAGACTTAGAAAGGTGAAAACCTTTAAACCTTAGAGAGTATGAAAATACCCTTTCGCGAGAGAGGGTAAGCAATCCTCATATACCTTTAGGATCCAGGATATAGCCAACAATAACGAAATTGTCAGCCACTTTTACATGGACTGGTCCCGCTATCTTGAACTATTCCTGGATAACTTGCGCTCCAGGCGGGGTGTTTAAACCCAATTCGAGAGAAAGGTGAATACCTTTAAACCTGTGAAGGGATCAGGATCCCTTAAATGTGAGAGAGGGGCCAATCCTCTAATCTTCTGAATTATCATGAGTGTATATCCCGGAGTCATATCCTGAAGCATATTCTGCAAAACAACCCTATACTAAGGTGGGTGTTAGCCTGGCTAACACCCCTCCGATGCTTAAGTCAGTATTGGGTTTCAAAAAATAAATTAAATCAAACATATTTAAAAGAGATAGAATTCATACCATTCTGAGTTAGAAATTAAATTCTAAACTCGCTTGAAATAAAGCTTAAGGTGTATAGCATTCCAGGATCTTGGTAGCATATCCCCTTCCATATTCTTAAGCCGGTATGCTCCTTTCCCAGATTCCGATTCAATCTCATAGGGTCCTTCCCATTTCGGAGCTAATTTTCCATCAGCAGGATTGGTAGTGTTCTGAAAAGCTTTTCTTGACACCCAATCTCCAACTTGAAACCTTCTAGTCCTTATATTCTTGTTATATGCTCTGGATATCCTTTGTTGATATGCTGCCATCCTTAGCTTTGCCACATCTCTCGTCTCATCAATAGTATCCAATTCTTGGCATAGGGCTTCAGGATTCTGCTCAGGATCCCGGAGGTTAGATCTTTTTGTAGGTATTACCATCTCTGTTGGGATTACTGCCTCTGCTCCAAATACTAAGGAAAATGGGGTCTGCCCAGTTGCACTTTTTACTGTCGTTCTATCAGCCCACAAAACAAAGGGTAATTCTTCTGCCCATCTTCCTTTCTTAGCTCCAAGTCTTTTCTTCAAATTGTTGACAATTATCTTGTTCGAGGATTCTGCTTATCCATTCGCTTGAGGATGTACTGGAGTAGATGTGATCATTTTGATTCCCCAACTCTTACAAAAATCAGTTGTCCTCTTGCTTATAAACTGAGAACCATTGTCACAAATTATCTCAGCTGGTACCCCCAAACCTAGTCATGATATTCCTCTTTATGAAGGATACTACTTCTTGGTCTCTGACTTGAACAAATGCTTCAGCTTCAACCCATTTAGAGAAATAATCAGTCATGGCCAGCATAAAGACTTTTCCTCCTGGAGCTTTTGGCAATTTTCCCACTATGTCCATCCCCCACTTCATGAATGGCCAAGGGGAAGCAATAGGGTACAATGGTTCAACAGGCTGATGTAATATATTACTGTGCCTTTGACATGCATCACTCTTCGAGTATATTCTGCTGCATCTTTCCTCATCATCGGCCAATAGTATCCGGTTCTTAATACCTTTGAGAATAACGATCTGCCCCCAGTATGGTTACCACAATCCCCTTCGTGTATATCCTGAAGCACTTCCTAGGTTTCGGGATCCTCCAAGCACCTCAGGTATGGTCCTGCAAGAGATTTCTTATACAAAACATCATTTATAATAGTGAATCGTAATACCTTCATCCTAAAGGCCTTGGGATTCTCATCCTTTGGGATGTGTCCTTCTTTGAGATATCTCATGATTGGAGTCGTCCAGGACTTAGGATCCTCCTCGGGATACTCATCATCAGGATCCTGGATACTTACTACTTCCTTTTCCTGAGATTTAGGAAGATCCATCACAGGATACAGGATATGTAGTATTGGTATCTGGGTTCCCTCTGGTATCCTGACTGATGATCCTAGATTTGCCAAGGCATCTGCTTTAGCATTATCCTCTCTTGGTACATGTTCAAGTGTAAAAACATCGAAATATCCTGCTAATTTTTTGATAATTTTGAGATATTTGATTAACTTCTCACCTTTAACTGCATATGATCCATTAAAATGATTAGTAATTAACAAGGAATCAACAAGTACTTGTAAGCTTTTAATATTCATACTCCTGGCCAATTCTAATCCTGCTATCAAAGCTTCATATTCGGCTTCATTATTAGTGGCAGGAAATTCACACCTAATAGCCTGGGGTAATATGTCCCCCTGTGGCGATTTTAGTAGTATACCCAATCCTACACCTCTAACATTAGATGCACCATCAGTATATAATGTCCAGGATTCTAAGTTCTCTCCGAGCTGTTGTACTTCTAGGTCTACTTCATTTTGAATATCACTACTGAAATCAGCCACAAAGTCAGCTAGAGCCTGAGACTTTATGGCATTCCTAGGTTCATATACTAGATCAAAGGCACTTAACTTTACTGACCACTTAGCCATTCTACCTGACATATCAGGTTTCCTAAGCATATTTTTAACAGGATAATTAGTTTTAACATGAATCCTATGTATCTCAAAGTAATGTCTGTTAGGACCGGTTTTGACTCCGAAACGATTGCGAATCGACCGTGCGACGTGCGGAAACCGTGCACGAACGAGACCGAAACACACAAGACGTAATATAAACGTGATTCTATTGATAAATCTGAAACGTACAAAGAACCTTGAATCACCTCTTGCACTTTCTCTCTCTAGACTCTCTCTCTAGAATCTAAGCTCTCCAAATGTCAAATGTGCAAAAGTCTTACAAATGATGACATAACTCTCCTATATATAGTCCTTGGAATTAATGAGACTTCTCATTAATTACCAAAATGCCACCTTGCTAATTCTATCTGATTGTTACAATATAACGCTCTTTTTGAACTGTTTCTTGCTACAGCTCGGATTGACGAAGGCGATAGACATAAATGCACTAACAGACTCCCCCTTGGATATTGCCGCAGTCAATCTCGATCATTAAGTCAAACTCGTAGCGTCTTCTCTTTCTCTTTTAAACTTCTTGAACAAAATCTCGGTGGATCTGTCTTCAGCTTCAGCTTCTTCTCCTTTCTGTAGACTCTTTTCTTCATCAGGCTCCCCCTTTCGTCAAGCTTCCGTGCTTTGGGATCAACACCTTGCTTTTCGCTTACAAGCTCCCCCTTGCTTTGAGCTCGTCTTCAGACTCCCCCTTAGACTCAGCTTTCGGGATCGTAGTCTGGAATCTCATCTGCAATCACTCAAACATTTATAAGTAACAGCATTTCAAATTTCAGCTATCCAGGAATTGTAACCTGGCTCACTTAAACATTCTAAACAAAACAATTTCCATGAATTTGGCAGTTTCATCGAATCGAATCAGAAACTTGCTCTATAACAGTATAAGCATCCAAATCCCTCACAGTTAATCAACCAAGTCCAAACTAATGACCTTGGAGATATCACAAACTGTTTTTGATTTTTTTTATTTTTAATTCAAGTTTCAAATTAATGAACTTGTTTTATTTTCAGAAACACAATCAGCTTACTTAGATTTTGAAACTCAGCACTCAAACATCGGTTGTCGAAAATAAAGCAGAATCAAAAATCTTTTTGTATTTTTCTGAAAATATAAAGCAGTAAAGAAATATGTACAAACATATTTACAAACAATATTTTTGTTTGAGTTTGCGTTAGAAGATCATATCAGTTTCTGACAAGTCACAAGTACCATTGAGCTTAAAATTCACATTAAGTATTAAACAATTCACTTAGATTGTCGATATACTGATCCACTTAAATTTTCACACAAATTTCAACAGATTCAGGATACGAAATTAGGTATTTTAAGAACTTAAACTCATACGTGTGTCCCACCTCTTGAATATACTCCCGTATCCAGATCCCAATATTCAGTCTTACAGGTAATTATAACACAAATGATATCTGTAAGGGGTTAATAATTTATGAAGAATCATGAGAGCTCAGGTCAGAACTACCGTTCAACAGAGAGATCATGACTCAACTTGTGTGTGTCCCCTTTAGAGGATCTTTTTTACAACAGCATTGCTAAGCAATTTTATTGTCTTATCATATATGCTGAGGGTGATGCTGTGTTTCAAGCATATGCGGAAAGTATTATTCGAGGACTAGGTCAGAACTTCCATTCAGCAGAAGTCCCGGAATAATACCCCAGATATCATTGAGTATAAAAACCTAGTATATCAGATTATGAGACCTTTCAAACGAGATTTCAGGGGTTACCTATATATCCAAGTAGTGTTCCCCACGAAATAAGCAAGTGTTCGAATTTAGGTTTATATCCCGAAAAAGTTTACTAAATGTATAAAAATCTACCGACACATCCACAGTGAGATCGTTTAACACATTTAAACTTTCCATTTCTTTAGCGTACTGTAACTGTCTACTGATGTACTATCATTTCCTCTTTTTACGCAAAAACTCAAATTTTTGAATTTTATCATGTTTTTGACTTTTTCAAATTTTCAAATGTTTTTGGATTTTCTAACAACAATATATCTCCCCCTAAAATGCAAAACCATTTAAAGAAAATTTGACAACCAATACTGATAGATTTGTCTCGCCATCCATTTTCTGCTTAAAGTGCTCTGATTTGCAGAAAATATACATACCCCCATGATTTACAACACATTGATATTAACAGTTTGAAAACCGTTTTTCAATCTGATGAAAGTAATCATGTTTGTTCAACCGTGAGGGTTTCGGCGTATTCAATCAACACATATTTTTATATTTTTGAATATTTGACAAAAAATTAAAAACAAACATATTTTTGGTTTTTCAAAATTTTCAATTTTTTTAGGGTTTTTGAAATATTGTTTATTTATTTACAGAAAACATATAAACTTCCTGTTTCAATCAACACAGGATCCAGCAGCCTCCACTCCTTGTTGTGCCAGACTGCTCCAACCTCCATTCTCACAATCTTTGAATTCCATGAGCACCTGCACAAACAAACTACTCAATTACTTGAACAATTTAGCCCAGGTCTGTTGAACCTTAGGCATTTCAACACAATAATTTTCATTCAATGCTGGAAACTCTTTGTCATTTTTCACAAAAACTTTCTCAATTTTAACTTCAACTTTCTCATCTTTTACCAAATCAACATGTTTCTTAACAAACCATGTCTGACCTTTTGGTGTACCTCGTTTGTAAAAATGTGAATCTTTTTGAACATTTTGATTTTGAACAACAACTCTTGGTTTCCAAAACTCTTGAGGTTTTGTCATATCAACAGTTGTTTTCCAACTTTGTGTTGTTCTAAATCTGGGTGTGTGAGAATTCCAGGTCTGTATTGAATCGAACCTGTTCTGGTTTGATTTCCAATTTTGATTTGAAGCAAACTTGTTTGTTTTGAACCTCCAAGTTTGTTTCGAATCAAATTTGGTTGACCTTTGTCTCACATTCTCAGATTTTTGTTTCTCAGCATCAATCTTCTTTTTGTCAACATCCACAAGTTTTAGATTAGGACACTTGCGTGCAAGATGTCCTTTTTGATCACATTTGAAACATGTTCTCATGGACACATCTTTGACCTGTGGTTGTTGCTTTTTCTTTTTAGCAAAAAACTCATCATTAGACTATCTCATTTTGAGTTCTTTTTCTTTTTCTAAATTGTCTCCTTGAACAAAACTCATTTTTGCCTGAAAATTTGGAGTTTCATTTCTTTTCCAACTTTGTTTCTTCTTATAACCCAACCCAGCCTTCATATTCTTCTTTTTGAAACCAGGTTTGTTATACAAACCTTTATGACTCTTACCGACAAACTTTGAAATCTCAGACTTCTCAATCTCAACCATTTTGAAAACTTTATCAACCTTTTCTGACATCACATTCTGAATCGGGAAAACAACATCTAAGAACAATTTGTCCGATCCAATCATGGTATAAACCAATCCTTTTGAATCATCATTCAAACTTTTCTCGGATTTTGTGTTTTTCGGATATCCATCATGAAGATTTCCTTCATCTTCATCCTGTGATTCAAATTTACCTGTAACAATCGACTCTTCTTTCAACACACTTTCAACGACTTTACCTACCACCTCTGAATCATGAGAATCATCAGATTTGGAATAAGTTATGTCAATGTTGTCTGGCAATTGGTCTACCATGTTGAAAGCTTTTCCGACCTTTTCCTCATCATAAAATGCAAATTTTTCCGGTGGTGGAACTTGATGAAACTCTGAGCCAATGCCTTTCTTATTCTGCTCAGACTCACCATCACCCGGTTTTATATTGAAAATTCGTTCAAGCACATATGACGACACGTGGTAACTCTTTAACTTGTTGTTATCCTGTTCTAAATCAGCAATCTGTCGCTTTAGCTTAGCAACATCCTCAATATATGAATTAACAACATCTTGTTTTATAGCATACATTCGTTTAAGCTCTTTAGTTGTTTCAGAAAGATAATTCATTCTTGATTGAGCATATTTCATTTCGTCTTTTACTTTATCATATGACTCTTTTGTAATGTGATATGATAATTTCATTGAGTCATATTCCTTTTTCATTTCTTGACAAACAGTTTCTTTTTGTTCACATTCATTTGTCATTTTCAAAACATTTTCTTTCAAAACTTCATTTTCTTTCTCTAATTTGTTACATTTTTCTGAAAGTTTCTCATCATTTTCTTTAAAAACTTTTTCTTTTTCTAGCATTTCTTTGCATTTTTCTTTGAAAATCTTTTCAATTTTTGTGAACTCAAGATCTCTTGTTCTAAATTGCTCATCTTTTTCAGTACAAGCTCTGCACGGTTCCATGCATTTCTTGCACTGATCAATCAGTTTCAAGTTTTCAGAATCAGAATTTACCTCAGTAATTGGCACTTTGGTGTTTTCAGCAACCTCTGTCTGCTCAGCAATATTCTGCTTTTCTTCAACACCGACTTCATCACCAACATTATCAGCTTCCTCATTCTCATTCTTTTCTTCTTTTTCTTCTTTCTTCACCTCTTCTTCAATCTGCTGTTCTTCAGTAACAGCTTTCTCAACCTCTTCAATCACAACAACTTCTTCACTTTTGATTTCCTTCACAGCTTCAACTTCAATAGTTTCTGCTTTAACCTCTTCAGCAACTTTCTTCAGATTGTTCACCATTTCTTCAACATTCTTCTTCATCCTCTCCTCATCCCTTTTTCTCAGACACGATAACATAGCATATCTGATCTCCTTTTCAAATCTCTTCACATATGTGTCATCTTTCAATACATTTCTATAATATTCAGCTCTCAACGGGACTTTGAGAAGAACATCATCGAAAATTATGTCTTTCTTGGGAACAACCGGTTCTCCTTCTCTGTTATAATAGCATTCTCTCTTTTTATCCCATCTTTTGCTACCAACAGCCATCTCATACTCCTCCTGCATGTCATCCATTCTGTTATAGACCACGTTTCTTTCTCTGTAGGTCTTCTCACTCAAGATCTCTTCCCGAGTTTTTTCTTTGATCTCGACTTTTTCTTCATGGACTTCAGTAGTGTCTTTGTCTTTGTTTTCATCTTGAATCTTAGCAACAAAAACAAACTTTCTTTCTTCTGTCATAGCTCTCCCTTTAGCTGTTTTACGAACATTCTCTAAACGATCTTCTTCTGGACAAACTGTGCTCCAGTCAAATCCTTCATCAGGATAGATTACTGCATATGCTCTTGATTTTTCTCTCGGCTTATCTTCGATCAACTTTGGTTCTTCTCTGCTTCGATGGTAAATCGCCTTTCGATAATAATCATCGTTGAAAGGACGTTCACTTCCTTCAGCAACTTCAGAGTTTCTGCATTCTCTTTTGAAATGACCCTTTTGCCTACATCTGAAGCAGGTCACTTTGGATTTGTCAAATCCAAGCTTTGTTGAAGCACCTCCAAGCGATTGTTTCCCGGTAATCTCCATATACCTCTGAGCTCTTCGGATACAACTAGCTAAACACCAACGGATGTCAATGAGCTCCATCTCTTCCGGATCAATCTGGTCGTAGTCTTCTTTGGTCAATTCAGAATTTCCAATTTTTCCAGCTACTAGACCTTCATATGACTCTAGAACAGATGCAAGGAAACTCAATTGCTGCTTCGCTGCATTTATGCTCATTGCAGGAGAATTCTTCAGTTTAAGAGCAATGTTGCACAAAATTTCTTCAGAATCATCAGAATTTGTCTTTGAAGATGAATGATATCCAGAATGATGACTTGTTGACATTGTTGGTGGTTCTTTCATCTTTTCACCACTAAATGCTGTTTTTGGTGAACCAACGCCTTTATCAGAAAGCACACTGCCTTTGTAGTACAAGCCAACGTTCTGTTGATGTGAAGAATCAGTCATCTTGTTTTGCTTTTGTAGCTCCAGATCATGACTTTCAATCTTTTCAAACAAAGCATCAAGAGTAATTGTATCATAAAAAGCATCATTTTTCAAAATAAAAACAAACGTTTGCCACTGATCAGCTCGTGGTAACGCTTCAATCACTTTGTATATCAATTCCTCTCTTGTTTTATTTATCTCTAATCTTTCCAATTCAATTTTAAGATGACAGAATCTCTCAATCATTTGCCTCACCGACTCTCCTTTTATGTTATCAAACATATCAAATTCTTTCTTTAATAAAGCGATTTTGTTCTTTTTAATCTGTTTTCCCCCTTCAGCTTTAACACGTAAAGCTTCCCAGACAGACTTAGATGACCCGTCATGAGTTAGTAAAGCAAAAATATCATTTCTGATTGCTGACTGGATCAATGCTATCATTCTTTGTTCAGCTCCGTATTCAGCTTTATCTTCTCTGGAAAACTTCTTGAATACAAGATCTTCGCCTTTCTCGTCTTTTGTTTTTTCATACCCATACTCCAAGCAAAACCAACTTTCATGAGCATACGCCTTTGCCCAGTTGATAAAACGTTCTTTCCACCAGGTATAATCCTCAATGCTATCAAGAGTTGGTGGCTTTGAGTGAGTTCCGTAAAAGTTATCATGCTTGATGTTTTCGTTGATCGCCTTCGTGATGGTTTTTGGTGTAATATTTGTAACCTCAGACGATTCAGTTGTGAACGCGTTGAAAAACGTGTTGTAAAATTCCTCAGCCATGATGTAAACTTTGTTTGACAACTCAAGCGAATCACAAGTTGGCCACGAAATCAAGACTCAACAGCTTTCAAGCGAAATCCCAAGTTGACCAGTTTGAAGCGAAATCAAGACTCAACAGCTTTCAAGCGAAATCCCAAGTTGACCAGTTTGAAGCGAAATCAAGACTATACTGTTTCAAGCGAAATCAAATCTATGCTGTTTCAAGCGAAATCTGATTTTATGTACTATCTCAAGCGAAACCAAGACCAAACATCATGTTCAAGCGAAATCAGCAGCTTTTTCAAGCGAAATCCTTAAAATACTCAAGCGAAATCTGACTTATAAGGATTTCGCTTGAATTTTTCAAGCGAAATCTTGCTGTTAGTTACGAAGTCGGACATAAAACTTTCGATTTCTCCTAAACGGCTAGGAGTTTGAATCTAAAACTTGGCAGGATTGTAGATCAACTGTTTTCGCACAATATTCTAAAAAATCAGCCGATTCAGACCGTAAAATCCCGTTCAATTTGTCGAAAAACCGTAGAAAACGTGAAAGAATAAGTAGATGATGAAGACATGATGCAATTCAGATTTGAAAACACTGTAATCTGGTATGAATCTTGTTGTTTGATCAACGCAATCGAGCTCCTGCTCTGATACCACTTGTTAGGACTGGTTTTGACTCCGAAACGATTGCAAATCGACCGTGCGACGTGCGGAAACCGTGCACGAACGAGACCGAAACACACAAGACGTAATATAAACGTGATTCTATTGATAAATCTGAAGCGTACAAAGAACCTTGAATCACCTCTTGCACTTTCTCTCTCTAGACTCTCTCTCTAGAATCTAAGCTCTCCAAATGTCAAATGTGCAAAAGTCTTACAAATGATGACATAACTCTCCTATATATAGTCCTTGGAATTAATGAGACTTCTCATTAATTACCAAAATGCCACCTTTCTAATTCTATCTGATTGTTACAATATAACGCTCTTTTTGAACTGTTTCTTGCTACGGCTCGGATTGACGAAGGCGATAGACATAAATGCACTAACAATGTCTAAGTTTCTTTGATGCCATAACTAGGGCCAATATCAATCTTTCTAAATGAGAATATCTAGTTTCAGCATCTAATAAACTTTTGCTAACATAATAAACAGGATACTTCTGACCTTCATGATCCTTTACCAAGACATCACTTACTACGTTCCCTGATACTGCAAGATATAGCGATAATGGTTCACCGTACTCGGGCTTCATCAATAGTGGTGCAGTTGAAAGATACTGCTTTAATTCCTGCAAGGCTGCTTCATGCTTCTCTTCCCATTCGAATTTCTTATTCTTTTTCAGGATATCGTAGAATTCCTTGCATTTTTCCGAGGATCTTGATATAAACCTGTTTAATGCTGCTACTCGCCCTGTTAATCTTTGTACATCTTTCATGTTCGAAGGTGACTTGATATCCAAGATAGCTTTGATCTGTTCCGGGCTTGCTTCGATCCCCCTTTTATTCACTATGTATCCCAAAAACTTTCCTGCCCCCACTCCGAAATGGCATTTGGCAGGATTCAGATTCATATTGTACTGGTCCAGGATATCGAATGCTCCTTCAATATCCCGGAGATGATCCTCAGCTTTCTTGGACTTTACCACCATATCATCAATGTATACCTCCATGGTGTCCCCCAGTTTGTATTTAAACATCATGTTCACCAATCTCTGGTATGTTGCACCTGCATTTTTTCAAACCAAAAGGCATAGCAGTATAACAATAAATACCTGTTGGTGTCATGAAAGCGGTATCCTCCTGATCCGAAGGTTCCATTTGTATTTACTGGAATCCTGAGGATGCATCCATGAAGGTTAACATTTCATGACCGGCAGTAGCATCCACTATTGAGTCGATATGAGGCAGAGGGAATGGATCTTTAGGACATGCTTTGTTCAAGTCTGTGTAATGTACACAAACTCTCCATTTCCCATTTTTCTTTTGAACCAAAACTACATTTGCTAGCCATTTGGGAAATTTAACTTCCCTAATCATCTTGCTCTTCAACAATCTTTCAACCTCTTCCTTAATTATTGCATTCCGTTCAGGAGCAAACTTCCTTCGTTTCTGCTGGACAGGCTTGAAAGACCTATCTATTCCGAGTTTGTGAGTTATGATATCCTTGGAAATACCTGTCATATCCTCATGTTTCCATGCGAATGTTGACATCCTGCATTTTAAAAAGTTAGTCAATTGATTTTCAATATCCTGAGGGATATTGGTTCCTACGAGCACCGAGATATCCGAATTATCCTGATCTAGGACAATTTTCTTAACATCCTGCTCTGAAGCCTCCACGATATCCTGGGCTCGCATCTTTAATTGCTATGCTGCATTGGGCTTTGTTGAAGATTTCATCGAAGAAGAATAACACTCCTTCGCTTCTTGTTGAACACTTTCCACTTTGTCAACCCCCAAGGGGTAGGTATCTTGATGCACTGGTGATAGGTAGATGGCACAGCTTTCATATCATGGATCCAAGGCCTACCCAATATAATATTGTAGCAGGATAAGGAATCCATGGCACAGAAGCGTTGCATCGAGTTGACCCCTTCAACATATACTGGCAGCTTTATTTCTCCCACGGTATTCCTGGCTTCTCCACTGAACCCAACAAGTACAATAGATTTCGAAGTAATATCCATCGGGGATACATTCATCCTTTTCAGTGTTTCCAGCTGAATTATGTTGATGGAGCTGCCATTATCTACCAGTATCCTGCGCACAAAATGATTAGCAACATATAAAGTTATTACCAAAGCATCATGGTGAGGATCCTGGACAGTATCCCTGTCATCACTGTCGAACGTGATCACTTTATCAGTTGTGAGGGTTGACATCCCGGTTGGCTTATCTCCCCTTTCTGCCTTAGCCTCCTTTGTATGTCTTTTTTCTGCAGAATAAGAGGTCCCACAGATATCGGATCCTCCTAAAATAAAGTTAATTATCTTGGCATCCGCAGGAGGTGATGCTGCTCATTCAGGATCCTTCTCAGTATCCTGACCCTTATTCTTCTTTCTTCCTAGGAGATCCTTCAGATATCCTTTGCTCAGCAGATAGCTTATTTCTTTTGTCAGGGCAATGCAGTCTTCTGTAACATGTTCAAAATCCTCATGGAAGGCACACCACTTGGATTTATCCTTCCAATCAGCTTTCTGTCGGTTCTTCCTAGGCCACCTTGCTTTGTCTCCTAAACCCTGCATAGCATACATCAGTTCAGGTATATTAACAGAAAAACAATATTCTGATAACTCAGGATACTCCTCAGGATCCTTGTCTTCCACAGCATTCACATTCTTACTGTCATTTCTGCCATATGGCTTAGAGCGGTATGGCTTGTACGAGGATTCTGATTTCCTGTTGGTTGATTCGTAGGATGAAGATGAATTCATCCTCTCTTGCATCTTCTTGTCATCTTCCAGCCGAATATATCTTAAAGCCCTGTTCCGAGCTTCATCCAGGTTCCTGCAGGGATTCATTACAAGATCCTGGTAAAATTGGGAATCCTTTTGCAAACCCATTTTGAATGCTTGCATAGCTGTTGCAACATCAAGGTGTGGGATGTCCAGAGATTCCCTGCTAAACTTGTTCACATAATCTCTCAAGGATTCCTGAGGTCCTTGAGTTATCCTGTAGAGATCATTGGTTAGCTTTTCGAAATTCGACTGCAAGAAAATTGACTATTAAATAAATTGACTAAATGAGCAAATGATGTGATTGAATGAGGAGGAACATTTAAGAGCCATTTTAAGGCCGATCCTGTTAAGGTAGAACCAAAACCCTTACAGAGGCATGCTTCCTTAAGATCTGGGGGAATAGGATTAATTTCCATCCTTTCCCTATATTGACCAATATGCTATTCGGGATCCGTAGTTCCGTCGTAGAGCTTCATGTTGGGGGTTTGAAATCTTTTTGGGATTTCAGCATCACAAATAGGATACACAAACCGGGATATCCTGTGGCTGTCTTGGGACACTTCTGGAATTGGCTGGACCACCCCAGGTACACTGGATATCATGTCCTTCAATTTCTGAAGCTCCCTAGAAAATGCTGATGTCATACCTGCATCATGCAAAGATCCAATACCATTAGTAGCAAGAGTATTATTATTATTAGAAACGTTACCAGTCTGAGGATTCTGGCCATATCCTGAAGCATATCCTGAACTTCTCACAGTTGACACCCTAACTGAAGAGGGTATCTTAGGAGTATGATTCTGGGAATGACTAGGCACAATATTCCCCCTGTTATCCTCGGTGTACACTGCTGAACTGAAGTTCAACGCTCTTGGCTGCAGGGGAGTGACAATATCCTCAGCAGGTCTACTCATACCAGACTTCAAGAGCTGTATTTCTCTTACCAACATTTGATTTGTTTCCTGCTGCTGCTTCATCTGATCCTTTATACTACCCAATAAAGTCAGAATTTCATCATTAGAGGCCAAAACATGAGCAGATCCCTGAATATTCCGAGTGTGGATAATATCCTGAGGCTGTGAAGAAGCTTGCGTCCTTGGAGGAGGTGGTGGAAGCACCGAACCAATCATTGCAGATGTTGTAGCAGACACGGTAGAAGAGCTCATGTTTGATATTGAAGCCATTGAAAATAGTGTAGCAAAAAGTTTTGAAAATAGAAAACCAAGTAATGATTTTGCAAAAGCTTTTAGTAGAAATAGAACCACTTGCCCCACAGTGGGCGCCAAATTGTTTTGGTCAAAAATTACCAAAGCAATTAACTGATCAAATTAGTTAAGTGAGGTAGTGTGCTAAGAATGTGTATCGAAAATATGCTGATTAAGTTGTCAACAAAAACAGTTTTCAGGATACGTCTCAGGATATTGAGCTGTATCTATGATCAAACAATGAGAAAAAAAGGTAAAGGGTGACACGAGATGTACGAGGAAAGCCCTTGATCAATCTAGATCACCGGCACAAAACCTCGAGAGCTGACAATCGTAGCTGCCTTGTTCTTCTTATTGCTTCAAATATCAGGATACAATGCAGGATATGATGCGGGTCGACTAGGTGTTACAATGTGATTTGAATACATTGTAAGTGTATTGTGAGTGTTTGCAGCTAGAGAGCAAGAGTGTTCGAGTGATTGTGTGTTTTCTTATCTGATCCGATCAATCCTATTTATAGTAAAAGCAAGCAAACTAACTAGCCTATAATCCCGGGATAAAACGAATATTCCCTTTGTGAACGTTGTAGTCCACGTCTTCCGGCTTCAACGTTCCTATTCCAACAGATTGGCCCGAGTCTTTGGGAGAAGAAGTCCACTTTAACGTTATAAACTTGCACCATTAATTTGCACGTGGATTAATTAGTCACTACCAGGATACTGCATCAGGATGTTACCAATATCCTGATTCGGTGTCCTGATCACAACAAAAAGGAACATAGTCAGAATATTATTCAGGATATATAAGCGGAAATTCACCAATAACAATCAGCAACCATTTTTCCTTTTCCTTCAATTTCAAGAACATTCTCCCTGTGTATATGCTTGTGCTGTAGAAAGCAGTGGTGAATTTGCGTACACAAATGAAGGTTCACTGCACGAAAAGTTTCTTACAAAATAAAGCAGTTGGTTTGTGTTCATATCTGCGTTGTTTATCACCCTGTGTGAGCATTGGAAGCCCGACCACTAGTAGAAGAACTCGACACGTCTTCGTTGATGATTCGAAACATTCACGAACCACAATGGACTCAGACTCATAATACTTACCCTCCCCTAAGGAAAAGTTTTCCCAACGACTCAAAATAAAGCAGTTGGTTTGTTGCGAATTTGGTTTATTCGGTACAGGCTGATCAACCGTCCGGAGAAGAGTATGTTGATATAGGAGAGTTGATGCAATTTTCCAAGCTTTTATTTCGGTTGTTCAGTACGTCTCGGCTTTTATTTCGTTGTTAAGTACTTCCGAGACGATTCAAGTGAGTCCTATGAAGTAAGTGTCTGTTTATTCAATTGAGAGGAATCATTGCATTACATCCCCATTGAAAACAAGTGGTTGTAATGACGAGACCCTTGATTTGAAACGAAATCGTTTGTAATGACGGGACCCGCGTTGATAGCTTCCATTTTATTACAGTCATACGACGCGGCTTTTTGTTCTTCAATCTTTGTTACTTGTTAATGTTTTATTTTTTTCTACTTTTAGAAAGGTTTGACCACCTCACGACTGTATGATAAAACCACTTATTTTGCTAGTGGGTTTTATAAGTCAAAGTTAACGTTGCTATTTAGATTCAGGAAGACATGTCGGCTTCCGTACCCATCCCCGCGTTGATAGCTTCTGTTTTATTACAATCATACAACACGACTTTTTGTTCTTCAATCTTTGCTACTTATTAATGTTTTATTTTTTTTCTAATTTTAGAAAGGTTTGACCACTTCACGACTGTATGATAAAACCGCTTATTTTGCTAGTGGGTTTTATAAGTCAAAGTTAACGTTGCTATTCAGATTCAGGAAGACATGTCAGCTTCCGTACCCATCCCCGCGTTGATAGCTTCCGTTTTATTACAGTCATACGACACGACTTTTTGTTCTTCAATCTTTGTTACTTGTTAATGTTTTATTTTTTCTACTTTTAGAAAAAAATGACCACCTCACGACTGTAAAATATCTCGTGTGATTGGCACCTTAAACCCCTTATATACTTTGAGAAAAATCCAATTTTCGAGGAATACGAGCCGTATAACATTATACGGCCCGTATACTACGTTCGTAACTTCGTATACATTGTATACGACCAGGTAACTTATTTTCACATGGTGTATACGGGCCGTATACCATTATATGGCCCGTATACACCATGTAAAAATAAGTTTTTTCCATGTGTTAATATTAGGAACCTTTACAATACAAGTAGTAAAATATATAGATTAAGCAGGTTAATCACAAGTTAGAACATGGTATGCATCAAGCTGAGTTTTTTTTTTCTTTTTGTTGGCAGTACATGTCAGTTTGTTAGTCATGCGTCTCATGCTAACCTCTTAGGCTAGAGGGTATGGGGTTCGTCCCCACCCCCGCCTAGCTCCGGCGACGCCGGCAACCCATCCCGTCCCCACCCCCGTCGAGCTCCGTCCCCGTCCTCAGCGTCTTGTGCTGGACGTTGGCGACGATCCTAAATTGGTGGCCCCCCTTAACAAGTGTGAGTAGCGTTCATCAAAAGATCAAATGGGAAGATTTCTTGAAAACCCATGACCCAAAACAAAAACAGAGCATAGCAGAACAAATATTAGATGAAAAGTTTGCATCTTGTTCATGTGGGTTGCAATATTTTTGAGCGTAAGGTACAACACACTAATGCATACAATTGTTTGCAAGAAAATATAGAGTTTAAAATGGGAAGACTTCTTGAAAACCCATGACCGCTTCTGATCAGGTTGCACCAGCATTGTCACTGATTTGGCCAAGCGATCTCATCACAAGCTCCTTCACCGTCACTGATTTGGCCGGCATGAAAGTTGGGTATGCCGGAGCACGACAGCATCTCTCATTTGTGATTTGTCTCTCTTTCTACCTCTACTCTCTCTCTCTTAATTCTCTCTCTTGGTTTGAATGAATTAGGTATTCTAGGAGGGCATAAAAGGTAGTAAAGGATAATGGTTTTTAAAAACCAGTACACGGTTTTAAGAAAAAATACAGATATATCAAATGGATTATTTTAATATTTGTTAATATCATATCATATTAGTACTTGTTTGATAGTACATGTATAATTTAAAAGAATTATATAATTGTGGTTTATGTTTTAAAAACTTTAGTTTTTATAATGTTAATTAATAGGTTTTTTTATTTTTATTTTAAGTTGGAGCTATGATTTAGGTGTCAGATTAATGAAAATATTTTGTTAGTTTATTTGTTAAATGTTAAAAAAAAGTAGAAGATTAAAAAAATAAAAAACATAAAAGTGATGGGGTAGGATCATCTAGGAACATCCTCCATACCCTCTAGTTTTGTGGGATGGACCATCCTTGGGAGGACTATGACGTGACGCCTACGTGGCGGATCATCCTCCCTTGGAGGATCATCACCATACCCCCTAGCCTTATATTGTATGCGTGTATTTATCCAGTTCCAAACATAGTTATTCCGTTTTTCTTAATTTTATTATTATTATTATTATTATTATTATTATTATTATTTTCATTTTCAACATATACATTTCACATGGCGGGAATAGCGATTGGCAGCCATTGGCTAAAATGGGCGGCCGGCCCTTCCCTATTGGACCAACCAGTTTATTATTTTATACACGCTTTCAAATTACGTTTTTACCCCGGAATAGTGTTTCCCCGCCATTGGTTCAAATGGGCGGCGAGCAATACCCATTGGACCAACCAGTTTATTATTTTATACCCACTTTAAAATTACGGTTTTGGCTCCCGTTAAAAAATACGTTTTTGCCCCAACTTCAAAATACATTTACTCTTTTGCCCCGAGCTAAAAAATACGATTTCGCCCTCGGTAGAAAATTACGCTTTTACCCTCAGCCAAAATTACGTTTTCGCCCCAGTTCAAAATAAAATTTTGTTTTTCCCCTAGCTCAAAATTACGATTTTATACCAGTTTATTATTTTATACCCAATTTAAAATTACTGTTTGCCCCCAGTTTAAAATTACGTCTTTGCCCACAGTTCAATATATAACTATGCTTTTGCCCCCAGCTAAAATTTACGATTTTCCCATCGATTCAAAATTACGATATCACCCTCAATTCAAAAAAAGTTTTTGCCCCAGTGTAAAATAAAAATATTGTTTTCCCCTAGCTAAAAATTACGATTTTACTAAAAAAATATGACTTTGCCCCCAGCTAAAAATCGTGTCAATGAGCTGCCTAACACTCGCTTATTAGTCCTTATAAATTACTGCTTTGTGCTGAGCTCAAAATTGCGATCTTGTCATCGTTTTACTTTTTTTTTTCTACCAAAACTATAGTACTATTTTTTTATTGGTTGAGAATTATTCGGCTATCGCCCCGCAACGCGAGCGGGGCATCACCTAGTTATAATACAAAACCAAGTTGAATAAAACAAAGTGAAAATTACTATAGCCTTGGGTTTTTTTCTTTCGGTTGCCATAATGAATACTGCAACTATAAGCTGAATTCTTGATGCAACTCTCGCCGCAAAGCGCGAAAGAATTCTACTAGTTGGTTACAAGATACAAAATATATTAATCAACATCATTTTGATAAATACTTCCTAACCCTCCAAAATATGTACTCAAACCTCCCCTCTTCCCAACAATATATACTTCTAGTTCATTCATTCAAAGCTAAGACCAACATGGATGGAATTGGACATATCTGGTATTTTTTTTGTAAGATTTATAGAACCTAGTTTTACGCCCACTAGATGCTCTAATTAATCTTTAGGTTCGTGGGTTTCCCCATGGGGATCGAGGATCCCCGATCAGGTAGTTAAACATTATCCGTTGGGAATCTAAAATCCAATTTTCTAAAACCTACTTAAACCTATCTCAAAAGTTGGCTTGAAATGTTTAAAAGCTCAAGCATAAGTCTACTAATTCCAAGTTCTAACAATCCCAAGTTTTTAAGAACTTTCACAAGTTAAAACATGATAAACATCACATGTGAATAACCATAACCAGTTCACTTTAAGAAAACTCTAAACATATTAGTAATTAGGGGAGGGCAGAAGCCTAAAGCAGAACTAAGATGACACACATTCTAAAATATTAGTTCCTACTTATATTACAAGGATCATATGATATATCAATATTTATGGTTTAGTATGAATAACAAGTTTGGTATCTATCTCTAGTAATCAGGTCAGGATCATCTAAATTACAATCACCGAAACCCAAACCTATGAAAAGTTTTAAAATATATGCTACAATTACAAATATGGAGCTTCTGTTGTTCCTCAGAGTGCATATCAGCGGAATTGTACCTGATGTTTGGATTGGTTTGCATGATGTAATGAGAATGAATACAAGCCAGATAGATGAAAGAAGCTGAATTGGATGGACAATTTGTATTAGATTCAAATTGTCTTGGTGATCATTAAAGTTTCCAATGATCTACTATATATACATTTACATTTGTGACGGTTATTGAGGATTAGAGTTTTGGCGGGAATAACTGTCAATGACAGTTCATCGGAGCCGTTATAAACCGTCGTAACCATTCACTATCATATAAAAACTAAATAATAAGTATAATCATCCTAGTTACATAATATTAATAATTAAGTTTAATAATCGAGTACACTCCCCTAAACTTAATTCAGTTTAAGAGAATGCATGAGCACACTTTTGTTAGCCTCATCCAACGCCTTCGCTGCTTGCTTGAAATCATAACGTCGTCTCTTCTGCCATTTCTTCATTCCATGCTGATCACCACCTGCAAATAGATCATAGCGTCAGGCTGCTTGTTCATCATTCTCAGGACATCTCCATTGCTTCTGCATCTTCCTCGTATTGCTGTGGATGGTCCTTCATCTTTCTTCATTGCATCCTTTGCTATAGCCTTCTCTTGCACACTTTTGAATTTGTAATAGTATTCCAGTACATCCAGGTACATAGCATAAGCAATTCTCATTGGTTCACCATCATTGTAGTCAAAACCAATGTCCTTAGCCACCACTGCCCAAGTGTTGTTAGACGTCACGATCCTATGGCCACCATCTCGCTTCACAACCATGTATAAACTAAGTGGACCGGTTTTCTTGTTATCCTCTGTGTAGGGAGGAACCGATCTAGTAGTAATACCCAGATTGTTTATAAGAAACCACTTTACCATTTCTTCGAATTTGATTTCTAATTCATGTTTATATTTGAGAGCAAATTCAACATCCTCTAACATATCTAATAGCGATTTACAGTTGGAGAAATCATGAAATTCAATTGCTCGAATTATCATGATATTCCAATGTGGTTCCATTGATGACATGTTTAGATTCTCGAAATAAGCGTTCAAATAGTCCGCCTTATATCCTTCATATACAGAACTATCGTTAATCACTATTCTCCTTTCTCTTTCTCTTTCTCCTATCTCCTCTTCTTTTGTCAAACCAGTAACATCATTCTTTATATTTGAAATAGGAGTACTGAACATCGGGTAAATCTGACATTTCTCACCATTTACTTTAACCGTATAACCTTGTAACATTAGTTGATCTATACTTAAAACATTCCTATCTAACTCAGGGGTATAAAAAACACTTTGAACCCGTATTGATTCATTTCCAGATTTAACTTTTACAACCCCTAGACCCCTGATAAATAAGAAATCATCTTCCCCAGTTCGAGTTTCTACTCCACATGAATTTTTAATTTGTTTAAAGTCATTCAAATTTCCTGCGTAATGATGTTTAAATGTTGTACTTACAAACCACATATTTGCCCATGATCCACCATCTGTGTCGGTAAAGATCAGTTCTTCGTAGAAATTGATCTCTTCCCTCTGTTGCTGAATTCCGGTATTAATTGCATGTCGGATTAATTGTGTTGCTTCATCATTTTCTTTTATCTTGCACGAACTGATTCAGTGACCGGTTCCATGACAATAATAACACCATCCATTGAATTTGTCCCTTCTTCGTCTTTCGTTCGTTTCATTGGAGCAGTGTTCGCATGGCATCATTGCTGATGTCGGACGCATGACATCCTCTTTCTTGACCGTGGCTCTGATACCAGTATGTTGTTCCTCAGAGTGCATATCAGCGGAATTGTACTTGATGTTTGGATTAGTTTGCATGATGTAATGAGAATGAATACAAGCCAGATAGATGAAAGGAGATGAATTTGATGGACAATTTGTATTATATTGAAATTGTCTTGGTGATCATCAAAGTTTTCGATGATCTACTATATATACATTTACATTTGTGACGGTTATTGACGGTTAGAGTTTTGGCGGGAATAACTGTCAATGACAGTTCATGGGAGCCGCTATAAACCGTCGTAACCATTCACTATCATATAAAACCTAAATAATAAGTATAATCATCCTAGTTACATAATATTGATAATTAGGTTTAATAATCCAATAGCTTCAGGAAACATTGTCACAATTACATATAGAGTTAAAATAATGAATGCATTCAGCAGGATATGAAAATGAAAAGGTACACTTGAATTTTGATTAAAACTTTCAAATTTCTTGACTATAAAAATGATGATCCAGTCAAAATGATTGTATAATTTATATTCATAACATTTGATTAAAAAGTTGTTTTTTTACTCTAATCATAATTATTAGAGTGTATGTATTTGTAGTATGTATGTATAGTTGAGTTAGTTAGAATTAGTTAAGATAGTTAGTTGTGTGTGAGTGGTCTATAAATAAGTATTGTATTAACTGTGAATATAATGAGAAAGTGATCTATTGTCTGATATCTCTTACATGGTATCAGAGCACAGCTCTAAAAGAAAGTCTGTTATCTTTCCGGCGATCTACTATTTTTCCGTCAAACTGTTACTTTTCCGATCACTATCTCCGGTGAATCTTCATTCTGATCCGGTCAAATATCTTCTCTGATTCTTCCTTCTTCGTTTCTTTTCTGTTATCTTGCAATTACATATCTTTGTTTCTCTGATTCTTCTGATTCTCCGGTTAAATATCTCCGGTAAGTTTTTCTTTCTCTCCGGTGAAATCTTTTTCTTTCAAAATTCATTGCTTCTCAGTCATTACCTACATCCACCATGAGTGAATCAATCTCAAATTCAAACAATACTTTTCCAAACATCACAAATCTAATGCCTATTAAGTTGGATGACACAAATTTTCTAAACTGGCAACATCAGACACTTACAATTCTGAAAACACTTGGATTACTTCAGTTTCTGAATCAAAATCATACTCCAACAGTGGATATTGATGCTCGAGTTGCTTGGGAGAGAACTAATGCTTACGTGTCTGCATTCATCACAGCAAATTTATCACTGTCATTCATACACATAGCAAGAGGTATTACTTCTTCTTCAGATCTGTGGCAGAGAATTGAAGATCTGTTTCATCAACAAGCTTTTTCAAATCAAGATGATAAAACAGTTATAGAATTTTGTACCAACAGACGTTCAACTGGTGGAAGTGGTGGTTTTACAGGACAAGGTAATTGTCAATCAGGCAATTTTGCTGGAATGATGGCAGATTATGATGGTAACAAGGTGTCGCAAATTGCGGGGAAATGCGCCTGTAGGTTTTGATGGCCGTGTTTTTGGCACTCAAAGTTATAATCAGGGTATCTTAGTGTCACACCCCAACCGATGGCGGAAATCATCGGGGCATGGCACTGAGCGAAACAGATTGTCCAGAAGTTTCCATAACAACTATCATTACCATTCAATTTAAATTAACATGTCCCATACCATGTCTCAAACAGTAATCAAATTATTACAGATAAAATCTAGGCAAATATTCTGTTCCGACAACTCAGATTTAAACATGGATAATTTATTTGTTGGTTTCTAGGACCTCATTTCCTAGCTTCAATTTCATCACAGCACAGAGAGCATCCTAGACCTTTCCTAGCCTCAATTTCACAGTGAGCTAGGCATACAAGCAACCTAAACACCTGTCACATACGTTAAAATAAAGTCAATACATAAAATGTAAAGGTGAGCATACAAGTTTGATAATAGCATATAGAGTTCGAATTCGTTTACGCATAACCAGCACGTACACATAGTGAAATGAAGCACGTTAGTTATCGACATAGATCCATTGATACCAATGACTGCGGGTTGACTGCCCAAGGCAGTTTGCAATACATGATTACCACCGTAATCCATGCAAGTAAAAGATCCTTAACAACCCCCGGGTGAACGGGTGCTGAGTCCAAACTATAGTACTATCGTTGCTAAGGCAGGTAGACAGCATTCCATGTGTAAACATAACAAACAAGCATTCATAAGCCACGTATAAGATGCATTAACGGTTAGCGTTCAAATAATTTGAGTAGTGTGATAGTTGTAGTTTGAATATTCGTAACGTATGTAACACCCAAAAGTGCTTAAAGCAAAAAGGGATCGAGTATACTCACAGCGATTAATGGATTGAAGGGAGCGCTTAGCGAGTACGGTTAGCCTGAATAGATTCGATAGTATAACGATAAGCGAAACGTAAAACAGGAAACAAGTGTGGGGGAGTCGGACAGCTGGTCGATCGGACGGCTGACCGTTCGGCTGACAGTCCGTACGGTCTGCTGTTCGGTCGGTCGGTAGGCCGATCGGATGGCTGTTCGAGTGGATTGTTCCTTCCTTTGAGAAGGATGTGTTTGTGTATGATGGCTTGACCTTTGAAGTTTTCGTTGTAGCATTTTGAAAACATCGCAGTACCTTTACCTTTCAGGTCGGGCGATCGGACGGCTGTCCGATCGGCCGGCAACCCGATCGGTTAGGCATTTAACATGATTTCAAGGTTTAGTCTTTGAATCGGACAGGTGTTCGATCGGACAGGTCAACAAGTCAAAGACTTGAATGAATGTAAAGTGTGATGCTATGGATCGGATGGTTGATCGATCGAATAGCACAACTGCTGTTCGATCGGACAACAGGGTGTCACCTGATCGGACGGCTGTTCGATCGGGTGGCACTTCTAGTGCATTGAACATGTTGAAAATTGATTAAGTATTGAAGCATAGTATCTCATGATCCGAAGAGTAATCCGATCGAACAGTAGTTCGATCGAGCAACAGTTCGATCAATACCATTCTTCAAAACAAGTTGATTATGTGGGGCCATGTGCTAGCCGATCGGCTGGCCAGTCGATCGGTTGACTATCCGATCGGCTGGCTGTCCGTTCGGACAACAGTCCGATCGGTCAGCATTCTGACCTGATCAGTCCTTTCGTCTAACACTTGGCTGTTCTGTTTGTTTGTCATTTTATCGAGGTATTTTGACAGCGAGTAAAAACCTTAGATGCCTCGTCCTTACTTGGTTTCCCGGGTCGGACAGGAATCACCCAAATCCGGTCGGTGGTCTGTTTGGAACGAAGTTTAACATTTATCCCGGAGTCGGTTAACCTCGTGGATAGAATCCAGATCTTGAGCCGTATAACCACTGAAGTGATTTGTAAACCGGCTCAGGTTCCGTTTCTACTGGTTGGAGTGAAAAGAGTTGAAGAAAGTTGGGAAAATCCATCCTTCAATCCTTTTCACCATGCATATGTTCAGATCTATAAAAGATCCTTGTTTGTTTATGTGGAAATCAGCTGGTTCCAAGTCATTCTTGGTGGATTGAGGCCAAAACATGGAGTTCTTCAAGAACTCATGATGACATCATCCTAGAACACTTGATTCTTGGTGATTTCACGGTTAAAAGTTTAGATTTGAAAGATAGAAAGGTGTAGGAGTGTGTATAGATCAAGAAAGTACAAGATTTAGGACGAAAACTTACCGGAATCGAGAGAAATCTGAGAAAAGGTGAGTTGAGCGTGCTGGTCGAACAAAGGTTTCCAAAAGTGGTAAAGGATGACAATGACAGGGGTATTTATAGGATGACAAAAGAGGAAAGGGCTGGCCGATCGGCTGGCAGCTCGATCGAACAGCCTGTCCGATCGGACAGCAGTCCGTTCGGCTGGCTGTTCGATCGGCTGGGAAGCCTGATCGATCGGTTGCTCCTTTCGAGTGTTTTGTGCGACGATTTCTGATATTTCGATTTCGATTGCGAGCGGTTCGATACGATAGGGTTTCCTAGTCAAATTACTTTCAGTCCCAACTACTTCGTGTCTCGCGTGATCTATTTTCCACCATCTATCATAGTTCAATTGTGATTCGAGTTCGAGTTGATAGCATTCGAGTTTCGATTGAGTTCGCTTGATTACACAACACAACATAAATAAACATGCACAGGTAACACGTAAGGCACACACACACGTATGAAAAACAAGTAAAAATAGGTAGCTCGAGTTGCGATTTGATGTCGATTCGGTTAGCATAGCTTGACTATTAGTTGATTAACTTTATCGCATTGTTACTTCCTATAGTTCACGGTCATAGGTCGATTGAAATACGATTAATACTCATCGATTATTGCAATTAACAACACTTACTCCACATAATATAAATAAAATAAAGACATTTCTACAAGTCAAGTTGCGCGAAAACGGTCGTTGACTTTGACCTTGACTTTGACTTTCACTTACGAAAACACGGGTTGTTACAGCCTCCCCTTGTTTAGAGAATTTCGTCCCGAAATTAAGCTGGAAGCTGCTACAACCGCCATGAATCACGTGAGGACCTTCTCTATCTAGACTTTCTCCTTGAACAACTGCGGATACTTTGCCTTCATGTCGCTTTCGAGTTCCCAAGTGAACTCTGCGCCTCGTTTGCCTTCCCATCGGACCTCCACAATAGGAATGCGTGAGCGCCTGAGCTGCTTGGTTTGGCGATCCATGATTTCGACAGGCTTTTCTACGAAGTGTAATGTTTCGTTCACTTGTAGATCGTCTAGAGAGACATATAAGTCATGGTCGGCGATGCACTTTCAGAGGTTTGACACGTGGAAAGTCGGGTGGACGTTGCTAAGTTCCTCCGGTAGTTCGAGTCTGTAGGCGACTTTTCCGATCCTTTCCAGAATCTTAAAAGGTCCAACATATCGAGGCGCGAGTTTCCCTTTCTTGCCGAATCGGACTACACCCTTCCAAGGTGATACCTTTAGGAGTACGTAGTCACCAACGCCAAATTCACGGGGCTTGCGCTTTTTATCGGCGTAACTTTTCTGTCGATCCCGAGCCTTCACTAGGTTGTCTCGAATTTGGAAAATTTTGTCTGTCGTTTCTTGCAGTAACTCAGGACCGGTTAGTTGCGAGTGACCGATTTCGTGCCACACAATAGGCGACCGACATCTTCTTCCGTACAATGCCTCGAAAGGTGCCATCTCGATGCTAGAATGGTAGCTGTTGTTATACGAGAATTCGACCAATGGCAGGTATTTAACCCAATTACCACCGAAGTCTAAAACACACGATCGGAGCATGTCTTCAAGAGTACGAATTGTTCTTTCAGTCTGACCGTCGGTTTGTGGGTGGAAAGCAGTACTTAGATTTAGCGTTGTACTGAGTGCCGTTTGAAACGTTTCCCACAGTCGCGAAGTAAACCGAGTATCACGATCAAAGATGATGTCACGAGGCGTCCCATGATTACAAATGATCTCGTCGGTGTGGATTCGGGCTAATCGTTCTACCTTGTAGTCTTCCCGTATGGGCAGAAAGTGGGCTGATTTAGTCAAACGGTCAACAACAACCCAAATGCTATCGTGACCTGATGACGTGTGTGGTAGCTTGGTTACGAAATCCATAGCTATACTCTCCCACTTCCACATGGGAATTGGTGGTTGTTCGATTAAGCCAGAGGGTCTTTGGTGTTCGGCCTTGATTCTAGCACAAGTTAGGCATTTTCCGACATAGAGAGCGATATCCCTTTTCATACCCGGCCACCAGTACTTATAACGAAGATCCTGGTACATTTTGTCAGTACCGGGGTGGATAGAATACCGAGATTTGTGGGCTTCGTCCATTAGAATTTGCCGCAAATTGGTTCGTTTGGGAATCCAAATTCGGTCTAAAAAGTGAAATATTCCATTCGATTTGCTCACAAGCTGGGCTCCATCGTGGTAGATTCTTTCTTTCTTCAAAGTGCGTTCGTTGAAACATGCGTGTTGCGCGTCGCGGATGAGGGTTTCGAGATCATGTTGGGCTTGAACATTTCGAGTGCTAAGCAGATAGCTCCGTCTGCTAAGTGCGTCGGCAACAACGTTTGCCTTGCCTGGGTGATAACGAATCTCACAGTCATAGTCGTTGAGAAGTTCTACCCATCGGCGTTGACGCATATTAAGTTCCTTCTGATTAAAGATGTGTTGTAGGCTCCTATAATCGGTGAAGATCGTACACTTGGTACCATACAGGTAGTGTCGCCAAATCTTTAATGCAAAAACAACCGCGCCTAGCTCGAGATCATGGGTTGTATAGTTCTTCTCGTGGATTTTGAGCTGACGAGATGCGTAAGCTATGACCTTGTCTCGTTGCATAAGAACACAACCAAGACCAAGGTTGGAAGCGTCACAGTAGACAATGAAATCATTCTTTCCGCCGGGCAATGTGAGAACAGGAGCATTGCAAAGCATGTGTTTGAGGGTTCGAAAGGCAGACTCTTGTTTGGTTCCCCAGACAAAAGACCGGTCCTTATGTGTAAGAGAGGTAAGCGGTACAGCAATCTTCGAAAATCCTTCGATAAATCGTCGATAATAGCCTGCTAGTCCGAGAAAAGAACGGACTTCAGACGGGTTCTTAGGCGTAACCCAGCTCTTGACAGCCTCAATCTTCACGGGGTCGACGTGGATGCCTTGACTATTAACAATGTGACCCAGAAACTGGACCTCCTCTAACCAAAACTCGCACTTGGAGAATTTGGCATAGAGTTGGTTCCCTTGGAGTAACTCGAGAACTAAACGTAGATGTTGCGCGTGTTCAGCCTTCGATTTGGAATAGATCAAGACGTCGTCGATAAATACGATGATGAAACGGTCGAGATATGGTTTACACACGCGATTCATCAGATCGATGAAAACTGCTGGTGCGTTTGTTAGACCAAAAGGCATGACAACGAATTCGTAATGGCCGTATCAAGTACGAAACACTGTTTTGGGTATATCTTCCTCTTGAATACGTAGTTGATGGTAACCTGAACGTAGGTCGATCTTGGAGAAACACTTGGCGCCTTGTAGTTGATCAAACAAATCATCGATACGAGGTAGAGGATAGCGGTTCTTGATAGTCAACTTATTCAATTCCCGGTAGTCGATGCACATCCTGAACGACCCATCCTTCTTTTTGACGAAAAGGACTGGCGCGCCCCAAGGAGAGGTGCTCGGGCGAATGAAGCCTTTATCAAGTAATTCCTGGAGTTGGGTTGAGAGTTCGCGCATTTCAGATGGCGCGAGTCGATAGGGAGCTTTGGCGATAGGGTTGGCTCCAGGAATGAGGTCAATACGAAAATCGATATCGCGACTTGGCGGTAGTATGGGAAGATCCTCTGGAAAAAAACATTAGGAAATTCTCGAACCACAGGAACGTCTTTCACTTCCTTCTTCTCTTTCTTTTCCTTCTCCGCTACCACAATGTTGGCCAAGAAAGCTCTGTATTCCTTGCGGAGATACTTGCTGGCTTGCACGCATGACATAAGCTTGAGACCCTTTGAAGTAGTATCACCGTAAACACACAATAAGTCACCATTTGCGAGCGAAAAATGAATCATCTTGTCGTAGCACACAACTTCAGCATGGTTTTCTCGAAGAAAGTCCATGCCTACTATGACGTCGAAACTTCCGAGTTGCATCGGAATGAGGTCGATTGGGAAGATGTGATTGTTGAGCTCAAGAGTACAATCACGGATGACAGAATTAACGGCGACAGTTCTTCCGGTGGCGACTTCAACATCGAATGTCGAGGAAAGTTTGGAGCGCTTACGACTAAGGAGTTTCTCAAATTCGAACGACACAAAGCAATTATCGGCTCCGGTATCAAACAAACATGAAGCATAAATACCATTCACAAGGAACGTACCATTGACCACGTTGTTGTCGGCCTGGGCTTGACGCACGTTGAGGTTGAAAGTTCTGGCGCGTGCGGCCTGTTGTTGCTGCTGTTGCTGTTGCTGAGGCTCTTGTTTCACAGCCCGGTTTTGGCACATGTTGGTGAAATGGTTCGGGTCGCCACATGCGAAGCAGGCTCTGGCTTTGACTGCGGGTGCCGAAGGAGCTTGTTGACCTAGTGGGGCAGTGAATAGAGTTTGGTTGGCAGGAGCTTGACGAATACGGCAGTTGGCAGTAAAGTGGCCGTATATGTTGCAGTGAGCACAGCAAGGAATGGTAGTTGGGTGATGGTAGGTGCAAGTAGGGCAGAGCGGGTGTGGTCCAGTGTATGCACGCTTTGCAGGCGGTGCATTGGCCACAGGCGCCGCTACTTGACGCTGTTGGGCAGGTACAGCTTGAATCGGTGCAGCAGTAATCGCACAGTTCTTGTTGGTGGAGCTGTTCTTTCTATTGTTCTTTCTCTTGTTGCTTGATGAGGTAGGTTCAGCAGTGGGTGCGGTAGCGGTAGCTTGATGCAGATGCTTCGAAGTCTTATCCCATACACCAGCCTTAACCCGCTTGTCGTTGCTTTCAGCGGCCAGCAGATAAGTTTCCTCGATCGTCGTAGTCTTAGCCGCTTGCACGAAATCAGCAACGCAGTCGGGCAGGGCCCGAATGTACTTCTTGATTGTCATGTCGGGAGTCTTGACTTGGTCGGGACAGATAATGCTGAGCTGCTTGAAACGAGCAGTAAGACCAGCATTGTCACCATCCTTCTGCTGTATGTGCCAAAATTCATCTTCTAGCTTTTGACGTTCGTGAGGAGGGCAAAATTCCTCTAGCATAACTTCCTTGAGCTCGTCCCACGACAGACCGTAGGCTGCATCGTTCCCTCGCTTGTTCCTCTCGGCCGTCCACCAGTCTAGAGCACGGGACTGGAAAACGCCGGTAGAATTTAGAGTTCGGAGGTCATCAGGGCACCCACTTTGTCGCAGAGTAACCTCAATGGAATCAAACCAGTGAAATAGTGCAGTAGGACCTCCCTCGCCAGTGAATTCTTTTGGCCCACACGACTTGAATTGCTTAAAACTGAAAGGCCTTGCTGCAGCCTTAGGAGCATCGGTCCTTGATTCCTCGGATGACTTGCTGGCATTTTCGTAAACATCACTCACGGCCTTTGCCACACTTTTGGCGATGATAGAAGCGAGGCATTTGTCTCTCTTTTCTTGACGAGAGAGTGCATGACGGGATCCAGACGACATGGTCTGCAACAGACATCGCCACAGGACTCATCACATTGTATTCGAATCTCACCTCACACGTCTATTACTTACTAAAGCTCAGGAACACGTATACTTACGTAAATACTTATCACGAAATCACATAATCACATAGCACATAGAACACATAATCATTTAGTACCTAAGCACGTAAGCACAGAAGCAAGGAAACACATACGCATTTAACAAATAGAGGCAATCAGAAAACAGAAACCTATAAATAGATGTGTTAGGGTTAGAGTTTAGGACTTTTGGCAACTTTTGATACTTTTGCCATTTGCTACCTTTGAGGAGATAAGAGCTAGAGAGAGAAACTAGTGAGAGAAAGGCAAAAGATGACTCACATTTCTTTGTACCTTTCACATCTATATTGAATCACAGATTATATTACGTCTCGTGTGTTTCGGTTTCGTTCGTCACACGTTCGGTTCGCAATCGTTTCGGAGTCAAAACCGGGACATCACGGTAAATTGTACATCTAGTGTGTTTGGTCACGCACGTTCATGGATTTCGCACGTCGAACGTGTCATTACGCAATCCTTTGGGAGTCAAAATAAGCACATAAATGAGAAATGACACATAAAACACATATAAAATCGGCAAACTAACTTTGAAATGCATATAAATCGAGGGGTAGATCGTCTGCGGCTAGTAGACTTCGACTACCCAAAGTGGTTCGACTATTCACAAGGATCCGTTGTGCACATTTAACCTCCAGGACTATGCCCTTGCCTCGAGTCTTGGGCGTTTGGCACTCATCCCGTTGGTCATATTGCGACTTTAGGTCGTTGGAGTCCGTCGAGACTTTGGTGAGAGTTTTGTATAAAAGCGGAACAAGTCGTCAAGGTTAGGGTTTCACCCCTGGCTTAACAACTCCGTCCTTGTTTTGATAAAATAGAGGAAATTATTCATCAAAATATGGATTTCACTCCTGATTTGGTATAATTTCCCCTTGCTTATAGTTGAAATGCGAGCTGAGTAAGCAACTTTAGTTGAGAGTTTGCGGTTTTCACACCTATTCTCGACCTTATTGCCCACTCATAGTTTGAAAATTCGAGTGTGGTGTGAGTGTAGTATAAACGAGTATAGTGAGGAATAGCAGGCTCATACAAAATCCCTAACGGATATGCACAAGGCGGTCTGTTGGTTCTTAACTATAGACTAGGTTTCTAAGACATCGGCCCGGACTAGGTCGTGTCTTGCCTAATTCCCTATAGTTATGGCTCTGATACCAATCTGTCACACCCCAACCGATGGCGGAAATCATCGGGGCATGGCACTGAGCGGAACAGATTGTCCAGAAGTTTCCATAACAACTATCATTACCATTCATTTTAAATTAACATGTCCCATACCATGTCTCAAACAGTAATCAAATTATTACAGATAAAATCTAGGCAAATATTCTGTTCCGACAACTCAGATTTAAACATTGGCTCTGATACCAACTCTTCTGTAGTGCAAAGTTATAGTCTAGGTCAAAGAATTACTAATAACCTAATTCCCTATAACCATTGGCTCTGATACCAACTCTTCTGTCACACCCCGACCGCGTAAAACAACAAAGCGCGGTGGAAAACGTCGGGGCGTGTTGCAACAGAATTATCGTTTCATAACCATGGATACAAAAGTGTTTCGTTTTATTGAATATTAAACATTATCATTGTTTTAAAATAGAACAAACAAGTTACATATCGACTAATATTGTTTTATGTCACTAAGGCCTCGTCCAGATCCTACGTGACGCATGCATCCTAGCAAATCATCATCAAGCATCAACTCCTGAAACATATGTGAAAATACAGTCAGCAAAGAAATGCTGGCGAGTACATAGGTTTTATAGGAGTATTGGATTCATGGCTAGTTTAAATGTTGCAATACTTTATTAAAACCTTGTTTTGAAAATAGTATAATATTGCAACTTTATTAACCAACTCAAATCGAGCGGGTTATAGTTTATGAAACCTCGTAGCCATGATTCTTAACCCAAAAACCTTTGTTTTAGTAAAGCAAATTGTAAAACATCTCGTATTAACTCGTTAATAAAACTCGTATGTTACTTCGAAAACATCGTTGTGTGACATCGTTTTGCTATCGTTTACCCAAATCGTTTAAAATTGTTTAGAAATCGTTTACGTCGTCCAAATCGTTTAGAAATCGTTTTCATCGTCCAAATCGTCCTCGTTTTAATTGTGAATAACTTATATATGGTCGCCTCGCTAATAACATTCAAACCTTCGTGACTCGTCCCTCGTTTCTCGCATTAATAAACCACCATAGGGTAAATTAACAAATATCAGATTCAGTCGCTACCCACAACCCCCACACATAACCATGGGTGTAGTATGATAACGGGATTTGTCAGATCCTATGGTACCATAACCTAATACTGGTCGGCTTGATCATTGCTAATGAATGTCATTTGTTATGTAACCCAACCAACAAGTTCGTTCACATTATCGAAATCGTTATTAGTTTTGTATAAATCGTCTTAATCGTTTTTGAAACCATCGTTATAACATCGAAAATCGTTTTGATACCATCGTTAAAACCTTGAAAACATTTAGTACATATGAATCACCCCAAAACAATTGAAAGCAGTAAAATAGGGGAACTATGTACTCACATGTAGTGCAAAGTATCCTCAGTCAATAGAACTTCAACAACTCGAGCAAACCAGAGAAATCAAATAGTACCTAGTAATCGAATCACTAATCAAACAATAGACGCCTAAATCAGAAGATCGGACAGAATGAGGTCTTGTAAACCAAATGAGTGTTAGAACTCATGTGATATGGTTTAACAAAGCCTACATCCTAAATCGGAACCTAACCTAAGTGCTTTCGACCCATCGTGACCCATTAAGGTAACTTATGCTACTTTAACGCGTCGTGCGCGCAAAGCGTATTCGAGACGTCTAACTAGTCCTATGACAAGTATTATATGCCTATACATGTTTTATCATGTTGTATAATCAGTTATGTACAAACGTTTAGGTTACATAAGCTAAATTACCAATTATACATGAAAAGGGTATTTTGGTAATTTACCTAAGGCATATAAACTACTTATCATACAACTACTCAAACGATGTGACCATAAGGTATAACCTCGGAAGGTTATTCCCTATATACTATGGTCACCTAATGTGTTTGGTCGGATCCTAATGATCGACCAAATGGGTCGGGTTCGAAGGTATAAGCGATTTATCAGATCGCTTACCCTTACGACCCTAGACAACGTGGTAATCAGTAGGCATAGTCACAAGGGACTATAACCATCGTGATTACAATCACGTTGCGAAGTTCAAATGAACTTCGCATTGACCATAAACTTGTCAACGCAGAAAGTCAAACAAAGTTTGACTTTCAGACTCGAAAAGACTCGAAAAGCAATAAAAGAACGAAAGAATACTTACGAAGGGTCCCCGAATGCTAATCTAGATCAAAATAACTCAGGTATGAAACAATGGTTCCAACTTAGAGTCTTTTTGATCAGATTCTTGTGGGTTTGAAGCAAATGGGGGTGGGTATTTATAGTTTTCGGGTAACCGTTAAGATCGTTTCGTGGAAACCGTGCTCGAATCTTGTGCGTACACTTGTTGGAAAGTTATGGTGACTAAAAATGGCTTCTAATCAGTTGAAAGGGCAAGTGTGGGTTTGTGGTTGAGAATTAAACAGCTGTGATCAGCTGACTAATCGATCTTATCTGTTCTGGGAGGCTGACGCGGGCCGCGTAAGGATACACACAAATCTTACGTGGGCCGCCTGGCCATGTCTGATCAGAATCAATTTTGCTAAATGACAGTTTCAGTCCCTGTTATGTGTTTAAGCCATTTCCGACATGTTTAAGGCCCGTTAAGCCATCGTTAAGGCCCTAAAATGATGCCTAAACATTGTGGACATGAAAAATGCTCAAAAATATGCCGGATATTGGTTCGTTTGGTCGTACGAACGCGATGTTCGCTTAATTACGACGGAATGCGCACAAGCGCGAAAAACGATCCAAATGACGCAACGAATGGATTTTTCTTATGCCAAACACTAAAATAAAATATTTTAGTGCTTAGATAAATTTTTGGATGTCCGGATGTATTCAGAACGTAAGATATGCGCGAAAGTGCAAACTTGTGCACTTTTTGACACTTTTAGTCCCTGAATGAGCATAAAGTTTATTTTAGCATACCGTACCCCTCAAAGCCTATTTCTAAGCTTTGTAAAGGATATTTAGGGTATGTTTAACTTATGATCAAGTTCCGGAATGTTCATTACTGTGTAAATCCTCATAGTTTCACAGTTTGACACAATTAGTCCCTGTGCTCGAATAGACTTGTTTTCAACACACCAAACCATTCAAAACTTATTTCTAAGTTATGTAAAGGTTATTTAAGGTATGTTAAGCCTATGTCACTATTCCGGAGTGTTTGTTACATTAAACTGGTTATATTTACGCATCTGTGCTCGTATAACCTTCCAGAAAGCGATTTAAAGCTTGAAATCGGAATCGAATCGAATTGTAAAACCACCAAACATAAACACACACTTAAAGACATCAAAAAACATATAATAACACCAAAGCACATTGTTTTATTAATAATCAACATTGTTTTACATCGTACATCGATTACAGAGTACAGTTGTCACACTCTCCCCTACTTCAGGAAATTTCGTCCCGAAATTTTAACTAGAGGAAGCTTGTGAAAACTAATGCGGATACTTCGTCTTCATCTGGTCCTCACGTTCCCAAGTAAACTCAGGACCACGTTTGGATTCCCAGCGAACTTTGACCAAATGAATCCGTTTGTTCTTCAACTGTTTGTATGTACGTTCCACTATCTCCACAGGTTTCTCAACAAAGTGCATCGTTTCATCGACTTGGATCTCGTCGAGAGGAATGTGAAGATCAGCGTCAATTAAACACTTTCGCAAATTGGACACGTGAAAAGTCGGGTGAACGTTTCCAAGCTCTGGAGGTAGCTTTAGTCGGTAGGCAACCTTTCCAATTCTTTCAACAACTTAAATGGTCCAACATATCGTGGTGCAAGTTTTCCTTTCCTTCCAAATCTCACGACTCCCTTCCAAGGTGAAACCTTGAGTAGGACACGATCTCCGACTTGAAATTCTAAAGGCTTGCATTGTAAGTTCGCATATCTCTTTTGACGTAATCTAGCTGTCACAAGATTATTGCGGATTTTCTTGATCTTGTCTGTTGTTTCCAGAACGAGTTCAGGTCCAGTAAGCTGAGCTTCACCGGTCTCGTTCCAGCAGACAGGTGAACGACATTTTCGACCGTAGAGAGCTTCGAATGGTGCCATTTTAATACTAGTATGATAACTATTGTTGTAAGAGAACTCGATCAGTGGCAGATTAGAATCCCAACTACCACCAAAGTCTATTACACATGCTCTAAGCATATCCTCCAAAGTTTGAATCATTCTCTCAGATTGGCCATCTGTTTGGGGATGATAAGCAGTGCTTAGATTCAATTGGGTTCCCAAAGCAGATTGCATGGCCTTCCAGAAATGAGATGAAAATCGAGCATCACGATCAGAAATGATATCCAAAGGAACACCATGTCGTGACACAATCTCATCAACATAAATCTTTGCAAGTTTATCAACAGATAGATCCTCGCGGATCGCAATAAAATGAGCTGACTTCGTTAATCGACCGACAACAACCCAAATAGCATTGTGACCGTTAGATGTACATGGTAATTTAGTGATGAGATCCATCGTAATGTTCTCCCATTTCCAAACCGGTATTTCTGGCTGTACAAGCAAGCCAGAAGGTCGTTGATGTTCGGCCTTGACTTTGAGACAAGTTAGGCATTTTGATACATACAAGGCAACATCCTTCTTCATACCAGGCCACCAGCACGAAGTACGAAGATCCTTGTACATTTTATCAGCACCAGGATGGATAGAATATCGAGACTTATGAGATTCGTCCATTACCAAGGTGCGAAGATCGTCCTGATTCGGAATCCACAAACGATCCATGAAATGGAGCAAACCATCGTCTTTCCTTTCGAGTTTAAGCTCAAGCTGATGTGGTAATTCCGTACCTATCAGGTTTTGTGAAACACACAGTTGCTGAGCTTGTAGAACACGAGATTGAAGATCAGATAGAGTTCGAACAGAATGAAGCTTGACTCGTTCTTTTCGACTAAGCGCATCGGCTACGACATTCGCCTTACCAGGATGGTAGCGAATCTCGCAATCGTAATCGTTCAAGAGTTCAACCCAACGTCGTTGCCTCATATTCAGCTCTTTCTGATTAAGAATATGCTGGAGACTTTTGTGGTCTGTGAAAACCACACACTTCGTTCCGTAGAGGTAGTGTCTCCAGATTTTAAGCGCGAAAACCACAGCTCCTAACTCCAGATCATGAGTTGTGTAGTTCTTCTCGTGAATTTTCAGCTGTCTAGATGCATATGCAATAACTTTACCTCATTGCATGAGGACGCAACCAAGGCCTAGTTTGGATGCATCGCAATAGACAACGAAATCATCGCTTCCCTCGGGCAGAGATAGAACAAGAGCATTACATAACTTCTGCTTTAGCGTTTGGAACGCTTCTTCTTGCTTGGGTCCCCACTCAAAAGGCTTCTTCTTCTGAGTCAAAGCAGTGAGTGGAACCGCAATCTTCGAGAAATTCGAAATAAATCGCCGATAATAACCAGCAAGACCAAGAAAAGATCGAATCTCTGTGGGTGTCGTCAGTGTATTCCAGTCCTTAATAGCAGCAATCTTGGATGGATCCACATGAATACCCTGCTCATTGACTATGTGACCCAAGAATTTAACTTCTTTAAGCCAAAATTCACACTTGGAGAATTTAGCAAAAAGTTGTTCCTTCTTCAGGAGTTCCAATGTTAAGCGAAGGTGTTGTTCGTGCTCGGCTCGAGACTTTGAATAAATCAAGATGTCATCAATAAAAACAATGACGAACTGATCCAAATAAGGCTTGCAGACCCTATTCATTAAGTCCATGAAAATGGCAGGAGCATTAGTCAAACCGAAAGGCATGACTGTGAACTCGAAATGCCCATATCTTGTGCGGAAAGCAGTTTTGGGAATATCTTCTTCGAGAACACGAAGTTGATGATACCCAGAACGCAGATCGATCTTGGAAAAACATGAAGCACTCTGCAGCTGGTCGAAGAGATCATCAATTCGAGGTAGGGGATATCGATTCTTGATGGTAAGCTTATTAAGCTCACGATAATCGATACACATTCGAAAAGATCCATCTTTCTTTTTCACGAAGAGGACAGGAGCTCCCCAAGGTGAAAAGCTCGGTCGGATGAATCCTTTATCAGATAACTCTTGAAGCTGTTTCGATAACTCTTGCATCTCCGACGGTGCAAGACGATAAGGTGCTTTTGCAATCGGGTTGGCATTGGGTACGAGGTCAATATGAAACTCGACTTGACGAACTGGAGGCAAACCAGGCAGTTCATCAGGAAACACCTCCGGATAATCCCGAACAATCGGAATATCCTGAATACTTTTGCTCTTGTCTTTCTCCTCGGTGACATGTGCCAGAAAAGCAACATATCCTTTTCGCAAGTAACTTTGGGCCTTTGTACACGACATAAGCTTCAAACCGCCAGATGGCTTCTCGCCACGAATCTCCAGAATATCGCCAGAAGACAAAGGAATATGAACAATCTTGTCGAAACAAACCACCTCAGCGTGGTGTTTGGTTAACCAATCCATTCCAATGATAATATCGAAACTCCCAAGTTGCATCGGTGTGAGGTCAATAGGAAAAAGATGGTTATCGAGATTCAACTGACAACCATGAATAACAGAATCGAGAATAAGTGGTTTACCAGTAGCAATTTCAACAGATAAGGGTTTCCTCAGTTTAGTTCTAGGTATCGCAAGCAAAGGCTCAAATGACAATGAAACAAAACTTCTATCGGCACCAGAATAAAAAAGAATAGATGCAGGTTGATTGTTAACAAGAAACGTACCATTGACAACCTCGTTGTCAGCCCTCGCTTCATTCGCATTCAAATTGTACGCTCGCCCACGAGCGGGATTCACATTGACATTGACGTTTGCATTCAGGTTTGCGTTAGCATTCGCGTTTGCATTCGCCAGCCTTGGACAGTTGTTGCGGAAGTGACCATACTCTCCACAATTAAAACATGAACCCGGTGGGAATCTCACAGCATTCCCCTGACCCTGAGCTGGAACCTGAGCAACCTGATTTTGTCCAAAACGACAAACATTGGCCATATGCCCAAGTCTACCACACGTCGTGCATTGTCTGCAAGCTTGTTGTGCAACGTGATGACCGTTGCAACGAGCACAGTGAGGTGCGGTACCAGCATACGCTTTCTTTGCAGGTGGCTGAGCCGGTGGGTTCTGCGGGTTCTGAGCAGTCTGTGCTGTAACAGCAAAATTTTGGGCACCCTTTCGCTTCTTCGATTTCTTCGACGTCTCTCCTTCCTTGCCCTTACCCTTTTTCTTGTTTTTCTCCGAATCAGTTGCCTTCTTTTTATCACCCTTGCGGGTGAGTTTACCCTTCCTGACTTGGGTCTCAGTCAGGGTAGCAGACAACTCTATTGCTTGGCGAAGGGTAGGAGGATTAACACCGGTCACAATCTCCAGAATAGAATCGGGTAGGCCATCGATATATCTCTCGATTGCTTTCTCAGGAGGGGTAACCATGGTGGGGCACAATAGGCTGAGTTCCTCAAAACGATTCGTGTAAGCACGGTGTTCAGCCCCATCTTGCTTTAAGTCCTCAAACTCACGTTCCAAAACTCGAATTTCGTGACGGGGACAAAACTCCTTCATCATGAGAGCCCGAAGCTCTGCCCATGTTTGTGCTAATGCCACTTCGGCACCCCTGTCGCGCATAATACCATTCCACCAGGTAAGCGCTCGCTTCTCAAATACGCTTGAAGCAAATTCAACCTTCTGCGCATTCGGACACTGCACATGTCTAAATGTGTTCTCGATGCTCTCAAACCACTGCAAGAGCGCAGTTGCTCCTTGCGACCCAGAAAACTTTTGCGGCTTCACAGAATTGAAGTTCTTGAAATTACATTGTGCGTTATTGTTGTTGTTATTATTGTTGTTGTTATTGTTGTTAAATATCTCGTGCACTTGGGTTACAACACCGGGAAGTACAGCAGCCACTTGCTGAGAAACCAGGGCTGCGATTTCTTCAATAGTAAAAGTTCGAGGATCGCGTCGAGGAGGCATTGTCTAACAAGGAAACAAGAGAATCGAGTGAGGTTGAAATTTAGGAAAAACAAAAGAGGTATTGACAAAACACAAGGAAGGCGATCATTTGTTTGTTACCTCGAACAAACAAACGACACGCAGTGACTAATCAAAGTAAATAGGTCAAAATAATGTATAGCGAAGACATGCTCGCCTATAAGTGAACACTCATCCCAAGAATTCCCAGGTAAGCACAACTGGTCTCGCGTCTGATGAGATATATACGAAGTGCTTGCCTAGACAGAAAACCCAGAATACAGGCATTCACCCTTCCAGTTTGCACGTGTTCACATTATTTAAAACCCAAAACCTTGACGAGATTTTGAAAACTCAAAGGGGTTCAAAACCTTATAATAAATTATTCAAAAACAGAAGATTGTTTTTCAAAAATCGTTTCGGAAAATTTGGTTTTTGTTTTGATAATCACCTAAGGATAGGTGATATGCATGTTTTAAGATCTAAACACAAGATAGCTTGTGTTAGGGTCCTAGAAAAGTTATAGTCTAGGTCAAAGAATTACTAATAACCTAATTCCCTATAACCATTGGCTTTGATACCAACTCTTCTGTCACACCCCGACCGCGTAAAACAACAAAGCGCGGCGGAAAACGTCGGGGCGTGTTGCAACAGAATTATCGTTTTATAACCATGGATACAAAAGTGTTTCGTTTTATTGAATATTAAACATTATCATTGTCTTAAAATAGAACAAACAAGTTACATATCGACTAATATTGTTTTATGTCACTAAGGCCTCGTCCAGATCCTACGTGACGCATGCATCCTAGCAAATCATCATCAAGCATCAACTCCTGAAACATATGTGAAAATACAGTCAGCAAAGAAATGCTGGCGAGTACATAGGTTTTATAGGAGTATTGGATTCATGGCTAGTTTAAATGTTGCAATACTTTATTAAAACCTTGTTTTGAAAATAGTATAATATTGCAACTTTATTAACCAACTCAAATCGAGCGGGTTATAGTTTATGAAACCTCGTAGCCATGATTCTTAACCCAAAAACCTTTGTTTTAGTAAAGCAAATTGTAAAACATCTCGTATTAACTCGTTAATAAAACTCGTATGTTACTTCGAAAACATCGTTGTGTGACATCGTTTTGCTATCGTTTACCCAAATCGTTTAAAATTGTTTAGAAATCGTTTACGTCGTCCAAATCGTTTAGAAATCGTTTTCATCGTCCAAATCGTCCTCGTTTTAATTGTGAATAACTTATATATGGTCGCCTCGCTAATAACATTCAAACCTTCGTGACTCGTCCCTCGTTTCTCGCATTAATAAACCACCATAGGGTAAATTAACAAATATCAGATTCAGTCGCTACCCACAACCCCCACACATAACCATGGGTGTAGTATGATAACGGGATTTGTCAGATCCTATGGTACCATAACCTAATACTGGTCGGCTTGATCATTGCTAATGAATGTCATTTGTTATGTAACCCAACCAACAAGTTCGTTCACATTATCGAAATCGTTATTAGTTTTGTATAAATCGTCTTAATCGTTTTTGAAACCATCGTTATAACATCGAAAATCGTTTTGATACCATCGTTAAAACCTTGAAAACATTTAGTACATATGAATCACCCCAAAACAATTGAAAGCAGTAAAATAGGGGAACTATGTACTCACATGTAGTGCAAAGTATCCTCAGTCAATAGAACTTCAACAACCCGAGCAAACCAGAGAAATCAAATAGTACCTAGTAATCGAATCACTAATCAAACAATAGACGCCTAAATCGGAAGATCGGACAGAATGAGGTCTTGTAAACCAAATGAGTGTTAGAACTCATGTGATATGGTTTAACAAAGCTGTAGGTCCCGTTTTTCCGGTGAGGATCGATAACGAAAACCTATCCTTGTTTATCACGAACACGGTAACGGGTGCGGAATCCCCGTGACGGTGCAAACCAAACAAAGTGTAAAACACACGCGTAACCAAAGATTCAATATATATTGATTAGGGATGAGTACAACCACAAACATATACAAACAATGTTTTTGACAGACTCTCTCTAAGTCTCTCGGCGCTCATCAGTTTCACACAGAAACAAATGAGGGTATTTATACTAGACAGACACAAAACATGACGAAACACAAATAAGGACCCGGCGAAACACTAAAGTCGACGAAACACATTCTGTTTCGTCGACATACACATTAATCCAATGTGTTTCGTCGATGTGTGTTAAGCCCAAAATAGAAGTCAAAGGCCAAACATGTCTTCGGCCCACATATGAATTTAAACGGCCCAAACATGTTTCTGTTTACAATTGTTTGCACAATTTAACATATGAGACAAACTAAGTGACATCATCATGACATCATCATGATGATGTCATGATGATGTGTAAACGGGATAGGTTCGCGGCGCTCCGTGCTTCGCGTGTCGAACTCTGGGGCGCACGACGGAGGAATGTCGTGACGTTGGGCTTGAGCCGGACCTAACCGTGTCGAAACCAAGTCGAACTGAGCCGAGTCGAAGCGAGCCGAGTCGCGTCCACATAAAGTGTACCAACAATCTCCCCCTTGGACGCTACTCGTGAGGTTCGTCTTCTGTGTCTTTTGTGTCGGAGGATCTTCAAAGTCTTCACGCGTCGTTAGAAGAAAGTGTATCAACAAAACTCCCTTTTTCATTTAGAAAGTGTGTTAACAAACTCCCCCTTAGAATGAACTCTCCATTGAGTTATGCCCGTGAATCTTTTGATCTTCAATTATTCAGATCCTTGTGGTGTTGATGAAGGGTCAGCGGCAACTCGATCATTTTTATCTTTTAAGTGCCTCCACTTTGTGTCTTCATTCCAATGTTTGTCATCGAACATGTTCTCCTCGCTTTTAGCATCTGCACATGCAAGAAAGCTAAACGCATAATGAGAACAACCGCTTGGAATATAGTTAACATTTAAACAAATGACACATATGAGATCAAATCTCAATCAACTACCAACCGACAACAGTTTGAAAGTTTAGAAAATGATCAATTTTAATCCTTTAACTTTCAAAACTTGTTAACTTCGACTGTTTATAAAGATGCAATTGTTTTCCGGCTTACAATCAGGATTTTGGGTAGGATAGACTCGAGTTCCAACATCAGTCAATCAAAAATAAACTAGAAGCAAAATCTTTTTGGATTTTATAAAGTTTAAATTAAAACACACCTAAAATCTTTTTGGAATTTTTTATTTTTCAAATGTAAAGACGGAAAGCAATAAATAAATATGTACAAAGATGCAGAAACTGAAAGCAGTAAACAAATATTTACAGACAATCTTTTTGCGAGTTTCGAGGGTAAGAGAATCATATCAGTGTACGGTCACGCCAAAACGCTCTTGTTGTTCTTTTAGTTAACAATTAGATAAGCATCCTATAACAATTATCGGTATTGTTGTCCACATAAGCTCAACTTATCAGATGTAATCATGGCGAGGGGATACGTTAAGGTATGATTTATACTTACCGACCGGTGTTCATCCACACACGACACATTCCCGTATCAAGGTATGCGCGAGAGTTCATCTTACCGGTGAGTATACTGTTTATCATCCGTTTGACCGTATAAAAGATGTGAGAAACTCACTTATTTGATTGAAAACAAGCCCTATGTGATAGAATCACTTATTGATGAGGAACTTGATTTTCATATGCATGAGGGCACAGGAGCAAGTCCGTGAACAGGTCAGTACTTCCGTACAGCAGAGAGACGAACTTGAATCCCGGATAAATGTGATATATAATCACTTGTTTGTTTGGACATGTGATTGTTGATCACTTATTGAGGTCGAATGCAATATGTACACGTATGTATAGTATCATGGAAGATCTTAGACTTCGTCTCCGTTATTTTTACGGTTTGGGATACAACCATGATACCCAGATGATAAACAGCATAAAGACCGAATATCTCAGAACCTCGGCAATCTCTCAAACGAAATTTCGGTACTAAGACCATATGCCAATGTGCGGTTCCCACCTGGTCTTCAGTCGATTTAAGATTTATAGCACCCTGCACACTTTAATATGATTGTGAGCCTACCGATACATCTTATATAGAGCTGCTTAACATATTTCATTTTGCATTCCAGTTCGAAGAGGTTTAGACAGACCACTGATCTACTATCATTTTCTCTTTTTCTCGCCAGGAAACTCATTTTTGTTTTTCCAATGTTTTTGCGTTTTGAAAATTTTCATTGTTTTTGAATTTTTCAAATTTGGATTTACTCCCCCTAAAATCAACAAACTAAAAGAAATTTAAAAAAACACAAATATTTACAAAAACGATTTCCTGATGTCGGTTTAACTCATGGTTTTACCTCAATGCCGTTTACCAAAATTAAATTTTAATCAGAATTGATTTATCGAATTTTGGAAAAAATCAGTTGGCACGTCGGTAAGCGGTGTGGACCATGACAACATTGACGAGTTTCATATTGAAACAATCACGTGTGAGGTGATATTCGAGTTCAACGTGTCAGGTCAAAGAGTGCTACACGAGATAATAATTCAAAAAGCAGCTTAAATATCGACAAGTATAGGAGAGATTAGTAATTTAAAACCGTATCCTGCAACTGCTTCGTGCATTGCCAGGAATCTGAGCGCTCTCCCAAACTGGATATCCACCCGGTGTGGACTTCAAAGTCGATTTTGTAGCTACTGAGAAATCTCTTGACAGCAACAAGATCAGAAACCGTTGGGTCCGGCTGGTCTTCCACATTGCACCAGCGAAGGTCTTTGTCTTTCTCTTAAGAAGTAGTGTGCGGTTTATTCAATCCACGCCAAGGCATCCGCACACCCGGTAGGTTTGTTCAACAAACACATTTTCTTCAATCACACCACGAAGAAATGTACACTGCACGTGCATCTTGTGAATTATGAATCTTCAGACGTGCTACAGGTGCGTACATTTTGATTGAATCTATCCTGGGGACCCGATCAAAGCCTTGAACAATCAAACTTTTAAATGATTTTCATTTTGTCGAAGCTTTCACTCTCTTTCGACAGACAATTCTGTCTTCTTTTTCTTTTTCTTCTCTCCATCAAAGGCAACCACTCCTAGAAATAACAATATCTTGGAACTTTGAGTCACCTATCTTGTGCATGGACACTCCACTATCAACAATCCGATGACTATCGATAGTTCCTCCTGGAACATCCTGCACACTCACTCAGAGATTAGTTGGAGAGGAGGACCCAAGCCTTCATAGACTTGGGTTGTCCCTGAGCATCAAGAAATGTAATTTCAATTTCTTGAAGGTCCTTAAATTGCAAGCCTCCTCCTGAATCCTCACCTGTTTTTGGTTTCCAAGTTTGTTTTTGTTTACCGGATTGTGTATTATTTACAGATTTAGAAATCTCCGGTTTTAACGGTTGTGACAAAATTGGTTTCCTTTTAACAGTTTCTGGTTTTAAAGCTTTTTCGATCACCTTCACATTTTGACGTCGTTGTTTTGTTTCCTGTTCTTTAACAGTGCGTTTGTCAGTTTTTGGTGACACAGGACGACGTTGTTGGTGACCTTGTTCAGAAGGGGGTCTTTCCACAAAATTTGGTTTGGGCGAGTTTGTGCAGTCTTTAATGATGTGCCCAAACTTCCCACACTTAAAACATTTTCTCCTTTCAACAAACTTAGGAGAATCTGATCGACGGCCTGACGTTGAAGTTGTAGACCCTGAGGTACTAGCTTTACACTCGTTTGTGTGTTGGGTGTAATTGTTTTGAGCGTTACGTTTTAAAATCTTGACTTGTTGGACAAAATCGGTGTTTGATTTGTTTTCAAAAGTCTTAATTTTATCAGTACCATTGGATGCTACAAATTTAACATCATTGTTTTTCTTCTTGAAACGAGCTCCTTTTGTTTCAAATTTTGATTTAGAAACATTAGGCCTTTGAGCTCGTTGAACTGGTTGTTTGCCCTTAGGAGCAATAGGTTGTTGCTTTGTTGGTGATTTTTGATTTCCAAATTGCTTTTTGATTTCAGCCTTAGGAACTGGATCACATTGAGTTACAATAACTCCAGGAATCAACTTTCCCAAAAACTTACTTGTGTTATTTTCAAAAACACTATCAATCGATGAAGGATTGACATTTTTAATTGGAAATTCATTATCTGAGTAAATTTTAGAATCACCCACCAAGGTATACAACACGTTATTACTCCTAACAGTAGACACTGTCTCAGTGATAGGATCTATCTCTTGTTTAACAGCAGATGATTGCACAACAGGAGTAGGAGGATCACACAGAATGTGATTCTCAAAAGGCACTTCTACTCCTTTGTTCTTCTCAAGAGATTTATCCTCATCACTCACATCTGGTTCATCATCGGACGAATCATAATCCTCAACAGTTGGAGGACTTTGACTCACTGTTGTTGAAGTTTCTGTTTCAACAGATGAGGTTCCCGAGGAATTGTTCGGTTTGAACCCTAATCCAGTAGTAAATTCCTCATAATTAAGAGGCACACTGGGTTCAAAACGAGGCATATCCTCTTCATCAGGTGGTGGAGCATAATTGTGTCTCAAAGGGGGCGGACATTTCTTATACCCAACACCACTCACGTTTCCCTTCAGTTGTTGAACGTCAATAATGTGATCGAGCACAAATCGGGAGTTAGAATAACTCTCCAACTTTTGCTTGATTGCATCATGCTCGCATTTGGCAATGGCTAATTCCTTTTTGGTTTCCTCAACAATATTAATGTAATTGTTAATACTAATTTGTTTATGATAAACAACTTTGGTAGTTTCGGAAACACTTTTCTTTAAATTTTCAATTAAAGATTTAAAGTCCTTTTCATTTCTTGTTAAAGCCATATTTGCCTCTTTGCACTTTGACATCTCAACAACCAAACTTTGATTGTGACCATGAATTGTGTCACATTCAAGTTTCACTCTATCACATTCCTGTTTCATATAAGCACAATCACTACATATTCTAGGAGTTTCGGATTTTACCTGACTTGTAGAAGCTGTGACATTAGCCATAAAGGCAGTCTGAGAAGAGAAAGATCCGTCTTCAGTGAGAATCTTCTCCATTTCTTTTGATGTAGCATCAGCTTTCTTGATCAAGTCAGAATTTTGACATTTCATCTCCTTGGCACTCTTGGTATTCTTGATAATTTCAGCATAAAACGCTGATTGTGAGTCCGTACTCCATCCATATGGACTCGTACAACTCATATTTGATGTATGTGAGTGAAGAACTGATCACACTCTTGAAAACAGACTGTTATCACACTTTTGGAAGTCCTCTGTTAAAAAATTGACAAGTATCTCGACGAAACACTTTCAACGAAACACTTGTGATGATATAAGGCGACGAAACAGAAAGCTGAACTTTTTGCGACGAAACAGAAAGCTGAACTATTTGCGACGAAACAGAATGCTGAACTATTTGCGACGAAACAGAAAGCTGAACTATTTGCGACGAAACAGAATGCTGAACTATTTGCGACGAAACAGAATGCTGAACTATTTGCGAAGAAACAGAATGCTGATTATTAATGAACGACGAAACAGATGGATGTTGATTTAAATAAGAGCCGAAACTTATGATGTTTTAGATAAGATTTTTTGGAGTTGAGTTGGTGAGAAATTTTCAAGTAACCTTATCCTTTACTGACAAAAGACACAATTTTCAAACAACACACATGCTTATCTTCTTTTCAAGGCTTCTTTTACAGTAAACAATTATGGCTTTGTGCACACAAGTCAAATTAATATATTATACTCAACAAACACCTAAACTTAAATAATAAACAGATCAAACATAGATATTTTTATGAAAAATATTATGAACACTATGAAGAACACCAACAGTTTCGATGAGTTTTTTTTAGTTTACCGGCCACCGGAAAAATTTCCGATCACAAATTTTTGCATAAACTTTCAACAAAAACCAAATGTTAACATGTAGAAATGCAAAATGATAAGGTTTTCACTAAAACTTATAGCAAAACAACACGATTTTGACTGATTTTTGAACAATTTTCCAGAAAAATATGAAACTTTTCAAGAACAAAAATCTGAAAAACACTTAAAACAACTTGTTTCAAACATGACAATGTTTGGTTTTAAACAAGGAAAAGAGCCAAGGCTCTGATACCAATTGTAGGTCCCGTTTTTCCGGTGAGGATCGATAACGAAAACCTATCCTTGTTTATCACGAACATGGTAACGGGTGCGGAATCCCCGTGACGGTGCAAACCAAACAAAGTGTAAAACACACGCGTAACCAAAGATTCAATATCTATTGATTAGGGATGAGTACAACCACAAACATATACAAACAATGTTTTTGACAGACTCTCTCTAAGTCTCTCGGCGCTCATCAGTTTCACACAGAAACAAATGAGGGTATTTATACTAGACAGACACAGAACATGACGAAACACAAATAAGGACCCGGCGAAACACTAAAGTCGACGAAACACATTCTGTTTCGTCGACATACACATTAATCCAATGTGTTTCGTCGATGTGTGTTAAGCCCAAAATAGAAGTCAAAGGCCAAACATGTCTTCGGCCCATATATGAATTTAAACGGCCCAGATATGTTTCTGTTTACAATTTTTTGCACAATTTAACATATGAGACAAACTAAGTGACATCATCATGACATCATCATGATGATGTGTAAACGGGATAGGTTCGCGGCGCTCCGTGCTTCGCGTGTCGAACTCTGGGGCGCACGACGGAGGAATGTCGTGACGTTGGGCTTGAGCCGGACCTAACCGTGTCGAAACCAAGTCGAACTGAGCCGAGTCGAGTCGCGTCCACATAAAGTGTACCTACAAAAGCCTACATCCTAAATCAGAACCTAACCTAAGTGCTTTCGACCCATCGTGACCCATTAAGGTAACTTATGCTACTTTAACGCGTCGTGCGCGCAAAGCGTATTCGAGACATCTAACAAGTCCTATGACAAGTATTATATGCCTATACATGTTTTATCATGTTGTATAATCAGTTATGTACAAACGTTTAGGTTACATAAGCTAAATTACCAATTATACATGAAAAGGGTATTTTGGTAATTTACCTAAGGCATATAAACTACTTATCATACAACTACTCAAACGATGTGACCATAAGGTATAACCTCGGAAGGTTATTCCCTATATACTATGGTCACCTAATGTGTTTGGTCGGATCCTAATGATCGACCAAATGGGTCGGGTTCGAAGGTATAAGCGATTTATCAGATCGCTTACCCTTACGACCCTAGACAACGTGGTAATCAGTAGGCATAGTCACAAGGGACTATAACCATCGTGATTACAATCACGTTGCGAAGTTCAAATGAACTTCGCATTGACCATAAACTGGTCAACGCAGAAAGTCAAACAAAGTTTGACTTTCAGACTCGAAAAGACTCGAAAAGCAATAAAAGAATGAAAGAATACTTACGAAGGGTCCCCGAATGCTAATCTAGATCAAAATAACTCAGGTATGAAACAATGGTTCCAACTTAGAGTCTTTTTTATCAGATTCTTGTGGGTTTGAAGCAAATGGGGGTGGGTATTTATAGTTTTCGGGTAACCGTTAAGATCATTTCGTGGAAACCGTGCTCGAATCTTGTACGTACACTTGTTGGAAAGTTATGGTGACTAAAAATGGCTTCTAATCAGCTGAAAGGGCAAGTGTGGGTTTGTGGTTGAGAATTAATCAGCTGTGATCAGCTGACTAATCGATCTTATCTGTTCTGGGAGGCTGACGCGGGCCGCGTAAGGATACACACAAATCTTACGTGGGCCGCCTGGCCATGTCTGATCAGAATCAATTTTGCTAAATGACAGTTTCAGTCCCTGTTATGTGTTTAAGCCATTTCCGACATTTTTAAGGCCCGTTAAGCCATCGTTAAGGCCCTAAAATGATGCCTAAACATTGTGGACATGAAATATGCTCAAAAATATGCCGGATATTGGTTCGTTTGGTCGTACGAACGCGATGTTCGCTTAATTACGATGGAATGCGCACAAGCGCGAAAAACGATCCAAATGACGCAACGAATGGATCTTTCTTATGCCAAACACTAAAATAAAATATTTTAGTGCTTACATAAATTTTTGGATGTCTGGATGTATTCAGAACGTAAGATATGCGCGAAAGTGCAAACTTGTGCACTTTTTGACACTTTTAGTCCCTGAATGAGCATAAAGTTTATTTTAGCATACCGTACCCCTCAAAGCCTATTTCTAAGCTTTGTAAAGGATATTTAGGGTATGTTTAACTTATGATCAAGTTCCGGAATGTTCATTACTGTGTAAATCCTCATAGTTTCACAGTTTGACACAATTAGTCCCTGTGATCGAATAGACTTGTTTTCAACACACCAAACCATTCAAAACTTATTTCTAAGTTATGTAAAGGTTATTTAAGGTATGTTAAGCCTATGTCACTATTCCGGAGTGTTTGTTACATTAAACTGGTTATATTTACGCATCTGTGCTCGTATAACCTTCCAGAAAGCGATTTAAAGCTTGAAATCGGAATCGAATCGAATCGAATTGTAAAACCACCAAACATAAACACACACTTAAAGACATCAAAACACATATAATAACACCAAAGAACATTGTTTTATTAATAATCAACATTGTTTTACATCGTACATCGATTACAGAGTACAGTTGTCACAGACAGGAATCACCCAAATCCGGTCGGTGGTCTGTTTGGAACGAAGTTTAACATTTATCACGGAGTCGGTTAACCTCGTGGATAGAATCCAGATCTTGAGCCGTATAACCACTGAAGTGATTTGTAAACCGGCTCAGGTTCCGTTTCTACTGGTTGGAGTGAAAAGAGTTGAAGAAAGTTGGGAAAATCCATCCTTCAATCCTTTTCACCATGCATATGTTCAGATCTATAAAAGTTCCTTGTTTGTTTATGTGGAAATCGGCTGGTTCCAAGTCATTCTTGGTGGATTGAGGCCAAAACATGGAGTTCTTCAAGAACTCATGATGACATCATCCTAGAACACTTGATTCTTGGTGATTTCACGGTTAAAAGTTTAGATTTGAAAGATAGAAAGGTGTAGGAGTGTGTATAGATCAAGAAAGTACAAGATTTAGGACGAAAACTTACCGGAATCGAGAGAAATCTGAGAAAAGGTGAGTTGAGCGTGCTGGTCGAACAGAGGTTTCCAAAAGTGGTAAAGAATGACAATGACAAGGGTATTTATATGATGACAAAAGAGGAAAGGGCTGGTCGATCGGCTGGCAGCTCGATCGGACAGCCTGTCCGATCGGACAGCAGTCCGTTCGGCTGGCTGTTCGATCGGCTGGGAAGCCTGATCGATCGTTTGCTCCTTTCGAGTGTTTTGCGCGACGATTTCTGATATTTCGATTTTGATTGCGAGCGGTTCGATACGATAGGGTTTCCTAGTCAAATTACTTTCAGTCCCAACTACTTCGTGTCTCGCGTGATCTATTTTCCACCATCTATCATAGTTCAATTGTGATTCGAGTTCGAGTTGATAGCATTCGAGTTTCGATTGAGTTCGCTTGATTACACAACACAACATAAATAAACATGCACAGGTAACACGTAAGGCACACACACACGTATGAACAACAAGTAAAAATAGGTAGCTCGAGTTGTGATTTGATGTCGATTCGGTTAGCATAGCTTGACTATTAGTTGATTAACTTTATCGCATTGTTACTTCCTATAGTTCACGGTCGTAGGTCGATTGAAATACGATTAATACTCATCGATTATTTCAATTAACAACACTTACTCCACATAATATAAATAAAATAAAGACATTTCTACAAGTCAAGTTGCGCGAAAACGGTCGTTGACTTTGACCTTGACTTTGACTTTCACTTACGAAAACACGGGGTGTTACACTTAGGGCCTGGACCAAGTAATGTGTTTGATCAGACTAATTTTACTGGGCCACAAACAAATTATTTTGGGTCTGTTATGTTTGATAATCAAGTTGGGCCTGGTTGCAATCAGTTTGGATCTAATCATTTTGCTCAATGGGCTGGAATGTCAAATGGGCAACAGTTTGGGCTTATGACAGATTTGTCCACTATTTGTGATAAAGTGGACTCTTGGATACCCGATTCTGGAGCGACCACCCACATGACAGCTGATTCTTCTCTTGTTTTTGGAGTCGTTCCTTACACTGGCTCTGAGCGTGTTGTTGTCGGCAACGGTACGTCACTAGCTATTACTCATATTGGATATGCCTCACTTCATTTGTCTAGTCGTACTGTTTTACTTAAACACGTTCTAGTAGTTCCTGGCATTGCCAAGAACTTACTGTCTATTACACAGCTTGTTATTGATCATCCCATTGCTGTTATTTTCTCACATCTTGGGTTATCCATTCAGACGCTCGATGGATAACCCCACCACCACACACGTGGTAGTCCACACCAGCTATATTCATTGACTGCGATTGCTACAGTTCCTCGAGAGACGTGGCACTCTCGACTTGGACATCCGTCTGATGCTGTTTTAGCTAGATTTCCATTTTTACACTTTGCGAATAAATCCGTATTTTCACATTGTGCTGCTTGTAGTATCGCGAAATCTAGACGTTTACCATTTGAGACTATTGTTACACATTCTGTTGTACCTTTACATGTGATTCATTGTGATATTTGGGGCCCATCCCCTGTTATGTCTCGTGATGGTTTCAGATACTTTATTACGTTCATTGATGATTTTAGCAGATTTACATGGATTTATCCGTTGACACATCGTTCACAGGTGGTTGAGTCATTTCATCATTTCAAACCGCTTGTTGAGAATCGCTTCTCATGTTCCATTAAACATCTTTAGTGTGATGGTGCTCCAGAGCTTATTCATGGACATATGGCTCGATATCTTTCTGAATCGGGAATTATCTATCGCATTTCATGTCCATACACACCCCAACAAAATGGGGTTGCTGAGCGTGAAAACCGCCATCTTTCAGAGATTGCTCGAGCACTTTTGTTTCATGCACGTTTACCAAAGAAATTTTGCTATGACGCTTATGCTACTGCAGCATTTCTCATTAACCAGACTATTCACTACTCTGTATAGTTGAGTTAGTTAGAATTAGTTGAGATAGTTAGTTGTGTGTGAGTGGTCTATAAATAGGTATTGTATTAACTGTGAATGTAATGAGAAAGTGATCTGTTGTCTGATATCTCTTACAATAATAATATGACTGCATCTTGTTGTAACTCTTTCAACATTCAAGATTTTGGGGTCCTAGAGTTGCAAGATGTCCTCCTATGAAACATGTTCAGCTCCTCATTATGCTGATTGGCTCAAATGTAGAAACGCTTATGCCCCGCCAAATAAGATATACTTCAAATGCAACATATACAACCATTAAAGCGGTTACTACGCAAGTAAAGGCGACCCCGCTTACTTGTTCAGCAAGAAACTGTTGTAACAGGTAAGCGTTTATAGCTATAAGAAATGTAGCCACAAGCCATGAGATTGTCTGCAAAAAAATCATAAGAAACACAACATTTTAAAATCGAAATTCACATTAACTTTCATGGGATTTAGCCAAAACTTATGTTCGATTTATATGATCACACCTTTAGAACTGGGCCGATTGCGAAAACACCCATGAGATCCTCTTTGGCGACCAAACATAACAAAGGAATGAGAGCAAAAGGAAACTGAAGGGACTGGAGCACGTTAAGCCATTCGTTTAAGACATCCAACCTGTTCTCCGATGTATTAAAAATTATCGCAACAATCAATGTGGGAACGATTGCGCAACTTCTTGTTATCAAGGCCCGGGCCCATTTCTTTACTCCGAGATTTAGAAAACCATCCATGATAAACTGGCCTGCATGTGTACCAGTAATGGTGCTACTTTGTCCAGCTGCTAGTAACCCGACAGCCCATATATACAAAATTGGTACCAACCCGCCACCAAACCTCTCTTCAAGAAACTGGCCCGCGTTTCTGAGCCCTATTGTATCAGCAATAGCAGTACCAAAAAAGGCCTTTGCAAAAACAGTTGTTACGAAAAGATTAATAACAAAGGTGATAGAGAGTGCTGTAGTGGATTCAATCGAGTAGTATCTTAGAGCTTCACGAACTCGACCAGTTTGTTTGGGGTCAACTTTTCTTGATTGTACAAGTGCCGAGTGTAGGAACACATTGTGTGGAGTTATCATGCAGCCAACAACTCCCACAGCTTTTTGTATTGTTTTGGAGTTGAGTTTTGGAACCACAAGACCTTTAAAACAAGAAAAAAGTGTTGGAAGTTTAGTGTGAATGAAAGTCTCAAGTTGGTAATTCACCTTGTCCCACATCGGTGTGGGAGTGAAAAGATAGGCTATTTATAAGGTGAAACCTTAATGAAGCCTTTGAAGTCGTATGACATGTTTTACCACAAGTCCTACCCGCGCGCGCGCAGGGGGGGGGTGCAAAAAATGGAACCGGATTTAGTTGAACTCGTGTATGCGGACACGAATGCAGCTCCGAAAACCCGGGCTTGCGAGAGACAGTTTGCACTCGAGGCTGGCTAATTATTTTTTAATTAGTCATTAAAACTGTAACGGTTGGGCTAGTGAATAAGTTTTAAACTGAATGACCATTATCAGTTGGGCTAGTGAATAAGTTATTATTATCAGTTTTTAAAACTGTACTAATGACCATTATCAGTTTTAAAACGGTTTTCAAATCTCTGCAATAATGTCCAGAATTCGGTTATGAATTCTGTGACTATATAACTAGACCATACCAGCGCAGTTGAAACACACCAAATACAGACAGCTTCTTCTCTTCTCTGCAACGGCATTCTCCTGCTTCTTTTCAGGCAAGTGCTCAAGTCCGGCAGTGCGCTGTTGCTGCTTCGAACCGGCGTACCCTGGGAACAGACGGCGAATCTGTTTAAGGGAATTGTGTCAAACACAAGCCCGGTTCATTCTTCTCAGATAAAGGAGGGGAGATTGAGATGGTTTGGGCATGTAAAGAGGAGGCAATTGACAGCACCAGTTAGAGCAGTAGAAGGCTTAACTGTGGAAGGGAGGAGGAGTCGAGGTAGGCCCAAGTTGACTTGGGATGAACGGATTAGGAAATATTTGCTAGAGTTACACCTCCTCTCTGAGGACATGGTCCAGGATAGGGATTTATGAAGATGTATGATTAAGGTTAAGTACTGTTAGAAGTAGATTAATTCATTATGTCTGAGCATTGAGGCAGATGTTCAGCGTCTCTCTATGGTCTACGCAGATTGTGCATTGATTGTGTTTTGCATATATGTTACCTATCCACCATTTTATTATTATTATTATTATTCTTTTTTAAGATATGTGTGGTTTCACGCTTTTATGCTATATGTCTTTGGTGTCGAGGGTCTCTCTGGAAGCAGTCTCTCTATCCTTAGGGATAGAGGTAAGGTGTGCCTACATCTCACCCTCCTCATACCCTATCAATAGCTTTGGTATTTGTGAGATTTACTCGGTACGATTGATTGATTGATCAATAAGATGCATTGAAATGGAGAGTTTGTTAAATAAAAATAACGTTAAAAAATAATATTCATTGTTACTATGGTGACTATGGTCAGTCAAGTCTCTCTTTCGAAAAAAAATGTTAAAAAATAATCCCTTTGATAACAATAGTTTTGGGGGTAAGTCTAGCATCATCTTTTTGACCAAAGCATTATGACCATCTCCAATGGGATAGGCGCCCATGGAGTGACGTGGAGCCGCAGAGTGTGCCCGTGAAGAGGAAATCCTTCTGCAAGCGGAACGAGCAGGTGATCTAAAAGGGAGAGAGTAAACCAACGCGGTGGGTAGTCAAAGTGTATGTTGCCTCTTTGTTAGAGATGGTATAAACTATGTATGCTACATATCAATCAAGTATTAGCAAAAGATAAGAAAATTTTACCAATCCAAGACAGTGATGAGAACACCAGCCCAAAGTGGCAAAGACCCATTAGTCAAAATCTTGAGAGCAATTGCACTCCCAATGACTTCTTGAATATCAGCTCCAATAAGCGCCAATTCAGCCATAACCCACAATAACTTTCCAGCCCAATATGGGTACTCCTCCCTACACAGTTCAGCCAAATGTCTCCCAGTGGCTACACCAAGCCGAGCCGAAAGAAGCTGAACAAGCAGCCCAATACCAGTCGTCCACAAAAGCAACCACAACAGTGAATAACCCGCAATCGCACCCGCCTGAAGATCACCTTCCAAGTTACCCGGATCCAAGAACGCTATGCTCATTAAAAACCCAGGCCCGGTGAACAGCCATAGCTTCCGCCACGAGAACTGTGGCGTTGCGTCGCTATTGGAGCCGAGTAATTGCTGGTGGTGCTCCGAAGACATGACTAGTTTAACGTGTTATGCTACTAGAGTGCATGAATAATTTAGAAGATGGGGTGTTATTGATGAAGATGTGCATGTGGGGACTACTCTCAATCATACAAAGAAGAATAAAATCATCATCTTGCGGTACAACACAAAACTTATCCAATCAAACAAGATAATGGTACCAAATTGGCGAACAAAGTACCGCCATATATCTTGATGGATCAGGATATCTAACTTAAAATAAATATAAAACGAATCACTTAATAAACACAAGCAACCAATTGATATTAATTTGTACTTCATAGTGGGGGAATGCTATCTGCATTTATGGAACACTTTAGTTCATAAGAAGTAACAAAGTAGACAAATTCCTTGATTGAGATGATGTAAGATGAATCTATGACTTACTACATTAACGGTCATTGTGATTATGTTAAAGTATGTCCACCCGGTTCTGATATCATCTCTATAATTTGAGGATAAGTGTAGGTTTTACCAACTATTTCACGCGATCCCATCCCCAAAATGCGGATGAAATTTAGGGACTCACTTCCCATTCCCCATATTTAGGGACTATCTATTTATTCCCCCATCCATCTATCTCTCGTATATATTCTGTTCATCTTGTAAATAGAAGAAAGAGAAAAAAATGAAAAAATAGGCATGGAGTTTTTATAATATGAACAAAATTTAGAGATAAAAGTGATATTGAGTTATGTATAAGGATGAGAATGAGAAACCGGATGTGAATGCTCTTATGCAAACTTATTAAGTAAGGAGAGAAAGGGATACAATACAAGACACTGTATTTTTGCATCTATGATTGTTCGGTCTTCGAATCAGACTCGAAAAATGAAGGTTAATTTTGAATAATTAGTAAAGTTGAGGGTTTATTTAATATGTTTTATTAAAGTTTGGTTTATTTTAGGTAAGTCTTGGAGAGAAAGTTTAGTAATTGGTTTAGGAAAGGTTTAATATCTTGGAGGAGAGCAAGTTTAGTAGTATTATAAATAGGGGTCTAGGTTATTGTTTTTATTTGTCCTTTTTCTTTGTAAGTCCGTATGTTCGTTTGATTGAATAGAAAGAGTCGTGGGTTTGTCCCCCCAATATCTCGTGTTCGTGTTTGTTGATACGGTTGTTTGAACCGTCTGGGCCAACAATTGGTATCAGAGCTACGGCTCATAATACACACGGCAGAAACGATTCTCAGAAAAGGTTTGATTACCCGTTGTTGTTGCCGTTCTTTATTGTTCCGGTTTGCTTGCCATCGATCAGAAAGCCCTTTTAATATTCTTGTAGTGCTCTTCGTTCAAAGAAGTTGTTATCAAATAACAAAAAGGAGTCTTAAAGTTGATCTCGATCAAATAAAGAAAAATAGATAAAAGCAATATAATTATTTTGTTGTTGCTGTTGATCGTACCAAACAAACAAAAAAGAATTTATTTCTTAGAAGTTGGAGTTTGTGTCCATGGCTTTATAACCTAGTGGCATCTTGGTGGTAGAATAAAACTTTGGGACCAATAGGTCTTGGGTTCGATTCCCGCAAGGGGGGTTTTTCCCATATTTATTGGGTTTCCTCCTGAATTGGTGTATAAGCATTATGCCTATTGGAGATGGATATGATATGGTGGTTCCACTTGTGGCACCATGACACTCCAGTGGTGCGTCAATGATCCAAATTTGTCGTTCAAAAAAAAAAAGAAGTTGGAGTTTGTGCAAGAGAACAAAGAAAGGAAGTGATTTTTTCTTTGTTTTGATTCATAAAATCGTAGTGTTCAAGATCGGAAAGTCGGCTACAATTTCTTATTAATTGAAATTTACATGAAGGCAAATCATGGCGGGTGATAAAGAAGGCAACTCAGGAACGGTGAAAGAATCGATGGGCGGGTTTGTTTTGCAAGCACCGAAATTAACTTCGACCAACTACGCGGCATGGTCGGTTATGGTGAAAGTTGTTTTGGGAGCGAACGGTTTGCAAGATGCGATTGACAAAGAAAAGGGACCGGGAATTGAAGAAAGAAAGAAGTTTATGACCTTAGGTGTCATCTTCCAGATCCTACCTGAAGACGTGATGCTTCAGATGGCTAAGTATTCAGAACCGAAAGATGTCTGGGAAGCGCTAAGAGTTCGTTATCTTGGTGCATAAAGAACGCAGAAAGCTCGTATTCAAATGCTAAGAAGCGAGTTAGATGGATTGAAGATGAGTGAGACAGAAAGTATTGATGAATATGCAGCGAAGCTGGGTGGAGTACAATCGAAGTACAAGAGCTTGGGAGCAACCCTCGAAGAAGAGGTCGTGGTGAGAAAATTCTTGAACTCTATGCCTGATAAATATTTAAAAGAATGAAGAAGGAATGTGGTATTTAGACAATGGTGCAAGTCATCACATGTCAGGAAAGAAAGAGTTTTTCACTACCTTGGATGAACAAGTTTCGGGTCAAGTAAAGTTTGGTGATGGATCCGAGATTGAAATCAAAGGTAAAGGTAATGTAACCGTGGTAAGTAAGAATGGCGAAAAGAAAACGTTTTGTGATGTTTTCTACATGCCTAAGTTAAAAACCAATCTTCTTAGTTTGGGACAATTGGATGAGAAGGTTGCAGGATTGAAATAGCCAATGGGATGTTAAGGCTACATGATCAGAAAGGAAGACTGTTGATGAAGGTTCAGAGAAATCTGAATAGAATGTACAACATCATGCTTCAAGTATGTTGTAATTCTAACAAAATTGAAGATGAAAAGAAAGAAAGTCCTGATGTGAAACCGATTATGAAAGTGAGGGAAATTCGGTTTGGAACGATTCCAAAGGGTTTGTTTGGACTTCGTGAAAGTATTGGTCAAGAACGAGCTGAAGAAAAGAAGCAAGTCAAGAAAGAAAGTACCGTAGGTACGAATGCAAAGTTTGAATAACTAGTGAAGCAAGTATGCTATAGACAATTGAAAAGGATGAACAAAGGCAAGAAGAAAAACAATTCAATATTAAGGGGGTGAATGAAGGTTAATCTTGAATAATTAGTAAAGTTGAGGGTTTATTTAATATGTTTTATTAAAGTTTGGTTTATTTTAGGTAAGTCTTGGAGAGAAAGTTTAGTAATTGGTTTAGGAAATGTTTAATATCTTAGAGAGCAAGTTTCGTAGTATTATAAATAGGGGTCTAGATTATTGTTTTTATTTGTCCTTTTTCTTTGTAAGTCCGTATGTTCGTTTGATTGAATAGAAAGAGTCGTGGGTTTGTCCCCCCAATATCTCGTGTTCGTGTTTGTTGACACGGTTGTTTGAACCGTCTGGGCCAACAAAAAACTCAAAATTTAATTCAAATTCCAAACTCGAATTTGGTCTTGTATATCCGTATTCAATTCGAAACTCGAATTCAATTATGCATTTTATTTTTATTTTGTATATACACATAGGGTGACTAGTGAAGAAGGTGATCACTACCTTGGATTAGTGAATAAACATAAAGACACTTTATTGTGATAGTGTGTTGAAGAAGGTGACCAGTGAGTGGACTAGTGAGGAGTTTGTATGAGTGATCTCTTCCGTTCAAGAGAAGATTTTAGTGGAGAAACTCTCAATTGAAGAATCGAAGAAAGAACATAGAGTTGACCGATTAACGTTCGCTTGAACATCTATAAATCGGTTTTGTTTTTTGTTTTTTTTTTAACTCTTCACATTTGTCATCTATTAACATTATTGGGTCTTAAACAAGATTAAACATTTCAAGTTAGTTTCAATCTAAGAAAATCTATTGAACCCCCTACTCTCATATTTTGCAATTGGTTTCATAGCAAGTTGTTGTCGTTTTTCAAGCAAAGTAATTTTTTTTCAAAACTTGAGTCAGATTCATGGCTCAAAACTATGTAAAAGGGAATTCTACACCTTTGTTAAACAGTGATCAAAGTTTTTGCTATTGGAAACAACGTTTTAAAACCTATGTTAAAGCTAACGACATAGATCTTTCGTAAATTATTGAAAGTGAAGATCTTGTTCCAACTAGGGAAGATGAACAAACCAAAAGGAGTGTTCCCGCACCTAGAGATACTTGGACAAGTGAAGATAAGAAGCAATGGCGGATCTAGAAAGGTTTGTAAAGGGGTAACATTTCAAAGAAAAGGGGTAATGAAATCGAAAAAACGTCAAAGTTTTCCAAAATTTACACTACCGTCGGAGCGTTAAGGGGTAGCGGCTACCCCTTATTATATAGTAGGTCCGCCCCTGATAAGAAGATGATTTCCAAGAATGTGGAAGCTAGATCAACTTTTTATAATGTTTTTGCGAAGAAATGAACATGAACGAGTTTTTATGTGCAAAACCGTTGATGAAGGTTGGAATACTCTTTATTTATAACCCACTAAAGTAACCCTCAGGTGGTAATAGGTAACATGATTGAATTATTTGTACATCAATATGAACAATTAAATATCGATGAATATGAAAAGGTTGATAAGGGTTATTATGCAAGATTAATTTAATATTGTTGTTACTAGTCTTAAAGTTACTCTTAATAGTTATCCTAACAATCAATGGGGTAGTGGTCCATTGTCAAAAGCGAACTTTTTAAACACCTTGGAAATGGGAGGTCTTGGGTTTAAGTTCCATAGACAACAAAAAAGCTATCCAAACAAACATTATGTATGAATTTAAAAAAAAAAAATATTTCTTAATTGTGATTAGATGAAATCATGAAACCGTTAATTACCAAATTACATTATATAATAGCGATAAAAATGATTCTTTTATAACTTTTTAATAATTTTAAATTTATACTACCATTTTTATATGTTAGGTTTTTATTTTATTTTAAGTTACATTATTCACGCTCATGTTCATGTACTTTATTTTACTGTTTTTGAAAGTTTATTATTATTATCAAAGCTATTGAATTATTATTAAATGGAAAGAAAAGAATATTTAGTACGCATAAAGTTCTGATTGCATAATACCATCGCACCCCCACCTTATATAAAGCTTAACCAACAAAACAAGAAAATGGTACACATAGATAAGCAAAACAAACAACATATATAAGATACAAAAAAAGCACCAAAAGACTCATTGCCACGTTTTCAGTCTTTTTGTGAATGTGCTTTTGCAGCAACTAATTATTTACAACTTTAGGTTTGAACCTAAGCATACTTATCTATCTTTCATTCTTTCTATTTATTGCAATAATAAAAGGATTACTATAAGTATTAGATCGAAAGATCTTTGAGCTAAGCACATCCTGACATCCACGTCGGCCAACCCCAAAAAACTAATGGACTTCCCTCCCTCTTTGTTTTCCCCTCATAGTCTTCCCTTGATATGTCCCATCGTCGTCCGTGTAGGCAAACTATCATCTCGTGAAAGTGAAAGCGCGAAGTTTTACGCTTCCCACCTCCACCTCAGTACCAACTCACGCACATGTGTCCTCAAGGATGTTAATTGCGATGGTGTAATGCAATTAGTATTAAATATTTGAAATACAAAATATATTTTACATCATCAAATTAAATATAAACATATCTGCGGGGTATGGTGGGGCTTGGGTTGGGCGTGGGTTGGGGCGGGTGCTGACACGTGGAATGGGAGCCCCCCCACCGCCTGGTACGTGTCCGCGGGGTATGGTGGGGGCGTGGGTTGGGCTTGGGTTGGGTGCACCGCGTGGCAGGGCAGTTTATAAAAAAAAATATACAAAATTTAAAAAAATCACACAAACATTTATAAAAAAAAAACATACAACTTCATTAATATTTATAAAATTACATAAACCTAAAAATTACAAAATAAGAAACCTAAAGCGTTAAATAAATTTCAAAAAGGTCGATCTTGTCGAACGCCTTTTTTTCCTTGCCGCGAAACTCTATGTTCGCCACCGCCACCCGGTCCTCGTGGCTTAACTCGCCCCCGGGAACGGCTTCGTAGTAAGCCTTGAAACGCTCGAGCTTGGGACGTAGCTCGCGCCATTTATGTTGGCACGCGTTCATGTTGTGGCGGTCGTTACCGACGTTTAGTCGGTAGGCCGCGAAAGCTTCCGGCCAATATTTGGTTTGGCCCGGTGGCCGCCCCTTCATAGCGTCAACGACGCTTGTGACTAGGGCAAGTTCTTCGTCGTGGGTCCAGGATGCCATAGCGGGTTCGTGGGATGTTGGGTTTGTGGTGACCGGCTGGGGCAGCGGGTGGGGTTTGTCGAATTTTTGGGACCACGGTGGGGGTTGGGATGGACCACCCGGTTGGGGTTTGGGGGTATTTATAGGGGATGTTGGGGTTTGGGTGACCGGTTGGGGTGACCGCTTGGCCAAGCCAACGGTTTGAATTTAAAAATTCAAAACTTTTGGGATGGCCCGCTATGACGTGGCGGGTGAGCCAATGATATTCAGCCAACTAGGATGACCAAACCGCCCCACGCCCGGCTTGAAACCCATGCCCCAAGGGCCACGCCGAAACCCATGCCCACCCGGGGTGGTGGCTTGGGCGTTTTCCCCCTACCCACGCCCAAACTCCCGCCCCATACCCCGTAATCTAATAAAGAGTTAACATTGTGGAGGAAAGAAGGAAATGGCAGTCAGGTTGGATTGAACCGGTAAAAACTTTAATTATAATTTATGGTTTTAGAAAATGAACATAATTTGGAATAAAAGTTATTTTGAGCTAAATATACTGTTAAAATATATAAATTATTATATCCTTTCCAATGCAATTCTCACATTTGTGTTTCTTTTTTTGTGTTTGTTATGAGGTTCGTTTGGGCTTTTATAAAGAATGGGCTGCTGCTAAAGGATGGGCCGCTTGTTTCTCCTGGGCTGCTGTTGGTCGCTGTCTTGGGCTCGTTTTAGGGTTCTCTCGCCCTTTTTTATCTCAGCTGCTCCTCAGCTGATTTCATTCATCATTTTCTAAAAGATAGTTGCAGCGTCTCTCTTCTGGTGCTCTCTAGAACATTCACTCAAAAGTTGTTGCTTTCTCCCTCTGTTCGAGTGCATCCTGCTTTACCGCTGATCAACGTGCTGTGCAGAACCCTTCAGTTGAAGATCTGTTCCAGTTTGCTGTTTGTAAACGGTGATTACATCGTGTTTGATATCTGTTTTGGTTAAACCTTTGTACATCTTGTTCTGTTTATAAAAGGATATCACGTTTTCACATGGTATCAGAGCTATAATCGGCTCTCTGGTACCTGTTTCCCTTCGCTACTGCTTCATATTGAAAGAACAGATCCGTTCGGATCTAGGGTTGTGGTTAAAGATCTAAGGGATCTTGGTGGTACAAGTGAATCCGCCGATTCCTGATCATCCGCTTGAAGATATCTCTGATTGAAGGCTGAAACCCTAAATCTAGGGTTTGAGTACACTTGTGGTTGGGGGCTCTTTTGGTCTCTGCTGATCGCTGCTTTGGTTCGTGACCGACTATAAGACTGAAACCCTACCTAGGGTTTCTTTTTCGTGCCTATTGAAGGGGTTCTTGCTGGTCTCTGTTACAGAGCAAACCAATAGAGCTTTCACTGGTCTTCTTTGCTTATAATCAGACTTGTAACCCTAAGTGAAGGTTACAAGTGTGATTACCGGAGTTAAACGCACCCACTGTGAGATTGTTCTATCTCTTTTCTTTATTTCTGATTTTTTTCCTGCATCTCTGAGTCAGTGTGTCTAGGCATTTTGATGTCGGGTTTAGCAAGACCGGTTTGATTTTGGGATACAGAGAGGGTCCACTCTGTTTCATTTGTTTGGTTTGTGTGTTAAAGCTCACTGAATATCGTCTGCGGAGGCACCTTGAGTGACGAACCTCTGATCAGACCTCTGTTCAGGCTTCGTTGTCCTCTGTGTTTTTATTTGTTCTGTCTCTACCCTTATTTGTTTCTTGATGTTTGACTGTTACTTGTAACTGCTTTCTGTTCTTGCTTTGTCTGTCTCCTTTTTTTTTGTAATTGTTTAGTCTGTGTTATCAACTATGGCTGGTGATTTTGTTATTACTACTAATGCTATAACATCCCTTAGTGCTACCCTGGTTAGCAAAATAGATGCTGGTGATCCGCTGTTCCTACACCCTAGTGACTCTATCAATTTATCTATAGTTAGTGTAAAACTCAAAGGGTCAGAAAACTATAGGATCTGGTCCAATGTCATGTATCTTGCCTTACAGGTGAAAAATAAGATAGGGTTTGTTGATGGTTCTTGTCCTAGGTCTAAAACTGATGAGGTCTTGGGTAGAAAATGGGATAGATGCAACTCTATTGTTCTTACATGGATTCTTAACTCTGTTTCTGAGGAATTACATCTTGGTCTGGTTTACTCTAAAATTGCTTCCGATGTATAGAAAGACCTAAAAGAAACTTATGATAAGATATATGGTTCTGTTGTGTTTAATCTATATCAAAAATCAACTCTTTTAGTCAAAATGGTATGCATATCTCAGAATATTATCATAAGTTGAACTGTATGTGGAAACAATTAGATCAATTACTTGCCTTACCTGCCTGTTCTTGTGATGCATCTAAATAGTTTAATGACTTTAATCATCTTATAAAGCTAATGCAATTCTTGATAGGTCTCGATAATTCATACCAGTCTGTGAGATTAAATTTATTAACTCGAGAAATTCTTCCCTCTGTGAAGGATGCCTTTGCAGTCATCTCTAGAGAAGAGTCATTTACACTCAAAAATTTTTTTTGATAAAACCCCTAATAGTGTTGTTGGCTTTGCTGCTAGGGCTAATAAAAATGTTGATTTAAAGAAAAAAGGTGTAAAAACTCTTAATCCTAATCTCAAATGTTCTCATTGTAATAAAAGTGGTTATACCATTGAGAAATGTTTTGAACTTGTTGGCTATCCTTCTTGGATGAAATAAAAAACTGGTGGGAACAAGGGTAACAGGGTTAGTAATAATGTCACTACTGATTCCTATTCTGTTATGAGTTCGTTAACAAATGACCAGGTAGCTCAATTGCTTAGTCTCTTAAATGATAAACCTAAGGGTGACACTCAGAGTAGTAACTTTTCTAGTATGTGTGCAAATTCTATATGTCTAAATAGTTTTGTCAATGTTTCATCCAAACCTACTTTTGAATTTAAACCTGTCTATTGTTTTTCAAACTTTGTTGACAATGGGAAAAAGGTAGGATGGATAATTGACTCTGGTGCTAACCAACATATGGTATTGACTGATGATTGTCTTATTAAGCAAAAAGATGTCATCGAATTCAACATCAAAGTTAAACACCCTAATGGCGCAAGTGCTTTGGTAACTAAAATCGGTGATATTAAATTAAGTGACAAAGTCATCCTTTATGATGTGTTCGTTGTGCCTAATTACTGTGTCAACTTAATCTCTGTTCATAAACTTGCTAGAGATTGTAAGCTTACTGATTCTTTTGATGAACATAATTATTATATTCTGGATTCTCATCTAAAGAAAGTCCTGGTGACCGGTAATCTGTTTGATGGTCTATACTTCTGTGGTACTTCTTCTGTTTCAAATAAGGTGTGTAATGCTAGTTGTGATGTTAATCTTTGGCATGCTAGGTTAGGACATCCTGCTCAACCTGTTTTGCATGTTTTAAGGAATAAATTAAATATTAAAACTAGCTCTAAGTTACCTTGTGAAACTTGTCATAGGGCTAAACAACATAGGGAACTGCTTCCCTTAAGTGACCATAAATCTAAATTGTTAGGTGACCTTGTTCACCTTGATGTTTGGGGTCCCTATAGGGTTCCAAGTAGGGATGGTTTTAGATACTTCCTTACTATTGTGGACGACTTTACTAGAGCTGTGTGGGTATATCTCATGAAGTCAAAGGATTAAGTTTTTTACTATATTAAAGGCTTTTATAATATGCTCAAAACTCAGTTTAGTAAAACAGTTAAAATATTCAGGAGTGACAACGGTAACAAATAAATAATTTTTTCTATGAAAATGGTATCTTACATCAAACTTCATGCGTTCATACCCCACAACAAAATGGGGTTGTTGAAAGAAAACATAGACATCTATTAAACGTAGCTAGAACTTTACTTTTTCAATGAGGTTTGCCTCTTAAATTATGGTCTAAATGTGTTCTAACTGCAGCTTATCTAATTAATAGGACCCCTTCATCTGTTTTAAATGGGAAGTCTCTGTATGATCTAGTATTTGGTTTTGCCCTCATTTTAAGTCAACTTAGGGTGGTAGGGTGTCTTTGTTTCAGCATAGTGTTAAATAATTCTGATAAATTTGACATACATGCTGAAAAATGTGTCATGTTTGGATACTCAAATGAAAAAAAAAGGGGTATAAACTTTGGAGTCTTGATAAAAAATTGATGTTTTATTCTAGGGATGTCAGGTTTATGAAACCATTTTTCCTTTTAAAGAAAAGAAAATGTGTGTTGATCTTGGTACTTTTTCTGAGGTTAATACCCTAAATTTCATTCATTTATCTGATTTAAACTATACCCAAAACCCTAACGTTGACCCAACTCCTAATGATGAGAATGTTCAAACAAGCACTTCATCAGGTCATGGGTCTGAGCAGTCTGGAACCGATTCAGGTGTTACTTTAGGGAGGGCTGATAATTAGCAACCCAGTAATGAAGAATCAGGACCAGACAGGGCTGAGCATGATACTGAATATGAAGACAACAACAATTTTGAGGGAGGAATTGGGGATCAACCAAGCACTACTCTTAGGAGATCTTCTAGAAACATCAAATTTCCATCTAAACTTGATGATTTTGTGGTAGATGGGAAGGTTAAATATGGTCTAGAAAGGGTCCTAAATTATGCTAACTTATCCCCTGAAGGTCTGTGCTTTGCTTCAGTCCTTAACAAAAGCTGTGAACCTAAAAACTATTTTGAAGCAAAAAGTGATAGTAATTGGGTTGATGCTATGAACTTAGAGATAGAAGCATTACATAAGAATGACACTTGGGAAATTGTTGATTTACCACCTAATCGGAAAGCTATTGGATGTAAGTGGGTTTATAAGATAAAAATAAATCTAATGGTGAAATAGAGAGATATAAGGCTAGAATTGTTGCTAAAGTGTTTAGCCAAAAGGAAGGCATTGACTTCTTTGATACATTTTCACCAGTTGTAAAAATGGTCACTATTAGATGTGTTTTGTCCATGGCTGTCCATTTTAACTAGGAAATATTTCAACTTGACATTAATAATGTCTTCCTTTATGGTGAGCTCAATGAAGAAGTTTATATGTGTTTGCCTGATGGTTATGATTAATCTGTCGGGACTAAAGTTTGTAGATTAAAAAAGTCCCTTTATGGCTTAAAACAAGCTCCTAGGATGTGCAACGAAAAACTCGTTTCCGTTCTTCTTAATCTAGGTTTTGAACAAAGTAAGTGTAATCATTCCATGTTTACTAAGACAAAAGACTCTAGTTTTATTATTCTTCTTGTCTACGTGGATGATATTATTATAACTGGTAGTTTTCCAAAACAAGTTAATGAAATCAAACTTTTACTCAAGTCAAAATTTTCAATAAAAGACTTGGAAAATTTACAATATTTTTTGGGTCTTGAAGTTGTTAAAAATAGTGTTGGCTTATGCTTAACTCAAAGAAAATATTGCTTGGACTTGCTTGCTGAATTTGGTATGATTGGTTGTAAACCAGTTAGTTACCCCATTGAACCCAATCATGTTTTGACCCATTTGTGTGAAAAAGATAATCAACCTTTAACGAACATAACTATTTATCAAAAACTTGTTGGAAAATTAACTTATCTTTCCCACACTAGACCAGATATTGCATATTCTGTGCATTATCTTAGTCAGTTTATGAATTCGCCCACTCAAGCTCACTTTAAAATTGCATTAAGGCTGTTAAGATACTTAAAGGGTGCTCCTGGCAAAGGAATTCTATTTGCAAAGGGGGACTCTTTGGGTATGAAGGCCTTCTCTGACTCGGATTGGGCTAAATGTTTAGGGTCTCGAAAGTCTATTACTGGGTTTTGTGTTTTTCTAGGAAATAATCTTGTCTCATGGAAAAGTAAAAAGTAGTCCCCCATTTCACGAACTTTTGCTGAAGCAGAATATCGGTCGATGTGTACTGCGACATGTGAAGTTATGTGGATTTCCAAATTGTTAAAGGGATTAAAGGTCGACGTCAATCTGCCCATTCAATTATTTTGTGATAACACGGCAGCTATATCTATAGCAGCCAATCCCGTATTTCATGAACGCACAAAGCACTTTGAAATAGATCTTTATTTCTTAAGGGAAAAAAATCTCTAAAGGGGTTATTCAAACTATGGGTATCAAATCGGAGGATTAAGCTGCCGACATTCTCACAAAAGGTCTGTCTACAGGTCCGCATGAAAAGGTTTGTTCTCTCCTTAACATGTTTGATTGTTTCAAGTATTGAATTGAGGGGGGGGGGGGTGTGTTAAAATATATAAATTATTATATCCTTTCCAATTCAATTCTCTCATTTTTCTTTCCTTTTTTGTGTTTGTTATGAGGTTCTTTGGGCTTTTATAAAGAATGGGCTGTTGCTAAAGGATGGGCCGCTTGTTTCTCCTGGGCTGCTGCAGGTCGCTGTCTTGGGCTCGTTTTAGGGTTCTCTCACCCTTTTTATCTCAACCGCTCCTCAGCTGATTTCATTCATCATTTTCTAAAAGATAGTTGCAGCGTCTCTGTTCGGGTGCTCTCTAGAACATTCACTCAAAAGCTGTTGCTTTCTCCCTCTGTTCGAGTGCATCCTGCTTTGCTGCTGATCAACGTGCTGTGCAGAACCCTTCAGTTGAAGATCTGTTCCAGTTTGCTGTTTGTAAACGATGATTACACAGTGTTTGATATACGTTTTGGTTAAACCTTTGTACATCTTGTTCTGTATATAAAAGGTTATCACGTTTTCACATATACAGACCAAAAAGTAAGGAAACAAAAGGATACAAGACATCATACCTTTGCATCCACTATATAGACAAGTTGGTTTTGATAAGTGACTCGGGTTTAATTCCAACATTTTCAAGGATTACCTCAATTTATCATACATTTTTTTTAATGGCAACACTTGCTCCTACTCTATTACATCAATAATTCTAATTTATTCGCCTTTGCCCAGGATTGGAACAACATTTGAGTGAGCCGCTCAGGGAACTTGATTTACCACCACATGACAAGCCTTAGACGGTTTGGCAGGGGCTGTTTGAGGTTGTCAAGATTCAACCTTGTATGGAGACCATTATACACCACTATGAGACACACAAGAGAGGCCTCAACGACTAAATATTCTCCAATCTCAAGACCATTTATGCAGCAAGTCGCATAAATGGAAAGACTAAGGGTGCAAGGTATGATTGGAGTCCCTAGGGGGCTCCATTTTGACATCTTATCGCCACGTAGGTGACACATAGGATAAGGAGCTCAATTACATTTTCTGAATAAAACCCTTGGTATGGTTCAGAGCACCTGCAATTATTACTTAATAATTATTTTAAGTTCTATTAAAAGTAAAAAATAAATTAAATTACTCCTAAATAATAAAAATAAAATACAATTTAAACAACTAAAAAAAATTAAATCCTAGTTTAAAAAAAGAAGAAGAAAATTACATAACTAAAATAATAAAAGCATACCACTCGTCGGCGTTGTCGTTATTTTGCATGCGATCCAACCAAAGATGTTCGACCAAATCTGATCGAAGATCCAAATGTATGTCTCTCCTTCGTATCTTAAGGCAAATTTCTTCTTTCTCGGCATAGGTTAGTATTGGGTTCTCCGGTTACACGGTTTCATCATATTCGGGACAAATGGCTCGACCTGAGTCCTCCAAATCATATTATGTAATATAATGCAAGCATACATTACATTTCACATTCTTTTTTTCTGCTATAGGCGATGGTTAGGCAATGATAGTCCATCGTTTCTTTAACACCCCAAATGCTCGTTTGGCGTCCTTTCTCGCTGACTTTTGTTTTTTCTTGTAGTATAATCGTTTTCTATCATCAGGGCATACACCTGACAGGCGCAAATAATATATAAATGTGGCGTGTCGTTATTTTGCATGCAATCCCAATGCGTGCAATAAAGGCTACCCAACATCCCAGGAAAACGTGTATTCCTTGATGGGTTGTGTATAAAAGCGCGATGTCGTTGGAGGTGGACTCCTCATATATCGTCGTCCATATAGATCAATAATACCTAAAAATATTATAGTAACAATGTGTAACACCTCAGAAATTTTTATCGAATCATGAAGCAACAAGTGTCCGAAAACTCTCCAGATATTCCAGATTTATTGGAGGAGGGGGATGAAATGTATTAAAGATGGGACATGGAATTAAGACGAGGGACTCATATCGTGAAATGCTAAAAATTTGACTTCTAGTGGTCGCTTACGGACGCAAGGAGTAGTCCTTAAGGTCCGCAAGAGAGTTTAAAAAGGATTGTGCGCCAAGGGTCCTTACAAACCTTAAGGCTACATCTTATGGTCCACAAAGACATCGCTGATAGTAGAATGTTAGCTGTCAGCTACTCCTTGCTCCTTCTGCCACCTAGCTAGAGAAATGCCACCATTTCTCCTCTTGTGAACATGTGTACTACCTCTAATCTCTTTCTAAGAGCTCCTGGTAACACTTGGCATCATTTAGGAGCTCCAAGATTAGTATAAATAGGTGATTTTTTATCATTTTTCCTTGAACCATTCAATTCTTTATCTTTATCACTTTAGAGCTGCTTGTAATCCATAGAAGCCTCCTCCCTCAAGTTCTAAGCTTCTCTTGAGCACTTGTAAGTGTTCTTCCTAGTTCTTCTTCCATTACTAGGCTAGTTACTAGCCGAAAGTCAAGCAAATTGACTTTTGCTTTGACTTTCGGTTCTGCTCGTTTTGGTCAACTCAAAGTTCAACTTGAACTTTGCAACATGATCATAATAACGAAGGTGTTAATCCCTTGTGATTACACCCTCTGATCATCACATTAAGTAGGCGAAATGACTAGTCAAACATGTATAAAATAAAAGTAAAAAACGCAGATTTTGCAAATTACGATAAATGAACTTCTAAGTATCAAAACTCTAAATTTTGACATCATAATAGTTTATATAACATATTAGGATATGTTTTATCATGTCTAACTCGTCATTTTAAGTTTAGTTCTCATTTCGTAGTCGAATGTCAAACAGGTTGACTTCTGCTTTGACTTTCAATTCTGACCCGTTTGGTCTACTTTGAAACCCAATCAAGGCATGTTATGTGACCATAATATTATAGAGAATAACTCTCAGAGGTTATACCTTCTAGTTATGTCGTTTGATGGGTCAATTTACGAGTCAACAATATCTACTTTAAAAATGTCAAAAATACCCTTATGGTAGAAAAATGGTTTTAAAACCTATGAGGTATACATATATTCTGACCTCGAAACTGATCATACAACATTTTAAAATATGTTTTGACATAACTGGTTCATCATAGACCTATTCGGCCATCTGATGTCGTATTTACGCGTACAACTAATTTAAATAATATGAAATATATAAACTAGTCGAATCGGGTTAAAACCTTTCTAAACAATTTCAAATCAGAATGTTTGGTTAATAGACCCATATTACTTGAGGCCTTGCACTTGGACATGTATAAACCACATTCTATCCGCTCAACGCTTAATTTAGCGAATCGAGTGTATTCTAAAGTTAACCGGTCAAAGTCAAAGACTTATAAATGACCCGTTAACATTCTAACAGATAATATTTTCGTTCATTCTAGACTAGAAGCCTCTAGTAAATTGCACCTAAGCTGAGATACTTTGAATATGGTTGTGCTATATATATTGCTTTTCTAAAAAGACTAGCACAAGTAAATACTTTTAGCATGTTTTATTTATAGAGACTTGTGATAAGGCATTAGCCACTTGTTCAGGTATTGCAAAAGGGCGAATATGTGTCATAGAAATGGAAATAAACCATTTTAATCTGTATTGCTTAATAAATTAAACACTTGTGGGTTAATACGACCGTGTCCAGGTGTCCCAACTAATTTAATTGCAAATGGCCATGACATAAAGCGCGGGTGTAGGCATACACCTGACAGACGCAAATAATATATAAATGTGGCATGTCTATTAATCATGTCCCGACATTTGATTTTCGGTCCCCGCCTGTATTACCAAGCATGTAAAACTGGTAATAAGAGATACAGTTTATACCAAGTTATTTAAAATGAAATACCAAATGGTATCAAATGAATTTTTAGAAGATTTTTAAAAGAGTCGGTTATTAGTATTTACCCTGACGTATTTTCAAAACACTAAGTGCAGTTTAAAGTAAATACGGAATAGGCTGGAGTGGGCTTGGTCTTAAAACTTGGAATTTGCAACTCCTTGACGAGAGACCCATTATAGTCTCAAATGACCTTTTATTTCGCTCCTGCTTATGGATATTTCGTAGAAATAGCTTGTATAAACTTTATTTAATAAATTTAGGCTTTTATGTTTATTACTTTATTTTTATTTTATCTTCCGCTGCCAATTATGATACTGTTATCAACCGTCATGCATAAAACCCAAGTCCGGACCTACTAGAAAATCACGATGTGACACAATGCTAATAATAAAATTAGTAATAATGACAAACAGTACGTCTTAGAATATTAATAATAACAATATATAATAATTGTAAAAAATTAAAACAAATATACCTTCACAAAAATTGTGAATACTTTCTCTACACGTTCGTGACAACATTCGTAGATACTTGTCCCAAGCTTCGCTCATCATTTAGAACGCTAGTTGTCGAATAGTAGTTGTACATTTTTGCATCAGAGAGAATCCGAATTTACCATGTGCATATGCTCTTTGTTTGAAAAAAGTATATCCGTGCTTTAAATCGCCACTAATACGCAAAAAAAGATGACGGCTCATACGAAAGTGGCGTCGAAATTGATCTTCACTGTATAACGGATTTTCCGCAAAGTAATCACTAGCCAAACGGTTGTGAGCACCAATCCGGTCTCGTTCAAGTTGCGGTTGTCTAGAACGCGTTGTTTGTGACGATTCTGCTTCCTCCTTTTTAAAAACTTCAACAGCCTCTTACACCTCTGCTATAAGCAAATCGTCAGACGTACTCGTGTAGGTTGGAGAATCATTTGACGTCTTAGAACTTGTAGACATTTTCTTAAATTGGTTTAAGATGTTTTAAGTGTGTTTAAGAGAGTTGTGTTGAGTGTTTAAGTTGTGTTGTGAGAGTTGTGTCTATTTATATATAAGTTTAAAATAAAAAATAATATTTTTTTTTACTTTATAGCCATTCCACAATGGCTAGTAGGCATGGCCCACACATAACACTTTCGTCAACACTCGTCATTGTACTCACATTTCATCAGTAGCGCCCCCTGTATGGCGCCCAGGGTATGGGTGAGGAGGGCAATTGTTTAAAGTTTGCTGAGGTGACTATGGGTTAGTGCCCCATAACACGCAATCTAACGGTGTAATTTTGTATTTAAACAAACACAATTTCATATAAACCACATGAATCATTTATATAATCCAATCCATGCTTAACATAAAATGTAAAGTTTCATATAAAGAGAGAAGTTTGAATATGATGAAATTGACATAGAGTTAATTGTCTACCCATATATACCAAACTCTAGTAAAATAATATAAAGGAGCATTCTTTACGTTTAGTGGGTCTTTATTAATACTTGACCTATTGTTGACAAAATAAACTTGGAAAATAAGTTTTGATCTTACATATTTTATTTAATTTCAAAGGTTTGAAACTTGGTAAATTAGTTATGGAGGCTGAGGAAACTACAACTGGTGGTTTTGTTAACACATGCAAGCAAGGAAAAAAGTCCACTAGCACGATTAGTGTAAAGTGATACACTTCTGACTTTGTTGCATATTTTAAATTCTAGACCATAAAGTAGTCTATTTAGGTTATGTTGTATTTTATTCAACACAAGGTAAAACTATCCGGAGTGGGGGTCCAAAAGAGTGTCGTTATTCGACATGTGGCTGCCACGTTATCACGCGTTAGGAAAGTGGTGTGGTGCAAAAAAAGGAGTGGAAGCGGCGTGGTTAGTGACGTTTTTATAAAATAAAAATAAAAAAATAAACAAGAACTAATTAAAACCAACCAAAATCTACCAACCAATGAAAAACCTCTACATCACCAAACCTAAGCGCCCCACACAGGTGGAGAATCCCACACCCTCACCACCACGCCGCCCTCCACGCCATGTCTGGAGTGGTGTTCCCGGCATGAAGAAGCCTCCACGCCACTTTTTTAAAACAAATGCACAAAACTATCTTTACGTTATATTTTTTAATCTTTAGATTCATTACATCCGGATATAATAAGAAAAGAGAAACAACTAATAAGAAAAGATATAGAAACATACAAAGAGTTTAAAATGAGAGATAAAGAAAATAGTTGTATTTAGTTTTTTTACCGACAACTTCCTTGTTTTAGGCCATTGTACTTTATAAATTGGAGGGTTCCGTTGCCTTACTCTGGTAAGAATATATTGTCTTAACCGGGCCTACGATGGGTTCAGAGTTTGGCTTGGGCGTTCTTCCGGGAAACCATACTGCCGACTGCCACTTGACAGACGTTGTGCACCACAAGAGTTGAACACCCTCTTGCGTAACACATGGTGGGACGAAAGCCCGGGTGAGCTCAGAATAGTGGTATTTAGTTTTTTTTTTAACGACGACTTTCTTGTATTAGGCTACCGCACTCCCCAAATTAGAGAGCCCCTTTGCCCCACCCCGGCCAGACTATATTGTCTTAACCGGGCCCACGCTGGCATCAGAGTTTGGTTTTGACATTCCCCCGGGAAACCATACCGCCAACTGCCACTCAACAGACATTGTGCTATGATGTGTGCAAAATGTAACATATAAATTACATCAAATGAGGCATAAAACTAACCCTTTTTAGTACTAATGCTGGAAAAAGTGTGTTTTTGTCTTCCTTTTGAATTTACAGGACCAAATGAGCTTAAACGAACAAAAAGAACAAATATACAACAAAAACCAACATATATACAAAAAAAAGGAATAAACGTGACATGCCCGACCCCTCGGCAGCATCCCCAAAGGCAAAAACAAGAAACAGAAGACTGACCACGGGGCCGTGCCCACTGGACACGGGGGCGTTGTCAGCTACCTGCAGAAAAGACAAAGTTATGGAAGCTTCTACGCCCACCACGGGGGCGTGCCCATCTCAGCACGGGGCGTGGTCAACGCTAAGATATGCAGATCTTGCAAAATCTTGGTAGTACAGATACGCTTCTGCACACGGGGCCGTGCCCACTGGACACGGGCCGTGTTGAGCCCTATGCTGACAAAAGCAATTAATGAAGGAAGAGAAAGGGATGGCCACGGGGGCGTGTCCGCTGGACACGGGGCCGTGACCGGGCTTCTGTTCAGGTTATAAATAAAGGTGCTTGGTTCACTTCAACGGCATCCTTTGGCAAACCACCACTCTCCCACTTTGCCACCACTCCACCACCACTACAACACTCACATTCACCATCATCATCCATCATCCACCTTAGAGTGTGTGTAGTAGTCTCGGGATCCAAGATTGATAGTAAGAGTTCTTGTCAATCAAAGACCATGTTTGGCTAAGTCTCTAACATCACTTGGTGAAGACAAGTTTTTAATGTATTACTTTTGATTTTTAATCTTTTCGGACTTTTTATTTGGTTATGTATTAATGACTTTAATAACTAGTTTCTTATGTTTAAGGTAAAACTTCTTTATCATTTGTCCGTGATGTCTTGGCATTACTTTATTATCTATATAAAGTAAAAGATTTTCACCACTTATATCTTTACAGTCTATAAAGGGATATGTTGGCTACCTGGTCGGGGGTTAATGGAATAGTTTAGTAAGGTTCTTGCCTTGTTCAGTGTATAGATCCTACAAGGACCTGTGTCAAGCTTACTAGGACCTCCTTCAATACCCACTGGTATTGGATGGCGTGGGTGCGAATGACTTGATCCCCTCATATGTAAACTACTATTAATACATTAAACCGACTATTTGGGATTGTATCCCTGCTGACTCAAAAAAATTTATCTGTTTTTATTTTATTTTTATTTCTGCATTTTTAGTTTTTATTTTCATGTTTTTAAATCTTTTCTCAAAAATTTTAGATTGATTAGACGTTGAGGATAAAGTGGTACTAAAAGCTCTTGTGTCCTTGGACGACCTCGGTATCTTACCAACGCTATACTACGCTCACGATGGGTGCATTTGCCCATGTGTGTGTTTAGTGTTAGTAGAATATTGTGTTTTATAAATTTAAAACTTGACTAATGTGTAAAATGAGCTTAAAATATCAATAAAAACTTAATACACCCGACACACACCAAGTTTTTGGCGGCGTTACTCCTATAGCGCTATACATGTTAAATGGAGGCTCGTACGAAGCTAATGACAAGTTCATCACATAAGTATGGTCCAGAAAAACACGAATCAAGCAAAACAAATAGTAAGCATGTATTGGATTGTTTATTTATGTATTTGCATAAGAATATGTATAATACGTTTGTTTTGTATATAAAAACATGTTACACCCAAAAGTGTGAAAACGGTAAAATGGGTCAAGTATACTCACATAATTGCCAAGTCTTCCGATTATCCAGTGCTGACGAGCGTAAGAGATTAGGAGGATGGAACAACGAGGTCACCCTATATGGGCAGACGATGGTGCATGAGTAAACGGAATTCCAAGAGAACGAACGAGAGCGATTAACCTAAGTATGAATACCGCACGAGAGGTGATTACTATTAGTTTAATTATCAAAGTATTTTGTGAATTTGATAATGATGATCTACGTACCAATTCATTTATTATTTATTAGTTTAAAAAGAGGAATAATCCTAATATTTATGTTTTGCATAACTCGGAATTCGTATATTATATTTTATAAAATTTAGTGTCATAAAAAGAATAATTCGTTTATGTTATAAATTTAGAGATTTGGTTATCACAGAAAACGAATCAAAAATAATAATCTTTTTGAAATTAAACATGTATTGCTTCGTGGATTTTTTTACGAAACACGAGCAGAGTTTCCTCTGTTTTTGGACGATCCCGACAACCAAAGCGTCGTTTATTATTGTCAAAATTCAACAATTTAATAACAATGATAAATACGAAACTTAAGACTAATATATCTATATATATTCCATGTACGTTTACAATTTATAAGCGTTCGTTTTGCGTAAAAAAATTAACATTAATATAAATAATATAAAGAACTTCAAGACGCTTAGAATTTTACAGAAATCTGACCGATTTGACTGTTTGACCGGGTTTGACCCGAACCCAACACCGAGCCTGATGTTGACCGACCTTGACTGCGTTGACTTATGTTGACCAGATTTGATTGAACCGAAACGAGGTCCGAACCTGCTAAACCGAGTTAACCCGAACAATTAAAACAATCGGACTTGAAATGAAACTTAACCAAAACAAACTGAAACAAAACTCGAATCGCAACTGACCTGAGCTGACCCGGTTTGTTGACCCGGTGTGTTGACCCGAAAACATCGAACAGAACCTTAGATTTGAACCGTATCGAGCCGTCTTTGACCCGAATCCGAACCGTAACAAAACTGAACTGAAAGATCCGAGTTGAATCACCTCCACGTCGCCTGAGATATCGTCGGTCGCCAGTGCTTCTCCGATGGCCGGCGTCATCGACCAGGACCACCATTACCATCGACACCCTCATCAGCCAACACCATCATCGGCATCATCAGTAACGGAAAAGAGATGAAAGAATCACAAATAAAATACAATAATAAAGAGCTTACCGGAATAAAATAAGCAGATCCGAGCGGCGCCGGTTATGTCGTTGCCGGAGCTGTCTGCTGTCGCCGCGCATAGCTCTCGCCGGCATGACGCCGGTTCTTCATGGAAGAGATCAAGAGGGGTGGATGTGGTGTCTAGTGTAGTCGAACGGTTGGAGGAGCTTGCCGGAAAGGCGGCTCCGGTCGCCGGCTGAGGAGGAGGGACAGAAGAGATGCAGAGTATTGGAGGGATCAGGAGGTTTTCTTGTATATGAGTTGATTTATTGATCCTGTCATCTGTGTGAGTGTGTGTGTAGGTCAGTGGTAGACACAAAAGAAAGAGAGGGAAGGAAACTAGATGGTGTCGGCTACAAAGAAAAATGGAAGCGGATTAGGGCTTGACTTCTCTTAAATAGTTAGGTTAAGTGTGGGTTAAGTGGGCTTGGGCCCAAGACCCACAAGCCCAATCTCGTGTTTAAGTGGCCCGTAGTTCCTACGAGACCCGTTATCAAAACCCGAACACTTCGTAGTGTCATAAAATAATATTTTAGAATGTGTGAAAAATTGCGTCATTCGCCGTTTTAAAATCCCTTCTTGGATCTGATTTCGACCGCGATTCTAAAAATAGAAAAACTGACACGCCATTTCTAAAAATGGAATTACAGAAAGAGCGGAGCGTTACAATCTCCCCTCCTTTAGGAAATTTCATCCCGAAATTTATTCGGAAGAAAGACTTGAAAGGTGAACGAGGTTCGTATAAAGGACAAGAATCAGGTGGATAAAAGTGAATGATTGACTAATACACGAATGCAGGTGTAAGAATGGCATAAGCATTTGATAGACGAAAGTAGTATGTTAAAGAATAATGTTTCGTCGTGGATAATCGGAATTAATGCGTTTGTGATTGTTCAAAGTTTGAATTTGGTCCAAAAGGTCTGTAAAACACTGAATTTCTCATGGCACGTTTGACGAAAGTTTGGTATCATGGTGAAAACACTTATGTATAGGATGTACCAGCGGCGTATCCACCATGTTTTAATTCAGTTACGTCTGTTTCGTTGTTTGGTGCAATGTTACGTTCCGTGTCTAACCATACGCAGTCCCGCGATTATACTGATCGTCGCACGATCCACATAGCTTGTACTAGTTGTGTATGAATCAGGGTATACATAAATTTAAAAAAAAACTAGTTATGTATGTAAGCAAGTCCATGTTTAAGTATGTATGGGACCCACGTAGGCGAATCCCTAGGATTCCGCTCGCGTACGGGTACGAATGTATGAATCAAGTATAAATGATGAGCATGCGCATAAGTATAAGTATGAACACGAGCATGAGTATGCATATGAGTATAAGTATGAAAATAAAAACATACGAGTATAGTTATAAATATAAGTAGGTATAAATGACGATGATTTCGTGTATGACATGTATTGCATGCGGCGAACTTAAGCACGTAAAATGATTGAGAAGTTTAGGTAACACGTTGAGTTTATCGAATCAAAATAGTTTAAGCTTGATTTAGAATGTAAAATCTAGTTCGTGAATGCCAAAAGTATGTAAAACATCTATTGATTATGTGAGATATACTTTGTATAAGAACGGAAATGCTATTCTTGTTTCAAAAGAATTTACGTTAGTTGAAAAGCGTTGGTCCCTATGAAGTCTTCTTGCCCACGTGTTTTGAATTTAAATTATGTAAAAGGTTTTGAAAATGGTAAGTTTGTATCATTTTAAAGGGTCTTGCATTAAAATTGGAAATTTGAAATTTAGAAGTTCGTGTGAAAATGTTGGTTCTTAAAGAGAATTTTATGCATATTGAACTTAGTGGTCGTTGAAAAGTGTTTTAATAAAATGTTTTATTGATTTCTGATTTTTTTTTTTTTTTTTTTTTTTTGTAAAAGGCTTTAGGAAAAATGATCTTATAATAACTAGATCTTATACGCAAATGAAATGGCTAGTTTGATTTTCGATTGCGAACTAAGTCTTTGGTATAATGATAAAGTGTAAGCGTGTGTTAGTGATTAGGTGGAGTGTGAAGTTCACGGGCAAGAGATTCATTGGACCGATTAAGTCGATAGGTAGCATTTCACAAGGTTTTGAAATTCGGGTAATAAAACGTTTCAAGATATGTCACGGCCCCCGACCCGGTTTGACCCGTTTCAGGAGCCGCGGGACAGAAATACTGCGGTATTTAATTGATTAAGTTTAACAGCGGAAGTTTTCATCAGAATCGTTTAAAGCTAAAATTATCCCCGATTATTTTATTTTACAATTCGGGATAAAACCCCGATAATTTACAATAGTATGATTTTACTATGAAATCGTTATGTTACAAAACTTATTTCTTTATTTTTATAATGAGCCACAATCTTAAGCTTGAAATGCTCCCCAGCACTTTTTCCTGAATTACAACAGATCACCTGAAACATGTTTGAAAAAGGTTTTGTCAGCGGGAAATACTGAGTGAATCATTCTATTTACTAAAATGACACATTTGTTATAATTTACAGTATTAAGAACGATTACAATGTTTCTATTATCAACCCAACTACCCACGGTATTTGTCACTCGACCGAATCTGTGACTATGGTCATATCCCCCAATTGGCTGCCCCAATGGTGACGATTATCAAGTAATGTATACAAAACCCCACATACCGGCTGTAATATGGTGATTACATAAACTTAATCCCTGTAATTATAACTTTGAAATAAATAGGGTTTTGTAAATAGATTTGATAAAAAGAGAGAATGACTCACATTGCTGATTTAATACGGACAGAGTTTAGTCTATGATTTAGCCTTGTTAACCTAATTTAAATAACAATGCACACAAAACTGGGTTAGTAATCAGTCCAGCAATTACGATAACTCACGAGATCAAATTCTCACAATGAACGACAAAGTGCAATACTTCATCCATCGAATTAACGATGATCCGTCAAATTAATGACGAACGACAAAGTATAATACTTCATCCATCGAATTAACGATGATCCGTCAAATTAATGACGAACGATAAAGTATAACCCTAATGTGGGCGGCACTTAAACATTCATTGGATATATTGATCGTCGGAAAATGAATCGTAGCAGCGATTGTGCTAATACCCTGTTTTGCAGCAGAATTTCGAGACCCGTGTGTGGATTTAGAGTATACTGTTCGTATCTCAGTGAATATTGTGAATTTTTACGTCGTTTTTCTTTCAGAATTCAAGTCCCACTGTCCACTATTTATAGGTGAAATTTTACCCTGAGGCGGCCCGCGTGAGAATTAAGCAAACATGAGGCGGGCCGCGTGAGACCTATTTTTTAGGTATAGGTTGCCACGGTTGGGACTAGCTTAGCTGAGTTGACAGTTTTCGTAAATTCGGTTTCTACAGCTCACAATTTGGATAATCGTTACTAAGGGTATTACCCCCCCTGAGTTTTAGGGGCCCTAATCCTGATTCTGAAAATTATGAAAATTTTAGGGTTTGTTCAGAATCACTTGGGTGTCTCAATTAGGGTTTCCTATTGGACTAATTAATTTAATAATTATGACTTTTGATTAGAGTTGTTACATTCTCCCCACCTTAATAAAAATCTCGTCCTCGAGATTTACTGGAATAATTGAGGATACTTTCTCTTCATTTCTGATTCCAGCTCCCAAGTGTATTCAGGTCCTCTCCTTGAATCCCACTTTACTTTAACTAACACTAGTCGTTTGTGCTTGAGAAACTTCACTTTTCTGTCTTCTATCTGAATAGGTTTCTCCATAAATTTTAACTTTTCGTTTACCTCTATGTCTTGAAGAGGTACTACCAGAGATTCATCTGCTAAACATTTCTTTAGATTGGATACATGAAATACATCATGTACTCCAGCTAATTCTTCTGGTAGCTGTAAACGATAAGCTACTGGTCCTATACGTTGGATCACTGGAAATGGTCCTACGTATCTTGGACTTAGCTTTCCTTTCTTACCAAATCTAACAACTCCTTTCCAAGGAGAAACTTTCAATAGTACTCTGTCTCCAACTTGGAATTCTAATGGCTTGCATCTATTATCAGCATAGCTCTTCTGGCGATCTCGAGCCGTCTTCAGTCTTTCCTTGATTTGAGTAATCTTATCAGTCGTTTCTTGCACTATTTCAGGACCTGATAGTTGACTTTCTCCTATTTCTGCCCAACAAACTGGAGTTCTACACTTTCTTCCATATAATGCTTCAAATGGAGCAGTTTCAATGCTTGAGTGATAGCTATTGTTATAGGAGAATTCAATTAATGGTAAGTGATCATCCCAACTTCCACCAAAATCTATTACACATGCTCGGAGCATGTCTTCTAGAGTTTGGATTGTCCTTTCACTTTGTCCATCTGTTTGGGGATGATATGCAGTGCTCAAATTTAGTCGAGTTCCCATAGCTTGCTGGAAACTTTTCCAGAAATGGGAAGTAAAACGACTATCCCTATCCGAAACAATGGAGAGTGGAACTCCATGTAAGGATACAATTTCATCTACATACAATTTAGCCAGTCTTTCCATGCTAAAGGTTTCTTTCATAGGTAGAAAGTGAGCAGATTTGGTTAATCGATCCACAATTACCCAAATCGCATCATTACCTTTTCTGGTTTTGGGTAACTTAGTAACAAAATCCATTGTTATAAGTTCCCATTTCCATACTGGCATTTCTAATTGTTGTAGTAATCCTGAAGGTTTCTGATGTTCTGCCTTAACTTGTGAACAAGTAAGACATTTAGAAACATAGCTGGCTATGTCCTTTTTCATTCCTATCCACCAAAAGTTCTTTCTTAAATCTTGGTACATCTTATTGTTTCCTGGGTGTATAGTATACCTAGATTTATGAGCTTCTTCTAAAATCTTAGGTCTTAAGTCTCCCTGCTTAGGTACCCAAATTCTACTTTTGTGGAATCTCCAAATTCCATCTGCTCCTTGTTCTAATTCCTTGATTCGTCCTTTCATTCCTTCAGCATCATCCTTGATTGCTGTAGTTTGAACATTCTTCAATTGTTCCATTAAATCTATTTGTAGATTTAATCTGAGAGCACGAACTCGTCTTTGTTTTTCATAATACTTACGACTTAAGGCATCTGCAACTACATTCGCCTTTCCTTCGTGATACTGAATATCACAGTCGTAGTCACTTAAGATTTCCATCCATCTCCTTTGCCTCATGTTTAACTCTTTTTGCCCAAATATATATCTTAAACTTTTGTGGTCTGTGTAGACAGTAAATTTACTTCCGTAAAGATAATGTCTCCAAATCTTAAGGGCAAAAATTACGGCTCCTAATTCTAAATCATGAGTCGTATAGTTTTCTTCGTGCTTTTTCAATTGCCTTGATGCGTACGCAATTACCTTCTTGCGTTGCATAAGCACACATCCAAATCCTAATTTTGAAGCATCACAATATACTTCAAAATCTTCAGTTCCTTCTGGTAAGGCTAAGATTGGTGCATGGGTTAATTTCTGTTTCAGAATTCTAAAAGCTTCTTCTTGTTTGGGTCCCCATTCAAACTTAGTGGCTTTACAGGTTAACTTAGTTAATGGTACAGCTATCTTGGAACAATCCTTAATAAACCGTCTATAATACCCAGCTAATCCTATAAAACTTCTAATTTCCATTGCTGTTTGTGGAACCTTCCACTTGGTAATTGCCTCTATCTTAGCAGGATCTACATGAATACCTTCATGATTCACCATGTGTCCTAAGAATTGCACTTCCTTTAGCCAAAATTCACATTTCGAGAATTTGGCGTACAACTTTTCTTTTCTTAACAAAGTTAAGAGTGCATGAAGATGTTCACAATGCTCTGTCTGACTTTTGGAATAAATAAGTATATCGTCTATGAAAACAATTACAAATTTATCCAAGTATGGTTTACATATCCTATTCACATGTCCATAAATGCTGCAGGCGCATTTGTTAATCCGAAGGGCATGACTGTAAACTCGTAATGACCATACCTAGTTCTGAAAGCAGTCTTAGGTATGTCTTCTTCTTGTACCTTTAATTGATGATATCCGGAGCGTAAATCTATCTTAGAAAAATATTTAGCCCCCTGAAGTTGATCAAAAAGATCATCAATCCTAGGTAATGGATATCGATTCTTAATTGTAACCTTATTCAATTCTCTATAATCGATACACATTCTCATTGAACCATCCTTTTTCTTTACAAACAACACTGGCGCTCCCCAAGGGGATGAGCTAGGTTGTATAAATCCTTTACTTAATAATTCATCTAATTGCTTTTTCAGTTCTAACATTTCTGTGGGTGCTAACCGATAAGGTGCCTTGGCTATCGGTGTAGTTCCTGGAATTAGATGAATCCTAAATTCTACTTCCCTATCTGGAGGTAATCCCGGTAAATCTTCTGGAAATACATCAGGATATGATGAGACTACTGGTATTTCCTTAAGATCTTTACCCTTAGTGCTAATGATTACCGAAATCATATACACTATTCCTTGTTTTCGTTCATAATTAGCAACTTTCATTACTGATATGAACTTCATGGGCTTACGTGGTTTATCTCCTATAATCCTAATCACTTCTCCGGTAGGTGATTGAATTTCTATGGAATTCTGATCACAAAGGATTCTAGCATGGTTGGCTACTAACCAATCCATTCCTAATACCACATCAAATTCAGCTAATTTCATCGGCAATAGTTTTGCAGAGAATTTATGTCCTAAAAGTTCTATGTTTCCTTCTTGCAAAACTTTATCTATTTTAACTGAATTTCCGTCTGCTGTTTCAACTGTAAAAATCTGCCTAATATTGGTTAAAGGTAAACTAAGAGCTTGGCAGAATGAAGTATTTATAAAACTTTGGTTTGCACCAGAGTCAAATAATACTTTTGCGTACACGTTGTGAACTAAGAACGTACTCGCTATCACATCCGGAATGAGTTCTGCTTCTTGAGTGGTCAACTGAAATGCTCTGGCATTCTTCTTTGTGGTTCCTTCGGTCGCCTTGGGTTTGTTATCTACTGGTTTAACCAATTTAGGACATTCTGTTTTATAATGCCCCGCTTCTCCACAGTTAAAACAGATTACGGTTTTCTTTTTGCAGTTTTCTTCACGATGTCCTACAGTTTTGCAAAAATTGCAAGTGATATCGCATCTTCCATAATGCTTCTTTTTGCATTTCCTGCAGAATGACGGAGCTGGAGATTGCCCTGTTCCTTTTCTCTTGAAGCTGTTATTATTACCCACACGAAATCCTTGGGTAATTTTCTGAGCTAGTTCCTTTTTCCTATCTTCATCTCTTGTGCGCACCAGTTCATTGGTTAGAGTATTAGCTAATTCTACCGCATCATCAATAGTGCGAGGTCTCGCAGCTTTAACAATATTGCGGATTTCACCAATTAGCCCCCAAATATAGCGAGAAATGACTACCGGTTCTGGCGAAGCCAGTGTTGGTACCACTCTTGCATATTCAAAGAATGTCGAGGTATACCCACGACAATCCACACCCATCATCCGATGATTTAGAAACTTATTCGCCATCTGTTCTTTTTCATACTCGGGACAGAATTTTCTTTCCACCAAACCCTTAAATTCTTCCCAAGTCATAGCATAAGCTATTACTCTTCCTTTTGATTGTAAAACAGTGTTCCACCATTCGAGTGCTCCTTCCTTGAAGAGATTTGATGCGTACATGACCTGATCATCTTTACCACATTTACTTATTGCAATGACTGCTTCGGTTTTTTCTAACCAACGCAGTGATGCAGTTGCTCCTTCATTGCCTGCAAATTCAGTGGGTTTACAAGCAAGGAATTCTTTGAAAGTGCAACCAGGCGTTGCAGTTTTCATTTTCTTGGGTAATGGAGTTTGATGTGGTTCCTTATTATGATTAACATGATTATTGCCTCCATTTACACTATTACTGAAGTTATCTTCAGTAATCTGTTTACTAGGAACAATTTGTTGCGGTTCGATTGGATTCTTTATAGCAGCAACGAATGCTGGAATAGCATTGGCTATCCCTTGAGCAACAATGTTTTCGATATCTTGCCGAGTCATATATTGATCTCTTGAATGTTGCTCAGACTGATTAACTTCATTTATAGGTTCATTACCACTGTTTGCCATCTGATAATATATATATAAATTTTATTAGTATCTGCTAAATAACAATTACATACAAACAATCAGAAAATTTTATAATACAGATATAGTCAAAACAATCGATATCTCGATTTCATTTTATATCTATCATAGTATGCATCATTACTCACAAATATCATACAGAGTTTTATTTGTTATTTACAAACTAACTTTACTATTACTATTATACAAACACCGTTTTACCATCCTACTATCTCTCGTCACTTGCTGTTCTAAAAACGCAGTTCCCTCTCATCGTACTTCCAGGCAATCTGTCCCCCTATTTCCCTGATTCTAGTTCCAGCATCAAACAACTCTTCACCAAAGTGGCGAAGTCCAGCCATGTTTTCATTACTCATTGGTGGATTAGGTAGGGGTTCTGGATCGAATTGTGGAAGAAAAGAGTAAGGATCGTTGACAATATTTTGGAATTGCCAATCGTTTGTCCACCATTCGTCCATTCCTATGGGTTGAGAGTGGACTATTGGGTCTGGAATTGCTGGTTCCCAATTCATAGGGAGTTGGTTTTCAAGAGGATAATTAAAAATATTATTATTATTATTATTATTGACAGGCTGAATTGTTTCACAGCTTGCCAATAGGAAATCTATCTCATCTTGAAAGGTCCTTTCCTGGTTTTGATTGGAGCTCTCTCCGATTTCTATCTGACTTGGTCTAGAGCCTTGCCCAACTTCCATTACTATTTCTTTAGTAACTTCCTCCATCTGTATTCCTATCTCCTTAACCTCTTCCTTGTCTTCAGTTTCCATTTCCTGTTGTTTGGAACTTTCTCCGGTTATAATTTCTTTTCCCTTTTTCAAAGGATTATTTATTTTGGGAAGTTTTGTAGCTGGCTTTTTCTTACGTATTTTCCTCCATCCTACATAACTTCTTTTCTTTCGTTTTGGCTTGTTCACAGGTGGAACCTTGAATTCTACTGGTTGTTCTACATCGGGAAAGTAGCTAGTATATTCTTTGGAAACTTCGATATTCACTGGGTAAAGATTAAGGTTCTGAAAAGCTTCAGATATCCCACTCATGCTGATGTAGCATATATGCAAAATGCATAAAATACTAAGTTAAAATTCATAAATAACCGTGTAATTTATTACATACTGTGTACTAATTTATTACAAAGATAACTGAAAAACATACTTAAAATTTTTATTTATTTCACAGGGTTTTTAGATTATAAGGGTAAGGTGCTAAAACTTTAAAATATTTAAAGATTTATATTTTCTGCTACTGTGGCTAGCATATATAAGTTTGCCCATTTCTCATCTAGCTTATCTTCCCAAAGTGATTTATCAATTAATTCCTGAGTTTCTCGTTTAATCCTCTTTTCTCGAATTTTCTCTTTACTTTTCTTAATAATCATCTCCCTCCTTCTAGGAGAAAGTGATTCCTCGTATTGTGCCTTTCGCACAAATATTCCTTCTTCAGGAATTTCAGCCTGATTCGAGGATTTGGTTTGGGATGAACTTCCCTTCTCATTGGATGATCTATCTAATTTAAGATAGATGCTTGACAGCTTTTGCTTACCCATACTGTAACTAACAAATAATCAGTTAATATCACACATAATCACATAATAGTAATATGGAAAAATTAAGTATTTCTAAATACTTAATTAGCTTAACTCAGTGGCTCTGATACCACCTTTTTCTGTCACGGCCCCCGACCCGGTTTGACCCGTTTCAGGAGCCGCGGGACAGAAATACTGCGGTATTTAATTGATTAAGTTTAACAGCGGAAGTTTTCATCAGAATCGTTTAAAGCTAAAATTTTCCCCGGTTATTTTATTTTACAATTCGGGATAAAACCCCGATAATTTACAATAGTATGATTTTACTATGAAATCGTTATGTTACAAAACTTATTTCTTTATTTTTATAATGAGCCACAATCTTAAGCTTGAAATGCTCCCCAGCACTTTTTCCTGAATTACAACAGATCACCTGAAACATGTTTGAAAAAGGTTTTGTCAGCGGGAAATACTGAGTGAATCATTCTATTTACTAAAATGACACATTTGTTATAATTTACAGTATTAAGAACGATTACAATGTTTCTATTATCAACCCAACTACCCACGGTATTTGTCACTCGACCGAATCTGTGACTATGGTCATATCCCCCAATTGGCTGCCCCAATGGTGACGATTATCAAGTAATGTATACAAAACCCCACATACCGGCTGTAATATGGTGATTACATAAACTTAATCCCTGTAATTATAACTTTGAAATAAATAGGGTTTTGTAAATAGATTTGATAAAAAGAGAGAATGACTCACATTGCTGATTTAATACGGACAGAGTTTAGTCTATGATTTAGCCTTGTTAACCTAATTTAAATAACAATGCACACAAAACTGGGTTAGTAATCAATCCAGCAATTACGATAACTCACGAGATCAAATTCTCACAATGAACGACAAAGTGCAATACTTCATCCATCGAATTAACGATGATCCGTCAAATTAATGACGAACGACAAAGTATAATACTTCATCCATCGAATTAACGATGATCCGTCAAATTAATGACGAACGATAAAGTATAACCCTAATGTGGGCGGCACTTAAACATTCATTGGATATATTGATCGTCGGAAAATGAATCGTAGCAGCGATTGTGCTAATACCCTGTTTTGCAGCAGAATTTCGAGACCCGTGTGTGGATTTAGAGTATACTGTTCGTATCTCAGTGAATATTGTGAATTTTTACGTCGTTTTTCTTTCAGAATTCAAGTCCCACTGTCCACTATTTATAGGTGAAATTTTACCCTGAGGCGGCCCGCGTGAGAATTAAGCAAACCTGAGGCGGGCCGCGTGAGACCTATTTTTTAGGTATAGGTTGCCACGGTTGGGACTAGCTTAGCTGAGTTGACAGTTTTCGTAAATTCAGTTTCTACAGCTCACAATTTGGATAATCGTTACTAAGGGTATTACCCCCCCTGAGTTTTAGGGGCCCTAATCCTGATTATGAAAATTATGAAAATTTTAGGGTTTGTTCAGAATCACTTGGGTGTTTCAATTAGGGTTTCCTATTGGACTAATTAATTTAATAATTATGACTTTTGATTAGAGTTGTTACAAGGTACGATTAAAATTTTGTGTTTGTGAGTTAGGTGAAAATAGATTATGGGGTAAGATCTACGTTTAATAAAAACAATAAATTTTGAAACTTGCATAGTAACGATTTTAACAAATGAAAACGACTTAGACGTAAAAACTTGATCATGTTGTACAATGAAGTCTCTTTTTGAAATGAAATTTTGGTAACGATCACCTAGGTAAGGGAATCACCCCTAACTCGTCGGTGTGGTCATTTTAAGAAAAGAAGAAGTGGAGTTAATCGCCAAGGTAAGGAAATCACTCCAATCTCGGTGATACGTCTCCATTTTGGTGTTACAATGAATGTAAACAGAATTGAGTGACATTTTGAAATCATGCATGTACATAAATGTATGAAAAGATTTAGTACGAGTTGTGTGTGAAAAAATGATCTTGAAAATAAATTTTAAATTTTGAAACGAGATAATTGTATCATATAAAAGCGATGAGAGTAAAGTATAGGTTTGATTAAAACTTGGATTGTTCCAAAACGGAACTTTGACAAAACCAAAGCGGTCGAAAAATTCTTTTGAATGTGAGAAACATGCTTTGGCCTAATAGGTGGAAAACTCTCGCCGATACCTCGGTTGTCGGTATTCACCCTTCCAGTTACTACATGTTCCAAATCAATCGAAAATTTCGAGACTTGGCGGGATTTTTGAAAATCAAGGAGCGGAACTAGTCGACAAGGTGCGGGTTTCACCCCTAACTTAACGAATTCGTACCCTAAGTGTGGTCGATACTCGTCGGGTCAAAATTTAATTTCGACATTTTGACGAGGGTCCACTAGAATTTGATTAGCGAATAATGTGTAAAAAGGATAGATGTATTGAGAGTCGTTCACCAAATTGTGGGTTTCACGCCTGTTTTGGTGAAGTCGTCTCGTCGGTATGATACGAGTGATTTCAAGTTTTAGTATAAACGAGTAAAAAGACATATGCTCGAAATAATGATAACAAGTATGAGCACATAAAGCATTTTAAGCAAATAGCACGTAAGAGACATTTCAAGTATAGCATGTAAAGATATTGCATAAAAGTAGCATGTGAAGCAAGTATGGTCGAATTTGGTACTTAACTATAGACTAGGTAAAAAGCATGGAAATTTTCCTAATTCCCTATAGTTATGGCTCTGATACCAATCTGTCACACCCCAACCGATGGCGGAAACATCGGAGTGAGACAAAAACGAGATTGCAAGAGACTTCATAACACTATTTGTGACAATAATTAAATAATGGATTTCATTTCATTTCTAAGAATCGAATACAAAGGTTTAAATCAAATACAACAACTTGATATACTATATGTTCAATACAAAACTATAGCAAACAAGTACATTAACTTAGGACGTCTAGGTGTGTATCTAAGCGTCATCACTACTTCAAGTTCAAGGCGTCGTCATCCTCAACCTGTAACATGTTTAAAATAACGTCAATACAAAAGCAAAGGCGAGTATACAAGTTTGGTGCGTAGTATAAAAGTATAAAATAATAAGGAACAATCCACATGGCAAACCTAGTTATCAAAATTAACGTATAAAATGGCATGCAATTTACAACTCAATCCTCTGTTTACGCAAGTATGAATGAAGATTTAACATGGCCACTAGTCTACGGGCGGGCGTTACTCCTATAGCGCTATACATGTTAAATGGAGGCTCGTACGAAGCTAATGACAAGTTCATCACATAAGTATGGTCCAGAAAAACATGAATCAAGCAAAACAAATAGTAAGCATGTATTGGATTGTTTATTTATGTATTTGCATAAGAATATGTATAATACGTTTGTTTTGTATATAAAAACATGTTACACCCAAAAGTGTGAAAACGGTAAAATGGGTCAAGTATACTCACATAATTGCCAAGTCTTCCGATTATCCAGTGCTGACGAGCGTAAGAGATTAGGAGGATGGAACACCGAGGTCACCCTATATGGGCAGACGATGGTGCATGAGTAAACGGAATTCCAAGAGAACGAACGAGAGCGATTAACCTAAGTATGAATACCGCACGAGAGGTGATTACTATTAGTTTAATTATCCAAGTATTTTGTGAATTTGATAATGATGATCTACGTACCAATTCATTTATTATTTATTAGTTTAAAAAGAGGAATAATCCTAATATTTATGTTTTGCATAACTCGGAATTCGTATATTATATTTTATAAAATTTATTGTCATAAAAAGAATCATTCGTTTATGTTATAAATTTAAAGATTTGGTTATAACAGAAAACGAATAAAAAAAATAATCGTTTTGAAATTAAACATGTATTGCTTCGTGGATTTTTTTACGAAAAACTGGCAGAGTTTCCTCTGTTTTTGGACGATCCCAACAACCAAAGTGTCGTTTATTATTGTCAAAATTCAACAATTTAATAACAATGATAAATACGAAACGATAAATTTTAAGACTAATATATCTATATATATTCCACGTACGTTTACAATTTATAAGCGTTCGTTTTGCGTAAAAAATTTAACATTAATATAAATAATATAAAGAACTTCAAGACGCTTAGAATTTTACCGATCTGACCGATTTGACTGTTTGACCGGGTTTGACCCGAACCCAACACCGAGCCTGATGTTGACCAACAGTTGACCGACCTTGACTGCGTTGACTTATGTTGACCAGATTTGACTGAACCAAAATAAGGTCCAAACCTGCTAAACCGAGTTAACCCGAACAATTAAAACAATCGGACTTGAAACGAAACTTAACCAAAACAAACTGAAACAAAACTCGAATCGAAACTGACCTGAGCTGACCCGGTTTGTTGACCCGAAAACTTCGAACATATCCTTATATTTGAACCGTATCGAGCCATCTTTGACCCGAATCCGAACCGTAACCAAACTGAACTGAAAGATCCGAGTTAAATCACCTCCATGTCGCCTGAGATATCGCCGGTCGCCAGTGCTTCTCCGATGGCCGGGGTAATCGACCAGGACCACCATTACCATCGACACCCTCGTCATCCAACCCCATCATCGACATCATCAGTAACGAAAAGAGATGAAAGAATCGCAAAAGAAATACAATAATAAAGAGCTTACCGGAATAAAATAAGCAGATCCGAGCGGCGCCTGTTATGTCGTTGCCGGAGCTGTCTGCTGTCGCCGCACATAGCTCTTGCCGGCGTGACGCCGGTTCTTCACGGAAGAGATCAAGAGGGGTGGATGTGGTGTCTACTGGAGTCGAAGGATTGGAGGAGCTCGCCGAACAGGCGGCTCCGGTCGCCGGCTGAGGAGGAGGGACAGAAGAGATGCAGAGTATTGGACGGATTAGGAGGTTTTCTTATGTATGAGTTGATTTATTGATCCTGTCATCTTGTGAGTGTGTGTGTAGGTCAGTGGTAGACACAAAAGAAAGAGAGGGAAGGATACTAGATGGTGTCGGTTACAAAGAAAAATGGAAGAGGATTAGGGCTTTACTTCTCTTAAATAATTAGGTTAAGTGTGGGTTAAGTGGGCTTGGGCCCAAGGCCCACAAGCCCAATCTCGTGTTTAAGTGGCCCGTAGTTCCTACGAGACCCGTTATCAAAACCCGAACACTTCGTAGTGTCATAAAATAATATTTTAGAATGTGCGAAAAATTGCGTCGTTCGCAGTTTTAAAATCCCTTCTTAGATCTGATTTCGACCGAGATTCTAAAAATAGAAAAACTGACACGCCATTTCTAAAAATGGAATAACTGACACGCCATTTCTAAAAATGGAATTACGAAAAGAGCGAAGCGTTACACAACACCTGAACTTTCTACACAGTGCATGAGCTCCAGTTCCAATAAAGACATAAAAGAGCCTTTAGACGAACCCGAACGCTTTTTAAGAAAAAGACTAAAAGCTTAATTCTAAAAGAAAGCTTCAGGGGACCAACTTCTAATGGCGGATCAGCGTACCCTGATGGATTACCTACGACCCACGGTAGGTAATCTTGGAGCCTCTATCAATGCACCGAATGTCGTTGCCAATAACTTTGAAATTCGGCCGCATTTGATCCAAATGCTCCAAAATTCCGCAACCTTCAATGGCCTAGCTGACGAAGATCCCCATTTACATATTTCCAACTTTTTGGAAATATGTGATACTTTCCGGATCAACGGGGCATCAAACGACGCCATCCGCCTCCGAATGTTCCCATTTTCACTAAAAGACCGAGCTAAGGCTTGGCTTAACACCATCCCAAGTGGTTCGGTAAACACTTGGGACGAGCTAGCCCAAAAATTTCTATATAAGTATTTCCCTCCTTCTAAAACAGCTAAATTAATGACTGAAATTAATACATATTCGCAAGAGGATGGGGAATCCTTATATGAAACTTGGGAAAGGTTAAAGGAGCTATTAAGAAAATGCCCTCATCATGGTCTTGCAGTGTGGCAACAAGTATCCACTTTCTATAATGGATTGTTTCCGCACACAAGACAAACACTCTACTCTAGCTCCGAGGGACTCCTAAGAAATCGTCGCCCAAATGAAATTTATAATCAAATTGAAGAATTTGCTCAAAATAATTTTCAATGGGACACTCCCCGAGGTATAAACTCTATTACCCCGGGCCCCTATAAGGCAGATGAAAACACTTCTTTACAAGCCCAAATCGAGGCCCTATCTTCAAAAATAAAAAAGTTAGAAATGACAAAATTGGCCTCGGTTATGGCTTGCGAAGGGTGTGGTGGGCCACATGAAAATTGGAGTTGTATGAAAGAAATGAATAATCAAATGGAAATGGTAAACTACATTGATAATAGACCTAGGCCGCCGGGTCCCCCAACGGGCGGTTACAACCAAGGATGGCGTAACCACCCTAACCTTGGTTGGAGAGAACCTGACAATAGTAGTAACCAACAAAACCAAACCAACGAACAAATTTTCAACAACAACCACGAAATGAGTCACAAAATTTCTCTCAACAACAATAAAGGGGACGAGAGAGGCTTGAAGATATTGTTTCACGCCATCTCCGACACCGAAAAGAAGAACTCTGATCAATTCCAACAAATGGAATCAAACTTTAGAAATCAACAAGCTCGTATTCAAAACATTGAAAAACAACTTAATCAACTAGCTCAAAATTTCTCGGAGAGACCACAAGACGCGTTACCTAGCAAAACCGAACCCAACCCAAAGGGGCAAGTGCATCTCATAACATTGAGAAACCGTACCGTAGGTCCCGAGAAGGCTCTGCTACCCCCATCGGACAAAAATCCACCCATTCAAACCACAACCTCACCAACAACCCAAAAGAAAACAACCCCTCCGCCAATTCCCGAACCTACCAAGAGCCCCTCGGTACCCTACCCCGGTTGGTTACTTCACCAAAAGACCGACAAGCAATTCACAAAATTCATAAAGTTACTAAAACAATTGCATATAAATCTCCCATTTACGGAAGTCCTCACTTAAATGCCAAAATATTCAAAATTTACGAGAGACTTCCTCACTCACAAAAGGAAGATTGAAACACTGCAATTAGTCAATTTAAGTGAAGAATTCTCCGCCGTGCTACTCAACAAACTCCCACAAAAGAAGATCGACCCCGGAAGCTTCACCATCCCCTGTTCCATTGGAGGATCTCCTGTACGCAATGCAATAGCCGACCTTGGGGCTAGCATCAATCTCCTGCCCGCTCAATGTTTGACTGACTCGGACTAGGTAAGACAAGCCCCACAAAGATGAGCATACAACTCGCCGATAGGTCTATCAAATATCCACAAGGTGTCGCAGAAAATCTATTGGTAAAAGTCGGAGACTTTGTCTTCCCGGCCGACTTTGTCATACTCGATATGGAGGAAGACACCGAAATGCCACTCATTCTAAGAAGACCGTTCCTTGCCACCGCTCACGCAATGGTGGATATGAGTGATGGAAAGTTAACATTGAGGGTCAAAGACAAAGAGATGAAGTTCGGGGTTGCGAAAAGAGTAGAAGACGATCCGGTCAACTACATGGATGACATAGACTCAAGTTTGGATGAAGCTCTCCGACGGTGCAGCATGGGATGCAAGACGTCCCACTTGGGTAACAAATGACTGACTTTGGGTCTAGCCAAGGACCCTTATAAACGTGGCGCACCACGGAGGCATTCCGCGGAACTATACGTAGTTTTAGTTTAGATTAACTTTTATGTTTTCTAGTTTACCTTTACTTTTCAGGAATAAAACACACTAAAAAAGGTGGAGGTTACCAAGGGAACTTTAAAACCACACCCCATGCACGAAAACAGAGCTTCCCGACAATTTTCCAGCATTACAGCAAGTTCAGCACGGGCTGTGCTCAGCCCAACACGCCCCCGTGCCCGAGTCTCTGCAGAAAGTTGCCCAGTTCAGGTAACTGGACACGGGGCCGTGCTCACTGAACACGCCCCGTGTCCAGCCTTCTGTTAAAGTTTGTTACTAGCAGTCTGACCACTTGGCCGTGCCCGGACCAACATGGGGCCGTGGCCAGACACCCAGTAACACAAAATTTTGTTTTCAACGCCTTTTTACACATTCAATCAACCTAAAAACTTATTTTTGGGACACATTGAGGACAATGTGTAATTTAAGTGTGGGGGGATGCTAAAACCTTGAATTTTGCAAGTTCTAATAACAAGCCTTACACAAAAATCTATTGGAACCGCTAATCACCCCAAATTTTTTCAAAAATTTTCATTTTTTTATTTGTCTTGGTTTAATTTGGGAATAACAAGTTTTAAAAAGGTTATATTTTTATAAATTTACAACCGATAGCGTCGTGATAAAAAGAACCAACATAAGAAAATTATGAAAAGGCATGATAAATCTAATTAAAATTTGATTATATATACTTGATCACATTATAAACCCATTCCTACAACAAGTGAGTTTTGAGCCTTTATTGAGCATATAATAATATATCTTTAAACTAAATGTTCATTTTTCGTTTCTTGTGTGAATAGCCGCTTGGTTCTTACGACTCTAGAACTTGCCACGACGATACATTCCCAGTCCTTACCAACTTAAACCCAAGTAAGTAAATGATGGAGGCATTAGGACTAACCTATTTTCCTTTCAACACCATTATTTTTCATATTTTTATCACCTACCCAAAATCCCCCTAGTTAACCTCTTTGAGCCTAAACCTTTTCATTTCTAAACCCACAAAGCAAACACCCTTTACCCACCAAAACCTTTTTCTTTTCAAACCTTTTATTTTAGTAAAAAGCTCAGTTATCTTGTGGCGTCTTTTATAAAAAAAATGAAAGTCTTGCAATAAACAAACTTCCTCAAAGAAACTTTGTTTGAAAATGCGTAGTTTGAATAAAAGTCACAAAAACAAAAAGTTTTACGACGACCGACGCTTTTTACGCTTTTAGCCCTTTTCACTAACCACTAACCAAAACCACCTACCCTTAGCCTAAGCCTAACCCTTCCTAAAGTCCTCTTGATATTTACGAAGGTTCATAGTTAAAAAGAAGGAGGTTTGATTGCTTGGCAAGCATATGGTAGAAATAAGTTGCATGTGGGGCTTGAGTGTTTAACAAAAATACATCTTCGGCCGAGTGTTGAGTGATCTCCCGTGAGGTACGTGAACTTGTATATAAATGACATTTTAAAGAGGCATGTTATGCCCAAATAAGTAATTTTTCTTATGAAACGTTCTCAATAAATCATAACGAATAGGATTGTAAATATAATAAAAATAAAACCCAATAAAGATCTTGGATTCCCGACACTCAAGGCAAGCCCAAAACTTCTCTTCTATCTATCCATTTGGGTGTATAAGCCACATATTAAAAAGTTTTGCTTGAGGACAAGCAAAGATTCAAGTGTGGGGGTATTTGATGTGTGCAAAATGTAACATATAAATTACATCAAATGAGGCATAAAACTAACCCTTTTTTAGTACTAATGTTGGAAAAATTGTGTTTTTGTCTTCCTTTTGAATTTACAGGACCAAATGAGCTTAAATGAACAAAAGGAACAAATATACAACAAAAACCAACATAAATACAAAGAAAAGGAATAAACGTGACATGCCCGACCCCTTGGTAGCATCCCCAAAGGCAAAAATAAGAAACAGAAGACTGACCACGGGGCCGTGCCCATTGGACACGGGGGCGCGGTCAGCTACCAGCAGAAAAGACAAAGCTGTGGAAGCTTCTACGCCCACCTAAGGGGCGTGCCCATCTCAGCACAGGGCGTGGTCAATGCTAAGATATGCAGAATCTTAAAAAATCATGGTAGTACAAATACACTTCTGCACACGGGGCCGTGCCCACTGGATACAGGCCGTGTTGAGCCCTATGCTGACAAAAGCAATTAATGAAGGAAGAGAAAGGGATGGCCATGGGGGCGTGTCCGCTGGACACGGGGGCCGTGGCTGGGCTTCTGTTCAGGCTATAAATAGAGGTGCTTGGTTCACTTCAAAGGCATCCCTTGGCAAACCACCACTCTCCCACTTTGCCACCACTCCACCACCACTACAACACCCACATCCACCAGCATCATCCATCATCCACCTTAGAGTGTGTGTAGTAATCTCGGGATCCAAGATTGATAGTAAGAGTTCTTGTCAATCAAAGGTCATGTTTGGCTAAGTCTCTTACATCACTTGGTGAAAACAAGTTTTTAATGTATTACTTTTGATTTTTAATCTTTCACACTTTTTAATTGGTTTTGTAATAATGACTTTAATAACTAGTTTCTTATGTTGAAGGTGAAACTTATTTATCATTTGTTCGTGGTGTCTTGGCATTACTTTACTGTCTATATAAAGTAAAATATTTTCACCATTCATATATCTACAGTCTATATAGAGATATGTTGGCTACCTAGTCGGGGGTTAAGGGAATGATTTAGTAAGGTTCTTGCCTTGTTCAGTGTATAGATCCTGCAAGGACCTGTGTCAAGCTTACTAGGACCTCCTTCAATACCCACTGATATTGGATGTCAGGGGTGCGAATGGCTTGATCCCCTCATATGTAAACTACTATTAATACATTAAACCGGCTATTTGGGATTGTATCCCTGCTGACTCAAACCACTTAGCCGAGGGTAATGTCACCTTAAAAAGAGGGGCCTACCACTTTTCGCATTAATAACTTAATTAACTATCTTTCAATATTGTCACACCCCCAAAAATACCCCCAAAAAACCCACATGCGGGAGACACCGCAAGGCGTGTGACGTACCAGGATCTTAGCCACCAATCACATTGAACTCATAATATATTTGAATAAAGCTTTCATTCATTAACATAAAGTATTACAAAACGTTACATATAATTCATTGTACACAGCGGAAGCATAACTCATTTTTTAAGTGTTTCATAAACCATGCGTAAGTAAACCATAAACTTGTGTTGCAATTCCATGTATCTCGACCCATGACCACTCCAGCCTTCCAGACAGCAAGTTCCATGTATCTCGACCCATGACCACTCCAACCTGTCAGACGACGCTGGTGAGTTCAAGGTTTTGTTAACGTGTTTAGATACCAGTTACCAGATTAAAATGTTTCATAGATTTGATGTTGTAATAACTCGTTTACCACTGATGGCTTAAAGTTGTTTTGCCCAAACCCCATTGCCTCTATCAAAGCAATGGTCAAGACTGGGATCATTAGTTCACTCCCGACCTCCCCGGTGTGGTGTGAGGTTGCTGACGGGTGGTCCATAGGACAACCCTTAATGATGTTAAAAGACGAATTTATCCCTCACTTGATCGTGTAATTATCTTGAATTAGATGACTACGGTTGCTTATGTTTCAGGTACGTTTCGGGAGCTAAAAATGGATAAAACGCTGCTTTGGACGGATTGGAGTGGAACGGGTTGTGCATGGAGGGAAAGAAGAAACAAAACCCAAGATTCAGGAGTCCATCGTAATTTACGGTGGCCACCGTAAATTACGGTGGCCCTGAAACATGCAATTTTCCACCGTACCTCAGTAGTGAATCACCGTAACAGTTTGAAGTCCACCGTAACTTACGGTGGGTACCGTAAGTTACGGTGGAGATGACGGACAAATGCGTAACTGCCTAATTAAAACGGTTTTGGATGTGTCTTTTCACATTATTCATCATTGGACGTTTTCTCTGAAGATTAGGGGCGATTTTGGCTTGTTTTTGTTGGTTCCAAACATTTCTAAGCATTCGGTTTTGGTTTTTGATTCGTATGAACTTGAACTTTGATGTTATGATGATCAACCGAACAATGTCTGGCTAAACTTGTGGTGATCATCTTAGGTGAAGGTTTTCTTAAACTCTTGTGTGTTTGTCCATTATTTCTAGAATGATAACATTGTATTTGCTTTGATTATCATGGTGTATGAGTAATTGATTGTAGCTTGTTAATTGGTATTGCAATTCGAGTCTAAATCGTACGTTCTTGGTGCCGTTGGCAATCGAGATATCACGGGAAGGGTTAGGGTTGGATATTTATTGATTGATCATCGGGAAACAACCTCGCATTCATATAATCCGAGTACTTTGTTCCCTTTTATCACAACAATTGTTTGTACACGAGTTATGTCTATGTAACTCTTTCTAGTTGGAATTTTGCACAAGTGTTAAAAGAAACTGAATCCTAAGATGGTCATTGTTCTCATAATCTGAATTAAAAATCCAATCTTAATTAGTAAGTAATTGATATTTTAGTTTTCTAAAACAAACAATCCAAATCATTGATCTTTAATTTCTGCATATTAGGTTAATTATAGTTAGAGTGCAAAGCTATATAATCGACATACTTTCCACAAACTCCCTGTGTTCGATACCCATTTACTGCTATCTATTAGTTGTTATTTGGATTAAATTTGTGTGTACCACGATAGCACGTCAAATTTTGGTGCCGTTGCCGGGGAGTAGTGCGCAACGTGTGTCAGTTTGTTAGTTTTGCTTTGTTATTTTCGGGTTTACACTGGTGTGTTTAGTGTGCAGGTTCTACAGGTGCATGCATACTAGAGGCTCTCACAAGTCGTCACCATTGTCGTTTGATCCGGAGATCGAAAGAACGTTAAGGCAAAACAGAGTTTTAGTACGAGAAAACAGAATTATTGGTTCACCTACCTCACCCATCACACCACGAACATCATGCAAGAATCTCAAATACCACCCACAACGGGTCAAACGACCTCATCATTTATACCTACTTCCACACAACCATCACCAAACACAACCATACCTAATACCACTACAAATCCTACTCCACCTCATGACACTACACCAACCAACACCACACAACCAATCACTACTCAAGTTGAACCCAATCTTACCTTTAGCCCTTCTTCCACAATACCACCATTGACACACTTCTTTCCCCCAACTACGGGTCAATCATCCTCTAATTACACAAGACCACCAAATTCAACCATTGTCCATGCTACTTCTACATTTAGACCATCAAACCAATTGGGCTTTCAATACTCATCCCTTCCATTCGGGCAATCCTCGGGTCGGGTATCCAAGGGGACGGATATGATGATGGTTATGAAGAAGATTTTAGAGGGTATGAAGAGGAAGGTTTTTATTATGGGGGTGATGGAGGATATTTGGGAGCTCAAGGAGGAGCGGGTCAACAAAGTCAACCGATTCAACAATTTCAAGACACGAGTAGACTACCGGCCGGGGTGCAACACATTAGACCGCAAGGGCCACAATTGCAACGCCCTACACCGCTACATTAAGTGCATCCTTAAAATACGCAACCTCAATTTCAACGGCCGATTCCACAACAACCGCCAATGCATCAATATCAATATCAACCACCTTTTGCACCTCAAGGGCCTATTCAAGGGCAAATGGGTCAACCAAGAGCACCTTTGGGTGCCCCTCAAAGACATCATCGGGATGTAGTACGGGGAATTAAAGCTCACTTCTGGCCTATTATCACTAACAATCCTTCGCCGGTAGTGATTCCTCATCATGCAGATGGAAGAACTTTTGAAGTTAGAACAACCGCCCTCCAAAGTCTACCAAAGTTCAAGGGGTTAGCAACGGAAGAACCCTATTTTCATTTGGAGACGTACGACTCTATTTGCAACACCATTGGAGGTCAAGGTTTTTCTTCGGATGATGTCAAGTTAGTTCTTTTCCAATTCTCTTTGGAAGACAAGGCAAAGAGATGGTTTCACACTCTGCCTTCCGCATCAATTTTTACATGGGCCGATATGCAACAGATTTTCTTGGATGAATATTATACCTCTCAAAAGACTAATGATGCAAGGAGATGTTTGAGAAGCTTCCAACAACAATCGGGAGAGATGTTTCATGAAGCGTTTGAAAGGTTTAATATGATGTTACGGAATTGCCCTCATCACGGGATCCAACTTTGGGAGTTGTTGAACATGTTCCACGAGGGGTTTAGTTCAGAGGATGCACTTGATTTGATGTCAATTACTAATGGTACATTTGGTACGAATTATGAACATGTCGATTGGGCATTTTTAGAACAAATGGCAGTGAATTCCAAGAGGAAGGCCCAATCTTCAAGATGGGTAAGGCATGTGATACAAAGGCCACAAGTGCATGGAGTAGAGAGTGGCAATGTTCAAGCCACAAATCAAGTGTACAACGTGTGCATTAATTGCAACGAAATAGGCCACACGGCGGAAGTTTGTATAGTGGGGGTGGTTGATGAACAAGTAGAATAAGTGAATGCAATTCAAGGGGGTGGTCGAAATTTCAATTTGAACTCCAACACATACCACCCCGGGTTACAAAATCATCCTAATTTCCATTATGGGAACGCGGCGAACCAAGCTAACCCAAACTTTCAAGGAGCTTGACGTGCTGTCGTAGTACACGCAAATTTAATCCAAATAACAACTATAGATAGTGGTAAATGGGTATCGAACTCAAGGAGTATGTGGAAAATGTGTTGATTCAATAGCTTTGCACTTTAACTAAAATTAACCTAATTTGCAGAAATTAAAGATCAATGATTTGGATTGTTGTTTTAGAAAACTAAATTACTAACTACTTGCAAATCAAAATTGGGTGTTTAACAGATTAAGAGAAAATGACCATCTTAGGTTCCGGTTTCCAATAACAATTGTGCATAAATCAAACTAGAAAGAGTTACATAGACATAACTCATGCATAAACGTTTGTTGTGATAAAAGGGAACAAAGTACTCGGATTATGTAAACGCGAGGTTGTTACCCGATGATCAGTTAACCAATATCCAACCCTAACCCTTCCCGTGATATCTCGATTGTCAACGACACCAAGAACATACGATTTAGATTAGGAACAAAACATCAATTAACAATTTACAACCAAACATTCATGCATCATAATAAACATAGCAACATACCAAGTCTATTATTCTAGAAATAAAGATTCATCACACAAAAGTCATAAGGAAACCTTCACCTAAGATGATCACCGAAAGTTTAGCCGGACATTGTTTGGTGGATCATCATAACATCAAGATTGAAGTTTATATGAATCAAAAGACAAACCGAATGTTAGAAATTGTTCACAAAACACTTGCCAAAGCCAAAAATCGCCCTAGAACTCCAGAGAAACGTCCAATCATGAGATAATGTGAAAAGACACCCAAAAACGGTTTTAATGAAGGTAGTTACGAACTTTTCTGCAGCCTCCACCGTAAATTACGGTGGACATCAAGTTGTTACGGTAGTTTGAGTCTGTGGTACGGTAGGAAAACACATGTTTCAGGGCCACCGTAAATTACGGTGGCCACCGTAATTTACGGTGGAGCCCTGATTCATGTGTTTTGTTTCTTCGTTCCTTCCACGCATGACCCGTTCATCTTCAAACTGTCCAAAGCTGCTTTTATCCCTTTTTAGCTCCCGAACTGTACCTGAAACATAAGCATTCGTAGTTATCTAATTCAAGATAATTACACGATTAAGTGAGGGATAATTTCATCTTTTAACACCATTAAGGGTTGTCCTATGGACCACCCGTCACATCCCCACACTTTACCGTTGCTTGTCCCAAGCAACTCATCAAACCATTTTCAAAACAAGTGATCAATGTAAACCAAGCGTAAACATGTAGTCCTTTTACTAACCCTTTTTAACACCCAATATAGCGCACCCCTCGCTATGTCTCTCCTCTCGGAAACAAGTAAGCACTAGCAATTGTAAGCTAGACACACAAAGGCTAACGGGCGGTTGCACAACTATAAGCTTGTACCTAAATCGATCCTTCTCCTAAAACGTGTCAAATATGAATGCAAATCAAAGGGACTTTTAAGGTTGTAACGTGGCTAGGTATATGGGTAGGAAATGGAATATATATGAAGTAGCAAAAATTTAACCCGGACTTTTTATTACACAATCAAATAAACAAACAACTATCAACTTAACTAATATATACAAGACAACTAATCATCATTTCTTTTTCATTTTTCATTGCTTTTTCTCCATTTTTTTTCTTTTTTTTTTCAAGCAAACAAACAATAAAACATCAAATAAGATTACATACTACTCAACTACTACTAACACTATAAGACCGGGTCAAGTTGGGTAAATTTTTAGGAACTAGCTAAGGGGTAACAAACAATAGGCTTTTAAGCACAAAATTGGGCAACTAAATGTCCAAACCACCGCCCCTCTCGCAACCATGCTCATATATATAATTTATGAGGTCCAACCCCCCAAATCCCACACTCACACACACTAAAGACGAGGCTACCTAAATGCCCTTATCCTTTTCACATCCATATCCAACTAAGGACTCAAACCGTATCAAGGCACAAGTTCTAATGCACCCCCACCCGTAGCCACTCTCATCAAAGACAAGTATTATTTATTTACATGTGTGACTTCAACTCTCACCAAGGATAAAAGGTAATAAGGGTTGCCGGTGCACTATTTGGGGTTAATCCAAAGTGTTCAAATTCTCACATTGTTTCGCTTGATTTAAATTTTTTTCAAAAACTTCAAAAATTTTCCCCCATCCCCACACTTGGGATACATTGACCCCAATGTATGGTTTTAGAAGGCTTTGATCGCTTAAAACTCTTTCACATCACCCAAAAGCTCAACACTCAAACCACAAATTTCTTTTTGGTATTTTTTTATATTTTTTTTCTTCTTTTAAAACATCACACCACCAACTCTTCCAACCCAAACAAAACATCACAAACATACACCACCCAACCGCCCGACCATAAACATATCAAACTAAATAAATATTCACAAAATATACAAGGAAGGAACACGACCTGACTAGTAATAGCGTGGTTGCGGAGGCCAAAAAATGGAAGACATCATGTCATTCCATTCTCCAAATGCAAATGTACCGCTACTACTCCCACCTTGTTGCGGAGCTCCTTCTTGTTGGCGCAGGTCGATCCACTGTGAATGATGGAGCGGCGGGGTCGGATACGAAACACTACCATCGAAAGGTGGTAGAGACGCATAATCCACATGTTGTGGATCCACAACCACCGGCCGCCCGGCGTGCCAATCTGCATGCAATCTTCTTGCTTGGTCATCATGGTATAGATTATTCATTTCCAATTCATGGGAATACACGTGTGTGCGATTCCACACCTCTTGACGATCAAAATTTTGTTTCAAAGACCGCTCCATGCTTGCACTCATCATCGTGTGTTGATCAAATAACGTCCGCTCCGAACCCGACCATGACTCAAAAATGGGTGCCGGAGGACGTTGGTTCTCGATAACCTCTTGCATCGTGCCATCATAAGCCCAATTTGGCTCATAGGAACGCTCCGTATAATCGTAAAAGGCACCACCATAACCCCCTTGGCCCACATTTCCACCATGCGGCTCATCCGCATAATCATCATCACCACTTGGAGCTTCCGCATCACTTTCCGGCTCATCTGCTTCACCCGGTAGAAGATCCCTTGCACCCACTTTTAATGCTCTCCATCTCTGCCCCTCCGACTTGAGTTTATGGTACCGTTCCGATTGCGTGTAAGTCCAACCAATCCCCAAGTTGTCTAAAGTAAAAGGCTGATGCCTTTTTGGTGCCCCTTTATCCTCTGACGTGATTGCCTTTTGCTGCTTCATCAATCCCGTGATAATTCGGCAATACAAGATAATATCTCTTCCCAACTTGTTTCGGCAAATCCAGAGGTGGTTCATGATCAAATATCGGATTGGAAAACGCGGAGACCCATTGAGTAGCGAATAGAGGACGGGCACTTCCGGGTACCTCACTTGCTCCTTATCCCCTCTTCTCGGAATGACATTTAGAATGCAAATCGCTAGCAACAACTTTGCTTCTATCTTCAAATTCCTCCGGTACAAGACTCCACTGTAAGTACCGGGCAAAAATAATGCCGCTAACATATCATTCCAACGAACATGCTTCTCCGGTTTAAGCAAAAGGTCATCAAGACTAGGTATCATGTAATCGCGAGTCGGTAGACTGTCATATTTCCCCAATTTCTTTAGTGTGTCAAACGACATCTCTACCGGAATCCCTTTCACCACACCCGTTAACTTCATTTGCGATGGCCTATCGTATCTGTTACACTTCAACGTCGCCATCCATTCTTGAATTTCAGTCATAAACAAATTGTTGCTATCCTTATCATAACAACTCAGCGCCCCCTCCCATCCTAAAGCGCGGAATTTGGCAAACACACCAAACGGGCTAAATTCAACATCACGAACTTCTCTCTCACAAATAAATGCGGCAACCTTGTTTTTCAATCGATTCATACTATCGTGAAAGAGTGTCGGTTGCCGATGTTCCGGTTGGTCATCCAAAGGACCCGACTCCCATCTTGGCTTTTCGGCCGGGTCCAACTCCATTCCTTCATCCTCGCTTTCACTTTCATCAACTCGACCCAAATATTGCCTCTTTCTAGGTTGTTGTTCCGGTTGCTTGCCCTTATCTTTAGACGAAGAAGACGAACTTGCTCCGGCTCTTTCTTTCGTTCGTACCATTTTTCTACACACATTAGAGCAAACAACACAACCAAACACAATAAATTAGACCTTTTTCGCCAAAATATCCCCACACTTGCTTGTTACTATCGTTGTAGATGCTAGTGAACCAAAACTTTTATAAATCTTTTTCAAAAATTGGGCATCGTGTCTCTACAATGTAGAGATTCCCAAAAAGTTCACTACTTTACATCAAACCTACATCTACAAACCATAACAATGTTCAAGTAACTAATTTCATCACAAAATCTAAGAACAAGCAAGTGGGTATGAACAAATAACACTAATAACCTTCTTTTTCACAATGCATCATCAAAACATAGCAAATAAACTTCCATACCTTTGTTTGAAGATGCTAGAAACACAAGTGAAGGAAGAACTTCAAAAACCCCCAAAATTTTCGAACCTAGGGTTTGTGATTCGGACCCAAAAGCTTCATTTTTTCGCAAATCTCTTCTCAAAATCAGAAAGTATGTGAAAAATTAGCCAAGATAGACCTAAATTTCACTTGATTTGGTTAAGAATTGAGAGAGATATGGAGGATTGAAGGTGAAAGAAAGTTGGGGATTTTGTGGGGAACTTGAAAGTGATAGATGAGAATGGATAGAGGAGAAAGTGAAAGGAAATCGAGTGGCTGGGGTTTGTTCACGTGATTGCTTTATTTTTTATGTACACGCAGAACCCGAATCGACCCATCAGATTTCCAGGACCACCGTAAATTACGGTACCACCGTAACTTACGGTGGAACCTGGAACTAAATCCTCACCGTAACTCAGTACGTTTGCACCATAAAGCCCCAATCTTTTCAATAGCCACCGTAACTTACGGTACCACCGTAAATTATGGTGGTACCTGGGCCTTTATCCTTCGCCAAAAATTCCAATTTTAGGTATATTTTTTTTATATTTTTTCAGTTTTTTCGATTTTTTTTGTGTTTTAAAATTTTTTCAAAAACATGTAAAAATTACCCTACCCCCTCGAAAGTCCCGTGTTGTCCTCAACACAATGTTAGAGCAATTCGTGACCCGAATGTCCCCACACTTGTTTCAAACACAAACTTCAAGCGAGTACGGTAAATATGCAAACTATACAAAACAAACAAAATGAAATGCTAACTATTTACACTACCAAACCTTGGCCTCTCATGGTTGTTCATCATCGACCGGGCGTAAGATGTAGCCCGCTTTGTCAAGCTCCAAGTTGTTGATGTCGTTCCCCTCCAAGTATGGCTTCAACCGGTGACCGTTCACCGTTTGTTGTTTCAGTGTTTGCTCATCTTGGATATCTACATCACCAAACCTCCCAACTCGCCGAATGACATACGGGCCCATCCATTTGCTTTTAAGCTTGCCCGCAAACATCTTGATTCTTGAATTGTACAACCAAACCTTTTGACCCACTTCAAAGGTTTTCTTCCTCAACTTTGCATCGTGTACCTTCTTGAGCTTGTCTTTGTAAGCCGATGCACACTCATACGCCTCATCCCTAATCTCTTCTATCTCGCTCAATTGCAACTTCCTCATCTTCCCCGCCTCATCATAATCCGCATTTACAGTCTTAATTGCCCAATGTGCCCGATGCGCTAACTCCATTGGCAAATGACAACCCTTTCCATAAACCATCCGGTAAGGTGTTGTGCCAATCGGGGTTTTGTAGGCCGTTCGGTATGCCCACAACGCATCATCCAACTTGCTCGACCAATCCTTCCTATCCATTCTAACCGTCTTCATGAGTATTTCTTTGATTTGACGGTTGGACACTTCGACTTGTCCAATCGTTTGCGGATGGTAAGGTGTGGCAATCCGGTGATTCACGCTATACCTCTTCAACAATTTCCCGAAATTAAAGTTTTTGAAATGCGAACCACCATCACTTATAATAACACGCGGAATACCAAAACGAGAGAAGATGTTGGATTGAACAAATTTACAAACAACCGAATGGTCGTTTGTGCGTGTTGCAATAGCTTCAATCCACTTTGAGACGTAATCCACCGCTACCAAAATATCGAGGAAACCATTCGAATTCGGGAAGGGACCCATGAAGTCAATACCCCATACATCAAAAATTTCTACAACCAAGATTGGTTGTAGTGGCATCTCGTCCCTCTTTGAAATGCTTCCCATTTTTGACAATTCACGCAATTCCTTGCAAACTCACACGCGTCTTTGAAAATTGTGGGCCAATAAAACCCACATGAGAGAACCCGGTAACCCGTTTTATGCCCACTACAGTGACCTCCACATGCGGATGAATGAGCATGGGTCAAAATTTCCATCACCTCCATTTCGGGCACACACCTTCGAATAACTTGATCCGGCCCAATCTTGAAAAGATCCGGTTCATCCCAAATGTATTGCTTCACTTGGACCATAAATTGTTGTCGTCGCTTCTTGGTCCAATGACTTGGGATGGCACCCGTGGCTAAGTAATTTACGTAATGGGCATACCACGGTGCAACAAAGGTGGAAACAACTAGGAGTTGCTCATCGGGAAAACTTTCATTTATTTCACTAACATCGTCAAGCCCTTCAACCAGAATCCGAGACAAGTGATCCGCCACTACATTCTCACTTCCCTTTTTGTCTCGGATTTCTAAGTCAAACTCTTGTAACAACAATACCCATCGAATTAAACGGGGCTTCGCGTCCTTTTTCTCCATCAAATATCGGACCGCACTATGATCCGAATAAACCACCACCTTGCTCCCCCAAATATACGCACGAAACTTATCCAAAGCATACACCACCGCTAATAACTCCTTTTCGGTTGTGGTGTAATTGAGTTGCGCTTCGGATAAAGTCTTGCTTGCATAGTAAATCACCACCGGCTTTTTATCAACCCGTTGACCCAAAACTGCACCAATTGTAGTGTCGCTTGCATCACACATTATCTCGAACGGTTTTGACCAATCCGGTGGTTGCAAAATAGGAGCTTTGACCAAATGTTCCTTCAAAATAGTAAAATCTTGCATACACTCATTTGTAAAATCAAATGGGACATCCTTTAACAACAAGTTGCATAAAGGTTTGGTGATAACACTAAAACCTTTTATGAAACGTCTATAGAACCCCGCGTGTACCAAAAATGACCTTACACCCTTAACATTTTTCGGAGGTGGCAAAGATGCTATTACCCGTATTTTTGCCTTATCCACCTCCATTCCCCTTTCCGAAATTACGTGACCCAACACAATGCCCTCTTGCACCATAAAGTGACTTTTCTCCCAACTAAGCACTAAATTTTTCTCAACACAACGTTTTAAAACTTTTTGTAATTCATTGAGACACGATTCAAAACTAGTGCCAAAAATTGAAAAGTCATCCATAAACACTTCTAGCGACTCTCCAATCATGTCCGAGAAGATACTCATCATACATCGTTGGAAAGTTGCCGGTGCATTGCACAAGCCAAATAGCATTCGCCGAAAGGCAAAGGTGCCATATGGACAAGTGAAGGTGGTCTTGTGTTGGTCATCCGGGTGTATTGCTATTTGATTGTAACCCAAATACCCATCCAAAAAACAGTAGTACTTTTGACCCGACAGTTTTTCAATGATTTGGTCAATAAAAGGCAACGGGAAATGGTCCTTAGAAGTGGCGGCATTCAACTTTCGGTAGTCAATACATACACGCCACCCGGTGACCGGTCAGGTGGCAATTTGTTCACCATTTTCGTCTTTGACTACTTGAATACCGGCCTTCTTAGGCACAACTTGGGTGGGACTCAACCAAGCACTATCCGAAATCGGATAGATGATTCCCGCGTCCAACCATTTGATTACCTCCTTTTTTACTACCTCCCTTAGGTTCGGATTCAATCTCCTTTGAGCTTCTCGTGTTGGTTTTGCATCTTCGGTGGTAATATTCTTGTGCATGACGATTGATGGACTAATTCCTTTGAGATCGGCAATCGTCCATCCAATAGCTCCCTTGTTTTCTTTCAAAACTTCCAACAATGCTTGCTCTTGCGCGCCAACTCTAGATTAGAGGCAATAATGACCGGTAGAGTGTCATTATCCCCTAAGAAAACATACTTCAAATGGCTCGGCAAGTCTTTGAGTTCCAACTTTGGCGGTTCCTCTAACGATGGTTTAGTACCCGAACTTATTTCCGCCGGTAAGCCTTCGAATTGATGAGTCCATGGTGGTCGACCTTCCTTCAAAGCCATGGCATCCTGTTTTTCCTCTTCAAACCGTAATGCATAAGCATGTACCTGTTCAGAAAAATCACACAAGCAAACATCCATACCATCCTCCTCATACTGATGCGGGTTGCATCCGTCAACTAAATCTGCCATGAAACACTCATCAACACCATTAGCATTAGAATTGTTAGTAAAAACATTCAAGCACATTTTTCGATTCCCAAAAGTCATATCGACTGTACCAAATCTACAATCGATCACAGCATGCGCGGTGCTTAAAAATGGCCGACCCAAAATAACATTTTGTTGTTGTTTTGGGTCCGCGGATGAGTAATCCAAGACTAGAAAGTCAACCGGGTAATAAAACTCATCAATTTTAACAATTACATTTTGAACCATCCCCCGAGGTAACTTATGAGACAAATTGGCTAAAACAACCGTTGTCTCCACCCTAGCTAACGGACCAAAATCATATTGGTCATATAAGCCCTCCGTTAAAATGCTAACTCTGGCTCCAAGATCTAATAACGCCTTTACCATTTGAAAATTACCAACTTGAATGTTAATTAATGGAGTGCCCGGATCTTGGAGCTTAGGAGGAAGCTCCCCATTTAAAACTGCACTCACTTGCCCGGTTAAATCCACCCGCTTAGGCATTTTCTTCTTTTGTTGCCTCTTTTGTGTGCATAATTCCTTTAAAAATTTTGCATAGGCAGGTACTTGTTTTATTGCATCAAGGAGTGGAAGGTTAATTTTAACTTGTTTAAACATCTCCCACAATTCTTCTTTTTGGGGACCTCTAGGTGCAATAAAAATTTTTCTACCCGGGTCAAGTAAAGCCGATGGAAACGGGACTTGACTCGGTTCACCCTCAACCTTTTCATTTTTTTCATTTTCACCCAAACCCGGTTTGTTAACATTTGATTCTTTAGGTTTAACCGGTGAAACTTCATCGTCACTTTCATTACCCGTGACATCCTCAACTACCCCCTCAACCAATTCGGGTGACAAATTGGCTTTAAATTCTTTGCCACTTCTTAAAACACTAACATGATGAACATTAACATTACCTCATGACGAACCGTGTGAAGGATATACCTTGGTGTCGCTAGGAAGTTGACCTTTGCTTTTCTTCAACTCCGCCACATCGGTTGCCAATTGACCCATTTGGGTTGTTAGTGATTGGATGCTCTTGTCACGAACCTCATCCTTTTGCATTCGAACTTCATCGAGTTGATTATGTTTCTGCATATCTTGTTGCATAGCCCGAAGCATATCCATGACTTCATTCCCGCTTGACGAAGGTTGACCCGAACCACTTTGACCCGTTTGTTGAAATTGCCCTTGGTACCCATAGTTGTTTCCACCCCGATAATTGCCTTGGTTGTATTGTTGATGAGATGAAAAGTTACCTTGAGCTCCTTGAAAGTTTGGGTTAGCTTGGTTCGTCGCTTTCCCGTAACGGAAATTAGGATGATTTCGTAACCCGGGGTGATAGGTGTTGGAGTTCATATTGAAATTTCGACCACCCCCTCCTTGAATTGCATTCACTTCCTCTACTTGTTCATCAACCACCCCCACTACACAAACTTCCACCGTGTGGCCTATTTCGTTGCAATTAGTGCACACGTTGTACACTTGGTTCGTAGTTTGCACATTAAGACTCTCTACTCCATGCACTTGGGGCCTTTGAATCACATGCCTTGCCCTTCTTGAAGATTGGGCCTTCCTCTTGGAATTCACCGCCATTTGTTCTAAAAATGCCCAATCAACATTTTCATAATTCGTACCGAATGTACCATTAGTGATCGACATTAAATCCCGTGCATCCTCCGAACTCAACCCTTCGTGAAATGCGTTCAACAACTCCCATAATTGAATCCCATGATGAGGGCAATTCCGTAACATCATATTAAATCTTTCAAAGGCTTCATGAAACATCTCCCCCGATTGTTGTTGGAAGCTCCTCAAACCTCTTCTTGCATCGTTAGTCTTCTGAGAGGTGTAATATTCATCTAAGAATATTTTTTGCATATCGGCCCATGTAAAGATCGATGCGGAGGGTAAAGTGTGAAACCATCTCTTTGCCTTGTCTTCCAAAGAAAATTGGAAGAGAACTAGCATGACATCATCCGAAGAAAAACCTTGGCCTCCAATAGTGTTGCAAATGGAGTCATACGTCTCCAAATGAAAATAGGGTTCTTCCGTTGCTAATCCCTTGAACTTTGGTAGACTTTGTAGGGCGGTTGTTCTAACTTCAAAAGTTCTTCCATCCGCATGATGAGGAATCACTACCGGCGAAGGATTGTTAGTGATAATAGGCCGGAAGTGAGCTTCAATTCCCCGTACGACCTCCCGATGATGTCTTTGAGGTGCACCCAATGGTGCTCTTGGTTGACCCATTTGCATAGGCCCTTGAGGTGCAAAAGGTGGTTGAAATTGGTATTGCGGCATTTGTGGTTGTTGTTGAATCGGTCTTTGAAATTGTGGTTGCATATTTTGAGGACGTACTTGATGTAGCGGTGTAGGGCGTTGCAATTGCGGCCCTTGTGGTCAAATGTGTTGCACCCCAACCGGTAGTCTACCCGTGTCTTGAAATTGTTGAATCGGTTGACTTTGTTGACCCATTCCTCATTGAGGTCCCAAGTATCCTCCATCACCCCCATAGTGAAAACCTTCCTCTTCATACCCTCTAAGTTCCTCTTCATAGCCATCATCATATCCCTCTCCTTGAATACCCGAGGATTGCCCGAATGGAAGGGATGAGTATTGAAAGCCCGATTGATTCGATGGTCTAAATGTTGAAGTAGCATGGATAATGGTTGAATTTGGTGGTATTGAACAGTGGGAAGATGATTGACCCGTAGATGGGGGAAAGAAGTGTGACAGTGGTGGGATTGTAGCCGAAGGGCTAAAGGTAAGATTGGGTTCAACTTGAGTAATAATCGATTGTGTGGTGTTGGTTGGTGTAGTATCATGAAGTGGAGTAGGCATTGTAGTGATGGTTGGAATAGTGGTGTTGGGTGATGGTTGTGTGGAAGTAGGTATAAATGATGATGTCGGTTGACCCGTTGTGGGTGGTATTTGAGATTCTTGCATGATGTTTCGTGGTGTGATGGGTGATGTAGGTGAACCAATAATTCTGTTTTCTCTTACTAAAACACGGTTTTGCCTTAACGTTCTTTCGATCTCCGGATCAAATGACAATGGTGAAGACTTGTGAGAGCCTCTAGTATGCATGCACCTGTAGAACCTGCACACTAAACACACCAGTGTAAACCCGAAAATAACAAAGCAAAACTAACAAACTGACACACGTTGCGCACAACTCCCCGGCAAAGGCGCCAAAATTTGACGTGTTGTCGTAGTACACGCAAATTTAATCCAAAAAACAACTATAGATAGTGGTAAATAGGTATCGAACTCAGGGAGTATGTGGAAAATGTGTTAATTCAATAGCTTTGCACTTTAACTAAAATTAACCTAATTTGCATAAATTAAAGATCAATGATTTGGATTGTTGTTTTAGAAAACTAAATTACTAACTACTTGCAAATCAAAATTGGGTGTTTAACAGATTAAGAGAAAATGACCATCTTAGGTTCCGGTTTCCAATAACAAGTGTGCATAAATCAAACTAGAAAGAGTTACATAGACATAACTCATGCATAAACGTTTGTTGTGATAAAAGGGAACGAAGTACTCGGATTATGTAAACGCGAGGTTGTTACCCGATGATCATTTAACCAATATCCAACCCTAACCCTTCCCGTGATATCTCGATTGTCAACGACACCAAGAACGTACGATTTAGATTAGGAACAAAACATCAATTAACAATTTACAACCAAACATTCATGCATCATAATAAACATAGCAACATACCAAGTCTATTATTCTAGAAATAAAGATTCATCTCACAAAAGTCATAAGGAAACCTTCACCTAAGATGATCACCGAAAGTTTAGCCGGACATTGTTTGGTGGATCATCATAACATCAAGATTGAAGTTCAAATGAATCAAAAGACAAACCGAATGTTAGAAATTGTTCACAAAACACTTGCCAAAGCCAAAAATCGCCCTAGAACTCCAGAGAAACGTCCAATCATGAGATAATGTGAAAAGACACCCAAAAACGGTTTTAATGAAGGCAGTTACGAACTTTTTCGCAGCCTCCACCGTAATTTACGGTCTCCACCGTAAATTATGGTGGACATCAAGTTGTTACGGTAGTTTGAGTCTGTGGTACGGTAGGAAAACACATGTTTCAGGGCCACCGTAAATTACGGTGGCCACCGTAATTTACGGTGGAGCCCTGATTCATGTGTTTTGTTTCTTCGTTCCTTCCACGCATGACCCGTTCATCTCCAAACTGTCCAAAGCTGCGTTTTATCCCTTTTTAGCTCCCGAACTGTACCTGAAACATAACCATTCATAGTTATCTAATTCAAGATATTTACACGATCAAGTGAGGGATAATTTCATCTTTTAACACCATTAAGGGTTGTCCTATGGACCACCCGTCAGAGCTCAAGGTAACTTTGCACCTCGCCAACAATACAATCAAGGCAACTATAGGGGTGGAAACAATTATGGCAACCAAGGGCAATTTCAACAAACGGGTCAAAGTGGTTCGGGTCAAAATTCGTCAAGTGGGAGTGAAGTCATGGATATGCTTTGGGCTATGCAACAAGATATGCAAAAACGGAATCAACTTGATGAAGTCCGGATGCAAAAGGATAAGGTTCGTGACAAGAGCATTCAATCACTAACAACCCAAATGGGTCAATTGGCAACCGATGTGGCGGAGTTGAAGAAAAGCAAAGGTCAACTTCCTAGCGTCACCAAGGTAAATCCTTCACATGGTTCGTCACGAGGTAACAATGTTAATATTAGTCATGTTAGTGTGTTGAGAAGTGGCAAAGAATTTAAAGCAAATTTGTCACCGGGTTTGGTTGAGGGGGTAGTTGAGGATATCACGGGTAACGAAAGTGATGATGAAGTTGGACCGGTTAAACCTAAAGAATCAAATGTTAAAAAACCGGGGTTGGGTGAAAATGAAAAGAATGAAAAAGATGAAGGTGAACCGAGCCAAGTCCCGTTTCCATCGGCCTTACTTGACCCGGGTAGGAAAAATTTTATTGCATCAAGAGGTCCCCAAAAAGAAGAATTGTGGGACATGTTTAAACAAGTAAAAATCAATCTTCTATTACTTGATGCAATAAAACAAGTACCCGCATACGCTAAATTTCTAAAGGAATTATGTACACAAAAAAGGCAACAAAAGAAGAAAACGCCTAAGCGGGTGGATTTAACCGGGCAAGTAAGTGCGGTTTTGAATGGGGAGCTTCCTCCTAAGCTCCAAGATCCAGGAACGCCATTAATTAACATTCAAGTTGGTAATTTTCAAATGGCAAAGGCGTTACTAGATCTTGGAGCCGGGGTGAGCATTTTACCAGGGGGCTTATATGACCAATACGACTTTGGTCCGTTAGCAAGGGTGGAGACAACGGTTTTTTTGGCCGACTTGTCTCATAAGCTACCTCGAGGGATGGTTCAAAATGTGATTGTGAAAATTGATGAGTTTTACTACCCGGTTGACTTTTTAATATTGGACTACTCATCCGCGGACCCAAAACAACAACAAAATGTCATTTTGGGTCGGCCATTTTTGAGCACCGCGCATGCTGTGATCGATTATAGATTTGGTACAGTCGATATGACTTTTGACAACCGGAAAATGCGTTTGAATGTTTTTACTAACAATTCTAATGCTGTTGGTGTTGATTAGTGTTCTATGGCAGATTTAGTCGACGGATGCAACCCGCACGAGTACGAGGAGGATAGTTTGGATGTTTGTATTTGTGATTTTTTTGAACAGGTACATGCTTGTGCATTACGGGTTGAAGAGGAAAAACAGGATGCTATGGCTTTGAAAAAAGGTCGACCGCCATGGACTCACCAATTTGAAGGCTTACCGGCGGAAATAAGTTCAGGTACTAAACCATCATTAGAAGAACCACCAAAGCTGGAACTTAAAGACTTGCCAAGCCATTTGAAGTATGCCTATCTAGGGGATAATGACACTTTACCGGTCATTATTGCCTCTAATTTAGAGATGGCGCAAGAGCAAGCTTTGTTGGAAGTTTTGAAAGAGAACAAAGGAGCTATCGGGTGGACGATTGCCTATCTTAAAGGAATTAGTCCATCAATCGTCATGCACAAGATAATCACCACCGAAGATGCAAAACCGACAAGAGAAGCTCAACGGAGATTGAATCCAAACCTAAGGGAGGTAGTAAAGAAAGAGGTAATTAAATGGTTTGATGCGGGAATTATCTATCCGATTTCGGATAGTGCTTGGGTAAGTCCTACCCAAGTTGTGCCTAAGAAGGCCGGTATTCAAGTAGTCAAGGATGAGAATGGTGAACAAATTGCCACCCGACCGGTCACCGGGTGGCGTGTATGCATTGACTACCGAAAATTGAATGCCGCCACTTCTAAGGACCATTTCCCGCTACCTTTTATTGACCAAATCATTGAAAAATTGCCGGGTAAAAAATACTACTGTTTTTTGGACGGGTATTCGGGCTACAATCAAATAGCAATACACCCGGATGACCAACACAAGACCACCTTCACTTGTCCATATTGCACCTTTGCCTTTCGGCGAATGCCATTTGGCTTGTGCAATGCACCGACAACTTTCCAACGATGTATGATGAGTATTTTCTCGGACATGGTTGGAGAGTCGCTTGAAGTGTTTATGGATGACTTCTCGATTTTTGGCACTAGTTTTGAATCGTGTCTCAATGAATTACAAAAAGTTTTAAAACGATGTGTTGAGAAAAACTTAGTGCTTAGTTGGGAGAAAAGTCATTTTATGGTGCAAGAGGGCATTGTGTTAGGTCATGTAATATCGGAAAGGGGGATGGAGGTGGATAAGGCAAAAATAAGGGTAATATCATCCTTGCCACCACCGAAAAATGTTAAGGGAGTAAGGTCATTTTTGGGGCATGCGGGATTTTATAGACGTTTCATAAAAGTTTTTAGTGTTATCACCAAACCTTTATGTAACTTATTATTAGAGGATGTTCCATTTGATTTTACTAATGAGTGTATGCAAGCCTTTACTGTTTTGAAGGAACACTTGGTGAAAGCTCCCATCTTGCAACCGTCGGATTGGTCCAAGCCATTCGAAATCATGTGTGACGCAAGCGACACGACAATTGGTGCAGTTTTGGGTCAACGAGTTGACAAAAAGCCGGTGGTAATTTATTATGCAAGCAAGACTTTATCCGAAGCGCAACTGAATTACACCACAACCGAAAAGGAATTACTAGTGGTGGTGTATGCTTTGGATAAGTTTCGTTCGTATATTTGGGGGAGCAAAGTGGTGGTGTATTCGGATCATAGAGCGGTCCGGTATTTGATGGAGAAGAAAGACGTGAAGCCCTGTTTAATCCGGTGGGTGTTGTTATTACAAGAGTTTGATTTAGAGATCCGAGACAAAAAAGGGAGTGAGAACGTAGTGGCGGATCACTTGTCTCGGATCCCGATGGAAGGAATCGATGATATGAGTGAAATAAATGAAAGGTTTCCCGACGAGCAACTCCTAGCCGTATCCACCTTTGTTGCACCGTGGTATGCTCATTACGTAAACTATTTAGCCATGGGTGCCATCCCAAATCATTGGACCAAGAAGCGAAGACAACAATTTATGGTCCAAGTGAAGCAATACATTTGGGATGAACTGGATCTTTTCAAGATCTGGCCGGATCAAGTCATTAGGAGGTGTGTGCCCGAAACGGAGGTGTTGGAAATTTTGACTCATGCCCATTCATCCGCATGTGGAGGTCACTTTAGCGGGCATAAAACGGGTTATCGGGTTCTCTCATGTGGGTTTTATTAGCCCATAATTTTCAAGGATGCATGCGAGTTCGCAAGAAATTGTGTAAATTGTCAAAGGATGGGAAGCATTTCAAAGAGGGACGAGATGCCATTACAACCAATTTTGGTTGTGGAAATATTTGATGTATGGGGCATTGACTTTATGGGTCCCTTCCCAAATTCCAACGGGTTCTTATACATTTTGGTGGCAGTGGATTACGTCTCGAAGTGGATTGAAGCTATTGCAACAAGAACAAATGACCATTCGGTTGTTTGTAAATTTGTTCAATCCAACATCTTTTCCCGTTTTGGTATTCCGCAAGTTATTATAAGTGATGGTGGTTCGCATTTCAAGAACTTTAATTTTGGGAAATTGTCGAAGCGATATAGCGTGAATCACCGGATTGCCACACCTTTCCATCCGCAAACGAGTGGACAAGTTGAAGTGTCCAACCGTCAAATAAAATAAATTCTCATGAAGACGGTTAGAACGGATAGGAAGGATTGGTCGAGCAAGTTAGATGATGCGTTGTGGGCGTACCGAACGGCCTACAAGACTCCGATTGGCACAACACCTTACCGGATGGTGTATGGAAAGGGTTGTCACTTACCAATGGAGTTAGCTCATCGGGCACATTGGGCAATCAAGACGGTAAATGCGGATTATGATGAGGCGGGGAAGATGAGGAAGTTGCAATTGAGTGAAATAGAATAAATTAGAGATGAGGCATATGAGTGTGCATCGGCTTACAAAGACAAGCTCAAAAAAGTACACGATGCAAAGTTGAGGAAGAAAACCTTTGAAGTGGGTCAAAAGGTTTGGTTGTACAATTCAAGGCTCAAGATGTTTGCGGGCAAGCTTAAAAGCAAATGGATGGGCCCGTATGTCGTTCGGCGAGTTGGGAGGTTTGGTGATGTAGATATCCAAGATGAGCAAACAAATAAACAACAAACGGTGAATGACCATCGGTTGAAGCCATACTTGGAGGGGAACGACATCAACAACTTGGAGCTTGACAAAGCGGGCTACATCCTACGCCCGGTGGACGATGATCAACCATGAGAGGCCCAGGTTTGGTAGTGTACATAGTTAGCATTTTATTTTGTTTGTTTTATTAGTTTGCACATTACCGTACTCGATTGAAGATTGTGTTTGAAACAAGTGTGGGGACATTCGGGTTACGAATCGTTCTAGCATTGTGTTGAGGACAACACGGGACTTTCGAGGGGGTAGGGTAATTTTTATATGTTTTTGAAAAATTTTTAAAACACAAAAAATTTGAAAAAACTAAAAAAATATAAAGAAAGACACTTAAAAATTGGATTTTTGGCGAAGCAAAAAGGCCCAGAGGCCACCGTAGTTTACGGTTTACACCGTAAGTTACGGTGGAGATAGAAAGTTTGGGGGATTTACGGTGGAAACACACTGTCTTACGGTGGGAATTTTGTGCCAGCGTCCATCGTAAATTACGGTGCCTACCGTAATTTACGGTAGGCCTGGCGAACTGATGGGTCGGCTTAGTGCAGCAGTTATAAAAATAATAATAATAATAATAATAATAATAATAATAATAATAATAATAATAATAATAATAATAATAATAATAATAATAATAATAATAATAATAATAATAATAATAATAATAATAAGGTCACGTGAACTAACCCTCACCACTCATTTTCTTTCATCTTCCCCTAACCACAAATCTCATCTATCACTTTCATCTAACCCCACAAGATCTTCTACAAACTCCATAACCCCACAACCTTCAATCCTTCATATCTCTCTCAATTCTTAGCCAAATCAAGTGAAATCTAGGTCTATCTTCACTAATTTTTCACGTACTTGCTGATTTTGTGAAGAGATTTGTGAGAAAACGACGTTTTCTGGTCCGAAATCACAAACCCTAGGGCCGAAAATTTTGGGGGTTTTGGAAGTTTTTGTTTCACTTGTGTTCTAGCATCTTCAAATCAAGGTATGTGATGTTTGTTTGTTACTTTTGATGATGCATTATGAGAAGGAAGGTTATTTTTGTTACTTGTTCATACCCATTTGCTTGTTCTTAGATTTTGTCATGAAAATGGTTACTTGAACATTGTTATGGTTTGTAGATGTAGGTTTGATGATTAAAGTAGTGAACTTTTGGGAATCTCTACATTGGAGAGACACCATGCCCAATTTTTGAGAAAATAATTATAAAATTTTTGGTTCACTAACATCTACAACCATAGTAAATAGCAAATGTGGGGATGTTTTGGAGAAAAGGGTCTAACTTTTTGTGTTTGGTTGTGTTGTTTGCTTTGCAATGTGTGTAGGAAAATGGTAAGAATGAAGGAAAGAGCGGGAGCTAGTTCGTCTTCTTCGTCTAAAGGCAAAGGCAAACAGCCGGAACAACAACCAAAGAAGAGGCAATACTTGGGTAGAGTTAGTGAGAGTGAAAGCGAGGATGAAGAGATGGTAGAGTTGGACCCGGCTGAAAAGCCAAGGTGGGAATCAGGTCCTTTAGATGAGCAGCCGGAGGAGTGCCAGTCGACACTATTTCATGACAGTATGAACCGTTTAAAAAACAAGGCTGCCGCGTTCATTTGTGAGAGGGAAGTTCGAGAGGTTGAGTTTGGGCCGTTTAATGTGTTTGCCCAGTTTCGCGCCTTACGATGGGAGGCGGCGCTCAGTTGTTACGATAAAGATAACAAGAATCTGTTTATGACCGAGATTCAAGAATGGATGGCAACGTTGACATGCAACAAGTATGATAGGCCATCACAGATGAAGTTGACGGGTGAGGTTAATGGGATAAAGGTGGAAATGTCGTTTGACACACTAAAGAAATTGGGGAAATATGACAACCTACCTGCTCGTGATTATATGATCCCTAGCCTTGATGATCTGTTGCTTAAACCGGAGAAACATCCGAGGTGGAATGACATGTTAGCGGCTTTGTTTTTTCCTGGTACCTATAGTGGCATTTTGTACCGGAGGAACTTGAAGATAGAAGCGAAATTGATGTTAGCGATTTGCATTTTGAATGTCATTCCACGAAGAGGAGATAAGGAGCAAGTGAGGTACCCGGAAGTACCCGTCCTTTATTCGTTGCTCAATGGGTCTCCTCGTTTCCCAATTCGGTATTTGATCATGAACCATATTTGGATTTGCCGAAACAAGTTGGGGAGGAGCATTATCCTGTATTGCCGAATTATCACGGGATTGATGAAGCAGTTTAAGGCAATCACTTCAGAGGATAAAGGGGCGGTAAAAAGGCATCATCCTTTTAGTCTACAAAAGATGGGTATTGGTTGGACCTACACGCAATCAGAAAAGTATCACAATCTCAAATCGGAGGGTCAAAGATGGAGGGCGTTGAAAGTTGATGCAAGGGATCTTCTACCGGGTGAAGAGGATGAACCGGAGAGTGATGCGGAAGCCCCGAGTGGGGATGGTGACTATGCGGATGAGCCGCACGGTGAGAATGTGAATGTGGGCCAAGGGGGCCTAGGTAGGGGATATGGTGGTGCTTTCTATGATTACACGGAGCGTTCAGACGAGCCGAATTGGGCTTACGATGGCACTATGCAAGAGGTTATTGAGAACCAACATCCTCCGGCACCCGTTTTTGAGTCATGGTCGGGTTCGGAGCGTACTTTATTTGATCTAAAAACGATGATGAGTGCTAGTATGGAGCGGTCCTTGAAGCATAACTTCGATCGTCAAGAATCATGGAATCGTGCACATGCTTACTCTCATGAGCTAGAGATGAATAACTGGTACGAAGATGATCAAGCGCGAAGGATGCATGCGGATTGGCATGCCGGGCGGCCCGTGGTTGTGGATCCACCTCCGGTGGAATATGCGTCTCTACCACCATATGACGGTAGTGTATCGTATCCGACCCCGCCGCTCCATCATTCACAATGGCTGGACCCGCGCCAACAACAAGGAGCTTCGCAACAAGGTGGAAGCGGTAGCGGCGCATTTGCTTTCGGAGAATGGAACGAGATGGTGTCTTCCATTTTCGGACCGCCTCAACCGCGCTATTATTAGTCAGGTCGTGCTCCTTCTTGTATATTTTGTGAATATTTGTTGGTTATGTTTATGTTTATGGTCGGGTGGTTGGGTGGTGTTAGTTTATGATGTTATGTTTTGGGTTGGAAGAGTTGGTGGTGTAATGTTTAAAAGAAAACTATAATATATATATATATATAATGAAAAATACCAAAACGAAATTTGTGGTTTGAGTGTTGAGCTCTCAGTTGGTGTTAAAGAGTTTTAGCAATCAAATCCTCCTAAAACCATACATTGGGGTCAATGTATCCCAAGTGTGGGGATGGGGGGAAATTTTGAGGTTATTGAAAATTTTTAAATCAAGCGAAGCAATGTGAGAATTTGAAAACCTTGGATTAACCCCAAATGATGCACCGACAACCCTTAATACCCTTAATTCTTGGTGAGAGTTGAAGCCACACATGTAAATAAATAATACTTGTCTTTGATGAGAGTGGCAACGGGTGGGGGTGCATTAGAACTTGTGCCTTAATACGGTTTGAGTCCTTAGTTGAATGTGAATGTAAAAAGGATAAAGGAAATTAGGTAGCCTCGTCTTGGTGAGTGCGAGTGTGGGATTTGGGGGGTTGGACCTCATAAATTATATATATGAGCATTGTTGTGAGAGGGGTGGGGGTTTGGACATTTAGTTGCCCATTTTGTGCCTTAAAGCCGATCATTTGTTACCCCCTTAGCTAGTTACCTAAAAATTTACCCAACTTGACCCGGTCTTATAGTGTAGTAGTAGTTCTAGTTGTATGTAAATATATTTGATGTTATATTGAAGGTTTCTTTGATAGTTTTGTTTGCTTTATTTGTAGCTAAAAAAAATCAGAAAAAGAAAGAAAAAAAAAGAGAAAAAAAGCAATGAAAAAGAAAAAGAAATGATGTTTAGTTGTCTTGTACATAGAAGTTTAAGTTTGGTAGTTGTTTGTTGTTTCATTGTGTAATAAAAGACCGGGTTAAGTTTTTGCTACTTCATATATATTCCATTTCCTACCCATTCGCCTAGCCTCGTTACAACCTTAAAAGTCCTTTTGATTTGCATTCATATTTGGCACTTGTAGGAGGAGGACCGATTTAGGTACAAGCCTATAGTTGTGAACCACCCGTTTGCCTTTTGTGTGTCTAGCATACAATTGCTAGTGCTTACTTGTTGCCGGGAGGAGAGACATAGCGAGGGGTGCGTTATTTTGGGTGTTAAGAAAGGGTTAGTAAAAGGACTACATGTTTATGCTTGGTTTATGTTGATCGCTTGTTTTGAAAATGGTTTTGATGAGTTGTTGGGACAAGCAATGGTTAAGTGTGGGGATGTGACGGGTGGTCCATAGGACAACCCTTAATGATGTTAAAAGACGAATTTGATCCCTCACTTGATCGTGTAATGATGTTTCAGGTACGTTTCGGGAGCTAAAAATGGATAAAACGTTGCTTTGGACGGATTGGAGTGGAACGGGTTGTGCATGGAAGGAAAGAAGAAACAAAACCCAAGATTCAGGGGTCCACTGCACCGTAAATTACGGTGGGCCTGAAACATGCAATTTTCCACCGTATCTCAGTAGTGAATCACCGTAACATTTTGAAGTCCACCGTAACTTACGGTGGGTACCGTAAGTTACGGTGGAGATGACGGACAAATGCATAACTGCCTAATTAAAACGGTTTTGGATGTGTCTTTTCACATTATTCATCATTGGACGTTTTCTCTGAAGATTAGGGGCGATTTTGGCTGGTTCTTGTTGGTTCCAAACATTTCTAAACATTTGGTTTTGGTTTTTGATTCGTATGAACTTGAACTTTGATGTTATGATGATCAACCGAACAATGTCCGGCTAAACTTGTGGTGATCATCTTAGGTGAAGGTTTTCTTAAACTCTTGTGTGTTTGTCCGTTATTTCTAGAATGATAACATTGTTTTTGCTTTCATTATCATGATGTATGAGTAATTGATTGTAGCTTGTTATTGGTATTGCAATTCTAGTCTAAATCGTACGTTCTTGGTGCCGTTGGCAATCGAGATATCACGGGAAGGGTTAGGGTTGGATATTGATTGATTGATCATCGGGAAACAACCTCGCATTCACATAATCCGAGTACTTTGTTCCCTTTTATCACAACAATTGTTTGTACACGAGTTATGTCTATGTAACTCTTTCTAGTTGGAATTTCGCACAAGTGTTAAAAGAAACTGAATCCTAAGATGGTCATTGTTCTCATAATCTGAATTAAAAATCTAATCTTAATTAGTAAGTAATTGATATTTTAGTTTTCTAAAACAAACAATCCAAATCATTGATCTTTAATTTCTGCATATTAGGTTAATTATAGTTAAGGTGCAAAGCTATATAATCGACATACTTTCCACAAACTCCCTGTGTTCGATACCCATTTACTGCTATCTATTAGTTGTTATTTGGATTAAATTTGCGTGTACCACGACAGCACGTCAGTTGCCAAGCCTAAATAGCGCTATTAACTAATATCCCGTTGCCTCCCCGGCAACAATCGGTAGATGGGACTTGATTGATAGATATGCGAGTATTAACAAACATCCCAATAACCCAGCATTCCTCCCTAGAACGTTTACCAGATGTCCCTCCCCGGGATGCATGCTTGGAAAAGGAGCAGTGAACTCACCTTAGATTTGCTCGGTATTTAACAAGTTACTTTACCCGTTCCAAGTCGGCCAACCAAACCCTACCGTGGTTACCAAAGACAATCAGTATAGTGTTCACACACAAATCACGTATCTAACGTACACGTTGCACAAGTAACAGACAAGTAAGACACACGTACTTTTACGCATCGTAACTGTTAAACATACAATCCGTTGATCTATAACCTTTATCATGAAATCGTATAACAAATGTACGGGTTTCACATGCAACTCGATCACTTAACGTTACATGTGTTTTCACAGATTGCAGTTGCTATTAAGATCACAGTGTATCACATATCGGGCATTCGTTTTTCAACAAGTTTACATCCCATATGCATGTCACTTAACAATGATTAACATAAAGTACTCTACTTACAGCAGTGTTTCATGAATCTAAGTACTCATCGCCATGTATAATAGTCTATGGTTATCTCATAACGGTGTTCAAGTCACACACACACACACAGGTTTGCATCAATAATACATGTTCCACATGTTCTTATTCACAAAATCAACGTACTGTACATAGATCATATTCATCACGAGGTTATTGTATAACACATAGCATGCATGTCACATATCAGCATTCAACAGTGAGTTGGTTATTCTCATTTACGCCTACAAGTTTCCTATTTCCAACTAAAGGTGTCATCGTGGAACCAAATATTCACATCCAACACATGATAAGCTATATCAATTGTTCTGTTAAGATAGTTCTCAGATGGTATCCGATGAAAGATCAAACATGGTGAAACTCTTACAAGTTTCGTCGATTTGAGTCATGGTGAAACACCCATAAGTTTCATCGAGTTAAGGGGTGACGAAACTCCTGCATGTTTCGTCATAATGAGGGTGGCGAAACTCTTGAGTGTTTCGTCATCAAGCAGTTTACCAGGTCATCTTGCACACATAAATCCTAATCCATTTACAAGGTCCATCATTATCATACACATGAGGGCAATTAACTATACAACTCGAAATCGCACAATTACATGACCGCACATAAGACTCGATTATCAGTCCAACATATCCATAATCATTCTATCCCATCGATCCTTAACCCTTAAAACCCCCAGTTCACCGGCCCACAATACATAATGAATCAACAGTTTTCTATCATCATTAATCTATAGCAACACCAATTCTTATTCAAATTAGTTGAACGTACACACACTTGACTATGATTAATTTAGTTTTGATCACAGAAATCATGAATCCACCGTTACTCATAACAAGAATCATACATCATAACAAGAATCATACATCTTAACAAGAATCATACATCTTAACTGTGACAACTCGAGTTTCCAAGATTTCATCTTCACGTTAATTGTTTAGTTGGTTGCTTTCATGATTTGTTTGCCTTGTAACCATACGTGTTTGATATATGTTGAGACATTTTGTGATTGTTGAAATTATATATGTTTGGTGATATAACATGTAACTTAAATTATTAAACATTGAATGAGTTCGACAAAACCCCAAGGGTTTCGCCATAAACCGCATCGACGAAACAGAGGAGATTTTCGTCATCTTCATCTCGACGAAACCCAGGGTTTCGCTGGCCCAGAGTTGCGCTGAAGCCCATTAAGGGCCCAGTACGCTGTTTTGGATATAACTAAGTGAAACGATTTCATTTTCTCACACTGATAGCAAATTAGAAACCCTAGAGCTCTCTCTCCCTACTAACGGCGATCTTGTGTTCTCGAAGCCTTTAGGCCGATCAAGTTAGTATTTCCGTTTATCATGATTAGTGTTGTAAAATCCATTAGGATCCCTCAATGATATCAAACACTAGCTTGTGAGAGTGCGGAAAACAGTCACAAGCCGATTCAAGAATAAAAATATAAAAGAAACGATAATGATCAAACACAAACCAGAATATCTTGCATTCAAAGTTGAACAATGACTAATACAAGACTCCTTGATGTTTCGGCTGGCCTTCTAGTCGCAACAAGCTGATCAAAACCAGCCAAACAACCCAACCCATACATATCGACCCAAAAGACTAGTTAAACATTTACAAAACCAACCCTAAGCTATTGTATTACTCTATGCAAAAACCTTAAGGTTCCAACAATCTCCCCCTAGGTTTATGCATGGAGATACTTGAGACTTCAACTTTCACGATCACCACCCAAACGATCCTTGAGCCCACCAAAACCTTTTGTACGGATATGAATGGCTGAAACAACAGCGGCAGTCCATCCTTTTGCGATTTCTTCATACTTTTTAGTAGATCTAATTTGATTTCTAGCTAACACCTCCAGATCTTCAAGAGCAAGATTCAGCACATCTACTTGATCAACCAATCGATAATTCATATCATCATCACAAACAAAGACCGCCTGCCCTAGACGCTCATCATAAGCCCAGAAATGTAAGGACTTCAAAGCACCTTTTGGAATCTTTTTCACCAATGGAATCATCTTTTCTTTGTCAGTTACAGGCCAGTGCACAATCTTCATACGCTTGTTTGTGTATGGATCTCTAATTCCTTTAGCTGGTCTAACAAAGGACTCTGCCGTGCGCATCGAAGGAAAGTTACGAAGAACTTCCCTCTGCAATCTCTCAAAAAACACATATCCAGCACCTCCAGGCTTATCATCTACATAAGGTGCTTTAGACAAGTTTGTTAAATCAACCTTAGTAAAAGACTGAAACTGGCCTGGATGTTTGTACCACTCAACAGGACCAACCTTTCTCTTTATCCACCATCTTTTGCGATCATGATCAAATCCCCAGCTAACCACACCAGAACGATTTCCAACTTTATCATAGAGAGTTTCACCAACATCCATTAAATGGTGAGTTGCATGAGCATCATCATCATCTGGATTTAAATTCTTGTTCTTCAAAATTACAAACTCCCTTTTCTTTTTAATTCTTTCAGCCTTCTCTTTGTCTGCCACTGGATTAGTAACTCTTTTGAAATATTGTTCCATAGCAGCACTTCTCTCATCATCATCCTTAGCGAAAGCTTTTCTTCTGTTTTCAACGTCAGTTGGATCAGAAAACTCTTGTCCAAACTTCTTTTCCAACTTTCCACGTAAATCATAAACCGTACTGAACAACAAACTAACATCTCCTTGAAGCTATTCAATCTGTTGATCTTTCTTCACTATAGTGTCTTCAAGTTGAATAATCTTGGCATCTTTGTGAATTGAATCTTGCTCAAGCACAACCAGTCTTTTCTTCATCTCTCTCATGCTAATAAACTCATCATCATCACTTGAGTCATCATCAAATGGCATCCTCAACGGTTCTTCAGGTCTCTTACCACTTGAACTGCTAGGTAATTCATGAACAATTCTAGAAGGACCTGCAGATTCAGAAATACCAAGTGGCATAATATCAACAACAGAATCAGTATCAACAGTTGTAACTTGAACATCAACAGTGGTGGTATCCATATCATTTCTTTGAGTGTCAGCATCAAACTCAAATATATCTTCAGTAGTGGTGGTGGTATTAGTGACACTTTTCTCAAAATCGAAGTCATACAGACCATCATCATCCTCAGCAATATTCATGGATTGATCTTTGTTTTGCTCAACATACATTCCGAGTCGAGGATCCCTCCTTTTCAGCTTCAATGGCAGGGAATCAGAATCCTTTGGGTTCTCACTAGGCTCTTCACTTGAAACTGAAAGATCAGAAGGAGGATTTCCCATCTTATCAGTTACAGACTTTAACAGCAGAGCCAAACTTTCAGCAGAAATCACAGGTGGAACAGCAGTATCAGCTTCAGCTTCAGGTGGAAGCTCTTCATCTTCTCCAGAATCACACATAATCTCAATGCCTTCATCATCAGAGTCGATTGTTAAGATCTCTGTCTCAGGCTCATCTTCAATACCCCTTTGAATATCATGTTCTTCAGCAACTATAGCACTTGCAGACGCATCATTCACTGGAACAGGTTGCACTATCACTGGATTAGCAGCTACATCTTCGGTCTTTGCAAATTGACCAAATTTCTCCAACGGAATTAATCCTTCAAATTTCTTTTCAGTACCCTTCTTTGGAGTGAGAGCACCAAAACAAGATGGACCCATGGGCTTCAACTCCAATGTGTTTCCAGATCTCTCCAGTTCTGGATAGCAAGCATTAAAAATCATTTGCAGAAACCTAGGATACATATGAAACTTGTCCTTTCTGACTCCAAACACATTTCTCTTCATTGCTTCCAAAATATACTTTGAATAATTGAAAGGCTCGTTTGTTATCACACAAACAAGAGCAGCAGATTGTGTGATATTTAATTGATCTGTACCTCCTCTATTTTCTGTCATACACAACATAAACATGTGCACCAAAAGACGCCAATAAGGATGCACAAATTTCTTTACCAGAGGCGGATACTTTCCTTCGTAACACAATCGAGGTAAAATTTCTTCCACAGTTCCAGCTGGAAGCTCTATGGAGTCTGTTTCTTGATCATTAAACTGCAACACTTCTCGAATCATCTGCTCTGTCACAGTGACAACCTTCTTTTGGATTTCAGCAACGATAACTCCCTTTCCTTCAACAACTTCAATCCTCGCACTTTTCCAAAATTCTTGAATGAGATCTTCGTAAACAACTGGATTTTCTCGTAGTGCGTGAACAATACGGCAACTGTTGAGACCTTTCATCAATGAAGTGTACAACTTCTTGTGTTTCTCCGGAGGAGGTGCTAAGTATCCAGCTTGATTATGTGTCGAAATGAATTTCAAATCCATAATCTGCATATAACAAAAATGCATTAGAAACATTGACATTTATATATTTATATGAAATTTTCAAATTACAAAGTCAACATTCAGAACAAATCAACAGCACCATAACTCAGATTTTAAAAACTTGACTCGAGACTGTTACTTTTGACTCGAGACCATGAATCGAGACCATGAGTCGAGACCATGAGTTCTCGAGTCGAAATCTTGATTTATTGAGTCGAGACCATGAGTCGAGACTTTGAGGTCTCGAGTCGAGACTTTGAGGTCTCGAGTCGAGACCATAAGATTGCGACTCGTAACCACTGGTCTCGAGTCCTTATATGATATCTGAGTCGAGACCCCACAAACAACTTCATCTTCTCAGATTTCGGATCAAAATCTAAAAACATCCTATGATTTATTTGAAGACCAAAATATATTCAAAACTAGGGTTCTAGATGATCTTCAAATCTTCATACAATCAGCATCAAATCTTCAAACTTCCTGCAAAACTTCAAACAAAACATCAAAATACCTTTAAAAGTCGATGAATCGTGGTCGGAAAACAAGTTTGATGAAACAAAACCGGAGAACACGTCGGAAACTATAGCGACTTGCCGGAACTTTTGAGAGAGAATATCAAATGGTCTCGAGTGAGAAATGAGGTCTCGACTCGAGACCTGTGTTTTATACCTCAAACCTAGGTAAACTAGGCCTGGGCCTTTGACTTTTGGGCCGAGACCAACTGTTTAGGCTTAACCGACTTAAAGGATTTCTTTTGATTAATTTATGATAAAAATTCCTTTTAAAAATCAGTTATAATTTCAATAACCCATTAAACTTTCTGAGCATAATTTACGAATGCAAAACCTAAAACAAAAATAAATAATAAAAACTATTATTTACAAAAATAAATTAGGAAATTAACAAAATTGCTCAGGGATCAAATCACGAGGTTTCCGCCTTGACTTCACTTATCAACACTGATCTACTACCGAATGATCTAGACGATTGCCAGTATATTTGTTCACCTAAACTCATCTCCCTAGACCTTTTCCATATAACTGCCTGTAACAAATTTTATCATGTTTTGATTTCTTAACAATGAACACCCAAACAAATACTAATCAAATCCTGGAAATATAAACAACACACTCTATCATGCAAGTATCTTCCCTACCACATATTTCACAAGTCCAATCCAGATTTCTGAAATCTTAACTGGGAATAGGTTGAGAAGAGAACAGAATAGATCTTTTGCAGAGATGGTATAATATACAGATCAAATGAGTTTTTCTCAGTTTGATATAGGTTTCTTGGGTTTCTTTTGGGCACTTGAGGGCCTCTTTCGGGTGTATTAGATCTATAGCGCGACAACGTACAGCTAGGTCAGCATGTATCTGGATGCAGCAAAAGCTGTCGTTGCCTAGCACCTCCAGGTCAGCATATATCTGGATGCAGCAGAGGAGGTACACGACTTTTTCAGAGAAGATTTCAGAATCAGATCAAAATTGTGTGTATCAGGACAACATACAGACATTCAAATAGAAATGAGCTAATTCCAAGTGATTTTCTTTCCTGGGGGTTATGTACTATTTTAGTTCTGAACAAAAACAGCCAATGTTTCCAGTCTTAAGGATAGAGCCTACCAACACATCAATACTAGAGTCAAACTATTTCGATACTGGTCTTACATGAGTCAGCCCTTAACCATAATGTGAAAATTCATTTCATTTCCCAGTCACGCAATGCCTCTTTTTGTATTTTTCAATTTTTTTAATGTTTTTGTATTTTTTCAAAATTTCTCCCCCTAAATTTGAGCATAAATAAAAACTACCTAAGAATAGAAAACTTTATGAACAAATTTACCTACGAAATAAAACAAAAACATGCTCAGTCAGTAAAACGGATCATTTTCAGAAAATCGACAAGCACTTGAAATTTCGAACTACTGACAGGTTTGGTGAACAAATCGGCAGCATTTGCATCTGTGTCGATTTGCTCCAGTTTAATAAGACCTCTATCAAAGCAGTCTCGTATAAAATGAACTTTAATATCAATGTGCTTGGTTTTTTAGTGGAAGACAGGATTTTTCACAATCTGTATAGCAGCATCATTATCACAATATATGGTAGTTTTAAGATAAGTCAAACCGTAGTCCTGCAATTGATGCTGCATCCACACCACTTGTGAGCAAGATGCCGAAGCTGCAACATACTCTGCTTCAGCTGTAGAAATAGCTACCGTTTGTTGCTTCTTGCATTGCCAAGAAATGAGTCGATCTCCCAAAAATTGACATCCAGCAGAGGTGGATTTCCTGTCCTTATCAGTGCCTCCAAAATTACTGTCAGAAAACGCAAACAGGTCAAAATTCGAATCCCTCGGATACCACAGACCAAACCTGGGTCGGCCTTTAAGGTACCGAAAGATTCGTTTAACAGCAGTAAGATGAGAAGTTTTAGGATTAGCCTGATATCGTGCGCAATTGCAGACAGCAAACATAATGTCAAGACGACTAGCCGTCAGATACATCAACGATCCAATCATTGACCTATAAAGTCGTTGATCAACAGAGGATCCTTCAGCATCTTCAGTTAACAACGGTCTTTCCGCCATCGGAGTTTCTGCCGGTTTAGCATCAGTGAACTTGAATTTCTTCAGCACATCGTCCACATATTTCCCTTGATGAATTAGAATGCCCCATGAATCTTGTTTAACTTGTAAACCCAAAAACAATGTCATTTCACCAAGTGCACTCATCTCGAACTTCTTTTGCATAACTCTCTCAAAATCTTTGCAAAGCTCCTCACTTGTAGACCCAAAGATAATATCATCGACATAAATTTGAACCAAGATTTGATCCTTGCCCACTCTTTTGATAAACAGAGTCTGATCTATTGTGCCTCGTGTGTATCCATGAGCCAGAAGATGTTCTGTCAGAGTAGCATACCAAGCCCTAGGTGCTTGATGCAACCCATATAATGCCTTGTCAAGCTTGTAGGCATGTTCTGGATGGTCTGGATGAATAAAACCCGGCGGTTGCTCAACAAAAATTTCTTCCTTCACTTCTCCGTACAAAAATGCTGTTTTGACATCCATCTGGTAAACAGTGAATCCCATGAAGGATGCGTATGCTAAGAAAATCCGGATTGCTTCAAGTCGAGCAACAGGGGCATAGACTTCATCATAATCCAGTCCCTCTATCTGTATGAATCCTTGGACCACTAATCGTGCTTTATTTCGAACAATAACTCCTTCAGAATCTTGCTTGTTTCTGAAAACCCAGCGAGTTCCAAGCTTGCGTTTTCCTTTTGGCAACTCCACAAGTTTCCATACTCCTAGCTTCTCGAACTGGTTTAGCTCTTCGTGCATAGCATCAACCCATCCTGGTTCCTGCAACGCTACATCAATAGTTTTAGGTTCAATTTGAGAAATGTAGCTAGAATATAAGCACAAATTAATGGTTCCTGATTGGCTTCTGGTCTGAACTCCTGCATTCACATGGCCTATCACATTCCCAATAGGATGATTTCTTTGAACACTTGTTGGAATGGCAAATTCAGGTATCGTCTCGTCTAGAGATGTGTGTGTGTTGCTTGACTCCCCCTCATTAGGTGCTACCGGACTGTGACTCACAGGAGTGGTAATAGTACATTCTTCAGGAATAGGATCAGTAAACAGTTTTGATCCAGCTGCATTAGTTGAAATTCCACTGGATTGTGCACCTTCAGGAGATTGATGAGACATTTGTTGAGGCAGAGGATGCTGTGTAAACACCATTCCCGACGGATCAATGGTATGATGTCTGAAGCTTCTTTCTATCTGTTCTTCTTCTTCAGGATCCCCAAAAGACAACGGTTGTTTTAGAATAGACACACCTGCATCTGAAAAATCACTTGACAAAGTATTAAATTTATAAAATGATTTAAACAATTCAGCATAATCATATAACCAATCTGGTCCAACTCTAGCATCCGTAGCGTTTTCTTCAAGCCATTCAATGTTGCACGACTCGACGACCTTTTTAGTTACTTTGTTGTATACCCTATAGGCAGAGCCTTTTGCATATCCAACAAAGAAACATTCGTCCCCTTTGACCTCAAACTTTCCATTAGAGTCCATAAGTAATAATACACATGGACATCCAAAGACACGAAAGTGTGAAACCGAAGGTTTACGTCCTTCCAGAATCTCATAAGGAGTTTTCATATGTCGTTTGTTTACTAAAGCATGATTCTGAACGTAACAGGTCGTGCTAACAGCTTCAGCCCAGAAGAAACTAGGAAGCTTTGAGTCAGCCAGCATAGTTCGTGCAGCCTCGATAAGAGTACGATTTCTTCTTTCAGCTACTCCATTCTGTTGAGGAGTTCGTGGTGCACTATACTGACGATCAATTCCCTTTTCAGTGCAGAATGTGTCCAAAGTAACGTTCTTAAATTCTATCCCATTGTCAGATCGAATAACCTTCACCTTGGTACTCGCTTGATTTTCAGCCAGAGTGATGAATTGTTTCACTAAGACTGCAGTTTCATTCTTGTGACTGAGAAAATACACCCAGGTGTAACGAGAGTAATCATCAACGATTACAAGACAGTAAGCTTTCTTGCCAATACTCAACACATTTACTGGACCAAAAAGATCCATGTGAAGTAATTCGAGCACAGCTTTCGTTGAGGGTGCAGGTTTAGCCTTATGAGGTTTTCGATGAACTTTTCCTTTCGCACAAGCAACACATTTTTTAACCAACATGAAATCTTTTGTTGGAAGATCACGTACTAGTTGACCTTTAGCCAGTCGGTTCAAATTCTTCATGTTCACATGCCCAAGGCGACGATGCCACAGTAGACCATCATGTTCTGAAATCTTCGAGAATAGGCAAGTAACTTCTTCACACGGTTTCTTGTTCATATCAATCACATAAGCGTTTCCTCGTCTCTCTGCTGACATTAAGAACCAATCTTCTGGAATGACAATCCCAGGTTTAAGTACATGACATCCTTTCTTTGTAAAGTGAACTGAATTTCCTCGATCACAAATCTGAGAAATGCTCAACAGATTGTGTTTTAGTTCTGGAACATAGTTAACATTCTCGAAGCTTAAAACGCCGTTTCTTACGGTTCCTTTCAATGTGATCCTTCCTGATTCTCCTCCCGCAAATGAGACATATCCACCATTAAATTCTTTGACATTTACCAGTTGGGATAAGTCTCCTGTCATGTGCCTGGAACAGCCACTATCCATGTACCAGAGGCGCACGGTAGTCCTCCACAGCTGTTCCTGCACGATTAGCGGGATTAGTTAGATTTAGGAACCCAGCCCATAGTGGATCTGGGTTTTCCTTGTGCATCAATGTAAGTCACTCTCTGCCATACTAAATTGTCTTTATTTAAAAACTTCAAAGTATTTCTAATGGCAGAATTTCGATAACATGTATGAGACGGATTGGATTGCGTGGCCTTGGCTTTAGGTTTCCAATGCTTGTTTGACCATTGAGAATTGTAGTTACCAAAAGCGTTATGTTGATTTCTTCGAAAATCATTTTGTTGATTTTGTTTTTTACGTTTGGCCGCATTCCAATCTTGATCAGAAGGTTTAGTCTTGCGATAGTTGTTTTTCATTGTCTTAGTCTTTTCATTCGTCATTGACTCTGAACAACGATATCGGTTAGACTTGACCTTCTGATTTTGTACAAACTTCTCCTTGGACTTGGCACTTGGGAGTTGAACACAGTTTCTGGCAATGTGTCCAGCAATTCCACAATTAAAACATGTTTGCCGTTTCATTGTATGAGTCTTTTGAAAATTTTGATACTTTAATGAAGAATCTTTGTTTGGTTTTGAAAGATTGAACATTTTGGTTTTCCTAATATGCTTTGCTTGTGGCTGTTCTGAGCATTTTGATGTCTGCTGATTAGAAGTTACACATTCATGTGATGTTGATGAACAACTTGACACCCTTTCTTTACTGAGATCATCATTTGAAGTTGATGTTTTACTTTCAAAAACATTTTCTAATGACTCTTTATTTAACTCAAATCCCTTTTCTTCTTTATCAAAATCAGTTTCAGTATTTGAACATGCAGAAGTCACATCAATATGCGTTTCATCAACACATTTATCATGTGAAACCAATTCAGGTTCAATTTCCACTACAGTTTCCAATGGGATCCCACTAGATTCAACATTAGGGATTCCCACTGAGACAGATTCAGAAGAAGAATCACGATACTCCTGATTTTCTTGTGAAGAAGTTTCAGTGGTTTCACTGAATGTGTCCTGAGGGACCTCACCTGTAACACTGTCATCAACCAAAGGGTTAGAAACATCACATTCACAATCATTAACTGAAGAAAATTCATCATCAGACATATTATTCAAAGATTCAACACAAACATTATCAGTTTTGCCTAAAACATCAGGCCCACAAGACGAAACATAAGCAGAAAATGACGCAAACAAAGACCGACCAAAAGCAATATCAGATTCAGTTTGTTCAAAATAATTTTCAGAAACGTTAGTATGAACAACTGGTTCACTCCCAAGAACATCTTCACATTTTACTTCAGATATTTTATCTGCACATGAAGACGAAATGTTAGGATCAATTGAGCCTTTAGAAACAAAATTTATTGGAGCAGACTTCTGTTTCTCAATTGGTCTGTCATTAAAAGATGACTTATTGTTTTTGGGACCATAAGTCATTTTACTTTCATTAATCATCTCCTCCTCGGTCATGGGTAAATAAGTATAATTATCATTATAGGGAGGAGGAGCCTGATTAAATCCCAAACCACGCCCTTTCTTTTCCTTGTATTCGAGCTGTTGATCACACAAGTTTTTGACTAATTTGCTGGAAGAATCAAATTTCTTAATATTAAGCTCATTTATTTTATATCTATCTTTGATATCTTCCATTTCCTTAGTCACAACACACAGTTTCTCCTTAACATAGAAGAGTTGAGTTGATTTCACACTTACATCATCCTTGAGTTTGACGATGTCTTTTCGCTGAGCTTCAATCTTTTCTTTATAAAGTTTTTCATTTTTTGATAAAGTAAAGTTTTTATTTTTGATATCTTGATAATCTTGAATTAGCTCAGCGTTGTGTATTCTATAAACTTCAACTCTTTGTCTACATTCAGGAGTACAGAAAGCAGAAAGTACCTCTTCTTTGGTGAGACCTTTGACTGGAGCCGAAAGAATCTGGGTCATGAGAGCCAAGTTTTCAGCTGATGCCTCCTCCTCTGGTACAGAAACTTGATCATTTGAGGTCATGAAAGCAATGTTGTTTGAAGCAGCTTGATTTTCTGGAGCTGAAATGTTCAGTCGCTCAATTTCCGAATTCCAATCAAAATTGATGTCGGGCTGAACCACCAAGGCTTGAGCTAATCCCAGTGGTTGAGGACTTCCAGTAGCAGCATCATCTGTTATACTTGATTTGGTCACAAGAGCTCTTTCTCGATTAGGTGTTACGGGCTGGGCAGGAGTCTGTTCTCTATTAATCGGAGGCTTTGTGCAGTTTCGAGCATAGTGTCCTTCCTCATGACAGTTGTAACAACGTACTTTAAAAGGCACTATAGTCGCTCCTGTAAATGAAGTACCCTATCTGTTTTTACCAGTTCTTTTCATAAACCTTGTCGCCCTGAATGCAGCCATAGCCATCTGCCAAGTGATATCCATTTCTTTAACATCATCAGGATGAATCTGATGTAAGTCATCGCCACACCATTTAGGGGGGTCAATTTTTCCTGCAACAAATGCATTCAAACAGTTTATAACAGAGGTTGCGATATCCAGATTTTCTTTAGACTGTTGTGTAAAGAAAGCAATCATCTCATTTTTCACAGAGGAAGTAGGAGCAGCAGAGGATGCATTCACAGCGGAAGCAGAAGAAAGTGATGGAGCAGCTTGTGTAGGAGACCCAGAGTAATAGACATTTGCTGAAGTAGGAGCAGTCTTAGCATATGCTGCGTTGCTAAACATTTGAAATCCTCCTTGAGACAAGAGAGCTGCGTTGTTATTGTTTGACGAAGTAGGAGCAACAGAGAATCCTGCAGCTAGCATGCTGTTCTTATGATTGGTTTCTCTTTGTTTATCATCTAGTTCACATGCTTTGATATGAGAAATCATCTCTGACAAACTGCACCTAGCAAGATCTTTTGTTTTCTTGATCATTGCAACATGATGATCCCAGCTCTTTGGTAACGCATTCAACAGCTGTCTATTTGTCGAAGCATTTGATGTATGAATTTCTTCCATCTGCATTTGAGTGACTAGTTTGACAAACCTCTGAAGTTGGTTATCAACGGTTTCTCCATAGATATGGTTGAAATTGTTGAAATTTTGTCTCAGCAAGTTTCTTCGACTCTCCTTCATGTCCTCATTTCCTTCATAAACATCGATCAGAGATTCCCACAGTTCCTTAGCAGATTTGCAGGTACGAAAACCAATAGCAATATATGGACCCAATCCCATGGTCAAATAGGACAGTGCTCTTTCATCTTCTTCAACTATATTGAAATCATCTTCAGTATAATCACTTTTGAGTTTCTTTACTTTTACTCCTGGTTCAGTAGGACTATCTGTCATGATCTCCCTTGGACCTCTCAGAATACATCTCCAAATTTTAGAATCCTTGACCTTCACATGTTGTTCAAAACGCCATTTCCACTCAGGAAAATCATTTGCATGAGTCAACCTTGGAATGCGTGTAGTGGTTCCAACCTTTGAATCCAGTTCTTGTTGTTTGTTAAGGGCAGCCAAGTCAACATTATTTGCAGACATGGTTAATTAATCAATTAATTATTTTAAGTCCAAAAATTCTGTTCACAGTTCAATGTCCAAAGTCCAAATCACGTTGCAAAGTGTCGTTGCGAGTCGAGACCATGGTTGCGAGTCGAGACCAAAAGCAGAAAACTCGAGACCACAGATGGTTACGAGTCGAGACCAAAAGCAGACAACTCGAGACCTTAGTTGGTTGCGAGTCGAGACCAAAAGCAGACAACTCGAGACCTTAGTTGATTGCGAGTCGAGACCAAAAGCAGACAACTCGAGACCACAGATGGTTGTGAGTCGAGACCAAATGTTGACAAGTCGAGACAGCTGGTTGCGAGTCGAGACCTGCAAAACAAATGTGAGATAAAACTATTGACTCGTAATCCCTGATTTTCAGCACTTTTCAAAAATTCAAAGATATCGTAATCTTTGAATTTTCTTTGATCATCAAAATTCTGAGAAATCAGCAAACAACTCTCTGAAATTACACAAACCAAAATCAGTAAATTCTTTCGATAATTTCTAAGAACAGTTTGAAGATTGAATGATCCGTAGACAGAACATGCAACCAAAACTGTTATAACTGTAAAACAAACACTACAAAAACTGGATCAGTAACATAAGATATCCTTGAATCAGAATGATATCAAAACTGAACCAAGAATTGGTTTCTTGGCTCTGATACCAATTGTAAAATCTATTAGGATCCCTCAATGATATCAAACACTAGCTTGTGAGAGTGCGGAAAACAGTCACAAGCCGATTCAAGAATAAAAATATAAAAGAAACATCAAACACAAACCAGAATATCTTGCATTCAAAGTTGAACAATGACTAATACAAGACTCCTTGATATTTCGGCTGGCCTTCTAGTCGCAACAAGCTGATCAACCTCAACCAAATGGTTGAGGTTTGCTTAAATACTAAACATATGGACTCTTAACCTAGGCCCATTCGAAAACCAGCCAAACAACCCAACCCATACATATCGACCCAAAAGACTAGTTAAACATTTACAAAACCAACCCTGAGCTATTGTATTACTCTATGCAAAAACCTTAAGGTTCCAACAAGTGTTTAACCCTTGCATGATTAATTGATTGTTATCATTGCTAACTGTTAATTGAAAACATGATTCATCGATGTTATGTAATGCTTGATCTTATGTTTGGATCCCCTTTGATTGTTGATGATGATTATTATAATATGTATGAATGAGAATGATACTTGTAAACACTATTCGGATTATGTGACGGAAAAATGTTGAATCTATTAACGATTAGGGTTTCTTAGTGTTATTGAGTTGAATGGGATGTTGAACGATGGGATAAGTTGATTGATATTGTTGAATCTATGAAATTGTGTTCATGTAATGGCCATTGTATGTGATAGATCATTTAAGATTAATGCATGGTTCGGTTGTGATTGAATGATTATTGTATGATTTCAGTATGATGACGATCGGCGGTTAGGGTTTCTGGGTAATCATCAGTTACACGACGTAACTGACCTAATGGACGAAACGCCGATGTCGACGAAACTAGGGGGTTTCGCCGAGGGTAATCACGACGAAACAGGTGGGTTTCGCCGAAGGGATGCACGACGAAACCTTAGGGTTTCGTCAAGTGGGAGTCATGACGAAACAGGGGGTTTCGTCAAGGGTTAAACATGCACAGTAACTCGGTTAGGTCTGATAAGGGTTAACTGGGCTAGTCAGTTGTTGTTAATGATAAGCATGGGTTGCATGAGCTTGTATAACTGTTGAATGCTATGTGTTAGTTATTGCTCGAATATATGTGATGATCATGACTGTTACTTTAACTATGTGATTATCAACTGATTATGCATGTATAAATACTATAGGATTGGATTGAATTATTTGTGAGCGAGTAGTTATCTTACCGAGCAAACCGAGGTGAGTTCACACTTACTACAAGGCATGGGATTCCCAAGGGTTGGGAATGGGTTAAAGAACTAAAACGGAAACCACATATTCTCCTTGGGTAGGATATGTACATCCATCCTCCATGGGTAGGATGCCAAGATTTAAACCTCGCGTATTCTCCTTGGGTAGGATACGCACGTTCGTCCTCCTTGGGTAGGACAACAAGATTAAACATATTGGACCAAAACTCTATCATAAGTCCCTCATTTTATATCGACTTAATCGACGAGGCCAATGGCGAGCGGGTCATTAGTTAATAGCGCTATTAGGTTTAACAAACCTCACACCGTGCCGGTAGGACGGGCGTGTACTAAAGGACTAAGGCAAAGGGTCAATGATGATAGACATTGACTTAGGGCATAACTTACTTTCATTAGTAGTCGATATGGTACGGTCTAGTAATTCACATGGGAAGCCCCCACTAATAATTGAGAAGGTTTGGGAAACAGGGTTACTGGTTAAAACGTGGTGTACAAAACGAACTTACGATTATTGAAACGAAAGCAATACCTAATCAACCAACTATGAACTCGCTCAACTTTGTTGTTGACTCGTTGTTGCATGCCTTGCAGGTCGTTAGGTACTCATGGAGCTTGCACGAGGAGGCGTGGTCGTTGTGGGACATGGATTGTCATATACCATGTCAAACATTTGATACATTTGAACTTTTGTTTTGGTTTTAAACATTATGCTTCCGCTGATTTCTTAGACTATGTTTTGTTGGACACCAATTATATTGTGATTGGGTTTTACATTAATTTATACGCTATGTTCAATATGATTGGTGGCTTGATCCTGGTCAGTCACGCCTCCAAGCGGTGGTACTCCGCATGTGGAAATTTGGGGGTGCAACAGATTGGTATCAGAGCCATTGGTTATAGTGAACTTGGTTTTAAAAAAGAGAAAAAAGTTTTTGTTAAAACCAGACTATAACCTGTACAGTGCTCAACGATCCACAACGACGCTTCGCTCCACGTGCAAGGCTCAACACTATAGGTGATATGATTTGTGTTTATATTGTCTACCTGCTAGTTACTTAGTAGATTGCTCATGGTATGCTTAGATGAACGTAACAACTATTGTTTGAAAACACATGTGTGTTTACTCTCTTCTGTCATCGCACTTTCATGAACCCCTCTCACTCATGTTTCCTTTGATATGAAGATCATGAGTGGATGTATCAAAATGACTCAAGCCCAGCTGACGGCTTTAATCAATGAACAAGTTACTGCAGCACTCGCAGCCGCTCAGGCAGGAGGTATGACCTGCCATTGCAACTTACCCTAGGATCTTTAGATCCTACTCTCGTAAACCAACACTTGTGCTTAACATTGTTTCTTCTTACACGCACGACAGGTCAACATGCTCAGCCTCCTGCATGTACCTTCAAAACTTTTATGGACTGCCGACCCACTACTTTCAGTGGCACTGAAGGAGCTGTAGGCCTCCTCCACTGGTTTGAGAAGCTCGAATCTGTCTTCGAGATGTGTGAATGCCCTGAAGATCGTAGGGTGAAATATGCTACTGGAACACTCGAAGGTGTTGCGTTAACCTGGTGGAAAGCACAGGTTCAACTGCTAGGGCTGGCGGTTGCTAATGCCACCCCATGGAACGGTTTCAAAGAACTGATCAAAGAAGAGTACTGTAGTCGTGACGACATCCACAAGCTAGAGGTAGAATTTTTCAATCTGAAGATGACGGGGTCTGAAATCGAGGCATACACAAAGAGGTCGAACGAATTAGCTATCCTGTGTCCCACTATGGTGGATCCTCCTATCAAGCGTATCGAGCTGTACCTTAAGGGTTTGGTGCCAGAAATTCAAAGCCACGTGACCTCAGCTAATCTTGGCACCATTCAGCAAATCATCAAGTTGGCTCACTGTCTCACTGATCAGGCAGTTGAGCAGAACAAGCTGCCCAAGCGAATTAGCGCTACTACTACTGATGCTCCCAGTGATAACAAGCGTAAATGGGATGGGATCTCAAGCAAGGGTTCGACATCAGCTCAGTCTCAGGCTCAACAACGAAAGACAGACGATTTCAAGAGTCCCGTTCAGCAATCTTCAGGGGGTCAAGATCAGGGTCTGGGTGGATACAAGGGAAATCACCCAAAGTGCAATAGATGCAACAGACACCACAGTGGTCAGTGCAATTAGGGTCGTTGTCAGAGGTGTCTTAAGATGGGTCATGAAGCCAAGGATTGCAGGAGCGCGCAACCTGCGAATCAGAATCGTCAACAGCAACAGCAAGTTCCACAGAATCAGCCGCAGCAACAGCAGGGTAACAGGGGATGCTTTCAGTGTGGTGCTGAAGGTCACTTCAAGAGAAACTGCCCTCAGTTGAACCAGAATCAGAATAACAACAACAATCAGGGAAACGAAAACAACAATGGGGGTAACAACGGGGGAAACAATGGCGCCCAGGGCCGTGCGTTCGTGATTGGTCAGGGTGATGCTAGGAATGACCCCAATGTCGTAATGGGTAAGTTTATTCTGGACGACTTTTATGTTAATGTTTTATTTGATTCAGGTGCCGATACCAGTTATGTGTCTCTAAAAGTTAGTCAAATGCTTAAACGTATCCCAACACTTTTGAACACCAAGCACATGGTAGAGCTAGCAAACGGTAAAAGTCTTGAAGCCACACACATAGTTAGGGGTTGTAATCTCATCTTAGCTGGTCAAACCTTTTCTATCGACCTCATTCCTATCGTTTTGGGTAGCTTCGACATTGTGATTGGTATGGATTGGTTATCCCAACATCGAGCAGAGATCCTTTGCAAGGAGAAGATCGTTCGCATTCCTAGTTCAAATGGAGAACCTTTAGTGATTCATGGCGACAGGAGTGGTGCCGTGGTGGGCATCATTTCTTTTCCTAAGGCCCAGAAGTGTTTGCGAAAGGGCCACACTGCTATCCTAGCCCTCGTTTCTGATGCATCCTCGAAAGAAATAAAGATTGAAGATTTTCTGGTCGTACGTGACTTTCCTGAGGTATTCCCCGAGGAATTACCTGGTCTTCCGCCTCACCGTCAGGTTGAATTTCAGATCGAGCTAGCTCCTGGAGCAGCACCCATAGCTCGTGCACCTTATCGTCTAGCTCCCTCAGAACTTGAAGAACTGTCCACGCAACTACAAGAGCTCTTGGATAAGGGTTTTATTCGTCCTAGCTCTTCACCTTGGGGAGCTCCAGTATTATTTGTGAAGAAGAAAGACGGTACCTTCCGAATGTGTATTGACTACAGCGAACTCAACAAGGTGACCGTAAAGAATCGCTATCCACTCCCACGCATTGATGACTTGTTCGATCAGCTACAAGGGTCGAGTTACTATTCGAAGATTAACCTGAGGTCATGCTACCATCAACTGAGAGTCCGAGACGAGGATATCTCTAAGACAACATTCGGGACTCGTTATGGGCATTACGAGTTTCTGGTTATGCCTTTCGGATTGACAAACGCACCCGCAGTCTTCATGGATCTTATGAACAGAGTGTGCAAGCCTTACCTGGATAAGTTTGTTATAGTATTCATCGACGACATCCTGATCTACTCTAAGAGTCGGGAGGAACACGAGCAACATCTGCGGATTATTTTGGAACTGCTTCGAACAGAGCAACTGTATGCTAAGTTTTCGAAATGCGACTTCTGGCTTTGTGAAGTCCATTTCCTAGGCCATGTGGTAAACAAGGATGGGATTCATGTTGATCCATCCAAGGTAGACTCGATCAAGAACTGGCCTACACCCCGCACACCAACAGAAATCCGCCAATTCTTGGGTTTGGCGGGCTACTACCGAAGGTTCATCAAGGATTTATCCAAGATTGCGCAACCTCTCACTGCACTAACTCATAAAGGTGACATCTATCGTTGGGGTAATGCACAGGAATCAGCATTTCGGCACTTAAAGGATAGACTTTGTAGCTCACCTATTCTCTCATTGCCAGAGGGCACAGGCGATTTCGTGGTTTATTGTGATGCGTTAATTCAGGGTCTTGGGTGTGTGTTAATGCAACGGGATAAAGTCATTGCTTATGCATCGCGCCAACTTAAAGTTCATGAAAGAAATTACACCACACACGATCTGGAGCTGGGAGCTGTTGTTTTCGCACTCAAGATATGGAGACATTACATGTACGGTACCAAGTGCACCATTTGCACCGATCACAGGAGCCTCGAGCATATCTTCAAACAGAAAGAGTTGAACATGCGACAACGTCGATGGGTCGAGCTCTTGAATGACTACGAATGCGTGATCAAGTACCACCCGGGCAAAGCTAATGTTGTGGCCAACGCCCTCAGTCGAAAAGATACTACACCTAAACGCGTGCGTGCATTACAACTTACCATCCAATCTAGTCTTCCTACTCAGATACGGGATGCTCAGGTTGAAGCATTGAAAGCAGAGAACGTCAGGGCGGAGTCCCTAAGTGGATTAAGGAATCGATTAGAACAAAAGGAAGACGGCGCTTACTACGTTATAGGGCGCATCTGGGTCCCACTTTATGGAAACTTACGCGAGCTGGTGATGGATGAAGCACACAACTCACGTTATTCGGTACATCCTGGTTCGGATAAGATGTACCACGACTTGAAGACTACATACTGGTGGCCTAGCATGAAAGCCCACATAGCAACTTACGTCAGTAAATGTTTGACTTGTGCGAGAGTCAAGACTGAATATCAGAAACCATCGGGCCTACTCCAACAACCAGAGATACCACAATGGAAATGGGAGCAAATTTCCATGGATTTCGTTACTGGCCTGCCTAGATCTCAACGTGGAAATGACACTATTTGGGTGATAGTGGATCGATTAACTAAGTCTGCACACTTTTTGGCCATCAAAGAAACAGACAAGTTTTCTACTTTAGCTGGCGCTTACTTAAAGGAGGTAGTTTCGAGGCACGGGGTGCCAACCTCTATTATTTCCGATCGTGATGCGCGTTTTACTTCCGAACTGTGGCAAGCAATGCATAAGTCTTTTGGCTCGCGATTAGACATGAGCACAGCATATCACCCGCAAACGGATGGGCAGTCTGAACGCACCATTCAAACCCTTGAAGATATGCTTTGAGCATGTGTAATCGACTTTGGCAATGGTTGGGAAAAGCACCTCCCTTTGGTGGAGTTTTCGTACAATAACAGCTACCACACCAGCATCCAAGCCGCTCCATTTGAGGCATTGTACGGACGTAAATGCCGATCACCTCTTTGTTGGGCAGAGGTTGGTGACAGCCAAATCACTGGCCCAGAACTTGTGGTAGACACGACTGAGAAGATTGCTCATATACGACAACAAATGGCGGCAGCTCGTGACCGTCAGAAAAGCTACGCTGATAAGCGCAGGAAACCACTCGAGTTCCAGGTTGGGGATCGAGTGCTACACAAAGTCTCACCCTGGAAGGGTGTGGTTCGTTTTGGTAAAAGGGGCAAACTCAATCCGCGTTATGTCAGACCGTTCGAAATCGTTGAGAAAATTGGCAAAGTTGCTTACAAGTTGAACCTACCCGCAGAACTCAGTGGAGTTCACAACGTATTCCACGTGTCGAATCTGAAGAAGTGTTTATCAGATGAGACCCTCATAGTTCCTCTCAAGGAGCTCACTATTGACGATCAGCTGCGATTCGTCAAGGAACCAGTAGAGATTACTGACCGAGAAGTGAAAGTTCTCAAGCACACCAGAATCCCTATTGTTCAAGTTCGTTGGAACTCACGTCGTGGCCCAGAGTTCACCTAGGAACGAGAAGACCAAATGAAACTCAAGTATCCCCAGTTGTTCGGGAACAGTGCAACCACTACTGAGGCTGAAGCTACTGCGGAATTTCGGGATGAAATTCCAAACCAACGGGGGGAGGATGTGACACCCCAGGAAAACCAGGAAACAACACAACACAACTAGTTTCCCCAGTAACCACGTGCTAAATTTCGGGATGAAATATCTTTCAAGTTGGGGATAATGTGACAACTCGAGTTTCCAAGATTTCATCTTCACGTTAATTGTTTAGTTGGTTGCTTTCATGATTTGTTTGCCTTGTAACCATACGTGTTTGATATATGTTGAGACGTTTTGTGATTGTTGAAATTATATATCTTTGGTGATATAACATGTAACTTAAATTATTAAACATTGAATGAGTTCGACGAAACCCCAAGGGTTTCGCCATAAACCGCATCGACGAAACAGAGGAGAGTTTCGCCATCTTCATCTCGACGAAACCCAGGGTTTCGCCGGCCCAGAGTTGCGCTGAAGCCCATTAAGGGCCCAGTACGCTGTTTTGGATATAACTAAGTGAAACGATTTCATTTTCTCACACTGATAGCAAATTAGAAACCCTAGAGCTCTCTCTCCCTACTGACGGCGATCTTGTGTTCTCGAAGCCCTTTAGGCCGATCAAGTTAGTATTTCCGTTTATCATGATTAGTGTTTAACCCTTGCATGATTAATTTATTGTTATCATTGCTAACTGTTAATTGAAAACATGATTCATCGATGTTATGTAATGCTTGATCTTATGTTTGGATCCCCTTTGATTGTTGATGATGATTATTATGATATGTATGAACGAGAATGATACTTGTAAACACTATTCGTATTATGTGATGGCAAAATTTTGAATCTGTTAACGATTAGGGTTTCTTAGTGTTATTGAGTTGAATGGGATGTTGAACGATGGGATAAGTTGATTGATATTGTTGAATCTATGAAATTGCGTTCATGTAATGGCCATTGTATGTGATAGATCGTTTAAGTTTAATGCATGGTTCGGTTGTGATTGAATGATTATTGTATGATTTCCGTATGATGACGGTCGGCGGTTAGGGTTTCTGGGTAATCATCAGTTACATGACGTAACTGACCTAATGGACGAAACGCCGATGTCGATGAAACCAGGGGGTTTCGCCGAGGGTAATCACGACGAAACGGGTGGGTTTCGCCGAAGGGATGCACGACGAAACCTTAGGGTTTCGTCAAGTGGGAGTCATGACGAAACAGGGGGTTTCGTCAAGGGTTAAACATGCACAGTAACTCGGTTAGGTCTGATAAGGGTTAACTGGGCTAGTCAGTTGTTGTTAATGATAAGCATGGGTTGCATGAGCTTGTATAACTGTTGAATGCTATGTGTTAGTTATTGCTCGAATATATGTGATGATCATGACTGTTACTTTAACTATGTGATTATCAACTGATTATGCATGTATAAATACTATAGGATTGGATTGAATTTTTTGTGAGCGAGTAGTTATCTTACCGAGCAAACCGAGGTGAGTTCACACTTACTACAAGGCATGGGATTCCCAAGGGTTGGGAATGGGTTAAAGAACTAAAACGGAAACCACATATTCTCCTTGGGTAGGATATGTACAGCCATCCTCCATAGGTAGGATGCCAAGATTTAAACCTCGCGTATTCTCCTTGGGTAGGATACACACGTTCGTCCTCCTTGGGTAGGACAACAAGATTAAACATACTGGACCAAAACTCTATCATAAGTCCCTCATTTTATATCGACTTAATCGCCGAGGCCGATGGCGAGCGGGTCATTAGTTAATAGCGCTATTAGGTTTAACAAACCTCACACCGTGCCGGTAGGACGGGCGTGCACTAATGGACTAAGGCAAAGGGTCAATGATGATAGACGTTGACTTAGGGCACAACTTAGTTTCGTTAGTAGTCGATATGGTACGGTCTGGTAATTCACATGGGAAGCCCATACTAATAATTGAGAAGGTTTGGGAAACAGGGTTACTGGTTAAAACGTGGTGTACAAAACGAACTTACGATTATTGAAACGAAAGCAATACCTAATCAACCAACTGTGAACTCGCTCAACTTTGTTGTTGACTCGTTGTTGCATGCCTTGCAGGTCGTTAGGTACTCATGGAGCTTGCACGGGGAGGCGTGGTCGTTGTGGGACATGGATTGTCATATACCATGTCAAACATTTGATACATTTGAACTTTTGTTTTGGTTTTAAACATTATGCTTCCGCTGATTTCTTAGACTATGTTTTGTTGGACACCAATTATATTGTGATTGGGTCTTACATTTATTTATACGCTATGTTCAATATGATTGGTGGCTTGATCCTGGTCAGTCACGCCTCCAAGCGATGGTACTCCGCATGTGGAAATTTAGGGGTGTGACATTAACAAGAATCATACATCTTAACAAGGGAAACATACTAACCAAGAATGATATACAACATCAACAAGATTGTTTCCGATCCGAGAAGGGCTTCGAGTAGAGAGAGAACTGTCGTCGCTAGATTAGAGGGAACCTAGGGTTTTCTAGCGGCTACAAGGGTTATATAATTACACAACGTTTAACAGTTGGGCCACGAAGTGGTTGGGCCGAAGTCCTTATCGGCGAAAGGCCCTACAAGAAGAAAGACTCATCTTTCGTGGAGTCATGGTTGGCGAAAGGCTTACTTCGACGAAACCCTTGTGAGAATGGCGAAAGACCAATCATTATACAATTAAATATAATAATCTAATTATATTTATCATTAAACAGTTACAACCAATCATCACACAAATCACACAAATATTCAGTAAACAGTTACAACCAACTAACATGTAAATCATATAGTAAAAACAGGGTTGTGAAGTCAGTGAGGTGTATAGGAAAACCTTGGAATTTCGGGTTGTCACATCATCCCCAATTTGAAAGAAATTTCATCTCGAAATTTGACAAGTAGCTATCCCAAAACGGCAAAATATTAACTCATGATCCAAAACGATGAGATGTTAACTCAGGATGACCGTGGATTTTCCACGGGTACCACATCATCCCCAACTTGAAAGGGATTTTTGTCCCGAAATTCGCCGATGATATCAGAGGTTGATACAACTGTTTGAACAACTGAGGATACGGGAGCTTACTCCGATCATTGCGTTCCCACGTGAACCTCGGTCCACATTTTGAGTTCCAACGAACTCTCACGATTGGAATTCGACTATGCTAACGAATCTTGACATCCCGGTCCATGATTTCAGTAGATTCCTCGACAACTGCAACTTGTCTAATAAGGTATCACAATTGCTTCATCAAACACTGCCTTAGATTCGAGACATAAATGACATTGTGCATGTTACCCAATTCGTCGGGTAACTCGAGTTTGTAGGCCGCGTGACCAATTCTTTCCAGAATTCTAAACAACTCAACGTAATGTAAATTTAGCATTTCACGCTTCCCAAGCGTACCACACCCTCCTAGGGTGAGACTTTCAACTTGATACGATCGCCTACAGTGAACTCCCAGTGTTTCCTAAGCTTATCAACTTTCCTGACGGTCACTCGCTGCCGCCAAACGTTTCCCGACCTAAACAATCTTCCCAAGAGGTTCGAGTACAAATCCTAAATCTGTGATTAGGTTATCATCCACCTTAGTTCAACAAGGATATCGGCATTATCGTCCATACAATGTCTCAAACAGATCTGTCTGATTACAAAAAGGGTAACTGCTGCAGTAGAACTCAACCAAAGGTAAGTGTCCTTCCGATCTTTACTAAGTTAATCACACACATGCTCGCAGCATGTCTTCAAGTGTCAGGATGGTTCGTTTACTCAGACTATTTGTACTACAGTGATAGGTAATGCTCATGTCTAGACGTGAGCCGAGGGTGTTGTGTATTGCCTGCCATAAATCAGGTATAGCTCAAAATCACAGGTAACAGGATTTGGCACCTCGTACCTAAATTCCGTCTCTCCCAGAGGAATATTCACAAGCTGAGAAGACTCGTCAGTTCCCTTGACTGGAGGAAGGTGTGCTGGCTACATGAGGTGATCAACGATCATCCATGTGCTACTGTTTCCGTTTCGAGTTGTAAGTAGACTAGTGATAAAATTCATGGAAGTCTGCTCCATCTTCCATATGGGTGTTGCCGGTTTCTGATACTTCGCCTTGACTTTCCCACAAGTCAAACGTCATACACATACATTGCTAGGTGGGTTTTCATGCCCAATCATTAGTACAAGATTTACAGATCCAAACATCTTTCATCAAAACCCAGATGACTAGAATTTCGAAGCTGGTGTGCCTTGCTCAACACAATTCCCTACTGTTGTCGTGAAATGAGATTCACATTCGTTCCATGAGGTAGTGAATATCGTCCGTCTTGCCAAAGTTGCTCCTCCATGCCTCGCATGGACTCAACTTGAAAATTCTCCTCCATTAGTTCTTCAATTTGAACAGAACGAGTCTGATCAGGTAAGTTAGAGTCGATAGTGAGCTTCAAAGCTCATACACGTTCAAGTTCCACAGTCGTAATCTTCCAAAAGTTCTATCCAGCGATGCCATTAACTGATTTTGCTCTTCCGAGACCAGGGTACACGGGAGGCCCTTGTGATCGGTCTAAGTAATGCATTCAGTACCGTCCAGGTAATTCCTCCAAGTAAATCCAAAGACCATGATTTCCATCGCAGGTTGCGATTCGTGCAACTCTTCTTGTAATTCCACTACGTAATCCCTCACTTTCTCGTGTTGTATCGGCTTGTAACTGGGACTCTGATTCGAATCATCATGGTATACCACTGATTCATTAATACCTTCGGATAGAAATGATGCTCAGTGCATTACAGAGTTGGGTTTCAAAAGCTGAAAGATGTCCTCCTGTTTTGTCTTCCACGGACACAGCATCATGCTGTCTTAAAGTGATTAAGGCTGCGCGATCTTCGAAAATCCTCGGATGAATCTACGATAGTATCTAGTGAGACCAAGAAATTGTTGTACCCCCGAATGAATCTTTGGTGTCAATCAGTTTCTAACAAAATGGATCCTAGCACGATCCACGCGTATTCCCACTTTATTGGTTATATGATCAAAATGCATCTTCGAATCTAGATGTTACATTTAGCAAGACTTCACACGTAATGACTCCTCCCTCCGGAGATCTAAGATAAGATATAGATGTCGTCCATGATGTCCCTTCCTACAGGGAATGACCCAAAACGTCATCAGTAGACACGGTCGATTTTTGTGGTTCATAAGCTGTTGGTGTGTTGATTATCTCGATAGACATAGTGTACAAAGTCGCACTGGCTGCATTGCGTTTGATATGCCATTTTAGGAACATCCTCCTCTTGGACTTCCATCTGATGGTAGTTCGTTCGTTAATCAACCCTCGAGTAGTAGCTTGACCCTCGCAGCAGGTCTACAGGTTGTCAATACATGGTCGAGGCAAACGGTCCTTAACTGTAACCTTGTTAAGTTCTTGATAATCACAATACATACGAAAAGGGCTTATCTTCTCGGATATAACTGGGGCTCCCCAAGGCGAAAAGCTAGGTCCGACAAAACTCATGTTCAACAGTTCCTGTAGTTGATTAGATAGTTCTTGCAACCCTCCTGGTGCAAGACGGTAAGAGTACGAGTAATCAGGGCTGCTTCTGACGTGAGATCAAACTGAGATTCCGCCTAACAGTTGTGGGAGTAAACCTGAAAGTTCCTCGGGTAACATACCGAAAGTAATCACAACCAAATGGTGGATCCTCGATCCCCTTTTCCTAAGCCTTAACATTAGTGACGAGCGCTAACATAGAGGGGTAATCTTTCCGTGGACACTTCTGGCCTTCATTGCTGAATTGATGCAAACCTCTGCACCACTCGGATACTTTATGATAGACGACAACTTCCTCCTCACAGGGCATCTGCGCGATATCTGGATAACCAATTCATACTGACTACCGTATTAAAACTATCAAGGGTAGCAGAAAGAAGGTCGATGTTGAACACCTGTCCCACAAGGTCGAGTTTGCATCCCAACGAACACATGAAATTTCAATTGTCTTGCCATCAGCCGATCCCACAACAGGTTCAGATTCAAGGAGCATCAGGGTTAAACAGAACAGAGACGAAGCGGTTCGTTACCAAGAACGTACAAAACACCATGTTGTTATCGTCCTGGCGTCACCCACGCCAATCCTAAATGCCCCTCCACGAGCATCATTTTCAGTGTTGTTGTTTCCGTTACGAGAATTTCCAGTACTGTCGTCATCCCCTTGGTTGTTAGCCTGAATTATCAACGGCCAAACCATGCCGTAGGCACCTTCACTTCCATACTATAGGCTACGATTACAGGTACCTTGATGTTGCCGCGACTGTTGCTTCTAATGTCGTTGCTTGAAACGGTGCGCTACGATCTTTCACCAACAGAGTCCATCCTTTCGCATTCCGTGCCACTTCCTAAGGCGCTACTCATTGTGATGACAGTTACACATTCCACCCTATAGTCGATTGTTTTTGTTTATGTCCCAATTGATGCGTAAGAGTTGACTCTCATAAGTCACTTAGGATTCGATCGAAGTCAAATTACTGATGTCCGTTGCTGGTAATCAGGGACATCCAAATACTGAAGTCGGTAAAGTGCTACGCTCATCCCCTTGTCCATCGATCTTGCAAGTTAACTGAGTAATACATAGTATGCTGCTAGAGTATTGCAGAAGTGATCGCACTTCGGGATCTAAGACGTCAGTACACAGAGTTCCAACCAATGAAAAAGAAGGGGGAAGGTATCGACCAATCATTCGACGCTGCCGCATCCGACTCAGGGATGTTCGTACAAGCACCTAACGTTCTACACGGTTCGCTAGGCGTTCAGATGGGTGTTCAGGTAATACTCGATAGCATCGAGATTCGTAAGGATTCAGAGATGAGTGAAAAGATTACGTTCGAGTAGGAGGCAATCATTGCTATGACTCCTATAGACTTGATACGTTTCACATTGATCAAATAACGAAACAGAACCCCTTTTTCACTTGTTAAGCCTCACTGGGACTCACATGCACCCCACATTATTATTATGTGTACACCCATAATAATATTGTGATTTGCATGCTCATCTCAGTTCCTACTAACTCATGTCAAATGGTTCCTCAAACTCAGATGTCAAACAAAGAATATCACAAAACACGGGTCACGAATCTCTAGGGTAACACCACACTATCAATCACTTAACACATGCAGGTGATGTTGTGCTAAACGTGCAATCACATGCAATATCATATGTAAGTGCTCACTAGTTACGTAGTACAATGAGTATACGAGAGACGAACCTTGCAATCTGGAGCTGAGTGTCATGGTCGTATTCACGTTTTCAGAATTGTTCTGTTATAGTCTGGTTTTATAAAAACGTTTTTAAAACCAAGTTCACTATAACCAGTGGCTCTGATACCAAACTATCACACCCCCAAAAATACCACATGTGGGAGACACCGCAAGGCGTGTGACGTACCAGGATCTTAGCCACCAATCACATTGAACTCATAATATATTTGAATAAAGCTTTCATTCATTAACATAAAGTATTACAAAACGTTACATATAATTCATTGTACACAGCGGAAGCATAACTCATTTTTAACTGTTTCATAAACCATGCATAAGTAAACCATAAACTTGTGTTGCGATTCCATGTATCTCGACCCATGACCAATCCAGCCTTCCAGACAACAAGTTCCATGATATAACCCTATAGACCTACAAGCATGTAGATAAGTGTGTCAGACGACGATGGTGAGTTCAAGGTTTTGTTAACGTGTTTAGATACCAGTTACCAGATTAAAATGTTTCACAGATTTGATGTTGTAATAACTCGTTTCCCGCTGATGGCTTAAAGTTGTTTTGCCCAAACCCCATTGCCTCTATCAAAGCAATGGTCAAGACGGGGATCATTAGTTCACTCCCGACCTCCCCGGTGCGGTGTGAGGTTGCCAAGCCTAAATAGCGCTATTAACGAATATCCCGTTGCCTCCCCGGCAACAATCGGTAGATGGGACTTGATTGATAGATATGCGAGTATTAACAAACATCCCAATAACCCAGCATTCCTTCCCGGAACGTTTACCAGATGTCCCTCCTCGGGACTGTAACACCCCGTGTTTTCGTAAGTCAAAGTCAAGGCCAAAGTCAACGACCGATTTCGCGCAACTTGACTTGTAGAAATGTATTGATTTTATTTATATTATGTGGAGTAAGTGTTGTTAATTGCAATAATCAATGAGTATTAATCGTAATTCAATCGACCTACGACTGTGAACTTTAGGAAGTAACAATGCGATAAAGTTAATCAACTAACAATCAAGCCATGCTAATCGAATCAACATCAAATCGCAACTCAAACTGTGTATTTTTACTTATCATTATACGTGTGTGTGCGCCTTACGTGTTGCCTGTGCATGTTTATTTATGTTGTGTTGTGTAATCAAGCGAACTCAATCGAAACTCGAACGCTATCGAACTCGAACTCGAATCACAAATAAACCATGATAGATGGTGGAAAATAGATTACGCGAGACACGAAGTAGTTGTGACTAAAAGTAATTTGACTAGGAAACCCTATCGTATCGAACCGCTCGCAATCGAAATCGAAATATCAGAAATCGTCGCGCAAAACACTCGAAAGGGGCGACCGATCGATCAGGCTTCCCAGCCGATCGAACAGCCAGCCGAACGGACTGCTGTCCGATCGAGCTGCCAGCCGATAGGCCAGCCCTTTCCTCTTTTGTCATCCTATAAATACCCCTGTCATTGTCATTCTTTCCACTTTTGGAAACCTCTGTTTGACCAGCACGCTCAACTCACCTTTTCTCAGATTTCTCTCGATTCCGGTAAGTGTTCGTCCTAAATCTTGTACTTTCTTGATCTATACACACTCCTACGCCTTCCTATCTTTCAAATCTAAACTTTTAACCATGAAATCATCAAGAATCGAGTGTTCTAGGATGATGTCATCATGAGTTCTTGAAGAACTTCATGTTTTGGCCTCAATCCACCAAGAATGACTTGGATCTAGCCGATTTCCACAGAAACAAACAAGGATCTCTCCTAGATCTAAACATATACACAGTGACAAGGGCGGAAAGACGGATTTACCAACCTTCCTTCAACTCTTTGTCACTCAGTAACTCCAAACCAGTAGAAATGGAACCTGAGCCGGTTTACAAATCACCTCGGTGGTCATACGGCTCAAGATCTGGATTCTATCTACGAGGTTAACCGACTTCGGGTCAAATGTTAAACTCCGTTCCGAACAGACCACCGACCGGATTTGGGTGATACCTGTCCAACCCGGGAAACCAAGTAAGGACGAGGCACCTATGGTTTTACTCGCTGTCAAAATACCTCGATAAAACGACACACTAGCAGAGCGACCAAGTGTTAGACGAAAGGGACTGATCAGGTCAGGATGCTGACCGATCGGACTGCTGTCCGAACGGACAGCCAGCCGATCGGATAGTCAGCCGATCGACCAGCCAGCCGATCGGCTAGCACATGGTCCCACACAAACAACCTGTTTTGAAGAATGGTATTGAACGAGCTGTTGTTCGATCGAACTACTGTTCGATCGGATTACTCTTCGGATCATGAGATACTATGCTTCAATACTTAATCAATTTTCAACATGTTCAATGCACTAGAAGTGCCACCCGATCGAACAGCCGTCCGATCAGGTGACACCCTGTTGTCCGATCGAACAACAGTTGTACTATTCGATCGATCAACCATCCGATCCGTTGTATCACACTTTACATTCATTAAAGTCTTTGACTTGTTGACTTGCCAACCGATCGAACACCTGTCCGATCGAACACCTGTCTGATCATCATCATTATCATCACCGTACTCAGTATATCCCACCTATAGCAAAGCTAAGGTAGGGTCTGAGGAGGGTGGGATGTAGACAGCCTTACCTCTACCCCGTAGGAATAGAGAGGCTGCTTCCAATGAGACCCCCGGCTCGATTGTGGTTTTGCATCAAGCCTTGGACATAAGGCACATAACACTCAGCAATTGAGACAAACGCCAATTGGTGCATGTACCCCCTTGTCTTTCGGCTGCCTAACCGAAATTCTGTTGAATGCCTAACCGATCGGGCTGCCGGCCGATCGAACAGCCGTCCGACCGACCGACCTGAAAGGTAAAGGTACTTCAATGATTTTAAAATGCTACAACGAAAACTTCAAAGGTCAAGCCATCATACACAAACACATCCTTCTCAAAGGAAGGAACAATCCACTCATACAGCCATCCGATCGGCATACCGACCGATCGAACAACAGACCGTACGGACTGTCAGCCGAACGGTCAGCCGTCCGATCGAACTGACGTCCGATCGACCAGCTGTCCGACTTCTCAATACTTGTTTCCTGTTTTACGTTTCACTTATCGTTATGCTACCAAATTTATTCAGGCTAACCGTATTTGCTAAGCGCTCCCTTCAATCCATAAATCACTGTGAGTATACTCGATCCCTTTTTGTTTTAAGCACTTTTGGGTGTTACATACGTTACGAATATTCAAACTATAACTATCACACTACTCAAACTATTTGAACGCTAACCGTTAATGCATGTTATACGTGGCTTATGAATGCTTGTTTGTTATGTTTACACATGGAATGCTGTCTACCTGCCTTAGCAACGATAGTACTATAGTTTGGACTCCGCACCCGTTCATACGGGGGTTGTTAAGGATCTTTTACTTGCATGGATTACGGTGGTAATCATGTATTGCGAACTGCCTCAGGCAGTCAACCCGCAGTCATTGGTATCGATGGATCTATGTCGATAACTAACGTGCTTCATTTCACTATGTGTACGTGCTGGTTATGCGTAAACGAAATTCGAACTCTATATGCTATTACCAAACTTGTATGCTCACCTTTACATTTTATGTATTAACTTTATTTTAACGTATGTGACAGGTGCTTAGGAAGTTTACATGCTTAGTATGCTGTGAACTTGAGGCTAGGAAAGGTCTAGGATGCTCTTTGCGCTGTGATGAAATCGAAGCTAGGAAATGGAGTCCTAGAAACCAATAAATAAACTATTTTGTTTGAATCTGAGTTGTCGGAACAGGATAATTGTCTTGATGTTTATCTGTAATGATTTGTTTACTATTTGAGACATGGTATGGGACATGTTAACTTAAATTAAATGGTAATGATAGTTGTTATGGAAACTTCTGGACAATCTGTTTCGCTCAGTGCCATGCCCCGATGATTCCGCCATCGGTTGGGGTGTGACAGGGACGCATGCTTGGAAAAAGAGCAGTGAACTCACCTTAGATTTGCTCGGTATTTAACAAGTTACTTTACCCGTTCCAACTCGGTCAACCAAACCCTACCGTGGTTACCAAAGACAATCAGTATATTGTTCACACACAAATCACGTATCTAACGTACACGTTGCACAAGTAACAGACAAGTAAGACACACGTTCTTTTACGCATCGTAACTGTTAAACATACAATCCGTTGATCTATAACCTTTATCATGAAATCATATAACAAATGTACGGGTTTCACATGCAACTCAATCACTTAACAGTACATGTGTTATCACAGATTGCAGTTGCTATTAAGATCACAGTGTATCACATATCGGGCATTCGTTTTTCAACAAGTTTACATTCCATGTGCATGTCACTTAACAATGATTAACATAAAGTACTCTACTTACAACAGTGTTTCATGAATCTAAGTACTCATCGCCATGTATAATAGTCTATGGTTATCTCATAACGGTGTTCAAGTCACACACACACACACACACACACACACACAAACACAGGTTTGCATCAATAATACATGTTTTACATGTTCTTATTCACAAAATCAACGTACTGTACATAGATCATATTCATCACGAGGTTACTGTATAACACATAGCATGCATGTCACATATCAGCATTCAACAGTGAGTTGGTTATTCTCATTTATGCCTACAAGTTTCTTATTTCCAACTAAAGGTGTCATCGTGTAACCGAACATTCACATCCAGCACATGATAAGCTATATCAATTGTTCTATTAAGATAGTTCTCAGATGGTATCCGACGAAAGATCAGACATGGCGAAACTCTTACAAGTTTCGTCGAGTTGAGTCATGGTGAAACACCCATAAGTTTCGTCGAGTTAAGGGGTGACGAAACTACTGCATGTTTCGTCATAATGAGGGTGGCGAAACTCTTGAGTGTTTCGTCATCATGCAGTTTACCAGGTCATCTTGCACACAGAAACCCTAATCCATTTACAAGGTCCATCATTATCATACACATGAGGGCAATTAACTATACAACTCGAAATCGCACAATTACATGACCGCACATAAGACTCGATTATCAGTCCAACATATCCATAATCATTCTATCCCATCGATCCTTAACCCTTAAAACCCCCATTTCACCGGCCCACAATACATAGTGAATCAACAGTTTTCTATCATCATTAATCTATAGCAACACCAATTCTTATTCATATTAGTTGAATGTACACACACTTGAATATGATTATTTCAGTTTTGATCACAGAAATCATGAATCCACCGTTACTCATAACAAGAATCATACATCTTAACAAGAATCATACATCTTAACAAGAATCATACATCTTAACAAGGGAAACATACTAACCAAGAATGATATACAAGATTAACAAGAATGTTTCCGATCCGAGAAGGGCTTCGAGTAGAGAGAGAACTGTCGTCGCTAGATTAGAGGGAACCTAGGGTTTTCTAGCGGCTACAAGGGTTATATAATTACACAACGTTTAACAGTTGGGCCACGAAGTGGGTTGGGCCGAAGTCCTTATCGGCGAAAGGCCCTACACGACGAAAGACTCATCTTTCGTCGAGTCATGGTTGGCGAAAGGCTTACGTCGACGAAACCCTTATGAGAATGGCGAAAGACCAATCATTATACAATTAAATATAATAATCTAATTATATTTATCATTAAACAGTTACAACCAATCATCACACAAATATTCAGTAAACAGTTACAACCAACCAACATGTAAATCATATAGTAAAAACAGGGTTGTGAAGTCAGTGAGGTGTATAGGAAAACCTTGGAATTTCGGGTTGTCACAAATATTCCGACCCTTTGGGATTGTATCCTTACTGACTCAAACCACTGGGTTGAGGGTAACGTCACCTTCAAAAGAGGGGCCTACTACTATAACTAAGATAATCTCTTAAAAAGTGTAAAAGTGCAAAAGTGCGGAAATCATCAAAGGATACATTAAAGGCGAGTCGGATCCAAGTGATTCGTCTTGTCTATCTGTTTTTATTTTATTTTTATTTCTGCATTTTTAGTTTTTATTTTCATGTTTTAAAATCTTTTCTCAAAAATTTTAGATTGATTAGACGTTGAGGATAAACCGGTACTAAAAGCTCTTGTGTCCTTGGACGACCTCGGTATCTTACCAACGCTATACTACGCTCACGATGGGTGCACTTGCCCATGTGTGTGTTTAGTGTTAGTAGAATATCGTGTTTTATAAATTTAAAACTTGACTAACGTGTAAAATGAGCTTAAAATATCAATAAAAACATAATACACCCGACACACACCATGCCACCGCAAGAGTTGAACACCCTCTGGCGTAACACACAGTGGGACGAAAGCCCGCATGGACTTAGGATAGAACTTGACACCTGGGTAGACTCTATTCATTATTCCCTAATTCACCAAATGATAAAAGTATAGATTAAACATGACTCTCGGTTAAAGAACTCAAGTCTCCCTACAAATAGGCCACAAGTTATTGGCCACAAGTTATTGATTATAGTGGTATTTAGTTAAAGGGTAAATTACACTTTTTGTCCTTTATGTTTGTACCGGATCGCAATAGATAGCCTTTAACTTCAATAATTACAGCCACAGTCCTTTATTTGGAAAACCTATTACACTCTAGGTCCTTTAGCACAAACAAGGTTAAAATTTTCAGTTAAATATGACATGTGTTCTGCACATGAGGGCATTTTAGTCATTTTACCCTATCCTTTTTTTAAAAGTATATTTATAAATAAAACAAAATCAAACTAAAATAAGCCATCACCATAAGCCATCGAATTCCCAATCAAACCGATTCGTAGATTCAAAGCATTCATCATCCTGATTTAACACCTCATTCTCCATTAGTTTAACCCACCCCTATCATCTCCTCCAACAACCATCAAATTCAACTCTACAAACACTCATGGACGAAGCTAACTTCGTTAAGTCTCCTTCCAACATCTTCTGGTTAATCCTCCATTGTTTATAGCTAACGCCGTTAAGTCTCCATCCAACATCTTCTGGTTAATCCTCTATTGAAGCGGTTCACCGAGAACGGAAGATGCAGTATGGGATTAAGAACCCTAGAAGTTTGATTGTTGTGACTCCGACTTATGTGAGGACTTTTCAAGCTTTGCATTTGACTGGATTGATGCATACTTTGATGAATTTGCGCTATGATGTAGTGTGGATTGTTGTGGAAGCTGGTCTCCGGCTGGCAACTACAGCCACCACTGCTACCATCACCATAAGCCATCCCCGCCATCATCACCATAAGCCATATGTTGCTACCATCTGAACTTAAGTTTTTTAGGTACTGTTTTTCGGAGAATTTAAGTGATTTGTGGTAATTTTGGGAAAGAAAATTGGGGGTTTGGGGTGTTTTTTCTCAAAGATTGGAAAATAAAAAAATCTCTGAAAATTGGGGTTTTGTTACATATCGAGACATTGGTATTTTCGTTGGGGGTGGTAGCGGCTGTTGGAGTTGGTGGTTGTCGAAGATGGTGGTTATTGACGGTGATAGTGGTTGTTGGCATTGATGGTTGTGTTGGTTGTTATGGAGGTTGAGGTGGGGTGATAGTTTCCCGAGACTTGGCACCGGCAACACTATGGGGTGGCGCTGTCGCCGTGGCTCCGCCACAAAGGTGGTGGTGGCTGGCCGTTTTCTACAGAGAGAGGCATGAGAGAAGAAAAAGAAAGGGGATAACGTATGGGTCATGTGTGCCTGTGAAACTGAAAAAAAAAAAGATCTTTTATTTACAGAAGGAAAATTACTAACATACCCTCATGTGTAAGGCACATACAATATTTAACTTAATATTTTAACCAGGTTATGGCTAAAGGGCGTAGGGCATAACGAGTTTTCCAAATAAAGGATTACGGCTGTAATTATTGAAGTTAAAGGGTATCTATTGCAATCAGGTACAAACATAAAGGATGAAAAGTGTAATTTACCCTTAGTTAGAGCATTCACATCCATGGCATCAACTTCTGTGTGTGGTATTTTTAAAATATAAAGTGTATAAAAAGTGGTTGTGAGTGAAGGAGAGATAAAATATTATTGTTCATCTGTATATTTGGGGGGACACTGTTCACCCCCTATAACTTTTTAATATATTTTGAAAGTGATTATGAGTGAAGGATATTTAAGGATAATATTTTATTAAAGTATTATAAGATTTAATATTAATTTATTATTTATCTATACATATAATAAAGTAAACCAACTTAAGACACATGGTAATCATTGGGGCTATCTGAAATTCTATTTTTCCGCCTAAAATATACCCCTTTTAGTTTAATAGTTAATCCTATTTTTTTAATTTAATCGTTAAATCTCGGTAAAAAAGATTAATCCCTACTTAATATTTTTATCCCAATCTTAACTTTCAAATTGAAATTAATACGATAACTATCTTTAATTTTTTAATTTCTCAAGGTATGAGCTAATTTTAATTAGTAAGAGAATCAAGTATCATAAAAACATTGCAAAACCCATAAAGTGATGATAGGTATGAATCTATACTATATAATAAAAGAAATCATTTTTGGGACACTTGTCATCATATTATGCCATGTTTTATAGATAAGTATTATTTTAGTTTAATCTTTTCTAATTAATTATTGATAATCCTCCTACTAAATTTTTTTAGTTTAATTTCTTATGGATAATTATTATTATTTAGTTTAATCTCCTTCTCATTTATAATATTATTTATTTAACTAATAGAGTAAATTACGATTTTGGCCCCTGTGATTATATCACTTTTACTCTTTTATCCCTAAAAGAATTTTTAACATCTGAGCCTACAACGTTTTTTTTCTAATCTTTTTGGCCCCTAACGTCATTTTTCTAACCCTTTTGGCCCCTAACATTTAATGGATGGGGTTGGTGTTAGGGGCCAAAAGGGTTAGAAAAAAAGACGTTGGGGGCTCAGATGTTAAAAAAAATATTTTTTGGGCTAAAAGGGTAAAAATTATATAACCACAGGGTCCAAAATTGTAATTTACTCTAACTAATATTATTTATCACTTATACATTTACGGAGTTTTAAATAATATTTTATTATTTAGTATATAAATTTATTTACTCAACCCGTGTAATACACGGGGTTATAACCTAGTTTAGTTAATATAAGATAAGTATATATTTGTGAACTAGGTTTTTACCCGGGATTGCTTCCCGGGCTCGGGAAAGTTATTTAGATTAATTAATTACCATTGGTTATTAATACGACCGCATTACATCAACCATCTTATACTGTTATTAATACGACCAAAAGTCAATCAGATGTTAACAAAAGTAAAACGGAGTATATTGTTTTTAGTTCACAACTCCACATTGTTTCCGTTAGACATGGAGCTAATAATTTACATGTACATATATAGTTTTAGAATCACAACTTCAAAACTAAACAAACAAGTCTAGTGTCAGTTTCGAAAAGCAAACAACTACAACCCAAAAATTTAGTTCAATGTATGCTTCTGCATTTGCCTTCTTCAAACCACAAACATTCATCCGAACATAAAAAACGTTTTACCTTTTACAAAGTTAAGTGTAAATGCTTGACCTGAAACCATGCCTTTATCTCTCACAAACTTTCTCATTCCTTGCAGATAATATCTTGGTTGACCTCGAGATGAACCTATAGCAGCTTGAATATTCCAAACATCACCTGCCACGTCCACATTCTTCAAACCCATCTTACGATTCAGTCCAAGATCTTCAGCCTGTTTTTTAAAAAGGTGCTATAACAAACAACGAACAATTCAATAAACAAAGAATTAACACATCTTTAAAATCTGACTAAAGTATTATATATTAGTAAACTCATCATCACAAACTTACAAAATGATCGTCCACACGGAAAGAAAGAGGTACGATCTGATCATCTTCATTCCCAACAACCATACCACTATTATTGACATCAACGACGTCCTGTACAGCTTCACTATCTGAACTCAACACAATCTCTTCTATCACCTTTTGTTTAACAACAGCACAAACCTCAGGTGGAAGCACTAAATCACAGGTAGCACAATTGAAAACCGTGATATGAAAAGTCTGAAGATCTATCATCTCAAAGACAATGAGATGATCAGCAGTTAATGACAAGTCATTCTTTATCTCCTTCCATCCGGTAATTATGTAAAGTTCATTGTTGATATCTTCCACCCCTACAGACCAGTTCTTGTTTTCAGATCCTTTAATAACGACCGGATATGAAGGAATAGTGTTTAACATCTTGTGATGAACAAAAGAACGATTAATACTCTACAATCAGAATAAAACACATTATATAGTACATTAGTAAAAATATATCAGAAAATTAAGTAAAAAAATAAAACACAAAAAATAAACAATTGTATCTCCAATAAAATTACATGATGAATAATATTCGAAGTTACATACCACAAAATCTTCGTTACCAGATGGTTTGTAGTAAAACTCTTCACAAGGAGAAAGAGCAATGTCTTGATAAAAATACAATATTCTGAAACTTTGTAAAGCTTCTTCATAATGAAATATCAACCATGAATCTGAAGGTATTTTCAAACTGTCTACCAATTGACACCAACCATTATAAAAATAATATCTGCCATTGCTTAGGGGATAGATCTTGACTTTAAAAACATTTCCAGCTGTGGTTCGGATATTTGTATTTCCAATTGGATAATTAAACTGTTGAATCCAATTTTGATACTGTTTTGGCAAAATCTAAGCATAAATAAAAGAAACACTTTTATTGCTAATTATCATACCAAAAAATTTAAATTAAGTGTTAAACTAAGATCGGATAAACTACTAACCAAACATTTCCTTTTACTGCTTTGAAGGTAACACGGAAATCCATAAATCATTCTCACATAAAACTGTAACAGTATCAATCATATATAATCAAAATCAATAACATTAAGAAACAAATGAATACAATGCATTAAGGTATGCAATACATCTAAATAAAAGATGATACAACTAATATATATCAAAATAACAATAGACAACATCAAAAAGGTGAGAATACATGTAATTTCTTATCATATCGAAATATATATATATTTTTACATCAAATCATATAATTAAAACTTAAAACCTACTTTTCCGATTAAGTATCACAAATATACAAGAACGATCAACAGCTGTATGAATTGTATAGAAAAACAGGATAGTGACTTGTGTCTATTCAAAAGAAAAACTTAAAAACAGTATACCAAGTACTAATCAAAATAAATTCAACTTTTTTAAATACACATGAGAATACATCAGATGGTATATCATAAATCAGAATAAGATAAATACATGAGCAAAGTGAAATCCAATAAAATCAACAATAGATAACACAAATGGTAGATACAGGAAATGCAGATCACTTTTTTTAGAAACATATATGTCTCATGCATAATAACTACATATTAATCGGATATTCAAAAAAATTAGGACTATCAAAAATTGTTCAAGTATAAGCCGCAACAATAAACGCAATCATAACCAACAATGGATTGAAAAAAAAAACAGGGACATACATGAATACACTACCGTCGACTACAACTTCTTGATTTAAATAGCAAGAACCATAATCGCCCAAAGAATTCATAACTAAAAGAATAAACATAAAAAATACAAAACAAATCAGATTATTTAACAATACCTTTATTATTATACAAGATGATATTGATGAAGATTGGAAGAAATCGAAGAAGATGACAGATTTTGTTGGAGAAAGTGTAGAAAGAAACGTGGAGAGAGAAATGAACCGAGATTTTCTGAGGATCTTTAAAATGTTAGAAGTTTAAAAATATCCCATGTAACCGGGTCGGATAATCCCATTTTTTCGTCAACATCTGTTTGACTTTTGGTCAACCGCTGTTTGAGTTTTGGTCAACATCTCATTTAGTATTCAACAGAAATTTGGATAAGTCAATCAGTGGTTTGAAAATCTGTTTGACTTTTAGTCAACAGATGCATGGAAACCCATGTTAGATTGAACAGTGTTTTAAACAGATATTTAAACATCTGTTTAGACCTAAACAGATGTTGGGGCTTAAACAAATGTTTGGCGTTCTATATCAGTTGTTTGGACTTAAACAGATGTTTGGATTTAAACAGATGTTTGGCCATAAACAGAATTTGCCAATAAAGATATGTTTGGCCTTAAACAAATGTTTGAAGTTAAACAGATGTTTGCTCATAAAGAGATATTTGGCCACAAACCAAAACATCTGCTTGAGGTCAACATCTGTTTCACTATTCGCCAACATCTGTTCGACTTTTGGTCAACATCTGTTAAAATATAAACACTGTTAACATAAATTACAAATAATTAGCTAATAGATGGCACACAATTAGCAACTTAAATCATCAAGACCCTTAACAATTTGACCATATGATTTAATCATGTGTTTTATATTAGATGGGTCAACTGAAAAAGAAAATTCACTAAAAGGATAACAAATTAAACAGCTCAAAAAAAAGCTCAAAGAGTATTTTTACTACAAAACAGGATTAACAAACAATGCCAATAGTGAAGTCAACCATGTTTCTTTCACCTTTGACTTTCAAAGTCAATTCAGTTACTTACCAAATTCACAAATACATAAAATTTCTTATATAACTGCAAACATTACCACACCTAGTAATCTTAACTCTGCTATAAACTGTAAAACACAAACCCAAATATCACATTTCCATTGTGAATCTTTATTGCCTCATCAAAAATTCCCTGACTTGCCCTTTGAATTGTAATTCAAAGTCCAACGAATCTGTATTAGGATCTCCTGATTTGTAGCTTTTTTGGCATAGCTGGAACCACTGCTTCAGGGTAAATAGGCTTTTGGGGAACATTAGGATCTTTCTTTCTTAATTCTTCCAGCTTTTTGTAAGAGAAAAACACTTTATCCTCTTTCCACCTTGGCACTTGGTTCTTTGACCCAAAATTAGCTGTTATTAACTCTTCTTTCATTCTCTTCAGCTGCAGAGACCTATCTGGTACATTTTTCTTAAACTTTTCCCAGATAGGAGGAGTCTGCTTCACCTTCTTTTTTATCATATCTTGAATTCTGGCTGTTTCACTTTCTAGCTCACTGATGGTCCATTCTTTGTACTTGTACTTTTCTCCCTTGTATGTTTTGTAAGTCATGATATAGTCAATATAATCTTTCCTCAAAGTTTCATCAGCTCTTTCTGATAAATTTTGACAGAGATCTTTTGAAAACTGCTCCAAAATTTTCACTTGGGTTAGCAAATGTTGGTAAAATGTTTGAATCTCTCTGTCAGATTTTCCTTGTGTATTTCTTTTGGAGATATCCTCTGCTTGTTCAGCCTTTAACTTCAAGTATTCATTAATGTTATTAGGCCTTGGATATCCTTGAACAGATGGCAAGTTCCTTTTAGCAGGGTCATCTTCAGAGTAGAAGGATCTGATCTCCTCTCTAACTGCTTCCAGTTCTAATGGATACAGGACTCCTGCAGGAAGAATGGCAGTGTTTGAATTTGAAACTTGTGCTGAAGAGAATGGGACAACATTGGGAATGGTAACAAGGGACAATGGTTGGGTGGATGTTTGCGGTGTTGAAGGATCAACATTCAGAATTATCCTTCTCCTTTTATGTTTTGGAGAGGTTGGTGGTGTTTTGGTGCGTTGAGTGGTAGTGACTTGAGTGGTAGATGGTTGACTAACAGTTGTTGAAACAACTGGTGTTTCAACCACTGTTACCATTACAACAGATGATGTGTCACCTAAAGTATTTTCCTTTTTGGCAGGTGGTGTTGGTAGTAATGAGGATGTTTTTGATGGTAATGGGATTTGTGGTAAGGCAGTGGATTGAATTTGTGTTGAAGTGGTGCAAATTGTTGGTGTAACATATGTTGAAATAACTGAAGTATCTACAACTGTCGATACAACAGATGTTTTAACATCTGCTCGTTTTGAGGTTTGATGTGTGGAGCTTTTGGGAGGTGTGGATTTGGGTTCCTTCACTTTTCTAGTGGGCTATTTTCTTTTAGGCTCAGGATTTTCTTCATTCTTGGCCTCAGAAACACCCTGCTCATCCTTCTCCATACAAACTCTTTTCTCCTGTTCCCACCTAGCTTTATCCTTTGCCTCCATATCCCTTTTTACCGTTCCTTTTGCATCAGAAATGGCATTTGTGGTTACATCAACCTTTTTAGTACCATCTGGCTTAGGTATCTCTGCAAGCATAGTGGATTTGTTTGGTGCAATGTACAAACCATCTTCATATCCCTTTTTCTTTAGCTGCTTCATTTTCTCCCACTTTTTGGCATCAGCTGGTGGTGGGTTGTCCACAAAGATGATAGTAGGAGGAGCAGAACCAGTGGTTTTCAGCGAGTGGGCCTTCAATGCCTTTATGTCTGCTTGTGTATCCATAAACCTAGCTTCCATCATATTTCTGATCTTTTGAATCTGTATTTCATGTTGATGATCAGAATATGCCCTTTGTTGGTGAAGCACAGGTTGAAATAAACTCCAAAGCTCAATGGGAGTAGGAGCAGATGATGGAGCAGATGTTGTATCTGGTGCTGCAGTGGGTGTTGCCTTTTGGGCTTGTAACAACTGTTGGAGCATTGACTTAATATCTGCAACAGAAGTTTCCAATTTCTTAACCCTCTCCCTCAATTCCTTGTACATTAAACCATCACCCAAGTTAATGGGATCATCTGATTTCCCACTGGCAGTGGTTGTATCAGCAGTTGACTTAGGGAAAGTTTCCCAAAAGTCATCCACAGATGCCCCTTTTTCTTGGTACTGGGGACTTCTTTCCTCAGCAATTGGGATCCTTTTAATAGAACCAGGGGTTGGAACAAAGACAGCAGCGGATATCACAGTTGCTGGAGAGGAAATTGCCTTCAGAGGAGTCTTATTGATGAAACAACTGGCCAGGTGTAGATCAGTGGATCCAACACCTGTAGTTGCTGCTCCAATTGAACTACTGACAGGAAGTACTTGTATTTCCTGCAGTGTAACCTCCTCAGTTGTTGGTGGGTTAGCAATGATTGAGACACCAGACCCAATCACTTGTTGAGGTATATCCTCATTAACAGGTGTTTGAGAAGAACTGGTTTGTGTCCGGGCTAAATCAACTGCATCCAACAAAAGTTTTGTTTCTGGGGGGATTTGAGAAGTGAGGATAGATGTAGAAAGCGAATTCGCCCCGGGCAGTGGGCTGTGGATGATGGAATCAAGTGATTCCAGAGCATCATAATTTGGTGTCCCTATTATTACAACGTGCTCTTTTTTAGAAGAAGCAGGAGGAGTTTGAGGCTCAGGTTGAGATCTTTCTTCCAACTGCTGTGAGGTAGTAGCAGCAGTGGTTATTGGTGACTTTTGTGCTGTCACTGGTAGTTGCTCTAGGATTTCATCTTCCAGAGTTACCTTTGTTTTGGGTTTGGGGGGCTTTTGTGATTTTTTCTGTTTTGGTCTTTTGGTGGTTTTAGGTGGGGGTTTAACAGCAGTTGTTTTATTGCTATCATCACCTTGAGCAGTGGGCTCAACAGCAGGTGCCTGAGGAGCAGTGGTAGCTGCTGAAGTCTGCTCAGGAACCTCTGCTTGTGTTTTGGAAAGTTTTGACATCCTTGTAAAGGTTTCAGTAGTGAGGCTCTTAATTGAAAAAGGGTTACCCTGGATAAGCACATGGGCATTATCTTCTGAAAATTTCTTTTTAAAATAGTAACTTAAAAACCTTGGAAAGAGCAAAAACGCCTTTTTATTAACATTTCTAACAAGATAATTGAAGATTACCTGGGAATAGTTAAAATTTTCACCATGTAATATAGCATAACCTAGATATTGAATCTTCAATGGGATTTCATTAAAAGCAGTGGTCTTGTTTGAGACACACATCAGTAGGGTATGAAACAAAAACCTTGTGGCAGAAGGAAAACTGCCTTTTTCTAAAGTGTCTTTTTTGATTTCCTCTTCATAACCCATTTGAATGAAAAACGTTTGATACTCTTCTTTAGGGAAAGATGTTTTACCTTTAAGATCATCGAGTTTAAAAACTTCCGAAATGGTTTGAGGTGTTATTGTGACTGGAACGTCCTTTATAGAAGAATTGATGGCTAAGGGCTTTTTATCCTTAGTTTCCAACTTAGCATTTTTCCAGAATTCTTGCTGGGTATCCATGTAGATCGGAGCATCACAAGTCAACAAAGTTCTGTACTTTGAAGAAGACAGAACATCAATGATGGAATTGAAGGTTTTGGTGTGACTGGGTTTTTCAAGTAGACCTAAGTAGTTATGTGTGGATTTGCGTGGGAGAGACATCGTGATTTGATTATGATTGCGAGAGGAAGAATACGATGAAGAGGATGAGTGATTTTGAGAGAAATGGATGATAACTGCTTTTAGAAAAGAATTTAGAATTCGATTCGACAATAAAAACACTGTTTGGGGGTTTTGATCAGGGTTTTTTTTTTTTTTTGGTGAAATAGTGAATGCTGACGTGGCATCGGTTACTAATAGATCTTACCGCTATGTACTATCCACGTGCCAACCTCTGATGATAATGGAGGACAGTTGGTAGGAAACCACTGATGGAACAATAACAGTGGTTTGCAACAGTCACAAATGAGAACAGTGAGTAAGTTTTTGCTAGCAGTGGATAGCCATCAGTGTGTTAAAACACTGATTTTATACAACAGTTTATTTTATTTTTTATTTTAACTTTAATTTTTATCACCAAAACAATATTCGAGGAACTCTTATCTCTTTGGAATGTAACGATTAGATAATATAGTTAACCTATCATTGTAATTCTAGTATTCAGTTAATAATATCATTCTATAATTAATTAACCACATCAAGAATAAAAATGTGAGCAGTGGATGATTTTTAAAAAAACCAATGATTGTAAATTTCAGTGCATGTCAACAATAAAAGGGGAGCAGTGACTATTTTTTAACTATCAGTGGATACCCAACAAAATGTAACACAGATGTTTGGTCAGTCAATGGTCAACAGTTGTTTATGAAGAAACAGAGGATGGCCTTCAGCAGTGGATAACATTTAACAATCACATGTTTGCGCTTAAACAAATGTTTGACATTAAAAACTGTTTGCAAGAAAAGACCAATTTGAAGAATACTATACCCAAACAATCAAAATGAGGAGCTTAATAATCATCCAAGTGTACTTCACTTTTATTCAGTGGATGTCAACCTCCAAAATGTGAGCAGTAGTTGTTTTTTATCTAACAGTGGATAGATATTGATTTAATTTGCAACAAATAGTCATCAAGAATATTTTTTATTTTGTAATTTAACTTGCCATTTTATCATTAAAACAATGTTTTAAATTAAATACTGTTAAACATCTAATCTGGACATAAACAAAATTTTGAAATTAAATAAATATTCGACCTGAAACATCTGTTTGAACATAAACAGATGTTTGAAATTAAATAAATACTGTTAACATAAACAGAGATATAATATTAATAGTTTGGACATATAAATACTGTTAACAAAAACAAAGATAGAATATCTACTGCTGATGATGAACCACTTTTGTTGTTGGGCAATGGTTAATCTTTGAGTTTGTATAGGTTTGTCTCGAGAGATAAAGTATAGAGAACCAATGTTTGTCCTAAACACTGTTACATAAGAAAAACTTATACATAAATACTAAAGTTGAATCCGCTGTAGAAGTTGTTATAACTACACCATAAGTGCTAGTCTTTAACAGGACTTTGCCTTCAACAGTGCATAGCCCTCATGAGACAATAAGCCCATCAGTCTTTATATGGAGCAGGAATTAATTATAACAGTCCTTAGCATGATCAACTGTTATAACCACACCACCCTTTCAGAGTTGGACCATTAAACAAATCCTTGACACTATTAATCCTCTGTTGACTTACCAAACAGATCTTAAGACACAATTCAACATCAACATAATCTAAATATTACTGAAACAAAAAATAATAAGTAAAAATAAAACACAACAAAGATTCATAAAATTATATTTAATCATTTATTCAGGACCTTAAAACTAAAAGTCCAACAATTACATGACATACTGAACAATATTCAAGTTCAAATCTAAGAATAACAGCAAGAACTAATAAACTTTAGTTTCCACTACATCTATTGCTGAACCTCTTGATGTATGTCCTTCAGCATCGCCATAAACTGCACGTCTCTATCACCACACTCCATATTACTGACAACACAAATAAGAATAAGAAACTAATCTAAAATTCAAACGTGTCTTTTTCATTTTTATTGCACATCTGAGTTTTCACGAGCTTTGGACGAATGTATACTTTCTTTAAAAGAAGAAAATCTTCCTGGAGCAAGAAAACGTGACTTTGGATTTAACGGAAATCAAAAAAAAAATGGCACATGTAACTTTAAAGTTGCATCTCTGCCATTAAAAAAGGTAACACATGCAACTTTTCACGATGTTGCAACAATTATACTGCAGCATCGATGTTGAAAGGTTGATGTGGGATGCGAATTTACATTGAAACAACGATGTTGGAACAATGATACAGGAACGATAACATGTAAACATTATCAACAAACATTCGAACAAAGAAGTGTAATGGGAAATTAGCTGCTAAATCACAAGAAAGATGCATTTGAGAGAGAAAGATACGGTCACATATATGAGCGAGTGAGATTTGAATGTGAAATCAGATAATTGTATCTTATTTATAGAATAATAAAAATATATATGGTTTGAAATTTGAATTTCAAAATTACTAATATTAATTAGTAATTACTGATTTGATTTGAAAGCAATTGTTATGATGTTTTTTGGGAACTGAAATATGCAAAGTAGGAAAAAAAAAGAGAACGTGAATTTTAAATTACCTTTTACATATTTTTTATTTCAAATTTCAAAATTTCAAAATTACTGAGAGATAATAACCGTCAGTTTGAAATTCTAGTTTTGCATATTTTAAAAGTCCAAAGCTCAAAAAATTACAATTAATTATTATTGATTAGATTTGCAACAAATAGTCACAAAGTATTTTTTTTTATTTTTTAATTTAACATTAAGGATAAAAATATATATGGTTTGAATTTTGAATTTCAAAATTACTGATATTATTAGTAATTACTGATTTGATTTGACCGCAATTGTGATGATGTTTATTGGGAACTGATGTTTATTGGGAACTGAAAGGTAAGTAATGTATATCTTTATATCCCTCCTTATTAAAGTAAATAAATATTACTAATCATATGCAAAGTAGGGGAAAAAAAAAAGAGAACGTCAATTCTAAATTACCATCTTGCATAAATTTAATTTGAAATTCATATTTTGCATATTTTAAAAGTCCAAAGCTGAAGAAATTACCATTAATTAGTGATTTGATTTGCAACAAATACCCATCAAGTATTTTTTTTTTTTAATTTAACATTAAATTTCATCAGGAAAACAATATTGGAGGAACTCTTATCTCATTGCAATGTAACGATTAGGTAAAATGGTAATTTCATTTTAATTCTAGTTTTTATTTGATAATTTCAATATATCACTAATTAACACCATGGATGGTAAATATCAATGGATGTCAAGAATAAAAAAGTGACCAGTGGCTATTTTTTCCTATCAGTAGATACCGAACGTCAATTGTCATTATGACTTTTCTGTAATTACTGATATTATCAGTAATTACTGATGATGATTTGAAAGCAACTGTCATTGTCATGATGACTTTTCTAATTTTTAAACCGTGAGTTTGAAATTCACATTTTGCATGTTTTAAATGTCCAAAGCTCAAGAAATTAGCATTAATTACTGATTTGATTTCCAACAAATAGTTATAAAGAATTTTTTAAATTGTATGATCAAAACAATGTTGGAGGAAATCTTACCTCATTGGTATGTAAAGATGAGGTAAAATGGTAATATCATTGTAATTCTAGTTTTTATTTGATAATTTCAATCTATCACTAATTAACACCATCAATAACAAAAAAGTGAGCAGTGGCTGTTTTTTAGGAAAACCACTGTTGGGTCAAACAAATTTTACAACAGGACCAATACTCAAATAGATGTTGACCTTAAACAGATGTTTGGTTTAGAGCCAAACATCTGTTAAACCACAAACATCTGTTTAACCCTGAATAGATGTTTAAGTTAATAACATCTACTGTTCAACCTAACAGGGGTTTCCATTAAGTATTGACCAAACTGCAAACAGATGTTAAAACCACTGTTTGTTATTGTACTTCTTTACAAAATTACATAGAATTCAAGAAAACGAAACAAACACTTAAAGAACTATAATTTAACACATAATCTAATCGGGCAAAGCAATCTATTATCTAAGAATTCACTGATTCTTACAACATGAAACAAACTCATAATGAAATACTAAAGTCACATAAGAACCACTGATAATTAAATACTAAATTTGAATCCGTTGTAGATGTTGAACCACTGCTGATACTAAACAGTCGTTTTCCTTTGATTAATCAAACTCTAGGTACATAAAGTGCAACCAGTCGTTTTCCTGAACAGATGTTTAAGTTAATAACATCTACTGTTCAACCTAACAGGGGTTTCCATTAACTATTGACCAAATTGCAAACAGATGTTAAAACCACTGTTTGTTATTGTACTTATTTACAAAATTACATAGAATTCAAGAAAACGAAACAATCACTTAAAGAAGTATAATTTAACACATAATCTAATCCGGCAAAGCAATCTATTATCTGAGAATTCACTGATCCTTACAACATGAAACAAACTCATAATGAAATACTAAAGTTACATAAGAACCACTGATAATTAAATACTAAATTTGAATCCGTTGTAGATGCTGAACCACTGCTGATACTAAACAGTCGTTTTCCTTTGATTAATCAAACTCTAGGTACATAAAGTGCAAACAGTCGTTTTCCTGAACAGATGTTTAAGTTAATAACATCTACTGTTCAACCTAACAGGGGTTTCCATTAACTATTGACCAAATTGCAAACAGATGTTAAAACCACTGTTTGTTATTGTACTTCTTTACAAAATTACATAGAATTCAAGAAAACAAAACAATCACTTAAAGAACTATAATTTAACACATAATCTAATCCGGCAAAGCAATCTATTATCTGAGAATTCACTGATTCTTACAACATGAAACAAACTCATAATGAAATACTAAAGTTACACAAGAACCACTGATAATTAAATACTAAATTTGAATCCGTTGTAGATGCTGAACCACTGCTGATACTAAACAGTCGTTTTCCTTTGATTAATCAAACTCTAGGTACATAAAGTGGTTGTCTTTAACAGGACCTTGTCTTCAACAGTGGATAGGCCTCATCAGTCTTTGTTCATAAAGAGCTCCTTTAAAACAAACTTTATGATTCTTTTAATACAAAAAAGGTAGGAAACACCATTACTCTAGACTCTCTAGTAACATAAAATCTTATCTTACAACAATAGCAGATCCTTTCTTGCGTTTAGTAGGAACTACTGTGGGTTCTCCATCATCATCTTCTGCACAAGTGAATTATAATCATCATCATCATTTAGACATAAGCAAGTAAACTATAAATTTAATAATCTTTCTTTGTGTTTAATTAAACTTTATGCTTCTTTGAATACAAACTTATAATAACCCGCAGCAGATTGTATGAATTTCAAACAACTGTGATTAGACTGTAATATAAACCGAGAATTAGAGTATATCACTTCAAAATAAAAAACTCAAAATTGAAAATCAGAGTAGCAAAAAACACATACTTTAAACGATGTTGGAACAATAATACTGGAAACAGCCGTGGAACAATCATCATCATTATATGAGAATACCCTTAATTTATGGAACCTGTAGAATGAAATGCCCCACTGTTGGGTTATTAACTTTCAACCTCACTTTCCCTAAATTTATCAATTCTAATTTTCAACAGGATGTAATACAATTATTACCTTAATTAAGATATCTTGAACTGCAAACAACAATAGCAAACAACATCAAACAACAATAGCAAACAACATCCGTCAATAATAGCAAACAACATCAAACAATAATAGCAAACACCTGATGTTGAATCCACTGGAGATGCTGAACCACTGCTATTACAAACAGATAATACCAATGAAAATCTAATTTCAGAAAGAATAATGGCTGAACATACTCAAACATCAATAATCAACAGATGTTATACTCATATCATCACCATCTAGAAAAAAAACGCTAATTTTAAAACATATTCAAACATACCAGCTTATGGCAGTTCTCTTATCCGCAGCTAAGCGGATTTCAACTTTGATGACAACAACCCTGGAACCATATGATTAGATTACGAGTAGAAATTAGGATTAGTGTAAATAAGAGGAAATCATGAAAGTATTTCAACTAAAAAAAAGAACAAACCTTTTGATGAAGTAATCGATGAACAAAAGAAGATTTTATGGTGGCGTCTGAAGAAGATTAAGGTTTGGATGGAAAGAATTATCTCAATAATTTGCAGGGTTTGTGAAATTTGAATTTGAATCGCCTGAATATAGAGAGAGAAAGAACCCTAGGCGTTTGTAAAGAAAGATCAGAAGTGATAAGAGAGGTTATATAAGGAAAAGAGGATGGCACTGTTGGGCGGGAAAAAAGAACTGAGGATGTCCTAATCAAGTGACACGTGGCCCAAATAACTTTCATTTATTATATATAATAGATATGTTCCATTTCAATGAATAATGAATGATACGTGTAAAAAAAATTGGTTTTATAGATCGAAGAGATATAGATATAAATATATCTATATGATCAAAATCTCCTAGCATGACCTTTTGGGCCAATTGGGCCCAGAAATGGAAGTTTCGCAATTTTTTCCATTGCTCCCAAAACTATCTTTTCCATTGTTTTCCTTTATTAACATGAATTCCTCAACTTAATCACTAACCTCCTTCCTACCTCCAAAAATCCCCAAATTATTCGCAATCTCGTTAAATTTCTTCTTAAACCCTAATCAATCCACCCCCGATCACGTTAATTCCCCAAACCCTTTTACCAATTCACCACTTTCTAATGCAACCCATGGATTCCGATCATCTTTTCCAATACACATTCACTCATTTTTCCGATGATGATCAAGATTATTACGACGACGCTTATTCCGATGATGATTGTGCTATCGATGACGGCGCCGATGATTCCAATGTTTTGGTCAACCGCGTCAATTCTACGAGCGACAAAAGCTATCTAATTTTGAAAGAAGATGATCTTATTCAACGTTATGAAGAAGATATTGTTAAGGTTACCTCTGTTTTATCTGTTTCTAGAGATTCTGCTTGCATGTTGTTGGTTAAGTATAATTGGGATGTTAGTAAGCTTCATGAAGCTTGGTTTCAGGATGAGGGTCAAGTTCGTGGGAGTGTCGGGTTGTTAGACGTTGATTTGTCGGTTAAATTCCCCAAATATTCGGATGAAAAGGCTGTTGTTGATTGTGGGATTTGTTTCGAATCGGTTCGGGTTGGGGATACTGCAACATGTGGGTGTGATCATAGGTTTTGTAAGGCGTGTTGGAAGAGTTATGTGTGTACTGCTGTTGAGGATGGACCTGGGTGTTTGACTTTGAGGTGTCCGGAGCCGTCTTGCGAGGCTGCGGTTGGGCCGGATATGGTTCGCGTGTTGGCGAGTGAAAACGAAAGGAAAAGGTATGATCTTTTTCTGCTTAGGACTTATGTGGAGAGTAATAAGAGGGTTAAGTGGTGTCCTGGGCCGGGATGCGAGTATGCTGTTGAGTATGATGATGATTTCGAGATCGGTAGTTACGATGTTTCATGTAATTGTAAGTATGGTTTTTGTTGGAAGTGTATGGAGGACGCTCATCGCCCGTTGGATTGTGAAACCGTCGGTAAATGGGTGTTGAAAAATAACGCCGAAGCGGAAAACACTAACTGGATTCTCGCGTATACGAAGCCTTGTCCGAAATGTAAGCGGTCGATTGAGAAGAACCACGGTTGTATGCACATGACTTGCAGGCAGCCGTGTGGATATGAGTTTTGCTGGTTGTGTCTTGGGCCGTACAGGGGACATGATAGCAGAGCTTGTAATGGTTATGCTAAAGAAGGGGGTCCGGTTCATGAAGCGGAACGTCAAAGAGAGTTGGCTAAAAAAGCAATTGAGAGATATACGCATTACTACGAGCGTTGGGCTGCAAATGAGAAGTCGAGAAAACAAGCTCTTACAGACTTGCATAAGATTGAAACCGTTGATCTTAAGACGCTAAGTTTAACCTATCGCCAGCCCGAGACGCAGTTGCAGTTCATTATAGATGCTTGGTTACAGATAGTTGAATGCAGGCGCATGCTGAAATGGACGTATGCATACGGGTATTACATACCGAAAATCGAAGAGGCTAAAAAAACGTTCTTTGAGTATGTGCAGGGTGAAGCAGAATCTGGCTTAGAAAGGCTTCATCTTTGTGCGGAGAAAGAACTACAGACTTACATTATAAACGAAGACAAAGACATCACCGAGGAGAAATTTAATTGTTTTAAAATAAAGTTAACTGATTTGACTAAAGTGACTCGCAAATATTTCGAAAATCTGGTGAGGGCACTAGAGAATGGTCTTGCGGATGTCGACTCGCACGAGGGTGCAGCAGGTGGTTCAAGTAGCAAGGTTAAAGGGCGAAAGGGGTCTGATCAGGGTGGTGAATCGTCACGACGAGGGTCTGATGGTGCAAAGAGAATGAGGATGATGGGGATTCGTCGTCCAATGGATGATACACACAGACATGCGGCTTGGATGGCTGGTGAGTCATCGGGCAATGACTAACCGAGTGATGATGTTTGTCTAGTTATGTTTTGCTATGAACATGAATGGTGTGCAGGGTATTTGGTATAGTTGTTTCTAAAACTGCATAAGTTATTTCCTTTACTTCTAACTTTAAAACTTCTTTCTGTTTGTGGACAACTAATTGGTGTTTTTTGTTTTCTGTGCCTTTGTCATTTTATGATGCTTACCATCATAGATAGATAGATAGATATACTTTGGCTGATCAACTTCTTTTCTAAAGTATGGTGTTTAAAGTAGGGTCTACATATTTACACACCTTATTGCCTATTTGGACACCCTTCAAGACGCCTCGTATAGACCTATACGAGGCGTATAGCCTTTTTCAATTTCCAAGAGAATCTCTGATTATGTCATATTTTGTCTTATTTGCCTCGTATACGCCTCGTATAGGCCTATACTGGGCGTCTAGGCGAAAAAAGACCATTTAGCCCCTGATTTAGGCCTATACTGGGGGTAAATTGGTCTTTTTTGCCTCTCTTATATGCCTAGTATAGGCCTATACTAGGCGTATATAAGGGGTTTTTTTTTTTTTTTTTTAACAAACATTTTATACAATATTAATCGTTTTAGCAAACTTTTATACAAAAACAAGTTTTTTTATTTTAAATAATTAATATTAGGACCCCTCGTTGGTTTTTTTGGAGTTGAAAAATGAATGTTTTGGTAGGGTAATTTGATTGTTTTTGGAGGGTGATGTTTTTTGAGTAAAAAAATGGGTGTTTTGGTGGGGTAATTTGAGTTGGTTTTTAAGAAAAGTTTTATTTTTTTATAAAAATATTTTAAAATATTCGATCGTATCAAAAAAAACCAACGAGGGGTCCTAATATTAATTATTTAAAATAAAAAAACTTGTTTTTGTATAAAAGTTTGCTAAAACGATTAATATTGTATAAAATGTTTGTTAAAAAAAAAAAAAAAAACCTTCAAGACGCCCAGTATAGGGCTATACTAGGCGTCTATGTGGACCAAAAGACCATTAAACCCCTAAATTAGGCCTATACTGGGGGCAAAACAGGGCTATAATGGTCTTTTGGACCCCTCGTATACGCCCAGTATAGCTCTATACTGGGCGTCTATTATTATTTTTTTTTGTTTTCTTTTTTTAATATTTAAAAAGAGAAAAAAAAAAATAGACGCCCAGTATAGAGCTATACTGGGCGTATACTAGGGGTCCAAAAGACCATTATAGCCCTGTTTTGCCCCTAGTATAGGCCTAATTCAGGGGTTTAATGGTCTTTCGGTCCACATAGACGCCCAGTATAGCCCTATACTAGGCGTCTTGAAGGGTTTTTTTTTTTTTTTTAACAAACATTTTATACAATATTAATCGTTTTAGCAAACTTTTATACAAAAACAAGTTTTTTTATTTTAAATAATTAATATTATGACCCCTCGTTGGTTTTTTTTTATACGATCGAATATTTTAAAATATTTTTATAAAAAATAAAAATTTTCTTAATAACAATAAAAAACTCATATTAATTATAATAACACTAATATTAATTATAAAAAACTCATATTAATATCAATAACCCTAATATTAATTATAAAAAACTCATATTAATTATAATAACACTAATATTAATTATAAAAAACTCATATTAATATCAATAACCCTAATATTAATTATAAAAAACTCATATTAATTATAATAACACTAATATTAATTATAAAAAACTCATATTAATATCAATAACCCTAATATTAATTATAAAAAAACCCATATTAATTATAATAACACTAATATTAATTATAAAAAACTCATATTAATTATAATAACACTAATATTAATTATAAAAAACTCATATTAATATCAATAACCCTAATATTAATTATAAAAAACTCATATTAATATCAATAACCCTAATATTAATTATAAAAAACTCATATTAATTATAATAACACTAATATTAATTATACGATGCCTATACGAGACCTATACGAGACTTATACTATACTATACGATACGATACAACACGATAGGCTTATACAAGACCTATACGAGACTTATACTACACTATACTATACGATACGATACGATGCGATACAACATGATACTATAGGATACGATACCACATCCATAAGCCCATACAATGCCTATACGAGATTTATACTACACTATACGATACGATACGATACGATATGATACGATACAATACAATACGATATTAGACTATTGGATAAGATACAACACTCGTATAGGACTATAGGTGTGGTTTAGGTCCCGTTTAGGCCTATAGGCTTATACAAGACCTATATGGGACCTATACTAGACTTATACTATACACTATACGATACGATACAACACCCGTATACGTCGATAGGCCTATACAAGACCTATAAGGGACCTATACTACACTATATGATACGATAGTATCGTATTGTATTGTATCGTATAGTATGGTATTGTATCGTATAGTATAAGTCTCGTATGGGTCCCATATAGGTCTATACGAGAGCTATACGAGACTTATACTACACTATACGATACGATACAATACAATACGATACGATACTATAGGATATGATACAATGCCCGTATACGTCGATAGGCCTATACAAGACCTATAAGGGACCTATACGAGACCTATACTACACTATATGTTAAAAACAATGTAATATTTCTACGATTGAATATTTTTAAAGACCGATCTTGAAAACGGTAAAATATTTTCATAAAAAAATAAAACTTTTCTTAAAAAAACAACTCAAATTACCCCACCAAAACACCTATTTTTTTACTCAAAAAACATCACCCTCAAAAAACAATCAAATTACCCTACCAAAACATCCATTTTTCAACTAAAAAAAACCAACGCGGAGTCCTAATATTAATTATTTAAAATAAAAAACTTGTTTTTGTATAAAAGTTTGCTAAAAGGATTAAAATTGTATAAAATGTTTGTAAAAAAAAAAAAAAAAAAAAAAAAAAAAACCCTTCAAGACGCCCAGTATAGGCCTATACGAGGCATATAAGGGACAAAGGGTCATATATGAGGCCTATACGAAGGGTCCTATACGCCCAGTATAGGCCTATACGAGGCGTATTGAAGCAGTCAAACCAGAAGTGACATGAGTCAGACACTGATTTTGATGTAACCCTATACGCCTCGTATAGGCCTATACGAGGCAAAGGGTGTCTAAATAGGCAGATAAGGTGTCTATTTTTTTTTCCTCTTTTTAAATATTAAAAAAAGAAAACAAAAAAAAATAATAATAGACGCCCAGTATAGAGCTATACTGGGCGTATACGAGGGGTCCAAAAGACCATTATAGCCCTGTTTTGCCCCCAGTATATGCCTAATTTAGGGGTTTAATGGTCTTTTGGTCCACATAGACGCCTAGTATAGCCCTATACTGGGCGTCTTGAAGGTTTTTTTTTTTAACAAACATTTTATACAATATTAATCGTTTTAGCAAACTTTTATACAAAAACAAGTTTTTTTATTTTAAATAATTAATATTAGGACCCCTCGTTGGTTTTTTTTGATACGATCGAATATTTTAAAATATTTTTATAAAAAAATAAAACTTTTCTTAAAAACCAACTCAAATTACCCCACCAAAACACCCATTTTTTTACTCAAAAAACATCACCTTCCAAAAACAATCAAATTACCCTACCAAAACATTCATTTTTCAACTCCAAAAAAACCAACGAGGAGTCCTAATATTAATTATTTAAAATAAAAAAACTTGTTTTTGTATAAAAGTTTGCTAAAACGATTAATATTGTATAAAATGTTTGTTAAAAAAAAAAAAAAAAAAAAAAAAAAACCCCTTATATACGCCTAGTATAGGCCTATACTAGGCATATAAGAGAGGCAAAAAAGACCAATTTACCCCCAGTATAGGCCTAAATCAGGGGCTAAATGGTCTTTTTTCGCCTAGACGCCCAGTATAAGCCTATACGAGGCGTATACGAGGCAAATAAGACAAAATATGACATAATCAGAGATTCTCTTGGAAATTGAAAAAGGCTATACGCCTCGTATAGGTCTATACGAGGCGTCTTGAAGGGTGTCCAAATAGGCAATAAAGTGTGTAAATATGTAGACCCTTTATTATTATTATTATTATTATTATTATTATTATTATTATTATTTTTTTTTTTTTTTTTTTTTTTTGCAATGTTACACTGAGATGTGGAAGCTCTTAGGTCAGTGGGGGTGGTGCGTCATAGGGAGTCCACCAAGCGTGGAAGTCCACCAATTACCATCATATTCCACGAGTGATGGGTTGATGTCCGTGATAAATTCAACGAGTGATGGAAGTTGAGTGATAAATCTCTGATTATGTCATATTTTGTCTTATTTGCCTCGTATACGGCTCGTATAGGCCTATACTGGGCGTCTAGGCGAAAAAATACCATTTAGCCCCTGATTTAGGCCTATACTGGGGGTAAATTGGTCTTTTTTGCCTCTCTTATATGCCTAGTATAGGCCTATACTAAGCGTATATAAAGGTTTTTTATTTTTTTTTATTTTTTATTTTTTAACAAACATTTTATAAAATATTAATCGTTTTAGCAAACTTTTATACAAAAACAAGTTTTTTTATTTTAAATAATTAATATTAGGACCCCTCGTTGGTTTTTTTTTAGTTGAAAAATGGATGTTTTGGTAGGGTAATTTGATTGTTTTTGGAGGGTGATGTTTTTTGAGTAAAAAATGGGTGTTTTGGTGGGGTAATTTGAGTTGTTTTTTAAGAAAAGTTTTATTTTTTTATAAAAATATTTTACCGTTTTCAAGATTGGCCTTTAAAAATATTCGATCGTAGAAATATTACATTCGGTAAAATATTTTTATAAAAAATAAACCTATCAAAAAAAACCAACGAGGGGTCCTAATATTAATTATTTAAAATAAAAAAACTTGTTTTTGTAAAAAAGTTTGCTAAAACGATTAATATTGTATAAAATGTTTGTTAAAAAAAAATACCCCTGCAAGACGCCCAATATAGGGCTATACTGGGCGTCTATGTGGACCAAAAGACCATTAAACCCCTGAATTAGGCCTATACTGGGGGCAAAACAGGGCTATAATGGTCTTTTGGACCCCTCGTATACGCCCAGTATAGCTCTATACTGGGCGTCTATTATTATTTTTTTTTGTTTTCTTTTTTTAATATTTAAAAAGAGAAAACAAAAAAAAATAAAAATAGACGCCCAGTATAGGGCTATACTGGGCCTATACGAGGGGTCCAAAAGACCATAATAACCCTGTTTTGCCCCCAGTATAGGCCTAATTCAAGGGTATAATGGTCTTTTGGACCCCTCGTATACGCCCAGTATAGCTCTATACTGGGCGTCTATTATTATTTTTTTTTTGTTTTCTTTTTTTAATATTTAAAAAGAGAAAACAAAAAAAAAATAAAAATAGACGCCCAGTATAGGGCTATACTGGGCCTATACGAGGGGTCCAAAAGACCATAATAACCCTGTTTTGCCCCCAGTATAGGCCTAATTCAAGGGTATAATGGTCTTTTGGACCCCTCGTATACGCCCAGTATAGCTCTATACTGGGCGTCTATTATTTTTTTTTTTTGTTTTCTTTTTTTAATATTTAAAAAGAGAAAACAAAAAAAAAATAAAAATAGACGCCCAGTATAGGGCTATACTGGGCCTATACGAGGGGTCCAAAAGACCATAATAACCCTGTTTTGCCCCCAGTATAGGCCTAATTCAAGGGTATAATGGTCTTTTGCCCCACATAGACGCCCAGTATCGCCCTATACTGGGCGTCTATTTTTTTTTTTCTCTTTTTAAATACCAATAACACTAATATTAACTATAAAAAACTCATATTAATTATAATAACACTCATATTAATTATAATAACTCATATTAATTATAATAACACTAATATTAATTATAAAAAACTCATATTAATTATAATAACACTAATATTAATTATAATAACTCATATTAATTATAATAACACTAATATTAATTATAAAAAAAAACTCATTTTAGTATCAATAACACTAATATTAATTATAATAACTCATAGGCCCATACAATGCTTATACGAGATTTATACTACACTATACGATACGATATGATACGATACAATACAATACGATATTAGACTATTGGATAAGATACAACACTCGTATAGGACTATAGGTGTGGTTTAGGTCCCGTTTAGGCCTATAGGCTTATACAAGACGTATATGAGACCTATACTAGACTTATACTATACACTATACGATACGATACAACACCCGTATACGTCGATAGGCCTATACAAGACCTATAAGGGACCTATACTACACTATATGATACGATAGTATCGTATTGTATCGTATAGTATGGTATCGTAATGTATCGTATAGTGTATAGTATAAGTCTCGTATAGGTCCCATATAGGTATATACGAGAGCTATACGAGACTTATACTACACTATACGATACAATACAATACAATACGATACGATACGATACTATAGGATATGATACAACGCCCGTATACGTCGATAGGCCTATACAAGACCTATAAGGGACCTATACGAGACATATACTACACTATATGTTAAAAACAATGTAATATTTCTACGATCGAATATTTTTAAAGGCCGATCTTGAAAACGGTAAAATATTTTTATAAAAAAATAAAACTTTTCTTAAAAAACAACTCAAATTACCCCACCAAAACACCTATTTTTTTACTCAAAAAAATCACCCTCAAAAAACAATCAAATTACCCTACCAAAACATCCATTTTTCAACTAAAAAAACCAACGAGGGGTCCTAATATTAATTATTTAAAATAAAAAAAAACTTATTTTTGTATAAAAGTTTGCTAAAACGATTAATATTGTATAAAATGTTTGTTAAAAAAAAAAAAAAAAAAAAAAAAAACTCTTCAAGACGCCCAGTATAGGCCTATACGAGGCATATAAGGGGCAAAGGGTCATATATGAGGCCTATACGAAGGGTCCTATACGCCCAGTATAGGCCTATACGAGGCGTATTGAAGCAGTCAAACCAGAAGTGACATGAGTCAGTCACTGATTTTGATGTAACCCTATACGCCTCGTATAGGCCTATACGAGGCAAAGGGTGTCTAAATAGGCAGATAAGGTGTCTGGATAGTTTGAGCCTTAAAGTATGTTGCTTAAAGTGTGATGTTTCAATAAAAAATGTTAACTATTTTAAATATATTATTATACATGTGGATTTAGATTGGCCATGAATGGTGATTATATATTTTTAGGTCTTTGTTTTAATTTTTTAATAATACCTTATTCATTGTTAATTTTTTTATCGAATAACTTGCGTACGTTAAATGAGTATATGTACTAGTACCATGACGATCTGAACCAATCATACCATTCAAACAACATCGGTTCCGGTACCAGTGTTTGTTTTTATCCTTTTCGGTCGATGTATAACACATCTTGATTTCTATATCGAGTGCAAAGAATGTCCGCGGTAACGTACTGCCGCAACGCAAATACCCTAGTTATATCTTAAAACATACATAACATAATTTTGGGGGAAAGATAATATTATGCAACGATTACATTAGGTTTAGTTCGTGAAATATTGTATCACTTGAGTAAAATTTTGTCACCAAAACATAAGAAAGACTCGTATAGCCAAGCATGCAACCAAATTTCTCTACCCCGTCACTTAATTTACTAAAGTTGTCATAGATTTTAGAAATATATCACAAAATACTATATTCTATGTATAAAAATTATTGCAAGTATAGAATATGTTGCGGTATAAGCTAAAGAAACTTAGCAATGACTTGAAAACAAAATGCACAACGTTGACTCATTGAGGTAACCAAGGAGAACAATTCAGTGTGTAAGAGTTCGTTCGTGCAAAATTAAATAAAACTTTTATTTTAACTTGAATTACAACTGAAATAAGAAAAGCTCAAAAACTATACTGTTACAACTGAACTAAAACGAAAAACAAGAACAAAATTACAGAAAAATAGAACGGTTCTTGGCAGAGGATCGTGTTAGACACGGGTCCCTTAAAACAAATTTCGTGTCACCCAGGAGAACACGTTTGTTTTCAGGATACAACAGCCCGAAGCAGTTGCACTGCCGGTCTTGACTCCAACCCGAAGGTATACCTTGAAGCTTGAAAGAGTAGAGAAGAATTCCGCAGTGGAGAATGTAAGAGTTGGTTATACTTTCGGTGTGTAAGTTCTGCTGTAGGAACCTCCTATTTATAATGCAGATCTGAGTCAAAACTGAAAAACAAATTAAATGGGTGAATTAAACTGCATTAAACGTCTTCAATGCACTTTAATTCGTCATTTAATTCGCAGTCAAAACCATTGACTTTGTCAGTTTCGAATGTTGAAATGTAACTGCACTAGCATTAACTACTAGAAGACTCTGTGCGCGCGGGCGCAAGACACGCTGGTGAGCGCGCAAGGCTGCACGCTCATGCGCCCGTGCGCCATTTTGGCTCACTTCCATGCGCGCGTGCGCCACACTGGCTCAACTCCATGCGCACCTGCGCGCGTGCGCCACATCACATGTGAGCCTCTACGAGCGCGCCACACAGTCGCGCCGTTTTGGCTCACTTTGGTGCGCCGCGCACGTCACTTCAGTGCCCATGCTCCATGCGCGAGTGCACGCCATCATGCCACGTGTACTCGCGCGCGTACGTGCATGACTGCCACGTCATGCGCCACTGTGCGTGGACCCACCGGGGTCACGCGCCTGCATGCCACGTCACCAACCACTTGGTCCTTGCAGCCCTTATGGTCCACCACGCGCACGTGGTCAAAAATACAAAGGTGGTTCTCAAGCGGCGATGCGAAGTGCAAAGTGCGCCATCAAAGCGCCACATTGTACCTCATCGCCCACGCCACGCCAAGCGCGCGCGAGTGCGAGCTAGGGTGCTCCGCACCCTTCGCGAGTACACTTAGTGTGTGCTTCCATGAAACAATAAGGATGGAGAGTTCTCACTTAAATACCCCTTTAAGTTTCATCTCTCCTCCTATGTGGGACAAGATGCCACTTTCCCACTTTTTTCAGCATTTAAGTTTCAAATACCAAACTTTGAGCATCGATATCTCATTCATTTTAGCTCCGTTTTGGACATGGTTTAGTTCATTGCGAAGCTCTTCCAACATAGAACACAAGCCCACAAATAAATATATAAAACCAGCTCATTTTCTTATATTTATTTCTAGTCCAAAATAGGAAAAATTCATTTTCCTATATTTTTTAAAAGTGCTATTTTCACAAATTACCAACAATCCCCCACATGAATAGAAATCGATCTATCAAGTTTCAACGGTACACGTTCAACAGTTGAGTATTGCAGGATAGGTAGGTGTAACCTTTGAACCTTCTTTTGTAAAGCATACTTAGCCTCTTAGGGTCTTGTAGACGCGGTGTCTTTGAACAATCCCCCATTTATGTAGGCGATAATATACATTCACACAATTCTCTCCCTAGTTGAGTCAAGTCCTCATGGTTGTGTCCGTTTATGGTCATGGAACACTTTCCTGGTTCTGCGAGAGCTCTAGGATTTGCGCCTCCCCCCAAATCATTCGAAACGACCCCACTTCTCTCTAACATAGGTGATTCCTCTGAATCGTTAAAAGCATGATGGTTAATTTTGGATTTCATCAAAATCTTTAACCTCAACATGCTTAACCTTTCCTTCATGTCACTGATTGGAATAGACTAGGAAGTATAAAACTCCCTTTGTTTACTTTGGGGCACCCCCCACAGTGACTCCCTTTGGGTTTATGATTAAGTTTGCCTATTGAACCTAGATCTTGGAATCTCCAATCAACTAGGTTAGGTTTCCCTCATATTCTCTTCTTCTATGGGCTTTAGTCCAATTCCTCTTGACGACTTATACACCTTATCTTTGCTTAATCCTTTTGTTAGCGGGTCTGCAATGTTCTCCTTTGACCTAACATAGTCAACTGAGATAACACCCATTGAGATAAGTTGTCGTACCGTGTTGTGTCTACGTCGAATGTACCTTGATATGCCATTGTACATCGCGCTTTGTGCTCTAACAAGCGCTGATTGATTGTCACTATGTATGCAAATCGCCGTCAACGGCTTTGGCCATCTTGGAATATCTTCCACATATTGACGTAGCCACTCCGCCTCTTCCCCGCTTTTATCTAAAGCGACGAATTCGGATTCCATTGTGGATCTAGCTATAATCGTTTGCTTGGAAGACTTCCAAGCTATAGCTACTCCCGCAAGTGTAAACACATATCCACTTGTCCATCTATGATTTTTTATATCTGATATCCAGTTCGCGTTAGTGTATCCTTCGATCACTGCTGGATCACGGGTATAATGCAATCCATAGTCTCTTGTGTATCTTATGTATCTAAGCACCCTTGTGATAGTTTTCCAATGATCCCCGCTCGGATTATTGGTGTATCTACTTAGCCTACTCACAGCATATGCTAAGTCAGGTCTAGTACATTTCATTAGATATATGAGACCACCAATGATCCTTGAGTACTGTAACTGAGCAACACTCTCGCCTCTATTCTTCCTTAGGCGTTGGGTATTATCAATTGGAGTTCGAGCTATACTCGTATCGTCCGAATTGAATTTCCCAAGGATCTTGTCCACGTAGTGAGATTGACTCAACACAAGACCATTTTGGGTTCTAGTGATTTTTACTCCAAGAATCACATCCGCGAGACCCATGTCTTTCATGTCAAACCTCGCTTTCAACATGTCTTTCGTGGAATTGATCATGTTATCATCACTCCCAATGATAAGCATATCATCTACATAAAAACATAAAATTACATAACCCCTTGGTGTGTCTTTAAAATAAACACACTTGTCGCCCTCATTTACTTTGAAACCATTGTCAATCATGACATGATCAAACTTTTGGCGCCATTGTTTTGGAGCTTGCTTCAAGCCATACAAAGACTTGACCAATTTACATACATTACCCTCGTTTCCTGGGGCGAAAAAACCCTCGAGTTGTTCCATGTAAATTTCTTCTTCTAAATCGCCATTTAGAAATGCGGTCTTTACATCCATTTGGTGAACTTCCAAATTTCTTAGAGCCGCAATTGCAAGAACCAATCGTATTGAGGTTATTCGCATCACAGGCGAGTAAGTGTCAAAGTTAGACCTTCCTTTTGTCTAAATCCTTTGATTACTAACCTTGTCTTGTATTTATCAATACTTCCGTCAGCTTCATCTTCCTTTTGAATATCCAACGATATCCAAGTGGTTTACAAGGTGGAAGATCTACTAACTCCCAAGTATGATTTTGCAATATAGAATCAATTTCATTCTTAATTGCTTCTTACCATTGAGGTCCTTCTGCGGAGGTCACAGCCTCTCAGTAGGTATTGGGCTCACCCTCAACCATGTAGCTCATGAAGTCTGGACCAAAGGATTTTTCAACCCTTTGTTGTTTGCTTCGTCTAAGCTCACCCTCCTCGACCTCAGGTCGTTCATGAGTTTCATCTAACCTCGTAGATGAACTCGGACCTGCTTCATCTAACCATGTAGATGAACTTGGACCTGCTTCATCAGCCACTGTTGATGAAGTCGCATGTGTATGTCCTAACATAGGAAACACATTCTCAAAATATGAGACGATATTAGAATTTGCTTCTATGATAGTGTGTTTGTGCACATCGGGATTCTTGGACTCATGTACAAGAAAACGATGTGCACTACTTTGATGTGCATATCCTATGAAAATGCAATCAACAGTTTTGGGTCCTATCCTAAGAGCCTTAGGAGGTGGTACAATCACCTTTACTAGGCACCCCCACACTTTCAAGTATTTATATGAAGGCTTCCTTTTTCTCCATAACTCATATGGAGTTTCGTCCCTATTTTTCAAGGGTATCTTGTTCAAAAGATAGTTTGCTGAGAGAATGGCGTCCCCCCACATTTCTCGGTTCACTCCCGAGCTTATCAACATGGCTTCTCACAGCTTTTATCTTCTTTTTAAGTTGATTCTCAACTTCGTTTTTGTACAAGATAAACTTTTCTATTGCTTCGTCTTTACTCTTAAGTAAATACAAATAGCAATATTTAGTACAATCATCAATAAACGTGATGAAGTACTTATTTCCTCCACGCGTGGGAATCGCTTTTAAATCACACACATCGGTATGAATTAAATCAAGGGGTTCGGTTATTCGTTCAACTGACTTAAACGATGATCTCGTAAGTTTGGATTCTACACATGTCTCGCATTTGTAATTGGACTCGATATGGAATGTTGGTATCAAATTTAATTTAATCAAACGTCGTAATGAATTAAAATTTACATGTCCTAGTCTACCATGCCAAACATTAGAAGACTCAATCATGTAATTAGAAGAAGCATTTCATTCATAGTTTTGTTGTTTTTCACAACCATTACATACATTTTAAACATTCCATTTAGGGCATAGCCCTTTCCAACAAACATTCCACGTCTAGAAAGAACAAAGTTGTCCGATTCAAACACTAGACGAAATCCAAACTTGTTGAGCATCCATCCCGACACGAGATTCTTCCGTATCTCTAGAACATAAAGCACATTTGTCAAGGTAAGCTCCTTGCCAGAGGTCATCTTCAGGATGACAGTGCCTTCCACTTTGATGCTTGCGGTAGCTTTATTCCCCATATAAAGCTTTTCTTCACCCGACGCTTCCCTGAATGTAGAGAAAAGAGCCTTATCTCTACAAACATGGCGGGTTGCACCCGTGTCAACGAACCATCCTTTTGGGTTTTCACCCAGCGCGTTGACTTCTTCAATCATAGCCACTTCCTCGGTTATCATTGCAATCAGAGGCATACCATCCTCATCAACCATATGCGCACGCTCATGCTTAGGTTTCTTGCATTGGTTAGCACGGTGCCTCGTCTCGTTACAATTGTAACAAGTACCTTGGAAAGGCGCAAGCTTCTTTTTCACAGCCCCCTTTTTCGGTCCAAGGTTGTTAACCTTTGCTTTCCCCTTGTTGTTGTTCTTACCCCGTTTGCCCTTATTGCCCTTTGAGGACTCCCCAATTTCCACCATGTTTGCCTTAGGCAAAGCTTGCAAAATAGTGCCTTTTTGGGCCACCCTGTTGTCCTCTTCTATACGAAGACGGACGACAAGTTCCTCAATCATCATTTCCTTTCGCTTGTGCTTCAGGTAGTTTTTGAATTCTACCCACGAAGGAGGCAATTTCTCAATCATGGCTGCCATTTGAAATGTCTCACTAAGTACCATTCCCTCAGCATGGATGTCAAGAAGTATAATTTGTAACTCTTGGACTTGGTTCATAACAGTCTTGTTATCATCCATTTTGTAGTCCAAGAAACGGGCGACAACAAATTTCTTTGTTCCCGCATCCTCCGTTTTGTACTTTTTATCCAAAGACTCCCATAATTCTTTAGAAGTCTTGATATTATAGTACACATTATACAAGGCATCCGAGAGACCGTTGAGTACATAGCCTCGACATATGAAATCCGAGTGCTTCCAAGCCTCTACCGCGCTCAGAGCCTGAGCATCGGTCTCCCCTTCCGCAGGTTAGGGAGCGGTTTCAGTCAAGAACCTCGCAAGGTTCATGATGGTCAAGTAGAAGAACATCTTCTGTTGCCACCTCTTGAAGTGGAGACCCGAGAACTTCTTGGGTCGTTCAGCATGATTTGCCACTGTGGACGCTCCCACAGTGTTGGCAGGGGTACCGACAACCACGTTGGTGTTGCTGGTGTTCACATTTTCAGTCGACATTCTGAAAAGTTTCAAGAAAACAAGTTAAAAAACTTATTTCAGAATTCTGCAGTTGAGAATGTAAGAGCTGGTGATATTCAATGCACTTTAATTCGTCATTTAATTCGCAGTCAAAACCATTGACTTCCATGCGCGCGTGGGCCACACTGGCTCAACTCCATGCGCACCTGCGCGCGTGCGCCACGTCACCTGTGAGCCTCTACGAGCATGCCACACAGTCGCATCGTTTTGGCTCACTTTGGTGCGCCGCGCACGTCACTTCAGTGCCCATGCTCCATGCGCGAGTGCGCGCCATCATGCCACGTGTACTCGCGCCCATACGCGCCTGCATGCCACGTCACCAACCACTTGGTCCTTGCAGCCCTTATGGTCCACCACGCGCACGTGGTAAAAAATACAAAGGCGGCTCTCAAGCGGCTCACGGCGATGCGAAGTGTAAAGTGCGCCATCAAAGCGCCACATTGCGTCTTATCACCCACGCCACGAGCGCGCGCGCGAGACAGGGTGCCCTTCGCCAGTACACTTAGTGTGTGCTTCCATGTAACAATAAAGATGGAGAGTTCCCACTTAAATACCCCTTTAAGTTTCATCTCTCCTCATATGTGAGACAAGATGCCACTTTCCCACTTTTTTCAGCATTCAAGTTCTAAACACCAAACTTTGAGCATCGATATCTCATTCATCTTAGCTTCGTTTTGGACGTGGTTTAATTCGTTGCGAAGCTCTTCCAACATAGAACACAAACACACAAATAAATATATAAAACCCGCTCATTTTCTTATATTTATTTTTAGTCCAAAATAGGAAAAAATCATTTTCCTATATTTGTGAAAAGTGCTATTTTCACAAATTTCCAACATAATGAACAATAGACGCAAGTCGGGGGGTTGATGGAGGAAGGCGGTATCAACACCAAAACATGTTCTACGCTAGGATCGCGAGTTTGTATGAGCGAGTACATGTCACAAAATTTAGCGCAAGTGATAACATTCGGGAAAGGTTTTGGATGAAGAATTGATCAAGTAGATGGATGATTCCGTGATGTTAGATTTTTTTTCCAAACTAGGTATTTTTTAAAGGCTATGATGACGCATGGATATTTTGTCAGAAACACTTTGATAAATGCAAGCTTGAGACCAAAGTTTGTTGTTTTGTTAGAGATGCTGCAACTAGAGGTTGCGATATATAATTTCGGAAATGGTTGACCGAAAGCAAAATGTTACAACCTCTAGTCGCGACGCGACATCTTTAACAAAATTGACAAATTTTGGTCTCATACTTTCATAACATCTACTTTAAGGTAGAGACTTAACAAGCTCTAGCTGAAACATGTCCATCTGTTGAAATGTTTCAAAAAACCCTGATGTCATCATAACCTTTGGAAAATACCCATTTAAAAAATTGTGATGTTGACCTACAAGTTTCTTCGACTTAATAGTCATCGAACCGAGAAGTGGATTTCACTATTTCAGGTGATTCAGAGATGGGGAGGTCATCAGTGGAAGCAGGGGTGGACCCACTTTATGAATGACGAGACCCCATTGATTTTTTTATAACATTGATGTGTTGTTGATTATAATGGTGTGTCTAAGTTTTCCGGTCACAACATTACGTCCAAACTAACTACAATGATACATATAACCTACAACGGTGACGATACATATAACCTACAACGGTGTGTACAAAGTGTAAAGGTTTTCTGTATGAACTTGTTGGATTACAACACGGCATCAAAATAAAAAATACATGTGTCTAGTATGAGTCGCGCCGTGCCCAAAAATCACTTTCTTTAGGAACTTTCCTCAATATACATATAGTGAGTGGTTCAAATAAAAACTATATTAATATTTAATATATATGGATCCTCAATGACCATTTTATTCACTAACTAAATAAAATGATTCATATAAACACACTAATTGATAGGAACGATTTCAAATGCGAACTATTTTAACTATTTAGTGATTCTCATATAAACCCTAGCTTTTATTATTGTGTTCATTGGCGTCTAGTTATATTAAGCGGTTAATGTGTTTTTACGTGAAAACAAAAATGTATGGTGTATTTGTTACATGTATTAGGCAGATTTAACGAAAAAAAAAAAAAATTGAATCTCGTTTTTCATAAATTGATTGATTCTGTTATTATAAATAACAATTCACAAAACGTAAAATCTTTTTCACTGTAGCTAACATTTTTCTTTGATTTTTTTTATTCTTTTTGTTTTTTTCCTTTTTCAACCCTTAACTTTCAGCATATTATCACTTACACCACTTAGCTTTATAAAACTTTATGAAATGTCATTTTGACCCCTTCGAGTTATACGTGTTATTTTTATGTACGTGTGTCACATATAAAACATATCCGTGCTTATTTTTATGTATGGTTTTGGTTGATCTACTTTTTGCTAATACGTTTTCGTGCTTGTTTTTATGTATGTTTTCAGTTGGTCTACGTTGTCATATATAATACGTTTTCATGAGACAGTCTAAATTCGAGTTACTTTACGTTTCAATGCTGCCACAATGCGCGATACCATTTTTTAACTTAAAAAAGATACTATTTTCTTACGTACTTTATTTAAGTACATTTCGATATAAACACAAGTTGGTTTACGTTTTGACGTAAAATTTTCTTGGTTACGAGTGAGGTGCAATATACTACATTTTCATGCTTATTTTATGTATGTTTTCAGTTGTTCTAGGTTTAAACGTAAGTTTTGCTCGAAAACGAGTCGGGTCATATATTTGACGTACAAATTCGAGTTACTTTAGGTTTCGATGCCGCCGCAACATGCGACAGGTCAAAATTCTAGTTCAAAATAATTCTCAGCCTTTTTGTTTTTTCATTTTCTCAAGCCCAATTTTTTTTCCGGCAACCTTTTAGAGTCAATGCACCATAGTAGCCCAAATCAGCAAAGTATACTCTTTTTTTTGTTATGGCAATTGTAAATTTGTAATTGTTACTCTACATTAAACCAGTAATTTTAAATTACTCATTTGCTCATATTTGAATATAGAACCTCCCTCTAAGAGACACATGCTTCTACAAGTAGGCTAGCCTAAACAGCAAAGTATACAAGAACGCATTTTTCAACCGCATTAACGTTTTACCAATTGAGGTACCATTTTAAAGTTGTTTACTAATTTCATTAATAACTTCTCGCATGAAATGATCGGTAGCATCATCAAAGTAGAAGAAGAAAAAAAGAGCATAGAAAACAAAGATGTTGAGACACACATTTTCGTTATTAGTTTCTGGCGGACTTATTTTATTCCAAATAAAGTTACATGTATTATCAAATTGCGAGTATATATATTTTCTCTTATTAAGCAGATTTAACGACAAAATTGATTCTCGTTTTTCGTAAAGTGTTTGATTTCTGTTAATTATATAGGGTTGAGTTATAATACAAAAGATTTAAAAATAAGAAGGGTAAGAAGGCACCAGAGAGTGACAAGTGTCCTATGGGTAATTAAATGGAAAGGGTAATTTTGTCTACAAGAGGAAAGAGAATATGCACATGCAAGTCACATGCTATTTCCCCCCTAACTTTTAAACGTCCGTAACTTTTTTATACATCATTTGTTTTAAAAAAAAATTATACCATAAAATCGAGCGTTTTTTTATCTTTAATATGAGTACCATATTGTTATATTTTTCAAAAAAATTTCAAAAACCCAATTGCATATTACACAATGGAAATGATGTAAAACACAATGTAAATTAGATTAAAAGCACAATCAATGACAACAGATAAAGACACAATGGACAACATACTAAAACACAATGAACATAACGTATAACACAATGACGATAACATATAACACAATAAGAATCAGACTAAATAAAAACACAATTGATGACAACAGATAAAAGACACAATTAATGACAGCAAATAAAAGACACAATGGAGAGCAGATGAAGACACAATGAATAACAAACTAAAAACACAATACATAACAAACTAAAGCACATTGAACAAGATAATAAAAAAATTGAACAAATTATTAAACAACAATGGACAACATATTAAAACACAATGAATAACATATTACACAATGAACATGATGTAAAACACAATGTAAATTAGAATAAAAACACAATCAATGACAACAGATAAAGACACAATGGACAACATACTAAAACACAATGACCATAACGTATAACACAATGGCGATAACATATAACACAATAAGAATCAGACTACATAAAAACACAATTGATGACAACAGATAAAAGACACAATTAATGGCAGCAGATAAAAGACACAATGGAGAGCAGATGAAGACACGATGAAAAACAAACTAAAAACACAATACATAACAAACTAAAACACAATGAACATGATAATAAAAAAATTGAACAAATTATTAAAACACAATGGACAACATATTAAAACACAATGAATAACATATTAAACACAATGACCTGAACTAATAACACAATTTATAGAAAACCCAGATATAACAAAATCTTCATTGTGTCATATATTGTGTTATAGGATTTTATAAAAACGCAATGGATAGAACTCAAATTAACATTGTGTTATAGGTTTTGATAACAACACAATGTATAGAAACTCTACTGACCAAAACCCAGTTAAAAGACACAATGACCTGAACCTTTAACACAATGCCAAAAAACCCAGTAAAAATGAAAATTTTTATTTTATTTTTATATGATAATATGGTACTCATATTAAAAATAAAAAAACGCTCGTTATTATAGTGAAAATTTTTTTGAAAAAAAATGCCGTATGAAAAAGTTATGGACGTTTTAAATCGACGGGGGAATTGGCATGTGCCTTGCATGTGGAGAGAGAAAATCCATAAATATAGGATTCCTTTTATGCCCTTCTATTATCTTCTTTTCCCTACAACCAATCTCAACCCTCCAAATCTAAGATCAATGGACTAGAATCCTTCTTACACTTCTTATTTATTTTATCCTTTGTATTTGATCCTAACCCTAATTATATATATTATAGACAGCGAATAACGCAACTAACTTTTAGGACAATCTCAACCGTATAAACTCATCAACTTTTGATCTTGTCTAAACTAAAAAAAGTAACTGCTTTTGGGCAGTTAGGGAAGTTACGCATTCTCACTCCTTTTCTAATGCGGTTACCGAAATTCCTGCATAAACTCACGCAACTCTCTCCTCTTCTGATAACTGTTCCCTCCTTGATGGGTTCTTCCCCATTATAAACCCCCACAACTATTGTCGCCCTCCTTACATCCATGGTCAAGGTAATCTAGGGTTTTTTTATTGTATATACCATACGTACACAAATCGATCCCTCAAACTCCGAAATTCTTTCAAAATCAGAAGAGGGGAGTTGGAGTTGTAGGGGTGGAATCAAGACAGAGGATGTTCGTCGGAGCCGAAGGCGCTTTAGGTCATCCACCACCGGACTCCCCGACTGTTGATACATCGGAGCAAGTTTAATCTCTCCCTCGCCCTTCTAAGATGCTTAAACATGGTAATTGCCAGTTTTAGTTAAGCTGAGGTTTTAATATTACAGACGAATTCTTATCAATAGTTTGAATTTGATCAGACACACGAATCGCGGTTACGATTGAAGAAATTATGATTCCGTTGTACATAGTGGATATGATTTTGTTTTTTGCTGCGTGATTTGTAGGTTTTTTTTAATCGATCGGTTTCGTTCTTTTGGAGTTATTTGTTTGTTAATTTGTGTATGTTTACTTTTTTTGCATAGTTTGAGATTGGAAGTTTGGTGTTGAACGCGCAGTGAAGTAACAGAAGGGAATTATGTTCGGTTCTAGCAACCGTAGGTTTCGTTTATCTTCATTTTGAATCTGGTACTTATTGTTGTTAAATTGATCGGTTTCGTTCGTTTCTAGATAGAGATAATGTTGTGGGCAAAATGATTTCATCGTATCTTTCCAACCAATCGCAGTTTGATGATCACACAATCCATCTTCTTTTTAATGCAAATCGTTAGGAGAAAAGGTTCGTTAGGCCTTTTTATTAATGTCTTTTTTGTTGCAAACTATAAGTAGTTAAGTATGTAGTCAAAACTGAAAACCTTACACTTCATCATTATAAGCTTTTAAATAAGTTCTTATAGACCATTCCACCGGTTATTTGCAGACCCGTTATTTGCAGATCATTGATTCTGTTGGGGTATTTTGAGTATTAGAGAATAATTGTATTCTTGTATTATATTGTTATGTATCTTTCTTAATATTGTATATCTCCTTAATTATAGGAGTGATTGTGTATGCACCATTATAAATACAATTCTCACCTCAATTAATTGATGAGGTCAATTATCATAAATCTTATACGGTATCAGCCTAAACCATAACCTCCCCTCTTTTCTTCTTCCCTATTCTTTCCTGCTGTCACCCACTACTTTTTGTAGACGATCACCCTCTGTTTCTCAATCTTCTTTTATTCTCCACATAATATTCCCTATATTATTATCCCACAAACCAATAATATTCTTCTTCTCCATGGCTTCTCCTTCTGCATCCTCAGAAACCATCTTCTATATAACAACCTTCAATCATATGATGCATATGAAGCTCTCCTCCTCTAACTATCTTGTCTGGAGAGAACAGATGCTTTTGTTCCTCGATTTTCATAAGTTATCGGACCATGTCTTTGCTGATGCTTCACCCCCTCCCGCCCAGTTAAGAGTCAACGGCAAATCTTCTTCGAACCCTGCTGCTGCCGTCTGGTCAGACAAGGATCAAAAAGTTGTCCTTCTGATCAAATCCCCTCTCACAGAGGAAGCCGCTGCCAAAGTTCTAGGTCTCAAACTCGCTTTCGAAATCTGGTCTACACTTGAACAAGCTTACAGTAACGCTTCGGTTGAACGTATTCACTCCCTACGTGATTCACTCTGATTGATAAAGAAGGGTACGTCTTCGGTTACCGAATATTCTCGTCCTTTTAAATCTTTATGTGACCAACTTGCAGCTATCGGTCGTCCGGTTGATGAGATGGATCGTTTACATTGGTACCTGTGTGGTCTTGGACCGGCCTACGAAGTTTATTCGACCACTATTCATACGTCCAGGAGTCATCCTTCCTTCCGTGACCTTGTCGCACAAACCGAGAGTCAAGAATTGTTTATACAGTCCCTACATGGAACTATCACAACCCTCCAAAATATTTTTTTTCCGACACCCTAATATATTTTTAAATACCCCTATATGTCTTAAAATACACCCCGTATGTGAAAACCGAGCCTAAAATATGAAATGTCATTAAAAATAATTAAAAAACAAAATTTAATAAGCACTCGCGGGCCGCAGGAAGCCAGGCCGCACCCGGTGATGCCACGTGTCGTGCAGTGTGTCGAGGCTGGGGCTGACTCGGACAAGCTAGAGCCTACCCTAGGGAGCCTCGCGGGCCGCGTAACCCGAGGACTCACCTTACGCGGGCCGCGTGAAAACGAAAATCAGGCCCCATATAAGAGGGCATCGGTCTTTCAGTTTTCGTCGCTCAAATTCTTCGATCTTTCTCTCAATTTCGGATAGATAATATAATTTCCGGGTATAATACCCCCCTAATTAATGAAGTTCTGCTCTGTTGCAAGTATTATAACCCCGGTTACGTATTAGATACGCTACCCGATTGATCCAGGGTTCCGTAACGGCTGTCGTGGTTCTGCCCGACGTAGTCGTTGGAATGCCGTCTCGGGGAGGGTATCGTTAATATAAATAAAGGGTTATTATACTAACATATGTACATTTGTGTAAATTATAGATAAATCACCAGGAAACCTTAGAAGAAATCTAAGACAGCAATGTGAGTTTATCCTCTTTTTGTAAACCTTTTTGTAAATTGTTTTACAAAACCTTAAATGTTTTACAATGTGATTAAGCAGTGATTGAGTCTTTGTAGTTTTTCAATTACTGCCGGTATGTTGGGGTTTTGTATACAAAATGTGGAACACGTTACCATTGGACAACGAGTTAGCCAATGGGTAATATGACCCACCAGTCAGGATTGACAATACTGAATGAGTAATTGTGTAGAAATAAACATTGTGATCGCTCTCAATACTGTGTTAGTTGATAAAATTCTTCTTGATTAAACTGGGATTCACTCACCAGTATTTCCCACTGACAAATGTTTTTAAAACGCGTTTCAGGTAACAAAATGTAAAATCCAATTAGAAGAAAGCCAGCTGGAAAGCACTGACGGCTTGGGAAAATGTGGCTATAAAAGTTACCTAAAAGACGATGTTTTAAATTCAATAAAAATAGGGCTTATCCCTATAAACATGTTGTAATAAGAAACTTGGGTTTTACCCATGTGATTATTAATATAAAATATGGTGGTTTTACTCTAATAAACATTTCCTAACTACGGTTCTGATGAAATTTCCGCTGCCAAAATGATAAACAAATGATACCACCAATACTGGTCTCGCGGCCGCCCGTTCCCGGGACAGATAAGGGGGCGGGGGTTGCGACAGAAGGTGGTATCAGAGCTAAGCCACTGATTCAACCACAAAAGTGTTCTGCTGACATCAATATATTATCCAAATTGTTAGGAAATAAATTATGAAAATATGTGCATATCTGTACTTTATTGTTATGTGTTATTTTACTATTTGTTAGTTTACAGTATGAGTGATCAAGGACCCTCAGACGTGTATCGTCAGTTGTCCGATTCACCTAGGAGTGAAGGTACTTCTTCCCAACCTGCCCTCTCTGGGTATTCAGCTGATCAGGAAAAAGGGATGTTTGTCTTTAAGGCTCAGTCTGAAGAGCCATTCCCTCAGAAAAAGAGAGGATGGTTCAGTAAGGGAGCATTTGAGCCTAGGAAAAGAATGCGAAAATTGCAACAGCAAAGAGTCCTAGTAGCCGATAAGCGAGAGTCAGATGCCCATACACAGGATATGCTTAATAGGAGCTTAGCCAATTTTCATATCCTAGCAACAACTGCTGCCGACCCAAATCTGGAACAACTAGTAGCCCCACAACCCTTACCTTTATTCCCCACTCAGCAGATGGAGATAGAAATGCATGATTTCAACCCTGAGGAGATACCTAGGATACCAGCCCCTAATCCCTTAGATCCAAATTATGATCCATGGTTCGATGATCATAGGGATTATGTGCCAAGCTATCACCTAAACGACAAAACCATGCCGAACATAGCCGCCTATCCAGGTCTGGACCCTCTAGATCCCTACTATGACAACAATGAATACATTAGGGAGATCTTAGAGAATCCGTACCCTCAGGAGAATCCCATGCCCCAGTACCCAGACCCAGTACCAGCACCTGCACCCCCAATGAGTGTAGAAAATGTGCATGAGCTCTGAACTTTCGGAGAAGAAATCTTAGAGAGTAGTGAAAGGATGAGGCAGGTAGGAGAGCGACTCGTCTGGAAATATGACGAGCGCAATATGGATTATTGGATGAATCCAGACCAGTGATGGTGGAATTGGTAATAATTATAATAACTAGGATATATCCCGCCGCGTTGCGACAGGTGAAGTATGCTTTAGTATGATGACGATTCATTAGGATATATTATATCCCTAATGAAATTCAAAATCAATCGGATTGTAGATGTTTTTTTGTCAGGTGACTTATTCAAGACGTAAGAGAGGTTAACGGGTTGACCCGGTGTAACACAAAAGGGAAAACACTTGTTTGTGTACATATCTTGCACCAGTTTGGTAAATGAAAAATATGAAAACAACAACCACTACTTTGTAATTCACATGTGCATGTAATCAACAAACATTTAAGATTCAAGCTGCTGCTTGCCTTGACGCCTCTCTTCCGTGACCTGTCCCTGCTGAGCTGGTATGTGGTTGCCCTTGACAATATTAAAAGGAAAGTATTTGTAAACTGCTATAGATAATTAAAGCAATATTATTAGTTAAGAAAAAAAAGTTTTAAATATTAACATACTAACAACCTTCAAATGAAGTGAATAAACATGACGAAGATGCTTTTTTGGGTTAGTTTCTTCTTTAATTACACACGAGCTACTTTCATCTCAGTTACTTGGTATACCCCTGCGAGATGAGTCGAAGGTGAAAGATCTCTTCCACAGGTAATCAATCTTTGTCATTTTGGGAAATAATCGGTTCACCCCCTTGTTCTATGACGTCTACTTTGCCTTAAATCGATACTTAACCTGACTCGGATAACAAAATAAACCGAAAAAATCTGAATACACTGACCACTAATTTGTAACTAAGATAGGTATATGCAGTCAATAAACATTAAAGATCCGTACCTTAATAGCATAACTTTTTCCCCTTATAGTTAACTACTGAAAGATCTAAGGTGCGCTTCGCCCTCATGCCTCTCTTTTGTGCTCCACCCCTACTGATCTGGTATGGCTTTAACAATAGTAAAAAGCAAAGTATTTATAAAGTGTTTCACGATTTTATATAACTTAAATATGATAAACTACTAAACTTTAATCGAATCCGCCAAAAGTAAGCACTTTTTTAGGCTAGGATGGGGCAGTTTGTTATGCAAAAAGATAATAATCTTATACGAAGAAAACATACTGACTTGTATCTGTCACATAACAAAACTGCTTTTCTGGTTCAGTTTCTTTTTTAGTTACACACAAGCTACTTTCAATTAACGCTTCCCAATTGTATTGTTTCTCTGAATATGAGGCTTCTTGTGGACATTTACCTATTTGTTTAGAAACAAAGAATTATACACTATTGTTTTTTGTTAACTTAAAAGGGCAATTGAGTGTTTTTCCCTTATTAAATTAAAATGACTCAAATTCTCCTGATTTACTAGAAAAAAATGGATGTAGTTAGTGAGTCCGGTGAAAATGGCAAGATTTCAAACCTATTAGATTCAGATGCGGAAAAAGAAAATTTTGGACGAAAGTCACAAAACTGACCAAATGTCAGGGACGAAAATGGCATTTTAGTCAATTATAAATAATGAATAAATAAGAGAATATGATTTGGTACCCAACAATTGGATGGACAAAGCTGTAGATGGTTTTTTAGGATGGACCGCTGTATTGTTGAGTATATTTCCCGTTTTGTTTTCAAGTGCCCAAGCTGATGAATCCTTTTTGGCCGCCAGTAAAATGCTCTTCTCAAAACTATGCAAACCGCACATCCCAAAATGCATAGAGTTGATAACGGTCGACAGTTCACTTGCTATATGTCTCTCCTATAATAATGTGAGCCCCGCCACATCAATTACCGAAACCAGGGTAAAAAGTTTGCTACTTTAACGAGTAGTTAGAATGGGGAAAAGAAGTGGAAAATGATATCTTACGTATCGTTGATGCGACCCAACATCAATATGTTTAGCGTTGTGACTTGTTATTGAAAGCACTGCGCCATTAACCTTCATGAGTTTAACACTTTGGATGATATTGCTTCCTTTCTTTGAACTTCCTGGTAGCAATAATACAAATTATATTCTATAATCATCTATAATTGATATATGTATTAATTATAAGCTATGCAGTTAATGTGGTAAAAATCAGATATCAGTCAAGGACCACTGTTTGAGATATAGGTTATCGTAGTGGGATATCAGTAATTTTAATATCATGCAGAATTTATATATATGTAGCAATTTAACACTAACAATTCGGTATACTCTCATACCATTAATAAATTAACCTTTACAAGTTGCAAAACACTAACAATTGTATCAAGTAGTAGTAACTGATAAAGACTTAAAACACTAACAATTAAGACTTAAGATACTAATAGCTGAAATATAAGAAAGATAAATGGTTGAACTAATAAAAAAGGTACTGACATGAAAATTCTAACCTGTATCACAACATTAAATACATTAAAGCATGCAATTCAAATTAAAATGTAAGATATTTTTACAGTCTGATAACGTTTATACTTACTGTTCTACTTTGATCTCCAGATATGAGGAGTCGTGCTTCCATATCGTAACATAACGCAGTCAGGGGTACACCGCTTAATGTTCATTTATTATAACAACTTGCAGACAAGATCAACATTTTTGTCACCAAACAAAGTTGTTAAACAAAAATGAGTAATATGCCATTTTCATCCTAGTGGTTTGGCAAGTTTTCGACTTTCGTCCAAAGGTTTGTTTTTCCGCAGCTGGATCCAAAAGGCTTGAAATCTTGCCATTTTCATCTGGCTTATTAACTCCATCCATTTTTCTCAGTTAAGTGAGGGGTATTTTCATCTTTTATGCAAACTTAAAGGGCAATTCGGTCTTTTCCACTTTATATAAAAAGACCAAAAACCTTTAAAAAAGACCAAATTTCCCTTTAAGTAAAAAAAAGACGAAAATATCCCTGACTTATCAGAGAAAAATGGATAGAGGTGATGTAAATGTTAAGCAAATATAAACTCACATTATTGACAAAAGTGTCGCAGCTTTTGTTTGAGTGCATATGTGGTTTCCAATCTGAGAGCGGGCACTTCAATTGTGATTCTTGGTGAACCCAGCTCGGAGGATATCTTTTCTGTCAACATTTGTAGGAACCTGGGATGTGATTATAGAAAAAAAATCACGTTGAGATGGTAAGTAGATTAAATATATTAGATTGAATACAGTCTAAAATGTTGTGCATGAAAGATTAATATATTACAATGAGAAGACAAACATGTATGAAATAAGTGTTTTATGAGAAGAACCTGATGGTCATCTACTTTACTCATCAAGTCAGAAAAACAACATTTTTGGTACAGTCATGATAGGTCGTGTTAGAAGGTGTGATAAGAATTTTAAGTGAAGATGGAGAAGTTGCTCGGGAAAGGTCAACGTATAATTGACCATGAGTAAATACTGGTTCAGGAAGATATATGCCAATTTTCTTAAGAGATTGACCTTGGCTTTTGTTTATAGTCATAGCATAACATATTTTCAATGGAAATTGTCTTCTTATAAACAAAAAAGGTAAATCATTAGTCTTATGTACAAATTTAATTCTTGGGATATATACACGATTACCTGTTGAGGTACCAGTTATTATGCGTGCTTCTATGACAGTCGGCAATAATTGAGATATTAACAATCGAGTACCATTACATAGACCTAGCGTTTGATTTATGTTACGAATAAGCATGACAGGTGTATTGATTTTTAAATCTAGTCGATGAGGGGGGATGCCAGGAAAACTTAGCTCGTTTAGATATTCTTGTGGATATAAGGCATCAACATCTGTTGTGTTTTGCGCATACGGTACCATTGAATCATAACTGATATAAGATCTTGTTTCTCCAGGAGTTAGATTCAACACGATTTTGTTTATTTCATCTGTTGTTTCATTCTCAGCTGATGGATAATTAAGTATGAATTCATCATAGACAAAGTTGATAAGAGAACGGATGCCATTTTCACCAGGTTCAATTAGAAAATTAGAAGGAATCTGAATGGTCCGTGTGTTCTGTGGATCTTGCACATCAGGATCTCCTACTAACCCATTCCCAATGTCTAGTAGCCATGAAGCGAAGTTGTTGGAATCTTGCATAGATGTTGGGTTTTGAGCATCACCTCTAACACGCATGTTCTCGTTTAATTTATACACTTTGAAAAACTGCCATAAGTAGGACATTGGTAACGTTGAGGCGATGATCTCTGATTGTGTGCCTCTGGGTTTCACCGGGAGTGTTTGACGAAAATCACCTCCAAGAAGTACAGACTTACCACCAAATGGACGTGTAGCATTGTCAAGAATGTCTTTCAATGTTCTATCAAGGCATTCAAAACACCGACGATCACTCATCGGCGCCTCATCCCAAATTATTATCGTCGTCTGTTTTAGAAGATCAGCAAGTTGAGTATTTTTTTTATGAAAGATGTTGACTGATCTGTTAACTCTATTGGTACGTGGAACCGGGAGTGAGCTGTCCTACTAGAGGGCAACAAAAGAGAGGCAATTCCTGAGGCAGCAACTGCAAGCACAATTTTGCCAATAGACCTAAAGAAGGATATTATTGTATTCCACAAGAAAGTTTTTCCCATTCCGCCATGGCCGTAAACAAATAACAGCACTTGAGTTTCACTGGTGTGTGGATGTATCGCAACATTATAGACACGTAATTGATCTGCATTGAGGCTTGCATGCATTTGAGAGTGTTGAGCAGCTAAAGCTGGTCTGTCATAACTTGTTTCTTCCATTAGAAGTCGGTTTCTCAATGTTGCAAGGACAGCCTCAGATGGCATGGGAAGACCAAAATTCTTAAGTGACTTCGATGGAGTAGCAGACCTTAGCAGCCTTTCAATTTCCAACAATACCTGTTGTTGTAAATCGAAGTCATTTACAAATAAATTGGTATTTCGAGAAGAACCATTAATTGACAGACGTATGTCATCAGACATTTTTTCCATTCAGTTTCCCATAAAAGTAGAGGTTTATTTACCTCACAAAACAAAAGCATATGAACAAAAAGTGATCTTAATTCTGACGATGTGGCCCAAGTAGAAGCATCAATAAAGGCTGTTTGCCATTCTCTATCATCACCTATTAAACCCAGTGCCTCACATGCGTCTCGAAAAGTTGCATGTGTAGTGTTTGAAATTGTGCGTATGTCTGCAAACGACTTACAACCTTTTTGATGACATAGCAACATGCGCAGATAAAACAAATCCCTGAAGTGGGATGAACATACGTAAGACGTCCTATTGCTGGAGTACGTAGTTGTACTCGACGAACCCATACTTTCCCAGATGCATCCCAGCGATATTTGGAAGGGTATTCAGTGTAGGTCAGATTTCGTCCTACTAATTATGTTTCTGAGTTGTTGTTAGACAACCACTCGGTTAAAGTCGTCTTCCCGAAAGACGGGTTGCTGATAATGGACTGTAATTTGCTATTGTCTCTGAAAGTGACGTTTTGCATACCCTCCAAGTGGACTGCTAGTATTTGCACAACAGGATTGCGTTCATGAATTGCGAAGTTCAAAATTCTCCATGCCGCCTCGTGTGGGCAAATAAATCTCCCGTCTACAAAATTTTTAATCTCATTAACCGACGAATGACCATTTGTGGATGTAGATGTTGAATCCTGTTCGGCTTGCTGAATTGCAAATCTAACACGATCTGCTCCTTTTGATATGTATTTGAATAAGTACTTAATCATCATGTTCCATCCACAGTATTCTATATTTATATGGGCGTTGAAACGGCTAGACAAACGTTTGTTATAAGGGACAACATAACCATTGTCAATTTGAATGCCATTTCTCAACACATGATGGCCATTGGGTGATCGTTTATAATGAACATATCCTTCCTTGTCAAACCAGGTGACAGGTTTGAAGTTTTTCGAAAAAAATTTGGAACATGTACCATCACGCATACACGGAGCCTTTGGATTAAGCAATCCACATGGGTCGTGAACCATACACTCTGTAACAGTTTTATATAAAGAAGATTCTGTGTCAGGGTCTGGAAACTCAGCAGTAACATAGGGGTCAACTTCTGAGGCATCATGTATTCTGAAAGGAGCGGTTACCCAGAGTAGGGTGTGGCAGTGAAGTAGACCTCTCTTTTGAAATTCAATAGTATACAGGTCTGAGGAAGAATTAATAAAAAAAAATTGTTAGGCACATAAGTGAAAAAAGTAAAGACAAATAAATAAAAAAGGAAAAGAAATACTAACATGCCGAAACATCACCAAATGTTTTATCCTCTTTCATAAACTTAATAAACTCCTGAACTTTCATTTGGAAAACGCATGCTACAATATCAGGACGATCTTCAGAATGCGTGAAACCAATGGCAATAAAGTGTCTAACGATTTCGGGCCATTTAACATTGCATGTGAATGTAATGAAGTACTGGGGATTACCAATGACCCTGCATATTGCTAGGGCATCCTGATAATGCTTATACATATACCGTGGCCCCCCTGTGAACGAAGATGGCAAAAAGATTCGCTTGTCTATATTGTGGCAATTTGTATCACCTCTAGAAAGAGCATCATAGAGACCGGAGACATACTTTGAATGGAACAAATCTTGGTTGGCATTTATGTATTCCAACCTACTCTGTTCTATGCATATATATGCGTCCACTAAATATTGTTGAAATAATCGACCATCTTTTAGCAAAAGAGAATACACATTTTGACAGTCATGAAGTTGATAACTATAGTACATGTTGATAGTCATTTTTTTGTTTTGTGAATGACCAGCCATACGCAATCGAAGGCTTGGAGACCAACCTTGCTCAGCAAAAGGAAAAAGCAGAGGATATTGCAAAGGCATGTAAGATGGATGAAGTTTGCTTACTCTTTGAGGAGTGCCATCCTTCGTGTGAAGAACAATATCATAATTGCTAATATTTGAATCATCAGCACGTACGATGCCACCTAATGTACTAGGTGCAGGAGGTTCATATCTTCGATCGGGAACATTGTTATAAAGACGGATACCGAAGTCAATGGCATTTCCGTTACCACACAATTCAATAGAATTCTTAAAAAGGTGAGCATATTCATTGCAAGAATGAAGCGTTTCACTTAGATCACTTACAATTGCAGTTGAAAGATTCTGGCCGCTTGAGTTAGTAAAGAAACGAAGCCTATTTGAAATTTCATTTGCTGTATCATAAATATACATTTGAAGAAAATGGGGTTTCTCGTTTGATGGAGGACATCAAGATCCAATCCAATGTGAAACCTGTCCTGAAACTTTAAAGATGTAGGGACCACGACCACGACCACGACCATCGTTAATGGTATCATCAATGTCTGCTCCAAACGATGTCATGGAAAACATATTATTGTATGCTCTAATATTTTCCATGAAATGAGAATTTTCAAAGAGTTGCCTGATGACAATTGGCGGATTAAGAGGAAATGGCAGCCTTACACAACCCAATTTACAACATTGATTATACCGTGGTTGTTCACTACGGGAAGCATATAAAACTGTTTCTCCAAACCAGAACATTGCACTACAGTACTCACATACGAAACGACAGTCCCCAGAATCTAAATACACAGGAAGTTGCCTCCAAATCATCAAAGATGCGGCAGAGTTGTCACCAATAACTGATTGCATAAGTTGCGACATTCTACAGGATGGGCGAACACGTGAGGATTCACCAACTTCGTACACACTATCGCTCAATGGACGTTTACCACGCGACCGTAGTGGTGACATCTCATAAAACACTAAAGAATACGTAAGTAGTAAACATTCATATATAATCAGTCAATTATAAAGACAACCGTAAACATGAAACTAATAGTTGTATGTGACATTTTAACAAATATACTGCTTACTAAATTAAAATATTACCGAAAGTAAACAACCACGGACCGGGAAGCAATTGTCTTTTGTAACCTATAATATATAACCAACAATCTTTTTAGAGAGGCCGATTAAAGAGTTGCTAAAACAAATTGTACATTGCAAAGATAATTAAAACTACCTTCATGCTATAGGTCTGGAGACAACACCGATTAAAGAGTACGTTGAAGCACGTTTATGGCCTTCCATGACTCCTATCTTCAATTGCGATGACAGGTCCTGAATCCATGAAGGTCGAAACCCAAGTCATATGTTTGTTTCTGTCGTTGAACTTAAAAAAATGCAAGGCAAAGACCATACAACTTAAAAAAAATAATTAATGAGTACAAACTACAAACAACTCTTGTTTTTTTATCATGGAAATCCACTTTTAAACCCACTGATCATTACCTTAACCACATTAATACAAAGGCTGCAAATAACCAAGAGAAGCATCGACTCAAACCATTTTGTAAAACCTTTTTTTTTAATAATGAATCAGTACTGAAACCATTTTTTTTATAATAAATCAGTGCTGAAACCATGAAAACCGTGGGCATATTGAAAGAAACTTTCACATAAAGTAAAAGCACATACATCAGATTTAGGTCCATCATTTCGAATCTCATAAAAGCATTCCGAAATTCAGATCACTAACTGAAGAATTTTATGAGTAAAGTAACCAAAAAATCGGGGAAGAACTGGAGCAAGAATCACTAACCAAAAATCGGGGAAGAACTGTAGCAAGAAGGGTTCCTGTGTTCAAATCGAAAGGTTGATTCAGATCACTAACTGAAGAATTTTACCAGTAAGAACTGGAGCAAGAATCACTAACCAAAAATCGGAGAAGAACTGGAGCAAGAAGGGTTCCTGTGTTCAAATCGGAGGGTTGATGTAGCACGATGCGGGAGGCAGCCCAGATCCGGTCAAAATCGATTGATGTGGAGCGACATACACCGGTGTTCTTGCGTTCTCTCTTTGAATTTAGCTGCAACAAACCCTATTTACGAAGAGTGTCGAAACTGAGGATGAAAAGTGAATGTGGCAACTGAGGTTAAAGCTGATGGAAACGATAAATGACGAAAATAGCCTTGATACTGTAGCAAACCCCTTTTGTAATTTGATATATATAATAATATATGTTGTAGTATAGACCACTTTGTGGTTAGCGATGCATAGTAGTATTGTAATTTCAAATTTTCAGTATTAATTTGTAGTAGATGTATAATAGATAAGAAAGAGTAAAGTCGCAATGCTCGACGTTTTTGATCAAAATGCGTGTCATGTGATTGATCTTGTTAAGATATTATCTTGTGATATTAATATGTGGTAAATGTTTAAAATTCAGATGGCCGGCCAAGTGAATCAAGAGAATCTGGATAATAACCTGGAAAACCAGAATGATAATAATCTGAATAACGATAATCCGAACAATGATAACAATGGAAACCAAGTGGAAAACAGTGCCATCCAACACATTGTGGCATAAGGAATAATAGATGCAGTGCCATATATTATTCAAACAGTTAGGGAAACAGAAAATAAAAGTAAACATGATAACAAGTGACCCTCTGAACCTGCAAACAGTGTGAACAATGGACTCGTACTTCAAGTGCCCATTCCCAAAAGAAGAAGAACTGTGTCTTACGGTTGTTCTTACAAAGAATTCTGGTCTTGTAAACCAATGGAATTCTCAGGCAATGAAGGGGCCATTGCATCTCTACGCTGGATAGAAAAGACTGAGGCAGTCTTAAGAATAAGTAAATGTGCGGAAGAGGATAAGATAATATTTGCTTCCAATCTGTTTAAGAATTCAGCACTAGAATGGTGGAACACTATCCTCCAGTCTAGAGGAAGTGATAGAATTTACAATATGGAATGGGAGGAATTTAAAAACATGGTAGAAAGGAAATTCTGCCCTCCCAATGAAAAAGAACAGATAGCAAACAAATTCCTAAACCTTAGAATGACTGGTGTGGATAGTAAGGGGTACACTAAGTTATTCTTTGAATATGCTAGAATAGTGCCAACCCTTGCTTCACCTGAACCAGTATTAATCTCCCGTTATATCTGGGGATTAATTGGGGAGATAAGACATGTAGTCAAGGCAGCTAGACCCCAAACCATAGAAGAAGCTGTAGAACTAGCTAATACCTTGACATAAGAATTAGTTCGTACGCGAGAAGAGGATCAAATGAGGAACCTAACCCAGAAGCTTACACAAGAATTCCGTTCTGGAAATTCTAACCGTGGGAAAAATATAGGCTCTACCTCTGCACCTTATTGCAAGTATTGCAAAAGGAAGCATTCAGGAAGATGCTCTATATACTGTAACTTCTTCAAAATATCGGGACACAAGGAGGAAGATTGCAGGAAAAAGATTAGCAACAGGATATGCTACAACTGTGGAGAACAAGGTCACATCAAGCCTAACTGTCGAAAGCTAGCTCCAACTGCAAATAACAAGAACACCAAAAATGCTAGAGCATTTGTTCTTACTGCAGAAGAAGCAAAGATGATCCCAGATGTGATCACCGGTATGTTTTTAGTTAATGATGTTTTTGCTAAAGTATTATTTGACTCTGGTGCGAACCAAAGTTTTATTAATACTTCATTTTGCAAATTACTCAATCAACCATTAACTAAACTCCTACAAGAATGTCTAGTAGAGACAGCAAATGGGGAAACCATTAAAATTTCTGAAATCTTGCAGGGAGCAAGAATAGAAATTTTAAATCAGAAATTTATTGCAAACCTCTACCCAATGAATCTGGCAGAATTTGATATTGTATTATGAATGGATTGGTTAATAGCCAATAAAGCCAGTATTTTGTGTGATCAAAAGTCAATCCAAGTAAATTCACCAAGGGGTGAAAAGATCACAATTAAAGGAAATAAAACCCTTAAATCCACAAAGTTCATCTCTATGATGAAAACAGCAAGTTACATAAGAAAAGGGTCATTTGTGTATTTGATTTCCATAATCACTAACACTAAAGGAAAAGAATTAAAGGATATTCTAGTAGTATCCCAGTTTTCAGATGTATTTCCAGAAGAGCTGCCAGGGCAACCTCCAGATAGAGAAGTTGAATTCAGAATCCATTTAATACCAGGGACATCACCAATTGCCAAGGCACCTTACCGTTTGGCACCCGCAGAAATGCAGGAACTGAAGAAACAATTAGACAAATTATTGGAGAAAGGATTCATACAGCTAAGTTCATCACCCTGGGGAGCGCCAATCTTATTCGTTAAAAAGAAGGACGGATCAATGCGTATGTGCATTGACTACCGTGAATTGAATAAAGTCACGATTAAGAATCGGTATCCATTACCAAGAATAGATGATCTGTTTGATCAGTTGCAAGGAGCACGATTTTTCTCAAAAATCGATTTAAGGTCAGGATATCATCAATTAAAGATACAGGAAGAGGACATTCCTAAGACCGCTTTCAGAACACTGTATGGCAATTATGAATTTACTGTCATGCCATTTGGTTTAACCAATGCCCCAGCTGCATTCATGGACATGATGAACGGAATATGTAAGCCACATTTGGATAAATTCATAATTGTCTTTATAGATGATATTCTCATTTACTCTAAGAGTAAAGAGGAACATGCAAAGCATTTGCCCGCACTTCTAAGTTTATTAAGAAAATAAAAGCTTTATGCTAAATTTTCGAAGTGTGAGTTTTGGTTAGAACAGGTACAATTTCTTGGACACCTAGTTGATCATGAAGGAATTCATGTAGATCCCACCAAGATCGAGGCAATAACCAGATGGAAAACCTCTGAGTTACCAACTGATGTTAGAAGTTTCTTAGGATTGGCTGGTTATTATAGAAGATTTATTCGAGATTTTTCTAGAATAGCCATTCCCTTAACTAAGTTAACCTGTAAATCCGTTAAGTTTGAATGGGGACCAAAACAAGAAGAAGCCTTTAGAATCCTTAAGCAAAGATTAACCCATGCACCCATACTAGCGTTACCAGAAGGAACTGAAGATTTTGTAATCTATTGTGACGCTTCTAAATTAGGTTATGGATATGTGTTAATGCAATGTCAAAAGGTTATAGCTTACGCTTCTAGACAACTTAAGAATCATGAAGAAAATTATTCAACCCATGATTTAGAGTTAGGAGCTATAATTTTCGCCCTTAAGATTTGGAGACATTACCTATATGGTAGTAAGTTTACCATTTTCACCGACCATAAGAGTTTAAGGTATGTCTTCGGGCAAAAGGAAATAAATATGAGACAAAGACGCTGGATGGAAATGCTTAGTGATTATGATTGTGATATCCAATATCATGCAGGAAAGGCAAATGTAGTTGCTGATGCTTTAAGCCGAAAGTATCATGAAAAGCCAAAAAGAGTACGTTCTCTTAAATTAAATCTGTAAGTGGATTTAAATGAACATATTAAAAAGGCACAAGAATCGGTAATAAAGGATGATACTGAGAAGTTAAAAGGAATGATTAAGGAATTAGAACAAGGAATAGATGGAATTTGGAGATTCCATAAGAAAAGGATGTGGATACCTAAATTAGGAAACCTATGTCACCGTATCTTAGAAGAAGCCCATAAGTCTAAGTATACGATGCATCCTGGAAGTGATAAGATGTATCAAGACTTAAGAAAAAAATATTGGTGGATAGGAATGAAAAAGGATATAGTAGCATATGTTGCAAAGTGTTTAACATGTTCACAAGTCAAAGCTGAACATCAGAAACCTTCAGGTTTATTACAACAGTTAGAAATGCCAATTTGGAAATTGGAATTGATAACAATGGATTTTGTTACTAAATTACCCAAAACCAGGAAAGGTAATGATACAATCTGGGTGATTGTAGACAGGCTAACTAAGTCAGCTCATTTCCTACCGATAAAGGAAACTTTCAGTATGGAACAGTTAGCTAAATTGTATGTAAATGAAGTAGTTTCATTACATGGAATTCCTCTATCAATTGTTTCTAACAGAGATAGTCATTTTACCACTCATTTTTGGACAAGTTTCCAAAAAGCAAAGGGAACCAAGTTAAATCTAAGCACCGCTTATCATCCTCAAATGGACGGACAAAGTGAAAGGACAATTCAGACAATGGAAGACATGCTTAGAGCTTGTGTAATTGATTTCAGAGGTAATTGGGACAATCATTTACCATTGATAGAATTTTCTTATAATAATAGTTATCACACAAGTATCAATGCTGCACCATTTGAAGCACTTTATGGACGAAAGTGCCGAACGCCAGTCTGTTGGGCCGAAATTGGAGAAAAGCAACTATCTGGACTGAGATAGTGCAAGAAACAACAGAAAAAATCATTCAAGTCAAGGAACGACTGAAAGCAGCACGTGATCGACAAAAGAGTTATGCTAATAACAGACGAAAGCCGTTGGAATTTCAAGTAGGAGATAAAGTGTTATTAAAAGTCTCTCCTTGGAAAGGAGTGGTAAGATTCATAAAAAGGGGAAAGCTAAGCCCCAGGTATGTTGGACCTTTTGAGATTATTAGAAGAATAGGACCTGTAGCTTATCAGCTACAACTGCCAGAGGAAATGGCAGGAATACATGATGTATTTCATGTATCTAATCTCAAGAAGTGTTTAGCCGATGAATCACTCGTAGTACCTCTTAAGGATATAGAGGTAAATGAGCAGTTAAAATTTGTAGAGAGGCCTCTACAAATTGAAGACAGGAAAGTCAAAAACCTCAAGCACAAAAGATTAGTTCTGGTCAAAGTGAAGTGGGACTCCAAAAGAGGACCAAAGTACACATGGGCGCTTGAATCAGAAATGCAAAGGAAATATCCACACTTGTTCCAGTAGATCTTGAGGACGAGCTCTAAAACAAGGTAGGGAGGATATCACAACCCTCCAAAATATTTTTTTTCCGACACCCTAATATATTTTTAAATACCCCTATATGTCTTAAAATACACCCCGTATGTGAAAACCGAGCCCAAAATATGAAATGTCATTAAAAATAATTAAAAAACAAAATTTTATAAGCGCTCACGGGCCGCGTAGCCTTTGGCTACTGTTTACGCGGGCTGCGATAGCAAGGAAGCCAGGCTGCACCCGGTGATGCCACGTGTCGTGCAGCGTGTCGAGGCTAGGGCCTACTCGGACAAGCTAGGGCCTACCCTAGGGAGCCTTGCGGGCCACGTAACCCGAGGACTCACCTTACGTGGGCCGCGTGAAAACGAAAATCATGCCCTATATAAGAGGGCATCGGGCTTTCAGTTTTTGTCGCTCAAATTCTTCGATCTTTATCTCAATTTTGGATAGATAATATAATTTTCGGGTATAATACCCCCTAATTAATGAAGTTCTGCTCTGTTGTAAGTATTATAACCCCGGTTACGTATTAGATACACTATCCGATTGATCCAGGGTTCCGTAACGGCTGTCGTGGTTCTGCCCGACGTATTCGTTGGAATGCCGTCTCGGGGAGGGTATCGTTAATTTAAATAAAGGGTTATTATATTAACATATGTACATTTGTGTAAATTATTGATAAACCACCAGGAAACCTTAGAAGAAATGTAAGACAGCAATGTGAGTTTTTCCTCTTTTTGTAAACCTTTTTGTAAATTGTTTTACAAAACCTTAAATGTTTTACAATGTGATTAAGCAGTGATTGAGTCTTTGTAGTTCTTCAATTACTGCCGGTATGTTGGGGTTTTGTATACAAAATGTGGAACACGATACCATTGGACAACGAGTTAGCCAATGGGTAATATGACCCACCATCAGGATTGACAAGACTGAATGAGTAATTGTGTAGAAATAAACATTGTGATCGCTCTCAATACTGTGTTAGTTGATAAAATTCTTCTTGATTAAACTGGGATTCACTCACTAGTATTTCCCACTGACAAATGTTTTTAAAACGCGTTTCAGGTAACAAAATGTAAAAGCCAATTAGAAGAAAGCCAGCTGGAGAGCACTGACGGCTTGGAAAAATGTGGCTATAAAAGTTACCTAAAAGACGATGTTTTAAATTCAATAAAAATAGGGTTTATCCCTATAAACATGTTGTAATAAGAAACTTGGGTTTTACCCATGTGATTATTAATATAAAATATGGTGGTTTTACTCTGATAAACATTTTCTAACTACGGTCCTGATAAAATTTCCTCTGCCAAAATGATAAACAAATGATACCACCAATACTGGTCCCGCGGCCGTCCGTTCCCTGGACAGATAAGGGGGCGGTGGTTGCGACAGGAACCGACACCCCAACTGTTGCTTTCAATGCTCAGCAGTCACACGATGGTTCCCATTGCCGTGGCTCCTACTTTGCTGGCCGTGGGTGCCCGCGGACGTGGTCGTAGTCAACAACAGCAGCATAGAACCCCACATTGTCAGCTTTGTCGTACCAACGGTCATTATGCTAATGCTTATCCCCAGCTTCATTCTTTTGCTTCACGAGCTCCTTCGGGTGAATCATTAGCCAAAGCTTTTCATGCACAATGTCATGTAACAGATGACTCTCCTGATTGGCGCACTGACTTCGGTGCCATAGATTACATGGTTCCTCCTACCGATACAGTTCAAAATTCGACTCCATATAAAGGTAAAAATTGTGTTGTTTTTTGGTAATGGTAAGACTCTTCCTATCTCATATACAGGGACGTCTACAATTGATAGCAATATTACTCTACGTAATGTTCTTGTGGTTCCTGGTCTTACGAAGAAGCTATTATCTATAAGCAAGTTAACCAAAGATCATCCAGTTGATCTCTTATTTTCCGATTCTTATTTTCATATTCAGGATCAGGTAAGCAAACAGGTTCTCGCTGAAGGTACTTATGAAGAGGGATTGTACGTGCTCAAAGACTCACCACAAGCCTTAGTTGCATCTCGTGAACGTTCAAATAAAGCTTCCTACGAGTTATGGCATGCTCGTCTAGGACATGTTGCCTTTAGTATTATTTCTTTATTACATAAATTAGGTTTTTTGAATGTCACTTCACTGTTACCAAAACCTATACTTTGCACTTCTTGTCAACTTGCTAAAGGACAACATTTATCTTTTGATGTTAATTTAAAACGTGCTTCTTCACCATTGGATTTGGTTCATTGTGATTTGTGGGGTCCTGCACCCGTTTTTTCTAGAAATGGTTATCGTTATTATGTTGCATTTATTGATGATTTCTCACTATTTACATGGTTATATCCTCTCAAATCAAAAACAGATTTTTATTCTGTTTTACCAGTTTTTCTCAATCTTGTTCAGACACGGTGCTCACGAAAGGTCAAGACATTTCAAAGTGATGGAGGAACTGAATTCATTAATCATATGGTTTGGAAAATATTTGAGGACAATGGTACTTTTCATCGTTTTTCATGTCCTTATACGCCTCAACAAAATGGGCGCGCTGAAAGGAAACATCGTCATATTGTGGAAACTGGTTTAGCAATGTATTCAATGCTCATCTTCCTGCTACTTATTGGGTTGATGCATTTACTTCTGCAACTTATATTATCAACCACCTGCCCACCCCTTTATTAGACAATGTATCACCATACAAGTTATTATTCAAGCAGCATCCTCAATATGATAATTTTTGTACTTACGGTTGTCAGGTGTTTCCTTAACTTGAACCTCGGAGTCTCCTTGTGTTTTCATTGGTTACAGTCCGCAACATAAGGGCTATCGGTGTCTTGATCTGTCTACTTCGAGGATTTTTATTTCACGTCATGCCTGTTTTAATGAATCGGTTTTCCCCTTTTCAGGCTCCTCACAGGATATTGATCTTTCTTCACTGGTTATTACAAGTTTTCTTGATGACCATACTTTATTGATTCACTTGCTCAACATCGGCCCAAGTCATCACCTTCTTCAATTTCTTTGGATACTGTAGCCCGGCCCCCATTTATTTTTCATTGACACCAGGCCAACAACCACGGCTCAACAGTCTGCTACCGAGGCTGATCCACCAGTTCCCGAGCCACATTCTCTGACTCATGAGCCGGCTTATCTACGGGCTCTGACCCAGTTTCTGTGCCAAACACTTCACATCCCTTATCTTCATCGTCGGATCAGTCCACATCGGCTCATCCGATGCAAACCTGTTCCAAATTCGGTATATTTAAACCCAGACATCTTGCTGATCTTGCTTCTCTTAGGAGTCATGCGCTACATGTTTCTCTTGCTTCAACTACTAAGCCTCGTGGTCTCAAATCCGCTGTTAAATATCCTGAGTGGCTTGCTGCAATGCATGAAGAACTTGATGCTCTTCATCAAAATCAGACATGGACTCTTGTTCCTCGTCCATCCTCTACCAATATTGTGGGCTCAAAATGGGTCTATTGTATCAAGTATCATTCTAACGGTAGTATTGAACGATATAAGGCACGCTTAGTCGCACAAGGCTTTTCTCATATTCCTGGTCTTGACTATTCTCATACTTTCAGTCCGGTTGTCAAAGCATCCACAGTTCGAATGGTTCTTTCCCTAGCTGTTCTTCACAACTGGCAGCTACATCAGCTGGATGTTAAAAACGCCTTCTTAAATGGTAACCTCACTGAGAGTATTTACATGGAGCAACCACAGGGTTCACTGATTCTCGTTTTCCAAATCATGTGTGCAAGCTCTCTAAAGCCTTGTATGGTCTTAAACAAGCCCCTCGTGCTTGGTTTCACCGTCTGAGTACCTTTCTTATTTCCTCTGGCTTTACGTGTAGTCAGGCCGATACTTCATTGTTTATCTTCAAGAAAGAATCTAGCATCATATATCTATTGGTCTACGTTGATGATTTAATTCTGACCGGTAACAACGAATCTGATTTTACTACTTTTATTTCTCGTCTGAACCGTGAATTTGCTATTAAGGATTTGGGTGCTCTAAATTATTTCTTATGTCTTGAGGTTGCCTACTGTAACAACCCGCTTTTTGGAAAGTCAAGTACAAGTCAAAGTCAAAGGAAGAAAAGATTGCTAATTGTGATATGTCACTCTTTGCTTAACTACGGAATTGTGCTTTTTGACTTGTAATCGAATTCTATTATTTAGTCGCTTTAGTTGTATTATGTGGAGTATCTATTAATAATCGAGGTTTAATCGCATGTTTAATTACTAATCGACCTATCGCTAATCGCATCGCTATCGTATCGCAACCCGAATTATAGGTTATGGATAATTGTTTTACGTGTGTGTGTCTTTAAGTGTTACTTGTGCATGTTATGCTTGTGTTGAGGTGAGTAATCGCAATCGCAACTCTATCGCATCGCAAACGCAAACGCTAAACGCAAGTTACTGATAGTGATTGTATGTTAGACATAGTTGTTAGGTTATGGGTAATACTATCGCATCGCTCGCTCGAAACGCATTGCAATACTTAATGCACGAAACGAAAACACGAAAACCAACTCACCGGAGCCACTCGATCGAATGACCATTCGATCGAATGGTAATCCGAACGGATGACCATCCAATCGGATGGCCATCCGATCCGTCACCTGAGTGTGATCTTTCCTCTTTTGGAAACCCTAAAACTACCCCTGTCACATCACCAAAGATATGTGACAGCTCCACTCGCTCGACCAGACGCTCCAACCCACTTTTCTCTCGATTTCTCGCGATTCTTGTAAGTTCTCCACTCGAATCTTGTACTTCTATCATCTACGCACATTTCTTCATCATTATCACCTTTGAATCTTCACTTTTAACCGTGAAATCAGCGGGTTTGAGGTGTTCTAGGATGATGTCATCATGAGGTTCTTATGAACTTCAAGTTTTGGCATTACTCCACCAAGAACAACTCAGATCTACATGATTTCCACATGAATCAACACTAATTGCATCTAGAACTAAGCATTTTCGAGATGTGAAGGATTGAAAGTTGGTTTCAAACTTTCTTTCAACTCTTTTACACTCAATGCTCTCAAAACCGATAGAATCGGAGCTCATTCAGGTCTTCTGCTCAATTCTTAGTGAAGTGTCGGTGTGAGATCTGATTTCTATCAAAGAGACGACCGATTCTGGATTTAAAATGAACAACCGTCAAGCACAGTTAGCTGATTGGATTTGGGTGATACCTGTTCGATCAGACGACTTGGGGCTCGACGAGGTTCTGTTGTTTAGTACGTTGTCATACTATCTCAAGCAAACCGCAAAACTTAACAAAATTTCAAGTTTGCAAAACGGTCAGATTGTGGGACGGATTGCCGTCCGATCGGATTGCTATCCGATCAAACCGCAATCCAATCGGATTGCATTTGAACGTCCACACTTAAACTTTCTATAATTTTCAAATATCATTAGTTTCTAACGGGTTGCCATCCGATCGGTAGACCATCCGATCGAGTGACAATCCTACTGTGAACTTGTTCTCTAGGAAATACCTCGCCGGATGGATTGCCATCCGATCGAACTGCCATTCGATCGAGCGACCTGAAAAGAAGAGATACTTCGCTGTTTTCAAAATGCTACAACGAAAACTTCAAAGCCATCATACACAAACACATCCACCCCGAACGAGTGTCAATCCGACCGAATGGCCATCCGTTCGGATTGACATCCGATCAAATAACCACTCGTCACTTGATCCCCATGCATCGTTTTACGTCACGCTTATGCTATCATTCCGATCAGGCAAATCTCACTCTACGCTCCATTCAATCCATTAACTTCCATCGATGTGAGTATACTCGATCCCTTTTTGCTTTACGCACTTTTGGGTGTTACATACGTTACTTATTCTAAATCACAAAGATCACACAATGCAACACTCATATACGCTAACCGTTACTGCATGTTATACGTGTTACTCGATGAATGCTTGTATGTTATGTTTACACAGTGATTGTTGCCTGACGCCTTAGCAACGATAGTACTATTTGTTTGGACTCAGCACCTGTCATGGACAGGGGTTGTTAAGGTTACCTCATCATGTATTACAGTGGTGATATGTGTTGCGCATTCAACAACTCGCAGTCTTGTCTGTGCATATTTCATTGTCGATAACCTACTAGCTTCACATTATACATGTTACATGCTGGTTATGCGTAAACACTTTCGCAATCTATTATTACTATCAAACTTGTATGCTCACCTTTACACTATGTGTATTGACCTCTATTTTAACGTATGTGACAGGTGTTTAGGATGTTGTGCTTTACCTGCTTTTATGGAATCAAGTAGGAGGGAGAGTCTAGAAACAAATCTAATAAAATCTGAGTTGTCGGAACATGTTATTTGTCTTTGAGATATTTGGTCTGTAATAACTATTTACTTTGGTATGTTATGGTATGGGACATAATATTTAAATATCTGGTAATTTAGTTATTATGGATTTCTCCTGGACAATCTGTCAGTGTCACGCCCTGATGTTTCCGCCATCGGTTGGGGTGTAACAGATTGGTATCAGAGCCATAACTATAGGGAATTAGGCAAGACTCGACCTAGTCCGGGTCGATGTCTTAGAATCGACCTAGTCTATTGTCTAAGTACCAACAGACCAACTTGTGCAATCCGGTAGGGGTTTTGCGCAAGCTTACTTGCTAATCTCGCTCGCAATCACTGAACACTACACACTTGCGCTAACATCGCATGCTACCGTCTACGCAAGATCAGCCTTTCTTAAGGATGGCAATACACACAAACGGATGATCTGGTTGAGACTAGGTGTGAAAACCGTAAACTCTCGATTAAATCGCCCGTTCGACACGCACTTTCATTATAAAACACGAGAATTTGCGTAGATCTGGAGTGAAATCCCTACTTCGAAGCAAATTTTCCCCTCTACTTCTTCAATACAGGAAACATAGCCGTTAAGTTAGGGGTGAAACCCGAATCTTGATGACTTATTCCGCCCTTTAACTTTGGTTTTGCAAAACTCTCACCAAAGTATCGATGGACTCCAACGACTTGAGTCACGCTGTAACTGGAAGGATGCGTGCCGATCATCCGGATTGAGGCGAGAGGATAGTCCAGAAGGCCTAAGTGTGCACTCAAAGTTCTTGCGAATAGTGGAATCACTTTGGGTAGTCGACGTCTATCAAGCCGAGATAATCCATCCTCGATTTTTATGTGTGTTTCGATTCTGGATTTCGACGCCGCTAACCCTGAAAATTTATCGATTTTATGGGGACTTTATGTGTTTTATGTAGATTTACCTGTTTATGTGTTTCGTTTTTTGGTGATATATTCGCTTTTCGCTTCTCGCTTTGAACGACACACACAACTCGCACTAAACATCTACCTCAAAACGTTCACAAATCGCATGCTATGTTACTCGCAAACTCGCTAATCGTACTCGCAACTCTCGATCGCTTACGCCGCTGTGAAAGATAGGTGAATATGTGCAATATAGGTAGGTGAATACGTGCAAAATATAGTGGAAAGATGCGCTTACCTGAACTACGTGCTTATGTGTATACGTGCTTATGTGCTTACGTGGACTACGTGCTTCTGTGCTTACATGCTTCTGTGAATTTTGTGCCTAAGTGATTACGTTATTTTGATGTGTTCCTGCGCTTTAGTAACTTTTGAGAAGATCGCTAGACTATACTAGGGTTAATCGAAATTGTGTTGAGCCTTGTGACGATGTCTGTTGCAGATAATGTCGTCATTCGGTACACACTACTCTCGAGCTGCTAGACGTAATCATGCTGATAAGCGAATCGCTTCTCTCATCGCAAGTCAAATCGCTAAAGTGATTCCGCAAATTGTTAGCGAGCTGAATGAAAACGCTAGCAAATCCTCAGAGGAGTCCAGGACTGATACTCCCAAGACTACTTTTAGCTTCAAGCAGCTCAAAGCATGCGGTCCAAAAGAATTTACCGTCGAAGATGGGCCTACGGCCATGTTTCAATGGTTTGTTTCTATCGAAGTCACCTTGCGCCAGAGTGGCTGTCCGGAAGACCTCCGCACTATCAACGCCACCGGCGTCTTCCAATCTCGTGCTCTTGATTGGTGGACGGCTGAGAGGAACAAACGAGGGAACGATGCAGCTTTTGGATTGTCGTGGGACAAGTTGAAGAACATCATGAAGCAAGAGTTCTGCCCTCCCCACGAACTTCAAAAGCTAGAGGACGAATTCTGGCATATCAAGCAGGATGGTGGAGATAAGGCTGGTTTAACTGCTCGCTTCAAGCAGTTGAGTATCATCTGCCCCGGTCAAGTTACCACCCCTGAGATTACAATCAAGAAGTATATCCGTGCTCTGCCGGATTGTGTCGCAGATTTTGTTCAGGCTGCAAAGACAACAACAATCGAGGAAACCTACCTGCTCGCAGCGGAGGTCAATGATAAGCTAGTCAGGGCGGGTTATTTTGATAAAGCCTCCAAGAACCTGCATCAAGCCACCACTGCTACCACCGCTGAAACCACCGTCGCGCCGCAATCTTCAAAGCTCTCACGCCGCAAGAGAAAGAACAGCAGCTCCAGCAACAAGAACTGTGAAGTTACTGCCGCACCACTTCAAGCTGTACCGACTCAACCGCAACCTCAACACCGCCAAGTAGCGGCGCCTGTGGCCAATGCACAGCCAGCAAAGCGTGCATACACTGGCCCACATCCGCTCTGCCCTACTTGTATTTATCATCACCCGGTTGGTATCGCATGTCGGTTATGCGTTCACTGTAACATGTACGGCCACTTCACCGTAAACTGCCCTACTGGTCCTTGCGAAACTCCAGCTCCAGCGCCAGCTCAGGCTCCTGCACTTCCAGCTCTGCAAGGACAACAAGCAGCTCCTGCTCACGCAAGAGCCTGCTTTGCATGTGGTGATCCCAACCATTTCACAAACGTCTGCCCAAACAGAGTAGTGAAGCAAGAGCCACAGCAGCAACAACAGCCAGCACCGCAATAGCAACCGCAGCAGCAACCGCAGCAGCCAGCAAAGCAAGCAGCCCGCGGACAAGTCTTCAACATCAACGCCTGTCAGGCTCAGGCAGACAACAACGTGGTTAATGGTACGTTTCTCGTAAATGGTATATATGCTTCGTGTTTATTTGATACTGGAGCCGATAACTGTTTTGTATCGCTCGAATTCGAAAAACTCCTAAATCGTAAGCGCGTTAATCTCCCATCAACCTTTGACGTAGAAGTTGACACTGGAAGAACCGTCACCGTCAGTTCTGTTCTGCATAATTGTACTCTCGATCTCAACGGTCACATTTTTCCGATTAATCCCATTCCGATGCAACTCGGTAGCTTTGATGTCATAGTAGGTATGGATTTCCTCCGGGAGAATCATGCTGAAATTGTTTGCTTTGATAAGATGATTCGTTTTTCTCTCGCGAATGGTGATCAATTGTGTGTGTATGGCGAAGTCACTTCGAAGAGATTACAATTCATGTCATGTGTCCAAACTAGCAAGTATCTCCGCAAGGAATACCAAGCTTTCTTGGCACACATCGTAGTAGTGGAGAAGGAAAAGAAAGGGAAGATGATGGAAGAAGTACCTGTTGTTCGTGAATTTCCTAACGTTTTTCCTGATGATTTACCTGGTTTACCTCCCACTCGTGATATCGATTTCCGAATCGACCTTATTCCTGGAGCAAATCCTGTTGCTAGAGTGCCTTATCGCCTCGCTCCCTGTGAAATGCGCGAACTCTCGAGTCAGCTCCAGGAACTGCTTGATAAAGGCTTTATTCACCCTAGCACCTCTCCTTAGGGCGCGCCTGTCCTTTTCGTTAAAAAGAAGGACGGATCGTTCCGGATGTGCATCAACTACAGGGAATTGAATAAGCTTACCATCAAGAATCGATATCCCTTGCCCTGAATCGATGATTTGTTTGACCAATTACAAGGTGCTACGTGTTTCTCGAAGATTGATTTACGCTCAGGCTATCACCAAATACGAATTTAGGAGGAAGACATACCCAAACCCGCTTTTCGAACCCGCTATGGTCATTACGAGTTTGTTGTTATGCCTTTTGGTTTGACTAACGCTCCCGCAGTCTTCATGGATCTAATGAATCGCGTGTGCAAACCCTTCCTTGACCGCTTCGTCATCGTGTTCATCGATGATATCCTGATATATTCCAAGTCAAAAGCCGAACACTCGCAACATTTACGTTTGGTTCTTGAGTTACTCCAGGGAAACCGCCTCTATGCCAAATTCTCCAAGTGCGAATTTTGGCTTGAGGAGGTCCAATTTTTGGGTCACATTGTCAATAGTTAAGGTATTCACGTCGACCCCGTGAAGCTCGAAGCTGTTAAGAGTTGGGTTACACCCAAGAACCGTTCTGAATTCCGTTCTTTTCTTGGGCTAGCAGGCTATTACCGCCGATTTATCGAAGGTTTCTCTAAAATCGCTGTGCCGCTTACCTCGCTTACACATAAGGACAAACCTTTTGTTTGGGGAACTAAACAAGAGGAGGCCTTTCAAACTCTCAAAGCAATGCTTTGTAACGCTCCCGTGCTCTCACTACCCAACGGAAACGATGATTTCGTAGTCTACTGCGATGCCTCTAACCTCGGTCTTGGTTGTGTCCTCATGCAACGAGACAAGGTTATCGCGTACGCCTCTCGACATCTCAAGATCCACGAGAAGAACTATACCATACACGACCTCGAGCTTGGTGCAGTTGTTTTTGCGTTAAATATTTGGTGACACTACCTTTACGGTACCAAGTGTACGATCTTCACCGATCATAGGAGCCTACAACACATCTTTGACCAGAAAGAACTATACATGCGCCAACGCCGGTGGGTAGAATTCCTCAACGATTACGACTGTGAGATCCGTTACCATCCAGGCAAAGCAAACATCACCGCCGATGCTCTCAGTCGACGAAGCTATTTGCATAGCGTTCGTAATATCCAAGCCCAGTATAATCTCGAAACTCTGATACGTGACGCTCAACATGCTTGTTTTACCGAACGAACCTTGAAGAAGGAAAGAATTCTTAACGACGACGCTCAACTCGAGAACAAATGGAATGGTATCTTTCATTATCTAGACCGAGTTTGGATCCCCAAGCGTACCAACTTATGAAAAATTCTGCTAGACGAAGCTCACAAATCTCGATATTCCATTAATCCCGGTGCAGACAAGATGTACCAGGACATGCGCTACAAGTACTGGTGGTCGGGCATGAAGAAGGATGTCGCTATCTATGTTTCGAAATGCCTGACCTGTTCGAAGGTCAAGGCCGAGCACCAAAGACCCCCTGGCTTACTCGTATAACCCGAGATCCCTATGTGGGAATGGGAGAGTATAGCTATGGACTTCATAATTAAACTTCCGCGCACACCACCAGGTCACGACAGCATCTGGGTTATCGTCGACCGTCTCACCAAATCCGCTCACTTTTCACCGATACAGGAGGACTATAAGGTGGAACGATTAGCACGAATCTACACCGACGAGGTTATTTGTCGACTCGGGACACCTCGTGATATCATCTCAGACCGCGATGGTCGATTCACGTCGCGTCTTTGGGAAACGTTTCAATCTGCTCTCAGTACTACCCTCAATCTTAGTACTGCTTTACATCCCCAGACCAACGGTTAGACTGAACGCACGATTCGTACCCTTGAAGACATGCTTCGCTCGTGTGTCATAGTTTTCGGTGGTAATTGGGACACGCACTTACCTTTAGTCAAATTCTCGTACAATAACAGTTATCACTCTAGCATTCAAATGGCACCATTTAAGGCATTATATGAAAGAAAATGTCGATCGCCTATTTTATGGCACGAGATCGAAGACGCACAAATTACCGGTCCTGAGCTGTTGCAAGAAACAACTGACAAAATCCTCCAAATTCGAGACAATCTGCTGAAAGCTCGGAGCCGACAGAAAAGTTACGCCGATAGACGCCGCAAGCCCCTTGAATTTGACGTTGGCAATCACGTACTCCTAAAGGTTGCACCTTAGAAGCGGGTGATCAGATTCGGCAAGAAAGGAAAGCTCGCGCCTCGATATGTTGGACCCTTTAAAATTCTGGAAAGAATTGGCAAAGTGGCCAACACACTAGAATTACCGGAGGAACTGAGTAATGTCCACCCGACTTTCCACGTTTCGAACCTCAAAAAGTGTTTAGCCGACCAGGAATTGCATGTCCCTCTCGAGGATTTACAAGTGGACGAAACATTACACTTCATGGAAAAGCCTGTCGAGATCATGGGCCGAGAAACCAAGGTACTCAGACGCTCACACATTCCCATTGTGAAGGTTCGCTGGGAAGGCAAACGCGGTGCTGAGTTTACATGGGAACTCGAAAGTGACATGAAGGCGAAGTACCCGCAACTGTTTGTTACGCCTACTTCTTAAATTTCAGGACGAAATTTCCTAAAGTAGGGGAGGCTGTAACAACCCGCTTTTTGGAAAGTCAAGTACATGCTAAAGTCAAAGGAAGAAAAGATTGCTAATTGCGATCTGTCACTCTTTTCTTAACTACTGAATTGTGCTTTTTGACTTGTAATCGAATTCTATTATTTAGTCACTTTAGTTGTATTATGTGGAGTATCTATTAATAATCGCGGTTTAATCGCATGTTTAATTACTAATCGACCTATCGCTAATCGCATCGTTATCGCATCGCAACCCGAATTATAGGTTATGGATAATTGTTTTACGTGTGTGTGTCTTTATGTGTTACTTGTGCATGTTATGCTTGTGTTGAGGTGATTAATCGCAATTGCATTCGCAACTCTATCGCATCGCAAACGCAAACGTTAAACGTAAGTTATTGATAGTGATTATATGTTAGACATAGTAGTTAGGTTATGGGTAATACTATCGCATCGCTCGCTCGAAACGCATCGCAATACTCAACGCACGAAACGAAAACACGAAGACCAACTCGCCGGAGCCACTCGATCGAATGACCATTCGATCGAATGGTCATCCGAACGGATGACCATCCGATCGGATGGCCATCCGATCCGTCACCTGAGTGTGATCTTTCCTCTTTTGGAAACCCTATAAATACCCCTGTCACATCACCAAAGTGATGTGACAGCTCCACTCGCTCGACCAGACGCTCCAACCCACTTTTCTCACGATTTCTCACGATTCTTGTAAGTTCTCCACTCAAATCTTGTACTTCTATCATCTACGCACATTTCTTCATCATTATCACCTTTGAATCTTCACTTTTAACCGTGAAATCAGCGGGTTTGAGGTGTTCTAGGATGATATCATCATGAGGTTCTTATAAACTTCAAGTTTTGGCATTATTCCACCAAGAACAACTCAGATCTACATGATTTCCACATGAATCAACACTAACTGCATCTAGAACTAAGCATTTTTGAGATGTGAAGGATTGAAAGTTGGTTTCTAACTTTCTTTCAACTCTTTTACACTCAATGCTCTCTAAACCGATAGAATCGGAGCTCATTCAGGTCTTCTACTCAATTCTTAGTGAAGTGTCGGTCTGAGATCTGATTTCTATCAAAGAGACGACCAATTCTGGATTGAACATGAACAACCGTCAAGAACAGTTAGCTGATTGGATTTGGGTGATACCAGTTCGATCAGACGACTTGGGGCTCGATGAGGTTCCGTTGTTTAGTACGTTTTCATACTGTCTCAAGCAAACCGTAAAACTTAACAAAATTCAAGTTTGCAAAACGGTCAGATTGTGGGACGGATTGTCGTCCGATCGGATTGCCATCCGATCGAACCGCAATCCGATCGAATTGCATTTGAACTTCCACACTTAAACTTTCTATAATTTTCAAAGATCATTAGTTTCTAACGGGTTGCCATCCGATCGGTAGACCATCCGATCGAGTGACAATCCTACTGTGAACTTGTTCTCTGGGAAATACCTCGCCGGACGGATCGCCATCCGATCGAACTGGCGTTCGATCGAATGACCTGAAAAGAAGAGATACTTCTGTGTTTTCAAAATGCTACAACGATAACTTCAAAGCCATCATACACAAACACATCCACCCCGAATGAGTGTCAATCCGACCGAATGGCCATCCGTTCGGATTGCCATTCGACCGGATGACCACTCATCACTTGATCCCCATGCATCGTTTTACGTGACGCTTATCGCTTATGCTATCATTCTGATCAGGCTAATCTCACTCTAGCTCTCCCTTCAATCCATTAACTTCCATCGCTGTGAGTATACTCGATCCCTTTTTGCTTTACGCACTTTTGGGTGTTACATACGTTACTTATTCTAAATAACAACGATCACACAATGCAACACTCTTATACGCTAACCGTTACTGCATGTTATACATGTTACTCGATGAATGCTTGTATGTTATGTTTACATAGTGATTGTTGCCTGACGCGTTAGCAACGATAGTACTATTTGTTTGGACTCAGCACATGTCGTGGACAGGGGTTGTTAAGGTTACCTCTTCACGTATCACAGTGGTGATATGTGTTGCGCATTCTACAACTCGCAGTCTTGTCTGTGCATATTTCATTGTCGATAACCTACTAGCTTCACATTATACATGTTATATGCTGGTTATGCGTAAACGCTTTCGCAATCTATTATTACTATCAAACTTGTATGCTCAACTTTACACTATGTGTATTGACCTCTATTTTAACGTATGTGATAGGTGTTTAGGATGCTATGCATTACCTGCTTTTATGGAATCAAGTAGGAGTGAGAGTCTAGAAACAAATCTAATAAAATCTGAGTTGTCGGAACATGTTATTTGTCTTTGAGATATTTGGTCTGTAATAACTATTTACTTTGGTATGTTATGGTATGGGACATAATATTTAAATATCTGATAATTTAGTTGTTATGGATTTCTCCTGGACAATCTGTTTCGCTTAGTGCCGCTCCCCGATGTTTTCGCCATCGGTTGGGGTGTGACGCCTACATTGACACGGGCTTATTTCTCACTCAGTCCAAATATGCTCAGGACATTCTTCAGCGTGCCGACCTAAATGATGCTAAACCAGTAACTACCCCCTTAGCTCCTCATGAGTCATTCACTGTTGATGGGCCGCCTTGTCTAGATCCTACGACCTATGGTTCATTGGTTGGTGCTTTGCAATATTTGACTATCACCCGCCCTGATTTATCCTATGTTGTTAACCAAGTCTCTCAGTTTCTTCATGCTCCAACAATTTCTCATTTTCAGGCTGTTAAAAGGATTCTTCGTTATGTCAAAGGCACTCTTTCCTTTGGTTTAACATATACTCGGCCTCACACTTCTTCCATTATTGGCTATTCGGATGCAGATTGGGCTCGTTGTTTGGATACTCGTCGCTCCACTTATGGTTATTCCATTTTCTTAGGAGGCAATCTTGTCTCTTGGAGTGCAAAGAAGCAGCCTACAGTCTCTCGCTCTAGTTGTGAGTCTGAATATCGGGCAATGGCAAATACTGCAGCTGAAATCGTTTGGATTACTCATCTTCTAAGAGAACTTCATGCATTGCCTCCTGATAGGCCTACGTTGCTTTGTGATAATAAAAGCGCTTTGTTCATGACTCAAAATCCTGTTTCTCACAAGCGCGCGGAACATATTGACTTGGATTATCATTTTATCAGGGAACTTGTTAGTTCAGGGAAGCTCTACACTAAATTTGTTCCCACCAATCTTCAGGTGGTAGATATTTTTACTAAAAGTCTTCCACGTGCACAGTTTGAGCAATTTCGTGCAATGTTGCATCTTGGTCCGCCACCGTTCAAATTGAAGGGGGTATTAGAGAATAATTGTATTCTTGTATAATATTGTTATCTATCTTTCTTATTATTGTATATCTCCTTAATTATTGGAGTGATTGTGTATGCACCATTATGTATACAATTCTCACCTCAATCAATTGATGATGTCAATTATCATAAATCTTATATTGAGTATACCATGAGGTTGCTGTTAAGGTTATCCCCAAACCCAAGGTTAGATTTCAGCTAATTTATTCCATCATTTATTATGTTGAGGTATTGTTTATAAATAACATTTAGAAATGCTAATATGTTATAGTTCATATTCTAGTCATATATATTATATATTTCTCGGCTTTAAAAGCTCGTATGAGGTGTGAGAGGTTGCATCCATAACGCCCCGGCTCGTAAAATCTAGAAAATAGCAACCTATGTGAGGCTGATATGTAAAAAAAACTAACAAGATGAAAAGATAATGAATCCTTTGCGGGATGAAGAAGTTTGATTTGTAAAAAAGGCGAGAGACATGCTGCTTTTAGTTGTACGTACAACTTATTTAGCGCTGCCTCGCCTATTTTTAAACCCAATATCTATTTATAGATATGGTCTTGAAAGCGATCATCTGTTAATTTGCTTTAATATACTGAAACTGTTATTGATTATCTAAATATTAAGGAGTCAAATATTCCTTTTTAAATGATCAATATAGGAGCAACAATAAGAAAACTGATTATGATGGTCTTATTATATAAGGCCATTTTTGCAATTTAAATCTCTAAATAAGTAGACATGACTCCTCAATGGGCGGAGATTTACTTCTATGGTCAAAATGATCACATTTTGACTTTATAGTGATGTAATACTTAATCTTCTATTACATGTAACTATATAATCGATACTAAAATAATTTTGGTATCCAGCCTGTTTAAAGGTGAAAAACTTTTAAGTTTTGGTTTTATTTCCTAATATATTTCTTGACGTTTATTCAGATGACAATAGTAATTTCCATTGAAGATGCAAGGAGAGAAGTGAAAAAACTAAAGGCACTAACGTGTTGGCTCGAAAGTAAAACCCAAGAGCTCGAAGTTAGAATATTTCCCACTTCGTTACCAACAGTGCAACAAGTGTGGATCAATTTACTGGTGTAAGCTAAAATGTATTATCTTATCGTACTTTAATTTCTTTTATTTGAGCAAGGCATCATCTATGTTGTTGATACTGGTTTGTTAAAGCAATGATTGTGCAACTCGGTATTCCTTTCACTTTTTGTAAGTTTAGTCATATTCATTATTGACACTAGGTATTTTTAAGCTCTTTTCCCTACCAGTACTACTGTCTATATACCAATTTTCTTCTTAGTTTGCAGGGTGATCAAAATGACCATTATAAATGTATATAAGGGATTTCTAAAGTGTAATAATTCTTCAAAATGGTGTGACAAAAACTTTATTAATTACCATGCAATGGTAAGCTTTTAATGGCTTTAGAGAAGTGTTAATTGTTGTCTTTTTATAATGCTTTATTAGTCTTTTTATCTTCTATATTTTTTTTTTCTTTTTGAAGAAATTGTACTCGAAGTCAGGGAACAACTAACAACGAATAATATTAGCCTTAAAATCATGTGATACACGGGTAAGTACTCTTTGTTTGAAGTACCATTAATGAGGGATTTCAGACCTAATCGTGGTGCTAGCTTGTACATAACATTGATGTGGAAAACCACATGAAAAATGATTTCTTGATTCTTGTAAGTTTACAAATTTGATTTGGGATTAAAGGGACTGTTAATTATATATCTATATTACATTATGGCGTTAATATTCCCCCATCGGACACGTAAAGTGCTAGTTAAAAATTATTCTCAACCTTTGTGTTGTTTCCTTTCTCAAGCCCATTTGTATTTTAGTGGGCCACATTTTAAAGTCCAATGCACCAACGCAGCCCAAATCAGCAAAGTATATACATGAATGCATTTTTCTTCCCCGTTAACGTTTCAGCAATTCAGCCTACCATTTTAAAGCATTACTAGCATCAGTAAAATAAAAAAAATAATAATAATACAAAAAAAAGCATTGAGAACAAATATGTTGAAACACACATTTTGGTTATCAAGGTTTGGTTTCTGACCGATTTATTTCATTCCAAATAAAGGTATTAGTAAATATGTGATACTGTACAAGATAACCCATTTAAATAGGTTTTGGACACAAGTTTTTATTATATTTTTTAAAATTTTATTCGTCTTATGAACCAACAAAATCAGCTGTGATATTTTTATTAGATTCAATAACACGGATGGTTGATATGGTATGTCTGTATTATTATGACTATGGTCTCACTTTTTCCAACCCATAAAACTAGAGCTGACAATCCTAACCCATAGTTAGGAGGTTGAAATGCGTCATATTAAAAAAAAAAATGGGCAGATTTAGAGTGCTTCCTATTTGCCAATAGGTGCCTAAGATGTGCTCGCGTTAAAATATCCAATGGATCCACATAGACAATTGTTACGATAATACAAATGGACCTGGATTGAATGATCGTCTGTTTTTTAGGTTAACTTTTAAGAAAGTACTGCTATACCCTGATTTCTTATTGAAAATTTTACTATTCCCCAATGTTCGTGCATTGTAGGTTTTAGAAAAAATAAACAAAGAGCTAAAATCATAAATTAAAATACAAAAAAAAGTTGAGACTTCAAGTTAGAAGATAAATGGAGCTTTGGTTTATTTATTTGACCAAGTAGCATGCAGCCCATCAAAAAAAAAAAAAGTCATGGGTTTGGGGCCAAGGGTTTATCTTGCTAATTGGGCTTGATGAGTTATCCATTAATTTAACAAAGGCAGCTTTTGGCTGCGCTGAAGTCGAGAGAAAGCTGGCTAATTGGACCATACACGCAGACCAAGGCCACCAAAGATGGGTTGTCGGCTCGCCGGCCGGGAGCAAAAGGCCTTGTGACTGACTATGCACGCGGATCGAGGGAAGCAACACTCTTTGCAATCGACTGCTACTTTTGTTTGATTCCACTCAAGTAGTGACCTTGATGGCATTGAAGCTTTGGACCAAGGTAAAGCCCTCTCTCTAGGTGTTTGGAGTGCAACATTATCCGTTCAAAAAAAAGTATTGAGTTTGATGATTAATTGTCATCATCTCATAGCATCTTTATATATTCGGTAAAAAAATGTTAAAAGTCTGACTTTATGATTGAAGTGTCCATCGTTAATGTATGATAGACAATGTTATGTTTATATAGCTTACTAATGTATTTAACTAACTCAAATTATTATCGTTAATCAACATCATTCGTTAATCACTTAAAACCTAATCTCTCTCTCTCTAGAATCCCATCGGCTGCCGGAAGTGCTCGACGAGGGAGAACTAACCGGAATAGTGAGTGAGGATATCTCGGTTTCGCACCTTGAGGTCTCCTCTATCCCTATTTCAGTTCTGTTTCGATCTCCATTCGCCTTCTGGGGTCGGTTTTTTGTTGGTTTTCTCTGTCGTTGTAGTTTCGTTTCTGTTCCTTCCTTGTGCTTTCGGTGGCTCGACGACGACGGACTCTCGGGTTAGCGTGGGAAGTTTGTGTCGAACCAGCCTGTCGGCAGTGGTTTTTGATTTAACTTCTCTCTCTAATCGGTTTTTCCCGGTTCCATTCGCCGCTGTTAGTAGTTATGGAGGGTCCTACGTTCAAGGTGACTAAATTTTTCGTTTCGAATTTACCAGAGGGGTGCACCCCGTGGGAAGTGACCTGTTTCATGCGGAAGTATAGGGAGGTTATAAAGAGCTTCGTGGCCAAAAAGAGAGATAAGCTCGGGAACCGGTTCGGGTTTGTTTCTTTTAAGGCTGTTAAGAACTGGAAGGAGCTTGAGAAGAGCATTAACGGGGTTAACATGGGGGGATTCAAGTTGAAGGTGAATGTGGCTCGGTTCGCGGTGGAGAACAATGGTCTTGAACATGTGCAGGAGATAAAGATTCAACGCGAAGATTTAGGAGGATCGAGACCTCAGGAACACATGAAGTTCCCTGCTCAAAGAGATGTGAGGTCTTACAGGGATGTGGTTAACCCTGTGGCGGCCGGGGTGGGATCGTCGGGGCCGGATAGATCGACCGGAAGTTGTCACCAGGAGAAGGTACTGGAGGTAACGAATGAAGTTAACGCTTTCGCTGACTTACGTCGGAAGGCAGTGGTTGGAAGGACAATGGATTTGGACACGCTCATTTTTTTCGATCGTCTTCTCAGTATCGGTAAGGTGAAGTATGTCAAAATCCAGTACTTGGGGGGGGGGGGGGGGGTTGTCGATTCTAGTTTCTTTTGAATGCAGGGAAGAAGCTGAAGCTTTCTTAAACAACAAAGGGTTGTGGGGACCGTGGTTTTCAAAATTAGATTTGTGGGATGGTCAGGTTCTAGCGGTTGAAAGAATCGCTTGGCTGCGTATTCAGGGTCTTCCGCTGCATCTTTTAGATTCGGAGATTCTCAGGCTGGTAGGGAATATGTTTGGCAAACCGGTGTTCGTCCCTAAAGATATCGGGGGAGATAAGGATCTTACTGTGAAGTGTATGGGGGTTCTAGCTGGTCATGAGGCTAGGATTAAGGAGTTTGTGAGACTAAAATGGAAGGACAGATGGTTCAGATTATGGGTTTCAGAGGAAGAAAATGAGTGGGTCCCGGATTGCCTGAGTTCGCCGGCTTCGGAGAGCCATCCGGAAACGGAGTCGTAATCGGAGGTCAGGAAGGAACCGGAGAGGTAAAAGGAAGGTGGGGGAGATGAATCGGTGGATGAGGAGTTGCTTGCCGGTTCGGGTTCCAAGGTGGTTGGAGTAAATTCATTAAAGTCCTTATCTGGGAAGTTGGAGAATGATGCCAATTCCAATGTGGGTCCTAATGATGGGGAGGTTGGGAGTACTTTTTTTAATAGCTTTGGCAGTGGGGCAAACAGTAACATTAAAAGGAAAAAAACAAGTGGGCCTAAAGTTCCAAAGAATAGGAGGGGCATCCCTTTTACGTCCCCATTGGGCTCATCTGGCCTAGTTAGGCCCAAAAAAAGAAACAGGACTCAAGTGGAGAAGGATAGCCTTTTTGGGATGGATGAATTATCAAGTAACGGTCCTTACCCCTTCCAGGTCATGTCGGAGGCGAAGAGCGCTACTGTTGAGGCTGCTGTTTCAGGTGAAAAAAGTGGTTCTTTAGATCTAAACCGTGCGGCTTCGGTTCCTGTCGACGTCATTCAGAATGAGGAGGTGGTAAGTGGTTTCAATTTGGTCGATGAAGTGGCTGCGACTATTAATCTGGGGGCTCAACTTTTAGTGGATCTTCGGTACAAGGAAAACCTGGTGGAGGAGTCTATTGCAGGAGAAGGTATTAATGGTGTTATCCCATGAATTTTTTATCTTTGAATGTGAGAGGTATGGGGGGGTCATAAAGCTAGATGGGTGAGGTCTTTAAAATCAAAATATAGTGTCAATTTTTTCGCCATTCAAGAGTCTAAATTAGCGTTGGTGGAGGACTCGCTGTTAGCTAAAATCTGGGGGGATAAGGGTTTTAGCTCGGAATTTGTGGGTGCCTCGGGTCAGTCGGGGGGCCTGATATGTGTGTGGGATCCGACGGTTTTTATGGCAGATGATGTTGTTAAAGATAGGAACTTTTTGTTGATTAAGGGGGTTCTAAAGGGCTGTGGGTCTCGGCTGAGCATCTTCAATGTTTATGCTCCGCAAAGTATTTCGGCTAAAAAAGGCCTTTGGGATCTTTTGGAGGGGGTGGTTGATGGGCTTTCGGGTCTCTTTTTGTTGGCCGGGGATTTCAATGCGGTTAGGTACCCCGAGGAACGGAAGAATACGATGTTTAAGCCTCGGTGTGCTAGCAACTTTAACTCTTTTATTTTCAACTCGGGTCTTTTGGAGTATAAGATGTTTGACAGGCAGTTTACGAGATGGGTGGATTGTGGGAAGAAAATGAGTAAGATTGATAGGTTTTTGGTGAGCGCCGTTTTTTTTAGTAAATGGCCTACCGCATGTCTTCGTGCGTTGCCTAACCTTTTCTCGGACCACTGCCCGCTTTTGTTATCTACTAAAGACTCTAATTTTGGGCCGAAACCCTTTCGTGTCTTTAATTCATGGCTTGGACGGGATGGTTTTGAGGAGGTGGTTTGTAGTGCGGCTAATGACTTTTGTGGAAGCGGGCCTCCGGATATAGTGTTATGCAATAAGCTTCGGTTTGTTAGGAACCGGATCAAACTTTGGAGGGATGAAATGAAGGAAAAAGAAGAGGGAGATATTTCTATGGCTAAATCCGACCTGTATGATCTTGAACTCATTATGGAGGAGAGGGATTTGGAGGAAGAGGAGGTTTGGGCCATGTCAGAAGCCAAGAAAATGATTGAGGAATTTGAAATTAATTTGTCTAATGATATGAAGCAGCGGTCGAGGGATAAATGGTTAAGGGATGGGGATGAGAATTCTAAATATTTCCACTCTCTGGTAAATAGAAGGAAGGCCAATAATGGGATTTTTGGGTTGTCCATTGATGGCGTTTGGTGTGAGAAGCCTAGTCTTATTAAGAAGTTTGTGTTCGAGTTTTTCAGGGTCAAATTCAAAGAATCGGCGGTGTTGAGGCCCATTATAGAAATGGAAAATTGTAAGTGTCTTTCGGCCGAGGATGGTGCTTTCCTTACGGAGAAGTTTAGTCGTGAAGAGATTAAGAAGGCGGTTTTTGAGTGTGGGCCCGATAGGGCTCCTGGGCCGGACGGTTTTAATTTCAGGTTTTTTAAACATTTTTGGAGGTTGTTTGAGACTGATTTTGTGAACATTCTAGAGGAGTTTTATTTCACAGGTAAGATTAATCGGGGGTGTGCCGCTTCCTTTATCGCGCTTATTCCCAAAAAGAAAGATCCGGTAGGTTTGGGTGATTATCGGCCGATTAGCTTAGTTGGAGTGGTAAATAAGGTAATCTCGAAGATTCTGGCTAATCGAATGAAACTGGTTCTTGGGAGTGTGATTTCGGAGTCTCAATCGGCATTTTTGAAAGATAAATTTATTCTTGACGGACCTCTTGTGGTTAGCGAGATTCATACTTGGTTGAAAAAAAGCAAGAAAAAGCCTTCGTTTTAAAGAGTGACTTCGAGAAGGCGTATGACAATGTGAATTGGAATTTCGTGGTAGGGGTTTTGGAGCAGTTAGGATTCCCGTCAAGGTGGTGTGCTTGGGTTCACGGCATCCTCTCTTCGGCTAGAGCTTCGGTTCTAGTTAACGGTTCTCCTACGTTCGATTTCCCTTGCTTTAAAGGGATGAGACAAGGGGACCCGTTATCTCCGTTTTTGTTTCTTGTCGTTATGGAGGCGTTATCCTATTTTATTGATAAAGCGGTAGCAGAGGGGTGTTTAAGGGTATCTCGTTGCCGAATGGTGGGCCTTGTGTCTCCCACCTTTTTTTACGCGGATGATGCTATTATAATGGGTGACTGGTTTGTCGAGAATATTCTTAATGTAATCCGGGTTTTGAGATGTTTCCACATTTGTTCGGGTTTGAGAATGAATGTCAATAAGTCTAACATTTACGGCATAGGGGTGGATCAAGAGGAAGTGGAGTTGGTGGCTAACTCTATTGGATGCAATGCTGACAATTTTCCCTTTAAATACTTGGGTATTACGGTGGGAGCTAATATGAACAGGATTTGTAATTGGAGGCCGGTGTTTGAGGTGTTCGAGTCGAGACTTTCCCTTTGGAAGGCGTCGGTTCTATCTCTGGGCGGTAGAGTGACGTTAGTGAAGGCGGTGTTGGAAAGTCTTCCGAATTATTTCTTTTCCTTATATAAGGCCCCGGTGCGTGTGGTTAAGGATTTAGAAAAATTAATTAGAAGGTTTTGTGGGGTGGCAATAATAATGATGGTGCTAAGCTTCATTGGGTGGCGTGGGATCGTATTGCTTCGCCGGCATGGGCTGGGGGGATTGGCATGTGTAGTCTTGGGATCATTAATAAAGCTCTCCTTGCTAAATGAGGTTGGAGATACAAGAATGAGAGCAAAAGTTTTTGGGTCAAAGTGATTAACGCGCTTCATCGTCATAAGTTTTGTTGGGAATTTTTACCGTTCAAGTCTTCTCTTAACGGGGTGTGGAGGAATATTGCTAAGGTTTGTTCGAATCAGGTTGGAGACAATCATTCTTTAAGTTGCTTCATGCGTGGGGATCTAGGTAATGGGAGGGAGTTAATGTTTTGGCTGGATCCATGGTTGCTTCCGACCCCGTTGAAAGACGAGCTGCCTTCTTTGTTCCGTTTAGAAGCGAAGAAGTTTTGCAAGGTCAAGGATCGGATGGTGCGGCCTGTCTCCAATCCGGACGGAAAATGGGAGTGGCGGTCTGTTCCTAACTCGAGCTCGGAGTTGGCTGAATGGAGCAAGTTGTGTGCGTTGTTACAATCGGTTGATTTAGTGGATAGAGCCGATACATGGTTGTGGTCCGGTGTTGGGTCGAACGGGTTCTCGGTTGGTGCGGTGAAGAGGTTGTTTTTCGTCAATTTGGATTTTAGTTCTCGGTTTGTTTAGGATTGGTGTAAATGGCTGCCAAAGAGATGTAATCTCTTTGCGTGGCGAGCCGAGCAAGACAGGATTCCGACTAGGGAGGCGTTGAAGAAGAGGGGAGTTCAGGTTGAAGACGATAGTTGCCCGCTTTGCAACCTGGAGGTAGAGTCGGTTGACCATTTATTCACTTCGTGTGGAGTCACTTCGGTCATTTGGCAGAAGGTCCAGGCTTGGTGTAGGTCTTCTAATCTGTTCGTCTTTTCGTTTCGGGACATTCTTGAGGTTCACAAGTGGGTGGGCCTGGATGGGCATAGGAAGGATGTGTTCCATGGAATTTCAATTCTTACTTGCTGGATGATATGGAGAGCTAGAAATGATTTGATTTTTTCGGGAAAGCCGTTTAGGATAGAAAAGGTTTTTTGTGATATTAGATCTATGGGTTATATTTTGTATAAAAATAGATCTAAGGATAGAGGTATTTCTTGGGAGGATTGGTGTAAATTTGTAATTATGTAATAGGGGTTGCTTGGTTTGGGTTTGGGCCGCTCGGTTTCGAGCTGGTTTGTTTTTGGTTGAATGAAGTTATCGTTTCAAAAAAAAACTAACTCAAATTATTAGTATTGCTACCAAACTTGAAGATGAACATGATTGTATTTTTATTATTTCATATGTTTGTATGTTGTTTGTTCGTGTCCCCTGCTTTAATTGTAATTGAATTGGGTAACACTAGTTTAATTTTAAAATTAATCAAATACTTTTGTATTACTTTTCACACTCGAATGCAACGTGTAATACTAACCAGGGGCGCAGGATAAGTGGGGCGGGGAGGGGCGCCCGCCCCCTGAATTTTTCGCTCAGTAGTGTTATATATGTAGTTTTCGTATAGAAATTTTTTGGTATATACGTTTTCGCCCCCTGTTTTCGAGGGCAAGCTTCGCCACTGATACTAACTCCATGTTATTCGTGGATACGACACCTTATTTATCCTAGCTATCTGGACTTATTGTGTTTTTTGAAGACTTGACGACAGCGGTCAATCCTCTCTCCCTTGTTGATGTCACATGTAAAGAAAAAGGAATCACTAGAAAACCCTTGGTGGATTACAATGTTCTCATGACAGAGTTCTCACTTGTTACCCCTCTCCCTCTCTTTCTCCTGGCACCTCTTAATCTTAGACCACCATTCTGATACCCCACTCATAACAGCCTCATTGTCCATGATTAGTCCTTACGCCTCTGTAGCGACAATAGCAACCGCAATTGTAGTTGTCGAGAAAATTCCAAGTTTTGAGTCGCTTTTCTGATCCGAACTTTAAGTAACTTTTTTAATTTCAGCAACACATGCATAATTATATGAAATCTTAGACCACCATCATGGATACATTAGAAACACCTTAGTATAGGTTGCTTTAACTTCCAATTGTAGCGAATTAGTCCAACCTTTAATAATCAATACCTCTGTTTCCAAGTAATAGCGATGATTTTTATATTTACTGAAGTAAAATTGTAAAATTTCGAAATGGATTATGTTTTGTCAACACCTCATTAGTCTTATAAGGTTGTGTTGTTTATCTGGAAAAAATAGAAATTAATTTTATTAAATGATACCTAGCTATATAAATTGAATCTACAACCTTTAAATCAAACATCTAAATTAAAATGGAAAATTTTCAACTTGTATTATTTTATTTTTATATCTGAAGATGGAGATCCTAAATTACCAATCGCTTATCTTTCAGTAATTGACAATGCCTTTTGAATGTGTGGTCCTTTTGGGTACAAAGTTATTCCTTTTACTTTTTTTTTTCTCGAGTACCTTTCAATTTACTACACGGTCATATCTTTTATGGGCAAACAATTTTAAAGTTGTGTTTATATTTTTTTAAATACTTAATTTAAGTTAATTATTATTTTACTTTAAAAAAATAAAGCAATTGTTTTGGTTTTCAAAAGAAAAAAAACAAATAATAATAGTTTATAAGTGAACCTTAGTCACTAAATATAACCAGTAAGCTAGTCAGGGGCGTAGCTTTCAAGGGGCGACGCCGGGGGGGGGGGGATCCCCCGAACTTTTCGCTCAGTAGTGTTATGTATGTACGTTTCGTATATAATTTTTTAGGTATATAGGTTTTCGACCCCCCGGTTTTATAAAAAAAGTTACTTATATAGAATTTTTAGGTTCGGTGACTTCCGACCCCCGGTGGAAATTTTCAAGCTCGTCTCTGAAGCTAGTAATGTGAAAGCAGGTTTGACGAAAAAATTCAACTTCTTATATACATTTTTCAGGTGGTTCTAATGTGTTCTGGTTAGTTAATTAATGATAATTTTGGGTTTATAAAATAACTTTTTAACTTTGTAATGAGTTTATTTAAAAAGTAAATTGCCAAAATCGCCCCTTAGGTTTGGGTATGTTTATCAGTTTCATTCAAAACAACTTTTTTATATCATATTGTCCTTCCCCGTCGGCGACGGCCAAAACCCAATTTTTCTCCTTTTCTTCGATCCCAAACCCCGAAGCCCCCATTGCCAAGCCATGATAAGCTTCATAGATGCACCCCAAACCTACCAAAGAGTTTTGTGAGGTGCGGGTAAAGATGGAACTCATATGTGGCTATAGATGGAGGCAAGATATGTATGTAGGTACATATGCATGGGATCTAATTGCGTGTATGTGGCTAGGACGTGTATGTATGAATGTGTTAGTATATAAAACACGTGAGTGAATGAAACTTGTTTGTATTAATGTGTTAGAATATAAACCACTCGTGCATAAATAGACAAGAGTAACTCAACAGAGTTCTTTAGCAACTTTGTTTAGCTGTGCTGAAAAGCCCTTTAGCCAGTTTAGTTTTAATTTTTTTCTTGGTTCATAAGCCGGTTCAAAACCTAACCAAAGCGAAAAAATTGGTTTTTGTTATGATTATGGTTAAAAACCAAACCGAGCCACCCTGTGCACGTCCTTAAAATCACCAACCTAAATATTGTGTTCATTGCCGCATCATGCGAACACAACTCTAGTAAGATATAACATATATTGCGTTCACTGTCGCATCATATGGACACCACTAGTAAGATATATCATATAAGAAGTCATATAAATTCATAACAAAAATAAATAAATAAATAATGTACATGGGCACATGGCAATTTCTTTTACAAATAAACAATAATATTCAAATGAGCAATTAGGGATATGTAGTATATAGACTTAATTAGGGATATGTATGTTAGGACCGAGACTACTGTCCGAGCGCCTGTAGGGGATACTGAGTCTTTCCCGGTGGAGGTAGGACTACACCAAGGATCTGCTTTGAGCCCTTTTCTATTTGCAGTTATCCTAGATGAGTTGACAAAGTCAATTCAGGAGGTTCTTCCGTGGTGCCTGCTTTTCGCAGATGATATTGTGTTAGTTGCTGATAGTAAACATAGCCTGAATGTGAGGTTAGAACAGTGGCGAGCAGCTTTAGAGGGCAGAGGTTTAAGGATTAGTCGTTCTAAGACTGAGTACCTATATTGTGACTTTAGTGGAGTAGACAACGTTGAGGACATCCAGATCACCATTGACGGTCAAGTGGTTCCGCAGGTTAATAAGTTCAAGTATCTAGGATCGTTTGTTCAGAGGGATGGGGAGATAGATAGTGACGTTGCCCACCGCATCCAAGTTGGATGGTGTAGGTGGAGAGCTGCCACTGGGGTATTGTGCGATAGAAGGTTCCCAACAAAATTGAAAGGGGAATTTTATAGAGTTTCAATAAGACCTGCTATGTTATACGGAACCGACTGTTGGGCCATTAAGGAAGTACAAGCACGCAAGATGGAGGTGGCAGAGATGAGAATGCTAAGATGGATGTGTGGGCACACAAGGTTAGACCGGATAAGAAATGATGTTTTTAGGGAGAGGTTAGAAGTAGCTAGTATATCAGATAAGATAAAGGAAGGAAGATTGAGATGGTTTGGGCATGTGAAGAGGAGGCAGACAATAGAGCCAGTTAGAGTAGTTGAAACTCTCTTGGTGGAGGGGAGGAGGAGTAGAGGCAGACCCAAAATCACTTGGGATGAGCGGATTAGGCAGGATTTGAAAAAATTGCACGTCTGATAACATGGTCCATGATAGGAGCTCGTGGAGACGGAGGATTAAGGTTAAAGATTTCTAGGAGAGGGTTCAATAGTGTTTTTAGGGGAAGTGTATCGTCGTAGATATGTATCTATTTGTATAGGCTGTTTGTGTTGTTATATTTGTCTTGTTTACCATGCACTCTTTTACCACTCATGGTATCTTGGTAGCTCCATACACACACACACATACACCTCATGTTCTCTATTTTTTTTCTCTTTCTTTCCTGGGTGTTTTAGAGCCGAGGGTCTCACTGGAAGCAGCCTCTCTATCCCTAGGGATAGGGGTAAGGTGTGCCTACATCCCACCCTCCCCAGACCCTACCAATAGCTCTGCTATTTGTGGGATTTTACTGGGTATGATTGATTGATTGATTGATTCAAATGAGCAAACTAGCGAAACATACATAATACATAACACATAACTAGGGGTTGTCTACACAAATGGTTCTTTCCTCGAAGTCTTGTTGTGTAAATATAAAATGATAAAAATATTCCATTTTGGAACCTTGTAGTAATTTTATCAAAAGATAATTACTCCACTTGTAATCTAAGAAATAAATGCCCCAGAAACATTGAATTCATAAAAGTATACATTTGTCATTTGAAAAACTGAAGCATTTTCAGTCTATATTGAGTATCTGGTCTGTTAACTGGGGAGCAAAATCATACAAAAAAGAAAAAAAAAAAATTAGACTCATAAGGATTAGTCAATTGCCGTTAAAAAAAAATAAGGATTAGTCAATTAATTATCACTCTGTTTTTAATAATTGAAGCAACCCTATAACTACGACTGAACACCCTCAGATTTTTTCTAAATTATTAATTTGTTTATTTATACAAATTTAATTAATAACGGTGGTGGTAATCAGTTTGGACGTACATAGTGCATTTATCTGCTTGTACTTTGCATGTTTACCGGTTACCACCCAAAGTAGGACCATTTCCTTTTCATCATACCCTTGAATTAATTTTTTTTTTTGAGAAAATTGCTAAATTCGTCAAATTGCTAGATCAGTCCAAAATCAAGATTTGTGGCTAAAACAGTCCAAAATCAAGATTTGTTTTGCTAATACAGTCCAAAAAACAAACGCCGTTAAATTAGCCTTGTTTTGTTTTGCTAAATTCGTCCCTGAGGTTTTACACAAATTGCTAGATCAGTCCAAAATCAAGATTAGTTAAATGAACGAACATGAACAGATGTCTCGTTCGTTCAATTGTGTTCGTGAACGTTCGGTAAGGTGTTCGTGAACGTACCTTTCTGGTATTCCATCACCCCGTCCATTCATCCTCATGTTCCAAATGCAAGCAACAGCATGCCTACATGGCATGGCAGTTGAAATGCTAAAAATGTTTTCTTTAGGTGTCCCGCCTTGGTTCTAGCATAACCATTACGGATATGATGTACATGGGAGGTTTTTTGTTGATGTGGATAATATGATTTTTTACCCTTTTAAGTACAAACTCATATTATTTTTATACTGTGTTGTAGTAAATGTGAAAAGTGAAAAAATAGCGAGTCACGTAGGCTGTATAGGATATTACCTTTCACACTCACCTATGTGTTATGGATTATGTGAAATGTGAAATATGGTGACGCTCACCTATGTGTTATGGATTATGTGAAATATGGTGTTGGGTGGAAGTGACTCTAAATAATATGGTTATACTTCATTTATTATTCGAAAAAATACAAGTTACACAACTATCTTGGCCATGAAAGAAAATGCAATCTATAGCAGTTTTGGTACCAGAAAGTTGTTGGAACCTAACACTTTGTCGAAGATTGTAATGCAATAGGGATGAAGGTGAAGCCCAGCTGGTGAAGAAACAAGCCCACGTATGTAGGGCTGTAAACGAACACGAACAAGGCCTTGTTTGTGTTTGTTCGTTAAGGAAATAAATGTGTTCATGAACGGTTCATGAACACTTACCGAACGAGATTTTATGTTCGTGTTCGTTCATTAAGGAAATAAGCGTGTTCGCGAACGGTTCACAAACACAAACGAATTTGGCGAACTCGACGAAGGATAAAGATAGATGGCCTAGAGAGTAGCACTTGAACTTGAATCCCTTATTGTGGAACGGAGGTCGATTGTATTCGCCGATGTAAATAATGATAAATGAAAGGGAAATGGTGCATAAACAAGGTGAAAGAGGGTTTCCTGGTTTAATTGTTAGGGTAATAAAATAAATAAAAGTTTAATAATATAAAAAGCACACATAAAATATATGTAAGTACAAAGATCTTCAATTAAAACACAAACATACGAACATAAACGAACGCAAATCAACGAATGTTCACGAACACGTTCACCTTACCGAATGTTCACGAACACAATCGAACGAACGAGACCTCTGTTCATGTTCGTTCATTTAACTAATCTTGATTTTGGACTGATCTAGCAATTTGTGTAAAACCTCAGGGACGAATTTAGCAAAACAAAACAAGGCTAATTTAACGGCGTTTGTTTTTTGGACTGTATTAGCAAAACAAATCTTGATTTTAGATTGTTTTAGCAACAAATCTTGATTTTGGATTGATCTAGCAATTTGTGTAAAACCTCAGGGACGAATTTAGCAATTTTCTCTTTTTTTATGACACATTCTATACACACCTCTATAATCTTATTTTCACATCTTTAGTGTATACGAGCCGTATAAGGTTATACGGCCCGTATAGAATGATTTTGCACAGAAATAAATGCACTGTAATCTTTTTTTTTTTCCATATATACGGGTCGTATAACATTATACGAGCCGTATACATGTTTATACGAGCAATATAATGTTATACAGCCAAATGTGTTTATTTTTGTAAGGTTTGATAAGATTTTTGGGTTTTAAGATCTGTATGCGGGCCGTATAATGCTATAAGGCCCGTATATAATTTTTTTTGTGTGAAACTAAACAATCGTTTAATAAATTTTAGTAATTCTTCAGATAAAGTTTTTCAGTATCCGGAGTTTGTTGGGTTGTTTGTAGCTAGGGTTCAGAATGGTTGAATATGGTGATATTAGAACACTGTACACTGCATGTAAACACAGTGGCTTTGTGATGCAAGGATCTTCGAATGTGGTATGTACGTTAAAGTTCATTAAATGATAATGTTATTCGTTTGTTAACTACCAGATGGAGTCCTTTCGTGGTCTAATCATACCAACTATGTAAGAGAGAGAGAAAGACCTTTAAGTACGGATCCTACAGCTGCATTTGAAACAAGAAGTCCAACAATTCGTTCATTATCTGTTGTTGTCTCAATGCCCACAACACGCAGTCGTTGATGGGCTTTGCGGGCATGTTGTTTAATAAATTTTAGTAATTCTTTAGATATTGTTTTCAGTATCCGGAGTTTGTTGGGTTGTTTGTAGCCAGAATGCTTGAATATGGTGATATTAGAAAAGGAAAAACACTACCATAAGTGAACCCTCCAGAAGAAATCGCAGGCTAATACATAAAAATATATATAACGAGTTATCGTCTTCCGAATCAGAGGAAGGTTTCAAACATTCAGAAATTCACCAAAATGATATTGAAATTTGTGAGCCTTCAAATTATTCTCGGAAACATGAAAGAAGACCACTTCACGAAAAAAGTTTCTTAAAACACAAGTAAGGACGATATAACTGTATATATATATATATTATATATACAGGTTTCAATGAAAAAAGTTTCCACATTGTCGCAACCCCCGGCCCCTATCTCCTAGGAACGGGCGGTCGCGAGCCAGTTTTGGTGGTATCGGTTGTTTAATCATTTTGGCAGCGGAAATTTCATTAGCACCGTAGTTAGGAAATATTTTATCAGAGTAAAATACCACACTTTTATAATATTAAACACATGGGAAATTCCCAAGTTTCCATTACACTTATTTTTATAGGGATAAGCCCTATTTTATTTAAATAAAAATATATCTTTATTTAGGTAACTTTTATAGCCATTTTTCTAAGCCTTCAGTGCTCTCCAGCTGGCTTCTATTTAGCTTTCACATTTTGTTACCTGAAACGCGTTTAAAAAACATTTGTCCGTGGGAAATACTGGTGAGTGAATCCCAGTTTAATCAAAACAGTTTTATCAGTCTACAGTATTGAGGGCGATCTCGCAATTACATTTGTTTCCATCTACTTTAATTAGCACCCACGGTACTGTCAACCCGACTTGTGGTCATGTTACTACTCACAATGTAGTAACAAATTTTGTATACAAAACCCCAACATACCAACGATAATTGTAGAATACAAATACTCAATCACTGTTTAATATAATGTTAATTATGTGAGGTTTTGTAAAAACAATTTGCAAAAAGAGAGATTACTCACACTGCTGCCTTAGGGTTTTCCTTTAGGATTTCCTGATGATTATCTATTAATTACACAATGCACACGTGTTAGTATAATAACCCAATATTTACATTAGTAATACCCTCCCCGAGACAGAATTCCAACGACTACGTCGGGCAGAACCACGACAGCCGTTACGGAACCCTAGATCAATCGGGCAGCGTATCTAATACGTAACCGGGGGTTATGATACTTACATCGAGGCAGAGCTTCGCCATTTAGGGGGTATAATACCCGGTATAATAATTTCTATTCAGAAATTGAGAGAGATGTGTGAGATTTGAACGAAAACAACTGAAGCTCATCGATCCTATTTATAGTGCCTAACTGACACTTTTTTCGCGGCCCGCGACAGAAACAGAGGAAGGCTTCGTGGCCCGCCAGAGACCTAGAGGCAGGAATGGGTTGATAAGTCATCGACACGTGTCAGCCTAAGGTTACGCCGGGTGTTTGAGCTGTCGCTCCCCGCGGAGATCTTAGTGATCTCGTTCGCGGCCCGCGAGCGACTTGTGGATTTTGTGTTTAATTTTATTTTTATAAAATTAAAGGTATTCGGGACCGGTTTTCGTATACGGGGTATATTTTAGGACATGTAGGGGTGTCAGGGGTGTTTTAGGAAGGTTGTTATATTTTGGGTATAACTCCTGAACTATTTAATAAAATATATAATGCACTCGTGTTAAGTATAATAACCCAATTTCACTTTATCCCTACGTCACGAGACAGATCCCCAACGTACTTAGTCGGGCAGAGCCTTGACATGCGTTAGTGGGTCCTAAATCAATCAGACAGGGTATTGACTCAGTGATCAGGGGTTACAACACTTAAAATGGGGCAGAGCTTTTGAAGTATTAGAGGTATAATACTTAACAAAGAAATAGGCTATAGAAAAGAATACAGAGGGAGGACGAGAGAGATTGAGGATGAGCAATTGAAAATGTGAAAGCTCGTATCCTTTTTATACTTGAGCTAACTTGGTGGCTACGAAAAGCATTTAAATGCTTCCTGATCTTGAACGTAAGCATGCATACGTAGACATTACAAATTCAAATGTTTAGTTTGTTGATTTTTATTATTATTTTATTTATTTATTTATTTTCTTTTGATTTCATGTACATAAAACAAACGTGCACTTAATTTCAACTATTTTTATTTATTTATTATTATAATTAATTCAACTGCTTCACCTATGTGGCGCGTATAATTTCTAAAATATGACATTTTACAAAACAATGAATATGTTTTTAGAACGAGAATAATCTTATCTACATTTTGAACCAAGTTTCATTAAAAACGGAGTAAGTTATAATGTATTTTTATAATTTAATTATTAAATGGTTCCTAGGCCGTCGAGGTACTTCATATTTTTAACAGTCAACTTATCCGTGATCTACCCGTTTAATAATATAAGTTTTTATATACTTTAAATTTTATAAAAACAAATTTTGGAACTGTTACATCCTCCCCACCTTGTTTTAAATCTCGTCCTTGAGATTTATTAAAATATGGAGGAATACTTTTAGTTTGTCACTGATCCTAGTTCCTAAGTATATTCCGGTCCTTGCTTTGAATTCCACATTACTTTGACCAGAACTATTCTCTATGCTTTGAGATTCTTACTTTTAATTTGTATGATCTTTTAATGGATTTAAAATTTTCATTTACCTCTAGAACTTTGAAGAGGTACAACTAAGGATTTATCAGCTAGGTATTTTCTTAAATTATATATCATGTATTCCTGTCATTCCAAATTAATTTAATGATTCCGAATGGTAAATCTTAGTAGAATTATAGAGGAAGAGAGTTCTTGTAAGTACATCTAGTCGTGGTTACTCTTATCTTCTCAAGAGCTCTTAATGAAGGTAAAACGACTCTCATTAGCGTAAGTTTTTAAATGTTTTGTGTCTTAGCACAACTTTTAGTTACAGGCTTCCTAATGCATTAATAATCGCAAAGGGAATTCTTATACTTTCGATGGCGTTCCAACTTATAGGGTTCCTATCGTTCATCTTGTCGCACGAGTTACGAGACTGATGATCAAACGAAATAGTGTTTGATATCGGAATTATAGACGTATACGAAAGATTCCTAATAAATAAATCTAAAATTATCATTGACACACCTGTTTGTGATTTATCCCTAATTATCAATCATTATGGCTTTTCGATTTCCTTATAGATATACATATCTATATAATCATGTATTTCACATACTTGTAATATACACACCATTTATAAGGTCAATGTATTTAACAGATTCATATTTCCAAAAACAGGTCATTGTACTATTTAGGGAATTTCATTAACATAACATATACCCCATCTCACCCGGTCTCGCCGGAGAGGTACCCCCATCTTACACGGACAAGCTGGAGAGTCTACTACACCATACTCAGTCTTGCTGGAGAGGTAATTATCATTGTATTTCCATTAAATAGAATTTTCTCAAATCATCATTTTTAAAAATGCATCATTCTTTATGGCTTATATCAAGAAACAAGGAAGTCAATATTCTCATGATGGATCATATTCTAGAACCGAGTAGTGCTAATAAACAAGAAATAACAGTGGCCAGGTGTTATCGCTTATTTATCGTACTTGCACTGTTCTAGTCATCATCCTCACGGCATACTAACATCCATCACACTTTATTTACACAAATAATTAGCCTATTTTGAAGCTTATACTAAGGCATTTTTCTTAGATTCAAGCCTAAATACTATCCTGGTTGTTACCAGTAAAGATCAATCTCCTAACTCTTTTGTTTAAGCATAGATATTATTTTGGTTGTAACGTTCTTTTGTTTGAAAAATGGAGTTTTGACAAAAATGCCATTGTCTTTATTGATACTAAGGTTAGGTTCGATGTGATGAGTATTCTTATGGCTAACTCTATTCATGTTCGTATTAGATTCTGTTGCAAGGAACGTTTTATGTGGTATTTTCAAAACATAACACATTTCATGATTCATCTTTATAATGACTTTATGTTTTCATATGAATCACTAGTGATATATTCTCTTTGTTTACCTTTAGAAGATATTTGATTATTATATTGTATATATCACCAAGAAATGTATATATTTATTATTTGGAAACATAAAATTACAAATGTTAGGATCTGAGTTTGATTGATTGTGATTTTGTTTAACAAAATGAAGATGAAATTGTATTAAGTGCAGCGGAATTAAGATGAAATAAACTTTCAACACAATCAAACGAGAGAACAATTCTAAGCACACATGTTTGACATCAAACCGAATGATTGTATTTATTACAATCAACGATTACAATTGCATGCATGCAAAAGTCTCCCCCTCAGCCTGAGCTCACAAGATTGCTTGTACAGAATGACAGAGATGGAAAGAGCTGATGAAACAGTACACAGTGATGCTCTATTTATAAGTACAGAGCAACCACTGTGGCATCTTGGCTGACGTCACCATGAAAGTGACATCTAACCTCCTAACAACCTCTAACTACTGCTTAATACAAACACTATTGTTAAACAACTGATTACAATACAAAATACAAAGACAAACTAAAGTACTGCTTCTTCATACCACTGCTTCAGCCCTAGCAGTGTTTTGGTCTTCAGCAGCACTTGAGATAAGACAGTAGATTGAGCATCAGTACTTAGTCTTCAACAGTCTTTGGTTAACCATCAGTTGTTGTAGACTATCAGTAGTTGTAGTAGAACAGTTGATAGAAGGAATCAGTTGCTAGGTCACATTTCAAGGGGAAAGACTGATGCAAGCAACTGTTTATTCTGGATCCACTGCCCTGATCCAGTTTTGGCTTTATACCATTTGTTCCTTTATAGGGTTCAATCCCAACAATCTCCCCCTGGAACAGATGATGCCAAAACTCTTCATTATTCTGGATCTTTATTGCCTCATCAAAAGTTCCCTGACTTGTCCTTTGAATTGTAATTCAAAGTCCATGGCACTTGTATCATCCTTATCCCTACACAGTTTAAGCTCAAGGAGATCTTGTAGATATTTAACATCCAGGCCCAGTGCTTGTTCCCTTGATATGTGCTTCACTTCCCCATTGGATCTGAGCAATGTCAATACGTGGGTCTGTTTGTCAGATTTACTCTTTAGTATCTTTGAATTCCATGGGTTTCTAGGGAGAGGTTTATTTGTTGATGAGTTTGGAGATGGAGGCCTGGTAATGACTGCTTGGGCAGAGTTTGCAGCCTTTGCCAATTTAGGGTTTTCAGCAATTATTTGTTGAAGGACCATCTTTATGATGTAATCCCCTTGTGCTTTATCTGCTGCTTTTTCTTCATCCATCTGCTTTTGTTTCCTTCTTTGATAAAGGATGGAAGGAGTGGAGCAGTGGATCTCCTGATTTGTAACTTTTGTGGTCTATCTGGAACCACTGTTTCAGGATAATCAGGCTTTTGAGGAACCTTTGGATTTTTCTTTCTCAATTCTTCCAGCTTTTTGTAACTAGTTATGACTTTATCTTCTGACCATCTTGTGACCTGATTCCTTGACCCAAAATCAGCTGTTATCAGCTCTTCTTTCATTCTCTTCAATCTCAAAGCTTTTTCAGGTACATTCTTCTTGTATTTGGACCAGACAGGAGGAGTGTATATTCTTTTCTCTTGGTTCATCTTTTGGATTCTTTCTAACTCCTCTTTAAGCTCACCAATGGTCCATTCTTTATATTGAGCTTTTTCTGCCTTGTATTTCTTGAAAGCCATGATGTGATCAATATAATCTTTTCTCAAGCTTTCATCATCTCTTTCTGATAATTTTTTACAGTGGTCTTTTGAAAACTGCTCCAAAGTTCTGACCTGGGTTAGCAGATATTGATAGTTCCTTTGGATTTCTTTGTCAGATTTTCATGCTGTATTTATTTTGGACATATCCTCAGCTTGTTGAGCTTTTAACTGCAGATATTCTTCTATGTTGTTTGGCCTTGGATATCCTTGAAGAGATGGTAACTTCCTTTTGGCAGGGTCATCTTCAGTATAGAAGGATTTTATCTCTTCTCTTAGTGCTGGAAGATCTAATGGGTATTGGACACCTGCAAGAGTTATGGCAGAGTTTGGATCATGAGCTTTGACAGAAGATAATGGAACATGATTTGGTATGGTAACAAGGTTCAGAGGTTGTGAAGATGTTGGAGGTGGTGAAGAGTCATCATCAAGTATAATTCTTCTCCTTTTTGGTTTTGGAGAAGTTGGTGGTGGATCAGTGGGTTGAGTGGCAGTGATTTGAGTGGTAGGTGGTTGACTAACAGCTGTTGAAACAACTGGTGTTTCAACCACTATTGTCGTTAAAACAGATGATGTGTCATCTGAAGTCTTCTGCTTTTTAGCCGGTGGTATTTGTGATGTGGCAGTGGGTTGAATGGTTGTTGTTGTGGTGGTGAGGACAGTGGTTGGGTTGATGTGGCAGTTGTTGGGTTAACATCTGCTGAAACCACTGAAGTATCAACAACTGTTGATACAACAGGTGTCTCAACATATGTTGGCTTAGAGTTTTGATGAGGGGAGCTTTTGGGAGGTTTAGGAGTGTGTTTTGTTATTCTGGAAGGTGTGGATTTGGGTTGCCTTGTTTTTCTAACAGGCCTTCTTTTTTATTTAGGACTTTCTTCATCCTTGGGCTCAGAAGTACCCTGCTCTTCCTTTTGCATCAAAACTTTCTTTTCCTTTTCAAACCTTGAATTCCCTTTTGCCTCCATATCCCTTTTTAACCTTGCTTTTTCATCAGCAATGGCATTTAGGGTTACATCAACCTTTTTGGAACCATCTGGTTTAGGGATGTCTGCAAGCATACTAGAATTATCTGGTGCAATATAAAGACCATCTTCATATCCCTTTTTCTTAAGCTGCTTCAATTTCACCCCCTTTTTGGCATCATTGGGTGGAGGATTATCAATAAAAACTATTGTAGGAGGAGCAGAACCAGTGGTTTGTAGTAAATGGGCCTTGATTGCCTTAATATCTGCTTGTGTATCCTTAAACCTAGCTTCCATCAAATTTCTGATCTTTTGAACTTGAATTTCATGTTGCTGATCAGCATATTCTCTTTGTGTATGGAGCATAGGTTGAAATAAACTCCAGAGCTCAGCAGCAGTGGGAGTAGATAATGGAGCAGATGTTGCAGCTGGTGCAGCAGTGGGTGTTGCCTTTTGTGCTTGTAACAACTGTTGCAACATAGACTTGATGTCTGCAACAGATGTTTCAATGGTATCAACCCTCTCCGTCAATTCATTATATTTAAAACCATCACCCAAATTAATGGGATCATCTGATTTCCCACCGGCAGTGGTTGTATCAGCAGTTGACTTAGGGAAAGTTTCCCAGAAGTCATCCACTGATGCCCCTTTGTCTTGGTACTGGGGTCTTCTTCCTTCAGCACTTGATAGCTTTTTGATTGACCCAGTGGTTGGAATGAACTCACTAGTAGATATCAGAGGTGCTATAGAAGGAATTGCCTTCAAGGGAGTCTGATTGATGAAACAACTGGCCAAATGTAGATATGTTGATCCAACACTTGTAGTTGCTGCTCCACTTGAACTACTGACAGGAATTACTGGTAATTCCTGCAGTATAACCTCCTCAGTTGTTGGTGGGTTAACAGGGATAGAAGCACCAGACTCAGTCATTTGTTGTGGTATATTTTCATGGACATAGAGAATAACTGACTTGTGTCTGGGCAATATCAACTGCATCCAACAAAGGTAAGATTTGTGGTGGTATTTGGGTTGTGAGGATGGGTGTAGAAAGCGAATTTGCCCCGGGAGGTGGGCTGTGGATGATAGAATCAAGTGATTCTAGAGCATCATAACGTGGTATCCCTGTGCTTACAACCTGATCCTTTTGTGAGGATGCAGGAGGAGTGTTAGGAAAGGGTGGAGATCTTTCTTCCATCTGCTGTGAGGAAGTAGCAACAGTGGTTTCTGGTGACTTTGGTGATGTCACAGGTAGTTGCTCTGGGATCTCATCTTCCAGAGTTACCTTTTTACTAGGTTTGGGGCTTTGTAGATTTTTTCTTTGTTGGCTTTTTGGTGGTTTTAGGTGTGGGTTTCACAACAGTGGTTTTTCTACTGTGATCACCTTGAGCAGTGGGCTCAACAGCAGGTGCCTGAGGAGCAGTGGTTGCTGCTAAAGTCTGCTCAGGAACCTCTGCTTGTGTTTTGGAAGGTTTTGACAGCCTTGTAAAGGTTTCAGAAGTGAGGCTGTTTATTTGAAAAGGCTCTCCTTGAATAAGGACATGAGCATTATCTTTTGAAAATTTCTTTTGAAAATAGTAACTTAGAAACCTTGGAAATAATACATTTCTTATTAACATTTTTGACAAGATCATTGAAGATTTCCTGGGAATAGTTAAAATTTTCTCCTTGTAGTATAGCATAACCCAGTTATTGAATCTTCAATGGGATTTCATTGAAAGCAGTGGTTTTGTTGGACACACACATTAGGAGGGTATGAAATAAAAACCTTGTGGCAGGTGGAAAACTGCCTTTTTGTAAAGTATCTTTTTTCATTTCATCTTCATACCCTCTTTCAATGAAATCCCTTTGATACTCTGTTTTAGGGAATGAGGTTTTACCTGCAAGATCATCGAGTTGAAACACCTCCGAGATGGTTTGTGGTGTGATGGTGACTGAAACACCCTTTATCGAAGAAGTAATGGCTAAGGGCGTTTTATCCTTAGTTTCAAGTGTCGCATTTTTCCAAAACTCTCTTTGGGTTCCAGGTATATTGGAGCATCATAGGTCAACAAAGTTTTGTACTTTGAAGACGACAAAGCATCAATGACAGAGTTGAAGGTAGTGGTATGACTTGGTTTTGTAAGTAAACCTGTGTAATTGTGAGGAGCTTTGTATGGAATGGACATGGTTGAATCGAAGAAAGTGCAAGATGAACAAAGAAGATGAAAGATGTGAGAGAGAATTTGGGGAAAAACTGCTTTGTGAAGGGAATTTTGAATTCGATTCGACAGTGAAAACCCTGTTTGGGGTTTTGATCAGGGTTTTAAAGACTGAAAAAGTGTATGCTAACGTGGCAGCGGTTACAAAAGATCTGACGGATAAGTACTGACCACGTGCCAACCTCTGATGAAAGGATGAATAATGGAAGACAGTTGTTTAGGAAACCACTGGTGGAGCAATACTAGTGGTTTACAAAGAAAAATGAAAACAGTGGGTGACTTTAACTATCAGTGGATAGCTTGTGTCAGTGGTTTAAAGCACTGAAGTTTGACAACAGTATTTAACCAAGATAATGAAGAAACAGAGGTTGACTTTCAGCAGTGGATAGCTCTTAACAAAACAGATGTTTGAACCAAACAGTGGATATGGCAGACTTTTAAGGATTGAAAGAAAATTTTCATTTTTAGCTATTTTTAAAGATGAATTTCTGATTTATTTGAAAACATTTTAATGCTTTTATTCATAGAAAAACATGATTTTGCCTGTTATTCCATGTTTAGCATGCCAATCCTCGAGATCAAACTTTCAAAGGTGGATGTGTCTAATGCTTTTGTTAGCACATCTGCCAGTTGATCTTGAGTTGGTACATGATGCAAAGAAATCAGACCTTTTTCATAGCAATCCCTCACAAAGTGATGTCTGATGTCGATATGCTTGGTGGTTGAATGTGAAACTGGATTTTTGATGATATTTTCTGCTGCTTGACTATCCGGCATGCGTATTGTTTTCAAAGCAGTGATACCAAAATCCAGCAACTGATTTTGAAGCCACAGGAGTTGGGCTGTACAGCTTGCAACAGCAATGTATTCAGCTTCAGTAGTGGATGTTGAAATAGCTGCTTGCTTTTTGCTTTGCCAAGACACTAAGCAATTGCCTAGGAATTGGCACCCTCCTGAAGTGGACTTTCTTGTTGTGTTGCAGCCAGCAAAGTCACTATCCGAGAAACCTGAAAGCTTGATATTCCCATTAGCTGGATACCAGATACCAAGTGTGGGAGCACCTTTTATGTATCTGAATATCCTTTTTACAGCAATAAGGTTTGACTTTCTACGGGCTGATTGACTCCTTACACAAACACATGTTGCAAACATGATGTCTGGCCTAGATGCAGTTAGGTACAATAAAGACCCAATCATGCTTCTATATAAGGTTTGGTCAATCAGCTCATCATTTTCATCAGACAAGACTAGCTTTGTGGTTACCATGGGTGTACTGCATGGTTTACAATCATTCATATCAAATTTGTTTAAAAGTTCTTTAGCATATTTTCTTTGATGAATGAATGTTCCATTTTGCATTTTGCATTTGCTGAACTTGGAGACCAAGAAAGCATTGCAGTTCACCCATTACACTCATCTCAAACTCAACTGTCATGAGTTGCCTAAACTCTTCACATATTTTATTATATGTGCTTCCAAAGATGATGTCATCCACATAAATCTGGACAATCATCAAATCCTTCCCTCTCCATTTTAAAAACAGTGTTTTATCAATTGTACCTCTTTTGAAACCATTAGAGAGTAGAAATGTGGAAAGAGTTTCATACCAGGCCCTAGGTGCTTGTTTCAGGCCATACAAGGCTTTGTTAAGCCTGTAGACATGATCTGGATAAAATGGATCCTCAAAACCTGGAGGTTGACAAACATACACCTCTTCTTGAATGTACCATAGAGGAAAGCACTTTTGATATCCATTTGAAACACCTTCATGTTGTGGTTGACAGCAAAGGCCAGGAACAGTCTTATAGCTTCCAATCTAGCTACATGGGCAAACGTTTCATCATAGTCAATCCCCTCTTCCTATCTGTAACCTTGAACCACTAGCCTGGCTTTATTCTTGACAACAATGCCCATTTCCTCAGTTTTATTCTTAAAGACCCACTTTGTGCCAATTGGACTCACATCCTCTGGCAGTGGTACAAGCTCCCAAACTTGTTGTCTTTGAAACTGTTGGAGCTCTTCCTGCATGGCTTCTATCCAACTGTTGTCTTTTAGTGCCTCTTGGTACTTGACAGGTTGATGGAGTGATAGGAAACCAGCAAAAAGACAAATGTTTTGGGATTGGCTTGTTGTGAGCACCCCTTCATTTATGTTGCCAATGATTTGATCAGGTGGATGAGATCTCAAGAAGATTAAATCTCCTTGATATGGTATGATGGCATTTGTTGGTGAAGGCTGCAGATGTGAATCATCTGAGCTAACATCTGTTGGGGACTTTGAAGACCCAACATCTGTTTGAAATGGAGGTGGAGGAATTGGTGGAAGTGGTGTGACACAAGGTTGGCTTTTATCCACTGTTGGCATATTTTGACCAACAGTGGTTGTGGATGTGGAAGCAGAGGTTGAGGAGCTACTTTGGTCAACAACTGTTGAGGTAGCAGTGGTTGGACTTTGACAGTTGTTTTGAACATCTGTTGCGCTGATGGAGGATCTGAATTTTTGCTGTGAAATCACAACTTCGTATACATATTCTTGTGGAGGAGTTTGAGATGGACCTGCACTGTTAGTCTTGACAGCAGTATTTTCAAAAGTAAATTTATCAAGATCAAAGAGTTCTGCAGGATTTGCAGGGATTTTCATTGACGAAAGTTCATTGAACTTCACATCCAAAGTCTCTTCCACTGTCTTAGTCCTGGTGTTAAACACCTTGTAGGCCTTAGCAGTGGTTGAGTATCCCAAATGGTATCCACTGTCTACTTTGGCTGCAAATTTGGAAATGGAATCTTTTAAGTTTAAAATGAAGCATGGGCAGCCAAATACTTTGAAGTATGAGATCAGTGGTTTCATTTTATACAGAATTTCATAAGCAGTCTTTTCATGCCTAGGGTTTATTAAAACTCTGTTCTGGACATAGCAAGCAGGGTTTACTGCCTCTGCCCAGAAAGTTAAAGGCAAACCTGAATCTGCAAGCATGGTTCTGGCTGCTTCAATCAGAGTTCTATTCTTTCTCTCAACAACCCCATTCTACTCTGGTGTTCTTGGAATGTTGTACTGCCTTACAATTCCTTTTGACACACAGAAGGCATCCAACTCCTTATTTTTGAATTCTGTGCCATTATCACTTCTAAAGACTTTAACTGGTAAGTCAAACTGCTTTTCAACCTGTGTAACAAAGTCTTGCAATATGCCTGTGGTCTCATCTTTAGAATGTAAGAAATAAGTCCATGTAAACCTAGAAAAGTCATCAACTATCACCAAACAATACCTTTTCTTTTTAAGACTCATAACTTTAACTGGGCCAAACAGATCCATGTGCAGCATTTCAAGGCATCAGTTGTTAGGTCACCTTTCAAGGGGAAAGACTGATGCAAGCAACTGCTTATTCTGGATCCACTGCCCTGATCCAGTTTTGGCTTTATATCATCTGTTCCTTTATATGGTTCAATCCCAACATCAAATCTATTGTTAATATCAAAACTTACATAATATATACACGCACACACACACACACACACATATATATATATAATAAAATTATTTTGTAATACCTTTAATTTATATATATCCGACGGTACCAATTATCAAGCTTATTCCCCTAGTTTTATTTACCCTTTTATAAAAGCAATATATTGAAATAAATTTCTGTTTATTGAATATAATATTTAAAGGGTGGATAAATAAAATTTTAAATAAATAAGTTAGTCAAATTATAACTTTCTAGACTTATGGGAACAATTTCATTTTTTTTTATAAAGCTATATAAAGGACAAACGTATTAAACAAACATTTGAGTCAATTATTTTTATGTGGGCATCCATTTTAATTTTAATTTTTTTTGAAAATGAAACAATAACTAGGACGTTTAGGGAAATTTTAACGTGCCAGGTAAAAATAAAATACTAAATTATTAATTTAAGTCGAGTAAGAAAAGAGGTTTTCATTTTGTAGTATATTTTACTTCTAAAAATTATTTATCACATCCCTTTTTATATATACTGATTGTACCAACCATCAGACTCATTTTTTTATTTTATAATACACCATAAAAATATATAAAAATTCATTCCATAGTTACTCTATAGATATATAACTTTTGGGTATTTATAGATATAGGTCGCAATTAAAATTGCGGAGTTATTTAAAATCTTATATTAGTTATATATACTTTAGTAATTATGTAAAACATATTTTCTTGATTTAATCATATTCCATTATCCATGTATATTTATTGAGTATTTTAAAATACGGTCTTTATCTATGAATATTATAATATATTAATCTTCAAACATAATTACATAAATATATATACATAATGTTATATATTTATCCAAGTTATTAAAACATATTTGCATGATTCTTTGGTGCATGTAGTTATTTGAAAAATATATGATTGGAATACTTATTTTATTTATTTATTTATTTATTATTATTAAAATATTATTATTTTTTCCTTATATATCGATAATTTCAATATACTGTAAGAACTTGTTATGATCTTACATTCTTATATCAGAAAAGTTTAATAGCTCAGTTATATCTTCTTTTCTTCACGACTTATAATTAAAATATATCTCCTTATACCAAAATAATTTATCTACATCTTATCTCTTTATATAACAAAAATTTATGAACATCTAATTTTTATAACTAATCATTTATATACTATTTATGACATCATTAAATGTAGTCTATCCAACATATATATATATATATTTCATAACAACTTCTTATTAGCATTAGAAATTTAGATGTATTACCATCATCTTACCTCCTTTTATATATATGAACGTAGCATGGTGGAATTTACTCAAGATAACAACGTTTGTTATTATTTTAATAATATCTTTTCTTTTATCCACAATATAGATGTCTTATATTTACTATAAGAATATGTATCACTATATTAGTAGTGGTTTAGTATTTATCCGACTATTGAGAATACTTTGACTGTTAACTTTAGGATATATAATCCATTACTAATTTTTCTTACATTAGTTTCTACTCATGATAGTTCAACTATCCAACGTATAAATTTATTTATTCCATACTGTACAGGTGAAATTGGGATACCAGCGATTACATCTAATATATGATTTAGTGGTAAGATTGTGTACAGATTTTGTATGTATATATGAAATAAATCTAAATTTATAATTAAATACACATACACTATTTAATATATACCCAAGACTTGATATATTTAAATGGAACCCTATCTTGTATTTAAATTGTGGATTTTTAATAGAAATACATTTAAGTATGTATTTAAATGTATATATTTGAAATGTAGGTATATAGAACTAAATGTTTAAACTTTAATCTCTCTCCAATCTGCATATATTTAGATGTTTTAAATAATTTAAAATATATAGTTAAATCGTTTTAAAATGTTTTGTGTTCTGGTTACATAAAATGCGATCAAGGTAGAATAATTTATTTTTTTAAAGTGTTACATTAAAATAATGTACCCACATATAGGTGATGTGTCACACCTATAATACTTTTTTTTATAGTAGATATTACCTCTAAGGTAGCAAGCTCTAAGGGATAATTTCAAAATATACATGTATTAGAACTATCATAAAAATGTATAACATATATGTCATGTATAAAATATTTATAGTTCTCTTTTTTATAATACATCTTCCTAGGTAGCCTATGGGTACATCTAATAATATTGGTCATTGATACTGTTAACTCAAAATTTGTTAGAATAACATAAAAATCATAATATGAATATTAAGATTTATCTACGCAGAATAATACATAAATTGTTATATTAATTTCCTAACATGATGTTTAAGTTTTTAGGCATTAAAAGAACACCTAAATGACTTAAACCAGTGGCTCTGATACCACCTTCTGTCGCAACCCCCGACCCCTATCTCCCGGGAACGGGCGGCCGCGAGCCAGTTTCGGTGGTATCGGTTGTTTAATCAATTTGGCAGCGGAAATTTCATCAGGAACGTAGTTAGGAAATATTTTATCAGAATAAAATACCACACTTTTATAATATTAAACACATGGGAAATTCCCAAGTTTCCAATACACATATTTTTGTAGGGATAAACCCTATTTTATTTAAATAAAAATATCTTTTTATTTAGGTAACTTTTATAACCACTTTTCTAAGCCTTCAGTGCTCTCCAGCTGGCTTCTATTTGACTTTCACATTTTGTTACCTGAAACGCGTTTTAAAAACATTTGTCAGTGGGAAATGCTGGTGAGTGAATCCCGGTTTAATCAAAACAGTTTTATCAGTCTACAGTATTGAGGGCGATCTCGCAGTTACATTTGTTTCCATCTACTTTAATTACCACCCACGGTACTGTCAACCCGACTTGTGGTCATGTTACTACTCACAATGTAGTAACAAATTTTGTATACAAAACCCCAACATACCGACGATAATTGTAGAATACAAATACTCAATCACTATTTAATATAATGTTAATTTTGTGAGGTTTTGTAAAAACAATTTGCAAAAAGAGAGATTACTCACATTGCTGTCTTAGGGTTTTCCTTTAGGATTTCCGGATGATTATCTATTAATTACACAATGCATACGTGTTAGTATAATAACTCAATATTTACATTAGTAATACCCTCCCCGAGACATAATTCCAACGACTACGTCGGGCAGAACCATGACAGCCGTTACGGAACCCTAGATCAATCGGGCAGCGTATCTAATACGTAACCGGGGGTTATGATACTTACATTGAGGCAGAGCTTCGCTATTTAGGGGGTATAATACCCGGTATAATAATTCTATTCAGAAATTGAGAGAGATGTGTGAGATTTGAACGAAAACAACTGAAGCTTATCGATCCTATTTATAGTGCCTAACTGACATTTTTTCGCGGCCTGCGACGGAAACAGGGGAAGGCTTTGTGGCCCGCCAGAGACCTAGAGGCGGCAATGGGTTGATGGGTCATCGACACGTGTCAGCCTAAGGTTACGCCGGGTGTTTGAGCTGTCGCGCCCCGCGGAGATCTTAGTGATCTCGTTCGCGGCCCGCGAGCGACTTGTGGATTTTGTGTTTAATTTTATTTTTATAAAATTAAAGGTATTCGGGACCGATTTTCGTATACGGGGTATATTTTAGGACGTGTAGGGTTGTCAGGGGTGTTTTAGGAAGGTTGTTATATTTTGGGTATAACTCCTGAACTATTTAATAAAATATATAATGCACTCGTGTTAAGTATAGTAACCCAATTTCACTTTATCCTTACGTCACGAGACAGAACCCCAATGTACTTAGTCGGGCAGAGCCTTGACATGCGTTGGTGGGTCTATTAATCAATCGGACTGGGTATTGACTCAGCGATCAGGGGTTACAACACTTAAAACGGGGCAGAGCTTTTGAAGTATTAGAGGTATAATACTTAACAAAGAAATAGGCTATAGAAAAGAATACAGAGGTAGGACGAGAGAGATTGAGGATGAGCAATTGAAAATGTGAAAGCTCGTATCTTTTATATACTTGAGCTAACTTGGTGGCTACGAAAAGCATTTAAATGTTTCCTGATCTTGAACGTAAGCATGCATACGTAGACATTACAAATTCAAATGTTTAGTTTGTTGATTTTTATTATTATTATTTTATTTATTTATTTATTTATTTTATTTCATGTACATAAAAAAAACAAACGTGCACTTAATTTCAACTATTTTGATTTATTTTATTATTATAATTAATTCAACTGCTTCACTTATTTGGCGCGTATAATTTTTAAAATATGACGTTTTACAAAACAATGAATATGTCTTTAGAACGAGAATAATCTTATCTACATTTTGAACCAAGTTTCATTAAAAATGGAGTAAGTTATAATGTATTTTTATAATTTAATTATTAAATGGTTCCTAGGCCCGTCGAGGTACTTCATATTTTTAACAGTCAACTTACCAGTGATCTACCCGTTTAATAATATAAGTTTTTATATACTTTAAATTTTATAAATAAAAATTTTGAAACTGTTACACACATGCCCTTTATGCAAAGCCAAATTTTATAGCTTATAAAAGATGGAAGATGCTGAATCTTCTGATAAGAAAATATATTCTCTGACAATTCCTAACTACTGTCAATGTGGGTTGTCGCCAGAACCCTGCCGATGTTCGTCTGTTAACTACCGGATGGAGTACTTTCGTGGTCTAATCATATCAACTATTCACTACATGGAGCAGATAACAGCGAAATTTACGTCGGTGGGAATAAGTTGATTAACAGAGGATTCATCGTGTATAAGTTAGTTTATGGGAATCGTTTCTAGCTAGGGTTTGTTGGGTTGTTTGTAGCTAGGGTTCAGGACAGTGGTGGAACTAGAACATTAACTCAGGGGTATCCAAAAAAAAAAAATTCACAGTGCAATCGTACAATATTAAAAAAACGACAATATATAAACAAAGTAAAACAAATACCTAATAGATTTGTAATCTTTTTTTTTCATAGCTTGAAATCGTTCAATCACATCGTCGTCTTTTACTTCACGTAAAAAAATCATTTTCGACCGCACAAACCATAGCATTGTTCAAAAATTCCGGGCCCATTCGATTGCATAAATCCGTCTTGACAAGCTTCAATTTCAAAAAATATCTTTCAACGGTTGCGGTTGCAGCCGGTAAAAGCAAAGCTAGCTTCACTACCCGATAAACTGAAGGACAAGAACTATGCGTTCCCGTTTCAACCATAACACGCGCAAGATCACTTATTCCATTCAAGTTTGCAAATTTATCATGATCGCTTATAGTGTGACGAAATGGGCAATTGGGATTTGGGCTTATTATTTTCAATTGATTAGTATCATAATAGTTATGTCGTGCCGTGCATTAAACTTCAGGGCAATTGGGCAATTATTTACTATCTTTTATTATTTTGGGTTAACATATTGGGCAATTGGGCTTACTATTTACAATCTTCAATTGATTTGGGCTAACATATTGGGCAATTGGGATTTGGGCTTATTATTTTCAATTGATTTGGGCTTACAAACTTTTTTAGGGGTGTCCTCGTAGTTGTTCAAGGGTATCCCTGGTTCAGAATGCTTGAAGTTTTATTATAAACACTTTGGTGAAAGTTATCATCTTTTGGGTTAAGTGAAGCAATGAATGGAGGAATATATTTTACTTATTTTATGTTTAATATATGAAGCATATTATATAAGTTTTTAGATGGTGTTTGTAAGGTTTAATTGCCTTTTGTAACTATGATTGACATCTATCATTGACATCTATATACGGAATGAGATTATTCGAGAACTAGAAAAGGATAAAATACAAAACGAGATTCTTCGAGAACTAGAAAAGGAGAAAATACGGAACGAGATTCTTCAAAAACTAGCAAAAGGAGAAAATACGGAACAAGATTCTTCGAGAACTAGCAAAAGGAGAAAATACAGAACGAGATTCTTCTACTAAACCCTTGAATATAATTACAGAATCTTATTGAACGTGAACAAACTATCCATGTATATTGCAAGTTAAATCCATAATCATTGTATAGAGCTACAGCAACAGATTCAACAATATCGAATTCAAATTACTCATCATTTCATGAATTCGAATTCTTTAAGAAATAATGACTGCTGACTAATTGCAAGACTGTTTGTCGGGCTTCGAATGCTCACACAGGGTCATAAACAACGCTGATCTGGAATTGGAGAACTGTTATGTATTTGCTTACTTATTGTTGAAAAGATTTGTTGAAATTGAAGAAAAAAGTAAAAAGGATGAAATGAGGCGTGTTATGTTGGAAACTGAGGATGAAAATTTGAAGAAAACATTTATATTTGCAAGTAAAACATTTAACATTTCATTAACGCAAATGCAATACTTACGAAATTTGATAGGCACTAGTTGTCAATACAGAAACTTAACAAGAGAAGCAACTAAAAAAACGGTGAACGGTGAGGAACACATTTAACATCTCACCTCCCTTTGATCATCATAACCAATAACCTTCACCTTTTCACCATCACTGCACTCCATCCCACACTTTCCCGTGGTTTCTGTACCCATCTTCCTGCGACAGGTCGTCTAAACCCTTGAACCCAACGCTTCTCCTTACATTACTCATCATTTCCTGAATTCAAGTTCATTAAGAAGTAATGACTGCTGACTAATTGCAAGACCGTATACAGCTCGTATAAAGTTATACGGGTCGTATACAACTTTCATAATTTTTTATTCGATCGTATACTCAGCATACGAGCACTGTTTTATGTCTTGTATGCGGGTCGTATAACGTTATACGACCCGTATACAATTAAGCAACTTTCTTTTTTTAATTAGTATACGTAGACTTGACGAAATCGCAGTAATGTTGAGGATTTAGAACTACGAACTTTGTTTGAGTTAGTTAATATTACACCAACGATGTTCTGATATCGAAAAATGTCGGAGAATGCATCCTTAAACTTGATAGAAGCTTTTGCATTTTTAAACTTGATAGCAACTTCTTTCTTAAGCAATGTTCTGATATTGAGTTATATATTCCTTGTAAAAGTTGTTTTGGGTCTGTTAAGAATTTGGGTGATGATGAAGGTTCTGGAAATTGAAGGAAAAGGACTTTGTTATGGTTTGGGGAGAACGTTTTGGAAATTGAAGGAAAAGGACTATGTTTTTGTATTTACCATATCCATTATCCCTTGGTAGTTGTTACCATATCCATTATCCCCTTGGTAGTTGTTACCATATCCATTATCCCTTTGATAGTTATTACCATATCTATTATCCCATTGGTAGTTGTTACCATATCCATTATCCCCTTGGTAGTTGTTACCATATCCATTATCCCTTGGTAGTTGTTACCATTATTTAATTACGTTAAGCTTGATCTTATTTCATCTTCGTGACCTAGCAAAAGGAGAGAATATGAAATGAGATTCTTCGAGAACTATATATATCCATTATCCCGTAGATTTCATTAGGGTATAGTTATAATTCCCCTAATATCAGGCCCATTGTTTACCGTGGAATGCATCCTTAAACTTGATAGCAGCAATATGGTGATATTAGAACACTGTACACTGCATGTAAACATATGGGCTTTGTGATGATTTGTTACAAATTGGGAACCACATATTCGTGTGTTGCAGTTTGGAAAGATGACCGAATAGAGATCTGAATAACCGATACAACCCATTTGTAACCCAACTAAAATCTCGTAACTGTGAATCTCTTCCCTCCAAAACCACCACCTTGTCGCGTACGGTCTCCTTGAGTCTAGATTCTTGCTTAAACGATGTTCTGATATCGAGAATGTTCGTTTGGGGAAAATGTTCTGGAAATTGAAGGAAAAGAAGGTTGAAACTATACAATAATAATGATTCAACACCAAATTTCATTTGTCCACACGAAAAGATGGTGGACCACAACTCCGCAGCAAAACCACTTTCGCCGGCCGACGCAACGCGGTTCCCTACAGCAAGGACAAATGGTTTCAGTGTTCTTTTTACTTTGAAACAAATCCCATTTATTCAAAGAGAAAGAACAGTCAGACAAACGACTAATTAATAAACATTAAGCACCTGCTAGATATACTCGGAAGTTATTGATGCAGAATCTTGATAATCATTGTGAACTTGAGAACATGAAGCTCAACAATGGTGGTAAGAAGTCTGCTTATGACTTTGTTCATCTATCCATTGGTTTCAAAAAAGTTATATTGCATTTTTTAAGCAAGCGCGACTAATGATAGATGACTTACACTATCAGAAGAAAACTCAAACAAACCACCAAACTATGACATCAACATCAATTGATGTCCAATTGACGAACACGGATGTGTGAAATGGGATTTATTTCAAAGTAAAAAGAAAACTGAAACCAGTTTGTCTGAGTTTTCTTTCTCTTTGATGAAATGGAATTTATTTCAAAGTAAAAAGAAAACCGAAACCCGTTTTCCTTGATAGTTAAAAGTCTTCCATGCTTGCTTTATGTTTTTCAAATGATCGTTTGTCTGAGTTTCCTTTCTCTTTAATGAAATGTGATTTATTTCAAAGTAAAAAGAAAACTGAAACTCGTTTTACTTGATAGTTAAAAGTCTTCCATGCTTGCATTATGTTTATCAAATGGTCGTTTGTCTGAGTTTTCTTTCTCTTTAATGAAATGAGAGTTTTTTCAAAGTAAAAAGAAAACTGAAACCCGTTTTCCTTGATAGAAGAAGCCAGTTCGATTTGATGGTTCTGAACATTATATAGATTGCGAGATCAAAACCCTAATGTGTGAATATTAACTCATACAAAAAAGAAAATCCTATCTATACGGGTCGTATACCATTATACGGCCCGTATAAAGATATCATATACGTTGCATACAACCAATGTTTGTTTAAACATGGTGTATACGGCCGTATAAGGTTATACGACCCGTATAAAATAAGATAAACTGACAAAGGCTGCGTCCACAGACTTTTTCAGTTCATTTTATTCTATACGGGCCGTATAACCTTATACGGCCCGCATACACCATGTTAAAACAAAATTTTACCATGTGTTAATATTAACACCCTTTTCATATGCGGAAGAGTAAATTACGCAAGATGTCCTATCTATACCATTTAATTACTGGTTCAATTTTTATTTTTTAACGACAAATTTAGATCACTAACGGACCACTAGAGTATCATTGTGCCCATCAGCGGAACCACCTGATCATATCAATCTCCACTGGGCATAATACATATACACCAATTCAGTAGGAAACCCAATAAATATGAGAAAAACCTCCTTGTCGGAATCGAACCCAGGACCTATTGGTCCCAAAGTATTATCTCACCCATAAGATCTCACTAAGCTATAAAGCCATGGGCAATTACTGGTTCAATTGTTAATTTAATAAGATGATGAACACAAACACAAGTGACAATTAATTTATACACGACTATTTTTTCTAATTTTATTTTTTGAATACACAACTTATTTTAACTTGAGAACCATGATATTCGTATAAACACTTGTCAATTTGTATTTAACTGTAATACATAGTATAGTTGACTCGACATCTCTCTCAGTCTGTAAACTCAACGCTATATACGAGTGTTTATGTGATTCTCATTTAAAATTGACTTAGTATTAAAAACATAATGTTACTTAAAACCTTTTTAACTTGAAATCTCTCTGTGTAATCATTAAATTCATTCTGCTCTGTATATATCATGTTTCTTTTGTTGAGTGATTGGGCCTTGAGCCACCATATACACAGTGAAAAGTAACGAATAAAGGTATGAAATAATTAAAGAAAACATCTTCAGAGCCCTTAAACGTCCCATTAAACTAAAACCTGTTTCTTCCTTTCCCTTTCTTTTATTATTATTTTTTTTTGAACGGCAAATTAGGATCACTGACGGAGCACTGGAGTATCATCGTGCCACCAGCGAAACCACCCGATCATATCCATCTCCACTAGGCATAATGCCTATACACCAATTTAGGAGGAAACCCAATAAATATGGGAAAACCCCCTTGTGGGAATCGAACCCAGGACCTATTGGTCCCAAAGCCTTATCCCACCCTCAAGGTGCCACTAGGCTATAAAGCCATGGGCCTTTCTTTTATTATTATTTGCATAAGTTTACACGAGTGGGGAATCTAAAGGCTGCATTTACTAAGAATAATTTTTGCAAATTATGCGCTATAATTGAATAAATCGAGTTAGAATTTTTAACCTAAATCTAATCTAAGTATTAATAAAAAAAAAATGTAAAACTTGCCTATTTTTAGCTAGGTAAATACTTAAAAAAAAACTAAAGATTGTTTTTAGCTAGTGTGAAGAAAGGGAGAAGCCGACCAAACGCAGAAAGAGGAAACAACTTGCCCTTCAATTAAATCAGTCTTCTTTTTCCTATAAAAAGCTTTCTTGCTTTTTTTCTTTTTCGCTTCCTCACAAACTATTTACTCAACAATTATAATTACATAATTCAATGGTTTTCATTACTTGATTATATGTTAATCGCTATCAATGGTAACGTGTTTTCTTGTTAGCAATGCAGCGTTCGTGACACCTTACTCATTTTTTAACGGAAAATTTGGATCACTGACAGACCACTGTAGTATTATCGTGCAACGAGCGGAACCACCCGATCATATCCATCTTCATTAGGCAATAATGTCTATACAAATTCAAGAAGAAACGAATAAATCTGATAAAAAACCTTGTGGGAATCGAACCCAGAAACTAATGATCTTATTCCACATACAAGATGCCACTAGGCTATAATGTCATGGCGACACCTTACCCAATTATCTGTAAATATATAAAAATTAAAACTTGTAAAGGAAAAAGCGGAATAAATTGTCGCTCCGTTTGTAGCAATGAAGGAAAGCGGAATAAATTGTCACTCCGTTTGTAGCAATGAAGAAAACAAATGTACAATTTTAACATGAGTTATTGTTATAATACTATCATGCATTGTCATTGTTTTCATAAGTCGTCCCAAAAGCATGTTATATTTTTATATGACGAAATTAAGTAAACTTTTAATAATAATAATAATAATAATAATAATAATAATAATTATTATTATTATTATTATTATTATTATTATTATTATTAAAATAATTAAAATAATTAAAACGGGTCTGAACTAAATCTGACAAAGAGAGGCTTTGCATATGTTTTTTAAATCATATAATATATAACTTTTATTGTTCGTGGACGTGATAAAGTAAATAGTTACTAATGAAGTTTACTTTTAAAAACAAAGAAAAAAAAGTGAATAGTTACTTTGCTTTAATTATTTATGAAACTTGACTTGTTCCAAATAATTTCGAAACAACAAAAACCAAAACTTAGTGGTGACAAGCAAAAGGCAATTCAGCTTTACTAGGAAAGTGAAGGGCAAGTGACATTAGGTGTTAAAAGTTGCAAATCGAAAAACGACCAAACATGCATAAGGTTTGATTGTATGTTTATCAGATTTAATCTTTTACAATTGTATTATTTATTATTTTTTTTCTTAATTTAATATTCTTCTTAAATGATCCTCTCTATCTATCTATTCTAATATACAAAAGTTATTTTTGCTTATGTACCATTTATACATAAGCATACCCTATTTATTGACAAGTGGATTCTTCTCCTTTGATTATTTAAACAAAATTTACACATGGCAATCCATTCTTAATCTTGTGTTTGTTTTATAAAAACCACCAATGTTTACACGGAAACCCAATATCATTCGTTCAGATCCTAAGTTTACCCATATGAAACCCTAGATCTATTCTACTGTTGTCTCAATCAACAAGTTAAGTTTTTTTCTATCGCTAATCTCATCTATGTGTGCTTTCTTTAATGATTCGTGTTTCTTATCGGTATAAATTTGTTTTCCCATTACTTTCTTCACCGATTAGGGTTTTAACAAAACTCATATTCAACAAAAAAATGTCATGTTATTGCGATTATACGTATGTGAAGGGGTATGGTCCCAGATCTCACACCGGCAGGGCCGCAAGTGACCATCACTGTAACGCCTCGCTTTTCACAACTTTCTGTTTTTAGAAAGTTCATCTTGTAATTCTATTTTTGGAAACTCGTTTCCTTTGTAATCGTATTTCGTTTCAAGCTATTGTAAATCCGAGACTTGATCGTAATGAAAGGAATCTTTTATATGAAATATACATCGTTTATACATTATTTATACATTGATACATACGTTTGTTTGACACATGATTCGTAATTCGCATAAACATAAGCTTAACTCATAAACAATGATCGTGTATTCGTAATCCTTAAATCTTCATACATTCAAACACTTGGTTATTCGATTATAAGATTAAGTTGTATGTTTTTTCACTTGATCATACCAAACTATAAACCATACATACTTGTTACATTTCATGTGTTATACACACCTATGTTATCACACTTTTTGCTAAATTAAAACATGTCATTTATGCATTTTGGATCTTGTTACAAGTTACATACATACTAGACACCATGTAACACTTTATTAAACATCAAATATATACCTTCTAATGTCAAAAAAATAAAATAAAATAAAAATTATAGGGCTGTTAACAGCGTTGCATCAACCCACTTAATTTCTTTGTTTTGAGTTATTCAGCCCACTAAACACTTCCAAAGCCCAAACCAATGAAACCCTAATCCATCCCCTATATAACCCAAGCCTCCTCCAAGCATTTTTCACTTTCTAAACACCCTCCATTCACTCTCAAACACTCCAAACCGTAGCTGAATTCTGAAGTTCGAGCAGATTGATACTACTTCACTAAAGTGAGCATAACTCACTCAATTCTTATCCGATTCACTCGATTCTTTTTCCTACTTCTTTGTATTGACCTTAGCTACGTTTCCATGGGTTTTCCCTGGAAAATCAGAGCCTGGAACGTCGCCAAAAGGGCTACAAAGTTGACTGATTTTTCTGTTCTTGATTCAAACATTGATAAACTTAATTAAACTTGAGGTAACTCATCTCAAACCTATGTCCTTATGCTTATAACCACATCTATGGTTAGTTAGGCTTAAAAACAAGGTTGAGACATGTAAAATCAGAGGTGTAAACCTCACAAACTTTCTGTTTTGTTCAAGGGTTTAACCCACAAGTGATGTTCAAGTTCAAGACTTGATATAGGTGTGATTTAGGAGTAACTTGGGTTGTCCTACATAAAATCCACACATTGCTTGATGATTTCCTATAGATTAGTGTGTAGTATTCTTGTATTACTTGTAAGTTCATGACCCTCCTTGTATGTTCATAAGATCAAGTGTAGTGGTGAACACTTAGAGGTGCCTAAATGGAAGACTTTTCTTCCTACCTCCTACATGATTTCTATGACACTTAAAGATGTTCCTAAATGGAGGATTCATCCTCCTACCTCATGCTTGAAATATTGAACTATTGGACTTATTATTGTATAATACATAACTTATATAATACTTACATATACTATCCAACATTCGAACCTTTGATGGTGAATTTGTGTTCATTCGTCAAGGTACTAGATTAACATCATCTAGGACCTAAAACTTGTTATGATTCTAATGGGTACACTACTCATGAAAACATTATAACCCTTGGGGATTCATAGTGTCAAACAAGTATTATGTGTTAAAAAGATGATTACTTTCATATGTTATATTCTTATGTTTTAAATTCCGAATCTCGACTCTAAACATACCTTGAACTTTATCCCCTATACATTCAATCTCCTAATCTCATTGCTTGTCAACAATTGGATAATCGGAAAGCATATGCAAATTTTGTGAGTATACTTGACCCATTTTACCGTTTTCACACTTTTGGGTGTAACATGTTTTTATATACAAACACACTTAACATACATATTCTTATGCAAATACTTAAACAACAATCCAATACATGCTTACTAATTGTTATGCTTGATTCGTGTTTTCTGGGTGATTCTTATGTGATGAACTTGTCATTAGCTTCGTACAAGCCTCCACTTAACATGTATAGCACCATAGGAGTAACGCACCACCCGTGAACGAGAGGTCATGTTAGGTTTATTCAATCATACTTGCGTAAACAGAGGGTTGACTTGTAAATCACATGCCAGTTTAATACGTTAATCTTGATAACTAAGTTTGCCATGTGGATTGTTACTTATTATTTTTATACTTATATATTACGCACCAAACTTGTATGCTCGCCAATACTTTTTGTATTGAACTACACTTTTAAAACATCTTGCAGGTTTAGCGATGATGTTGGTGATGCATGGAATCTAGTAGGATGCTTAGATACACACTTTAAATTTGTATTCTTATTGTATCGTATTTCATCATTCATGTTGTAATTGTTTCAATCCTTGTAATTGACTCTTTAGAAATAAAATGAAAATTTATTATTTAAATACTTGTCACAAATAGTGTTATGAAGTCTCTTGCAATCTATTTCGTCTCACTCCGATGTTTCCGCCATCGGTTGGGGTGTGACAATCACCCTTATCGAAAACCCTCACCGACAAGAACTTATATGTGTCCGTGCGGGCACGTGCGGACACAGCGGTCGAATCCAATCGGTCAAGAGATGAGAAGACTTACCTTGTGTATGAAAATGGGTGTTACACATAGCGATGCAGCTTGGCACCGCATCCTATGAACATTTTCGTCACGACAATGGATCTGGACAACAGCAACAGTCACCACAAGTGGCGATGCGGCCTAGCACCGCATCCCGCACGTGTCCTGGCCTGAGCAAGGACGCGGAAACAACAACAGTTACCGCGAGCAGTGATGCGGTGCGGCACCGCATCCTGCCCACAAGGCAAGTGGGACTGACACCAAAGAGTAAGTGGTACCAATGACAGTTGCATGTCAGCCCACACGTAAGCGACAGACTGACACTGCAGTGAGACGTGGCATCACCTCCATAACCGACAAGCCTGACACACCTGCAAAGGGGCTGCGCGTTGTCATTCTAGCCACTCAATTACCCTCCTTCACTCCTCAGCTATAAATACCCATCCCGGACCAGGTTTGAGGTATCGCTTATCAACTCTATCACTACTATCACACACTTTGCTTCCCAAGCAAATTACTGATTCTCAGGCAGGATATTGGTAACAAGGAGCACCCCCCACCCTTTCCTCCTTGTTATGAGTCACGGTGTGCTTTCCTTGTGCAGGAGACAGATCAGCGGACGATCCAGCCACCGATCCTCGGAAATAAGGGATTAACCCTACTTGACGAGACCAGTGTATTAACCTCTCTGGGTTAACCAATGTTTCATCATTGGCGCCTACCGCTACTCTTAGCGCTTTTTTTACCTCCTTTTCTTTCTTGAAGATCATGTCTGATCGTCTAATCAAGGCTACCGGGGAAAACCTCAACCCCACAAACCTGGTACCTACGGGGAACACTACCCCAGCACAACCAATCGGCCACATTGGCACATCCGCACAGGGGGGCTCCCCCCATTAATTCATGCCAGATTTTTCACAGTACAGTTCTGTGATACCCCCAGGAATGGATCTCCATACCTGGTTTTACCAACAACAGACTGCCCTTGCGGCAACCTACAACATAGCTTGCGCAGAGGCGCAAATACCTGGAGGACCCACCCCCCGCACCATACACACATGCGGCTCGTATCTTGCAATACGAGGGCAGGGCACCCGCCAACCTGGCCTCCCTGAGATAGGGTAGAGGAACGCAGATCCTCCTACTGTAGCGTCCACACACTCGAAGAGGACGATTCCACGTATGGATCCCGCCACAGGGGTCCAATATAAAGCCGCCTAAGCCCGCACGGCGAAACTAGGCGACAATCAACAGCCCACCGCGGCTCCGGCATCCACAGCCGTCTGTGAACATAACCCCACAACGAGGGGTATGATCGCACCGACCCAGGCGATCACACATATTGCGGGGAATCCCACTCGGCCAACAGCCGACCGGGAGGGTACAATTACATTCCTCCCACTCAACCCCGCACTACATACGTCTGCGCCGCAAAGCGCAGACAAGCCCAATCATACAGGCCAAGGTCCGTGGCCGAAAACTCCAAATTCATACTGGAGATCGTCCACGCTGAACTCACTACAACCAAACTCCCACTGTCGATTGGGAAATACAGTGGTTCATCCGACCCGGACGACCACATGAATGTTTTTACCGGCGCCGGGTGCATGGGCAAGTGGGACGAGGCCACATGGTGCCATTTTTCCCCCAGACCCTCACTGGATTAGCGAGGGCCTGGTTCGATTCTTTGCCAGTTGGATCGTTGGCTTCATTTGAACAACTGCAAGGAAAATTTCTTGGACATTTCAGCCAACAACGATGTCACAAACGCGATTTAATGGACGTCATGAACATCTGGTGTGGAGACAACGAAAGCCTGGAGTATTTCGTCATCCACTACAATAAAGAATGCCTCGAGATCGGCGAGGTAGCAGATCAAATGGCCCGCAACCATTTCATCCGAGCCGTCAAGGACGATGAAATGGTTATGACCATATCAGGCAAGGAGGGCTTGCAAGAAAAGTGGGACGACGCCATGGCCGCGGTCAAAACGTACGCCCAAACCAAGCGGTCTTTCAAACCACACACTGGCAAGACGCAACCCCAGGCGGAAGGTCAATCCTCCCACCAAGACACCAAGCACAACAACAAGTGCAACCGGGACACCTGGAATCGCGGCAACGATTCCAAACCATACGTCCCGCGGAGTTACCAGCCCGATGCACGGGCAACGATCAATGCCCAACGCGAACAACGGGCATCAAAGAAGGAATCTCAGGACCGCATTTGGACCGAGATTAACAAGTCGCCAAGAGACGTCCTCCTTACAGACGCACAATTCTTGCGACTGGCCCAATCGATGAAGTTCAAGAAGAACCAAGATCTCACTCTTTACTGTGAGTATCATAAGGACACGGTCCACTCAACCAACAACTACAACAGTCTCCGGCTGGAGATTGAGCGAGCCCTGAAAGAGGGGAAGCTGCAACATCTGTTGACAGCGGCGCAAAAGTAAACCAAGCGCATCACCCCCCTCGACGAGGGCACCTCTACAGACAAGAAAACCATCTATGTGGCCTCAACCCACATGATCCATGGAGGCCATGGAAGGCCGCGCAAGGCGGCAAGAAGAGGGGATAACGACTAGAAAGATGAACAGGTTGTTTTCCCAAAAGTCTGTGGCGGACCGCGCGACAGGCGCGCCGTCGTCATCACCGGCTACCTAGCTCATTATTGCACAGAGCGGTTGTTCATCGACCCGGGCAGTACTTCAGACATTATATATGAGCAGTGCTTCAACCAATTCGATCAGGAAGATAAAGATCGGTTGCAGGTGGTAGATTACCCTTTGGCCGGATTTACGGGAGAAACAGTTTTCCCCCTAGGACAAATCACATTTCCCGTGCGCCTTACCAACGGTAAGCACACACGGACCGAGAAGGTAAATTTTATGGTTTTAACCCACACCTCCCGATACGACGTACTTCTCGGGCGGGAATCCCATGGCGATTTTACCATGATTACGTCCGTCCCCCACTCTGCCATCGGTTTCCCAACCGAGACGGGGGGTCGCGATAATTTATGCCCGCAGAGAGGTTATGTCCACGGACGACCTGCGTCCGACCAAGACAGCTAGGCTTACCCCCAACACTCAACAAGAGAAATGGGTACTTAACGCAAGATACCCCGAACAGACAGTGACATTGGGTCATGCCTTGTCTAACAGCACGAGAGCGCGCCTGAAGCAACTCCTCTTCAGGAATCAAGACATATTCGCATGGACACCCGCCGACATGACAGAGGTGCCACGCGAGGTCGCGCAACATTTCTTGAATACCCTGCCAGGTATCAAGCCAGTGATCCAAGGCCAACGCCACCTTGGATCCGCAAAGAACGTAGCGATGAATGAGCAGGTCAAAGAACTGCTCTCCGCAGGCATCCTGCGGGAAGTAAAATACCAGACTTGGTTATCCAACCCAGTCATGGTAGAAAAAGCAACAAAGCCTGCCTCAAAGATTGTTACGCACTTCCGGAGATCGACGAGAAAGTCGATAACCTCGCCCCTTTTCGATGGAAGTGTTTCCTCGATTGTTATAAAGGCTATCACAAATTGCAGATGGCAATCGAGGACAAGGATAAAACGGCATTCCGCACCCCTACTGGGAATTACTGTTACACAAAAATGCCGTTCGGGTTGCGCAACGCGGGCGCAACCTATCAAAAGTTGATAAACAACACTTTTGGCGATCAAATCAGCAAGAGTGTCGAAATCTACATGGACGAGTCGTCATGAGCATGGAAGAGGATACCGTGCTAACCGATATCGAAAGAACATTCCAAACTCTGCGAAGCGTCAACATGAAGCTTAATCCAGGGAAATGCTCATTTGGAATGGAAGAAGGCAAGTTCCTTGGATTCATCGTCACAAAAGATGGATTCAAGGTCAACCCAGAAAAGGTCCAGGCGATCGAGCGCATGCAATCGCCTTCCACAATGAAGGAAATGCAACGACTAGCCGGCCGGCTAGCTGCATTAAACAGATTTTTAGCTAACCACGCAGCTAAATCTTATCCTTTCATCAGCACTCTGCGGAACTGCTTAAAAAAGGAACAGTTCCAATGGACCGCAGAGGTTGAAAACGCTTTCCGGGAGATGAAAGAGTATTTAATCCAACTCCCAACTTTAACCGCACCACGCAAAAAAGAGCTACTCATCTTGTACCTATCCGCCGCAGACAACGCTGTAGGTGCGGTACTCATAGTGGGGCGGGAGGGAGTTCAAACACCGATCTACTATGTCAGCAAAATGCTCAATGACACATAGATAAGATACTCCATCATGGACAAGTTGGTATTCGCACTGGTACATGCATCTAGACGATTACGTCGTTACTTTGCAGATCACGTCATCACAGTATTAACCAACTACAGAATCGGGCAAATCCTCTCCAAGCCCGAAATATCTGGGAGACTAGCAAAGTGGGCCATCGAACTGGGCGGGCACACATTGATCTACAAACCGCGTCCAACAATCAAGGGCAAGGTTCTAGCTGATTTTGTCGCCGAAGTACCGGCAAATCGCATCCAAGAATGCGAAGACGAACAAAACCCTACACCCCCACCGTCCTCATCAGACATCTGGGCACTGTACACTGACGGTGCGTCCAACGAGGACGGTGCAGGCGCAGGTCTGCAACTCGTCAGCCCTGATGGCCAAGAACTCACCTATGCAATCCGCCTCGATTTCAAAAGCACAAACAACGAGGCAGAATACGAGGCTCTACTGGGAGGGCTGCGTTTGGCATTTAAGCTCGGCGTCCAACATTTGGAAGCACACATCAACTCATTACTAGTTGCATGGCAAGTCCGCGACGACTATGCCGCGAAAGGGGATATCATAATCCTCTATCTTGAACAAGCCATGCAACTGAAATCAAAGTTCACCTCCTTCAATATCCGACAGATCAATAGAAGTGAAAACAAACCCGCGGATGCACTTTCAAAACTCGCATCCACCAGCTTCCAACATCTGGCAAAGGAGATACGTATTGAGATCCTGCAAAATCCCTCAGTACCACTGCGCCAAGTCAACGTTATCCAGTACGGTACAACATCCTGGATGACACCAATTATTGCATACTTGCAATCAGGTGTCACTTCCGAAATTAAAGCAGAGACACGCAAGCTACAATACAAAGCGTGTCACTATCAGATGGGAGACGGTATTTTATACCGCAAATCATACCTGGGGCCACTCCTACGATGCGTTAACCCTCAGGATGCCACATATCTAATCAGAGAGATACACGAAGGAATATGTGGCATACACGCAGGCCCATGCATGGTAGTGGCCAAAATCATGAACGCTGGGTATTACTGGCCCGGCATGCACCTGGATGCAGTCAAAGTCTTGCGCAAGTGTTTCAATTGTCAGCGACACGCACCCAAAACCTTGCACCCAAGAACAATCTGATCCCTGTCACCACCGCATGGCCTTTTCAAAATGGGCAATTGATATGGAGGGACCTTTTCCAGACGCATCAGGTGCGGTCAAATTTATCATAGTGGCTTTCGACTACTTCACCAAATGGGTAGAAGCAAAACCGCTAGCCTCTACCACCGCTATGATAACAAGAAAGTTTGTCTGGGAACATATCATCTGCCGTTTCGGTCTACCAATGTGCATCGTCACTGACAACGGCACCAACTTCGCTGCCGAAGATTTCCAAAACTGGCTAAAAGAGCTAAACATTGAACACGTCTTCTCTTCAGTGGCACATCCTCAAGGAAATGGCCAAGTAGAGAGCATCAACAAGAGTTTAGTCGAAGGCATAAAGGCGCGGTTGGGAACAGCCAGGCGTGGCTGGGTCGATGAACTCCCAAGTATCCTATGGGCTCATAGGACTAACCCGAAGAAAAGTCACGGTGAGACACCCTTCAGCCTTGTCTATGGCTCTGAGGTGGTGATCCCCGCTGAAGTAGGTCTCCCTTCACCTCGAATGTTGGCTATCAATAAGATTGACAACAGTGACGAATGCAGGCTCGACTTGGACCTCTTGGAAGAAAGGCGTGAAAACGCAGCAATCAATGAGGCCAAGTACAAAACCAAACTTGAAAAGTACTACAACGCACGCGTTCGCATCTGCACTTTCAACCCAGGAGACTATGTCCTTCGCGACAATGAGGCCTCTAACGCAGAACGCCCAGGGAAACTTGCACCCAAATGGGAAGGACCCTACCTCATCCAAGAGTTCTTGGGCAAAGGTGCGTATAAACTACAAACGTTAGAAGGAGAACCTATCGCAAGAACATGGAATGCACAGCAACTTCGATGCTGTTACATGTAAGCTACGTTTACACTTTCTATGTAACCTATTGGCCCGTAGGCCATTTGTCAATAAATAAATGAACAATTCAATGCAATATTGTTTACCTTTCTATTACAAATCCGTGTTCCACTTTGCGGTATCGGCAAAAACAGATAGGCAAAATCTTCATTCGCGATACCCACACAAAGTGGTGACCACACATGATGTGTGTAAAATGCAACATATAAATTACATCAAATAAGGCATAAAACTAACCCTTTTTAAGTACTAATAATGGAAAAAGAGTGTTTTTGTCTTCCTTTTGTATTTTCAGGATTAAATGAGCTCAAAAACGCAAAAGAAGCAAAAAGACAGATAAATCCAACATAAATACAAGAAAAGGAACATTAGTGGACTGCCCGACCCCTCAACGGCACCTTCCAAAGCAAAAAAGAGAAGGCAGAAGTCTGAACACGCCCCGTGCTCAGCCAGCACGGGGGCGTGCCCAAGAAGCAGCAGAAAAGACAAACCTATAGAAGCTTCTATTGCCCACCACGGGCCGTGCCCAGCGGACACGGGGGCGTGTCGAAAGTACAGCAGGTGCATTTATTGTAATTGCGAATTACAATTAATGAGGAGAGAGAGTGTCAGACAGGCACGGGGCCGTGCCCAGCGGACACGGGGCCGTGCCCAGCTCTCTGTTCAGCCTATAAATAGGAGTGCTTGGATTCATTTCAACTCATCCCTTGGCACACCACCTCTCTCACACTTCATCCACCACCCACCACCATCACAACACCATCATCCACCACCATCATCCATTGTCCATCGTAGAGTGTGTGAGTCGTCTCGGGATCCAAGATTGATCGTAAGAGTTCTTGACAATCAAGGCCATGTTTGCCTAAGTGTCTTACATCACTTGGTGAAGACAAAGTGTCTAGTATAATACTTTTTATTTCTAATCTTTTGCACTTTTTATTTGGTTTTGTATTAATGACTTTAATAACTAGTTACTTATGTTGAAGGTGATCTTTCCTTATCGTTTGTCCGTGGTGTCTTGGCATTATTTTACTGTCTATATAAAATAAAGGATTTTCACCATTCATATCTCCACGGTCTATATGGAGGTATGTTGGCTACCTGGTCGGGGGTTAAGGGAACGGTTTGGTAAAGGTCTTGCCATTGTTCAGCGTTTAGAGGTCCTGCAATGGACCTGGGTCAAATTTAGTAGGACTTCCTTCAATACTTCACGGTATTGGATGGCGGGGGTCCAAACTCTTTGATCCCCTCATAAGTTAACTACTTTTAATACTATAACCCGGCTATTTAGGACTGTATCCCTGCTGACTCAGACTACTTAGCCGAGGGTAACGTGACCGCCAAAAGCGGGGCCTACCACAATACTGCATTAATAACTTAATTCATTATCTTCCAATAATCCACCCTTTTAGGATTGTATCCTTGCTGACTCAAACTACTGGGGTGAGGGTAACGTCACCTTCAAAAGAGGGGCCTACTACAATAACTAAGATAATCTCTTAATTATGTGCAAAAGTGCGGAAATAATCAAAGGTTATACTAGATACGAGTCGGAACCAAGTGATTCATCTTGTCTATCTGTTTTTATTTTATTTTTATTTTCAGCATTTTAGTTAGTTTTTATTTTTCTTAGCTTAAAACATTTTTCTAAACTTTTATTTTGATTAGACGTTGAGGATAAACCGGTACTAAAAGCTCTTGTGTCCTTGGACGACCTCGGTATCTTACCAACGCTATACTACACTCAACGATGGGTGCACTTGCCCATATGTGTGTTTAGTGTTAGTGAAATATCGTGTTTTATAAATTTAAAACTTGGCTAAAATAAGTGTTAAAAATGGCTTAAAATATACACCTAATATATACGACACTTTCATGCCCGATACCCTAAGGATGAGAAAGACACCGGATACTTACATGCCCGATACCCTGATCACACATCCAATCACGATCTGCCTTAAGCTGATCCAAAGAGATAGTCAAACTATCTCTAGCCTCAGCAGCTTCCCTTGCCCGCGCTTCAACTTCAGTCGTGCGGGTAGTGACCTCTTCAAGGATGGTCACCTGGTTCTGCACTTCTACCTATCAACAACAAAGCACAGACAAGTATAGGAAGACAATCAATTACACTTGTGAAACAAAGAACTCAAGTATAATAACAGTTTATACCTTAAGGTCCTCTACAGTTTTGTTAAGCTTGCTGCGGTCGGCATCCGCCTCTTCAAGCGCCTTGGCACCGCATGCCTCCGCCTCTTTTGTGGCCGCGTCAGCTGCGGCCTTTTCCTTCATCAAAGCAGCATTCGCGGCCTTGAGATTGTTCAACTCCTGGCGAACACGGAAAAGTTTTTCATTCTCTCGAGCACAAGCTTCCCTCCAACCCTTGCGCACATCAGAAAGCAATTTGGCAAGAGGACGAACCTGTTTAAGGCCAGCGGTTGCAGCCCAAGCCTCAGTCTGCTTCAACTTCTCAACAGCAGTTTTCTCCTTTTTCAGCCGCTCTGCACCTTCCCGAGCAGCTTTCACCAGTGCCTCAGCTTCAGCAAGCAGCCGTGCAGTTTCCTCTTCCTTGCGACCCAAGCTTTCATAGTCTTCCATAATTGCATTCGCAATTATGGAACTTCCAGCAAGCATGGAAGAAAGCTGGTTTACCCGGTTCCCACGAGGCAAACTACGGGCCCGAAGAGTCTCATAAAGGGTACCCAAACCCCCCCCAAGAGTTCCCTGCAAGCTGAGGGATTATTAGAAATATCATCCCCTTGCATAACAGTCCAAGGGGGGCGATGATAATCCAAACCCCGATCTACCGCATAGGAGCGGTAATAGAACTCCAATTCAGTCTCTCCAGGCTGAATAGAGGTTTGATCTTCAACCCTAGTCCCCACGACAGTTGAACCGGAAGCCTTCTCAGCAACGGGGGACTTAGGTTTCTCAGCCACATGGGACTTCAGTTTTCCACCCTGTCGGTTTTCAGCATCATGCGGATCGATTAAATTGTTAGACGAATCCAACGTATCATCAATAGTTTGCACCGCGGGCTTCTTCGCGGTGTCGTCCGCATGCACAGACGGCGGGGTAACCACTTCAATCGAAGGACTTCTTTTATCCTCCTTTTGGGTTTCCACACCCACCGCTTTCGGAGTAGTCGTAGGAGTGGCAAAAACGTTGACCGGTTCTTCCCTGGCTTCTACACAAAGAAAAAAACATCTATAAGTTACAAACTGAGATAACAACACTTGTGTAAACATATTGTCAACTTACCAGTTCTTCTCAACTTAGGACCCTTCTGCCCCCCAGCAACATGGGCATTTCCTTTCCTTTTCTTATCATCAGCGGGTTTAGAACCCGCAGATGATCCACCCGCAGCCGCACCACCACCTGGAACACCTAAACCCTCAAGGGTGTCAAACACTACCGCGTAATCGTTGTATTTGCGTAAACGAACATGAGAGATACCTGCCACCTCCGACACCAAAGGAGGAACAACAACCGGCTCATGCAGTTTCTTCGGTCTGCGTAACCGTTTATCACCATGTTTCTCCACGTGCTGTTTGGGAACACCCGTGGCATCAGGGTCTCCCAAGGCCACAAGATCCCCTGCGTTTCGTCCATCAACCAACAATCAGCAATCAGCAAGGCAAACTTGTTTACAAGACACTAAAGGAAGAATACACTATTGTACCTTTGCCTTGCGGCAGCATTGCCTCCATTGCGTCCCGTTCAGGCAACCGGAAATTGTCACGAATGGTGTAGTTGAACCCTTCCTCACCATCCGCACAAGCCAATACCTCAACATTGCCTTTGAAATCCAGGCAAAACATTCTCCAAAGGGGAACATCCTCTGATAGCACATATATTAAAAACTCAGTAACAAAAACAAGGAAGCAAGAAACCGCAAACAGAAAAAGGACACTTACCACCACTTTTTCCCGCACCACGGGCCTTGCCTTCCTGCTCATCCTCCCCAACATCATCCGCAACACCCACAACTGCGAGTTACTCAAATTTTTCCACCCAATGATCCGCAACCTCGGGAACCAGTCCACCGTATCCGCCTTGGGGATGCTAATGTTATCCGTTATGATCGGGTCTGTCACATTCCTAAAGGTCAACCTTGCAGTAATAGCACCAGCTTTAATGTAGAAGAACTTTGTCTTCCACTTCGTTAGACCCTTCGGAGGGACCATCAACTTAGGGATACCCTTTCATTGACGGAAAGAGAAGAAACCCATCGGCACAGTCATCTGATAAAACCACCGGAAGTCTCCGACGGTGGGTTCCATACCAAGAGCACGAAACGTGTACTTAAAGTTTCGAACCCGAATCATCCCGAAAGGAATCAGTTGAGAAATGTGGAGTTTGTACCACTCCAAAACTTCAGCGACAAACACCGTCAACTGCAACCAGAGGTTACAAACGCCGAAGAAGTCAGTCCACATCGTCGCATACCTCGCCGGAGCATCGGCGGCGGTGTCACCCTCTTGTGGGTAGATAGCCCCATACTCCGGTGGCATCTGAATATCCCTCAAAAGATTATCGAACAATGATTTCGACCACCTCAACACCGGCAACTTCTCTCCAGGAGCATCACCTTCAACCTCCTCCTCCACCGCCAACGATGATGAAGGTTCAGGGTTTTCACCCGGAGTAGAATGTGGATTAGATGGATCAGCCATTTAAAAAGAAGAAAGAAATGTCAGTGAGTTCAGAAACTCAGAAACCTCACTGGAAAAACAAAGGGTTAATCGGAGAAGATGAAGGTTTTCACTTTCTCTTGCCGGAAATTTTTTTGAATTTTCGAAGAAATGAGGGGAAACCCCAAACGGTTTCCCCTTTATACTCATCGCAATTAATGTTGTACAGTAACCGAAACATCGTGCAAAAAAGGGACGAGTCATGCGGCGCCACGTGTACAGCTACGGTTACTTTGACGGTTACCAAGCGCGCGTGACCGCCCACGCGCCTGACAAAATAGACTTTTACACTACTGCTACAGTGCATTAATTACCTTGGGCAGTGCAAACGTCCTTTCGTTTTAGCACATGCCAGGTAAATCCCACCAACTTCCACCAACTCATACGTGCGGTCTACCACGTGTACAACAAACAAAAAAGCGACGACAACATTCAAATAAGCGGCATGCGGTTTCTCTGGCATTCCGCACCATAACCCATACCGTATGTCATTTTTTACATACCCCTCACAAAAGGAAAATATATATATACACTATGTAAAGAGGGATAACCAATATCCTCATATATCCACGAGCACACGTGGAATATGCGGAGATGACACGCACGAGCCTGCACAAGTGTGTCAGATACTCAGAACCAGCGTTGTTCTTTGGACTGCGAAAACCGCTTCTCAGGAACAGGCAAACCGCATCACCTTAGGGATTATTCAAGCTTCGAATCACTCGTGTCCGGTTCACAACCACAGAGGGGACGCAAACAGCTTCTCCATAGGGGAAAAGATAAGTATGCCGAGTAACCGCACATCAGCAACCCTGACTCCTGATCCTTCAAGAGCTACATCCAAGCATAACACTCTTTTAAAGCGATTCTTTCGTTGCAAACCGTAGACACTCATAAGTCGCTGCGGTCGCACATAACTCCGCGATCGGTAGCTACGGAAGAGCCACGACTAAGTCATCACAAGGACGAGCGAAAATACTTCTAGAAAAACTGCTTTCCAACTAAGCGTGAAGGGAAGTGGCTACGGAACGAATGCGGACGAGTTTCACCCAGATTCCTAACTATCCAATGTGATCTCCTTGAGCAACAAGCCAAGCAACAGTGGTAACAAGTCTGCTTATGACTTTGTTTGCCCACCTATGGACCGCATAGAATAAACAATGGTGGGCACTAAGATGCCTATGACCATGTTTATTTGCCCATAGCTCATGTGAACGATTCACATTGTTCGACCAAACATGGCCAACAATATGTGGCAATGAGGTAACCGCAAAGGACGTGCGGTTACTTGAGAGCTACACTGGAAGAAAACGAACACCCCACAAAATAGGGATCATCGTTCCATGTCCATTTGATAAACATAAAGCGATAGCAAGGCACTTGCAACATTGCATCCGCAACCGCAGAGGGTACAACTAGAGTTGCGGACAGTGACATTTTCAGTCACCGTCTCAAAGGTTGGTTTGGCACACCAACAGGTGGCTACCAACCCTAATGACATCAGAAAAAGGTAGACCATTCTATCAGATCAAACTTCTCGGCTGAGAATTCCGCATCAGACGGAACTTACTCACCGGTACGGAAGAGACGTCACATGACTCTACCAGATCCATAACTTGATTTACTTGAAGCAGGAGCCATCGGTCTTGCCTAGAATCTTCTCCAAATTATAAAATCCCACTCGACCTCATAGTCCAGTATTCCTCCCACATGCAACTTGCATGAGGAAACAACACTAGACTGGGGGGACTTGAAAGGGTATGGTCCCAGATCTCGCACCGGCAGGGCCGCGAGTGACCATCACCCTTATCGAAAACCCTCACCGACAAGAACTTATATGTGTCCGTGCGGGCACGCGCAGACACAGCGGTCGAATCCAATCGGTCAAGAGATGAGAAGACTTACCTTGTGTATGAAAATGGGTGTTACACATAGCGATGCGGCTTGGCACCGCATCCTATGAACATTTTCGTCACGACAAGGGATCTGGACAACAACAACAGTCACCACAAGTGGTGATGCAGCCTAGCACCGCATCCCGCACGTGTCTTGGCCAGAGCAAGAACGCGAAAACAACAGCAGTTACTGCGAGCAGCGATGCGACGCGGCACCGCATCCTGCCCACAAGGCAAGTGGGACTGACACCATATAGCAAGTGGCACCAATGACAGTGGCCTGTCATCCCACACGTAAGCGACAATCTGACACCGCAGTGAGACGTGGCATCAGCAGTAGGACGTGGCATCACCTCCATAACTGACAAGGCTGACACACCTGCAAAGGGGCTGCGCGTTCTCAGTCTAGCCACTCAATTACCCTCCTTCACTCCTCGGCTATAAATACCCATCCCGGACTAGGTTTGAGGTATCGCTTATCAACTCTCTCACTACTATCACTATCACACACTTTGCTTCCCAAGCAAATTACTGATTCTCACACCGGAGAGTGGTAACAAGGAGCACCCCCACCCCTTCCTCCTTGTTACGAGTCACGGTGTGCTTTCCTTGTGCAGGAGACAGATCAGCGGACGATCCAGCCACCGATCCTCGGAAAGAAGGGATTAACCCTACTTGACGAGACCAGTGAATTAACCTCTCTGGGTTAACCACTGTTTCATCAGTATGTGTTAAAGATTTGGGTAGCCATTTTGATTCCCTACTTTTTCATTCCATCTGGTAATTTTATCGTTATTTCTAATTCCAAGTTTAGATTATGTTTTTATTACAAATCTGTTCAGATTAGGGCTATTTTGTTTGAATTTGTTACATCGATTTGTTTAGATTATGGTTTGTTTTTGTTCAAATTTGTTCATTGATTTAATTTCGTATTTTATGTTTATTTTACAGTTTGATTCCTCCTCGTCAATTTTTTTTATTAAAATTAGGGTTTTTTGATCATTCGATTCGTTTGATGTCCGATTTTGTATCAAGTATATGACATTGTTAGATGATTATTTGTTGATTTTGAATGTCTTTGTAATCACAAACATGTACTTTTGTTTTCTTCCTATTTTGTATCAAGTATATTACATTCGGATTTAGTTATACATTTTATGAATTATGTGATTTTTCTATCCTGATCACTAAGGTAATCATAGTTTCAAATTAAGAGGTCAGGATGCAACAAACGTTGGTGATGAAGCGGGCTTCGCCCCTAATATTGAGGTAATCATGGTTTGAAATTCTCATATATCATCTTGCCATTTACTGTTGTTACCTTTGTCGAAATTTTTTTATATTGGTTTCATATTATTGTTTTTGATAGATAATATTGATTGGGAATATTTTTGTTCTTGATAAATAAATGGACTTTTGTTATGGTCCTCAATTAGGATTCAAGGAGACTTTTTATATTTTTTTCAACAAGATACATATACATTGGAAAAAACAAATACAAGTGTGAAATGCAGATTTTAAAATTGGTGAAATTGCATCTTCATGCTTCGCCATTGAAATTTGCTACACTTAAGGTGTCGGGCTCTTTTTTTCGTCTGTTTATTACATGATCATATCTTGTGATTTAAGGTAACATTATTCCTTGGCTAATTATTGCAGGCACTATTAAAAGCTTTGACTGATAATGATTTGGTTTATCAAAGAGCTCTGTAGGATCTTTCGACTGATCCGAATGAGTCGTTCAGAGGAGTTTTAGTCAGTTACAAGTGCGGAAAACAAGTAACTAACGTAGGAATAGCTTGTTCTTCACTTTAACTACCGATTATATTGATTTGACGACAAATACAATCAGTTCTTCACACCGGCAGCACTTCGGTATGGAATACAAGGTCTGGCTCGTTACTGATTTCGCTCATGAGTTGCATATATATAGGCTTCTGATTTCGCCCGAGATGACACAGATCATTAGGAGCGAAATCACCAATAAGTGATTTCGGGAGAAATCACAATCACATCCACATGTCTACAGGAGCGAAATCAGCCTAAATACACTATAACACTTCCTATTTTCTCGTTCTACGTGCCGTGAACTATACAATGAAATCTAAGACTCGATACAAGACGAAGTTGACAGATGTATGCACCAACAGACTCCCCCTCAGATGTTGACGAGTCGCACGTGTCGAGTCTTTGACAGTGTCATGTCTTCGCATCTTCAGTCTTGATCAGTCTCTGAGCTTCACTCTTTCTCTATCAGCAACAACAGACTTCCCTTAACAATGTGCTGTTGTCTGGCTCATGCTTTGTCTTCAGAATTCTCAAATATCGGAACCTGGCTTTTCAGACATAAGCTTCTCAGAATCAATCAACCTGACTCACATCCAGCTTTTCTCAAACCTGCACCATCTCTACCTCAAAGTAAATTTTACAATTTTAAACATTAACATGTAAACATCAACTCAAACTCTTCCTCAAATAAAAAAAAAATTATCAATGATAATCCTGATGAACCACTTGAAAAATAGATTAAAACATATTTGATTAAAAACATAAACTTCCCCTCACAACATGATCATCATGTCTAGCACTTGGAATTTTGAAAATCAGCTCTCCAACATCAGTTGTCGAAAATCTTTTTGACCTTTTCAAAAATTTTATGCTAAAACACACTGAAAATCTTTTTGGAATTTTGAGTGTAAAGAAATGCAGTAAAGAAATATTTACAGACAATATTTTTGTGAGTTTGTGTAAGAGGGTCATATCAGTTTCTGAGACATATCACCAACACCGTTAAGCTTCATTTCATTTTAAGTTCTAAACAATTCACCTAGATTGTCAGTATATTGGTCCACTTAAATTTTCACACAAATTTCAACTGTTCCGAGATACGATATTAGTGTCTTAGGAACTTAAACTTATTCGCGTGTCCCACTACTTGAATATACTCCCGTATCCAGATCCCAATATTCAGTCTTACAGGTGAGTATACCATAGATGATATATGTAAGGGAATAAATTATAGTACGAAACCGTGAGAGCTCAGGTCAGAACTTCCGTTCAGCAGAGAGATGACGGTTCGACTTATGGTGTGTCCCCTTTAGAGGATCTTTTTATTACAACAACAATGACTATCAATTTTATTGTTTCATCAATTTGCTGAGGGCTGCGCTATGTTTCAAGCAAGTGGAAAGTATTCTCCGGGGACTAGGCCATTGCTTCCGCAAAATCAAAAGTCCCGGGATAATACCCCAGATATCACTGAGTATAAAGACCTAGTATCTCAGAAAGAGGGACCTTTCAAACAAGATTTCGGGGGTTACCCATATATCCAAGAAGTTGTTCCCCACGATATAAGCAAGTTTGAATTTAGGTTTATATCTCGTCACAATCTACTAAATGTGCAAAAACCTACTGGCATATCCGCAGTGAGATTGTTTATCACAATTTAACTTTACATTTCTTTAGCATGTTGTGACAGTCTACTGATGTACTATCATTTCCTCTATTTCACAATAAAACTCATTTTTGATTTTATCATGTTTTTGTATTTTTCAAATTTTCAAATATTTTTGGATTTTCTGAAATTTTCTACTCCCCCTAAAATGCAAACACATTAAAGAAAATTGAAAACAAACTATACAGAAAATTGACAACCGATATCGAATCACTTCAATTCGCCATCCACTTGGCATAAACAATCAGAACTCCCCCTTACACAAAACTATTTTCTCATTATGATTTCAAAACACTTAAGTTTGTTTTAACCAAAATGATTTTTCCGGAAAATAAGTTTTGTTAAATTTACCACTTGTAAAGTTAGGGGTTTGGTTCATCACATTTTCCTCAATCATTTTTAGAAAATCAGATACAACTTAATGTCCCTGATTTACCACTTGGAAGTGAAAATTTCCATCAACCACTTGTAGGAATACCTCATCTACACAAAACCATTTTACCAATAAAAATGCCGATTCCTGCTTCATGCTTACCTACCTGGAAGCTCCGGCAAATCACACTTAACCTGTAAAAAATTAACTATTTAAAATTCAATCACACAATCAATTACTAAGAAAGATGCCGATTCCTGATCCGCGATTACAAACTTGGGATCTCCGGCATAGTTAGATGTTCAAGGGAAAAGAATTTCCACCCAAGTCTGACCAACCTTGGGTGTTTTTAGCTCTTGTTTAGTAGGGTTGTAAGTTGCCATTTTAGTTGCATAAAAATCTTTAACCCCTTTTACTTTCCCATCCAACATTTTTCCAAAAATTTTCTTAACATTTCCATTAAAAACTTTCTCGACATCAAATTCATTCTTCTCGAAGTAAAATTGATCCAAGATCTCAACCGTAACAATTTTCTGTTTAATCTTCTCAAACGTCAGTGATGGAAATTCATCATCATTCACTGAAGATACAGAATTTACCTCTTTTACCTCACCTTGTGGCTCTTCTGGCTTTGTGGAACCAGATTCATCGCCAATTTTTACATCACCATTCTTAACAACCCACATTTGGTTATCCTTGGCTTTCCTTTTGTAAAAATTTTTCTTCGAACACTCACCAACTTCATAAATCGAATTTTCAAAAATTTTGAAGTTTTTAGTTGGTGGTTCAACATCGACAACCTTCTCTTTGAGTTTTTCAGAAACTCCCTGTTTTGTCTTGATATTCTTCGGACAATTCCATGCAATGTGACCAGCTTCATTGCATTTGAAACAGGTTCGAGTCTCTTTTGGATGAAACACTCCAGTTCCATTCCTTTTCTTCTCAACAAGAAACTCCTGGTTTGATTGTCTCCAGAACGGTTTCTTCTGTTCTTCTTCTGTACTTCCACCTGAAACAAATTCTGTTTTTGTTTTAGAATTTTTCTCATTTTTATAATTTTTAGGTGGAATAAAACCTAAACCTTTCTTTTAGTAGCTACCATTATGGTTTGGTTTCTTTTGAAAACCAGAACCAGAATTGTAACTCTTTTTCTTGTTTAAACGTTGTTGTACTCTTGAAGTGTATTTTTTAGGTTTTCCAGTAAGATTTAAATCTTTTATTTCAGAAATCTTAATTTCTGTCATTTTGAAAACCTTTTTGATCATTTCAAATCTAACACTTCTTATTGGAAACTCTTTGTCAGAATATAATTTTTCAGAATCATTTAAAGTATATGCGACTTCAAATGTTTCATCATCCAAATTCGATTTTGATAACAAAAACTCTTTACTGTAAGCCCGTTTGACCGACGACTTTGGACTGTTGACCGACGAACTTGAACCTCCAGACCCAGACTTTGACTCAGATTCCTCATCTGTATCGAACACCTGATCGACCACCTTTTTTATTAACTCGGATTCATGATCAGTGTCAGACGATGTAAAAACCACGTCAATGTTTTCTGGTAATTCATCAGTTGTATCGGTTTTTAACTTTATATTGACTGCTTTTTCGACTTGCTCCTCATTTGGTTTTCTGGGAGAATAACCTTCCCAGATTGGAGGCGGACACTTGTTATAAGTAACACTCGGTTTCTTACCAGTATCCTTCATCTTTGGCTTGTCATCTTTGAATGCTTCAAAACCTGCAACAGTCGGATAAATTCGATCAATAAGATAATCAGAACTAGAATAACTCTGCAATAATCTTCTAATTCTTTCATTCTCAATTTTCTCCTTCTCCAACTCTTGCTTCCACTTTGCACTTTCTTCGATGTAGAAGTTAATAGCTTTCTGCTTTGTCATCAATGTTGCATTCATCATCGTCAAAGCATTTTCTCTTTCAGAGTTTGTCTTTTGAAGACCAGTTACTGTTCTGTTCAATACATCGTATGATTCTTTCACGTAGTTAAGATTGAATAGTAATTGTTCCTTCAACTTCTCAAACTCTGCCATTTTCTCATCTTTTGCTGTACATTCTTTGCAAGTCTCCAAACACTTCAAGCACGGCTTGATAACTACAACAATCTTTTCAACTTCAATAATTTTCTTATCTTTAGTCACCTTTTCTGGTTTAGCAATCTTCTCAGCAACACTTTCAGTCTTCATTTCCTTTTGTTCTTTTGCAGCTCGTTTTTCTTTCAGCTTCTGCATGCGATCTGCAAAATAGAAATGAAAACTTTCAGGAGATAGATGAGATTTAGCAATGTTAATATGTTTTTCTTCCTCATCATCACTACTGCTGTCATCGGTTGGTGACTGATCAAACTGTACAGATTTTTCAGAATTATCATCCGATGAACCAGAATCAGATGGTGTTTGATCAAAAACAATTTCTTTTTCTGAACTTTCATCTGAGCTTTGTGAGCTTTCATCTGCACTCTGTGAGCTTTCATCTGATGCAACAGACTTTACAGTTTCACCAATAGATTTCATCCATGCCGTAAACATATCAGGTTCTTTCACTATTTTTGCAATGAAAGCTTTAAAATCTCCTTTTTCGTCTACAAACATATCCCAGCTGAAGCCTTCAGGTAGTCTCTCATCATCTTGATCGACTATGCATGCTTTGCTATCAGGAGATATATAATTGTTCCAGTTAAAATCCACCACGCACGCTCTTTTTGAATCCTCGATTCTTCTACCATGAGCCACCTGTGGTTCTTGTTGTTGACCAACTTGCTGGTAAATGGCTTTTCGGTAGTAATCATCTTTTCCAAACGGATTCTGAGCTCCACTAGCTTCCCTGTTCTTGCATTCCCGTTTGAAATGGCCTTTCTCCCTGCATCGAAAATAAGTAACTTTAGATTTATCAAAACCTAAAGTAGAAACGTGTGCATCAAGAAAGTCATTTCTCCCTGTAATCAGCTTGAACTTTTCAGCACGTCTAAGAACGCTAGCTAGACACCATTTGATGTCCATTAACTCCATTTCTTCGGCGTCTATCTGATCGTAATCCTCCTTTGTAAGCATAGGATTTCCGATCCGTCCAGCCACTAAACCCTCATAAGAAAGAAATACAGAACCAAGCAGAGCAATGTGATCCTTAGCGGTTTCCTCAGAAAAACTTTGACCTTCAGGAGGATTCAGAGCGATATTGCACTGGATCACATAACCATTTCCTGTCTTTGTGCTCTGAGAATGGAAACTTGATGTAGTCTCTTTCGGATTGACACTAGGAAATGAAGAAAATCCACAACTGCTTTTGGAACTTTGATCAACCTTTTCTGTTGAATCCCCAGCACTGAACGCAGTTTGAATTTTTGGGCTTCTTTCTGCTTCCTGAACACTACCTTTGTAGTACATTTTCACATCCTGTTGACCACTTGGACTGTTCATCCTTGCGATCTTCTACTGTTCCAGATCTTGACTTTCGATTTTCTCAATAAACTGTGAAATCGTCAACCCATCATAAACACCCGTATTTTTTTAGAATCATCAAGTAAGTTCCCCACTCTTTCTGCGGTAAAGCGTCCGCTAACTTGTCTACCCACTCATCAGGATCTTTGGTTATACCAATCATCGACATAGATCGCACTAAATGTAACAGTCCCAAAATTTTTATTTAAAAAAATATATATAAAAACTTATGTTATTAAAAGGATGCATCATGGGTAAAGTTAACCAATGAAAATATGAGATATTTTGGGTAAGCGTAGGAACCATTTAATAATTAAATTATAAAAATACATTATATTTGAACCTACTCTGGTTTTAATGAAACTTGGTTCAAAATGTAGATAAAATTATTCTTATTCTAAAGACATATTCCTTGTTTTATAAAACGTTATATTTTAGAAGTTATAAGCGCCAAATGGGTGAAAGCTAAAATAATAATAAAGTAATAATAATAATAATAAAATAATATTAAAATTTAAAACAAAACTAAACATTTGAAATAAGTGTACGTGTGCTTTGTGATATATATGAAATCAAAAGAAATAATAAAATAAAATAAAATTCAATAACTTACATTGAATGATAACGTAGACGTGTACAATTGCATGCGTAGCCTCCAAGAAATATACTTCAACATTTTAGTATAAATAGGCATATGTATCATTCTTTTTTTCGTTGCCCAGACCTTCTTTCTCGCTTTATATGATCTATATATATTCCCTATTTTCATCAAGTATTACAACTCTAAAGCCCTGCTCCGTTTTAAGTGTTTTAACCCGTGACCACTAATATCCTGTCCGAATGACGTAGGACCCCGTAACGTATGTCAAGGCTCTGCCTAAATTCGTTGGGGTTCTGTCTCGTGACGTAGGGATAAAGTGGAATTGGGTTACTATATTTAAATGTGAGTGCACTACATATTTTATTAAATAGTCCAGGAGCTATACCAAAAATATTGCTAACACTCCCAAAATATTTCTGACACCCCTAATATATTTAGAATACCCCTATATGTTTTTAAATACACCCCGTATGTAAAAACCGAGCCCGTGATACAATATAGTATTTAAATAAAATATAAAAGTTTAAATCTAGGGCTGAGGCCGGCTGCGTGAGCCCACCCCAAACCCTTACGCGGGCGGTATGAAAGCTAGAACCAGACTCCTTTGGTTTCTTAAAGTCCAGGCGGGCCGCGTAAACCATATATTAAGTTGACGCGGGCCGCGAGTGACATAAAGTATGGCGCAGCCCGGTGCCGACACGTGTCGACATCGTGGCGGGTCTAGATCATGACCAGGATAAGCTACGCATTGACCGGAGTTTGACGCGGGCCGTGTAGACTCCTGTCTACCCTTACGCGGGCCGCGTAGAGACCAAGTATCAGCAACTATAAATAGCAGGCATCGGATTTCATTTCAACTCGCTCACATTTCAATTCTCAATCTCAAATTTCTGTAGAAGTGATATTATAGTCGGGTAGTATACCCCTAATTAGCGAGGTTCTGCTCCGTTGTAAGTATTATAACCCCTGGATACGTATTAGATACGTTGCCTGATTGATCTAGGATTCCGTAATGGCTGTCGTGGTTCTGCCCGACGTAGTCATTGGAATGCCGTCTCGGGGAGAGTATTACTAATATTAAAATGGGTTATTATACTAACCCGTGTATATTATTTAGTTAACTAGATTATAACCAGGAAGCCACAAAGGAAAGACCTATATTAGCAAAGTGAGTAATCTCCTTTTTGTTAACAGTTTTTACAAAACCTTAATTATTTTACAATATGATTAAGCGGTGATTGAGTCTTTGTAGTCTTCAATTACTGCCGGTATGTTGGGGTTTTGTATACAAAATTTACTACACTGTGAGTAGTAAGTCGAGGATGACAGTACGTTACCATTGGACAATGAGTTAGCCAATGTGTAATATGACCCACAAGTCAGTGGATTGATAGTACCAAATGGAGTAATTGTGTAGACATAAACATTGTAATCGTCCTCAATACTGTTTTAATTGATAAAATGTTTCTTGATTAAACTGGGATTCACTCACCAATATTTCCTGCTGATAAAATGTTTTAAACACGTGTTTCAGGTAACTTAGTCTGAAGCCAATAAAAGCCAGCTGGAGAGCACTAAAGGCTTGGAAAAGTGGCAATAAAGTTACCTAAAATAAAATAGATGTTTTTATTAAATAAAATAGGATTTATTCCTATGAAATTGTGTGTACTGCAAACTTGGGTTTTTCCCATGTAATTGTATTTATAAAATATGGTGGTTTACTCTGATAAAATATTTCCTAACTACGGTCCTGATGAAAATTCCGCTGTCAAATTAATAAACACCGATACCACCGAAACTGGCTCGCGGCCGCCCGTTCCCGGGAATTAGGGATCGGGGGTTGCGACACTAAATGGCAGTAACGTTCAATCAGCTTCTTCGTGTCTTCTCCCGGTAAACTACTGAACAGATCAAACTCTTTCTTAAGCAACACCCTTTTGCTTTTAATCATGTTCTCACTACCCTCAAACTTAACACGTAGAGCATCCCAGACTGACTTGAAGTTTTATCATGCTGAAGCAGAATGAAAATGTCTTCTTTGATTGCCTGCTGTAATAGACTAATCATCATCTTTTCAGCACGATACATATCTCGTTCTTGATAACTAAACTCAGAAATTGTTTTCACAACTTGCAAATCAGTACGAGGTAAAACATATTTCTTCAAAATACACTCCTATTACCTAAGATGATTTGCCTGGACCCAGTTTTTGAATCTGTCTTTGCACCCGTAATATTCTTCAATACTCATTAGTTTTGGGGGCTTTTGTAACGTTCCGGTCTCGTTTTCCAATTTCATATTCTGAGCAATGGATGCCGGAGTAGTTGGAGATGAAGCAAACGCGTTGTAGAACTCGTCACTCATAATAACTTGTCACGTTTTTCAAAAACACTTTATTTCGAGCGGAATTAACACTAAAAACACCTTTGGAGCGAAATCACCAATATCTAATCTGGAGCAAAATCTAGGTGAAATTTGGAGCGGAATCAGCAGGTATTTTCAGCTTGGAACGAAATCAGAAAATTGTAGCTTTGGAGCGAAATCAACAATTCACACAGGAGCGAAATCAAACGTTTGGTAGCTAGGAGTGGAATCAATAGCAGTTTGGAGCGGAATCAGAAAAAGTCCGTTCGAGCGAAATCAGCTCGGAGTCCATTTTGGTCCATTTTTAGTCTGATTTTAGCTATGAAACTTTCTAGGGTTTGTCAAAGTCCAATTGTCTATAATGTAGAAATTGTGAACAAATTTTGACCGTTAAAATTTCCTGAACTGATGAAAGAAGGTGTAGAAACAAGAATTTTCAATCAAATAAGGTTGTAAACTGCAGAACTCCTCCAATTGGCTCTGATACCAATTGTAGGATCTTTCGACTGATCCGAATGAGTCATTCAGAGGAGTTTTAGTCAGTTACAAGTGCGGAAAACAAGTAACTAACGTAGAAATAGCTTGTTCTTCACTTTAACTACCGATTATATTGATTTGACGACAAATACAATCAGTTCTTCACACCGGCAGCACTTCGGTATGGAATACAAGGTCTGGCTCGTTACTGATTTCGCTCATGAGTTGCATATATATAGGCTTCTGATTTCGCCCGAGATGACACAGGTCATTAGGAGCGAAATCACCAATAAGTGATTTCGGGCGAAATCACAATCACATCCACATGTCTACAGGAGCGAAATCAGCCTATATACACTATAACACTTCCTATTTTCTCGTTCTACGTGCCCTGAACTATACAATGAAATCTAAGACTCGATACAAGACGAAGTTGACAGATGTATGCACCAACAAGCTCAGTTTATGCTTTTGGAACCTAAACAAAGATGGTGAAGCGTCTCTTGACAACTTCAAAACGGTTAGGTCTTATTTTTTTTATCAAAGAGACTTTAATCTTAGTGTTGCAACATCATTTGCAAACTCATGCATAATGCTACATATGTAGTTCTTGACATCTAAATTCAGTAAGGAACCAAGTTTTGTTATATAACCTTAAAGACATCATATATAATGAATGTTTGCTTATGTTTTTGTAGATGGCATCCTTATAAGAAGATGGATTTTGAAGAATTCTGTGTTTCAGCATCGGCGCATATCAACTTGAAGCCCTTGAGACCTGGTAGAAATTTTGATTCGTTACTTGCAACATGCTTGTGCTGTTCTTACATAATTTGGTGATGTTTAAGCAATTGTACGGTTCATACTTTCAAGAGCTATATGTGTTGTTTCCAATTTTTTGATGTCAATTTTCATCTCTTACTTGATTTTTGGTCTATTTTATTGAAAATTTCAGTATGTTGTTAATGTTTTAGTTTGAAACTCAACTATTAGTTCTATTGTTCAGTTCATATTTGATAACAATTAACCTATTTTATTAAAAGGTGAAGTGCATACAAACATTCAACAAGAGTAGGAATCTGAACGGTTCAGTTTTATTGAACGCTTCAACTGTTTTGTCGAATGTAGGTTTTGATTAAATATTGTGAACGTATAATTTCATTCGTGCTCTTAATGCAATCATTTGAATAAGTAAATATGTCTTCTTCGTGGTGTTAATATGTTGATGTTCATAATTTTTCAATTTTGGATCTTGAACTTGCATTTGATGAATTGATTGGTGTTTGTTTTCAGAGTGTTTATTACTTAGTAATTATCACATATCGTTCTTCTTAAGATCAAGTAAACCTACTACAACATTGAGTTGACTACACTGTTTTAATCATTTATTCCTTGCTGACTGCATCCCACATGCTAGATTCAAGGATCCACATGCTAAATACAAGTTAGATATGATAAAAAGTATTAGAGCAAAAAGAGCAGCTTCAGATCCCAAAATAAGTGAAGCTATCTTAAGAGCCAAGCAAGTTCACCTTACAAATCTTAAGGGGTGTTTGGCTGCATTTCGTAAGTGATTATCTAATTAGTGCATTTTTTAAGTTGTAGTGAATCATTTTATATTGTTTGGTTTTGGTGAAACGGATTCTGAGTATCTGATTATTTAGAGGTCAAGTGATACATTAGGAGTAGATGCAAGAAAACTAATTCTAACTATCTAATCTTTACCTATCAAATTCTTAAATTTTTTTCCAAATACTTGAGTAATTGTTCGATCATCTTAGCATTTTAACTTCAAACAATAGAGGCACATTTAAAAACTGATTATCCGATTATGATTATTTGACAATATTATCACTTTCATGACACAATATCAAACACCCTTATAGGTTTAATCACTTAAAAGTGCTTGCTGATGTTGAAATTGTATTTTCAGTATTTTGATCTAAAGCTTCATGAATTGAAATGAGTTATATCAAGTCCATAGAGATAGGTAATAGTGGATCTTTAGGGTAAATAGTTGTGCAAGTATAATACTATTCTAGACTCAATAGTGTATCATGCCTTTCCAATTTTGATCTGGGCTTCCATTTTGTTATCCTCTCATTTCAAGAGCTCACGTGTTCTAGAGTTGCTTATAAGGGGGTATGGGTGCTCCACTTTCCATCACTCACCACATGCAATCATCAAACACCACGTCATCAAACCGGTACCAAACAGTACTGTATATATACGGTACTGGGACCCACTTTTGGAGATTTTTGGTACCGGTACGGTTGGTACCGAGCTCATCCCTAGACTATTATAGGTATCTTACGGAGTTTAAGTTCGGTGATGACAAAAAAGAAGCAGCTGATCAGTCACTAAAGGCTTATCAAGTAAGTTGTTTTTTTATTTATTTATTAGAGTAAAATGTCAATTTCGTCCCCGAGGTTTGACCAGTTTGTATGATTCTATATACTTTGTAACGTGTATTATTCGAATGAGGGAAAAGGGACTAATATAAGGATGAGCAAATGGTACCAGGTATCGGTACAGAATTTGCCGAACCGGGTACATTTTCGGTTACGATTCGGTACCGAATTTTGACATTTTTGTACTGGTACCCACCTTTGGGGATTTTCGATACCGGTTTGGTACCGGGGTACCGAGCTCATCCCTAGACTATTATAGGTAACTTACAGAGTTCAAGTTCGGTGATGACAAAAAAGAAGCAGTTGGTCAGTTACTAAAGGCTTATCAAGTAAGTTTTTTTTATTTATTACGAAACATTGATAAAAGAAATGGATTATGTAATGAGACTTGACTAAAAGTCTTAATACTAGGATCGCGTGTTATAGAAGTAGAAGTATATCTGGAAGTAATATAGGCAATCGTACTTTCATTCCTAGAATTGCTTGAACACCATCAGACAAGAAGATTCCATTTAACTTTAAAAGAAGACAATTTCCTATTGCTGTATGCTTCACCATGATGATAAATAAAAGTCAAGGTCAATCGTTATCCAAAGTAGGTCTGTTTCTCAAACAATCAGTCTTTTCTCATGGTCAGCTTTACTTCGCTTTGTCCAGAGTTAAAAGTAGAGATGGACTCAAACTCGTAATTGTTGATAAAGATGGTAAACTTACGAATACGACATTGAATGTTCTATATAAAGAAGCTTTTAGAGATTTGTAATTAGTATTTGTATCTATAGATTTCTTAGTTGTGTTAGTAAATATGAAATGTAATTATAAATAAAGATTTTGCAATCACAATATGTATTTATTTGTCATAACGTTTTATTTCGGTTTTTCATGTTACCCAACCCCGTGTATGTCACACCCCAACCGATGGCGGAATCATCGGGGCGTGGCACTGAGCGAAACAGATTGTCCAAGAGAATCCATAACAACTATTAATGACATTATATTTAACGTTAATATCCCATACTACTAACATATAAGGTAAAAACAATCATTACAGTTAGTGTTTCTCATAAACAAAACAATTCCGACAACTCAGATTTATTCAGTGGAGTTTCTAGACTTCCTAGCTTGTTTTCTAGCAAACACAGCATCCTATCAACCTGTCACATACGTTAAAATAAAGTCAATACATAAAATGTAAAGGTGAGTACACAAGTTTGAGTAGCATATAATAAAGAAAGCGTTTACGCATAACCAGCATGTAACACGTAACGGTCGAAGCATGTAACTATCAAACAACGTCTACAACTTAACCACGAGACTGCGTATTGAGTATGCGTGACACATGTTCAGCGAACACGTGAAGTAAAGTAGAGTGATCCCTAGCAACCCCCGTCCACGACAGGTGCTGAGTCCAAACTATAGTACTACCGTTGCTAGAGGCGGATGAGATGTGGGTGTTTGTAAATCGTTTTGAAAATTTGAAGTTTTCGTTGAAGCATTTAAACAAAGTAAAGTATAGATGCCAAGTCATCCGGTCGGATGGTCATCCGGACGGATGGCCATTCGATCGGATGGTCAACCCGTTAATCAGTCATCTCTCCGGCGGAAATCCGTTTTCAAGCCGGCTCTCCACTAAGGAGTGAGTAGAGAGTCTGAATGAGTCTAGATTCCATCGGTTTTTGTAAGAATGTTGAAGTAAAGTTGAACTTACTTGAGAAGTGTTGAAATCTTGTAAGACTTAGCTGAATCATGGTGGAAATCTCTTATAACTGAACAAATCTTGATGGGTTGGTGCTCCACAACAAATTGCATGAGCAAAATGAGTGAAGAACACCTTCAAGAGGTCCATATCAATGATTTCAGAGAAAAAGTAAGTGTTTGTGTGTGAATTTGATGGAGAAGATGATGTAGAAGCGATTAGTGGTGATGATTGTACAAGATTTGAGGAGAAATACTTACGAAATTGAAAAACCCTTAAACACGTAATATCTTAAAAACGACGCAGCGGAAATATGAGCTTAAAAAAATTCTTTCTTTATTAACGACATTACTTACGAAAAGGCTTAGTTACAAAAATGTCAAACTTTTACTAGAAAGAATTAACAACGTTCATACTTAAATTAATACTTCAAGGCACGTTACATAATTCAAGCTAGGTGGTCGTCCTATCTGTACAATCCTTGTTCTTTGACTCGATCTACGCCCGCTTATCTTCGTTAGTGGTAGAGGAAATCCGTGTGATACCTGTGGACATCATATACGACTTAACCATTAATCATTATCTCGCCATACAACATTATACTATATAATTGAAATTCGCATAGCATTCCATAATGTAAGCATGGAATTATCCAAGCATTATCTTAAATACTCTTAATCCAAGTCCGGCTTCAATTCCTCATGAACCCGACGATTTCATACCTGCATTTCATTCCAAACTCAAAGCACATCATTAGTAATCGTCAATACCCAGACATCTTGAAACCGTTCCTACATACATACATGGCATCTTGCATTCATACATACTTACCTTCATACCTACGTTTACGCAATAATATACACCTATATACATGCTTCATTCATACACGCATACATGCATACGAGTACTTGTTTATTTCTTTTATACACATAAACTCATACTAACATGTCATATTCACAACTCTCATAAAATAGGTGTTATACATATTAACATACATACTTACTCGTTCCCAGACACATTTATAATCCAAAAACGTTAGTTATGAGGAGTTTATAACGTATCTATTTATGCCTGAAGGCCAAAATAACAAAACAAACAACATTTTGCAAAAGTTGTCTGTCGTAAGCTACGGCTCAGCCGTAGCTTACAATTCAGTTGTTCTAGTCCAAACAGCAGCTACGTTCCGTAGCTTACGGCTGAGCCGTAGCTTACGATTTGGTTGTTCTGATCCAAACCGCAGCTACGTCTGTAGCCTACAGCTGAGCCGTAGCTTACGATTTGGCTGCTCTGCAGCTTTTTCAACTTTGTCCTTTTTACGAAAATGGTCGTAACTTTCAAACCGTTCACCCGTTTAACCTCCCGTTTCTTCCTACATGACCATATTTTGGTCCTCTATCAAATGGACTCAAAATCTAACATCCGAACTAAGGAAGTTCTTAACTTATATGCTTTCGGCTTAATATTCATTTATGAATTATTCAACCCGTTCATGTTTTTATCAAAAAACTCTTTTGTTTAAACTCAAGACTAAGCCTTTTGACCATTAACCCATGTCCCTGTTTCTCGGTTAGCGCACTTGTAAGAAATTATATCCATGACCCGGTTATAATACCTTCGTCATAACTTATGCAAATCATACCGTAATGAGTTAACTCTCATTTTGACCCGTTTGGTCGACTTAGCGGAAACCTTCACTTCTACATACTCAAACCTTCCTAAACTACAATACCATACTTAAATAACTAGCACATAACCTTACTTTAATAAACTAAGAAGTGATTCCGGAAAATCACTCACTTAATACTAATACTTGATATCATCATCAAATTCACATTTCAACACAACTTCTAACATTTATCATGCAACTAATCTCTTTACTACTAAAGAGGGAGTCCGGGAAATTACTTACCTTACGCATCCGTATTTGCGTTTGCTTCCCCATGTCCTCTTGACTCGTTGGCCCTTCATGCTTCCATCCATCTTGATATGATCCCTATACTTTCATTTCATTACATCCACATTCTTTTTAATATATAAAATTATATATATGAACGATCATATCATTTTACATTTCACATTCGACTTTCATTAATGTTTCATCTAACATATGGTATACTCATTCAACCATATGAATTATATCTAAGTCGCACTTCTCATGTTGATTTACTATCCAATACCTCATTCAAGATTAGCTCATTTACATAACTCTACCATCTCTACTTGCTAGTAAGTTCATACGCTTCATATCTATTACGTGATCATTTACTAATCATGTCCAAAGCTTAATTCCACATATGGCGTGCATCACCTTCAAGCATATAATACTACCTTTTAATGCATGTTTCTTACTAATTCATTTCATCAACTAATTTCCCAATTGTTCTCCATGTAAAACACATTCTTTATGCTAATCTATTACAAATTACATCATTATCACATTCTACATATATTATCCATCATGTGCATACAATTCCTACTATTTTTGTCACTTAGACATTTTATCAAACACTTGGTGTGCATACAACATACAAGGCATAATGTACAAGTATTTTATTGCATACTCTTCCCAATCCTTAACATAGATCATCAATTTCAACTAGAATCATATAATTTTCATACTATATCCAAATTAACTAAAATTTACTCATTACCTACAACATCACACATCAACATTTCACAATTATTGAACATGTATGATCATCTTTATCATCATCTTTACTACTACAAGTGGGTTTCTTCTCAAACCTTCAATCCAATCAATTTCAAGCATAAAACATCTTATATATGATGAATCTAACTCACATACAAGTTCAATTTCATATAATTTTACGGATTGATTAAAACCCACTTCATCAACATACATCAAAACATAAAATTTAACTTACCTTATGTTCAAACCACTTAGGTTATGGAGTAACTAAGCTCATGCATTCGATTTGTGCTTAAAACCATCACCAATTTGCTGAATCTTGAGTTCAATTGAAGGAGAAGGGTTTTTCCCTTGCCCTCTGCTCGTGACATGCACCCACTAAAACACTGGGTTTTTCATTTTTCTTATGTTTAACATCATAATTTACATATTCAACCCCTCAAGGTTGCTTTTGTGGTCATTTATGTTGTCATTCTTATATAAATATTTCATTCTTTATAAACTTATATCATATTTATTAGACTTAACTAATTAAATTAAACTCTTAAACACCAAAATAATCTATTATGAATTTTGGGGTGTTACAAATCTACCCCCCTTAAAGGAGGTTTCGTCCCCGAAACCTTTCTCATACCTACTCTTATCTTTTCATTGTACTCATTCAAAGTGCATATTACGTGCTAGATACATTCGGGATCTTGGCTAAAGATTTCATTCACAAACAACATAATTGTACACATTGTTCCTACCTTCTTGAATTAAGTAATTTACTTTCACATACACGTAATTGATCGAAAATTTATCCCGGTTCCTTATTAGTGTCATTACACTTTATAGTGCTAGTTCCTAGCACACTTCATTACTAACGGTTCGTTCACCATTCTATCGGTTGCACAGCCTAAGTTTTGCGACTTGTTTCTTTGCTTCTAATAAAACATAATACACTTATGTTTCTACTTATTTGAAATATTTCAATTCATTTCATTCTATTCCTATATCATCTATGATGTTTCCTTTGATCATCATAAACAAATCCCAACATTCCATTTCTAACATGCCTCCTAATCATTCTTGTACTCATATGAGGGGTCATTGTATCATCACATGCATACTTTAAACATTAGATGACCTAGTAGTACTAAAAACAAAGCTATCCTCCTCATAATTACTTTTTCGTACTTAATACAAGGATAAAGCATCATCCTACGGTTGGTACCGTTTCTTGAACTACTTTACAATTTTAAGTCTAGCCCCAATTTAATCATTCGCAACACTTTATTATTAGCTCTGTGCATATACTTGTTATGCTAACCGGGTATATCCTGCAAGAGCATCATACAGATTTTCATTCAAGGCCTTTAGATCCTCCTCTTAATGACATAAATACTTTCTTATGTTAATCGTTATGAGTCGATTATTTCATACCATACCATAATTATCCTACCATTCAATTCGTTTATACGTACAGATAAATTTACAAATTCTTACTTATTAATTAAGAGCTAAACATTTTACTAACCTCGTCTTCATTACATAGGTCAGTGATCCGTAAGCCGGATTTATCCGCTTCTTTATAGGTACCTTTCATACCATAATTGGTCTCATTCATTCATGTAATATGTTCCCACTCGTGAGCATCCTTCCTTCAACTTTATTACTATCCTCTTACTAAGAATTTCATCATTCTTATCTATAAAATTAACGGTTAGCACATAACTTTTTCATAATTGCATTCTACATGGTGTTTGTTCACCTATGACTTTTTTGCAAATTTCTTACGTACATGCTTAAAACATATCACACATTCCATTTCTTATATACAATCTTTTCATTTTATTTGTTACTTCGTCAACTTTTGCAGTTTGACCTTTCAGGAATTTAATTTGTAAATACATCCTTACATATATGTATCAGTTATTCTTTTTTGACACATCCCTCTCTAGTCGAGCCATAAGCTCCTGTTAAGAGTATAGTCTTTTATACATACATGTCGCAAGTCAAATCCATTGACTCGTTATCCATACCTTGCGATGGTTATTTCTTTCCAACTTGTGACATTGCATACCCATACATTATGCTCACCTATATGTATAAAACTTGACAAATCAAAACATTAAATACCGGGTTCAAATGGAAATCACCATTTGATCCGTATGACTCATTTTTCCTCTCAACCTTTTCTCGCATACACGTATTTGCATACATATATTTATACATATATAAAAGTTTAAAACATAACTTGGATAATATCCGCTTTAAATAAAAATTACTTGTCTAGTTCGTACTTACTTACGAATTCGGACTTTTCATTCTTATCATTCGTTCTTACTTGTTTGATCTGTAATTTCTTACGAATTCAAACTTTTCATTCTACTTTTCATTCCTTTCTATGTTTTGAATCCGTCTTGCGGATTCAAACATATCATTTATACTTTTCGTTTCTTCTATGTTTTGAATCCGTCTCGCGGTTTCTAACATATCATTCGTATCCTTCATTCCTTCTATGTTTCGAATCCGTCTCGCGGATTCCAACATATCCTTCATTCCTTCTATGTTTCGAATCCGTCTCGCGGATTCCAACATATCATTCATACTTTCTTTCGTATTTAGTACTCTCAATTTCTTGAGAGTCCTACTACTCTTTTCACCTACACGTCCACCTAGTACCCAATTCTTCCGGACATACATGCAACAATTACCACGGTCTCACGAACGTCATATGTTTCTTGCGTACTGGCCAGGTACGCAATCCACATACTAGTTTCGTGTCTTCGAGTAACCATCACCTTATGTTCGAAGAATTAGGTTTCGGTACGTGTAACATTTTCAAAACTTCTTTACCATACCATTATTATCTTTCATTTAAAATTTTCCTTCCCTTGATAAGTTTTACCATTACATGTACCCACATATTGAGTCTACGTATGTCACACCCCAACCGATGGCGGAATCATCGGGGCGTGGCACTGAGCGAAACAGATTGTCCAGAAGTTTCCATAACAACTATCATTACCATTCAATTAAAGCAATACGTCCCATACCGTATCTCAAATAGTTAAATAATTATTACAGACAAGCATCAAGACAAGTATTCTATTCCGACAACTCAGATTTAAACATAGCTAAATTATTTGTTGGTTTCTAGGACTCCAGTTCCTAGCTTCAAGTTCATCACAGCACAAAGAGCATAAAAGCAACCTAAGCACCTGTCACATACGTTAAAATAAAGTCAATACATAAAATGTAAAGGTGAGCATAAAAGTTTGATAATATCATATAGAGTTCGAATTCGTTTACGCATAACCAGCACGTACACATAGTGAAATGAAGCACGTTAGTTATCGACATAGATCCATCGATACCAATGACTGCGGATTGACTGCCCGAGGCAGTTCGCAATACATGGTTACCACCGTAATCCATGCAAGTAAAAGATCCTTAACAACCCCCGTGTGAACGGGTGCTGAGTCCAAACTATAGTACTATCGTTGCTAAGGCAGGTAGACAGCATTCCATGTGTAAACATAACAAACAAGCATTCATGAGCCACGTATAACATGCGTAAATGGTTTAGCGTTAAAAACAGCTTGAGTAGTGTGATAGTTGTAGTTTGAATATTCGTAACGTATGTAACACCCAAAAGTGCTAAAAGCAAAAAGGGTTCGAGTATACTCACAGCGATTATGGATTGAAGGGAGCGCTTTTCAGCGAGTACGGTTAGCCTGAATAGATTCGATAACGTAACGATAAGTGGCGCGTAAAACAACATAAAGCGAGAGCGGGTAGGATAGCTGATCGTGCGGACTAACTATCCGTGCGAGTAAGTTATCCGTGCGAGTAAACTATCCGTGCGGATGGTAATCCGTGCGGGTAAACTATTCGTGCGAGTAAACTATCCGTGCGAGTAACTATCCGTGCGGATGGTAATTTATCCGGATTAGTCACTCGTGCGGATTGTCTATCCGTGCGGACAAATAGTCCGTGTGGATTACTATTCGAGTGGATTGTTTCTTCCTAAGAATGTGTTTGTGTATGATGGCTTGTGCTTTGAAGTTTTCGTTGTAGTATTTAGAAAACATCTAAGTATCTCTATCCTTCAAGTCGGTCGCGCGGACAACAATCCGTCCGGATGGTAGTCCGTGCGGACACAACCTTAAAGGTGAGTCACATGGTGAAGTCCGTCCGGATGGTAAATCCGTGCGGACAATGGTAATCCGTCCGGACAGTCGGTTCGCGCGGACAAAGACAATCCGTCCGGATAGTCTGTCCGTACGGACAACTTGGCCGTGCGGATGAGCATTGTTTGAAATTGTTTAAGGTCTTAGTATCTCATGATCCGAAGAGTAATCCATTCAGAGGTCGTCCGTCCGGATTGTTCGTTCGTCGATACTCAAACCTCGTTTTGAATGTGGGTCCCAAGTGTAGCTCGCGCGGGTGACAACCCGTCCGGATCGTCTGTCCGTGCGGGTAGCTTGTTCATGCGGACAGCTTGTCCGTGCGGACAACTTACTCGTGCGGACAACTTCCTCATCCTGGTTGTTCCGTCCGGTTACCCTTGGTCGCCTTTGCCGTCTATCGAGACATTCCGATTACGTGTCAACCATTTGGAATCGCATCCTTACCCGTATGACCAAGCCGGCTAGGAATCACCCTAACTCGGCCTGTCAACGGTTTAGAACGGTCATCCCGGTCTAACCCGAAATCAGGTGTCTTGCGGGTAGAATCCAGATCTAGGACTAGTGCATCACTATCATTAAGTAGGAGACTAGAACGGATCCGATTCCCACCGCTTTTTGAGGTGAAGTTGTTGTGAAATCTTGTGGAAATCGTTCAGATCTGAGTTATTCTTGGTGAATGAGGTCACACTTGAAGTTCATGAGAACTTCATGATGACGTCACCCTAGAATACCTCAAATCTTGATGATTTCATGGTTAAAAGTTGAGATGTGAAAGATAGAAAGGTGTAGATGTGTGTATAGATCAAGGATGTACAAGAATTAGGGCGAGATCTTACCTGGATTGAGAGAAATCGGAGAAAAGGTGAAGATTGCGTGCTGGTCGGACGTCACTTGCCAAAAGTGGAAAGTTGGGAGAGTGACCTGGGTATTTATAGGATGCTAAAAGGGGAAAGGGGTGGTCCGTGCGGATTGCAGGCCACCCGGATTGCTTATCCGTGCGGATTGGTCATCCGTGCGGACTGGCAATCCGTGCGGATTGGTCATCCGTGCGGACTGGCAATCCGAGCGGATGGGCCATCCGTCCGGATGTCGACTGAATAGCGCGTTCGGGTGCGACGACGCTTCGGTTTTTTACTGCGAGCGATTCGATAAGGCTTCCTAGTCAAATTACTTTTAGTCCCAACTACTTCGTATATAACATGGTTCGATTTGGAATTCAGGTTCGGGTTCGATTACATTCGAGTTAGACTTCGAGTTAGACTGAGTTCGCTTGATTCCCACAACAAAACATAAATAAACATGCACAGGCAACACGTAAGGCACACACACACGTATAACGACAAGTAAAATACATAGCTCGAGTTACGATTTGATGTCGATTCGATTAGTATAGCTCGATTTTTAGTTGATTACCTTTATCGCATTGTTACTTCCTATCATTCACAGTCGTAGGTTAATTGAAGTACGATTAACACGATTCGATTATTGCAATGAACGTCACTTACTCCACATAATATAAATAAAATAAAAACATTTCTACGAGTCAAGTCGCGCGAAATCGGTCGTTGACTTTGACCTTGACTTTGACTTTCACTCGTGAAAACACGGGGTGTTACAGCCTCCCCTTGTTTAGGGAATTTCGTCCCGAAATTAAGCTGAAAGCCGTAACAAGATCGTGAATCACGTGTGAGAGTTCTTCGTTTGGACCGATTTTGACTCGTTTAACGTGCGGAATCCGTGCACGATCGTGACCAAACACAATCGCAACGGAGTTGAAACCGGGACCTACAAGTGGTATCTAAGCAGGTTCTCGATTGCACAGATCAAACGCACTAAATTCGTACAGGAATTGATCAGATTCAGAGCCAAATTCACACAGATTTATCAAAATTCCTTCACTTTTCAACTATTTCACGTTTCTAACTGAAAAACGTCAAGTTATGCAAGATTTTACGGTTAAAAAAATCGGCTAAAATTTGGATATGTTGTGCGAATATACATGATCTAAAAGCCTACAAATTTTCAAAACTTAATCCCAAGTCGTTTGAGAGAAATCTGAGTTTTTGTGGTTCGCTTTTCTAATTAAACAACTGTGGGTACTTTGCCTTCATGTCGCTTTCGAGTTCCCAAGTGCACTCCGCGCCGCGTTTGCCTTCCCATCAGACCTTCACAATAGGAATGAGTGAGCGCCTGACCTGCTTGGTTTGGCGATCCATGATTTCGACAGGTTTTTCCACGAAGTGTAATGTTTCGTTCACTTGCAGATCGTCTAGAGAGACATGTAAATCGTGGTCGGCGATGCACTTTCGGAGGTTTGACACGTGGAAAGTCGGGTGGACATTGCTAAGTTCCTCCGGTAATTCGAGTTTGTAGGCGACTTTTCCGATCCTTTCCAGAATCTTAAAAGGTCCAACATATCGAGGCGCGAGTTTTCCCTTTTTGCCGAATCGGACTACACCCTTCCAAGGTGATACCTTTAGGAGTACGTAGTCACCAACGCCAAATTCCCGGAGCTTGCACTTTTTATCGGCGTAAACTTTCTGTCGATCCCGTGCTTTCGCTAAGTTGTCTCGAATTTGGAAAATTTTGTCTGTCGTTTCTTGTAGCAGCTCCAGACCGGTTAGTTGCGAGTGACCGATCTCGTGCCACACAATAGGCGATCGACATCTTCTTCCATATAACGCCTCGAAAAGGTGCCATCTGAATACTGGCCTGGTAGCTGTTGTTATACGAGAATTCGACTAACGGCAGGTGTTTATCCCAATTACCACCGAAGTCTAAAACACACGAACGGAGCATGTCTTCCAGAGTACGAATCGTTCTTTCAGTCTGACCGTCGGTTTGTGGGTGGAAGGCGGTACTTAGATTAAGAGTTGTACCGAGGGCCATTTGAAACGTTTCCCACAATCGTGACGTAAACCGAGCATCACGGTCAGAGATGATATCACGAGGCGTCCCATGTCTACAGATGATCTCGTCGGTGTAGATTCGGGCTAGTCATTCCACCTTGTAGTCTTCTCGTATGGGCAGAAAGTGAGCTGATTTAGTCAAACGCTCAACAACAACCCAAATGCTGTCGTGACCTGATGACGTGGTTGGGAGCTTGGTTACGAAATCCATGGCTATGCTCTCCCATTTCCACATAGGAATTGGTGGTTGTTCGAGCAAGCCAGAGGGTCTTTGATGTTCAGCCTTGATTCTAGCACAGGTTAGGCATTTTCCGACGTAGAGAGCGATATCCCTTTTCATACCCGGCCACCAGTACCTATAGCGAAGATCCTGGTACATCTTGTCAGCTCCGGGATGAATGGAATAGCGGGATTTATGGGCTTCGTCCATGATAATCTGTCGTAAATCGGTTCGCTTGGGAATCCAAATCCGGTCTAAAAAGTGGAATATCCCGTTCGATTTGCTCACAAGTTGGGCTCCATCGTGGTAGATTCGTTCTTTCTTCAAAGTGCGCTCGTTGAAACACGCATGCTAGGCATCGCGGATGAGAGTTTCGAGGTTGTGCTGGGCTTGAACATTACGGGTGCTAAGCAGATAGCTCCGTCTGCTAAGTGCGTCGGCAACAACATTTGCTTTTCCTGGGTGATAACGAATCTCACAGTCGTAATCGTTGAGAAGTTCTATCCATCGGCGTTGACGCATATTTAGTTCCCTCTGATTAAAAATGTGTTGTAGGCTCCTATGATCGGTGAAGATCGTACACTTAGTACCATACAGGTAGTGTCGCCAAATCTTTAATGCAAAAACAACCGCGCCTAGCTCGAGGTTATGGGTTGTATAGTTCTTCTCGTGGATTTTGAGCTGACGAGATGCGTAAGCTATGACCTTGTCCTGTTGCATGAGGACACAACCAAGACCAAGGTTGGAAGCATCACAGTAGACAATGAAATCATTGTTTCCGTCGGGTAGCGTGAGAACAGGAGCATTGCAGAGCATGTGTTTGAGGGTTCGAAAGGCAGACTCTTGCTTGGTTCCCCAAACAAAAGGCTGGTCCTTATGTGTAAGAGAGGTAAGTGGTACAGCAATCTTCTAGAATCCTTCGATAAATCGTCGATAATAGCCCGCCAGCCCGAGAAAGGAGCGGACTTCGGACGGGTTCTTAGGCGTAACCCAGCTCTTAACAGCTTCAATCTTCGCAGGATCGACGTGAATACCCTGACTATTTACAATGTGACCCAGAAACTGAACCTCCCCCAACCAAAATTCGCACTTGGAGAATTTGGCGTAGAGTTAGTTCCCCTGGAGTAACTCCAGAACGAAACGTAGATGTTGCGCGTGTTCAGCTCTCGACTTGGAATAGATCAAGACATCGTCGATGAACACGATGACGAAACGATCGAGATATGGTTTACACACGCGATTCATCAGATCCATGAAAACCGCTGGTGCGTTGGTTAGGCCAAAAGGCATGACAACGAATTCGTAATGGCCGTAACGGGTTCGAAATGTGGTTTTGGGTATATCCTCCTCTTGAATGCGTAGCTGGTGGTAACCTGAGCGTAGGTCGATTTTCGAGAAACACGTAGCGCCTTGCAGCTGATCAAACAAATCGTCGATTCGAGGCAGGGGATAGCGGTTCTTGATAGTCAACTTATTCAATTCCTGGCAGTCGATGCACATCCGGAACGACCCATCCTTCTTTTTGACGAAAAGGACTGGTGCGCCCCAAGGAGAGGTGCTCGGGCGAATGAAGCCATTCTCAAGTAATTCCTGGAGTGGGGTTGAGAGTTCGCGCATTTCGGACGGCGCGAGTCGATAAGGAGCTCTGGCGGTAGGATTAGCTCCAGGAATGAGATCAATGCGAAAATCAATATCGCGTTTTGGAGGTAGTCCGGGAAGGTCCTCTGGAAAAACTTGAGGGAATTCCCGAACCACGGGAACGTCTTTTACTTCCTTCTTCTCTCTCTTTTCCTTCTCCGCTGCTACAACGTTAGCCAAGAAAGCCCTGTATTCCTTGCGGAGATACTTGCTAGCTTGTAGGCATGACATAAGCTTGAGCCCCTTTGCAGTAGTATCGCCATAAACACATAATAAATCACCATTTGCGAGCGAGAAACGAATCATCTTGTCGAAGCACACAACTTCGGCATGGTTCTCTCGAAGAAAATCCATGCCTACTATGATATCAAAGCTTCCGAGTTGCATCGGAATAAGGTCGATCGAGAAGATGTGGTTGTTAAGCTCAAGAGTACAATCACGGAGAACGGAATTAACAGCGAAGGTTCTTTCGGCAGCGACTTTAACTTCGAATGTCGAAGAGAGTTTGGAACGTCTACGACTAAGGAGTTTCTCAAATTCGAACGACACAAAGCAATTATCCGCTCCAGTATCAAACAAACATGAAGCATAAATACCATTCACAAGGAACGTACCATTGACCACGTTGTTGTCGGCCTGGGCTTGACGCACGTTAAGATTGAAAGTTCTGGCGCGTGCGGCCTGTTGTTGCTGTTGCTGTTGTTGTTGCTGCTGTGGCTGCTGCTGTTGCGGTTCTTGTTTCACCACCCTGTTCGGGCACATGTTGGCGAAATGATTCGGGTTGCCACACGTGAAGCAGGCTCTGGCCTTGACTGCGGGTGCCGGAGGAGCTTGTTGACCCTGTGGGGCAGTGAGTAGAGCTTGATTGGCAGGAGCTTGACGAATACGGCAGTTGGCAGTGAAGTGGCCGTATACATTGCAGTGAGCACAGAAGCGGCATTGAATAGATGTCGGGTGATGATAGGTGCAAGCAGGGCAGAGCGGGTGCGGCCCAGTATATGCACGCTTCGCAGGTGGTGCATTGGCCACAGGCGCCGCTACTTGACGCTGTTGGGCAGGTACAGCTTGAATCAGTGCAACAGTAATTGCACAGTTCTTGTTGGTGGAGCTGTTCTTTCTCTTGTTCTTTCTCTTGTTGCTTGACGAGGTGGGTTCAGCGGTTGGTGCGGTAGCGGTAGCTTGATGTAGATGCTTGGAGGTCTTATCCCAGACACCAGCTTTAACCCGATTTCAGCGGCCAGCAGATAGGTTTCCTCGATCGTGGTAGTCTTAGCCGCTTGCACGAAATGAGCAACGCAGTCGAGCAAAGCTCGGATGTACTTCTTGATGGTCATCTCGGGAGTCTTGACCTGGTCGGGACAGATAATGCTGAGCTGCTTGAAACGAGCAGTGAGACCAGCATTGTCTCCATCCTTCTGATGTATGTGCCAAAATTCATCTTCAAGCTTTTGACGTTCGTGAGGAGGGCATAATTCCTCTAGCATGACTTCCTTGAGCTCATCCCATGACAGACCGTAGGCTGCATCATTCCCTCGCTTGTTCCTCTCGGCCGTCCACCAGTCTAGAGCACGGGACTGAAAGACGCCGGTAGCGTTCAGAGTTCGAAGGTCATTAGGGCAACCACTTTGTCGTAGAGTAACCTCGATAGAGTCAAACCAGTGGAATAGTGCAGTAGGACCTCCTTCTCCTGTGAATTCTTTCGGCCCACATGACTTGAATTGCTTAAAACTGAAGGGCCTTGCGTTGGCTTTGGGAGCTTCGATTCTCGATTCCTCGGATGATTTGCTAGCATTCTCATACACATCGCTCACGGCTTTAGCTACACTCTTCACGATGATGGAAGCAAGGCGTCTGTCCCTCTTTTCTTGACGAGAGAGTGTATGACGAGATCCAGACGACATTGTCTGCAATAGACATCGCCAAGGAACTCAACACATGTATTCGAATCTCACCTCACACGTCTACTACTACTAAAGCTCAGTAACACGTACCATGTAAACGCATATAGTCACAAAATCACAGAATTACACAAAATCACATAAACACATAGGGCACATAGTCACAATATTCCTAAACACGTAAGCACAATAGCAAGAAACACACACGCCTTAGTCACTAGAGGCATTCAGAAAACAGAAACCTAGTATTCAGAGTTTGCGAGTGTTCAAACGTAGTGTAGTGCGGGCGATTTGTTGGCGATGTGTAGTGTGTTGTGTGGAAGCAAAAGGCATTAGATCGAAACCAGTAGTACCTCAAAACGTAATTCACATAAAATCGACGAATCGTCAGAGTCAATAGTCTTGGCTCAAAGCTTGAAACACATAAAATCGAGAATAGATTGTCTGCGGCTAGTAGACTTCGACTAACCAAAGTGGTTCGGCTATTCACAAGGATCCTGTGAGCACAATTACCTTCAGGACTATGCATTTGCCTCGATTCTTGGGCGTTGGCGCAATTCCCATTGGTTATATTGTGTCTTCAGATCGTTGTAGTCCATCGAAACTTTGGTGGGAGTTTTGTATAAAAGCAGGACAAGTCGTCAAGGTTAGGGTTTCACCCCTATCTTACAACTTCGTCCTTGTTTTTAATAAAATTGAGGAGATTATTCATCAAAATATGGATTTCTCTCCTAATTTGGTATGATTCTCCTCGTTTGTAGCTAAAACGTAAGCTGTTTAGGCAACTTTAGTCGAGAGTTTGCGGTTTTCACACCTATTCTCGGCCTCATTACTCGTTCATAACTTGAAAATTCGAGTGCAGTGATAGTGTAGGTAAATGAAAATAGTGAGGAATAAGCTCGTACACTATCCAGTAGGGTTGTACTCGATTCGGTCTGCTGGTTCCTGACTATAGACTAGGTCTCTAAGACTTCGACCCGGACTAGGTCGAGTCTTGCCTAATTCCCTATAGTTATGGCTCTGATACCAATCTGTCACACCCCAACCGATGGCGGAATCATCGGGGCGTGGCACTGAGCGAAACAGATTGTCCAGAAGTTTCCATAACAACTATCATTACCATTCAATTAAAGCAATACGTCCCATACCGTATCTCAAATAGTTAAATAATTATTACAGACAAGCATCAAGACAAGTATTCTGTTCCGACAACTCAGATTTAAACATAGCTAAGTTATTTGTTGGTTTCTAGGACTCCAGTTCCTAGCTTCAAGTTCATCACAGCACAAAGAGCATAAAAGCAACCTAATACGTTAAAATAAAGTCAATACATAAAATGTAAAGGTGAGCATACAAGTTTGATAATAGCATATAGAGTTCGAATTCGTTTACGCATAACCAGCACGTACACATAGTGAAATGAAGCACGTTAGTTATCGACATAGATCCATCGATACAAATGACTGCGGATTGACTGCCCGAGGCAGTTCGCAATACATGATTACCACCGTAATCCATGCAAGTAAAAGATCCTTAACAACCCCCGTGTGAATGGGTACTGAGTCCAAACTATAGTACTATCGTTGCTAAGGCAGGTAGACAGCATTCCATGTGTAAACATAACAAACAAGCATTCATGAGCCACGTATAACATGCGTAAATGGTTTAGCGTTAAAAACAGCTTGAGTAGTGTGATACTTGTAGTTTGAATATTCGTAATGTATGTAACACCCAAAAGTGCTAAAAGCAAAAAGGGTTTGAGTATACTCACAGCGATTATGGATTGAAGGGAGCGCTTTTCAGCGAGTACGGTTAGCCTGAATAGATTCGATAACGTAACGATAAGTGGCGCGTAAAACAGCACAAAGCGAGAGCGGGTAGGATAGCTGATCGTGCGGACTAACTATCCGTGCGAGTAAGTTATCCGTGCGAGTAAACTATCCGTGCGGATGGTAATCCGTGCGGGTAAACTATTCGTGCGAGTAAACTATCCGTGCGAGTAACTATCCGTGCGGATGGTAATCCGTGCGGATGGTAATTTATCCGGATTAGTCACTCGTGCGGATTGTCTATCCGTGCGGACAAGTAGTCCGTGTGGATTACTATTCGAGTGGATTGTTTCTTCCTAAGAATGTGTTTGTGTATGATGGCTTGTGCTTTGAAGTTTTCGTTGTAGCATTTAGAAAACATCTAAGTATCTCTATCCTTCAAGCCGGTCGTGCGGACAACAATCCGTCCGGATGGTAGTCCGTGCGGACACAACCTTAAAGGTGAGTCACTTGGTGAAGTCCGTCCGGATGGTAAATCCGCGCGGACAATGGTAATCCGTCCGGACAGTCGGTTCGCGCGGACAAAGACAATCCGTCTGGATAGTCTGTCCGTGCGGACAACTTGGCCGTGCAGATGAGCATTGTTTGAAAATGTTTAAGGTCTTAGTATCTCATGATCCGAAGAGTAATCCATTCAGAGGTCGTCCGTCCGGATTGTTCATTCGTCGATACTCAAACCTCGTTTTGAATGTGGGTCCCAAGTGTAGCTCGCGCGGGTGACAACCCGTCCGGATCATCTGTCCGTGCGGGTAGCTTGTTCGTGCGGACAGCTTGTGTCACGGCCCCCGACCCGGTTTGACCCGTTTCAGGAGCCGCGGGACAGAAATACTGCGGTATTTAATTGATTAAGTTTAACAGCGGAAGTTTTCATCAGAATCGTTTAAAGCTAAAATTTTCCCCGATTATTTTATTTTACAATTCGGGATAAAACCCCGATAATTTACAATAGTATGATTTTACTATGAAATCGTTATGTTACAAAACTTATTTCTTTATTTTTATAATGAGCCACAATCTTAAGCTTGAAATGCTCCCCAGCACTTTTTCCTGAATTACAACAGATCACCTGAAACATGTTTGAAAAAGGTTTTGTCAGCGGGAAATACTGAGTGAATCATTCTATTTACTAAAATGACACATTTGTTATAATTTACAGTATTAAGAACGATTACAATGTTTCTATTATCAACCCAACTACCCACGGTATTTGTCACTCGACCGAATCTGTGACTGTGGTCATATCCCCCAATTGGCTGCCCCAATGGTGACGATTATCAAGTAATGTATACAAAACCCCACATACCGGCTGTAATATGGTGATTACATAAACTTAATCCCTGTAATTATAACTTTGAAATAAATAGGGTTTTGTAAATAGATTTGATAAAAAGAGAGAATGACTCACATTGCTGATTTAATACGGACAGAGTTTAGTCTATGATTTGGCCTTGTTAACCTAATTTAAATAACACTGCACACAAAACTGGGTTAGTAATCAATCCAGCAATTACGATAACTCACGAGATCAAATTCTCACAATGAACGACAAAGTGCAATACTTCATCCATCGAATTAACGATGATCCGTCAAATTAATGACGAACGACAAAGTATAATACTTCATCCATCGAATTAACGATGACCCGTCAAATTAATGACGAACGATAAAGTATAACCCTAATGTGGGCGGCACTTAAACATTCATTGGATATATTGATCGTCGGAAAATGAATCGTAGCAGCGATTGTGCTAATACCCTGTTTTGCAGCAGAATTTCGAGACCCGTGTGTGGATTTAGAGTATACTGTTCGTATCTCAGTGAATATTGTGAATTTTTACGTCGTTTTTCTTTCAGAATTCAAGTCCCACTGTCCACTATTTATAGGTGAAATTTTACCCTGAGGCGGCCCGCGTGAGAATTAAGCAAACCTGAGGCGGGCCGCGTGAGACCTATTTTTTAGGTATAGGTTGCCACGGTTGGGACTAGCTTAGCTGAGTTGACAGTTTTCGTAAATTCGGTTTCTACAGCTCACAATTTGGATAATCGTTACTAAGGGTATTACCCCCCCCTGAGTTTTAGGGGCCCTAATCCTGATTCTGAAAATTATGAAAATTTTAGGGTTTGTTCAGAATCACTTGGGTGTCTCAATTAGGGTTTCCTATTGGACTAATTAATTTAATAATTATGACTTTTGATTAGAGTTGTTACATTCTCCCCACCTTAATAAAAATCTCGTCCTCGAGATTTACTGGAATAATTGAGGATACTTTCTCTTCATTTCTGATTCCAGCTCCCAAGTGTATTCAGGTCCTCTCCTTGAATCCCACTTTACTTTAACTAACACTAGTCGTTTGTGCTTGAGAAACTTCACTTTTCTGTCTTCTATCTGAATAGGTTTCTCCACAAATTTTAACTTTTCGCTTACCTCTATGTCTTGAAGAGGTACTACCAGAGATTGGATACATGAAATACATCATGTACTCCAGCTAATTCTTCTGGTAGCTGTAAATGATAAGCTACTGGTCCTATACGTTGGATCACTGGAAATGGTCCTACGTATCTTGGACTTAGCTTTCCTTTCTTACCAAATCTAACAACTCCTTTCCAAGGAGAAACTTTCAATAGTACTTTGTCTCCAACTTGGAATTCTAATGGCTTGCATCTATTATCAGCATAGCTCTTCTGGCGATCTCGAGCCGTCTTCAGTCTTTCCTTGATTTGAGTAATCTTATCAGTCGTTTCTTGCACTATTTCAGGACCTGATAGTTGACTTTCTCCTATTTCTGCCCAACAAACTGGAGTTCTACACTTTCTTCCATATAATGCTTCAAATGGAGCAGTTTCAATGCTTGAGTGATAGCTATTGTTATAGGAGAATTCAATTAATGGTAAGTGATCATCCCAACTTCCACCAAAATCTATTACACATGCTCGGAGCATGTCTTCTAGAGTTTGGATTGTCCTTTCACTTTGTCCATCTGTTTGGGGATGATATGCAGTGCTCAAATTTAGTCGAGTTCCCATAGCTTGCTGGAAACTTTTCCAGAAATGGGAAGTAAAATGACTATCCCTATCCGAAACAATGGAGAGTGGAACTCCATGTAAGGATACAATTTCATCTACATACAATTTAGCCAGTCTTTCCATGCTAAAGGTTTCTTTCATAGGTAGAAAGTGAGCAGATTTGGTTAATCGATCCACAATTACCCAAATCGCATCATTACCTTTTCTGGTTTTGGGTAACTTAGTAACAAAATCCATTGTTATAAGTTCCCATTTCCATACTGGCATTTCTAATTGTTGTAGTAATCCTGAAGGTTTCTGATGTTCTACCTTAACTTGTGAACAAGTAAGACATTTAGAAACATAGCTGGCTATGTCCTTTTTCATTCCTATCCACCAAAAGTTCTTTCTTAAATCTTGGTACATCTTATTGTTTCCTGGGTGTATAGTATACCTAGATTTATGAGCTTCTTCTAAAATCTTAGGTCTTAAGTCTCCCTGCTTAGGTACCCAAATTCTACTTTTGTGGAATCTCCAAATTCCATCAGCTCCTTGTTCTAATTCCTTGATTCGTCCTTTCATTCCTTCAGCATCATCCTTGATTGCTGTAGTTTGAACATTCTTCAATTGTTCCATTAAATCTATTTGTAGATTTAATCTGAGAGCACGAACTCGTCTTTGTTTTTCATAATACTTACGACTTAAGGCATCTGCAACTACATTCGCCTTTCCTTCGTGATACTGAATATCACAGTCGTAGTCACTTAAGATTTCCATCCATCTCCTTTGCCTCATGTTTAACTCTTTTTGCCCAAATATATATCTTAAACTTTTGTGGTCTGTGTAGACAGTAAATTTACTTCCGTAAAGATAATGTCTCCAAATCTTAAGGGCAAAAATTACGGCTCCTAATTCTAAATCATGAGTCGTATAGTTTTCTTCGTGCTTTTTCAATTGCCTTGATGCGTACGCAATTACCTTCTTGCGTTGCATAAGCTACACATCCAAATCCTAATTTTGAAGCATCACAATATACTTCAAAATCTTCAGTTCCTTCTGGTAAGGCTAAGATTGGTGCATGGGTTAATTTCTGTTTCAGAATTCTAAAAGCTTCTTCTTGTTTGGGTCCCCATTCAAACTTAGTGGCTTTACAGGTTAACTTAGTTAATGGTACAGCTATCTTGGAAAAATCCTTAATAAACCGTCTATAATACCCAGCTAATCCTATAAAACTTCTAATTTCCATTGCTGTTTGTGGAACCTTCCACTTGGTAATTGCCTCTATCTTAGCAGGATCTACATGAATACCTTCATGATTCACCATGTGTCCTAAGAATTGCACTTCCTTTAGTCAAAATTCACATTTCGAGAATTTGGCGTACAACTTTTCTTTTCTTAACAAAGTTAAGAGTGCATGAAGATGTTCACAATGCTCTGTCTGACTTTTGGAATAAATAAGTATATCGTCTATGAAAACAATTACAAATTTATCCAAGTATGGTTTACATATCCTATTCTTCATGTCCATAAATGCTGCAGGCGCATTTGTTAATCCGAAGGGCATGACTGTAAACTCGTAATGACCATACCTAGTTCTGAAAGCAGTCTTAGGTATGTCTTCTTCTTGTACCTTTAATTGATGATATCCGGAGCGTAAATCTATCTTAGAAAAATATTTAGCCCCCTGAAGTTGATCAAAAAGATCATCAATCCTAGGTAATGGATATCGATTCTTAATTGTAACCTTATTCAATTCTCTATAATCGATTCACATTCTCATTGAACCATCCTTTTTCTTTACAAACAACACTGGCGCTCCCCAAGGGGATGAGCTAGGTTGTATGAATCCTTTACTTAATAATTCATCTAATTGCTTTTTCAGTTCTAACATTTCTGTGGGTGCTAACCGATAAGGTGCCTTGGCTATCGGTGTAGTTCCTGGAATTAGATGAATCCTAAATTCTACTTCCCTATCTGGAGGTAATCCCGGTAAATCTTCTGGAAATACATCAGGATATGCTGAGACTACTGGTATTTCCTTAAGATCTTTACCCTTAGTGCTAATGATTACCGAAATCATATACACTATTCCTTGTTTTCGTTCATAATTAGCAACTTTCATTACTGATATGAACTTCATGGGCTTACGTGGTTTATCTCCTATAATCCTAATCACTTCTCCGGTAGGTGATTGAATTTCTATGGAATTCTGATCACAAAGGATTCTAGCATGGTTGGCTACTAACCAATCCATTCCTAATACCACATCAAATTCAGCTAATTTCATCGACAATAGTTTTGCATAGAATTTATGTCCTAAAAGTTCTATGTTTCCTTCTTGCAAAACTTTATCTATTTTAACTGAATTTCCGTCTGCTGTTTCAACTGTAAAAATCTGCCTAATATTGGTTAAAGGTAAACTAAGAGCTTGGCAGAATGAAGTATTTATAAAACTTTGGTTTGCACCAGAGTCAAATAATACTTTTGCGTACACGTTGTGAACTAAGAACGTACCCGCTATCACATCCGGAATGAGTTCTGCTTCTTGAGTGGTCAACTGAAATGCTCTGGCATTCTTCTTTGTGGTTCCTTCGGTCGCCTTGGGTTTGTTATCTACTGGTTTAACCAATTTAGGACATTCTGTTTTATAATGCCCCGCTTCTCCACAGTTAAAACAGATTACGGTTTTCTTTTTGCTGTTTTCTTCACGATGTCCTACAGTTTTGCAAAAATTGCAAGTGATATCGCATCTTCCATAATGCTTCTTTTTGCATTTCCTGCAGAATGACGGAGCTGGAGATTGCCCTGTTCCTTTTCTCTTGAAGCTGTTATTATTACCCACACGAAATCCTTGGGTAATTTTCTGAGCTAGTTCCTTTTTCCTATCTTCATCTCTTGTGCGCACCAGTTCATTGGTTAGAGTATTAGCTAATTCTACCGCATCATCAGTAGTGCGAGGTCTCGCAGCTTTAACAATATTGCGGATTTCACCAATTAGCCCCCAAATATAGCGAGAAATGACTACCGGTTCTGGCGAAGCCAGTGTTGGTACCACTCTTGCATATTCAAAGAATGTCGAGGTATACCCACGACAATCCACACCCATCATCCGATGATTTAGAAACTTATTCGCCATCTGTTCTTTTTCATACTCGGGACATAATTTTCTTTCCACCAAACCCTTAAATTCTTCCCAAGTCATAGCATAAGCTATTACTCTTCCTTTTGATTGTAAAATAGTGTTCCACCATTCGAGTGCTCCTTCCTTGAAGAGATTTGATGCGTACATGACCTGATCATCTTTACCACATTTACTTATTGCAATGACTGCTTCGGTTTTTTCTAACCAACGCAGTGATGCAGTTGCTCCTTCATTTCCTGCAAATTCAGTGGGTTTACAAGCAAGGAATTCTTTGAAAGTGCAACCAGGCGTTGCAGTTTTCATTTTCTTGGGTAATGGAGTTTGATGTGGTTCCTTATTATGATTAACATGATTATTGCCTCCATTTACACTATTACTGAAGTTATCTTCAGTAATTTGTTTACTAGGAACAATTTGTTGCGGTTCGATTGGATTCTTTATAGCAGCAACGAATGCTGGAATAGCATTGGCTATCCCTTGAGCAACAATGTTTTCGATATCTTGCCGAGTCATATATTAATCTCTTGAATGTTGCTCAGACTGATTAACTTCATTTATAGGTTCATTACTACTGTTTGCCATCTGATAATATATATATAAATTTTATTAGTATCTGCTAAATAACAATTACATACAAACAATCAGAAAATTTTATAATACAGATATAGTCAAAACAATCGATTTCTCGATTTCATTTTATATCTATCATAGTATGCATCATTACTCACAAATATCATACAGAGTTTTATTTGTTATTTACAAACTAACTTTACTATTACTATTATACAAACACCGTTTTACCATCCTACTATCTCTCGTCACTTGCTGTTCTAAAAACGCAGTTCCCTCTCATCGTACTTCCAGGCAATCTGTCCCCCTATTTCCCTGATTCTAGTTCCAGCATCAAACAACTCTTCACCAAAGTGGCGAAGTTCAGCCATGTTTTCATTACTCATGGGTGGATTAGGTAGGGGTTCTGGATCGAATTGTGGAAGAAAAGAGTAAGGATCGTTGACAATATTTTGGAATTGCCAATCGTTTGTCCACCATTCGTCCATTCCTATGGGTTGAGAGTGGACTATTGGGTCTGGAATTGCTGCTTCCCAATTCATAGGGAGTTGGTTTTCAAGAGGATAATTAAAAATATTATTATTATTATTATTGACAGGCTGAATTGTTTCACAGCTTGCCAATAGGAAATCTGTCTCATCTTGAAAGGTCCTTTCCTGGTTTTGATTGGAGCTCTCTCCGATTTCTATCTGATTTGGTCTAGAGCCTTGCCCAACTTCCATTACTATTTCTTTAGTAACTTCCTCCATCTGTATTCCTATCTCCTTAACCTCTTCCTTGTCTTCAGTTTCCATTTCCTGTTGTTTGGAACTTTCTCCGGTTATAATTTCTTTTCCCTTTTTCAAAGGATTATTTATTTTGGGAAGTTTTGTAGCTGGCTTTTTCTTACGTATTTTCCTCCATCCTACATAACTTCTTTTCTTTCGTTTTGGCTTGTTCACAGGTGGAACCTTGAATTCTACTGGTTGTTCTACATCGGGAAAGTAGCTAGTATATTCTTTGGAAACTTCGATATTCACTGGGTAAAGATTAAGGTTCTGAAAAGCTTCAGATATCCCACTCATGCTGATGTAGCATATATGCAAAATGCATAAAATACTAAGTTAAAATTCATAAATAACCGTGTAATTTATTACATATTGTGTACTAATTTATTACAAAGATAACTGAAAAACATACTTAAAATTTTTATTTATTTCACAGTGTTTTTAGATTATAAGGGTAAGGTGCTAAAACTTTAAAATATTTAAAGATTTATATTTTCTGCTACTGTGGCTAGCATATATAAGTTTGCCCATTTCTCATCTAGCTTATCTTCCCAAGGTGATTTATCAATTAATTCCTGAGTTTCTCGTTTAATCCTCTTTTCTCGAATTTTCTCTTTACTTTTCTTAATAATCATCTCCCTCCTTCTAGGAGAAAGTGATTCCTCGTATTGTGCCTTTCGCACAAATATTCCTTCTTCAGGAATTTCAGCCTGATTTGAGGATTTGGTTTGGGATGAACTTCCCTTCTCATTGGATGATCTATCTAATTTAAGATAGATGCTTGACAGCTTTTGCTTACCCATACTGTAACTAACAAATAATCAGTTAATATCACACATAATCACATAATAGTAATCAGGAAAAATTAAGTATTTCTAAATACTTAATTAGCTTAACTCAGTGGCTCTGATACCACCTTTTTCTGTCACGGCCCCCGACCCGGTTTGACCCGTTTCAGGAGCCGCGGGACAGAAATACTGCGGTATTTAATTGATTAAGTTTAACAGCGGAAGTTTTCATCAGAATCGTTTAAAGCTAAAATTTTCCCCGATTATTTTATTTTACAATTCGGGATAAAACCCCGATAATTTACAATAGTATGATTTTACTATGAAATCGTTATGTTACAAAACTTATTTCTTTATTTTTATAATGAGCCACAATCTTAAGCTTGAAATGCTCCCCATCACTTTTTCCTGAATTACAACAGATCACCTGAAACATGTTTGAAAAAGGTTTTGTCAGCGGGAAATACTGAGTGAATCATTCTATTTACTAAAATGACACATTTGTTATAATTTACAGTATTAAGAACGATTACAATGTTTCTATTATCAACCCAACTACCCACGGTATTTGTCACTCGACCGAATCTGTGACTATGGTCATATCCCCCAATTGGCTGCCCCAATGGTGACGATTATCAAGTAATGTATACAAAACCCCACATACCGGCTGTAATATGGTGATTACATAAACTTAATCCCTGTAATTATAACTTTGAAATAAATAGGGTTTTGTAAATAGATTTGATAAAAAAAGAGAATGACTCACATTGCTGATTTAATACGGACAGAGTTTAGTCTATGATTTAGCCTTGTTAACCTAATTTAAATAACAATGCACACAAAACTGGGTTAGTAATCAATCCAGCAATTACGATAACTCACGAGATCAAATTCTCACAATGAACGACAAAGTGCAATACTTCATCCATCGAATTAACGATGATCCGTCAAATTAATGACGAACGACAAAGTATAATACTTCATCCATCGAATTAACGATGATCCGTCAAATTAATGACGAACGATAAAGTATAACCCTAATGTGGGCGGCACTTAAACATTCATTGGATATATTGATCGTCGGAAAATGAATCGTAGCAGCGATTGTGCTAATACCCTGTTTTGCAGCAGAATTTCGAGACCCGTGTGTGGATTTAGAGTATACTGTTCGTATCTCAGTGAATATTGTGAATTTTTACGTCGTTTTTCTTTCAGAATTCAAGTCCCATTGTCCACTATTTATAGGTGAAATTTTACCCTGAGGCGGCCCGCGTGAGAATTAAGCAAACCTGAGGCGGGCCGCGTGAGACCTATTTTTTAGGTATAGGTTGCCACGGTTGGGACTAGCTTAGCTGAGTTGACAGTTTTCGTAAATTCGGTTTCTACAGCTCACAATTTGGATAATCGTTACTAAGGGTATTACCCCCCCTGAGTTTTAGGGGCCCTAATCCTGATTCTGAAAATTATGAAAATTTTAGGGTTTGTTCAGAATCACTTGGGTGTCTCAATTAGGGTTTCCTATTGGACTAATTAATTTAATAATTATGACTTTTGATTAGAGTTGTTACAGCTTGTCCGTGCGGACAGCTTGTCCGTGCGGACAGCTTGTCCGTGCGGACAACTTACTCGTGCGGACAACTTCCTCGTCCTGGTTGTTCCGTCCGGTTACCCTTGGTCGCCTTTGCCGTCTATCGAGACGTTCCGATTACGTGTCAACCATTTGGAATCGCATCCTTACCCGTATGACCAAGCCGGCCAGGAATCACCCTAACTCGGCCTGTCAGCGGTTTAGAACGGTCATCCCGGTCTAACCCGAAATCAGGTGTCTTGCGGGTAGAATCCAGATCTAGGACTAGTGCATCACTATCATTAAGTAGGAGACTAGAACGGATCCGATTCCCACCGCTTTTTGAGGTGAAGTTGTTGTGAAATCTTGTGGAAATCGTTCAGATCTGAGTTATTCTTGGTGAATGAGGTCACACTTGAAGTTCATGAGAACTTCATGATGACGTCACCCTTGAATACCTCAAATCTTGATGATTTCATGGTTAAAAGTTGAGATGTGAAAGATAGAAAGGTGTAGATGTGTGTATAGATCAAGGATGTACAAGAATTAGGGCGAGATCTTACCTGGATTGAGAGAAATCGGAGAAAAGGTGAAGATTGCGTGCTGGTCGGACGTCACTTGCCAAAAGTGGAAAGTTGGGAGAGTGACCTGGGTATTTATAGGATGCTAAAAGGGGAAAGGGGTGGTCCGTGCGGATTGCAGGCCACCCGGATTGCTTATCCGTGTGGATTGGTCATCCGTGTGGACTGGCAATCCATGCGGATTGGTCATCCGTGCGGACTGGCAATCCGTGCGGATGGGCCATCCGTCCGGATGTCGACTGAATAGCGCGTTCGGGTGCGACGACGCTTCGGTTTTTTATTGCGAGCGATTCGATAAGGCTTCCTAGTCAAATTACTTTTAGTCCCAACTACTTCGTATATAACATGGTTCGGTTCGGAATTCAGGTTCGGGTTCGATTACATTCGAGTTAGACTGAGTTCGCTTGATTCCCACAACAAAACATAAATAAACATGCTCAGGCAACACGTAAGGCACACACACACGTATAACGAAAAGTAAAATACATAGCTCGAGTTACGATTTGATGTCGATTCGATTAGTATAGCTCGATTATTAGTTGATTACCTTTATCGCATTGTTACTTCCTATCATTCACAGTCGTAGGTTGATTGAAGTACGATTAACACGATTCGATTATTGCAATAAACGTCACTTACTCCACATAATATAAATAAAATAAAAACATTTCTACGAGTCAAGTCGCGCGAAATCGGTCGTTGACTTTGACCTTGACTTTGACTTTCACTCGTGAAAACACGGGGTGTTACAACGTACCTGGGATCATTTTGTCTTATTATATGCCTTGGTGTCCATCCTAGACCGCATTCGCGGATCATCCCCTCCAAACAACTATGCTTACCTTACACATAACATTCTGTTAGTTTTCTTCATATACATACTTAAATACATACTTACATTCGTTTCTACCTTTAGATCCTAATCGAGTCTTGGATTGTATGGGTTCCTTGTCACAAGAGCACACAGGTTTGAGTTCAAGTATTTACCTCCTCATACTTGATTTCCCTCAAACCAGGGCTCTGATGCCAACTTGTAACACCCTTAAACACGTAATATCTTAAAAATGACGCAGCGGAAATATGAGCTTAAAAAATTCTTTCTTTATTAACGACATTACTTACGAAAAGGCTTAGTTACAAAAATGTCAAACTTTTACTAGAAAGAATTAACAACGTTCATACTTAAATTAATACTTCAAGGCGCGTTACATAATTCAAGCTAGGTGGTCGTCCTATCCGTACAATCCTTGTTCTTTGACTCGATCTACGCCTGCTTATCTTCGTTAGTGGTAGAGGAAATCCGTGTGATACCTGTGGACATCATATACGACTTAACCATTAATCATTATCTCGCCATACAACATTATACTATATAATTGAAATTCGCATAGCATTCCATAATGTAAGCATGGAATTATCCAAGCATTCTCTTAAATACTCTTAATCCAAGTCCGACTTCAATTCCTCATGAACCCGACGATTTCATACCTGCATTTCATTTCAAACTCAAAGCACATCATTAGTAATCGTCAATACCCAGACATCTTGAAACCATTCCTACATACATACATAGCATCTTACATTCATAGCATCTTGCATTCATACATACTTATCTTCATACCTACGTTTACGCAATAATATACACCTATATACATGCTTCATTCATACACGCATACATGCATACGGGTACTTGTTTATTTCTTTTATACACATAAACTTATACTAACATGTCATATTCACAACTCTCATAAAATAGGTGTTATACATATTAACATACATACTTACTCGTTCCCAGACACATTTATAATAAAAAAACGTTAGTTATGAGGAGTTTATAACGTATCTATTTATGTCTGAAGGCCAAAATAACAAAACAATCAACATTTTGCAAAAGCTGCCCGTCGTAAGCTACGGCTCAGCCATAACTTACAATTCAGTTGTTCTAGTCCAAACAACAGCTACATTCCGTAGCTTACGGCTGAGCCGTAGCTTACGATTTGGCTGTTCTGATCCAAACAACAGCTACGTTCTGTAGCCTACAACTGAGCCGTAGCTTACGATTTGGCTGCTCTGCAGCTTTTTCAACTTTGTCCTTTTTACGAAAACGGTCGTAACTTTCAAACCGTTCACCCGTTTAACCTCCCGTTTCTTCCTACATGACCATATTTTGGTCCTCTATCAAATGGACTCAAAATCTAACATCCGAACTAAGGAAGTTCTTAACTTATATGCTTTCGGCTTAATATTCATTTACGAATTATTCGACCCGTTCATGTTTTTATCAAACAACTCTTTTGTTTAAACTCAAGACTAAGCCTTTTGACCATTAACCCATGTCCCCGTTTCTCGGTTAGCGCACTTGTAAGAAATTATATCCATGACCCGGTTATAATACCTTCGTCATAACTTATGCAAATCATACCGTAATGAGTTAACTCTCATTTTGACCCGTTTGGTCGACTTAGCGGAAACCTTCACTTCTACATACTCAAACCTTCCTAAACTCCAATACCATACTTAAATAACTAGCACATAACCTCACTTTAATAAACTAAGAAATGATTCCGGAAAATCACTCACTTAATACTAATACTTGATATCATCATCAAATTCACATTTCAACACAACTTCTAACATTTATCATGCAACTAATCTCTTTACTACTAAAGAGGGAGTCCGGGAAATTACTTACCTTACGCATCCGTATTTGCGTTCGCTTCCCCATGTCCTCTTGACCCGTTAGCCCTTCATGCTTCCATCCATCTTGATATGATCCCTATACTTTCATTTCATTACATCCACATTCTTTTTAATATATAAAATTATATATATAAACGATCATATCATTTTACATTTCACATTCGACTTTCATTAATGTTTTATCTAACATATGGTATACTCATAATGCTATACTCATTCAACCATATGAACTATATCTAAGTCGCATTTCTCATGTTGATTTACTATCCAATACCTCATTCAAGATTAGCTCATTTACATAACTCTACCATCTCTACTTGCTAGTAAGTTCATACGCTTCATATCTATTACGTGATTATTTACTAATCATGTCCAACGCTTAATTCCACATATGGTGTGCATTACCTTCAAGCATATAATACTACCTTTAATGCATGTTTCTTACTAATTCATTTCATCAACTAATTTCCCAATTGTTCTCCATGTAAAACACATTCTTTATGCTAATCTATTACAAATTACATCATTATCACATTCTACATATATTATCCATCATGTGCATACAATTCCTACTATTTTTGTCACTTAGACATTTTATCAAACACTTGGTGTGCATACAACATACAAGGCACAATGTACAAGTATTTTATTGCATACTCTTCCCAATCCTTAACATAGATCATCAATTTCAACTAGAATCATATAATTTTCATACTATATCCAAATTAACTAAAATTTACTCATTACCTACAACATCACACATCAACATTTCACAATTATTGAACATGTATGATCATCTTTATCATCATCTTTACTACTACAAGTGGGTTTCTTCTCAAACCTTCAATCCAATCAATTTCAAGCATAAAACATCTTCTATATGATGAATCTAACTCACATACAAGTTCAATTTCATATAATTTCATGGATTGATTAAAACCCACTTCATCAACATACATCAAAACATAAAATTTAACTTACCTTATGTTCAAACCACTTAGGTTATGGAGTAACTAAGCTCATGCATTCGATTTGTGCTTAAAACCATCACCAATTTGCTGAATCTTGAGTTCAATTGAAGGAGAAGGGTTTTCCCTTTTCCCTTGCCCTCTGCTCGTGACATACACCCACTAAAACACTGGGGTTTTCATTTTTCTTATGTTTAACATCATAATTTACATATTCAACCCCTCAAGATTGCTTTTGTGGTCATTTATGTTGTCATTCTTATATAAATATTTCATTCTTTATAAACTTATATCATATTTATTAGACTTAACTAATTAAATTAAACTCTTAAACACCAAAATAATCTATTGTGAATTTTGGGGTGTTACAGAAATAGCCTTGGATTGAGAGAAAAAGCTCCTGAGAGTGACTTGGGGACAGGTGGTCGGATAAGAGTGTCAAATCAGTGAAAGGGTCGTGTACGACGGTATTTATAGAGGGTGGGAGAGAGTTAAGTCGGTGGAAAGGTGGTCGAATGGCATCCTGTCGGATGGCCTTTCGGTCGGATGGTCATCCGAGCGGATGTCCATTCGACCGAGTGTCCATTCGATCGGCCGAGTTGCGTTTTGTTGGTTTTCGACTTTCGTTTCGTGTGTTAAGCATTGCGTTGCGTTTAAGCGAGTTGCGAGTAAGCGTTTGAGCGTGTAAGCGTTGAGATAACCACATATCATTCAAACAAATAATCACACATATACCTCACAATCACATAAATGCATAAAAGTAAATCTGCGTTTCGAGTATGCGTTTCGATGGCGTTTAGTCTAAACAAGCGATGTGACATGCGATAAAATGCGTTTAAATAGCATTTAAATGCGATACTACGTTGTAATATGCGTTGTACTAAGAGATTAAAATGCGTTTTTAAACACGGTTTAAAATAGTTAACCCGTAGAGATAATCGAATCTCTGAAGTACAAGTAATTAAGCAAGAAATGACAGATACAAGTAATGACCCGGAAAGTCGGGTTGTTACAGTGTACCACACGGGATATATATATATATTGCGAGAACCGCGAGGATCATTTAGGAACCACCCTTCATTGTGAGAACCGCGAGAACACAACCAAAAATATCTAAAAAAATCTAAAAAACACACAATTTTTTAAATATTTTTTTTATAAAAATCGCTACTTTTCGTTAATAAAAGAAAATTTTAAAAACAAATTAAAGAATTTTTTTGGATACTAAAAGTAGCGATTTTAATAAAAAAAATATTATTTTTTTGTGTTTTTTAGATTTTTTAGGTTTTTTAAGGGTTTAGCTTTATGGTTTAGTTTTTAGCATTTTGTTGGGGGGGGGGGGGTTAGTTTTTAGCATTTAGCTTGGGGGGGGGGGGGGTTAGGTTTTCTTTTAGAGGGTTAGTTTTTTAGGTTTTTGGTGGTGTAGTGAGTTTATTTTGTTGTGTTCACATTGATTCTCGCGGTTCTCGCAATAAAAGTGGTTCTCGCATGAACCCTACCCGAGGGGAGGGATACCTTGAGAACACTAAATATTGCGAAAATCGTGAGAATGAATGAAAAAATCAATTAAAATCATTTTTTTATACAACCCTCATTGTAATTAAAGTGCAATATCAAAAAAAATATTTGCAACATTAAATAATTAATTTCTCCTCTCAAATCACTTTTATTATATTTTTTACACATGTGTAAATATAACAAATTTACACATGTGTAAATGGCAAACTTACACATGTGTAAATTTTCTTTATATACGAAATTACGTAAATTAAAACATGTAAATGAAATTTTAACATTGTACTCGAATAATAATGATAAGTGTAATTTTTTTTTTGAATTGTTTTTGAACAAGCTCTCGCAATTTTTTCATTCGTTCTCACGATTCTCACAATATTTAGTGTTCTCATTTAAACCTATATATATATATATATATATATATATAGGGGAAGGTTCATTGGGGAACACTAAAAAAGTGGGGAACAGCGAGGAACCGGCTCAAACGAACTTTGATTGGACTCATTCCAGTGGCGTTGGAACTGGCTCGTCGAACCCTAACTAAGATCTATTAACCCTAAATCCTAACTCCTAAACTCTAAACCCTAAAGCTAAAAAATAAGGCTAAAACCTAAGCTAAACCGTAAAATCTAAACTATAAACCCTAAAAGCTAAACCCTAAAGGCTAAACCTAAGCTAAACCCTAAAGCTAAACCCTAAAGCTAAACTATAAACCCTAAAGCTAAACCCTAAAGCTAAACCCTAAAAGCCAAACCCTAAAAGCCAAACCCTAATATATTTAGGGTTTAGGGGTTATGATTTAGGGTTAAAAGATCCTAGTTAGGGTTCGACGAGACGGTTCCAACGGCGCTGGAATGAGTCCAATCGGAGTTCGTTTGAGTCGGTTCCCCACTGTTCCCCACTTTTTTAGTGTTCCTCAATGAACCTCACACTATATATATATATATATATATATATATATATATATAGAGGCCGATTATCATACAAATACACTAATCGTACATTATGTACGCTTCATCCACAACCGTCAGATCATCTCATTTAAACAGCGTGTTTTACTATTAAATTTATCAAATTAAAATTAATAAAAAGAAACCGCCAAGGTTAAAATCGTCAAATGCGAGATCAAAACCCCTGATAATCAGCACACAATAACTCCCAAACATACCGTAAAACCCAAAATCAGCATTGTATTCTCCTTCTCCAAAGTTCCCTGCTACTCTCCGTTGCGATTCAACTAAGATTCATGAGTTTTGAGAAACGAAGCAAAGCAAACAACGACAGACCACAAGCGAAGAAGATGAATCCAGGTATCGATTGACATTTGCGATTTTATAGTGGAATATACAGGGACTTTAATGTCAAATGAGATTTTGTTTATTTATTAAGCTTTTAACTGAAACATATAGTTTTATAAGATTAAATATTGTTCACAACTACAATTTTGCTAGGGTTTATGACTGGTATGGTTATTTATTAGGTTTTGCATGATTATGCAGTTTTCTTAATGATACCTGATATATGTGCGATATCATATAGGGTTTTTGTGAGGGTTTTGTATGACATATGCGATTTCATATGATAAAATATTGTTTGTTGAACGTTTTTTGTTTTAGGTTAGATTGAACATGCGAATTGATAAAAGGCACATGCGATTTCATATGATAAGTTAGTTTTAGTGGTTATAATTAAATTTATACATGCGATTTTATATTTTTTAAATCCTTAAGGCATGCGATTTATAAAGATTGACTAGTTTTAGTAATGCTTAACTAACACATGCGAATTGATAACTCACTCATGCGAATTGATAACTAACACATGCGAATTGATAACTCATTCATGCGATTTTATCACTTAATGACTTAGTGTAGATGATTAACTGATAAATGCGATTTTGTAAAGGTTTTTGACTATAGCATGCGATTTTGTAGACATAGAATCTGATGATGACTTTGAGGGCCCAATATCAAAACTGATAAAAGTTAACAAGAATAGAAAGAGAATGATAGTTGAAGAAAGTTCTGAAGAGGATGACTTTGTTAAGCCACTCCCAAAAAGAAAAAAGATGAGAGGAAATCAAAGATACAGACAAAAAAAACATTCAAAAAAGGAGGAACCACATAAAATAGAATATAGGGAATTCTTCAAATACAGCAACGAAGCAATACTGCTGAGATGCCAACCTAACTCATATATGGATACTGTGAGAAAATTTTCAAAAAAACAGATTGATGAGGTGAGGGATATAGGATTTGGAACTATTCTAGATATCAATATCAACCATATTTCGACATGATTGGCATATTGGCTAGCCAGAAACTTTGACGAGAAGTTCGATACACTAAACGTAGGAAAACACCAAATAAAAATAACATCGGACACAGTTTAAGAGGTATTTGGAATACCAAAGGGGCCAAAGCAGGTTGAAATAATAGTCGATAAGAGAAAAGTTAAAAAGCAGGAAAAAATTGAAAAGAGTAAAGAACCAGGAAATGCTGTCAGGGATACATTCATCAGCCAATGGGGGGAAAACAGGAGAATTATCCATGGCTTAATTGCATATACAATGGAAAATCAAAGAGATGGGGGGAGCCTGTTTAAATTAAATTTCCTGGTATACTGGATGTCGTTCTTTGCGGAGATTACAAAGGCAACAACTGCAAATGATAGATGTTTGCTTGGTGTAGAGACTGTTGAGGAAATATAGAATCTAAATTGGTTCACATATCTACTTCAAACTTTACGTCGTACACGAGCGGGCTGGAAAAACTATAAAATACAGTTCGTGGGACCTGTTGCCTTTCTTACGGTATGCATTAGTACATTTCATAACATATTTAAAATACTAGTTTGTTTTGTCAAATAATTAAATGATCTTGCGATTTATACAGCTTCTATACACGCATGAGTACAACAAGAAGCTTAAACTGTTTGAGAAATTTGTGGAAATACCAATTATTCGTTATATCACATCTTCGGAGATTGATAAAGTCGAAGAGCATATTTCAGATAACGGACCTGTTTGGGCATCAAGTGAGAGTGAAGAAGAAGAAGAAAATGAAGAAGAAGAGGAGCGTTCAACGGAGGAGTATACACTACGACCGCCGGTTGACACAACAATAAGCTACAAAAGAAGGACAGCACGTGCAGTACAAAACGTAGAAACCGTGGAAGATCCAAACGATAACGAGAACATTGATGATTTCATGGATTTCAGTTTTGAAATCCATGAAATGTCTCAGTTGAACCTTCAAATGGGAGTTGGAACACAAACACAGCAAATGATGGATTATTGCAACACTCCTGTTCAACTTTCACCATCGGTAATCTATGACACAGCCCATGAACGAGATCGAGAGGCTTCAAAAATCAACAAAAAGGTAAGCGCAAAAAAATATTAATTTCACTTAATCCATTATATTTAACTTCTGGATTCATAGTATCTTAACTCGAAAAATATTACAGAATCTGTTGAAAAAAATGAAAGCGAATGTCAAAAAATACCTTAAAATGGTTCAAGATGTTCAAGGGATGAACAACTTAGTTTCAGAAGCAAAAACTAAGTGTTTTTGGGATCCGAAGATTATGGAGGCCTGTAAGCAGTGGGATGAGACGCTTCGGAATAATCTCATTTATGTGCCACCTGATTCGGTTCAAGGGCATGAAACTTCACCCTCTCATGTTCATCAAGAACCTGAAAATCCAGCTTCTGAATTTCATCATGAAGATACTACAAACGAAGAAGGTAGACAGGATGAAGAAGCTCAAAAAGTAATATCCAATCTTTTGGTACAAATGGCATCAGAAGGTAAAAACATGCGAATTCAAAAATTAACACATGCGAAATTATGTAAAAAATCAAATCACTATTTTTATGCACATGCGAAACCTAAAAACCACATGCGATTTCTGCCTAAACACTTCAAATTTGATTTCGCATGCAATGTCATGTATAGCATGCGATTTTGATTCTGATGTATTAAATTTCAAAAATTTGTATCTATAGGGGTACTGCAGCCAGATAAGGAAGGACTGACAGGTAAAGATGATGGAGGAGTGACAGACACCCTTATTGCAAACATTCAAACTGTCGAAACGGGTGTATACACTTACAAACCACCTGCCAAAGGTAAAAAAACACTTTATATTAGGAAAAAAAATTAAAAAGCACAAATTATTATCTTTCTTAACTTACTCTGGCCTGCAGAAAGTGGTGAAAACGAAACTGTTATCGAAGAAATAGTGAACTTCGCAGAATCTACACAAAACATTCAACAAAAAGTTCAAGAAAAAGTGCCAGAAGTGGAAGCAGTTTCTTTAGGAGAAACTACACAAAAATACCCTCAACAACCCGATTCGGGAATTGAAGCTGAGAAGGAACCAGAAGTTGAATGCCCTCAGGTGACGGCTGAGGAATTGCAGTCAGTTGAGTTGCTTTTGAGCCTGGGACCAAGCCTGGAAGAAAATAAAGAAAAAAAAACAGCTAGGGGGAGAAAAAACTCAAAGCCAAAGCAAGTTCCACAACAAGTTCTACCAAAAGGGTTAAATGAACTGCTTTATAAGACAATAGAAGCAGCCAAAATTCGAGCTGAGAAAAGATGTGCAGAGCTTGGAGACAAATTTTGTTCCCCTTACTACAACAGAGTGGTAAACATGCACGAAGCACTGTTGAATCAAGAATTGAATGTGATCCGATATACATTTGCTACATTGGTAGGCATAGAGTAAGTAAAATAGTTATATCAACTAACAAACATCTAAAAATATATACACACAACAAATATTAATTATTTAATTTTTGCCTGGCAGAGATGAATTTTACCGATCAAAAACTGAGGTTGCCACATTCAAAGCTATATTTGAAAGCTTCTACAGGGGTCAGTACGTAGCATCGAACGGAATAAATGCATTTGTGGATGTTCTAAACCTTGAAGAGAAGTAGAGGGATAGAAAATCATCACCATACAGACTCTTCTTGTTTAGCACAATGATGGTATGTTTTCATAAACATTTTGGCATTTGAAATTATAACAGTAAATGCATATACAATGATTTCGCATACAATTTAGCTACAATTTATAGCTAAATCGCATGTAGTATAAAAGAAAGTTTTCCTGTGAAAACAAAAAACAACATTTCTCATACTGTTGTAATTTCGCATGTGGTATACATACTATTTCGCATGTGAAAAAAATCCATTGTTTGCATAACTGTTAATACAATACTTAACTTTGATTCTAATTACATAACATACAGCCGGATATCTTTTACGACGAGGAGAAATACACAGACAACCAACGACTAAACATATTTGCCTCAAATTTTGAAGACATATTACTGAGATATGAGGTAAAAAAAACTTGATTCGGTTGACCTGGTGTTTATTCCGGTACTTCAAAGTGAACACTTCTATGTCTTGTGCTTCAACTTGAAAACCGGCAAAATTGAGCTGATTGACAATTCAGCAGCTAAATAAGAGTTTAAGGAAAGATACAAGGGGCTTCCAGACACACTGGTAATACAAAAACTTTTTCATATAAATGTTATATATTATGTAAAAGCTACTAACACAATGTTGCTATGTTACAGAGAAGGGTATTGGTTTTATACCTACAAAAGGCTTTAAAACCAACACCGACTATAGAAGAACTTGCAACCTCGGTTATAGAAAGAAAAGAGATGGATTGGAGGACGAAGAATAACGGCGTAGACTGTGGAGTGTTTACGATACGTCACATGGAAACATACAAAGGAGACAAAATACCATGGGTGACTGGATTTGTGAAAGAAGATGAAGTAAACAACAGACATAAATCACAACTTCATCTCCTAAGGCACATATATCTCAGTAAAATCATTCTATCCGAACACAATATGCATCGTCAACAAATAATTAAAAGGGAAAATGCTTTCGATAAAAGGCCAGACAAAGAAAGGTATATGAAAGATTTGGATAAGATAATCCCAGAAAGAATGAGTAGATATTTTGGAAAGCCAAAGTAAACTTGTTTGATATTGGATTTATGTTAAATATTTAAACTTGTTAGTGTTTTTAATTGCTCATATATTAGTGTTTTTAATTTCGCATTGGTGTTTTTAATTTCGCATATATTATGTTTAAAATCGCAAGTTTGACATTGAATTATTAAAATTTGCAATAAATAGGTGAATATAACATGCAAAATACAAAATCCATTCCATAAAACATGCGAATTTATTGAAAAATGCAAAACTTGGATATTTTATTGAAACAAAGAACTGAAATAAACAAAAGTTCATTCAAAAGATGAAAGAAACTCCATTTTCATCTTCATCGAGCATCTTAAGACAGTTATTGCATCGGCCAACTCTTTCAACTGTTTCTCATCCCTCTCACCCAAATCCACCATAAACATAACAGCAATTTCTTTAAGACTACTCACTTGCATCTGAGATAGCAAATTCAGAATTTCTTGTCTTCTCTTCATATTTTCTGTTACACGAGAAATGTTGGCCTCCAACATCTCTTGACATGATCGATCCTCTTGAATTTGTTGCTGAATCCTTTTCATCAAAGCCTGCTTGATACTTGGTTCAGAAGAAGAGGATGTTGGTAGATCTTCCATTTTTAATAGGATGTTTGAAATAGTGATAAAAATATAAAATATATAATAAAAGAAAAATTATTGATATGAATTATTGAAATCAATTATTGAACTGAATTATTTGATTTCAATCATTGAACTGAATAATGAAACACACTGTGCGAAAATAAAAAATAATTATTATTAAAGCGTGCGAAATAAATAGCTATATTTGAATGTGTGCGAAATCTAGAACTTAAACATGCGAAATTAAATATTAAAATTCATTGTGTGCGAAATGTCTAACTTAAACATGCGAAATTATACAAATGATCCATTCTTAACTACCTGGACTATGTTAAAACACCACATGCGATATATCAAACAACACATGCGATATGGTAAACCCAACAAATAAAACCAGAAACAACTTATCTTCAACCCTCATTACAATCTAATAAAATGAAAAAAACTTCAAATCAAATAAAACCCAGAACTCAACCTATAAAACCTATTATGAAAAACCAAAAACAAAACATCCTAAAATGACGAATCCAGCACTTTAGGAAATCACGAATCTGGGTTCGCTCAGGAATCAATCAAAAACCCTACAAATCGAACTGATACGAACAAAAATTAAATGGACGGTTACGAAACGAACTCCATATCCGCTTCCTAGTTGACGGAATTCCCTGATTAACCTTCAGATGTTCGAATAGAATGTCTGATATACCCTTTTTTAATTAAATTGAATCAGGACACGTGTATGGCTGTGGGTAGCGCGTACATAATGTACGATAAGGAGATTTGTACCATACTCTTTACCTATATATATATATATATATATATATAGGGAGCCGCTAAAATAGGAATCACCTCCAGTTGTAAGAACCGCGAGAACTGATATTAACCAATTAGAGGTGGCCACCTCATTGGGCATTTTGGTAAATTACCCAAACTGATAACCTGTCGTTTTCAATTAATGTCAATCTCTCTCTCTCTCTTCTCTTACAACAGTCAGAGAAGTCACATTCTTCCTCTGTCATCTTGTTTCTTCTTCTTCGTTATTTAACCCACACCCAATTTTGAAGCAACTTCTCTTTTCTTAAAACACAGTGCACACATATAATGATGAACGATGATGAGTGTGAAGGTGGTTGTTGTTGGTGAACCCACACACACCACACCTACCGTCTGGTGTTGGTGCCGGCCGTTCTTGTTCTGGTGAACCCACCCACACCACACCTACCTGTGATCAGAGAAACTCTGTTTCCCCCAGAAGCACCGCCGGCGACCCCTCCTTCTCCGTCTCCGGTTCCCTCCTTCCCCGTCTCCGGTGTATGTCGCAGCCATATAGGGAGATTTTAACTCTTCTCTCTCCACCTTTTTAAAAACCCATCTCTCATTTATAAATTTCCGATTGAAGATTTGGGTCTTTTCCAGATCCTTCTAAACCAAAACAGATGGATGGTGTTCTTCGGTACTAAACCCGATCACGGCGGTGGTGTTTGTGACTGGTGTTTGGGGTGAAGGGTTTTCAAGTGAGGTAAGGTGGAGGGGGTTTAAGCGATGGCAGTTTTAAAAGACAGTGGGTTGGTGTGTGTGAGTGGTGTTTGGAAGTTCAAAAGACGGTGGTGGGTACAAACCCCACCTTCAACTCTAGCCCCCCACACACCCCACCTGCAACGGAAGACGGCGGTGGGTACAAACCCCACCTGCAACTCCGACAGCGACTGTGGCAGTGGTGGAGAGAAAGGGGACGACGACGATGGTGGTATGGAGGATTGACGGAGACGGTGGTGGTGGTGGGTTTTTTACGGCGACAGTGGTGGTGGTGAGGATTGACGGATACGGTGGTGGTAAGGTTTTTGCTTGGTTTTTGCTGGTGATTTTGATGTCTTTTGGTTCTGATCTTGTGTCCCTGTTTTTTTGCTTGTGTCCCTGTTTTTGGTTCTGATCTTTGTGTCCCTGTTTGTTTGCCGGTGTTTTTGATGTTTACGGCTGATGATACAAAAAAAAAGGTGATTTTTTGCCGGTGATTTTGATGTTTGCCGATGATTTTTTGATGTTTGCCAGTGATTTTTTATATTTGCCGGTGATTTTGATAAGCAAACTATGTGGGTTTTGATCGGTTGGATTGGGGTGGCGATGATGAAAAAAAAACTTGATTTTGATGACGATGGCGCGGCAACGATGATGGAGGGTAGGTTTTTGAACCTGCAACCCCACTTTGCAGCCTTTTTGATTATCGGAAAATCTGAGCCAAACCCCGTTTTTTTTTTTCAAGATACACTTTGTTTTGATGTTGTTGATTTTTTATATTTTTTTCTCTAGTCGATAACGATAACAATCTATCTGAGACACCTACCGAGTTTGTGTTTTCTGGGTGCGTCCGTGTTGCGTAAAAAAGTTTTTGTAAAAAAAAATGTTAAACCGTAAACTTTTTAACGTAAAACGTAAACTTTTTAACATAAAAAGTTTAACGTAAAACGTAAAACCGTAAACTTTTTAACGTAAAAACGTAAACTTTTTAACGTAAAAACGTAAAAAGTTTAACGTAAATCGTAAAACGTAAAAAGTTTTTCGTAAAACGTAAATTTTTTTTACGTAAAACGTAAAAAGTTTAGCGCAAAACGTAAAAATTTTAATGTCGCGTTAAAACGGGATGTAAAAAACGGCGCTTTAAAAAAAAAGCCGCTTGAAAAGGCCGAGCGTAAAAAACGGCGTGAAAAAACGACGCGTAAAAAAGCCGGGCGTAAAAACGTCGTGCAAAAATCGGCGCGCAAAATAAATTGTTTGGTTAAAAAATCTGAATTTAAAAATGGTTTTTAATAAAAAATCTGTTTAAAAAATAAAAAGTAATATAATAAAACAAAAAAGTAATAAAAAATAATAAAGACTAAAAGACAAAAAAAAGTAATTTTACTAAATTACCCTTTTGTATTAAAATATTAAAGAAATAATAAAAAACTATTTAATATTAATATTAACTACTTTTAATCTCATCTATTGATCTTGAAGATATAATGGTTAGAAACTGGTTCTCGCGATTCTTACAACTGGAGGTGGTTTTCATTTTAGCGGTCCCATATGTATACATATATATGTATATATATATATATATAGAGGAATGTTCATTTAAGAAGAAAATTTAATTGAGAATAAAAAAAACAAAGAGCACAATTGTAGAACATTAAATATTTTTTTCACTTATCTCATTTATTATCATCTTTGACTAATCAGTCATAAAAACTATCATCATTCACACTAATGTTTTTTTTACTACACACATCAAAAGTTACCTTACACATTTCGAAATTTACCTACACATGTTGAAATTTATCCTACACAACCCGTAATTTATCATATACACATTGTAATTTATCCTACACTCTAAATTATTTTATTTAATTTTTTTGAAAAAATATTTATTTTAAAGATAAGTTACAAATTTAATGTAGTTAGCAATTAAAAAGGAAGACTACCAATTAATGATCCATCTAAGTTTACCAATATACCCTTACACTAATATTAAATACAAAAATTAAATGAAGTGAATAAAGCATTCTTATTGGTTGAAATTTCTTATTTTTTTATTCTTACAAAAAATTTCTTCTCATTTAAACTCTCCACTATATATATATATATAGGGAGCCGCTAAAATAAGAACCACTCCCAGTTGTAAGAACCGCGAGAACCACTTTCAACCAATCAGAACATGCCAACAGAAAGGGTATATTAGTCATTTACCCAAAACATCAAATCCCATTATCTCTCCTCATTTAAAGTACATTCTCTCTCCTCTTTCATTATTTGTCAGCTTCATCTTCATTTATCTTCCATTTGTCTCTCATTCTCTCTCTCTTGAAACTGGTTTCGAATGATTCTGCATTTGGAAAAACCCAAATCAAAATCATAACAACCACCACACACCCTCATCTCCGGCCACCCTCCCCCCACCACACACCGCTGTTCACCGCCACCCAACCGTTCACCACCCAACCCCCGCCCAATCTGGATTTGATGAAGATTTGTGTGGGCAACAGTCACAAAACCACCGCCCAAAGCTCCGATTTGGGGTATTGAGCTCCGATTTGGGGAAACGAGATGGGGGAATAATTCCAAGCTCCGATTTGGGGGGTAGTGAGCTCCGATTTGATGTTGTGGTGGTGGTGGTGGCGGTTCGACGGCTGGGTGGTGGTCAGCGGTGGTTGGTCGGCGGCGGTGGTTATACGGTTACGGTGGTGGTTGGTCGGCGGCGGTGGTTCTAACAGTGGGTAGTGGCTGGTATTTTTGATATGTGTTCTTGAATGAATGATGATGATACCGATTGTATTTTTGGTATGTGTTCTTGATTTTTCTGGGTTTTCTTGATTTTTCTGGGTTTACTTGATTTTTCTAGTGATTTCTTTGGCCTGTGTTCTTGATATGTGTTCTTGATCTGTGGGTTTTGAATGTTTGATCTGTGGGTTTTGAATGTTTGAATCGGTTGAATCTGGGTTTTGAATGTTTGATTTGTGGGTTTTGATCTGTTGAATCTTGGCCTGTGTTCTTGATCTGTTGAATTTTTTGTATGTGTTCTTGATTTTTCTGGGTTTTAAATGTTTGAATCGGTTGAATCTTGGCCTGTGTTCTTAATATGTGTTCTTGATCTGTGGGTTTTGAATGTTTGATCTGTGGGTTTTGAATGTTTGATTTGTGGGTTTTGATCTGTGGGTTTTGAATGTTTGAATCGGTTGAATCTGGTGCCTTTTTGAATCGGCGGTGATGATGCAAAAAAAAACGGACGATGGCGCGGCAAGGATGGTGGAGGGTAGGTTTTTTAACCCGCAACCCCACTTTTGCAGCCTCTGATTATCGGAAAATCTGAGCCAAAGCTTCGTTTTTTTTTTCCAGAATCCACTCGTTCTTTTTTATTTTTGTTTGTTGGGTTTTTGTATTTTTTTTTGAGGCGTCGATGATGATAGCAAACTATCTGAGACCTACCGAGTAACGATTTTCTGGGTGCGTTCGTTTTTGTGTAAAAAAAATTTGTAAAAAAAAAAAAGTTAGACCGTAAACTTTTTAACGTAAAACGTAAAAAGTTTTACGTGAAACGTAAAAAGTTTTACGTGAAACGTAAAACGTAAAAAAATTTACGTGAAACGTAAAACGTAAAAAGTTTAAAAAGTTTTACGTAAAACGTAAAAAGTTTACGTAAAATGTAAAACGTAATATGTAAACTTTTTTAACGTAAAACGTAAACTTTTTTAACGGGAAACGTAAACTTTTTTAATGGAAAATGTAAAACGTAAACTTTTCAAACTTGTAACCTAAAATGTAAAAATTAAATCGTAAAGCGTAAACTTTTTAACGCAGAAATGTAAAACGTACTCCTTTATGTAAAAAACGGGACGCTAAAAACGTATAACGTATAAAAACGCAAAAACGTAAAAAGTTTAACGTAAAAAAACGCCGCTTGAAAAAGCCGAGCGTAAAACGTAAAACGTAAAAAAATGACGCGTTAAAAACGGCGCGTAAAAAACGGCGTGTAAAAACGGCGCGTAAAAAACGACGCGTTAAAAAAAAGACGCTTGAAAAAACCCGGGTAAAAACGGCGCGCAAAAAAAATAGTCTTTGTAAAAAAAATCTGCATTTAAAAATGTTTTTAATAAAAAAATTCTTCTTAAAAATAAAAATTAATATAATAAAACAAAAAAGTAATAAAAAAATAATATAGATAAAAAGACAAAATAGAGTAATGTTACGTTTTATGTTTTACGTAAAACGTAAAAATTTTAACGTAAAACGTAAAAAGTTTAACGTAAAACGTAAAAAGTTTAACGTAAAACTTAAAACGTAAAAAGTCTAAAAAGTTTAACGTAAAACGTAAAAAATGAAAAAAACGGCGCGTTAAAAAAAGTGTAAAAAACGGCGCGTTAATAAACGACGCTTGAAAAATTCCGGCGTTAAAACGGCGCGTAAAAACCGACGCGCAAAAAAAATTGTCTTTTTTGTGTAAAAAAAATCTGAATTTGAAAATTCTTTTAATAAAAAATTATGTTTAAAAAATAAAAACTGATATAATAATACAAAAAAATATTAAAAAACAATAAAGACAAAAAGACAAAATAGAGTCATTTTACTAAATTACCCTTTTGTATTAAAATATTAAAGACATAATAAGACAAAAAGTATTTAATATTATTTTTAGTTACTTTAATCTTACTCATTGATCTTGAAGATCTAATGGTTAGGAACTGGTTCTCGCGGTTCTTATAACTGGAGGTGGTTCTCATTTTAGCGGTCCCCTGTATATATATATATATATATATATATATATATATGTAGGGGACCGCTAAAATGAGAACCACCTCCAGTTGTAAGAACCGTGAGAACTTTTTGATCCGGGGCGAGTTGGACCAAAATTTTTTTTCAAAAACGTAGATGCTTGTATTATAAACACATTTGTAAAAAAAATTTCAAAAAAAAATGTCGTGTGTGTAGTTTTGAACACCACAAGTTTGTGTTTACGGGTACCGTAAATTTTAAATAAAATTTACGGGTACTGTAAACGCAAACTTTGGGTGCTCAAAACTACACACCCGACATTTTTTTTTTTGAATTTTTTTTTTACAAATGTGTTTATAATACAAGCATCTACGTTTATGAAAAAAAAAATTTGGTCCACCTCGCCCCGTACGGTGTAGTTCTCACGGTTCTTACAACTGGAGGTGGTTCTCATTTTAGCGGTCCCCTATGTATGTATGTATGTATGTATGTATGTATGTATGTATGTATGTATGTATGTATGTATGTATGTATGTATAATTGAACGGCAAATTTGGATCACTGACAGACCACTGGAGTATCATCCTGCCACCAGCGGAACCACCCGATCATATCCATCTCCAATAGACATAATGCCTATACACCAATTCAGGGGAAACCCAATAAATATGGGATATATATATTTATATATATGCGATATGATTCAAGTCTCACAAATGACTAAATTAAAAGAAATTCACCGTTTAAAAACTAAGAATATCCGGTACCAAATTTCCAGAACCAAAATATTTTTGGTACCGACTTTTGATGTTTTCAGTACTGGTTCGGTACATGTTTTTACCTTCAAATACTGGTACCGTATCGGCTCGGTACCAAACTGTACAATACCGGGTAGTTTTGGTACCGGTACCCATTTATGGGGATTTTCGATACCGGTATCAATTCGATAACGATTAGTACCGAGCTCATCTTTGGATCAAGTTATGTTTTAATACCAAGTAAGAGAGAAGGGTTACTTTTGTGTAAATTGTATTCCCTTTAGATGGTTCACAATACAGTAAGGCCTTCTGTTTATAGTGAAGAGGCCAAAGTAAAAAAATAACTTCTATCAACTAATTCAACAAAAGCTGTAACAAAGAAAAAGAGTTATACAAGCTGTCTGTATACCAATAAATTATATTTATTTATTTTTTTCTAATAATCAACTAATTAAACAAAAGCTGTAACAAAGAAAAAGAGTTATACAAGCTGTCTGTATACCAATAAATTATATTTAATTTTTTTTCTAATAGGGTGTACCAATTTCCTTTGGTATATTAAGTTTCGTGAATATTTGTCTAAGTAAAACACAATTTTATTTCCTTTTTTTAATTTGTATAACCATGTTTTTGAAATAGAATATAAGGGTATCACGTCTGTTGTCACATAATTCAAACAAGTAACCATGTTTTAGAAATAAAATATAAGGGTATCACGTCTGTTGTCACATAATTCAAACAAAGAATTAAAGACTTTTGTACCGCACTAGATCGATTATCATTAATCAAGGTCATATTATTTATTGGATAAAACTATGCAAGGGAATCTCAACAAATTGAAAAAGTTTGGATCGCATGACCAAAACTAGTCAGTCTTCGGGTTGGTCAAATGTGTGAGGAGTCAACCCGGGTAGGCTTGACCAGTTAACTTTTCTTTTCTCTAAATTTTATAAATTTAACTAGAACTATTATACATTAGAAAAGTGATCTAAAATACTAATATCAACTAACTTTAAAGGTAACTAAAATGTTTATTATATAGTTAATATAATTAAAACGTAAGCTTTTTAGTTATGAAATTAGGTAGGTAGCTCGCTTATTTTAACACTTTTATGCTAAAATACTTTTAAAAAGTTTATAAAAACAAAAATAAGTGACGAAAACAAAGATAGCATCACGTGGATAAAGATCCATGCATATGAAACCCGCAGAATGCATCAACCATATGGAAATAATCTACAATAAACCTCACAATTCAACAAACATACCAACAAACCTCCTTTAACAATAATATAGTTTACAATAAAGCCCCTAGATCCTCCTCGAGACAACACAAAATCTGCTTTTCGTAAAAAGAACTTCACTTGCCACAAACAGAATCTCTGTCAACTTTCACCTAAACACCAACATAAGACAAACGGAAAACGTTATTCGTACACACTATCTGAAATCTTACACATTACACCCTTCACTTTCCCATACTTGACAGTTTCAAACCTACGGAGATTTTCTTGGTCCACATTCCTAGGGAGCATGTTTGGTTGGTGGATAACCAAATTTTTGTCCCTAATGTTGAATTATTTTTTTAAAAACGGCGTTCTGAAGTCCAATGTGGTGCCTTGGGGCTAAAATGCACCGATACAACTCTCGAATCGAGTAGTTCCATGATCGGTGTGAAACTAACACATCGTGGGACTTTGTATTGGTTAATTGAAGCCCCTCTTGATATCGCGTAATCCATTAACTCTTCGAACGTGCCGTTTTGCACGATCCGGATCTCTAACGGCCCGATAGAGTTATCCGCCACCCGACTTTGTCGATAAACCGAGTTTAAAGACTCCTCCATAGCCAAACAACATTGATCCAACACGTCATCAGTGGGCCCGTTACTCGGATCTTTCACCAACAACTCCCAGTAGATAACATAATGGCCCGGAATCGTGTTCGTGTCACCATAGCTGGTATACTCCACAACCGTCGTGTTAAATTCTTTTAACAACTCGGACGCGTTTTCAACCGCGGATTGTAACTCAGTTTCGTCAGTTTTATCCGCATCGATACTGAGTAAAACATTTTTTCGCCTAATGAATTTGAATTGCGGTGCGGAGTTATGGAACCCCTTCACTTGGAGAATATCGCCTACGCGGTATCTACAGAGACCCGAGTATGTGGAGATTACTAGCTCGTACTCTTTACCTAGCTCCAAATCAGCTAGATCAAGTAAATGAGGAGGCTGATCACGGGAAATAGTAACCGGATTCGACGGATCATGCGGGATGAACTCGAAGTAACCCATGTTTGGCATGATGGTGTAACAAACCTCAGATGGTTTCACCATTGGGGTTAAATTTAACCCAAAGTAACATTCCGAAGATGCGTACATAGTACACGTTTTCGGTAAATTACCGCTGTAATAATCCAATATAGGAATATATTGGGCCATTGCACCAGTGACAATAACGTCAAGGTACTTGGTGTTGGGCCAAACTCGAGTAATAATCCCCTCCCAATTCCCTTCACAACATTCTTCTCTAACAAACCGGGCCAGGTCCGGGTTCGGTTTCAGGATCTTTGAAACACAATCCCGAACCGCGGGATCTATGATCTTGGTGCTCAACTTTCCGCTTTCGATATCCTGAGCCAGTTCTTGCCAGTTGAGTTGGAGAAACTTGATGGCCCGAACAAGGCCCGAGGCGAAAACCGCGCCACATCGAAGCACTTCTTCGCGGTATATGAGGCCACAAAGCATTTGAGAGTACATGCTTTGGAAAGAGTCGACACATAGGATGGTTTCGTTTGGGCTGGTGTAGACGTTGTACGGGTCGAAGGGTCGGGTTTTGAACTGCTGGCTTTTGTAGTAGCTTGTTAAGACCGGACGAGCCACTAACCCACTTGGGGTTTTTGATTCAGCCTTGATGAACAAAAAGTACAACCCCTTTCCTTTGTCTAGCCCAGGTACAGACCTGTCACAAAAAATCAATAATATTCAATAACTTCGTTTATCCTTTTTTTTTTTTAAATAATTTGCATGTAACAAAATGTGACAGTTTTACATACAGATTCATGACAGGCATGAGAAGGCTGTAGAGCTTCTGCCTTCGGTCCATTTCTGCAGCAATAGTAGGCATGAGTTTTCTTTCACCAGCAGAAGTACCAGAACTGTCATATAAAACAAATTCACATTAGCAACCACAAGAACAAACAATCTGGAAATGTTTAAACAAGGAGAGAATTAGTAAATAAAACCTTGTGAGGAACTCAGAAATGGGGTGAGACGACAGGATAGGAGAACGATCGCCATTAGCGATACGTTGGATGTAAGGCTGAAGGTCTTCATAGGTAATGACGGGAACTTTTGACTTAAAAGTTTCCCGATCGGTCGCACCATTGAGGTTCCATTGTTGCAGGTATTCCACACCGGCGTTCTGAGTAAGAATTTCAGACAAAACATTTTCTTGAACACTGTCACAATTTTTAGTCATTTTTTCTATAAACCGAAGAGCTTTCGCATCTTTCTCACACGCTGGAGGTCCCAGCGGCGATGAGATAACAGAATCAACAGCCATATTATTTAGATTTTAGAGAGAGATGGTGAAAAAGTTTTCTGAGTTAGAAATGTAGTGAGTTTTGATGGATCGGAGGAGGAGGAGGTTGTATTTATAGGATGGTGGAGAGATGCCACGTCAGATAAGGTGGTGGAATTGGCTAAAGGAATAATAATAATGTTGTTTTCAAGGGTTTTGAGTTTTGACGGAGCTTTGCATGAAAATGTTTTGCATAGTTGTTGACGTTGACGATGTAACCTGAGGAGGGGACAGGTGGGACCACCGTGTCTATCACCTTGATGGCCAGGTGGGGACCAATTGTATGACACGTCAGATCGGGGTTTTGTCCGGATACCGGTCCAGACGGCTCTTTCTGATCATATTGTTCTGCTTGACAACGACGGTTTGCCGGCGAACCGGCAATGTTCATCTGTGAAAACAAATTTCAGTTTTATAATTTGGAAAAAGATACATTATTATGTAACTCGATCCTAAAGGAGGAAAAGTTGGTGTAGCCAAATATATTAATACATACTTTGTGTTTTAGCTTGCTTGAGGGGATAATAACGGATTCAATAGATCATCTGAATTCACTAGTAATGCGACCAATTCGATGTTTAGTCATATTATATAAACATTGGTTACATCATTTCAACTTTTGGTAGGAAGTTTTATGCGAAACTTGAGCACTGTTGAATATAAGTTGATTACAAAAACACTAATTGTATGAGGTCATGGTTGTCTTAAGCTTGTTGGGGGATCAATACGGATAACTAATGCAGGGACCTTTTCATCACAAAAAAAAAATAATAATAAATAAATAAAATCGATCATATAATTCATGTATCCATTGTGTATAAGTATAAACTTTTTTTTTTCTAAAATATAAAGCTATTGAAAAGCGAGTGTCCAAATCCCGTGCTTTATATATTTTACGCCCCTTGAGCCACCCAATATAAGGGCATAAGGAGTCGTCCCGTTTTTCTCATATTCCCCCATGTGTCACATCAACGTAACATTAACTTTTTATCTACTTCTTGTAGGAGCACCGTTCACAAAATAAAAGAAAATACACTTTTATTAATTTTCCATTGCGAATTACAAGTAGTAAGATGAAAACTATAAAATAATATTACAAACAGAACGAAACAAATAAACCTTAAACCGATTACAACGAAAGAAAATAAACAAAAGATGAAAGACGAGATACCGGCTGAGTCACGTTTAAGACGCTTCCCTTAAAACAAATTTCGGGCCATCCAGGTGAACCCGTCTGTTTCCTAGGGTACAACAGCCTAAGCAGATTGTACTGCCGGGATTAGCCTAGCACCCGAAAGGATACCTGAAACAAGAGTGCATAGAGATGCAAAGTCAGGGAATTCATTTGATGTGTGTGTTGTATGAACCATACGACTTCGGTCTTGTGTCTAAAACAAAGCACAAAGCTTTGTATATATACTAGTTAGAATTCGAAATGATAAGTCTATACTGAATGCACCATTCAATAAAATAAATTCTAGAATTCAATAGCACAATGAATTCTGTAACTTAATCATTTGACTGGTGGAATTTGAACAGTCTCTAGCCGACAACACCAGGCCTAGACACATGTAAAAAATACTAAAGGCGGCGATGCGAGCGTGCAAAGTGCGTAGTGTGCCATCAAAGCGTCACATTGCGCCCATCGCCCTCGTCCCGGGCACGTGCGCGTGTCGGGTGCTTCGCACCCTCCTGACTACCACTGGGTGTGAGTTGTCACACAAGAATACATTCGTGTAGAGAATTCTAATTATAAATCCTTAAAAGATTTATCTCTCCACCTATGTGGAACAAGCTCAATTTCCCACATATTTATGGTTCTAACACACAAACATAATGCTCAAGATCTTTCATTCTTCTTGGCTTAATTATTAAATAATCATTATATTAACTCATAATATGATATTATTTATAAAATTTCCAACACATCTCTCAGTTTCCAACCAGACAAACGAACTCCCCCACACGAAACCACAAACCCGTGACCTGCCCGGAATGGAGGAACAAAGTCTTGTTGTTAATATTCCATCGTCGTGGTTTTGATATACCTTGGTCATTCCAACCAGACCCACAACACACACCAAACTAACTCGAACTACCCACCTGATGAAGGTTAAACAAGACTTGAATGTCATTGAGAGTGGACACAAACCCAACCCCTCGAAGTAACATGCCAGTGACACAAGAACTCGATGGTTGTTCCCGAATAAGACACCGTCGATTACCTAATAAGGATAAAGATGACTCAAACGGACACCCCATCCTCATCAAGGACTTCATCGCCTCCGCCATGCCTACAATTCCAAAACAGGCGATCGTAGAGTAGTCAACGCGATCCAAAATCTCCATGCCGACCCAAACACATGGTAATAGGAGACAAAAAGACTCACGGCTCCATGACGTTGGTGAAGCCTCTCCTAACGGGTAATCCTAACCCATAGTTGTCCGACAATGACCCGACGATCAGAGAGATCCACCACAAATTCCATCCTTCAAACAGTCACCGAAAAATCATCACTGTAATCCTTACCCGTCATCGAAATAGTGGCCACCATGAACAATATTGCCGATGATATTTGAAACCCGCGAGAAAACCACCATCGACCAAGAACTATTGATTTTTTTATTCCTTTTATATATTAGCAATCTTTGAAAAAACAAAAAAAAAATATTTGTAATTTACGAGATACATGTATGAGCTCGTAGGTTATATATATATATAAGTGTCCGCTAAAATGAGAACCACCTCGAGTTGTAAGAACCGTGAGAACTACTTAATCCGGGGCGAGGTGGACCAAATTTTTTTTTCATATACGTAGATGCATGTATTATAACGACATTTGTAAAAAAAAATTAAAAAAAAAATGTCGTGTGTGTAGTTTTGAGCACCACAAGTTTGTGTTTACGGGTACCGTAAATTTTCCGGTTAAATTTACGGTACCCGTAAACACAAACTTGTGGTGCTCAAAACTACACACACGAATTTTTTTTTTTTTTTGAATTTTTTTTTACAAATGTTATTATAATACATGCATCTACGTTTATGAAAAAAAAATTGGTCTACCGCGCCCCCTACGGTGTAGTTCTCACGGTTCTTACAACTCGAGGTGATTCTCATTTTAGCATTCCCCAATATATATATATATAGGGTCGGGATTTGGAGAAAACGGTGAAAATTGTGAGAACGATTATGGATCGTCCGATCAAAACAATCAATGGACTAGATTGTGCGGTGGCGTTTTCGTAAATAACATCAATTTTATTACGTGGACGCGCCTCTTTAAGGGTAAAAGCGTCTTTACACCTCTATACCAAAACGCCATACTGATTAATAAAACGCCATTACGGACCAAATCACATCGCTATATAAACAAAAAACATCCAAGATATAAAAACACACCCACAAGAACCTGAAACGCCATATTTTCAACTATATACCATTCAACTTACAAACGCCAAAATCCCCAAAACATCAAACACAACTACTCAAAAACGTCATATTTTCTACTATATACCATTCATCTTAGAACACGCCAAAACACTCAAACATCAAAAGATTCCAAAAGATCGAAGGTTATTTCAGATAAACTATTTCTTCAGTAAAACGCCAAAAATGCCAAATATCGTTTCTTGTATATTCAAAATATTGTTCTACGCCAAAGTTTCGGATAATGCTGTCACAACCCACGATCCCAAATCCCAAGGAACGGGCGACCGCGAGCCAGTTTCGGTGGTATCGCGTATTGTCTAATTTGGCAGCGGAATTTTTCATCAGGACCGTAGTTAGGAAATATTTGATCAGAGTAAAATACCACATTTTCATAATATTAAACAAATGGGATAAAACCCAAGTTCATAGTACACACGTTTTCATAGGAATAAATCCTATTTTATTTAAGAAAAACATCTATTTCTTTTTAGGTAACTTTATTGCCACTTTTTCAAGCCTTCAGTGCTGTCCAGCTGGCTTCTATTTGGCTTTCACAGTTTGTTACCTGAAACGCATTTTAAAAACATTTGTCAGTGGGAAATACTGGTGAGTGAATCCCAATTTAATCAAGTTTAAATAAAACCCATTGTACAGTATTGAGGGCGATCTCGCAATTACATTTGTTTCCAAGTTATATCAATTAACATCCATCGTACTGTCAGACCCGACTTGTGGAACTGTTACTCCTTGACCAGGTGGTAACAAATTTTGTATACAAAACCCCAACATACTCATGATAATTGTATTCTTACAAATACTCAATAACTGCTTAATACACAGTTTAATTGTATGAGGTTTTGTAAAAACAATTCACAAAAAAGGTTAACAAAAAGCGGATCAACTCACATTGCTGTCTTAGATTTTCTGTAAGGGTTTCCTGGTGACAATCTATAATTTACACAAATGCACACGCGTTAGTATAATAACCCATTTTAACATTAGTAATACCCTCCCCGAGACGGCATTCCAACGACTACGTCGGGCAGAACCACGACAGCCGTTACGGAACCCTAGATCAATCGGGCAGCGTATCTAATACGTATCCAGGGGTTATAATACTTACAACGGAGCAGAACTTCGCTATTTAGGGGGGTATAATACCCGAGTATTATGCCTACAATTCAGAATTTAGAGAAAGAAAACGTTTCTGAGCGATTTCGACTGATCCGATGGTTTCTATATATAGGTGCTGAGTTTGGGTTCTACGAGGCCTGCATAAGAGAAGACGAGGGCCTACGCGGCCCGCGTCAACTCAAGTCAACGATGTAGCATGTCCGGGTCAACTACTAGACTTGCCACGATGATGACACGTGTTATCACCGGGCTGCACCACCTTTTGATCTCACGCGGCCCGCGTATGACTTTTAAAAAGGTCTACGCGGCCCGCGACAAACTTAAAAACTTGATTTTTAATTATTTATGATAATATTTAGGGTATTCGGGGCCCGTTTTCACGTATGGGGTGTATTTTGGGACATATTGGGATATTTTAAAATATATTAGGGTGTCGGAAAATATTCGAGGGTGTCGGTTTTCTTAAGGATTGTTATATCCTCCCCACCTTGTTTTAGAGCTCGTCCTCGAGATCTACTGGAATAGGTGTGGATATTTCCTTTGCATTTCAGATTCAAGCTCCCATGTGTACTCAGGTCCTTTTTTGGAGTCCCACTTCACTTTGACCAGAACTAATCTCTTGTGCTTGAGGTTCTTAACTTTCCTGTCTTTAATTTGTAGAGGTTTTTCTACAAACTTGAGTTGTTCATTTACCTCTATATCCTTAAGAGGTATTACCTGTGATTCGTCGGCTAAGCATTTCTTGAGATTAGATACATGAAATACATCATGTATTCCTGCCATTTCCTCTGGCAGTTGTAGCTGATAGCCTACAGGTCCTATTTTTTTTAATGATTTCAAAATGTCCAATATACCTGGGACTTAGCTTTCCTCTTTTGATGAATCTTACCACTCCTTTCCAAGGAGAGACCTTTAACAATACTTTATCTCCTACTTGAAATTCCAATGGTTTGCGTCGGTTATCAGCATAACTCTTTTGTCGATCACGTGCTGCTTTTAGTCGTTCCTTGACTTGAATAATCTTGTCAGTTGTTTCTTGTACTATCTCGGGTCCAGATAGTTGCTTTTCCCCAATTTCTGCCCAAAAGACTTGTAACACCCGAAAATTCGTGTTAAATAATAAAACGACACGTGTCATGTAAGACAAAACGCGTTGTAAACTCGGATTTAATAAAGATGTTTTGGCAGGATTTAAAAGCGGCGTCATGTTAATTTTTACCTCTGAACGACCTCATTTATAAATCCCAAGACCCAAGTATACGTACATTAAACATCTTGTATATTTAAAAATCCAGGAATGTAGTTGTCAATAATTAAATTCATAGTGCTAGATGGGTTCCGATAGAATTCCTACGGTAAACCGTCGTTTAAGGCACTTTCAAAATGAATTCAACTGAAACAATTCAAAATGGTAGGGTATGTTACTGTATAAGGCACTTCTTGGAGGTCCCTAGATGATAATTGAGGCCCCAAAGTCGGATATTGAGGTTGCCTTTTCGAAAGCATGAAAGAACAACATTTTTGGTCCCTGATGATTTGTTGCGCACCGTAACAAATAATTGTTACGGTGCGCAAGCACCTGCCCAGCACCAGAAAACAGGCAGCAGCCTGTTATGCGCGATTGTGACCATTCTAGCCGGTTTTTCTCACATGTGGACGACCCCTAGGCACCCCCTAAGCACTAGGACAAGTGTTAATCAGTTGTGGATGGGTGTTAGACTAAGATGTCAAGCTTTTATGGTGTTTTGGATCACTATATAAAGCCTCTTTAGTTACAAACATTCCCACACCTTCTCCTGCATTGTTGGATCATTTCTGGAGCTATCAAGCAGCCTCAAGTGATCATATTTCGTGCATTGGACCCTTGTAAGTCTGCTAGTCCTTCTTTAATTAGTTTTAGCTTAGTTAATTAGCTAAAAGTCAAACCGTCGTAATTACGGTTTGACTTCGAGATTGGTCAATAATGGCTCAGTCATATCTCGAATTAAAAGTAGTTATAGCTTGGTATTTATGTGGGAAATAAAACCTCAAAAGGGTTTCCCCTGATCACCACTCTAACCAGGTCAAAGGTCGGGTCAAACTAGTTTAAGAAAAGTCAACAGGAAGCTTAAAATGTCATTTATGCATAATTAGCAATGTAGATCATATACTACCTGTTAGAACATTGTTATAACTTAGTAATAAGTGTAAGAACATGTCTAAACATGTTCAGCCCGACAATTTCCTGTTTAGACCCGGTTCGGAACCGAAAGTCACATAGTTTGACTTTCACTTTCAGTTCTGACCCGTTTAGGCATGTTTTAGAAATGCCTCAGAGCTTTAATTGGACTAGGTTACATGTTAGAACAACCCTCTGTGATTATACACCTTGCTTCATTAGTTATCCAATTAATATGCATGTTTCCGTTAATTGCTCATATGTTGACCGTTATGCCCTTATTACCTTAAAACGTGATTTATGAAAATGTAAAAGTGTAGAAACCTTTGTTACTGATATATAGACTTGTATGCAAAGTTTGACATCAGTTTGACTTGTAGATTAAGAGTTATGCTTAATATCGCAAATTTAAAGCTTTATGTTAATAAAATGGCGTAATTAGCGTATAGCCTAGTTAAGCCTACTTTTTTGTATCAAATCTTTTACCCACTGATGTAATATATTATTTTGGGATTTTTAAAGATTTTTAATTAATTTTAGGCTGAGCATAACTCATAGTCGTAGGCTTAATCCGGTAATTGTCGGTTTTGCCCTTACGGGCCATAAAATGAGTTTTACATATCTAAACGACTCCAAACCTTTTGCTACTGATCACATATGATAAATAAATTATTTTAAGCATTCTGGAAATATAAAATTATCAGATTTAAGTACCGAACCCGGCAATGGCCTTTAATCGCCTTATTTAGCGTTTTTAACGCATAGTATGTTTTAAAATCATATTGAGCATACCCGGGTTGATACCTACTGATATTTTTGGCAAATTATGATATTTTAACAGTAAGCAAAAGTTGATTAACTCAGACTTCGGTTTTGAGCTTTGCGGCTTATGTGAAATTACCAAAATACCCCTACGGGGCATAGCTTGGTTAAAAATGATAAGTTTCACATATATGCCTTAACTTACTGATATAACTTAGCAAGTGGAGTATAATTACTGATTTCATCAGACCTGTAACTCAGTTAAACACTTAAACGCTTTTATAAACTTTTAAATGACCAAACTACCCCTACGGGGCCTAGTTTGTGTTTAAACACGTTTCGGGCATAATGAAAGACACCTTACTGATGTCACAACATATTTGAGACATAATTAACTTAGGAAACCTGTATATAGCTCTCATGAATACCCGTCACGCTAATTACGCGCACGGTTCGGTTTATGTAACAAGTTTACATAAATTAGCCGAAACGGGTCAAACCTTAACGGTTTTATCTCAAAATCCAGAATGTGAATAATAAACCCATATTAAACAAGTCTTCAAACTTGTTGGGTCTGAATCACATTCTATCCGGTCTTCGCTTAATCGTGCGTACGAACCGTATCTTGAAACTAGCCGGTCTAAGCTTAAGCTTAATAAAAGGCCCGTTAGAATTCTAATAGGTTATTATAAACCTTCGTTCCAGATTAGGAGGACCAGTAAAAGCTACGTGCATTTTGCTTATTGTGATTAATACTTACTCAGGTAAATACTTTTAACTTATTTTCCCTATACGGGCTTGGGTTACGGTATATAGCATACCGCTTGATCGGGCATCAAATCTCCACCGTTAAAGTGGGTAGTTGAATAATTTGATCGGCTCGTTTAAACAGTCTTGTTTACTTTACAGCCTTTGGGGGGTTAATGACCATGTCCCGGATATCCTTGGCATCATCTTACGAGATGGCCACGACCTGAGCACGGGGTGTAGGCGTACACCTGTCAGTGTATAACTCAATTATGTGGTGTGTCTATTGATCTTTAACCCTGACAAGATCCGGGCTACTGAACGCATAAGTAACATGTAATTCGTTCACAAGATTATAATATTAAATAATTCTCCCAAGTTAAATAAAATGTTTATGCCACGTGCATCCAAACCAATTTTCAATCATTTTCCAAAATGAGTCAGTTGAATGTATTTACCAGTGTAAACTGACGTATTTTCCCAAAAAGACTGAATGCAGGTACTAAACGAAATTTGGCTGGATTGTCTCCTTAGCATCAATAAAAAGTCTCGCAAGCTTAGGATGCCTGAAGTCTGTTGAACCATTAATATTATTTTATTTCGATCCGTTCTGTGGATAAACTTCCGGATATTGTTACATTGATAAACAATATTAAATTCGGTTGTATCATATTTTAAATTTGCTTCCGCTGTGCATAATAATATTGTGTTGTTTGACTATTACGTTGCCAACCACGTCACGATACTCCCCCACCGGGCCCACCGGTGACACGTGGAAATCGGGGTATGACAAGACTGGGGTTCGGCATTTTCGTCCATAAAGTGCTTCGAATGGTGCAGCATTGATACTTGTGTGATAACTATTATTATAAGAAAATTCTATTAAAGGTAAGTGATCGTCCCAATTACATCCGAAATCAATTACACAAGCTCTAAGCATGTCCTCCATTATCTGAATTGTCCTTTCGCTTTGTTCGTCCGTTTGAGGGTGATAAGCTGTGCTTAGATTTAACTTGGTTCTCATTGCCTTTTGGAAACAAGACCAAAAATGAGAGGTAAAGCGGCTATCCCTATCAGAAACAATTGATAATGGTATCCCATGTAATGAAACAATTTCATTTACATACAATTTAGCTAACTGTTCCATACTGAAAGTTTCTTTCATTGGTAGAAAATGAGCTGACTTTGTTAGCCTATCTACAATCACCCAGATTGTATCGTTACCTTTTCTTGTTTTGGGTAATTTAGTAACAAAATCCATTGTTATCAATTCCCATTTCCACACTAGCATTTCTAGCTCCTGTAATAAACATGAGGGTTTCTGATGTTCAGCTTTAACTTGTGAACAGGTTAGACACTTAGAAACATAGGTTGCTATGTCCTTTTTCATTCCTATCCACCAGAAATTCTTTCTTAAATCCTGGTACATTTTATCATTTCCTGGATGCATCGTATATTTGGACTTATGGGCCTCTTCTAATATACGATGACGCAGGTTTCCTAACTTAGGTATCCACATTCTCTTCTTATGGAATCTCCAAATTCTATCTGTTCCTTGTTCTAATTCCTTTAGCATACCTTTTAATTTTTCAGTATCATCCTTGATTACTGATTCTTGTGCTTTTCTAATTTGATCATTTAAATCTACTTGTAGATTTAATTTATGAGAACGTACCCTTTTTGGCTTTTCATGAAACTTTCGGCTTAAAGCATCTGCCACTACATTTGCTTTTCCTTCATGATACTGGATATCACAATCATAATCACTAAGCATCTCCATCCAGCGTCTTTGTCTCATATTCAACTCCTTTTGTCCAAAAACATACCTTAAACTTTTATGATCTGTGAATATGGTAAATTTACTACCATAAAGGTAATGTCTCCAAATCTTAAGGGCAAAAATTATAGCTCCTAATTCTAGATCATGGGTTGAATAATTCTCTTCATGATTCTTAAGTTGTCTAGATGCGTAAGCTATAACCTTTTGGCGTTTCATCAACACACATCCATAACCTAACTTAGACGCGTCACAATAGATTACAAAGTCTTCAGTTCCTTCTGGTAACGCTAGTATGGGCGTATTAGTTAATCTTTGCTTAAGAATTCTAAAGGATTCTTCTTGCTTTGGTCCCCATTCAAACTTAATGGATTTACAGGTTAACTTAGTTAAAGGAATGGCTATTCTAGAAAAATCTTGAATAAATCTCCTATAATATCCGGCCAATCCTAAGAAACTTCTAACCTCGGTTGGTGACTCAGGGGTTTTCCATTTGGTAATCGCCTCGATCTTTGTTGGATCTACATGAATTCCTTCATGATTAACTAAGTGTCCAAGAAACTGTACTTGTTCTAACCAAAACTCGCACTTTGAAAACTTAGCATAAAGCTTTTCCTTTCTTAGTAGACTTAAAAGTGCGTGCAAATGCTTTGCATGTTCCTCTATATTCTTAGAGTAAATTAGAATATCATCTATGAAGACAATTATGAATTTATCCAAATATGGCTTACATATTCGGTTCATCATGTCCATAAATGCGGCTGGGGCATTGGTTAAACCAAATGGCATGACAGTAAATTCGTAATGACCATACCTTGTTCTAAATGCGGTTTTAGGAATATCCTCTTCCTGTACCTTTAATTGATGATATCCTGACCTTAAATCGATTTTAGAGAAAAATCGAGCTCCTTGCAATTGATCAAACAAATCATCGATTCTTGGTAATGGGTACCGATTCTTAATCGTGACCTTGTTCAATTCATGGTAATCAATGCACATACGCATCGATCCGTCCTTCTTTTTAACGAATAAAATCGGCGCTCCCCATGGCGATGAGCTCGGCTGTATGAATCCTTTTTCTAGCAATTCATCTAATTGTTTCTTCAATTCCTACATTTCGGCGGGTGCCAAATGGTAGGGTGCTTTGGCAATTGGTGCTGTTCCTGGCAGTAGATGAATTCTGAATTCAACTTCTCTCTCTGGCGGTAGCCCTGGCAATTCTTCTGGAAATATATCTGAAAACTGAAACACTACTGGAATATCTTTTAATTCCTTTCCTTTAGTGTTAGTGATTATGGAAATTAAATACACTATAGACCCTTTTCTTATATAGCTTGCAGTTTCATCACAGAGATGAATTTCGTGGATCTAGATGGTTTATCACCTTTAATTATGATCTTTTCACCCTTTGGTGAATTTACTTGAATTGACTTTTGATCACATAAAATACTGGCTTTGTTAGCTATTAACCAATCCATTCCTAAAACGACATCAAATCATGCCAGATTCATTGGGTAAAGATTTGCAATAAACTTTTAGTTTAAAAATTCTATTCTTGCTCCCTGCAAGATTTCAGAAATCCTAACCGTTTCTCCATTTGCTGTTTCTACTAGACATTCTTGTGGTAGTTTAGTTAATGACTGATTTAGAAATTTGCAAAACGAAGTATTAATAAAACTTTGGTTGGCACCAGAGTCAAATAATAACTTAGCAAAAACATCATTAACTAAAAACATACCGGCTATCACATCTGGAATCATCTTGGCTTCATCTGCAGTCAGAACGAATGCTCTAGCATTTTTAGTGCTCTTGTTATTCGCAGCTGGAGCCAATTTCGGACAGTTCGGCTTGATATGACCTTTTTCTCCACAGTTGAAGCATAGTCCATTACTGGATTTTCTCCTGCAATCTTCTTCCTTGTATCCTAGCATCTTGCAGAAATTGCAAAGAGTTGAGCATTTTCCCGAATGCTTTTTCTTGCAGACCTTACAGTATGGTGCAGAGGTAGAACCTATATTCCTACGATTAAAATTCCCAGAACGGAATTCTTGAGTAAGCCTTTGGGTTAGGTTCCTCCTCTGTTCTTCTTCTCTAGTACGGATTAATTTATCTGTCAAGGTATTTGCTAGTTCTACAGCTTCTTCTATGGTTTGGGGTCTAGATGCCTTGACTACATGTCTAATCTCCCCAATTAATCCCCAGATGTAACGGGAGATTAATACTGGTTCAGGTGATGCAAGGGTTGGTACGATTCTAGCATATTCAAAGAATGTGGTAGTATAACCCTTACTATCTATCCCGGTCATTCTTAAGTTCAAAAACTTATTTGCAATCTGTTCCTTTTCATTGGGAGGGCAGAATTTCCTTTCTACCGTATTTTTAAATTCTTCCCATTCCATGTTGTATACCTTATCACTTCCTCTTGATTGGAGGATAGTGTTCCACCATTCTAAGGCTGAGTTTTTAAACAGATTAGAAGCAAACAGTATCTTATCATCTTCAGCACACTTGCTTATTTTTAAAACAGCCTCAGTCTTTTCTATCCAGCGTAGAGCTGCAATGGGTCCTTCATTTCCTGAGAATTCTATTGGTTTGCAGGACCAGAATTCTTTACAAGAACAACCATAAGGCATGGTTCTTCTACTTTTGGGAATGGGCACTTGAAGTACAGGGCCGTTGTTCACGCTGTGTTCTGGTTCAATTGGTCGTTTACTGCTATGTTTACTTTTATTATTCGTTTCTTGAACCGTTTGAATAATAAATGGCATTGCATCTATAATTCCTTGTGCTACTATGTGTTGGATAACACTATTATCCACTTGATTTCCATTGTTATTGATGCTCGGATTCTCATTAACCAAGTTAATGTTACTCTGGTTATCGTTATTCAGATTTCCTTGATTTCCTTCATCGGCCATCTGGATTTTAAACATTTACCACGTATTAATATCACAAAATAATATTTAATATAGTCAATCACATGACACGCAATTTAGCCAAAAGCGTCGATCATTGCGACTTACTCTATTCATATTCTATGCATCTATTACACACCAGTACTGAAATAAAAATTACAATACCAACTGAAATAAATAATAGTAGGCATCCGTACACACATATTTTATTATTTTATTATTATTATTATTACTATTACCGTCTCCACCATCACATTCACGGATATGGATTCATCCAAAAATCCATATTGCGCTCGTCGTATTTCCAGACGAGTCGCTCTCCCACCTGTCTCATCATTTCACTACTTTCTAAAATTTCATCACCAAATGTCCTAAGTTCTTGTACGTTTTCTGCACTCATTGGGGGTGCAGGTTCTAGGACTGGGTTCGGAATCTGGGGTGCGGGTTCCTGGTATAGAGGTGTAGGTGCCTGGAATCGGTAAGGATCTTCTAAAATCTCCCTAATGTATTCATCATGGTAATAGGGATCTAAGGGATCCATACCTGGGTAGGCTCCTAAGTTCTGCATGGATGTGTCTTCATGTATCGGGTAGCGTTGCACATAGTCCCTAACGTCATCCCACCAGGGGTCGTAATTTGGGTCTAAGGGGTTTGGTGCTGGTACCCTAGGTATTTCCTCCGGATTAAAATCATTCATCTCTACTTGGTTTTTAGGGTTTTCTATCTCCATCGGTTGGTCAGGGATTGGTGGTTGTGGTTGGGGTGCTATTATTTGTTCCAGATTAGGGTCGGTTACAGTGGTTGCTAAGATGTGGATGTTGGCTATACCCCAATTAATCATATCATGGGCATAGGCATATGTCTCTCTTTTGGTTGCGGCTAGTACTCTCTGGTCTTGTAACTTTTTCATACGCTTTCTACGCTCGTGTGCCCCTCGACTGAACCATCCCCTCTTTTTCTGAGGAAATGGCTCTTCTGACTGAGCCTTAAACACAAAGATTCCTTCTTCCGTATCAGCAGAGTACCCTGAGAGGGCATGCTGAGAAAAGGAGGTGCCTTCGCTTCTAGGTGAACCAGACAATTGACGGTACGCGTCAGATGGTCCTTGGTCGCTCATACTGTAAACTAACAAATAGTCAAATAACACATAGCAATAAAATACAATTATGCACGTATTCCCATAATTTATTTCCTAACAGATTGAATTTTGATGTCAGCAGAACACTTCTGTGGCTGAATCAGTGGCTTAGCTCTGATACCACCTTCTGTCGCAACCCCCAATCCCAAATCCCAGGGAACGGGCGGCCGCGAGCCAGTTTCGGTGGTATCGCGTATTGTCTAATTTGGCAGCGGAATTTTTCATCAGGATCGTAGTTAGGAAATATTTGATCAGAGTAAAATACCACATTTTCATAATATTAAACAAATGGGATAAAACCCAAGTTCATAGTACATACGTTTTCATAGGAATAAATCCTATTTTATTTAAGAAAAACATCTATTTCTTTTTAGGTAACTTTATTGCCACTTTTCCAAGCCTTTAGTGCTGTCCAGTTAGCTTCTATTTGGCTTTCATAGTTTGTCACCTGAAACGCGTTTTAAAAACATTTGTCAGTGGGAAATACTGGTGAGTGAATCCCAATTTAATCAAGTTTAAATAAAACCCATTGTACAGTATTGAGGGCGGTCTCGCAATTACATTTGTTTCCAAGTTATATCAATTAACATCCATGGTACTGTCAGACCCGACTTGTGGAAATGTTACTCCTTGACCAGGTGGTAACAAATTTTGTATACAAAACCCCAACATAATCATGATAATTGTATTCTTACAAATACTCAATAACTGCTTAATACACAATTTAATTGTATGAGGTTTTGTAAAAACAATTCACAAAAAGGTTAACAAAAAGCGGATCAACTCACATTGATGTCTTAGATTTTCTGTAAGGGTTTTCTGGTGACAATCTATAATTTACACAAATGCACAAGCGTTAGTATAATAACCCATTTTAACATTAGTAATACCCTCCCCGAGACGGCATTCCAACGACTACGTCGGGCAGAACCATTACAGCCGTTACGGAACCCTATATCAATCGGGCAGCGTATCTAATACGTATCCATGGGTTATAATACTTACAACGGAGCAGAACTTCGCTATTTAGGGGGTATAATACCCGAGTATTATGCCTACAATTCAGAATTTAGAGAAAGAAAACGTTTCTGAGCGATTTCGACTGAAGATCCGATGGCTTCTATATATAGGTGCTGAGTTTGGGTTCTACACGGCCCGCCTAAGAGAAGACAAGAGCCTACGCGGCCCGCTTCAACTCAAGTCAACGTTGTAGGATGTCCGGGTCAGCTACTAGACTTGCCACGATGATAACACGTGTCATCACCGGGCTGCGCCACCTTTTGATCTCACGCGGCCCGCGTAAGACTTTTAAAAAGGTCTACGCGGCCCGCGACAAACTTAAAAACTTGATTGTTAATTATTTTTGATAATATTTAGGGTATTCGGGACCCGTTTTCATGTATGGGGTGTATTTTGGGACATATTGGGATATTTTAAAATATATTAGGTTGTCGGAAAATATTCGAGGGTGTCGGTTTTCTTGAGGATTGTTATAAATGCATTCTACCCTGGGGTGCTGTGACTGAAATAACATTTTGCTGCATGAGATGGACAAATCAAAAACAAAAAAGATGCTGGGGTCAGGCTTATGTCATTTTCTGTGTTTTGTTCTTGATGAATATTTTAATGGCATGAAAAGACGAATGACATTAATGAGTTGTTTGAAGATACATATTCAAAAAAAAAAACTCATGTCATTTTGTCTTCCCAAACGGCCACAAAAACACAAGCATGGCTAAGCCAAACCACCAGCGAACATGATTCAATGAAGAAAGAGACCGATGACAGTGAAGATTTAGAAGATGAATTGTTTTTATTTTTATTTTTTTAATTTTCTTTTTCTGTTGTTTGCTATGTATTTTTGAACTTAAAATAAAAAAAATACATTATCTTAATAAAACGCCAAAACAGTCATAATGCATATGAAAACGCCATAAATGGAGTAAAAACGCCAAAAAACTCCCAAACTATAATGAAAGTAATTTGCAAAGTATTAATTAATAAAAGCTAAAAATGGAAAAAAAAAAAAAACACCAAAAACTACTTAAACCCATTCAAAAACGCCAAACATGAGAGATGGAAAAGTCTATGACCCTAAAAACTCATTAAAACCTGAACATAAAAAACAGTAAAAATACACAGTAAACTGAAAAGACGGCTACTTTATTAATATCATTTATTATAAATAAAAACCCGCCAAAACTACGCGCCAAAAACACCCTATAAAGAGAGACTTCTCTGCACAAACAACTTATCACAAAACCAGAAACAAAACGCCATATTCCCTAGAAACCATTCACTTTAAAAACGCCAAAAATAATACTTAAAAAAGCCACAGATGCAGAACCTCGATTCTACTATATTGAGTATTGATCTGAGTGTGGTTTCACAGAATGGATTCTTCTGTGATTTGGGTATCTCTATAATCTTTTGCTGAATGAGATGGACAAATATTCAAGATAAAGAGACTGATGACACTGATATGACATCATGTCACTTTGCTCTTGATGGATATATGGATGGCATGAAGGGATCAATACATTAGAGCAGGCGTTGGTCTTCAACATGTCATCAAACAAGTATATATCCACACACCATAAAGGATGCCACAAAAAATAAGCATCTTCTAAAGACGGCCGGTATGTAGGAAAATAAGGATCTACATAAGGCATTCAAAAACATGTTCAAAACGCCAAAAAATGTTAAAGTAGAAGAGGCTGATGACAGTGAAGATTTGAATGAGAAATTAGATTATAATTTTTTATTTTTTATTTTCATTTTCTATTGTTTGTTATGTAATTCTTTGTTGTTTATCATCTAATTCTCTGCTATTGTAAAAATATTGAGTATAAAACGCCAAAAACTACAAACTACAAAATGTCTGATAGTTTGAAAATTGTGAGAACGAATGCTAGCAAAGTATGAGGTTGCTATATAAAACGCCAAAAAACGCAAACAAAGAATTACTTGAAAAATCAACACTAATTGACAGAAGAAAATTGAAAAGATACAGTAAAATAAAGAGACGGTATCATTTATTGCCAAAATATTATAGTTATATTAATGCCACTACATGGAAAATTGAAATTTATTTATCTTTTCAAAACGCCATAATTTCCTGTCACGTTATAGGCCTGTATACTAAATGGCAAAACACTTGATATAATAAAATCAAGAAAATTACTGATGTTTTTTACATTAAAAGCCTGCATCCTGATCTAAAAAACAATAAAAACGCCAAAACAATACTTAAAACGCCAAAATATTTAATATAATTCTTATCTAAAAACAATAAAACGTCGCGTATTTATTAAACGCCAAAAAAATGAAAAGATGAAGGGACACGCGTTAATAAAAAAGAAATATGAAAGGACAAAAAAGCCACTCCGCCTTTCTCTAAGCGGCGTGACACGTGTTAGGCCAGGAAGCGTTCTCACCGTTCTCACACTTTTGAGCGTTTTCTCCTGATCCCGTTTCTATATATATATATATATATATATGTAGGATTAGGTTCAAGAGTGAACACTAGTATAGTTTGCGAACTGAGCAAACTAATCCTGGCCATACATGTGTGTAGATCAATGGCCAGGATTTGATAAATACACTAGTGTATTTTACGATTTAATGATGAAATCCTAGCCATCCACGTGTGTAAATCAATGACCAAGATTTGTTTATTCAGTTCGCAAATACACCAGTGTTCACTCTAGAACCCCACCCTATGTAGGATTATTTATATATATATATATATATATATATATATATATATATAGGGGGAGGTTCATTTGAGAAGAAAATTAAATTGAGAAGAAAAAGAACAAAGGGTACAATTGTAAAAATTAAATAGTTTTTCTCTCATCTCATTTATTATTATTTTTGACTAATTAATTAGTCATTAAGACTATCATCCTCTACACTAAAATTTTTGCCTAAACACATCAAAATTTATCCTACACGTTTTTGAAATTATCTTACACGTTTTTGAAATTTATCCTACACAACTCGTAATTCATCCTACACACCTCATAATTTATACTACACTTTAAATTATTTTTTTCTTCTTTGAAAAGATATATTTTTTTTGAAAATAAGTTACAAATTTAATTTAGTTAGCTATTAAAAAATAAGACTAACAATTAATGATCTATCTAATTTTACCAATATACCCTTACACCCATATTAAATACAAAAATTAAATGAAGTAAAATGAAGCATTCTTATTGGTTGAAGTTTGTTCTTTTTTATTCTTACAAAAGATTTCTTCTCATTTGAACCCTCCACTATATATATATATATATATATATATATATATATAGGGTATGGTTCATTTGAGAACCACTCTTATTGCGAGAACTAATGTGACCACAAAAAAAACCTAAAAATACCTAAAAAGCACCCAATTTTTTTTAATATTTAAAAAATCGCTATATTTTGTTCCAAAAAAATTGTTTTTTTTTTCTAGTAACAATTATCGATGCACATGTGCATATGTATCATTTCTTTGACAAATTTCGTAATACATTACCAATTTTAGACAATTGCACTTTCATTTACACTACCATCCATAATATACTATTTTTTACATTAGCAATATATAAAATGCACGTGTGCATCTATATGTATGAACATGATATAACGTGTTTTGTTACAAAAAGATTGTGATTTTTAATGATAAAGTAGGCCAATATACATGTTTTTGATTAGTTATATCTAGTGGTTGATGGTTTGGCTATATTTGCACTTTATGATGTAATATGTTGTTTGGTATGGTATGAAGGGTGTTGATGTACATGTGGATAAAGTGAAAAATATTATACATATTAGTAATGGTAGTGTATTATGGATAGTAGGAGGTAATGGTAGTGTATTATGGATGATATGATAGATGAAAAGGAAAGTGTATTCAAAGTAGTTTATCAAAAACACGTTATATCATTTTCATACATATAGATGCACATGTGCATTTCTAATATTGGTAATGTAAAAGGTATTTTATTACGGATGGTAGTGTAAATGAAAGTGCAATTGTCTAATACTGATAATGTATTACGGAGTTTATCAAAGAAATGATACATATGCACATGTGCATCCATAATTGTTACTCGATTTTTTTAGAAATGACATATAGTGATTTTTCTTTAAAAAAAATTTGTGTGTTTTTTAGGTATTTTTGGTTGTGTTCACATTGGGTCTCGCGGTTCTCGCAGTAAAGGGTGTTTCCTAACCGATACTTATCCTAGATATATATATATATAGAGAGAGAGAGAGAGAGAGCCGCTAAAATAGAAACCATACCCAGTTGTAAGAACCACGAGAACCACTCTCAACCAATCAGAAGAAGGGGTATTTTGGTCATTTACCTCAAATGTCAAATCTTCCCTCTCTCTTTATTTAAAGTCACTGACTTTTTATATACCTCTCTCCTCTCTCGTCTCTCATTTACATATCTCACCTCTCATCTCTCAGATCTATTATCATCTCTCAATCTCTCAAATCCATTCTTCAGAGCCACCATTCTTTCACCGGCGACACCACAAACCCACCCTTCTCCGGCGATACCACACGCACACAGAACTCGGACATGCTATCTCTCTCTCTCGGTGGATGTTTTTTTTTGCGGCGGTGTGTCGATGACGGTGGACGAAGGCGGTGGCGGTGGGTCACCCACACCTGTGACGGCGACGGTGGTGGTGGGTCACCCACACATGTGACGACGGCCCCCACGTTTCTCCGGTGACGGTGGTGAAGGTTTCCAGTAAGGATTAACGGCGACGGTGGTGGGTTTTTTGACGACGACGATGGTGTTCCTTGATTCTGATTGTGTAAGCTGTTTTGAAACAAATTATGATTTGTGTTTTCTTTGATTCTGATTGTGTGAGTTGTTTTTTAACACAAATTATGATTTGGGGTTTTGAGATTTTTGGCAGTGATAATTTTTTGATTTGCGTTTTTTGAACACAAATTATGAATTGTGTGTTTTGATTATGTCGGTTTTGTGTTTGCATAAGTGATTTATTGTTGATTTGTAGCACATAGTTTCTTTGGGGCTTGATGTGTGTTGATTCCTTTTTGATGTTAGGGGGTTGATCTTAGTTGATGTGTGTTTCGATCTCTAGAAAAAATGGTGGGTGTTTGATCTGTGTTATTGATTCTCTGGTGATTTTTGAACAGTGAACTATGTGGGTTTGATGTATTGAATTTTGGGGCGGTGATAATGCAAAAAAAAACGCGTATTTTGATGATGATGGCGCGGAAAGGATGGTGGAGGGTAGGTTTTTGAACATGCAACCCCACTTTGCAGCCTCTGATTATCGAAAAATCTGAGCCAAAACCCAGTTTTTTTCAAGAATCCACTCATTGTTTTGATTTTTGTTTGTTGGGTTTTTATATTTTTTTTTAGGCGTCGATGATGATAGCAATCTATCTGAGACACCTACCGAGTTGCGATTTTCTGGGTGCGTTCGTTTTGTGTAAAAAACTTTTAGCAAAAAAAGTTAAAACCGTAAACTTTTTAACATAAAACGTAAATTTTTTAACGTAGAACGTAAACTTTTTAACGTAAAAGTTAAAACCGTAAACTTTTTAAGTTAAAACGTAAACTTTTTAATGTAAAACGTAAAGTTTTTTTAACGCAAAACGTAAATTTTTTAACGTAAAAACGTAAAAAGTTTAACGTAAAACGTAAAAAGTTTATCGTAAAACGTAAAAAGGTTAACGTAAAAACGTAAAACGTAAAAAGTTTAACGTAAAACGTAAAAAGGTTAATGTCAAAACGTAAAACGTAAAAAGCTTAATGTAAAACGTAAAACGTAAAACTTAAAGTTTTTAACGTAAAACGTAAAAAGTTTAACGTAAAACGTAAAAAGGTTAACGTAAAAACGTAAAACGTAAAAAGATTAACGTAAAGCGTAAAAAGTTTAAAAAATCTGTTATAAAAATCTGAATTTAAAAATGGTTTTAATAAAAAAATTATGTTTAAAAAACAAAAACTAATATTAGTCGGCCTCGGTCCTCAGAACCCCTCTGAGGCGACTTCCTCCTAGGCGGACTCAATTAGTCGGCCTCGGTCAAACTCGGCGCCTAGTTGGCCTAGTCGGCACCTAATCGGACGTAGTCGGAAAGAGTCGGCCTAGTCGGTCTAGGCGGTCAAAGTGGTTTGTTGACTTTTAATTAGTCAAAATCGGTCAAAATCGGCCTACTCGGCCTTGTACTCGGACTACTCGGCTTTGTACTCGGACTACTCGGACCTGTATTCAGAATATTTGAACTTTAAACATGTTTCATTTTAAATTATACTCATTTGACATAAATTATGCTTATTTTAACATATGTATAATATATAACAATTAATTTTCTTTTAAACAAATTTCACACAATCTCTCTCTCTCTCTCTCAAACTATCACTACGTCATATATATTTTTCTCTCAAATAACTAACCAAGCAACAATGAAACCCAAATTGATTTTGTGATGATGAAGAGATTTTGCGATGATGAAGATAAAAGGTGATGATTGCACCTAAGATGAAGATTTCCCATGAAAAAATATCCAAAAGAACCCAAATTGAACCCCTGTTTATGTTCCGATCTCATCTCGCCAAAACCCAAAACCAGATCTGATGAAAAACCTTAAACATCGTCCCTCATCACACCAACTCCAGCCACCTCCACTGAGGACAACCCTGTCTCCGGCGACGCAGATCCTTTGATTTCTCCGACAACCGACGGATTCCGGCCAGACGACAACATTATCCGACGGAAACCATCGGCACATCCTCATTCAACACAATCCCCGGCAACTCACTCATCCCCAACGAAGCAAGCAAATCAATCGCCTCCTTATCAACCTCAATCCTATCAACTTTAATGGCGGATTAATCCGGAACAAAGTCCATACGCCTCTCTCTCCTCCTCCTGCAGCTTCAGTGAGATTTCACTCTCCGGTCCTTTCTGGATCCGCTTCATCAGATGCGTTGAGAACCCTGCGATCTTGTTACGCAGCCGCTTTGACGTTATGATGGCTACTTTGTGACAACTCATTTTTCAAGAGCCTTTTCTTTGTACGGATTTCCTTTTCACGGCTTGTGCTTTGATGTAACCTATGTGTACGCTATTTGAATAGTTGATACATTTGGTTTTAATTGAGTGGTTCCGATTTTATTTGTGTGCTATGTGAATAGTAAAGTATGCATGTTTTATGTTAATTTAATCACACAACATCTTAGGAGTCGTACACCACCCTCACGATCGCACACTCCCTCATTGAATGGACTGGTCCTCGGGCTAAACCTTTATCACTTATGTGTGATACTCGGCCCAAACCAAAACCCACCCATCCCCATCTCGGCCCAACAAGCAAACCGCCCCCGCCCCCTCTTATTTTATAACTTACATACATGAGTTATGCATGAGAAGGAAAAGAAAATTTAAAACCCTAAATTGGTTCCTATGGTGTGCGAGGACAGAAGAAGAAGAAGACCCCCTTCAATCGATCCCACATCCCTCTTTTTCTCTAGTTCTTCCATCTCTTCTCAAGGTAAGTGTTCTTGATGTTCTTAATGTTCTTGATGTCTTGATGTTCTTGATGTTTGTGTTGCTACTTGTAGTCTAGGGTTGTTAGAATGCATGATTATTAGTGTTTTCGGTTTGCGATGTTTCATGGCTGCGTTTTCTAGTTCTTGACGTTCTTGATGTTCTGGATGTTCTTGATGTTTGTGTTGCTACTTGTAGTCTAGGGTTGTTAGAATGCATGATTATTAGTGTTATAATCGCATAAGAGTTTGTTTGATTACTAGGGTTTGATGTGGTATGATCTTGTTTTGAATATTGTTAGTCATGGTTGATGAATTAGATGATTTATAATGATGATAACCTGCTGTAAATGATGAATACATGTTGTTCTTGGTTGCTAGGGATGTGATTAAAATCATAAAAGTCGTTTTAGGAAGCTGGGTAACGAAACTGATTCTGTCCAGAAAGTTACAACCGACTTGTGTCGACTGTAACCGGGTCAAAATTGAACGAAAATCAGTGTTTCTTAATTCTATAATGTAGTTCCAGAAAATATCTTTCAAACCCTACTGGAATTGTATTTTTTCGACACCGTTTGATATTTTAATTGAATTGTTTCGTAACAAAGGTCCAGGCTGCGTTTTCTGTCAGAATTTGCAACTCATTACGAATGTCATAACTCAATATAGGAATTGAGTTATGATCTGAAATTTTTACTGTAAGTACTTCCATGTGATTTTAAAAATCTCCAACTGGAATTTCGTCAATCGGAAAAACAAGGAATTTTAAATAAATTTTTCCGTAAGCTGCAGTCAGAAGTGATGAATCTGATTGCAGCTTAGTAAATGAATTTTATTAATTATTGGTAAAGGGTTAGACCTTGAAATTTTAACAAAAGGCCTATCCATCCGAGAGGTGGTCACATAAAAAAATAATAATTTTTGAAGACTTGTAAACAGGTTAAACAAGTCACCCAAAACAGCCTATTCGATTTTTCTAGGCAGTAAAGCATGAACGCATAACGACCAAACTTGCTACTTTTAGTATCCATGCTTGTATGATAATTGTATAGATAGCATATTTAATATCGTAGAAAGGTTGTGAACACGATTATGGAATCATATGATAGACATGATATGTGATTGCTTGTTTGTGTGCTAGTTTCTAGACATGTGTAGGACTTTTGTGTTATGTCTAAACAATGTCTAATATACCATGGTAACTATTATAGGGCGCGGTTGGTCGCTTTAGATTTCATACACTTAATTTAACCCACCGAGCTAATCTAAGGTGAGTTCACACTTTTCTGAAAAGCATGTAATTCCCGGTGGTTTGGGAATGGAGCAAACAACAACCATCCCCCTTAGGTGGGATGCAACCTACGTATTCTCCTTGGGTAGAATACGGGCAACTTCGTCCCCTTGCGAGGGACGGAAACCGTTAATTTACTATTTATTTAACATGTCTTAAACGGACTAGACGAAACTTTATCTGAAAGTCCCTACACATTTTATACCGATTAATCGTTGGGCCAATGGCGAACGGGTTATTAGTTAAATAGCGCTATTAGGTTTGACAAGACTCACACCGTGCTGCAGAGGACGGGCGTGGACTAATATACTTGGGCACTTAGTTAATGACGATAGACATTGACTCGGGGCACTAAACATAACTACAGTCCGTAGTCGGTATGGTACGAGTTTAGTAGTTTAAAACAATGGGGTAGCTCCCCATGACATGTTTTCTAAAGAACAGAGTAATTTAACAAACTACGTTTTCGGAACAACACTAAACTACTGTGAACTCGCCAACATTTTTTTGATACGTTACTACATGCTTTACAGGATGTTAGGTATTGTGCGGGAGCTTACACGGAGGAATGGTCGTTGTGCCGGGGAACCATCTATTGGATTCCTATTAAACTTTATAAAATTAAACTAATTATTGGGTTTTTAACTTTATACTTCTGCTGACACTTGAACACGATTTTGCTTATTTGTTTTCGTAACACTAATCGTATTGATTGTGGTGGTTTTTACTTTACTTTATTTACTTTTACTTATTGTTCAATATGATTGGTGGCATGATCCTGGTCAGTCACACGCCTCGCGGTAATACCCCGCATGTGGATTTTGAGGGTGTGACATACTTCTTCTAGATTCTTCTTGTTGGTGTGGAAATCGAGTGTCATTTTGGAGTAGTAGCATTCGATTACCTGACGGGAGGATTTCTTCATGGTTTTGGTGCGAACGCGACCCATGGTGTTTCACGACGGAGGCGGTTTTTGCTCCGGTGAGTGTTAAAGGGTTCTAGGTTTATGTGTTGGGATGGTGTGGGTGTAGGGTTTATATATGGGTGGGGATGTGGGTTGATTGGGCTCAAAGTTTAGTGAGCTTAGTTGGGTCCATTTAATGTGATAATATTTATTGAAGTCTGGTTCAAAGAGAGATAAGTTATAGAGGTGCACAAACTGGGGTTTTTTCAATATCTGGTTTTGGGTATGGTCATGTATCACTTATACAGATTGTTGATAGAATCGGTTCCGATTCTGGTTCCTAACATAAGAAATCAGGTTTTTTCAATACCTGGTTCCGGGTATGGTCGAGTATCACTTGTCACACCCCAACCGATGGCGGAAACATCGGAGTGAGACGAACGAGATTGCTCAAGACTTCATAACACTAAATGTGACAAGTATTTAGTAAACAAATTTCATTTCATTGCTAACACCAAGTACATTGTTTGAAATAGTATTACGACAAGTTTGAAACAAAATAAAATACAACAAGTATTTAAAGTTTAAAGTGCGTTTCTAAGCATCCTACTAGATTTCGTGCGTCATCATCATGAAAATCCTGCATTACGTTTTTAAGTATAGTTCAATACAAAAGTATTGGCGAGTATACAAGTTTGAGTACTAGCATATATATAAAAGTTTGAACAATCTACATGATAAAAATAGTTAACTAGATTAATGTAAACATGGCATGCAATTATACAAGTCAATCCTTTAATTACCGCTAGCGTAAACTTATCGTAGCAACGATAAGACCGTTTTGTGTTTAGCTTAACATGACCTCAAGAATACGGGTGGTGTGTTACTCCGAAACATGTTAAGGGGAGGCTCGTACGAAGTTAATGACAATTAAATCACATTAGAACGTTCCAAGAAAACAAATCAAGTATCACGTATTTAAGCATGAATGATTGGATTGTTTGTGTTTGTATAAAGTATGTGATTGTGTGTGTTTAATAGCATAAACATATTGCACCCAAAAGTGTAAAAGAAAAAGGGGTCATGTATACTCATGGTTTGCGAAGAAATTTACACTTAGGAGGTGTTTGTTTTTTCAGATGCAAAAGCTCTGTAGTCTGCGGACCACATCTGCAAACTTCTGCATGAGAAGAGGTGGACCAAATGTCTGCGGAGTGTAATAAAAAGAGTGTTTGATTATCTCACCTCTTTACCCCACATCTGCAAACTTTTTTCCCCATGTCTCTTCTCCCAAACCCAAAATCAGCCATAACCCTAATTCTTTCTTCAACAAATTCAGCCAAAGAATCAAAGAACCAACTGTTAGGGTTTTGAAAAATGTGAAACGCAGCCACAGATTACAGGTTGTTGTGAGCCCTAGCAGTCTTCGCCGGTTAACTTCGTCGGAACTAGCTGTAGCTTTGTCGGAACAAGCTGTAGCCCAACACTCGCCTCCCATAACCCCAATCACTCTACAAATCAAATTAATTAACATTCCATCCGATCAAACTCAAAGATGTACTACTACTGTACTAGCTGTAGCAGCATTGGATCTAAATGGGTGTTAATAATATTATTATTTTATTTAGAATCTAGAAGTTTATGATATTGTTAAACAGTTAAGTTGATGTGGGGATCCGAGTACCTTGAGTTAGAATGGGGAATAAGGAAGAGGGTGGTGGTGGAGACGATGTCGTTTTGGATGGGAGAATAGGGCAGAATATGGTGAAGATAAGAGGCAGGTTCATAGATTAGGAGGAGAGGGGTAGAGAGAAGGTTGGAAGAGGCGGGGAGACATTGGACCATGTATACGTAGGGAAGAGGACGTGCAAAGGTTTGAAGACATTTTTTAATGAAATATCTTCAAAAAAACAAACGGTCTGCAGAGCTAAACGTCTGCGCATGGTCTGCGCGGCGCAGACATAAGAGGTCAGAAGAGGTTTTTCTGAAAAAACAAATACCCCCTTAGTGAGTTTGACGAGTCTTGAGTTGTTGGAAAACCGAAGTTACCAATTTTGGTTCTTGAACTTTTTGTCCAAAGTAGAAAATCTTGGAGATTTGAGAGAGTTTGGAAGTAATTTGGAGGTGGTGCAAGTGTTTGGAAGGTGTTGGGGTTGATATTTATAAGAGGGTTAAGTGGTTAGGAGTTAAATCAAGGTGGTTGGGAGTTATGAGGGATATTAAATGAGTTGGTTGGAGGTTAGAAGGTGGGTTTGGGGTATTAAATGAGTTGGTTGGAGGTTAGGACATTAAAGAAAGTGGTTGGGGAGATGAAATTTTCAAATTTAGTCCTTGCACATATATTGTTGGTTATTTTATGCTTTAAAGGTGTATGCAGTTATATTATAAGTATGATACGTGTATGAATGTGATTCTGAGAAAATATAATCTCGATGTATGTCTCGGTTTCAAATTAAAACGAGTATTTCACGACTGATTACATATTATGCATGTATGATTAAACAAGGTTGATATAAAAATACGATTTCCATTCTGATCAAAGTCTTGATATTACAAGGATTGAAATGAAATAAGAATACAAGTTTCTAAAAATAAAAATGTGAATACAACTTTCTAAATATGGAAAGTACAGAAAATGCGGAGCGTTACATCAGTTATACCGGTATTGAAAGAACCGGTTCTTGTTCTTAGCATAAAAAACAATACTCGGTATACCTGGTTCCGGGTCAGGTATGGAACCGGTTCGTCAAAAACTGGGTCATCAAAAACCAGATATAACAAATAAGGTTTGCTAATTTGATTCAACCTATATTTTTTTGTTAATAAAATTGTGTTTTTATGTGACTTACTAGTTATAAATTTGTGGACATAATTATTAAAAAATTTCAATAAGACAATCAGGTTACATAATGACAGAAAAATCCCCCAGGTTATATGATAATAAAAAATATTTTTATAAAAGTTGATGTAAGAGTATTTTATATTCGATGTAAAAAATATCATTTACATTCGATGTAATTTTTTTTTGTAAAAGTTGATGTAAAAAATTTACATTCGATGTAAAAACTATTTTATACATCGAATGTAAAAAATATTTTGTAAAAATGTTACACTACAAATATGTAACACTTCGCAAAATCATGTCCAATTCAGTGATGACACCTGTCATAAACCTTGATCATGTTAAAAGTTAACTTGAGGGACTAAAGTTGTCAAACAGTGTAAAGATGTATGTGGAAGGACCAAAAATGTCAACATGCCAAACTTGTGCCTCTGATTGACCTCATATGAAGTTCGTATTCTCTATTGGATAAATTGTCGGACACAAGAAGCCGTTTGTGCTTAAAATCAAAAGTTTACAAAACACAGGGGTTAAACGTGTCAACATGTTAATTTTTACCTCTGAGTGACCTTTTAACGATCCCGAAGCTTTGTAATATTTTATTATACTCTCATGAATATCGGATAATGATTTCAAGAAGTTTCGGTACAATTAAATGATTTAATTTGCAAATCCCAAGAAAAAGGATTAAAAGCGACAACATGTGAAAATAATATCTTTTGGGTGATCCCGTAACTGCTCGGAAGCTTAACGATGTTATTTTATGACCCAAGACACTTAAAAGTTAACTATGGGGGTCAAAAGTGCAATAAATGAAAGTTATTTCAAATTATAAAGGACCAGGGACTGAAAATGCAAAGTTTAGAAACTTTTTACCGGAGACAGGGGTCGTCACGGGGCGCATAAGCCCCCTCTGTTGCCTACGCGGGCCGCGAGAGAACTGCCAGCGACAGTTCTCTGGACAGCTGCATGTTGCAGCTCTTCCACCGCCTTTGCATGCAAGTTTTCGATACCAGGGACTGTGTTGATGGTTTTTACTGACATGGGGACACTTGGGATCATCTGGTAACTCCCAATAACAACTGGATTGATCTTGGGGGCCATCAAATTCCTATAAATAGGACCAAATTTTGCACACTTGAACTTGCATTCTCAAACTTTCACTCACTACTCTTTCTCTGGAGCATTCTGGACCTAAAGAAAGCTCTCTAAGTTCAAATTTTCGTGCTAAAGACTTTTGTAAGTGTTCTTAGCTTCTGTAGTTAAGTTTTATTTAGTTTAAGGACCAAAAGTCAAAGATATCGTAATTATACTTTGACTTTTTGATTAATCATTAACGGTCCAGCCATTATTCGAATTGAAAGTGGCCATGTGTTGGTAATTAAGTAGGTGATAATCCCTCAAAAGGGCACATCCTAATTATCACGTTTACTTAGTTAATTGTCGGGTCAAAGTAATTAAAATAAAAGTCAAATGAGTCAGTTTTTAAATAAAATTCATATCTGATAATGTAGAAGCTATTAAATCAGTTTTATCACTTTAATAACTTGGTAAATAATATAAGAACATGTTTAGACATGTTCAACCCGACAATTCTGAGTTTAGGCTCGGTTCGCAACCGAAAGTCGCAAAAGTTGACTTTTTCTTTGACTTTCAGTTCTGACCCGAATTAGCTTAGTTTAGTTACGCCTTAAGGTTCCTTTGTGACCATATTATATGTTAGTATAACCCTCTGAGGTTATACTACATGATCCCTTCGAAATTAGAGTTCATTTGCATGTTTCCGTTATTTGCTTAAAAATTTACTATTATGCCCTTATATTGTAAAAACGCGATTTTTGGTTATATGTGTATACAAATACCTTTATTACTGATATATAAGCATGTCAAATAAATTTGACATCATTTTCTGGTCTCAAACTAAAGTTATGCAAGATATCGTAAAATGAAACTTTTTATTAATTAAACTATGTTTTTAGCATAAATCATGTTTAAAACAAAATTTTGGCACCAAACTCATTACCTACTGTTTTGATATTATTTTTAGGGATTTTTGGAATATTGGGTCAGATTATAAACTGACCATATCATTGAGTTCTTGTATAATTCGATAAATGACGATAATACCCTTTTGGTTAATAAAATGAGTTTAACATATGATTAACATGTCAAACCTTTTCCTACTGATGCTATATATTAAATAAAATATTTTAAACATTAAAGGCTGATCAAAATCTAAGGATTTCATAAACATCTCAATTATCGTCAATTACCGACTTTTACGCTAATTAGGTGCATAGTATGGTTTAAAACCATATTTAACACCTAAGACTTGTTACCTACTGATTTTATAAATAAATTTTAATACTTTAACAGTAATTATAAGTCTCGATCTCAGACTTCCAATTTTGTCCTTAAAAACATATGTGAAATGACCAAAATGCCCCTACGGTGCATAGTTTGGCCATAAATGATAAACCTCACATATATATGATATCTTACTGATGTAACATGATAAAATAAATATTTTTACTGAATGTTTTAGACCAGAACCTTGGTTTACTATTTAACCTCTTTTATAAACTTTAAAATGACCAAAATACCCCTACGGGACATAATTTGGTTTAAAAATCTTTTTGGGCATAATTGTTGATATCCTACTGATATCATATCATATTTAAGGCATAATAACTTATGGAACTTGTACATGACTCATCCGGTTACCCCTTATGCTTATACGCGTTCGGTACGGTTTATGTAACTAGTTTGCATAAATTAGCCGAAACGGGTCAAACTTTATCATTTTTACTTCAAAATCCAGAATGTATTTAGTTTATCCATTTTATAGAAGTCTTCATACTTGTTGGGTCTAAATTACATTCCAATCCGGTCACCGCTTAATCTAGCGTTTAGTGTCGTAAACCTTTCTTTAAAACTAACCGGTCTAAGTTACAACTTAAATAAGACCCGTTAGGAATCTAATACGTTAATAAAACCTCCATTCTAGATTAGGAGCCCGGTAAAAGCTACCTACACTTGTTTGAGTTGAACATACGGCTGAGTATACAAAAAAAAATGCATTTTAGCTCAGGTAAATACTTTTAACTTATTTTTCCTTATACGGGCTTGGGATACGGTAAATTATTACCGCTTGGTCGAGTATTGAATATTTAATCGATTAGTGGATAAATCATTGAGATAACCCGTTTTAATCTGTTTTGTTTGATATATAAACATTTGGGGGTTAATATGACCGTGTCCTGGATATCCTCGGCTTATTTCATTTGAAAATAGCCACGACTTAAGCACGGGGTGTAGGCATACACCTGACAGTTGCATATGTAAAATGATATACCCACTCGTGAGTATAACTTCTTGTGGGTTTATATTAGTGGTGTGTCAATTAATCTTGTCTCGGCTTCTATCCCGGGCCCTAAACGTACGACAAACATATAAATCTGTATACAAGGTTATTTTATATAATTATCCCAAGTTATAAAAGAATATTTGTGCCTTGTGCATTTAAATCAATTTTCATAAATGTTTTCAAAAGAGTCAGTTAATTGTAATTACCAGTGTAAACTGACGTATTTTTCAAAAAGACTAAGTGGCAGGTACTAAGCGAAATTGGCTGGGAGCTTCTGAGCATTAATTAAAGAATCTTGCAAGTTCTTGATGCTTAAAGTCTGTCGAACAATAATTTTGTTTCTGTTTTAAGATCCGCCTGTGGATCCACTCACAACCGTTTGTATAATATTTATCTATACTTTGCATTTCGGTTTGTAATAGTATTTTCATCCAAGACTTCCGCTGTGCATTAAACTGTGAATATTTGACTATGATGATATCAACTACGTCACGATACTCCCCACCGGGCCCACCGGTAATACGTTGAAATATCGGGGTGTGACAAAATACGATGTAAAAACAATGTAAAAATATTTTACACTAGAAATACGATGTAAAAACGATTGTGTTTTTGTGTTCAAGTGGGAAACGACGACATAAATTTTTGTAAAAGATGGAGGTAAAACACATTTACATTGTTGCACTATCTAAGAAATTCTTTTTATACTTCTGTTTGTAGGTGTTGCGGTGTCTTTTGGCGAACGAGGACGATGAAGATTGTCACACCCCGATTTCCGGTGGGCCCAGATGGGCCGCGATGATTGAATAACAATATCACAATTAAATAATGCAGCAGAAGTATTGGCGTAAAAATATTTAATCCAATAAAAGCTTGAATATATATAAAAGTTGTACAATCGTTTCAGTATAAGCCCACAGGTGGGATCTAGTAAAAATAACTTTAGACATCATAGGCCTTAAGCTTGAGGAGTTGTAAATTCCTCAGCCTTCATTCTAGCCGACCCAGATTACTAGCCTATTATAAGGTTCGGTACCTGCGGTTCAATCTTTTGAAAATACGTCAGCTTTCGCTGGTAAATACAATTAACTAACTCGTTTTGAAAACAGGTACTCTATAAGGAGACTCAATGTTGTTAATATACAGCTTAACTTGTCGGAATTATACGTTTTCCTTAATTGACAAGAAACACGCCGACTTAGTCAGTCTATTGACTATGATGCACATCGTGTCTTCTGTTGCGTATAATGTAAATCCAGTAGCGGATCAATTACAACGAGCCTTTCAAACTAGTACTTTTGTAATCGACTCTGTAGCTTCTTCAATAAACGTTGCCACGATTGATCTTAGGTAGTCTTGGGGATCAGATCCATTGTTAGCATTTCCAATATCTATGTGGGAATTTCCAGTTGATTGATGCAGACCAGACGGTCTATGACATTCGACCCACTTGCGAACATGTTAGGTATTTTGCTTCATAGGTGGCTATGGACCTCTCACGCCCATCCACGTAATTTCTTCAAATTATGTCTTCAATTCCTTCACCTTAGTGGGTGTCATTAATATGGAGCTCTGGCTATAGTAGCCAATCCATGCAAAATGTTGATTGTAAACTCAACTTGCCTCTCCGGGGGCAGTCTGGGTAAATATTTAGGAACTCATCAGGGTACTCCGAGATAATTGGAATGTCTTCCACTCTTGGCTTCAATTCGTCGATAGTTACTTGTCTCATGTAGATGACACATTCTCTTTTCAAGCACTTGGATCCCTTAAGAATAGTTGCCTTCTCGGGCTATCCATAGTGCTGATCTTCCACGAATGGTGATATAACAACCCTCCTAGAACCCTTAACATGACCCTAAAACGTTCCTTATATACCACGTATACGAGAAATGAGCCCGAAATACCCTTGTATTTATAAAAATCAAGAAAAATGAATTTTAGGAGTCTCTCGCGGGGCGCAACCTCCTGGCTAAAGCCTTCGCGGACCGCGACTGGCTTGGATCGCCGATCAAGTCATACTGCCACGTGGCAGGTGACTCATCAAAGCTAGCCCCTTAACTCGACCAAGCTATACTCGACACGTGCTCTCTCGTGGGCCGCGAGAGAGTTAGCTTATGTCTTCGCGGACCACGAGCCGCCTTCGATCTGGCCTATAAATAGAGTGAACGAGCTCATTTGAAATTCCTTCAGAAATCAAAAATCTATCTCAACTTTCTGTAGATAATTATTATACTCGGGTACTATACGCACTATAAAGCGAAGCTCTGCCTCGTTGCAAGTATTATAACCCTGCTGTTACCCTACACGATCGATCTAGGATTCCATAATGCATGTCAAGGCTCTGCCTGACTCAGTGATTGGAATTCTGTCTCGAGTTGTACGATTAATGTGATTTGGGTTATTTTACTAACACGTGTGCATTGTTTAATTTTAATAGATAATAACTAGGAGAATCACCAGTAAGCTATAGTAGTATCACCTAAGTCAACAATGTAAATACATTCACTTTTCCTTACTTTTTGTGAGTACCTTTCTTTTTATGAGTAAAAATGCTTTATCAAAACCTCAAATGTTTTCAAATACAATTACAGTGATTAAGTCTTTGTAATTCTACAATTGCTGCCAGTAATATGGGGTTTGTATACAGTACTTAATAACCTTCATAATTGGGCACGTGTATCCAATGTGTGATATAACCATAGTCACAGATTCGTCGAGTGACACGTACTGACCGAGTAATTGTGTAGATATAAACATTGTAATCGCCCTTAATACTGTGATGTGTAACAAATGATGCTTTGCAAAAATGGAATGTACTTGCTATTATTTCCTGCTGATAAAATATTTTTAAAATGCGTTTCAGATAACACAATGTGAAAGCCAATAGAAGCCAGCTACAGAGCACTGAAGGCTTGAAAAAATGGCTATAAAAGTTACCTGAATAAAAAGGAGTTTTGTCTTTTGATAAACTAGGGTTTATCCCTATAAAGATATTGTAATGAAAACTTGGGTTTTATCCCAAATGATTTGTTATAAAAAGTTTGGTGTTTTACTCTGATAAAAATATTTCTTAACTACGGTCCTGATGTATTCCGCTGCCAAATTAGTAAACACCGATGCCGCTGATCTGGATCTCGCGGCACCCGCTCCCGGGGTAGGGGTCGGGGGTTGCGACAGAGAGTGGTATCAGAGCTACAGCTACTGGTTTAAGCCAAAAAAGTGTTCCGCTGGCACTTCAATTCTGTGTTGATAATGACTTTCTCAGTTTTTGAGTTTTTAGTGATTTTATCTTGAACCAAACCATGTATTATAATAGGATGATTCAATTAAACCCCACTTAAATATGGAAAAAAAAACTTTAATGAAGCACTCACATAATTTCTTCCTAATTGTATTATCTTTTACTGGTTAAATGGAAAGAACCAGTATTATTATTATTATTATTATTATTATTATTAAATCAAAGTTTTTTTTATCTTTAATTTGAATATATACTATTGTTATCTTTTAAAAAAAAATTATTAGGTTTTAATCGGTTATTACAGATATCTAATATGGTAGATTACATACTTAACATCTGGAATATCTCTAACATTGTAAAAGGTTAAAAATCTTTTCTCTTGATCGAACTTTTGGGAAAGTTTTCTGGCGTATTCATGATATGACCTCCACAATTTAGTAGTTTATCGAAATAATTTTAGGTTTTGGTCGATGCAAAGATGTGGGGAATATGAAAAAAAAAGGGTAATCGGTTTTTTTTCCTATGTGTTATTATAATTTTTACACTAATTATTTAACTAATTAAAACTCTGCAAACCTCAAGAAGTAGTCAAATTGAGATATTTTTCGAATGATGAAGGGGAATAATATATTGCAGTACAAGTTGATTTGGTGAAGATATTCTACATGGTAAAATCGTTTACGTGTATATTTATTGATTCACATTTTGACCTACTTTTCTTTCTTTAGTACATGGGTGCCATTGTACAATGTACGTATTAAGATTTTCTTTTTAACACGTATTCTTTCACATGACTTCATTTTCATTTCACATTTTAGGGAAACTATTGTTTTAATTTCATCCGTATGTATTTCATCTAAAAAAAACTTAATAAAATTTCACTCATTTAAAAAGGTTTTGGTAACATTAAAATTTCAAAAAACTTCATCCGTGCTTTGTGATTTTCAGTTAACTAAAGTACGAAGAGCCCATGGCTTTATAGTGTAGTGGCATCTTTAGGGTGATATAAGATTTTGGGACCAATAGGTCCTGAGTTCGATTCCCACAAGGGGTGTTTTTCCATATTTATTGGATTTTCTCCTGAATTGGTATATAGGTATTATGTCTAGTGGAGATAGATATGATCGGTAGTTCCGCTTGTGACACAATGATACTCTAGTGATTCGTTAGTGATACAATTTTTTTTGCTAAAAAAACTAAAGAACTTAAGATTGGATTTATGCGTCCAACCTGTCAATAGTTTTCTATGGGTCACCCATAACAACACATTGCGACAAAAGTTTTACATTTATGTATTATCATTAAATGGTTACTATTTTCTAATTAATTTTATATATTAGGTGTTGAAGACTTGCCCCGATGAAAAGATATGTAATGCGATCCCAAATCGTAAAAGAATTTGAACTTTGAAATGATATATGTGTTAAATTTCAAATTCAAGATTTGTTTTGGGTTTTTTTAATCTTATTTAATGTAATTGATAAATTCATATATGATAAAATTCAAACTAAATGAACAGTGAATTTCATGTATGATAAAATTCAAACTAAACGAACAGTGAATTTAGGCTTCATATATAATAAAATTCAAACTAAATGAATAGTGAATTTAGGCTATATTAGAATATGGGGTATGGGGCGGGGGTTGTGGCGTGGGTTGGGTACAAACGCCCAAGTCACCACCCCGGGTGGGCTTGGGTTTCGGCGTGGCCCCTTGGGCGGGGGGTTTCAGCCCGGGGGCGGGGGTTGTGGCGTGGGTTGGGTACTTGGGTACAAACGTCCAAGTCACCACCCCGAGTGGGCTTGGGTTCCGGCGTGGCCCCTTGGGCGGGGGTTTCAGCCCGGGCGTTGGACGGGGCTATCAAGATGACATGACGGGATCTCATTGGCCAAGACAAGTAGCCGTTTGGGCTAGCCGTTGGCCAACGGCTTTGTGTTTAAAAAAAAATTATTCACTATAAATACTCACAGTTCTATTCATTTTTTTACCACAACTACTCCACCTCTTCTATAATCATCTCTATCTTATTTTAAAAAAAAATTCTCATCCAACCACAATACGAAAAATGAATCCTCATAATCGTGGTTTTGACCCGAACAATCCATGGGCATTCCAAGAAACACCTAGCCCAGCATCCAATCGTCCAATTGCTCCCTTTTAATACACTCCACGATGCTGGATATGGCTGGTTACGCATCGTTTATCTTGAATCGTTTGAAGAATGATGTCGGTCGAAAACACCAATGCCTTTCGCGCAACGCACGTCATTGAAAAACACTAGTTTGCTTTAAAAATATAATTGATAAATAGTGGAGGTGTTTAAAATTTACTTAAACTTAAATAAATTAAATAAATTTAGTTATAAATTTACCATTATGCCCTTTTAATAAAGTAGGATTTTTTTTTGTTATATAGTTATAATAATATATGCCATGGCTTTATAGCGTGGTGACATCTTGAGGTGATGGGATAAGACTTTGGGGTCAATAGTTCTGGGTTCGATCACCACAAGAGTGTTTTTCCCATATATAGGGTATGTTTAGCAAAAGTAGCTGGTAGCTGTAGCTTTTTAGATATATTTGGTGCATGGTAGAGTAGCTGGAGCTTTTAATAAAATGTATAAAATAACCAAAATGGACATAACTAAAAATTAAAAAGTTTGTGCATTAAAAAGTTTATTATCTTTAGAGGTTAAAATAGTTATTTTTCCCTAAAAGCTTTTAGCTCCTTCTAAACGCTACTAGTATGAGCGTTCAACCAAAAGCTTCAAGCCCGTTCAACCAAACAAGACTTTTTATTGAGTAGCAGTTTTTTTCTTAAAAGCTTAAAGTTAGAAACTTCTAAAAGCTCCATGTCAAACATACCCTTTTTGGGTTTCCTCCTATATTGGTGTATAGGTATTATGCCTAGTGGAGATGGATATGATCGGGTCGTTCCGCCGGTGGCACGATGATACTTCAATGTTCCGTCAGTGATCCAAATTTGTCGTTCAAAAAAAGTTATAATAACATATGATAGTCTCATTTATTGATTTATTAGGTAACTTATATATAGTTATAAGACCATGGCTAATGCTAAGCATTTAGCTTGCATTTGGTTTATGTGGATTTAACATCTAAGGGGGAATGCAATGAAGAGCTTTGCATTTAAGTGAAATGTTTTTAGAGAAGAATGGTACATTTAGAGGGATGGTGGACCCATATGTTTGTTTTGTATTTATTTTATTATTTTCTTGTTTTAATTGATTTTGATATGCATAAATAAGTTGTACACTATAAGCTTTAATGACTTGCATATCATTTTTTTTATTTTAAATATAGTAATCGGACAAAATAAAAAAATGTAATGTTTTTATTTTAAAACATAAGTTTATTAATGCTACTTTAATACAAAATAATACAAAAGTTCAAGATACATATATACATATATATCAATGTTCGTGTCTAGAAGTTTAATGTTTGAAATTCAGTTAAAAATCAACAAACCAATTTCAATTGTATTATGAATTTACATCGAGATAGTTGGTAAACGGGCAACAAGCTGCGCCCCTACTCCTTTTTGAATAGCAAAACTTTCGATATAAATAATGTGAAAATAAAAAAAAATGTATATTAATAGAAATGACTTAATTATTAAAAATAAATGTAAAAGTGATGATGATATGGAAATATAAGTATTGGTAGTATATTAATAGAAATAAGTTAATTATTAAAAATAAATGTAAAAGTGATGATTATATGGAAATATAAATATTGGTAAAGATTTTTGTAGGATTTGAGAGAAAATGTATATTTTTAGTGTATTTGTAGAAATCTGACGTGGCAACTCACTAGACAAGTTTGTAAATACATTTATCACCTTGCATTGGTATGGTATAATAACATATGATAGTCTCATTTATTTATAGTATAGATGATAGTTGTTTAGTAAAGATTTTTGTTAGATGCTAGAACGTGGCAAGTATCACATTACATCATGTTTGATATTTTCATTACATTATTTTCCAACTAAAAGTGTACGATATAGAAAATGTTCTCATAGACTCATACAGATAACAATTTGCAAGCAAAGTAAGTTACAAGAAAAATACAACAATAGGTTATGTTTTTAGTAAGCCAGGTTAATAATAACTTCGAACATGAAAGGAAAAATGGAATATATCATAGTTAAATTACATTACATGGACATTTTAAATAGTTATATGATGAAACAATACCAGAAAGGGCTAGTTAAGGGTATCGTTTAGTTTGAATTAAAATCCATTTTTCGATAAGTATTTTTTTTATTTAATTTTCATTCTAGTGTATAGTTATCATATAATACATACGATAAATAGTTATATGATGAAACAATACCAGAAAGGGCTAGTTAAGGGTATCGTTTAGTTTGAATTAAAATCCATTTTTCGATAAGTATTTTTTTTATTTAATTTTCATTCTAGTGTATAGTTATCATATAATACATACGAAATAAAGTTAAGGTATTTGCATTATAGCAAACCAAATTAATAAAACCAAATTATTTTAGCCACATTGCTAATTTAAATCTCTTTTCATTTTACTTTCATTCGCTTCACCCAATCGAAGTGTTCACTGGAGGAAAAAAAAAAAAAACCCTTACATGAAAAACATAAAAAAATGTGATCATTCAGGTATTAATTTTTTTTTATACTGATTATAAGCCGTCATATATAATAATAGACTTTTTAGAAAATGAAATTCAAACTATTTGAAATAATTACCATATAAAGATAACTAGTAGGTGTATCCCGCGAGTTGCGTCGGATGTGTAGATGCGGCAAGACACATGTAAGACTCGTTTTCAACCATTTGTATATTAGTATTCAGTGACGTTTTCAGCAAATTGTATATTAGTATTTACCCGGTAAAAATTGACGTTGAAACGATGACAAAAAATAAGTAATCCGTACGGTTAAGTAAACACGTCTAAATGTAAAAGTTAGGTACGATTTTATTTTTAATTTTCATACATATATTATATACCTTTAGTCTCTTATTAATTTATTTAGAATACCATTATTAGATGCTTAATAGTTAATAGTAATAATAAATTTAAAAAGAAAATAAAAGAATTAATGATAAAGTGAAGGTTGACAAATAGTTGGAAAGAAAATATGTGGACAAAGTAGATGATATGAAAATTGAATAGTAAATTTGAGTGTAGAGAAAATTAATTACAAAACATACAATGAGTTGATCAAAACTGATAGATGCTTTGTTATTACCATGCAAAATTAATTACAAAACATCATCACTTTGATCAACTTACTGGATCGAATCATCACAATTCGTTGTGATCTTTCCTATGGTTTATTATCATAACTAAAAAACACATCATGTTCCACCGCTAATAAATATAAAACTATAATCTTATATAAAGAACCTTAAGAACAACATAGCATTTGTATCTAGTCCTTAGTAGAGAAAAAAATGATTATGTAATTACATAATGTCTTGTATATTACACTCAAAAAACTTAGTAGAGAAAAAAAATGATTATGTAATTACATAATGTCTTGTATATTTACACTCAAAAAAAAAAAAAAAAAAAAAAAATTCTGTGTGTTTATTCATTTCTCACAGGTGTCTACTTGTATCTGGCTGTGTCTCACTTGACCTTATATGATTATGATTTTTAAACTATGAGGAAGTTTTTTTATGCATAAACACCAATACAAAATCTTAAATTCATGTATGCCTTATTCATATGCATGCTTTCTAATAAACCCGTGTGCATTAATTTGCATATTTTTCTAATTACTACCATGAATTGTAACTTTTTTATATGATATACCCGACATCGTGTAAACAACATAATTGAAGAAAGATTCATGTGACTATACATAAAAGATCACTTGTGAAAGTAGATTGTGAAAGATCACTTGTAAAAGTAGATTAAGCTAACTTATTTCAGAAAGACATAGCGACCAATTAACATCATTAGTGACACGACTTTCACATGTATGTTTATGATTTATGCAACTCCTTTTCCCATTGATGTTACACTAATACTGTTTCATACCGATAAACTTACTATAAAAAGAAATTAAACCCAAAAAAAGTCGCTGTTGGTTCTAGTTTGGGGGTACAACAAATTAGAAAGGATGGTAACCCTTTCTTTGATTGTCAATTTTATGGAACAAGCAGCATGTGGTAGGGTATACAATACTTGTGAGGATTTGTGCATGTTTTCATTTACTTTAGCTTTAAAAATTTGCAAATCAAGTTTGGTTTAGTTTTTTATGTTTTAACAGTTGTTGGTCATGTGTATTGTTTTTAAATGGTAGAGGGTTATAAATGACGTTCGTGTTATATAGAAACCCAAAAGCCACATATATCCATATGAAAACGAGTGAAGATAAAAGTTAATGTAAGCATTTGCATCCATTACACTAAAAATGTGTGACGGAAGTTTTTATAATATAAAAAGTGGTTGTGAGTTAAGAAAAGATAAAATATTACTGTTAATTTGTATATTTGAGGGGACAATGTTCACCTCTATAATTTTTTAATATATTTTGAAGGTGATTGCGAGTGAAGGAAAGAGAAAATGTAAAAATAAAAATATAAAATAATATTATTTAATTGAAAATAAAAAAAAATGTAACATATGGTAAAAAAAAATATGGAATGAATAGCAAAGCTTAGGGTGAAGGGAGTGGCACGGCAAACCCATCGGCAAAGGAGAATGCCGATCGGGAACACCGCCGCCACCCCTTTAAAACCGATCGGCAAACTCAATAATCGGTGTGTGGTCACCGATCGACAAAGCTAGCCGACAACCTCGATTTGTGTGTGTGTAACGGCAATAATGCCGTTTAAAAAACAAATTTATTAATATAAATCAACATTTTACCCAACATTTCTCCAAACCTTCTTCAAACAATCAACCAAATTATACATTCTGCTTCTCTTTTTGCAAATGGAAGGCTCAAGCAAACGCGATGGCAAGGCAACTAAACGGGGCGGCTCGAGGACGAGTGTGCCAACTCAACGGGGCGGCTCGAGTGGTTCAACTCCGCCGTATCATCCGCAACTAGGCTTCGCCACACATAGCCAACCTCCATTTTTTTATAGCCAAGGCATGCAACCGACTTACGGGTTCAACACCCAACCCCAGTTTAATTTTTCGCCGCATAACTATTTTCCACAGGGTCCGACCACGGTTGCTCCAAATATTTATGATTCCCTAGACGACCAAAACACTTTTGACCCGTTTGGTTTTCAAACCCCATCCTCACAACGAGCCGATGTGGAAGATGAAGACGACGAAGAATTTGTGGCGGAAACTCAAGAGCAATATCATGACGAAGACGAAGGCCACCATCAAGAAGAACCCGCAAACGAGCCGAGAGGGAAGAGTGGTAAAGTGAAACGGGAAAATTGGACTCCTATACAAGAGGAGGCATTGGCCAAGGCTTGGGTTCATTGCACCTTAGACAAAAGAAATGGCAACCAACAAAAGAAGAAGAGTTTTTGGGGCAAAATTCTTAAGCACTTCAACAACACGATCGGAGGAAGCAGCCGAACCCAACATCAGGTCCGCTCCAAGATGATTACCATGCACGGAAAGTTGAAATTATTCAACGGGTTTTATCAGCAAGCGGTAAACTATTTAATATTCATACGTTTAATTTTTACCCAAAAAAAATACTTATTTTTTTCTGTAATTTATTATTTTAGGACCGTTTACGTCCAAGCGGATCCGACGATTCTTGGGTCTTGAAGCAAGCGTTTAAGGATTACAAGGGAAAAGAACGTCATGAGTTTGCTCATATGGCGGCGTGGGAGGTCGTCCGAAGTCAAGAAAAATATAGCCAAGTTTCGTTGTTTGGTGAAGACGAAAGCTCGGGCTCGAGTTCAAAAAGAAAGTCGTCGGACTCGGGTAATTACCATCCGGATACACCGAATGCCGAGTTCACGAGTGGCCATCAAACTATCCCCGACATGAACGTGGATCCCTCGCCACGAAGACAAAAGAGGAGGGATAAAAAAACCAAAGCCGCCCCTTCTTCAAGCGACGATCCAAGAGACGTAACCACTAAATTTGAAGAATATAGGGCGATGAAAAAAGAGTTGATGGATATCAAAAGGGTGCGAGAGGAAAAATATTTGGCGTTGGCCGAGAAGCAAGACGAAAATATGCGCCAGGCTAAATTCGACAAGGACTTGAAGACGTACAACCGGCCTCACGACAATGTTCCCCCAGCAATGTTGGAGATCACGCTCGCACGAAAACGCGAGATAGCCGAAAAGTATGGATGGCCGTGTGATTTTTAATTTTTTTAGTCGTTGCGTTGTTTTAGTGTCGTGTAATTTTTATGAATTTTATGTTTTTTTTTTTTAAGTTTCATTTTAATGTAATTGTTTTTTTATTAATTTAATGTTTTGTTTGTTTTTATTTAACATATAATAAAAAAAACAAAAAAAAAAGTTTGCCACTTTCAAGTGTCTAAACCATTGCCAACACTTTTCAGCAAAGTTTAAACTTTTTACCCTCTCTGACGTGGCACTCTTTGATTGGTCCATTTTAAAGTTTGCCACTTTAACCTGTTTAACCACTCCCTTCACCCTAATAGTGAGTAGTGACTAATGATATCATATTGTACTTACATCGGAAGGAATCATGTGCTATGGAGTACATTTGTCATGAACCAAAGACACATATGATTAAAAAAATGTCACAAATTATCGTTTATGTATACGTGATTGTTGATGCATATGGATCATGTTGGATAGTTAGACTACCCGGTATGGTTTGGTTAGTCCCCAAAGAGACTATCCGTCATGTAGGCGCCACCTCACCAAGGGTGATGGACCATCCCCTTGAGGACTACCCAAGGGTGTTGAAGACTACCCAAGCCATAATATAATATTAATATATTAATAAAGAGGAGAGAGAAGTCAGATGGGGGGCCCACAATTTTTGTTCGTCTCTACCGTCTTGGAGGAGCCGTGAGAGACGCGACGACCCGCCGGGGACGGACCCCATACCCTTTGGTCTTATACACCATTTATTATGTACTCAATAATCATGACTATGCATACATCTGACATGCTAATTAGTTAGGTAAGGTGTCTCTCAGATGTATAGTGGCTTACTGGTTGGGGACATGCAACATATAAGTTATAACGGAGGCTCGAGGATCAAATTATGATCTCATATTCTTTTTGTTTTAGTAACAAGGCCAGAGGATATGGGGGTTTTATCAATGCCATGTCATCATCTATGGCGCCAATGGGGCACCACCACCCATACCCAAACATTTAAGGAGGGGGCACCATTGTTGTGGCTTCAACATGGTAGCACTTTTGTTTGATAGAGATGAAGGATTGGTTAAATCGGGGAGCTATAGCTTGAAGGGGCTTTATCCCACACCCTTTAAGTTAAGAGGAGAGGCCTTACAACCCCTGTGTGACGTGACGTTGATAAAGCCCCTCTCACATCCACCGCCTAATTTAATTTGAGTAAATTACGATTTTGGTCCCTGTAGTTATATCACTTTTACCCTTTAGTCTAAAAAGAAATCTTTTAACATCTGAGCCCCTAACGTCTTTTTTTCTAACCCTTTTACCCCTATAACTAACCCCATTCATTTACTTTTAGGGGCTAAAAGGGTTAGAAAAAAGAAGTTGGGGGGCAAAAATGGTTAGAAAAAAAAAGACGTTGAGAGCTCAGATGTTAAAAAAAAAAATTGGACTAAAAGGGTAAAAGTGATATAACCACAGGTGCTAAAATCGTAATTTACTCATTTAGTTTTTTTAATTAACTTTTATATATAAAAAAAAGTTTGAAATTCATATTAATAAAAAAGTGTATCATTATATGTCATGTTATAGAAGAGATAAAATGCGAAGAAAGTGCAAGGTTGCAGGGTGCTTTACGTTTGATACCAAATCCAAATGATAAAGCAATTGCTAAAGTAATAAAAGAAGGGCACTTTGTCTACTGAGGAGTAAAGATTAAAGATGTGCACCTTAAATAAGTTAGTGTTTTATAGTTAGTAATTAATTAGTTGATAAAACCATTGGCTTAATCTATATATAGCTAATTTGTGCAGGCAGGAGTTGCTTTTAAATAAAGAACACGAGGTAGAATATGCTAGAAAGTAATTGATAGAAGAAGCTAACGCTCTTCCTAAAGAGATGCTTATTTCATGCAATTATTTTGTGCAAAAATATAAAAGTAAAGATGTTGATAAAATCACTCGTAATCAGTGACGGACCCAGAAATTTTTTTCTGAGAGTATGTAAAAATTTAAAATTTTTAGGCCTCTAGCTATATAAAAAAATTCGGTTCGGTTCATAGCGGGTCGGGTCATGTAAAACAAGTAAACGTAAACAAACAAAGTTTCGCGAGTCGTGTTGGGTCAATTTCAATTTAAAAACAATCAAACCCTATTTCCTAACATCCTATCACATTAACAAACAAAGTTTCAAGTAAAATAGTAAAAAAAAAACATAAAAAATCATCACAAGTAAAGTAATAACAAAAAACCACCAAAGTTCAAACTCTACCTACTTCTATTTACCCTAATCATTAAATAAAACAACAAAAAAACTTATCTCAGATATAGCTTGGTCTTTGAAGAAACACTAGATAATTGACCGGAATCGAATTATCCAGGGGGTTTGGTTCTGCATAAAAAGGTAATTCTCTCTCGTTTGATTCGATCGTAACTGATCTTCTTCTCCGGTAAACTCTGCAAAACAAAGCATCGTTAGCCTCGTCAAGGGGAGAAAGGAGTTCTCTCCTTGACCCGACTCCGGCGTGAGAATAAGTATATGTTTATGAAGAAGAAGAAGTATTGACGAAGTGTGTGTAACTTGAATTTCATACCTGAATTGTTCTCATATTTATAGCCGAGAGTTTTGGGCGGGAAAACTCGTTGGTGAAATGTTGACTGAAGATGCTAACCCCGTAAGCGGTTACATTTCCTTCTGTTAAGTTTCTCGATCCGTCGTGAGTGCACACGGATCGCTGTTTAGATCGATGGCTGGGGGGTTTGCCACGTGGAAAGTGATCAAGTTGGAGGTTTCTCTCCAATTACATGCTATCATCGTGATTTCAGGGATGCCTGAGGTGATGACACGTGTCCAGATGGTTATAACCGTCTTAGTGGTGCACGATTGAACTCTTCTAGAAGATTACTGCTGTAATCTGGTGTGACTCTTTATCGTGTGGTTTTAGTTACGTAAATAATATCCAAGTCTGGATATTATTAAGCGGAATAGCTTGTCTTAGGATTTTCATCCTTTATGAAAGCGCAAGGATTTATGGTTTCCTTTTGGCGCGCAAGTGTTGTTTGCTATCTGTCTTAAGCCTTTCTTTTGTAAAACCAGTACGTGGCCGCGCAAGGTAAAAAAGGGGCTGAAAGACGAGGTTGTGGTATGGTCCCAAGTACTTATTATGAGGTTTTTGGGACCTTACCCCTTCAAGTCCCCCCAGTCTAGTGCTGCTCATATGCAAGTAAGTGGAGCACTGGACTTATGAGAGGGAAATGATTTTTGGCGCGAAAATGGGGAATCTTCTAGGAGAAGATTTATTTTGCTTATTATAAAGATTTTGAAAATCTTTGACTTTAGATGGGGCTGGTACAGTAAGGACTGAATGACAGGCTGCACTGTCAGTTGTCTCTTATTGTCCGTGTTTTGCACGCGCGCGTGAACTCGCGTTTGTATTGATTTTTACTTGCTCATGTCGCTTGGATAACTGTGATATCCGAAAAAGGTGCTATGGCAGTTACCGATGCTATTTATTGCAGTGAGTATATAAGCTTGTTTGAGTTGCCCCTTTCTGTTAATCATTGCTTTGTTGAAAACTTTTCCCCTTCCTTTCTTCATTATCCGAGAAATTTGTTATTTCTTACTCTTATGTCAACCGGAGAACACCAAGAGGATTTATCTGAAGAAATGTCTGCTGAACTTCCACCGTTAAAGTGGCCCAGAGCAACTTTTGATGGTTTGGTTCGGAATCTTAGATTCCCGAAGAACTGGGGTGTCCTGTATCCTGAGGAGGGTCAGACAACCGCAGATGCTCCGGCTGGGTATATCACCCTTTTTTGGGATTTTTTCTGTGAAGGCAACTTTCGTTTGCCTACAACAAAATTTTTCCTTGAAATCCTTGAGTATTATAAGTTGCATATCTCCCAACTGCACCCTATTGGCATGGTTAGGGTTCGACATTTTGAGTTTGTGTGCCGGTCGATGCATATTGAGCCGACAGTCATTCGATTTAGGGTTTTTTATCAAATGCACTGTACCCAAGGGTTTTACTCGTTCGTCCAAAGGTCGTCTGCGAAGAAGATTTTACAGCATCCTCCAAAATCTTTTCATGACTGGAAACAAAAATTCTTTTTCATCAAGGCAGGGGTGATTCCGATGAGGATGGTTCTAAGGGGAAAAGAAGACGTCCATACTGAAACGCTTCGGACCCCTGTTGACGAGAATTGGTATCAAGACCTGAAGGAAATTCCTAACATTGCCTTGCCGGAGAAAGCCCTTGTCGGTGCTAGTATGAGTTTGAATTGGAAAATGGAACGTGACGACAAGCCGGTGTATACAGAGGAAGGTCATGGTAAGATTGGGGTTTCCCCCCCTTTTTTTTTTGTTTTTGAATATGCTTTTCTTCTTCTGCAGTTATTTCATTGTATGTTGTTGCATACAAGAGAGAAGGCGGAAAAATGGGTACCATTAAGAAGAAACCTGATGAAGAGCTTTGGTACCATCGAATTGTGAGAAATTTTGTTCTTCCGCAGGATGCGGATCTGTCTGTTCAGCCTGTGCTGGCGCTGGTAAGCTATGCGCTTTTTGGTTTACTGTTTGCTCTCTCTCCTTTCTCTTTTTTACGCTTCTAAGTAAATTATTTTTGCGCTTCTGTAGGTGAGTTGTCGAATTTGGGCATAGGCCCTGAGAAGAAGAAACGCGCGACGACCAGTAATGTTGCGCTTAAAAAGGGCGAAGCTGAAAAAACTCACACTTCCAAAGTTAAAAATGTTGGAGGAGAGAAGAAAGGTATGCGCCGTTTCTCTGACTCCTGGCGTGATTATGTGGTGGTTTCTGACTCCTTGGAGGGTCTTGCAGCTGCACTTACTGTTAGGAGGCCAAAGCCTGAACCGAGAGATACTGCTGATATTCCTTCATCCAACCCAAATGATCCCATTGACTTGGAATCTAGTCCTGAACACTTAGTGCGGAAGAAGGCGCGTAAAAGGAAGCAGACTGATGCTGATGTTGAGGGTCAGCCTTCAAAGAAGATCCAACGGAAGAAAATTACCAAGAAAGGCAATCTGGATGCTTTTATTTCTGAGTCTGTTCCTGGTAAGCGTTGCCTTTGCTTCTTTTCCTTATGCGCATTGAATATTTACAGACTTTGTTGTTTTGCAGAAGTCCCTGTTTCTCCTATTCCCACAGAGCCGCAACTTGTGGTTAACGAAGGACTCCCACCCTCTCCTCCGCGTGCTTCCGTTGCTGATCAGTTAGAGACTACGGAGGTTCCTGATGGTGGTGTAGAGAAGACTATTGAGACCTACAAGCCTGTTGAAGTTGCTGCGGAAGTTAAAAAGGTTGTAAGCCCAGCGGTGATGGATGATGCTGGTAACCCCTCAACTTCTGAACCTGCTGCCCGTGATAAGGAGAAAATTGCGGAAGAAATTCATGTTATAGCTTCTCCTTCCAAGGTTTCTGGTTCTATGCCTGAGAAAGTTTCTGCTGAAGATCATGGTTCATTTTCTGATGCAAGCAAAAGTTCTCCAATCCGCCCAGAGGAAACCCTGGGGGATTATTATTACAGGACTTATTCGGAGAAAGATGCTTCTGAGCCTCATGCCCCTGTTTGGAATTTAAGGAAAGGTGATACTTTCTCGTACTGGCGCGTGTGCCAAGATTGGTTGCAGGGGATATTTCCGCCTGGGGAGATCAAGTTTCAAGAAAGCCGGTCTTACGAGCAAACTTATCATGCTTATCTTGAGGAAACTGCTTCTCATGCATCGACTAATCATCGTATAGTGCGCGAATGGCACAACATGCACAAGGAGTGGGATGCTTTTCAGGTGTCGAAGAAAAAAATTGCTGTGGATGAAAACCGGGTTGCTCAGTTGAAAGCTAAATTGGAAGCTGATCAAGCCAAGTTTGAGGCTGATCGTAAGACTGAAGAGTGGTCTGTTGCAGGTTGGAAGAGGAAGGCAGAAGCCGAAGCTGCCCTCCTTTCCAAAGAACGCAAAAACTGGAAGAGGATTTGCGAAAAAGATAATGCTGAGAAGGTAAATCTCCGCAATGTCATCAATAATCTCAAGGCTTAGATTGAAAAATTGAAGAAACATGATGCAGAGGTAGAAAAGTTAAAAAAAGGAGAAAGCTGATGCAGAAGCTGCGCTAGAAGAAGCACGTTCTCACAGGGAACGCAGTGAGCAACGAGAGGTACAAGCTTGCGCCACTCTTGCTCTTAAAGATAGAGAGTTAGAGGAACTTACTACTTTGCTTTCTGACCAGGAACAACTTAAAAAGAATCTGGAATTTGCGCATTCTGAAAAGGCTAAAACTTCTCACCGTTTGACTGAAACCGAAGAAAAATTGGAAAATTCAGAAACGGCGCGGGCCACAGCGGAAAGCGAGCTTGATCCTTTAAAGAGTGATATGGCGTGGTTGAAAGATCGTGGAATTGCCTGTGTAAGTTGTGTAGGTCCACCCGGAGGATCGAGTAACCTCTGTTCCCTGTTTTCCGACAAACCCGAAAGTGCGGAATCCAAACGGGAAAGTTAAACCAAGCTACGAACACGTAAGACACAAGATTCAACGATTAACACTCAATGTATTAATGCTAGAAAACGGTTACAATGCGGTGTTTACAAATGGTCTCTGTAAACTCTCAGTGTGTGTGTGTTACAATGTGTTCGCTCTCAAATCTATTCAGACTTGTCTAACTATGTTTTGTCTGATGTCTGTGTATTTATACTAGATGACTGACGAAATCCTATAGTAGACGAAAACCCAACGGCGAACACAGACATCACGACGAAATCCAAAGGACTTCGACGAAATCACATGTGATTTCGCCATTCAATGTGTTTTCGTTGCACATATGGATTGGGCCTGGATCTTGACTTCATACACACTTCGTTGAACATAATAAACCCAAACCAAATCCATGCAAGTATTCGGCCCAACATGCAAAGACAAAGCCCAAATTACGTTTCTGTTGTAATCTTTCACCAAGTCAAATTTTGTGACATCACCATGACATCACAATGATGATGTCATGGTGATGTGTAAACGGGAATGGGTTTGCGGCGCTCCGTGCTTCGTGTGTCGAACTCTGGGGCACACGACGGAGGAATGTCGTGACGTCGGACATGAGTCGGACATAACCGAGTCGACCCGAACCGAATCGAACCGAGTCGAGTCGAGTCGCGTCCACATAAAGTGTACCAACAAGTTGCCTCTTATTTTTTGTTGCGAGAATGTTTCTGTGTCTTCTTGTATTTACCCTTTCTTATTTTCATAGGTTGCTGAATCAGTGTTGAATTCTGAAGAATTGGACAGAACCGTTGCGCGTTTGGTTGTTGCTGTGCGAAAGGACGGGTATGCCTAAGGATACGCTGAGTGCTCTCAGCATGTGAATAGCGCTTTGAAGGTTGATTGGGATACTAGTAGGTCCGCAACTTATGGCGTTAACACTGGTGCTGAGCTTACAGCTTTGAAGACAGAATTCAACAACTTGCAACTTCCCGTTATGGATCTTATAAATGTTGCGCTGCAGTCTGATGATCACGTGGCACAACTAAGGGAAATCTTTCCGGATGAGGGTGAAGATTTAGTGTAGTTTCCTTTGAAATTGTATTGAACAATTTTTTGTAATATTTGGGATGTATATCCCTTTCTTTGTTGGTGCGTTGTTGCGCGAGTATCTAAAACACTACCGTGTTTGATAGTTTTTAAGGCGTATTTGTACGCCGAGAATAGTATGTCATGTTTTTTTAGTTTACAATATTTTGCATGAGTACAATTACTTTGATTGAGTAAGGCGAATGAAGTTGGTATAAAGCTCATGTGTGAACGTATGGTCGTTTTGTGACGTAATCACTGACCGTTCATGAGGCTTTATTTCATATTTAACATAATGTTTTTGCGCTTACTAAAAGAAATTGCATGCACTTTGTAAAAAAAACAAGAATAATAGAAACTTTGCTGTTTATTTCTGGATAGGGCACAGGGGCCATTACAAAGTTTTCTAATAAATATATGAGACTTAACTTACTTTATTCTCCCGCTTTGCCTTAATAAATCGTGTCTTTCCGCGCAGAGACCATAGAGTTTCTTCTTAGTTTTTCGCCCTTTTGCTCGGGCCTTCCTCGCCTCGAGTTATCTGCTTTATTTCCTTGCGCACATTTTGTAGCAGATGTGTGAGTTCGCCGCTTTTAAGGGCTTTCTCAATCTCTGTGCGCAAAGAAATGCAGTTGTTAGTGGTATGACCACTGTCTTTGTGAGATTCACAATATTGGGCTGGGTCTTGTCCGCGCTTGTTTTTCATGGGGATTGGCGGTTTGAACTGATAATCTTCAGTGCTCAAGACTTTCGCGGGGGTTTTAGTTAAGGGAGTCCATTGCCTCTCCCTGTTGTCCTGCTTTTGTTCCCTCTACGCGGCAAGTTTATTGATTGTTGACCGAGCATCTTCAGATGAATGGTTTCCCGAGCCAGAGTCGCGCTATCCCTTTTTGAATTTCCTTCCGCCATTTGAACCTAAGTCGGAGGGTCTGTTGTGTGGTGGCGGCGACCTATTAGTGGTAAGGTTCTTCTCTGTTTGTGCATAAACCTTTGCGGCTGCCATCACTTTCTCCCAACTCTTTGGGAGACCTTCCGTCCCAGACAGGACCTTGACCATATCATCGCATCTGACTGCGTATTTGAACTGTGCGCGGATCAGTTGCTCGTGGACTCCCCCGATCTCCAGCACTTCTTTATTGTATCGGGTGATAAAGTCCTCCAGACTTTCGTCGTCATGACGCCAAATGTTCATCACATCTGATGTGTCTCGGATAGAGCGTCGTTCTTGACTGAAATGAGTCAGAAATTTCTTGCGCAGATCTTTCCATGATGTGATGTTCCCGATGGGCAAATTATCGAACCAGATTCTTGCAGCGCCAGTAAGGGTCTGTACGAAAAGATGACACCATAATGGTAGAGTCCAGCCACCTACTAGCCCTGCGCTTGTAAAAACCCTCAAGTGGTCATCGGGGTCTGTTAACCCATTAAATTTACCCACGTTGGATGGTAGTTTAGCTTTCTCAAGCGGAGCCAAAGCTATTTCCGTGATGAATTTTGAATTTTCCGCTGCTTCCGCAGGGCGGTAAATCAAATTGTAATTGTGCTCAGCCTCAGGGTTGTAAACCGCACGAGGTCTGCATTTGTTGTAATTGGGCTGCAATCGGTTAAACACGCTGGTACTTTCACCCACACGGTAAGTTGGATCTGATTCATCGGTGTGAGTGTTCCGTTGAAGACCCAACCTAGTGTGAACTGATTGTCATCGATGAGGATGTGATTCATCTCGATATTCTCTCTGATGACTTCCTGATTGGGTGTACTCATATCTTGATGTAGATTTAGAGTAAACCTCTGTATTCTCGTAAGATGGATCCTCGCGTTGAGAAGCATTAGCACGAGATCCTGGTCTCCTTGATTGAGTTAAGGGAGCAGTCTGTGCACACAGTTGTGTGTATACTGCATTTAGTGCCCCTTGAGACCTGACGTACCAGGAGATTGGAGTTTCTCCTGGGGGTAAAATTGAGTGCACAGGGTTCTCTGGTAGCACTCCTAGAGTGACAGGTTCGTTCACTCGATTGGATTGAACCTCGTTGTCATCCGAGGCATCCTCTGGAATTCCTTCAACTTGAAAGTTGTTTCCGACATTCGGCCGAGGGCCGGTCTGCCGATGAGACGACATTTCTTCCATATGCGAATGGATTCAATTAGGGTAAATCAAAAAACGAGAGAAAATTGGATGAAACGGAGAAATCGGTGGACGCCAATGAAGAAACACTAGATAATTGACCGGAATCGAATTATCTAGGGGGTTTGGTTCTGCATAAAAATGTAATTCTCTCTCGTTTGATTCGATCGTAACTGATCTTCTTCTCCGGTAAACTCTGCAAAACAAAGCACCGTTAGCTTCGTCAAGGGGAGAAAGGAGTTCTCTCATTGACCCGACTCCGGCGTGAGAATAAGTATGTGTTTATGAAGAAGAAGAAGTATTGACGAAGTGTGTGTAACTTGAATTTCATACCTGAATTGTTCTCATATTTATAGCCGAGAGTTTTGGGCGGGAAAACTCGTTGGTGAAATGTTGACGGAAGATGCTAACCCCGTAAGCGGTTACATTTCCTTCTGTTAAGTTTCTCGATCCATCGTGAGTGCACACGAATCGCTGTTTAGATCGATGGCTGGGGGTTTGCCACGTGGAAAGTGATCAATTTGGAGGTTTCTCTCCAATTACATGCTATCATCGTGATTTCAGGGATGCCCGAGGTGATGACACGTGTCCAGATGGTTATAACCGTCTTAGTGGTGCACGATTTAACTCTTCTAGAAGATTACTGCTGTAATCTGGTGTAACTCTTTATCATGTGGTTTTAGTTACGTAAATAATATCCAAGTCTGGATATTATTAAGCGGAAGAGCTTGTCTTAGGATTTTCATCCTTTATGAAAGCGCAAGGATTTATGGTTTCCTTTTGGCGCGCAAGTGTTGTTTGCTATCTGTCTTAAGCCTTTCTTTTGTAAAACCAGTACGCGGCCGCGCAAGGTAAAAAAGGGTCTGAAAGACGAGGTTGTGGTATGGTCCCAAGTACTTATTATGAGGTTTTTGGGACCTTACCCCTTCAGTCTTTAATTAGAAGAATCCGACGAAAAAAGTGGTACACCCCTTTTCTTCTTGAGAATCGCGCCATAACTTCTCTACTTATGCTTCTTATCAGATATAAATTGCTCCATAAGTTCATAAAACAACACTAAACACTTAAATAAAATAAATAATCATGTTCAACCAATACCATAGTCCATAATTTTCAATTTTAATTTTCAAACATTCAAGCCCTAGTTTTAAATGTTGATTAGTAATCATTTAAAGAAACAAAGCTTAAAATAAAGGGAAATTGGCCTGTAATAATCCCACTAAGACCTTATTGGCCATTAATAATCCCACCTTAGAATATTCCCTCCACCAGTCCCACCTTTCACCTATTTTTCTACAATGGTCCCCCGTTAAAAAAACTTAAAGGAGTTAAGCTTTTTTTCCAAATTATAAACAGATTTTTTAGGGCTTTTTATTAGAACGACGATACGAGTCCATTAATGTAAAACTTGCCTCGAGACGGTGCTCCAAAAGATGAAAACAATGCTTCAATTCGGGTGTTTAAATTTCCAATTAACCAAAATCAAGTCATTTGGAGCACCATTTCGAAGTAAGTTTTACATCAATGGACTCGTATCATCGTTCTGATCAAAAACCCTGAAAAATCTGTTTGTAATTTGGAAAAAAGTTTAACTCCGTTAAGTTTTTTTAACGGGGGACCATTGTAGGAAAAATAGGTGAGAGGTGGAACTGGTGGGAGGAATATTCTGAGGTGAGATTATTAATGGCCAATAAGGTTTAGATGAGATTATTACAGACCAATTCCCCTAAAATAAAACAACAAAATAATTAACTACAAGTCTAGAACAACTAAAAAAATATCAAAAAATATAAAAAGATAAACCGTTATACATCTATATTTTCTCCTAATCACCATAAACATAAAAAAAACCTTCAATAGAAAAGGAATAAATCTTTGGGTTGGGTAGTTGGGTTAATAAAATTAAATTAGGTTAAGTAAAGTGAATAAGTGGTTAAAGAATAATAATGCAAATTGTGTTATATACTTATATATTCATAATAATTAGTGTTTAATTTTTTTTATAAATTCATAATATTTTTTTTTTCTGAGGAGGCCGGTTGAAAATTTTCAAGGGGTGCGGTTGAAAAAATCCAAGGGGTGCGGTTGGGATTTTCAACGAAAATTAGCACTTAATTTTTTTTCAAAGGGTGCGGCCGCCCACCCACCATTGTTGGTAGGTCCGCCCCAGCCTGTAATGGTTAATGTCTTATAAGAGGCATTTTTCACCATATCATTATTATAACGCCGCTTCAAAAGTTGTAATGGTTAACATCCCTGAATGTCCTTTCAATCATTATTATCCAATTTTTTTTTTCTCATTTGACTTTATACTAAAAACGCTTCTTCCTTTTCATGCCTATAACGCTCAAAGAGCAGTGTTGAGGATGTTATCATTCCCTTTCACACCTTTATAGTGTCCCTTACGTATAATCTAATAGAGCTCGCACTATGGGATAAACAGATAAGGGGTACGTAGTACAATCAACAAGAATCATTTTTTATTTATTATATTGTTTTGAGAACAACTTAAATTTTCTGCCAAAACTTAATAACTAAATGTTACATAAAAGTAAATGCTTTGAAACTAAAGCAACTATTCTTATCTTTTTCGTATTATTATCATCTTTTACATTTTCTTTCTTCTACTTTATTTATTATAATAAATATTTAGTTTTCTTATCATATAGATAAATATTGAGTATTACATGCCTATATGTAAAGTAAAAAAAAAATAATAATAAAAAATAAAAGTATATTTAAAAATAATATATTAATTAATAGGGAGAAAGAGGTCTAAAATATTAAATATATTAAACTAATATAAAACATGAAGATTCTTTTCTAATAATTATTACATTACATTACATAAATCATCAAAAGGAAACATAACAAACAACTAGCCATATATTTGTTAACAATTTCACAAAGTTCTTCACGAATTGCAAGTTTTCTCAAATGTAATGTTGCGTGTATCCGCATAGAGGATGCCATTTCCCAGACAACAAGTTAATTCTTTATATATAATATCCACGTTTTCTATAAGTCGAATGTCAAGTGGTTCTTCTATGTTTTCAATGTATCTCCCTTTTGGAAATCTATTTGTCTTATCAGACGAGGAATCTCATCCCATGCACAATCCACTATAGCAAGCTAGAGGGATATCATCATCATCATCATACTCGAGAATGTTGGTTCTTATCATGTTTTTTTGCAAATTGGACGAGAAATCTCCTCCACTTAACAAGCATTCATCGTAAGACGACGAATATCATCGTTATCTTCAAGGTTGATGTCCGTATTTACGTAAAAAGATGTGATGTACTTTCCTTTTGGTGGTGGAGTTGCCTCTTTTATGATCTTAGTTGGTCCATGATGTCGTTGAATAATTTCACATTGGTTTTTATCTTATGCTATTGTGACCAAAGTCGACGGTTGCCAAAATTATCTCCCTTCATGTAATATTGTGAGGACTATATATCTTTCTAGAAAGAGTTAAATGCCATTTTAGTCCCTGGTTTAGGCCATTTTAATAGTTTAGTTCAAATGTTTCATTTTTCGCCTATAGATCAAAAATGTTTCACCGTTGGCATTTTAGTCCATTGGGTTAACTTAATCTATTTTTTCTGTTAACGAGAAGGACAATTCGGTCATTTTATATATAATTATGTTAACTAGAAGGGTCATTCGGCCATATAAAATGACCGAATTGCCCTTCTCGCTAACAGAAATAATGGATGAAGTTAACATAATGGACTAAAATGGCAACGGTGAAACCTTTTTTTGACCCACAGGCGAAAAATGAAACCGTTGGACTAAATTGGCAAAATAGCCCAAATCACAATGACTAAAAATGACATTTAACTCTTCTAGAAATATGTGTTGTTTTAAAGTTTCCACAATGCAATATTTATATTTTTTTTAACGGCCAACTAAATCACCGGATAAGAATACTGAAATGCCCTTAATCAAACAAATGCATCATCTCCTCCATAACAGTCAGAGTTTGATGCAATCTTTAAATACATGTAACATTTTGATGAGAAGTATGGCGTCCTCCATCGTCACTATTTTATTTAATTGGCAGCTATATATATGAACCAAAAACTTTCACAAACGGACCATGCAATGCATGTCCGTCGACTTGCCATTCATTTACCCATTGGTCATATGTGTTAGCTTGTCCAAACCACATTGTGTGTGCTACAAGGAAGACGAGGTTAACGTGAACATTTGAGAAAGTTAGCAAAGATGACTTGAGTGCTAGGGGTGTAAACAATTGAGCTACCAACTCCTCAAGATTTACTCACTAAATAGAGTTTGAGCCGATCTTAAACTAGTTTGAGTTCAAACTTAAGACTATTGAAGTTCGTTTAATACACAATCATGAGCCTGAGATTCGTATACATGGTTTGACTAGACTTGTGAGCCTAAAAGATGCTAACTTTTATAAAAAAAATAACTTTTATTCATTATAACATGTATATTCTAATACTACGAATTATGATATTGGAAGTTACGATAAACATCATTCACCTCAACAGAAAAAATAAACTGAGTTAGTGATTTGAATGAAAATTTTTTAAAATTATGTGAGAAAACTATTATTATTATTTTTTTTCTAAAAACTCCATGTATATTCTTTTTTATTATACATGTAACAAAAATAATTAAATAAAAGAAATTAAAAAGGGTTTGAGTAAATTACCAAAATCGTCCCCGTGGTTTTATATTTGTCAGTTTCATCCAAATATTTTCAACTTAACACAAAAAATAAACTAAGTTAGTGGTTAGGATGAAAATGACAAAAAGTTACAAACTTTGGGGGCAATTTGTTACAAAAGTGTCATTTTAGATGAAAATGACAAACGTGCCCAAACCTCAGGAATGATTTTAGTAATTAACTCTTTTAAATATAAAAAAACAATTGGAATGTAATGTTTATTTATCTCTCCTGACACTTAAAAATAACATAAATAATTCGTGTATTTATAGAACCGTATCTGTGCAATTCATGTGTCTACTACAGTATCTACACATAACATGCACATTTGCACAAATTATTTTATTGTTTATTATGTGCAAAATATACACATTTGCTAGTAAAAGGTAAAAATTTCAAAAAGTAAGAACCATAATAGAAAAAATAAATAAATAAACGATCTAGGTTTATTTATTTATCCTCACAATAATTTAGTATTTTGTGATAACATTACACATAATAAATAGAGTAACCTGAAATTTTACCCTCTGGGGTTTAGGCCAATTGACACTCTGACCCTCTCTAACGAAATAATTGCAATTTACCCCCCCCCCCCCCAACGTTGATGTTATGTCGAAATGGAACCACTCTGACCCCACAAACGGAACCACTTGATCATATTCATCTCCACTAGGCTATATTGCTTATACACCAATTCAGCCGGAGTATTATCATGCCACAAGTGTAACCACTTGATCATACCCATCTCCACTTGGCTATAATGCTTATACACCAATTCAGGGGGAAACCCAATAAATCTGGGAAAAACCCTCTTGTGAGAATCGAATCCAGGACCTAATGGTCCCAAAGCCTTATCTCACCACCAAGATGCCACTAAACTATAATGCCCTCAAACAGATGGACAAAGTGAAAGAACGATTCAGACTTTGGAAGACATGCTCAGAGCCTGTGTAATAGACTTTGTAGGAAGTTGGGACGATCACTTACCATTAATAGAATTTTCTTACAACAACAGTTATCAAACAGAAATTAATGCTGCACCATTTGAAGCACTCTATGGACGAAAATGCCGAACACCTGCATGTTGGGCAGAAATAGGAGAAAATCAATTGTCAGGACCTGAAATTGTACAAGAAACAACTGACAAAATAATTCAAGTCAATGAAAGATTGAAAACAGCATGAGGCCGTCAAAAGAGTTATGCAGATAATCGACGAAAGCCATTAGAATTTAAAATCGGAGACAAAGTACTATTAAAAGTTTCACCTTGGAAAGTAGTCGTCAGATTTGGAAAGAAATGAAAGTTAAGCACAAGGTACGTTGGACCTTTTGAAGTTATCAAACGAATAGGACCAGTAGCTTACCAGCTACAGTTACCTGAAGAAATGGCAGGAGTACATGATGTATTTCATGTATGTAACTTAAAGAAATGTTTAGCAGACGAATCCTTGATAGTACCTCTTCAAGAAATAGAGGTAAATGAGAACTGAAGTTTGTGGAAAAGCCAATACAAATTGAAGATAGAAAGATTAAGAATCTCAAGCACAAGAGGTTAGTGCTAGTAAAAGTAAAATGAGATTCAAAGAGAGGACCAAAATACACATGGGAACTAGAATCAGATATGAAACGAAAGTATCCTTACTTATTCCAATGAATCTTGAGGACGAAATGTAAAACAAGATAGGGAGGATGTAACAACACCCAAAACACCTTATAAAGACCCCTGATCGCAACCCTGGACTTGTATGGCGCGAACCGGTACGAAAAACAAAGAATCTTGTAAGTAGACTCTCAGGAGACACACGTGGGTACCCCCTAAATCTTCCGCGTGTCGCGGGGGAGTACCAAGACACGTGGGACTCGAGCGCGACGTGTGACGGGGCTATACGAGCAACGAAGCCTATCTAGGCAATTAGGGTGTCGGCTGCGACACGCGGGGGTGCCAGGGTGCACCTATAAAACCAACAACTTGGGACAAAAGTACGTTCAATTTTTGACGTAAACTTTCTCTCGTATCTCCGTTTTCTTGCACTATACCCCTAATTCTGCGAAACTTTGCCCCGTTGTAAGTGTTTTAATCCTGATCACTGATTCGATACCCTGTCCGATCAATCCGAAATCCAGCAACGGAGCCAAAGTACTGCCTGAATAAGGCTATACTTTGTTAACTACATTGGGGTTTTGATCTTGTGATGTGTCGTTAAAGTTTGAGTTAGGTTGTTGCAAACTGACACGTGTTGCATTGTATTTTCATTAGGAACCCATGATTAACAACAGGATGCTTTAAGTTAAAAACCCTAAGTCTACAAAGTGAGTAATTCTTTCTTTTTATTAAATGCATTGCAAAACCCTAAATGTTTTTTAGTTATACTTACAGTGATTAAGTTTTTGTAATATGATATTACTGTCGGTATGTGGGGTTTTATATTCACTACTTGATAATCTTCACTGTTGGATGAAAGTTAGCCAATGAGTGATATGACCACCGTCACATTGGAACTGCCACCGTGTGACAAATACTGATTGAGTATTTGATAGATATAAAAAATGTTATCACCCTTGATACTGTAAAATATAACAATGTGTCTTTTTATAAAATTGAATGAATTCACCAGTATTTTTCGCTGTTAAAATGTTTTCAAACGAGATTCAGGTAACTTACTGTGAAGGTAATAGAAGCCCGCTATGGAGCATTGAAGGCTTAAATAAAGTGGCTATGATTACCTGAATAAAAGAAGAAATGGTTTATCAATTAGGGTTTATCCCTATAAAAACAGTTGAATGTAATATGGGTTTTATCTCATTTGTTTGATATTAAACTTTAGTATTTTACAGACTCTGAAATATTTCCTAACTCCGATCCTGATGATGTTTTCCGCTGCAAATTTATAAACACTGATACCACTTATAACTGGTTCACGACTCCCGTCCAGGGTGTGGTCAGTCACACCCCTTTCTGCGGCGGAAGCACGAGGTGTGATCATGAAAGGTTCTCATTGCATACGAAAGGTAAACATACTACATGCTCATAAAAATAACTTCAAACGTCATTACCATTACATAACGGAAACATAGATTAAGTGTTTACATCACGAAACAACATATTGTCTGAAAGTTTACAACTTATTTAAGACAAACATAAACGACATCCACGAGCATGAGTAAGACCGCGCGCACATCCACTTTTAGTTACCTGAAATACATGTGAGTTTTGGAAAAACGTCAACATAATGTTGGTGTGAATTCATGCAGAGATTGTTTTTAATGTATAAATACTTGAATGAAAACATGATATGCATCTTGTAGAATGTATGAATGTTTGAATGTAACTTGCAAAACGAATCTGTAACTGAGTACTATGAATGTTTGAATGTGTGAGATCGCTAGTGGTTTGCAAGGCCACTAACATGTGTCACGACATAGGAAGCCACCAAACCTAGACATTTTTGTCGACTTTGACTGAGACACGGAAGCACTCATTGGTAGAAGTAGGCCAAGAGTGGGGTTGCCTGAAACCCATTAGATCTAACCTTTTGTTGCGCGGTCTGAATGTATACGTTGATTAATGGTGCTTATGGTACCCTATTCGGGACATGATCTAGAATGTTTCACTTGAATGTTTTATACTCCATCATACCATTTGTAAACATTGTAACATTTGTAACATGTATTTCACCCCCGAAGTTATAAAACCAAAAACAGTTAAAGAAAAGGGGGAGCATGAACTCACAACTTTGCGTTCCTTGCGTCGCAAACTTCACCGGATTTTCTTAATTAACGTCGTGACCTAAACGTGTTTTATTAACGTTAGCCACTAATCTTGTATCGCACAAGTACAAGTCACTATCTTTTGTGTATGTATTCTTGTGTAAAAAAAATAATTTATATTTTTAACTATGTGTCTTACTTATATTATTTTCTAAAAAATAAATATAAGTATCTTGTATTTTGCACTTTGCACCCGAATTTATGTATTTTGCCCAAGCATGTTGTATGCGTATTTTTTTTCTTGTATTTTCACTCCTTAGGAGAATTTAGTGTATTTACAAGTCCTAATACACTATCGTATAATATATACTACATACACTTAGCACAAAATTTGGTGATCAAATAATATATATATTTTTTTTCAAAAATATACATACTTAATATAAATTTTAACCTTGAAGAAATCATCATTTATTGACACAAAAATTTGGGAAACCTTGGTAATTATTTTTAGGGAATAAGTTTCACCAAAACTTATATTTTGCTAAGTGTCAAAATTTATAAAAATTTTGACAGAGTTTCCCCTAAAAATGGGGGTTTCCCATGTTTTCAAAACATGTGTTTATTTTCTTTTAAATCATCAACAATATCAACAACATCTTCAAGACTATTTCATGAACTTGAAGTTCTTGTAAATTCTTGTAGTAACTTACCATGTTATTTAGTAAGTCTAGTTACCCTTAAAACATGGTCATTTGTTTGTAAATAATTTTCTTGAAAGATCTAGTCATTTACAACTTGTAGGATGATTTTTCTGAAAATGTTTCTTTTGTATTTTTCTTGTTTCTCTAGTGTCTCTACACTTATTTTATCGCCAAAAATAGTGTAGGTTTAAGTAAAAACCAAGATCTTCTAAAAATCATATTTTAAACTTGGTTCTTTTAGAAAAACCATTCATACATCTTAGATCTACAAGTTTACTAGCTTACTTTGTTTATTATTTTCCAAAAAAATTATTTATTCATCAAGTTCATGACTAGACAAGAAGATGATTATTCTAGTTTGTTACATAATCATCCTCCCACTTGCTAGATTAAGTGTTTGAACCTCAACTAGCAAGCTTCATGTGATGGTTGACATCATCAATCTCAAGAAATCAACAAGTAAGTAACATACCCTCACTAAACAACATCATTTTAGCAACATTTTATCATGTATCATCTTATATTTCATTTTTGATGTGCATGTCTTTTAGTGTTCTTATGAAAATCAACATAATAAGTCTTTTAACCACTAAAAATAGAAGTAAATAAGAGTGTTCATGATGCTTACAACTAGCTTAAAGCTAGGGAAGAACAATGATGAAGATTGAGTGGTTAAAAGCAAACGGTTGAGGTCCTTCAAGATCCCTTGCTTTCCTCCTTCCTAGTTATGCTTGATTCACCTTAGGAATGCCTTAGAATGAATGGGGATGGATTGAAAATGGAGGGTGTATGATAGGGGGTGTTGGCCGTAGGTAATGGAGAAGGAAGAAGAAGGATTTTTGTGTTGAAGATGGTGAATGATAAAAGTATTGTTTTAATGGTTTTTATAAAATCTTAGTGGCATAAGGCATCTAATGTTGGAATATACTCCAACAAGATCCTATAAAATATAAGAAAGAAATCCCATGTGGGATTCTTGTCTCCTAACCGTCCAACCAAGGGGGGGGGGTAAGTGTAATATTTCAACTACTAGTTACATGATTTAGTTGGAATGAAATGGTATTAGTTAGGTATTTTTAGGTATTTTAGTGTTTAGGAGATGTAATAAGATGTTCGGTGACCATAACTAGCCATGAAATAAATAAGCAACGCTTCTAGTAATATTTTTATGTCCTGGGTAGTGTCCGGTTGTTCGGTTAGATACCTGTTCGTTAGAGTGCTAAATTGCACTGTATAGTGTCTTTTATGTACCCTTTTGTAACCCTTTCAATTCCCGACACTTAGGGAAGTATTCTGGATGATAAATCTTGATTTCTGCGTAATATTTCAGTGTCATAATGTTGATTATAGCTGAATTTACTGAAATTCTGCACTTAAAGTGCGTTTCGGGTGCTTTCTAGTGCTTATTTTAGCTTCCGGGATGTCTATATGTTAACCCTTGTATGTACTCTTGGGTTTTAATGTATTCTTGTCGTTGGACCTACACCTAGGCCTCAATTCTAATGTCTGACTGCTTTCTGCAGTTCTGTTGACACATTGTGTCTTACCGGTGAGTTTACTAGTATTTCTGACGCAACGCTCTCGTTAAATGCATAAAGTAATTCTCGTAGTAAAAACGTGCGTGAATTCACTTGTGTAGTATGTAATCAGATAATGTTGACATTAAAGCACATAATTGCAGTCATTAAATAATAATTAAAGTGTACGGAAATTACCGGTTTGGTGCCAGTTGTCACAGTCTCCCCCCGTTAAAAGAATTTCGTCCCGAAATTCAGGCTGAACTAACTCTCGCAGGAGTCTTCTTGAACAGGTGGGGGTACTTTTCTTTGAACTGGTCTTCACGTTCCCAAGTGTACTCGGGTCCGTGTTTAGAGTTCCAACGTACTTTGACAAGTTTGACAGTGCTCCTCCTGGTCTTGTTGACTTTCCAGTCGGTAACCTCAACGGGTTGTTCTATAAATCGGAGGGCATCATCAATATGTACTTCATCCGCAGGGATGTTCACGTTTTCCTGTGTTGGACTCTTCTTGAGGTTGGATACATGAAACGTATCATGTACTCCATTAAGTTCTTCCGGTAACTCCAACTTGTATGACACAGTACCAATTCTTTCCAAAATCTTGAATGGTCCGATGTATCGGGGATTCAGCTTCCCACGTTTTCCAAATCTTACTACGCCCTTCCAAGGTGAGACTTTTAAAACACTTTGTCACCCGCCTCGAATTCTAATGGTTTTCGTCTTCGATCAGCGTAGCTCTTTTGTCGATCTCGAGCCGTCTTAATGCGCTCTCGGATCTGCATAATCCTGTTGGTTGTCTCTTGTACAAGTTCAGGACCAACCATACGTTTATCTCCAGCGTCTGCTCAACATAAGGGCGATTGGCACTTGCAGCCATATAGAGCTTCGAACGGTGCGACTTTTATGCTTGTATGATAACTGTTATTGTAGGAAAACTCAACCAAAGGTAGGGGAGTATCCCAGCTGCCGCCTAGGTCCATGACACATGCGCGAAGCATATTTTCTAACGTTTGTATAGTCCGTTCGCTCTGGCCGTCTGTTTGTGGATGGAATGCCGTGCTTAGATCTAGCTGAGATCCAAAGGCTTCCTGAAAGGATTGCCAGATTCTTGAGACAAAGCGTCCATCTCTGTCTGAAATAATTGAGATAGGCACTCCATGACGTGCCATAATTTCTTTTAAGTATATCTCAGCAAGCTTTCCAGTGCTGTCTTTTTCTCGGATCGGTAGGAAATGCACAGATTTCGTTAATCGGTCAACTATCACCCATATCATATCGTGCCCTCTCGGGGTCTTGGGTAATTTTGTTATGAAATCCATCGAGATTTGTTCCCACTTCCACATGGGTATCTCTGGTTGTTGTAGTAGGCCGGACGGTTTCTGATATTCAGCCTTAACCTTAGCACAGGTTAGGCATTTTCCAACATAGACAACAACATCGCTCTTGAGTCTCGGCCACCAATAGTATTCTTTTAAGTCTTGATACATCTTATCCGATCCTGGATGGATCGAGTATCTCGATTTATGCGCTTCATCAAGGATGACTCTCGAATACTGCCATAGAGCGGGACCCAAATACGCTTCTTAAAGTATAAGGCTCCTTCTTCATTTGACACCATATATTTCAACATACCCCGGAGGTATTCAGCTCTACGATTTTCTTCCTTAAGGGCTTCTTGTTGTGCGTCACGAATGCACGTAGTGAGGTTCGTTCGAATAGTCATTTCCAATGCTCGAACCCTTAGGGTCTTAACCCTTTCTTTTCGGCTTAGTGCATCTGCTACAACGTTTGCCTTTCCAGGATGGTACTTAATCTCACAATCATAATCGTTCAGCAGCTCGACCCATCGTCGCTGACGCATGTTTAATTCCTTCTGATCAAATATGTGTTGTAAGCTTTTGTGATTTGTGAAGATTGTACATTGCGTACCATACAAATAGTGTCGCCAAATCTTCAAGGCGAATACCACCGCGCCAAGTTCCAAGTCGTGAGTGGTATAGTTTCTTTCATGAACCTTCAATTGTCTTGAAGCATAAGTGATGACTTTTTGGCGCTGCATGAGCACGCAACCCAAACCTTGTCGTGAGGCGTCGCAGTATACCACAAAGTCTTCAGTGCCTTCGGGTAATGATAGTATTGGTGCATCGCATAGCTTATTTTTGAGCAGTTGGAAGGCTTCTTCCTGCTTATGACCCCAGTCATATTTCTTGTCTTTCTGCGTAAGGGTAGTTAGCGGTTGAGCTATCTTTGAGAAATTCTCAATGAACCGTCGGTAATAGCCCGCTAAGCCCAAAAATTGTCGAACTTCAGTTGGGGTTTTGGGGGCTTCCCAATTCTTTATTGCTTCTATCTTAGACGGGTCTACATGAATGCCCTTCTTATTCACAACGTGACCAAGAAATTATACTTCGCGAATCCAGAATTCGCATTTCGAGAACTTTGCATAAAGCTTCTCCTTCTTTAGTAGTTCTAAAATGGTCCTGAGGTGTTGCTCATGTTCTTCTTTCGGTCGTGAGTAAATCAGGATATCACCGATAAACACAATCACGAATTTATCGAGATATGGTTTGCATACGCGGTTCATCAGATCCATAAAGACCGCTGGTGCATTCGTCAGTCCGAATGGCATCACAAGAAACTTGTAACGCCCTGCGTTTTCATACTTTCTATATTTGGAAACCATTGCTTGAAATTCTATTTTTGGAAACCTTGTGCCATTGTAATCATTCTTTCTTTATAACCGCTGGGGAATCTGAGACTTGGATCATAAATAAAACTCATATTTTGTTAATTACATGTTTTACATACTTTATAAATGCTCATACATTCAATTTCGTGAAACAATTGACACTTATTCGTAATTCTTGGAAACTATGTGCTAAATTTGTAAAAATGTGAAACTTGTGCATAGAACGTATTAGGAACGTATCCGATACTTAAATACGACCTTCATACACTTAATTATACTTTGATTATGTTCCTCATACTTTATTTGGCCTTAAACTATGCCAAAATGGCTAAACTAGTCCTTAAAACACCCTAAATGCCCTAAATAACAAACTAGAGGGGCCTAAGTGTAATAAATTGAAACTTCAGGCCACACCTCCATACCAGCCGCGTAAACTTATGTATATGTTTACGCTGGCCGCCTGGACATCCCCAGATCAGAAAAATCATTCAGCTCGCGACCGACCAGGTTCATTTTTGAGCGGGATTTTCATGTTTAAACCAAGTTTTAGCATTAATTATCCCCCCAAACCAACCCTAAACACTTCCCTATAAATACCCAAGGCCTCCCAAGTCTTTTACACTTTAGAAACACCCTCACAACTCTCTCAATCACTCAAAAACGTTGCTGCAAATCAGAGTTCGGACAGATTCATCGAGCTTTACGAAAATGGGCATAACTTCTTCATTTCTCACCCGTTTTAGCTCATTCTTTTTCCAGAACGCTTGGCTTGACCTTATCTTCAATTCCATGGGTGTTTCTCAATGAATAAACCCCTAGAACTCTGGAAAATAGGCTTCAAAGTCCACTGTTCAAATTTGTTTTCATTAATCTTTATCAATACTTACTTAAACTTGAGTTTAACTCACTCAAACCTATGTCCTAATGCTTACAACCTATCTTATGGTTGGTTAGGCTTGAAAACAAGGTTGAGACATGTGAAATCAGAGGTGTAAACCTCACATACTTTCTGTTTTGTTTGGGTTTTAACCCACAAGTAATGAACAAGCCTAATGCTTGATGTTTGTGTGATTATAGGACTAGCTTGGGCTATCCTACTTGTAAGTCCACACATTACTTGATGTTTTCCTTAGATTTGTTGTATTTATTCATTCTTTATTGTATGTTCATGACCCTCCTTGGTTGTTTTTACATCAAGTGTAGTGGTGAACACCTAGAGGTGCCTAAATGGAAGACTTGATCTTCCTACCTCCTACATGATTTCTATGATATTTAGAGGTACCTAAATGAAGATCTTAATCTTCTGCCTCATGCTTGAAATATTGGACTTAATAATATGTATAAAATATATGTAATATATAAGCACATAATCCAAATAATCGAATCTTAGATGATGAATTAGTGTTCATACGTCCAAGTACTAGATTATATCATCCTATAGTATGATAACTTGTTACGATTCTAATGGAACCTTGTTCCATGAAACCATATAAACTCCTTGGAGTACATAGTGTCAAGAACAAGTATCATATGTATTAGATGACCACTTTCACATGTTATTCTCATATGTTATTTTCATATTGTTTTATTCCGAATCTCGACCCAAAACATACTTGAACTTTAACCCTTACACATTCAACCTTCTGATACGTGGTTGAAAACCGGTGTTCGTTTATGTCTAAGTTTATGTTTTTAATTAACTTTTAATCCCGAATAGCCTACGTGTAAAAGAATTTGTGTTTTGCAGGTCTTGTGAAGTTTAAGGAGCTAATTGGGAGCTAAACGGACCACCGGAACGAAAAACGAGCAACCAGGATGCGAAACGGGTAAACCGGGAACAAGGAACGCGAAAAACAGAAAAGACAATTTCCGAGCACCGTCACCGACGCCCACATGGGTCGTCGCCGACGGTCATTGTATATGTGCATCGCCAGATTTGACCGTAGACAGCCAGATTAGCCGTCGGAGAAGTTTCAACATCTACCAACCGTCGCCGACAGGGCATCAAGCCGTCGGCGACGGCTCCTCTATTCTCAAAACGCACAGAGTGAATTTTTGGGGGTTGGAAACGAATCAAAGGAGGATGGTCATCATTATTCGGGAGTTACACATTATTTTGGAGTTTGAACTTGATCTTGGAGCCTAAACTAAAGACCATTCACCTACCATTCACCTCTCATCATCTTGACAACTCAAAATCATCATCAAGAATCATCACCATCATCACAATTAATCCATCATCCACAAACCCTAATCCTTCCACCATCATCATCTTTCACCAAACCTCATCATTCACCATTCTCAAGGCTTCAAGATGACTCCATCGCATTCCAAGCATCCGGTGATCAAGTTGCATCAACCATGAGCGGCTAATCATCTCGGTTTCACCCCGGTGTAGGTAGTTGTTAATTTTAGGGTTTCAATTTGTTCTTGTTTCATCTTAGTGACAATTTGTATTTGGTTTTTGAAACTTTTGACAATAGTATTACATTTGTTACGAATTCGTGAATTGTCGAACGATGTTAAAAGTTATGACTTTGCGAAACGGTGATATGTAATTGTACGTTGTCGTTGTTAGGATTTACTTGTGTTGATTACAAAGTGTCTTTTTGTCCGTTCTTCGGGGCGTTGATAGTTAGTAGCACCTAAGTCACGGTACACTAAATCCGTTAATCGAATGCATTTGAGTTGAAACTAAAACTTGTAGAAATCCTAGGCTAACAATTACCGAAAGCGGGTGTGATTCCTTTTTATAATTATTGTTCTAGTAACCAAAATTCTTGCAATCGTTAATTAGTAGTTGTTACTCATTTTCATCACATCATCTAGTTTAAAATCATATTTTCCAAATAAACAAAAACACAAAATTATTCTAGTAAGCTTCATAATCGTGACACAATTGTTTAATTCATTCGAATCCATACACAAACCACATACTCTTCGTGGTTCGACCCCTTACTACCACTAACACATTGTTAAGGGTAATTTGGGCTTATAAATATTATCTTTGACCGGAGCGCGACACTCCGATCAAATTTTGGCGCCGTTGCCGGGGAGTGCGTGCGCTTTTTGTTTGGATATTGTTTGAATTTGTGTGATTATCTGTTTAATTTGTTTAGCTTTCTTTTTGTACTTGTCTTTTTCCTTGTTACGCGGGGTGTGTTACTTGTGCAGATTACAGGTAGTGCATGCATACGCGGAACTCCGGGAGGACTTCACCTTTAGTCTACGAACCGGAAATCGAACGAGTTGCAAGAAGAAACCTAGCAAGCCGGTTAGTAGCAACACTTGCTTCTCATCAAACCAACCAAACATCACAACATACACCATCCATTGAAACAGGTTCAATGGCAAACCAAAACTCCAATCACCCAAACCTCAACCAAAACCAATTCCAATCCCGAGGAACCTTTTATCCCGCTCAAAATGTTCAACCCATGCCTCAAGAGCAACCGGGTGGTAACAACAACTTGAGGAATGCAATCCCCGATGATGAACCGTATAGTGTTCCCGGTTATCAATCGCCAGAACATGTGAGTGTTCATACGGAAAATTCGGATGACGGGGGATATTATGATGATAGGGCTAACGATGACGAAGATTGGGGCTACGTGAATAGGGGAAACGTCTACAACGCAAGAAGATATGATGATGAGGAAGTTGGCTATCAAAATGCCAATTACGTTGGGGACGACATATACGGTTACGGAGGTGGAAGAAATGAGGGTTATGGGAACAACCGTCAACCACGAAACAATGACCAACAGAATCGGAATGATGGGTTTTATAATAACAACAACAATGCAAACCCTAACCGGATTCCTCGTTTCGTGGGAGGTGGTAACCCAAGGGATAATCGAAGAGATGATCGAAGAGGTGAAAGACGGGATAATAGAAGACCGGTTGATCAAGAAGTTAATGGTCCACATCGTCGTCAACGACCTCCACGGGGAGTGAATGATCGTTTTAGGCCGGTTGTCACCGAGAACGACTCACCAATCGTTTGTGAGAGGAGGATGTTTGATTGTAAACCACATTACATCAACATACTTCCTCATTTTAATGGAAGATCTAACGACGAACCGTATACACATTTAACGGAATTTTCTTCGGTTTGCAGCACTATCGGGGGTCACAACTTTGCTTTAGAGGAGGTCAAACTTCGACTATTCCAATTTTCACTGAAGGATAAGGCAAAGCAATGGTTCCTCACACTTCCCGCAAATAGTATTCGCACTTGGGGAGAAATGAAACAAGCGTTCCTTGATGAATACTACTCAATGGCGAAGACCGATGACGCTCGTGATGAAATTAGGTCTTTTCGCCAATTATCGGGCGAACCGTTACCTGAGGCCTTTACAAGATTTAGAGAAATGATGCGAAGATGCCCTCATCATCAAATTGAGAAGTGGGAATTGGTTAAATGCTTTGTACGGGGTCTAGACGACAATACATGGAACCGACTTGAATCCACTAGCAATGGGACCCTCCTAAGCAACCATGAAGACGATGATTGGGAGTTTTTGGAACGAATGAGCAAGCGTTCGAAAGAGAAAGAATCGGCCGATCAAGCCAAGAAGCATCCCGTTTCCCGGTCACTTCCCGATCTTGATTCTAAAGATCGGATTTCTACTTTAGAGCGGGAAATGGCTCGAATGAAGAAGAAAGAAGTGAACGCGGTTCAATTTGAAGTGTGTGAAGAGTGTGGTGATATTGGGCATAGAGCGGAACAATGCCCAACGGGGTCGGGTGATTACACCGAGGAAGTCAATCAAGTGTATGGGGACCGAAAGCAATATGACATGAACTCCAACACTTACCATCCGGGCTTGAGAAATCACCCTAATTTCCGGTATGGTAATGCTTCAAACCAAATGAACCCGAATTTTCAATCGGGTAACCAAGGAGGTCAAGGTGGGTCTTCATACAACAATCGTCAAGGTGGTAACCAAGGGGGTTACCAAAGGAATTACAATCAAGGGGTAACCAAGGGTATCAAAACCGTGAAGGTAATTATCAAAGAGGTTACAACCAAGGCGGAAATGGGAGTAATACTTCAAACTCTCAAGGTGATGACTCGATCAATTCGAAATTTGATGCTATTATGAATGCTATCAATCATTCAAATCAAGAGATGAAGAAAGAGTTTGAGGTACGAGATAAATCCCATAAGGCGCTGGAGAAGCAAGTGGGCCAACTTGCGGAAGAAATGGCTCAGATGAGAGGAAGCACGGGAAGACTCCCAAGTGACACCGCGGTGAACCCTAAGCATCAAGGGTCAAACTCAAGGAACACACGTGAGGTACCAATTAATAAAATTACTTTACGTAGTGGTCGAGTCGTTGATAATGGTGTCAAAACACCATCACCCCAGTTTGTTGAAGGGGTGGTGGAGGATGCTAGTGAAGATGAGAATGAGAATGGTCAAACGGGTCAAAATAAAAATGACTTGAAAAAGAACAATGATACCCCCGTTGTGACCATCCCCGTCCCCAAGGCTAAGGAAAAGGGTGTGGAGGCTAATACCGCCCCTTATCCCGAAGCATTGAAGGGACCCGTGAAAAAAGTTGTAAACAAAAGAGGTCCACAACAAGAAGAGTTGTTGGAAATTTTTAAACAAGTCAAAATCAATTTACCTCTTTTGGATGCAATTAAACAAGTACCATCGTATGCTAAGTACTTGAAAGATTTGTGTACCAAAAAACGCACTCACAAATTTCCAAAAAAATTAGATTTAACCGAAAATGTGAGTTCGATTCTTTCGGGTGCACTTCCACCTAAGCACCAAGATCCGGGTGCGCCTATCATTTCAATTCAAGTAGGCGATTTTAAAATCAACCGGGCACTTCTAGATCTTGGTCCTAGCGTGAGCATTCTACCGGGTAGTTTGTATGACCAATACGAGTTTGGTCCACTTCAGTCGTCTAACACCACCGTGGTGTTAGCCGATTTGACACCTAAACTACCCCGTGGAATTGTTTCGGATGTGATAGTGAAAATCGAGGATTTCTACTATCCGGTGGACTTTTTAGTGCTTGATTATGTGGCCAAGGACCCAACCAAACAACCTACGGTGATTTTGGGTCGACCGTTCTTAGCAACCGCAAATTCTCAAATTGATTGCAAAACGGGAACGGTTGACATGACATTTAGAAACCGAAGGTTGAGGTTGCATGTTTTTTCCGGACTTATGAACCCTCCAGTTGATGATGAATGCTATATGGCGGACGTCGTTGATACGTGTATACCTCTTTGCGACACAGTTGTAGATGGGGAAAACACAATGGAGGATTGTTATATGTTTGACAGGTCACAGGTGGAGATGGATAAGAGTATCGACGAGGAAGTAAAGAGTTTGGAGGTGCTTGCGGTTAGAGAGGGAAAACCGACATGGACGCACCAAGTTGAGAGTTTACCGGAGAACATCGACACCAAGTTGAAGCCGTCATTAGTAGAGCCTCCGGAGGTTGAATTGAAAGCGTTGCCTAAGCATCTCAAATATGCTTATGTTGGTGAAAGCAACACGCTCCCGGTTATTATTGCATCAAATTTAACCGTGGAGCAAGAGGATAAATTGATGGGTGTTTTGGTCACTAATCGGGCGGCGATTGGATGGACCATTGCTGATTTGAAGGGTATTAGTCCCTCGGTGGTGATGCACAAAATCATCACGGAAGAGAATGTGACTCCCGTTCGAGATGCACAACGGAGATTAAATCCGAACATGCGGGAGGTAGTGAAGAAGGAAGTGCTGAAATGGCTAGATGCGGGTATCATTTACCCGATCTCGGATAGCCAATGGGTGAGCCCAACACAGACGGTTCCCAAGAAAGCGGGCATACAAGTCATCAAAAATGACGCAGGTGAAGAGGTAGCCACTCGGCCGGTAACCGGGTGGCGAATTTGTATTGACTATAGGAAGTTGAATACCGCAACTTCCAAAGATCATTTCCCTTTACCGTTCATTGATCAAATAGTTGAGAAATTGTCGGGACAAAAATTTTATTGTTTCTTAGATGGCTATTCTGGTTATAATCAAATCGCCATCCATCCGGAAGACCAAGCAAAGACCACGTTTACTTGTCCTTACGGCACTTTCGCATTTAGGCGAATGCCGTTTGGATTATGTAATGCCCCCGCCACCTTCCAAAGGTGTATGATGAGTATCTTTTCAGATATGGTGGGGAAGTCTTTGGAAATTTTCATGGATGATTTCTCAATTTTTGGGTCATCTTTTGAGGCTTGTTTGGATCAACTAGATAAAGTATTGAGAAGGTGTGTCGAAACTAGTTTGGTCTTAAGTTGGGAAAAGAGCCATTTTATGGTTCAAGAGGGAATAGTGTTGGGACACGTGGTGTCAAGTCGTGGGATAGAGGTTGATCGTGCAAAGGTACAAGTCATATCTACTTTACCGTATCCCACAACTGTTAAAGGTGTTAGGTCATTTCTAGGTCATGCGGGTTTTTACCGGCGGTTTATTAAGGGTTTTAGTGACATAACCAAGCCTTTATGTAACTTGTTGTTAAAAGATCAACCGTTTGATTTTAATGAAAATTGCCAAAATGCTTTTAACAATTTGAAAGAAAAGTTGGTTGAGGCTCCAATCTTGCAATCGCCAAATTGGTCTTTTCCTTTTGAAATTATGTCCGATGCGAGTGATTATGCGGTGGGGGCCGTGTTGGGACAACGGGTCGATAAGAAACCCGTTGCCATATACTACGCGAGTAAGACTCTTTCGGATGCACAATTAAATTACACCACTACCGAAAAAGAGCTACTCGCGGTGGTATATGCTTTGGATAAATTTCGGGCATATATATGGGGTAGTAAAGTGATTATTTATTCTGATCACACTGCAGTTAGGTACCTCATGGAGAAGAAAGATGCAAAACCGAGGTTAATCCGATGGGTGTTGTTGCTCCAAGAGTTCGATCTGGAGATACGGGACAAGAAGGGTACCGAGAATGTGATAGCGGACCATTTGTCCCGGTTGATGGTTGATGAGGATCCTAAATCGTTAGAGTTCAATGAGTCGTTTCCCGATGAGTATATTATGAAATTGGATAAGTTGCCTTGGTATGCTAACATTGTGAATTACCTTGTTACAGGTGATTTACCGGCACATTGGGATAGACGGAAGAGACAACACTTCATGTCCCAAATCAAGTACTATCGGTTGGAAGAACCGCATTTGTGGAAGGAGTGTGCGGATCAAGTTATAAGAAGATGCATTGATGACGAAGAGATTCCAAGCGTGTTGCAGCATCTACACTCATTTGCATGTGGTGGTCACTTTAGTGGTCACAAAACGGGTCATAAAGTGTTAAATAGTGGTCTTTTTTGGCCTACTATCTTCAAAGATGCAAATGAGTTTGCCAAAAATTGCATAGAGTGTCAAAAACTAGGGGGTATTTCAAAAAGGGATGAGATGGCCATGCAACCAATCCTTGTAGTCGACATCTTTGACGTGTGGGGAATTGATTTCATGGGCCCATTCTCCAATTCCTATGGCAATTTGTATATCTTGGTGGCCGTTGACTATGTGTCAAAGTGGGTCGAAGCAATAGCCACCAAGACGAACGACCACTCCGTAGTGTGTAATTTTGTTCAAACCGATATTTTCTCAAGGTTTGGGATTCCTCGGGTCATCATAAGTGATGGAGGATCTCATTTTAAAAATTTTCGGTTTGGGAAAATTCTTAAACGGTTTGGTGTTGACCATAGGATTGCTACCCCCTATCACCCGCAAACAAGCGGGCAAGTTGAGGTGTCAAATAGGCAAATCAAAGAGATTTTGCAAAAGACCGTGCGGACGGACCGTAAGGATTGGTCAATTAAATTGAACGATGCCTTATGGGCCTACCGTACGGCACATAAGACACCTATTGGCACTACACCTTACCGGTTGGTTTATGGTAAAAATTGTCATTTACCGGTTGAACTTGTGCATAAATCATTATGGGCTGTTAAGGAAGTTAATGTTCAATATGATGATGCAGGAAAGGAAAGGAAACTCAAGCTATGCGAGTTGGAGGAGCTACGGGAAATGGCATATGAATGCGCGTCCAATTACAAGGATGGGATGAAGAAGGCGCATGATGCTAAGTTAAGGAAGAAAGAGTTCGAGGTTGGGCAAAAGGTGTGGCTTTACAACTCGAAGCTCAAATTCTTTCCCGGAAAGCTCCGAAGCAAATGGATGGGACCCTATGTGATCACCCAGGTTGGACAGTTGGGTGATGTTACCATCGAGGACCCGAAGGATGGGATACGACAAACGGTAAATGGTCATCGGCTAAAACCGTTTCTTGATGGTAACGAGAAGGTAGACGAAAACAAGGAATTGGTGAGCTTTGTGGTAAGCACACCGATTTACGAGGTCGACTAACAAGGACCGGTAACATTTTGTGTAAAGTTATGTACAATTATTTATTTGTTTGTGTGTGTTTATGTTAATCGTTTTCGTTCCATACTAATCTCTCTTGATTGTGTGAAGTCCGGACAATCCGAACGGGTCATGAAGACACAAGGTATGTTTTTAGGCTTTGTTATGTGCATTGAGGACAATACACGACTTTTTGGGGGGTGGTAGGGCCGTTGACGGTTATTGCGTTTTCAAAATTTAACTTATAAAAAAATCACAAAAAGATTTTTAATAATTTTTAGGATTTTTGTATGTACATAGCTCTTTTATTAAAAGTCCATAATTTTCCTCATATTTTTCAAAAAAAAAAAAAATGATTGAAAACTGATTTTAGGGGCACCGTCGCCGACGGTGACCCCCGGCGTCGCCTACGGCCCTCAGAAATGCTCCGTCGCCCAATTTTTTGTCCGTAGGCAGTGAGATAGGGCGTCGCCCACTATCAGCAAATCCAGGCACCGTCGCCGACGGGGCATCATGCCGTCGGCGACGGCTCACCGTTTCTCATCCGACGCTGATTCGAACCCATGACCTTTATGCTCTTTCAAACCTTTATGTAACGAGTTTTAAGCCCTATAATTCGATTTTGGGGACCCTCATCTGACCGAAACACATCCTAATCCACCCATATTCTGCATTTCACCACACCTACTCCTCCATTCAACTTCATCTTCTCCAAAAATACATTCAAGAACCCTAATCTACTTCTTCTCATAACTCCTTCGATTCTCACCCAAATCCAGTGATTCTTGAGCCTAACTTGTGTAGTTTTTCAAGAGAAACAAAACCCCCATAACGGTTTCCATCAATTCTTGCTCGTTTGCAAGATTTCTGGTCGCGAATTTTTAGGGTTTTGAAGAGTGTTCATCCAAATCTCTTGCTTTACACTTTTTCTTAGTTCTTCTTGTTATCTAACATCACAGGTATGCATTTTCAGTAATTTTACGCATGATGTTCATATATATTTGATTTCTTCCGAAATTTTAAGCTTATTGTTTAAGAGTAGGTTGTTTATCACAATGTATGATGTTTTAGCATAGACTTAAGGATGATTACTTGATTTAGGTGGGAATTGAGCATGTTTAGTCTTAGTGATGTGATTACACTAGATTAATGCATGATTGAGCATAGTTGTAATGTTGAATATTGTTAAAACCATGAAATCCTGAGAAATTTTGCGAATAAACATGCCTAATTGATATGTAGATGTTAAAATGAGCGACTTTGGAAGTTTAAAAAGGCGATTTTACATCTAATTATTGATTGAGATTCAACATTGCATATTATGTTCAAAGTTTGAGATTGTTTGAAGATTTGGGTATGCTAATTGTTCTTTAATTGTCCTTTGATTTTAGATATGTTTGGAAGAAGCAAGAAAGCAAAGACCTCCGGTCAAGGGTCGTCTTCGGGAGCCGGTTCAGGCTCAGGGGTATATCAAAGGCGTTGGGAACAATTGAGCAATGTTCAGGAAGGTGATGGCAGTTAATCCGACAAGATTGGGAATGGGAGGAAGAAAAGAATAGTCGGTCGGCTGCGGCTTGGAAAGATGATAAGTTGAAGGCTCTTTCTCGATTTCGGAACAAGAAATTGGAAGCAAAGATGTGGAAAATGAAAATGGTTACGGGTGTTTCGAAGCCCGTACCCGAGAGAGCAGTGTGTGAACGAACGGTGGATGTTGAAGAGTTTCGAAAAATCGGCATAGTACAATGTTTTGAAAAGCTCGGATGGGAACGGGTGATTGATTGGTGTGAGGATATAACCACCCGGGTATATTTGGGAGCTGTGTGTGAATGGTTATCTACGCTGCGTTTTGAGCAGTCTGATGGGCCGGCCACTACTTGGCGGTTAGTTGGTAATATTGGAAAGAATCAAATGATCATGTCATTTGAGCATATGAATGCTGTTGCAAGGTTTGATTCACTTGGGGTCGAAGCGTATGATTACTACACCTATGATCAGTTTTTGGATAATAAAAGAAACGAAGCTGATCCGCTACAAATGCTACCAAACGTATTGCCAGGTTCTGGGGGTGCAGGGGAGGCGAGAAAAGATTTGTCTTTAAAGGGCAAAATACTATATGGTATCTCGTTAGAAAATGTCATGGTGCGATTTGGGGACCGTGGTAAAGTAAAGACACCCGACTGCCGGGTTGTGCATGCATTGTTATATGGGATGCCAAAGCTGTCATGGCGTCAAATTGTGATGATTAATACCTGGGACACAAGGGAGTCATACAAGCGGAAGATGATTCCATATGTGAGGGATGTGCATAATTTGTTAGTTTTACGGGCGGGTTAATCTTGGATAACCATTATTATATGTGATTATTCACTTAACCGGTAAATATGTGAAAATTGTAAAAGATTTGAACTTTCGCATGACAATAGACCTTAACCTTTGTCTCGGGAATGGGAAGTGTATTCGTTGTTCGACCCACGTGAAAGTGAAAAACAGATTTGCTTGAGGGCAAGCAAAAGACAAGTGTGGGGATGTGATACGTGGTCGAAAACCGGTGTTCGTTTATGTCTAAGTTTATGTTTTTAATTAACTTTTAATCCCGAATAGCCTACTTGTAAAAGGATTTGTGTTTTGCAGGTCTTGTGAAGTTTAAGGAGCTAATTGGGAGCTAAACGGACCACCGGAACGAAAAACGAGCAACCAGGATGCGAAACGGGTAAACCGGGAACAAGGAACGCGAAAAACAGAAAAGACAATTTCTGAGCACCGTCGCCGACGCCCACATGGGTCGTCGCCGACGGTCATTGTATATGTGCGTCGCCAGATTTGACCGTAGACAGCCAGATTAGCCGTCGGAGAAGTTTCAACATCTACCAACCGTCGCCGACGGGGCATCAAGCCGTCGGCGACGGCTCCTCTATTCTCAAAACGTGCAGAGTGAATTTTTGGGGGTTGGAAACGAATCAAAGGAGGATGGTCATCATTATTCGGGAGTTACACATTGTTTTGGAGTTTGAACTTGATCTTGGAGCCTAAACTAAAGACCATTCACCTACCATTCACCTCTCATCATCTTGACAACTCAAAATCATCATCAAGAATCATCACCATCATCACAATTAATCCATCATCCACAAACCCTAATCCTTCCACCATCATCATCTTTCACCAAACCTCATCATTCACCATTCTCAAGGCTTCAAGATGACTCCATCCGCATTCCAAGCATCCGGTGATTAAGTTGCATCAACCATGAGCGGCTAATCATCTCGGTTTCACCCCGGTGTAGGTAGTTGTTAATTTTAGGGTTTCAATTTGTTCTTGTTTCATCTTAGTGACAATTTGTATTTGGTTTTTGAAACTTTTGACAATAGTATTACATTTGTTACGAATTCGTGAATTGTCGGACGATGTTAAAAGTTATGACTTTGCGAAACGGTGATATGTAATTGTACGTTGTCGTTGTTAGGATTTACTTGTGTTGATTACAAAGTGTCTTTTTGTCCGTTCTTCGGGGCGTTGATAGTTAGTAGCACCTAAGTCACGGTACACTAAATCCGTTAATCGAATGCATTTGAGTTGAAACTAAAACTTGTAGAAATCCTAGGCTAACAATTACCGAAACCGGGTGTGATTCCTTTTTATAATTATTATTCTAGTAACCAAAATTCTTGCAATCGTTAATTAGTAGTTGTTACTCATTTTCATCACATCATCTAGTTTAAAATCATATTTTCCAAATAAACAAAAACACAAAATTATTCTAGTAAGCTTCATAATCGTGACACAATTGTTTAATTCATTCGAATCCATACACAAACCACATACTCTTCGTGGTTCGACCCCTTACTACCACTAACACATTGTTAAGGGTAATTTGGGCTTATAAATATTATCTTTGACCGGAGCGCGACACTCCGATCACCTTCTAACCTCATCAACTTCGTCACATTGGATAATCGGGAAGCATATGCAATATTGTGAGTATACTCGTATTCCCCTCTTTACTTTTACCACTTTTGGGGTGTAACATGTTTACTTATAAAAAACTTACACATGAACATTTTGCTTAAACACATGAACATTCCTATAACATGCTTGTATACGTGATTGCTTGATACTTTAAACTTGGGTTGAGGACATTATGTGTTGAACTTATCATTAACTTCGTACGAGCCTAACCATGACATATGTAGCGCTACAGCATTAACGACCCGCCCGTAAACTTGTGGTTATGTCATGAGCATCTTCCGTTTCATTATTGGTTTGATATGTGAGACACATGCCAAATTTATTGTTTATCTTGAATCACATGCTTGCTATGAGGAATTGTTTAAAACTTATCATTTGTTATGTACGTACCAAACTTGTATACTCGCCTTTGCTTTTGCATTGAATTTGTATTTTAAACATGTTACAGGTTGATGATGACGATGCTTATGAAAAGAAGTGGCGTTGATGCCTAGATACACATATAGACGTTTAGGTTTAATATGTTGTATCAATTTTGCTTATGTTGTTATGTACCTCTTGGAACTTGTTGTATTTGAATTTCTTGTAATGTTGACAATTTACTTTATGAAATGAAATCGGTTTATTAAATATTGTCACAAATAGCATTATGAAGTCTCTTGCAATCTTCACACTTCGTCTCATCCCGATGTTTCCGCCATTGGTTGGGGTGTGACAAAACTCGTAGTGCCCATAGCGTGTTCTGAATGCAGTCTTTGGTACGCTTTCTTCTTGTATCCTTAACTGATGGTATCCAGATCGAAGATCGATCTTGGAATAGTAGCTCGATCCTTGCGGCTGATCAAATAAGTCATCAATCATCGGTAGCGGGTACCGATTCTTGATAGTGAGCTTGTTCAGTTCCCTGTAATCGATACACATCCGTAGAGTTCCATCCTTTTTCTTCACGAACAATACCGGAGCTCCCCAGGGCGAGAAGCTTGTCCTTATGAATCCTTTACCCAACAACTCCTGGAGTTGTGTAGATAATTCTTGCATTTCGGATGGTGTAAGCCGATAGGGTGCCTTGGCTATAGGAGCGGCTCCTGGAACCAAGTCTATACGTAATTCGACTTGTCGTTGCGGAGGTAGTCCTGGCAGATCTTCGGGAAAAACATCAGGGAATTCCTTTACCACCGGAATTTCTTCGAGTTTCGGCTCCACAACCTTCTTATCTACAACGTGCGCTAGGAAAGCAACACATCCTTTCCTTAAGCACTTCTATGCCTTCATGCAGCTGATGATTTGTTGAGGCGCGTCTCGTTTTTCTCCATGTACAATGAGAGTTTCATCATTCGCCAGAGGGATGCGAAGATTTTCTTGTGACAAATAACTTCAGCTTTATCTTGGACAACCAGTCCATTCCGACCACTAAATTGAAGCTACCCAATTGAATAGGTAAGAGATCGATGCTAAATCTTTGTTCACCAAGTTCTAATGTGCAACCTCTAACAACTTCGCCCGATTCAACAAGTTTACCATTGGCTAGCTCTATAGAATAAGGAATGTCTAATCTACTAGATTCTATTCCGAGCATGCGTTTAAATTCCATAGACATGAAGCTATAGTCGGCACCAGTGTCAAATAATATGGATGCAAAGTCATTGTTAATGAGAAACGTACCGGTGACCACATTAGGGTCCTTACGTGCGTTCTTTGCTCCTATCACGAATGCTCGAGCCTGAGCACTGTTTCCCTTTGGGCAGTCTTTCAAGAAATGATCATTGCTTCCACAACTGAAGCATCCTTGGTTACGCCCAGCTCTATTACCATTCCGGTTACCTTTGCCGTTCCCACCATTGTTTCCATTACCATTACCATTGCGGCCTCCAATACCTTTTCCCCAACAATCTTCGGTACGATGGCCTGGCTTCCCGCAGTTCTCGCATTTCCCAACACGACAATTTCCCACGTGGTGAAAGTCACAACGGTTGCATTTGGGCAGAGTGCCCTGATACTTCTTAGTTCCTGTATTGCTTGCAGCCGCGAAGGTTTTTGCCTCCATAGGTGGGTTAGTGTCACTCTTCTTGTTGTTCAAACCCTTGTTGTTGCTGCGGGTTGCTTGGTTCAGATTTGAATGCTTTCTCTTTTTGTCACCAGATGACTCAGCATGCGTCTCGGTCTTCTCAGTTGGGTTCAGTGATAGTTTCTTCATACCAACACAATCTTCAGTAAGGCTGACAGCCAGAGTTACAGCCTCGGTGATTGTTTGAGGTTTGGCTGAAGTTACCATGCTGCGAAATTATGAGGCCAATCCCCAAATGTAGCGTTCAACGCGCTTAAATTCGGGAGTCACCATGTAGGGAAGTACTCTAGATAGATCGTGGAACCTTCGAGTATAACCATTAATGTCAGCACCTTCCATAGTCAAGTGCCAGAACTCCATTTCCAGCCTTTGGAGTTCAGCACGAGAGCAATACTTTTCTCTCATTTTCTCTTTCAATTCATCCCAAGTCATGCCATACGCGGCATCATCACCCAAAGTTTGGACTTGCAAGTTCCACCAAGTCAGAGCTTCATCAACAAACATACCAGTAGCGAAGATGACTTGCTGATCAGTGGTACACTTGCTCATACGGATGGTAGCTTCAGTCTTCTCCGTCCAGCGTACAAACGCTACTGCACCTCCTGTGCCGTCGTAGTTCATCGGTTTGCAGTCGAGAAACTGCTTGTAGGTGCAACCTGTAATCGATTCAACCAACTCACACGTGAGCAATTGAAGAAATAATGAAACCAAGACCGTTCATAAATTTCTTCATGCTTAGCAAATTGTCTTAAGGTTACCTTGAGCTGCGTTGCCTCCAGATGAATCTCCATTCCCATTACGTCTAGCGTTGCTTGGCTCGCCACTGTCTTGAGTTCGGTTTGCCTCGTATTGGGCGATAGCAGCGGAGATCCTTTCTTCCAGTAGAGCATTCAGCTCTTCAGCAATTCTTGGCAGTGGGGGAGGAGGAGGTTGATCACGAGCGTTCACAGCTTTCCTGGGTGCCATGTTCTGACATAACATAACACAACAGGGTTAGACATTTGTTTGATATCGTCATACTAGAAAGTAGTAGTATATATATTCACAGGTATATACCACATAAGTGACATCAAACAATTATTACTCTAGCAGAGTATTTAATAAGCTGGTGTTCACGTTTGACCTTTTCTTGCACTGAGGGAATCTATACATGACAAGACTTGCTGTGGTTTCTGCGCACTGAATTCCATAATTATGTATGCATCCATAATTACGTAACTCCTTGCACAGTCCGCACAGTTCGTTTCATCCTCGTATTTCTTCCTTCAGATAGGCCATTGCTTTCAGGTAAAGTCACGTATTCTTGTGACATTCTACTTCTAGTATATGTATATGTCAATTATCACACATAATTGCAAGTAATTCTTAATCACCGACAAGTGCTACTTCAGTGTACCCTAAGTCTCGTAGTGTCTTTTCTGACTCTTTGTAAACAGTTTCAGGTAGTGGATGTCGCGAACAGTTTTATGCAACGAAAACTTTTTGAAAAATCGTTTTCGTGAAAGGATCCTAGAGATTGTAGTCTAGACTCGAGAAGGAATCCTGGTTCACTACAACCTGGCTCTGATACCAATCTGTCACACCCCTTTCTGCGGCGGAAGCACGAGGTGTGATCATGAAAGGTTCTCATTGCATACGAAAGGTAAACATACTACATGCTCATAAAAATAACTTCAAACGTCATTACCATTACATAACGGAAACATAGATTAAGTGTTTACATCACGAAACAACACATTGTCTGAAAGTTTACAACTTATTTAAGACAAACATAAACGACATCCACGAGCATGAGTAAGACCGCGCGCACATCCACTTTTAGTTACCTGAAATACATGTGAGTTTTGGAAAAAAACGTCAACATAATGTTGGTGTGAATTCATGCAGAGATTGTTTTGAATGTTTAAATACTTGAATGAAAACATGATATGCATCTTGTAGAATGTATGAATGTTTGAATGTAACTTTCAAAACGAATCTGTAACTGAGTACTATGAATGTTTGAATGTGTGAGATCGCTAGTGGTTTGCAAGGCCACTAACATGTGTCACGACATAGGAAGCCACCAAACCTAGACATTTTTGTCGACTTTAACTGAGACACAGAAGCACTCATTGGTAGAAGTAGGCCAAGAGTGGGGTTGCCTGAAACCCATTAGATCTAACCTTTTGTTCCGCGGTCTGAATGTATATGTTGATTAATGGTGCTTATGGTACCTTATTCGGGACATGATCTAGAATGTTTCACTTGAATGTTTTATACTTCATCATACCATTTGTAAACATTGTAACATTTGTAACATGTATTTCACCCCCGAAGTTATAAAACCAAAAACAGTTAAAGAAAAGGGGGAGCATGAACTCACAACTTTGCGTTCCTTGCGTCGTAAACTTCACCGGATTTGCTTAATTAACGTCGTGACCTAAACGTGTTTTATTAACGTTAGCCACTAGTCTTGTATCGCACAAGTACAAGTCACTATCTTTTGTGTATGTATTCTTGTGTAAAAAAAATAATTTATATTTTTAACTATGTGCCTTACTTATATTATTTTCTAAAAAATAAATATAAGTATCTTGTATTTTGCACTTTGCACCGAATTTATGTATTTTGCCCAAGCATGTTGTATGTGTATTTTTTTTTCTTGTATTTTCACTCCTTAGGAGTATTTAGTGTATTTACAAGTCCTAATACACTATCGTATAATACATACTACATACACTTAGCACAAAATTTGGTGATCAAATAATATATATATTTTCTCAAAAATATACATACTTAATATAAATTTTAACCTTGAAGAAATCATCATTTCTTGACACAAAAATTTGGGAAACCTTGGTAATTATTTTTAGGGAATAAGTTTCACCAAAACTTATATTTTGCTAAGTGTCAAAATTTATAAAAATTTTGACAGAGTTTCCCCAAAAAATGGGGGTTTCCCATGTTTTCAAAACATGTGTTTATTTTCTTTTAAATCATCAACAATATCAACAACATCTTCAAGACTTATCATAAGCCAAAATCATGTAAATCACACTATTTCATGAACTTAAAGTTCTTGTAAATTCTTGTAGTAACTTACCATGTTATTTAGTAAGTCTAGTTATCCTTAAAACATGGTCATTTGTTTGTAAATAATTTTCTTGAAAGATCTATTCATTTACAACTTGTAGGATGATTTTTCTGAAAATATTTCTTTTGTATTTTTCTTGTTTCTCTAGTGTCTCTACACTTATTTTATCGCCAAAAATAGTGTAGGTTTAAGTAAAAACCAAGATCTTCTAAAAATCATATTTTAAACTTGGTTCTTTTAGAAAAACCATTCATACATCTTAGATCTACAAGTTTACTAGCTTACTTTGTTTATTATTTTCCAAAAAAATTATTTATTCATCAAGTTCATGACTAGACAAGAAGATGATTATTCTAGTTTGTTACATAATCATCCTCCCACTTGCTAGATTAAGTGTTTGAACCTCAACTAGCAAGCTTCATGTGATGGTTGACATCATCAATCTCAAGAAATCAACAAGTAAGTAACATACCCCCACTAAACAACATCATTTTAGCAACATTTTATCATGTATCATCTTATATTTCAAGTTTCATGTGCATGTCTTTTAGTGTTCTTATGAAAATCAACATAATAAGTCTTTTAACCACTAAAAATAGAAGTAAATAAGAGTGTTCATGATGCTTACAACTTGCTTAAAACTAGGGAAGAACAATGATGAAGATTGAGTCGTTAAAAGCAAACGGTTGAGGTCCTTCAAGATCCCTTGCTTTCCTCCTTCCTAGTTATGCTTGATTCACCTTAGGAATGCCTTAGACTGAATGGGGATGGATTGAAAATGGAGGGTCTATGATAGGGGGTTTGGCCGTAGGTAATGGAGAAGGAAGAAGAAGGATTTTTGTGTTGAAGATGGTGAATGATAAAAGTGTTGTTTTAATGGTTTTTATAAAATCTTAGTGGCATAAGGCATCTAATGTTGGAATATACTCCAACAAGATCCTATAAAATATAAGAAAGAAATCCCATGTGGGATTCTTGTCTCCTAACCGTCCAACCAGGGGGGGGGGGTAAGTGTAATATTTCAACTACTAGTTACATGATTTAGTTGGAATGAAATGGTATTAGTTAGGTATTTTTAGGTATCTTAGTGTTTAGGAGATGTAATAAGATGTTCGGTGACCATAACTAGCCATGAAATAAATAAGCAATGCTTCTAGTAATATTTTTATATCCTGGGTAGTGTCCGGTTGTTCGGTTAGATACCGGTTCGTTAGAGTGCTAAATTGCACCGTATAGTGTCTTTTATGTACCCTTTTGTAACCCTTTCAATTCCCGACACTTAGGGAAGTATTCTGGATGATAAATCATGATTTCTGCGTAATATTTCAGTGTCATAATGCTGATTATAGCTGAATTTACTGAAATTCTGCACTTAAAGTGCGTTTCGGGTGCTTTCTAGTGCTTATTTTAGCTTCCGGAATGTCTATATGTTAACCCTTGTATGTACTCTTGGGTTTTAATGTATTCTTGTCGTTGGACCTACACCTAGGCCTCAATTCTAATGTCTAACTGCTTTCTGCAGTTCTGTTGACACATTGTGTCTTACCGGTGAGTTTACTAGTATTTTACGACGCAACGCTCTCGTTAAATGCATAAAGTAATTCTCGTAGTAAAAACGTGCATGAATTCACTTGTGTAGTATGTAATCAGATAATGTTGACATTAAAGCACATAATTGCAGTCATTAAATAATAATTAAAGTGTACGGAAATTACCGGTTTGGTGCCAGTTGTCACATGGTCGGCGGTTGTGACACTAGGTCAGTACATAACACAATCAAAATCAACAATCAAAGTTCGACATTGTGTTTTAAGGATGATTTATGTAATTTTAACTATCATTAACTTTTATATAACAAAATCACCGAACTAAAATAAACACAATCATGTAAAAACCCTAAAAATTAAAAAATGTACCAGTTTTTTGATTCCTTTTAGTTTATTTCTTCGTTTTCGGTTTGGAAACTTGTTCTTCCACTTTAGAAATACGCAATGTCAACTCTGAAGAAACGGGATCGGTTAGTTATGTAGATAACCTTTTAATCGGTGAACGAAGAGGTAAAATCAATGTTTCATGATGCTTAATCGGTGTATTTTGAGGCGGTTGTACTGAAGAATCCATGATAAATCGCTACGATTGAAAAAGAATCGAGTGTGGAGTTTGATGAACAATCGTGTGGAAGAAGAATCGAGGCGGTTGCGAATGAAAGAAAGATTTGAAACAGGGGAAGATGAGAAATGTTTTTGGACAAATGACCATCTAACTCTTAACGCCTGTTTTATTTACAAGGATGCCACCGTGTAACTTATAGCCTTTAATGAGTTTTTGATCTGATCTAAGGGTCAAGAATCCTTCTTATACTTTGTATTTTAATTGGGCTTTGTCTTATAACCCAACCCTACAAGTAATATTTACAAAGTTAAATACCCAAAATCTGGTTGTCCAGTTCGATTTATTCAGGATAAATAAACAGGACGGTAGTTTGAAAAACGTAATTTTTTTTTGCCAAGGTCCACCCTGGAACCGTTTGAAATTTGGTTTGTGAATTCGGACTTGGACTTTGGGACACCACTCTTCCAACGCACACACCCGTTAGAAATTTTGGATCACCTTCGCGTAGAAGTGTTGGAGGTGCTCCAAATATGGTAATAATGTATAGCGTTAAAAGTACTTATTTCTGCCTTTAATTGTCAATTATTGCCCATGGCTTTATAGCCTATTGCCATCTTGAGGGTGATATAAGACTTTGGGACCAATAGGTTTCGGGTTCGAATCTCACAAAGGGGTTTTTTCGCATGTTTATTGGGTTTCTCTTGAATTGGTGTATAGGCATTATGCCTAGTGTAGATGGATATGATCGGGTGGTTCTGCTGGTGACACGATGATACTCTAGTGGTCCGGCAGGGATCTAAATTTGTAGTTAAAAAAAATTGTCAATTACTGTTTTGTTCGATGGATTGTAAAATAACGTGTATTGTTTGTTTTGTAGAAATTTAGAGATGTTTGAACTCTCTTATGTCAAATGCTATCATTATGTCTCAAGAAAAAAATAAATTTTCTTTATATTTAAATGAGTACACTAGTTATATTTTAAACTACATATTATTTTACAATAAACAGGTGTATAACGTGAATATAGAATCAAAATTCGAAATTAAAGTGAATATAAAAAATTAAGAATCAAAATTCGATATTACATATAATAATTTGATCTAAGCAACTAAAGAACACATGATACTTACCGATTATACAATATTGATCACAACACTCATCGATCTTATTTTTTTTTAAATGATTTTACTAGTTATATTTTAAACAACATATACTTTTACGATAAACAAGTGTGTGAAATGAAATCTAAAAAAGTAAGAATCAACATTCGATAACACATATAATAATTTGATCTAATCAACTAAATAACGCATGATACTTATCGGTTATACACCATTGAGCACAACGCTCATTGATTTATTTGACACATGACATAACATGGCCAAACCTTGCTAGAAACATGACATGCTAGCGAAAACACCATCTCAAAGATGCATAAAATAACAAACAGTAAACTTGTCATTTTTATCTTTTCGCAAAAATAACTTGAGCCATATGAATTTAGTTACAGTTTATTTTTAAAACTAAAAATAGAATTTGAACTCAACACCATCAAATTATAGATGATGTTATTGAGCCATGATATCAGAGTTAAATATGCTAAAATTATTACAAAATGTTATAATTCAGGTTCTTTTTGTTTTAGGCAAACTTTAAATCAAACAAAATGTTATATAGATTTTCTTAGTTAAAGCCTAACTTTTAGGTGTATGGAAACTTCCTTCTCGTGAACCTAATCCTAATCCTTTACGACTCTAAATTGACCACATGAAAGTTTGAAATGTCACCCTCTCTAAAGATTTAATAATATATCTACAATTGACTTTACATAAACTTTGTCTCCAATTTCAATTGGGTTGTTGTTGCTATTTTGACAAGCTCAACATGAACCGTGTACATCTCCATAAAGCAACTAGATACCAAAAGATAAATGTATTATCGTCGTTTTGACAAGTACCAAACGTCGTATAGACAATTCATGCGTGCGTCAAATTAGTAACATGTACAAGTGATTAGTGCATGTTGGTCTATGAATATGCCATATTGGATAGTGTTGGGTGCATGAACTTGGCCTATTGACGTACCAAAAAGGCAGTGAACCACGATGTATAGCCTACCAAAAGTGAGACATCTATATGACTTTGGTGTCGGTGCTGTACTTACTATAATGATAACAAGATTTTAAAACTCAGTTTGATCAAATTAGACAAATGATAATTAGTTTCCTAACTACAAACAATGTTCGTTGACCAAAATATCCAAAGTTTGATATAATATATAGAGTTAAATGTCATTTTAGTTCCTGTGGTTTGAGCAATTTTGTCAATTTAGTCCAAATGTTTCATTTTTCGTCTGTGTTTTCAAAAATGTTTCGCCGTTGCCATTTTAATCAATTGTGTTAACTTCATCCATTTTTTTTGTTAATGAAAAGGGCAATTCGTCATTTTATATGTAATTCTGTTAACTAGAAGGACAATTCGGCCATATAAAATGACCGAATTGCCCTTCTTGTTAACAGAAATAATGAATGAAGTTAACCCAGTGGACTAAAATGACAACAGTGAAATCGTTTTGGACCTACATACCAAAAATAAAACTTTTGGACTAAACTGACAAAATGACTCAAACCATAGTGACTAAGATGACATTTAACACTAAAATATATGTTATAGTATTCATTTGTCAAGAAAAATTATTTGTTTACATGGTTGCCACTTTTGTACATCATGCATTTATGGTAGGACAATCGAGCTTGATGCACATTTGCCAAGAAAGAAAAACACATAGCACAATAGGATGTAGGAATGTGGCGTGATTCTTTTAAACAATTGACCTGACAGAACATGCATCTTTATTCGTTGTTACAGTATCTTTTATGGGATAAAAGAAGAAAATTACGAATGTAATTATACGACTGACTGCTTCCTACCGTAAAGGGGGAGTTGTTATCTTATCTTATCTGCTGGAAATTGCAGTGAAGTCTTTATTAAGGTTTGTATTGTTTTGTTTTGTTTGCAATAATGTTGTCAATGTGTTCACATATATCCTCAACATAACCTGGATTGCAATGATTCATGTCCTTCATTTCAATTTATCAAACTAAAGGAAATAATGGTCTCCTGAGTTTCTACACAATTCTCTGCATAATGTACACGTTGATGCAACAGGAACATTCAAGAGTGTCTGACATTTAGTGCATGCCACCACTAAATATAAATGGGACTAGCACAACGACAAAGCTCGAGCTTGACTCGTGTTGAGCGTTCTACCTAAAACTTAAGCTTTCTTCGTAAATTGTTTTACAGGTTTGAGAGTCGTTCCTGACTCGTTAAGGGTGTGTGTACAAGTAAAATTTTATTATCTAACTATTTTATGGTTTTTTAACAAATTTTTTTTACACTAAAAACTCATCCAACCTTGCACTTCTAAGATTTAAACCCACATCACCTTTTGTAAAGATAAACACAATACTAATACACTACTAAGGCTATGTTGGTGTGGTCATGACCCACCAAATAACTACCATCCTCCACGGCAACGCCATGTCACCCCACCGTTATCCACTAACCCAATACACCACCCTATATGGTGTAGACCATGAACCCCACTATCATCCACTATCCTCCCCCACCAATCAAAATATATGGATTAAACCATGCAAATGACTAAGGTTTGAGAAAGAGGGCAGTGTACCACGAGAACTATGTCCCATATAACAATCCATGATCCAATCCACCACCCCCAGGGGCGGAGGGGTAGCCCGCGTTGCCCCTTGGCTCGGCCGCGATAGTGTAAAATTATTATTTTTTTTGCGTTTTTCGGATTTTGTTGCCCCTTAATAAATATTATGTTACCCCTTTTGAAAGCCCAAAAAAATTTATAGTACCAAACTAATTACCGAATACTTATAAGTTATAACTAGCCCAATTATTGTAGCCCAAGTCCAACCCCATACCCAATAGTCCAATACTTTAACAAAGAAAAAAAGAACGGCCAAAAAGAAGCAGGCAAGCAGCAACAGCGAACGAGCAGGAGCACTGGAGAGCAGCGTCGTTCCAGTCCGCCACTCCGCCCTTTGCCGCCGCCGATCGCCGTTCCGCCCTTTGCCGCCGCCGACCGCCGTTCCGCCCTTTGCCGCCGCCGTTCCAGTCCACCACTCCAGTCCGGCAGTCCATCATCGTCCGACGTCCGCCACTCCAGTCCAATTCCTCAGGTAAGTGTTTTTCTTATGAAAAATTGAATAATTTATATTGTTTAATTGCAAATTACAATGTTTCCATTTAGTATTTTAGTTATAGTTATGTGCAATTGACCAATTGTTATAGCCTTTCACATTAGTAATCTTTTTAAACGAAAATTCCAAGAAAATGATGATTTGGGTGCAACTCCTAGTTCAAATATTATTGACGATAAGCAAGAAAATGAAGATATTGGTCCAAGTTCAAAGAATGATATTGATATGCAAGAAAATGAAGATATCGAACCAACTCCAAGTCCAATTATTACTTTGGCTTCAAGTCCTTCAACACGAAACAAAATCCAATGCGTCAGGTATTCTATCATATTTTGAGAGTCTTGAATTTGTGTTTTACTTACACTTGTTGAACGATATCTTAGGCCTCACAAATGCTCTATCAAAACATCTTCAAAAAAAGAGTCAAGACTTGTTAGAAGCATCTCATTTGATAAGCGGGACAAAACGAGCTTTGAATCATTTAAGACAAAAAGGGTTTGAAAAGATGTTGGCAAACGTAACATCTTTTTGTGAAAAAAACAACATTAAGATGTTAGATATGGCAGAAAGTTATGGTAATCTTGCGGGTGATCTTTCGACATTTTATCACACTTTAAAGGAAGATGATAAATTTGCAAATTTAACTGGATTGAGTGACCTTGCTCGTGTAATGGTGGAAACCGGAAAAAATGAAACTTTTCCTTTGGTTTATCGAATATTGAAGCTAGCACTGGCTTTACCGGTTGCAACCGCAACCGTTAAAAGATGTTTTTTTTTTTTTTTCTAAAATGAAGCTTATCAAGACGGATTTACGCAATCGGATGGGTGATGAGTATTTGAACAACGCTCTAATTTGTGTGGTCGAAAAAGAAAGTTTTTGTAAAGTAAAAGAAGAGGATGTCATGGCCCGGTTTCAAGCTTTCAAAAACCGAAGAGGAGAACTCATTTAGGTACATGTTTAAATTTATTTATTACCGCGCTACTATCGTTGTTTCGTTTACATTGTATGAAGTACGTTAAAAAAAATTTTTGAAACGTTGCCCCTTAAGTAATTTTCTAGATCTGCCACTGACCACCCCACACCCCATAGCCTAAGTAATGAGTAACTATTTATGCGTATATACATATCTAATTAGTTTCCATATATACAATACTTCATTTTCAATTACATCATAGTTACAATAAAATATCTAATTTGTTTCCATATATACAATACTAACTTTTCAAATAAATCATAGTTATAATAAATGGCGTTTCTCATATAACTTTCTATAATAATATTTGTACATTAATTAATATATTTATATACATCATAGGAAATTGAGTAGAGTCTAGTCTACTATATGAAATTCGAGTTCAAACTCGTATAATAAATAAGATTCAGTTTAGATGTAGTTTTTGGTTTGAACTTGTTTAAGCTTGGATTAATTATGCGTCGCCAAGTTATCAAGTCATTTAGGGGCTTGTTGATTAAAAAGGTTTACAAATTACTACTCTATTCTTTTAAATATAAAAATTTAGTTTTGTAATGCAAATACTTATAATTTGTTTAGTAAATAATAATATGTATAATAGTTGACCCATTTAAAATTGGTATAGTAATTTAATAGTTTTATCCATAACACCTCTCCTTTAATTTAAACGTGTTCTATATGTAAATCAGTAAATTGATTACAGTTAACACTTAGGTCACATGGGGTGGTCCGTGATACCACCCCATCACTCGTTAAAAAATAACGGAACACCGCCGCCGGTCCAAAAATAACGCGTTAAATTTTAAACGCGTTAAACCCATCACGCGTTGAAATTTGAAATTGGAACGTTGGTTTTTGACCGTTTGTTATTTTTTTGGACCGTTTGAAACCTTTTTTTTTTTATAAATCCTCATTTAAAACAACAAATTATCTCAAACTCAATTAAAAAAAACAACAAATTATCTCAAACTCAATTCAAAAAATCAGCAAACTCTCCAAATATTTTTACAAGAAACATGGAAGGTTCAAGCAAGAGAGGTGGGGGTTCGAAAAAAAGAGGTTCCGGTACGAAGAAAAATCCCGTGAGACCCAAGGTTCGAGCGAATCTTGGCGAGCCGACGCGCTTTAGGTTGCAAGACGAACCCGACCAAGTCCCACCCTTTCATACCCAACAATATCCACCCTTTCAAACCCAACAATATCCACCCTTTCAATCGCAAACGTACCAAAACCAACCGTTCGTTCCACCGTTTCAACCTCACCAATTTCAACCCCAATCGTTTCCAAACTTTCAAACCCAACCCCACCAACTCGACCCACTAGAAGACAACACCCTCATCCGTCAATTTGCAAACGCGTATCGTGAACCACAACAAAGTCTTGACGACGATGAAGATGATGATTACGATCAAGAACAACAACAAGAAGAAGAGGAAGAGGAAGAAGAAGAAAATGTTGGCGTTCAAGAAGTCCACCCAACCGTCTGACAACATTGGACGAGCGAGGAGGAGGTGTCCTTGGTGCAGGCGTACTTGCACATATCGGAGAACAGGAAATATGCCAACGAGCAAAGAAAGGATGCGTTTTGAAGACGGGTCATCAATCATTTTAGGCAACTTCCCGGTGCAAGGATACGAAACATGGACCAAATGACGTCGAAATGGACGGATTTGAACGGGAAAATTAGCAAGTTCAACGCTTGTTTCATTCAAAAGGTATGTTTTTTATTAAAGTTTAAATCTTTTTTCATTGAAAACTGTTTTTTTATAAAAAAACAGAAACAGTTTTTATTTAAAAAAAACTGAACAGTTAAAAAAAAACAGAAAACAGTTTTTTTTTTTTTAAACAGAAAACAGTTTAAAAAAAACAGAAAACAGTTTTTTTTTTAAAAGATAACCTATTATATTTTTTGTAGAACCGAAACCCACAAAGTGGAGTGAGCGAGGCGACAATCATGCGACAAGCCACCGAAATGTATTGCAGTGTCTACAAAAAGAGGAATTTTCCACACGTGGCCGCATGGGAAGTTGCGAGAAATCACCCGAAGTGGGTCCCCGTTGAGTTGGTTGACATGCGTGGTCCTACGGCTCCAAAAAAACGAGGAGGTTCGAAAAGATCAAAGACATCCGATTCGGGGAACTACACGACTTCCGCGTCGGATAACTTGCCCGAAATGAACTTAAACGACGACCCCCTTGACGAACCAGAAGACGACCCCGTTGAAGGAGATACACCTACAAGGCCACGCCGCAGGAGAGGTGGTGAATCATCAAGCAAATGGAAGGAAGCGGTGGCGGAGTCGATCTTTAGAATCGAAGAGGAGAAAATCACGCGATACAAGAAGACCGAAGAAAGAAAAGATATAATTATGTCCCACAAAGTTAAACGCGAGCAGGCGTATAAGGAACACTTGAAGACGGTTGAAAGACAAAATGATTTAAAAATCTTGTGTGAAAAGCACAACCATCTCGACGAACTGTTTAAGTCAATTGTCATTCAACAAAAGCGCGAGATTTGCGCAAAGTGGGGTTGGGAGATGCCACTCGTTTAGTTTTTTTTTTCCAAGGTTTAGTTGTTTTTTTTATTTTGCTATGTAATTTATTTTTTAAGTTTAATGAAATTTATATTTTAGTGTTTTATTGTTAATTTCTAATTTTAAAATGAAAATAAAAAAAATTTAGGAGTGATAGAATTCCATCACTAGTGATACCACCCCCCTACAATTCCATCACTAGTGATAGAATATTGAATGATGACATGACATGATTTGATTGGTGCTTGGTAGTAATAGAATCTATCACTAGTGAACCACCCCTCCTCCCCTTATGTCGTCACATATTGTCACACCACTATCTAAATCAATTAATTGATTTCGGTTAATATTTATGTCGTCACATATTGTCATACTACGATGTAAATCAGTAAATTGATTAAGGTTAACACTTATGTCGTCACATATTGTCATAGCACTATCTAAATCAATAAATTAATTATGGTTAACACTTATGTAGTCTCATATTATCACACCACTAAGGTTCCTTATGTTTTGGCACACATTATGAACGTCAGCAGCTATCTTTCTAGCTGTCTGTGTGTTTTATCCTAAACACGTTTTGATGCCCACTTATAAACATAATTAAAAAAAACCACTTTATGTTAGTAAATAAAGGCTCAAAAACATAATGTTAATGTCGGCATCTAACAAGGGATGTATCATGTGCATGAATTTATGAATTTTCATCCAATTAACCTGTTTGTCTATAGAGTAACCTCATGAAATTGAAGGCACATGCCATATGCACCACAATCTTAAACTACAGTCGGAAACCCCAAGTGAAAGTACATATAAAAGGACAATATAGTTTGCTATGTTAACACACCCCTTTTAATTTTACAATTATAATAATTTCCTTCATATAAATTCTTAGGGATGTTAAATTAATAAGTGTATTTTTTTTTCTTCAGAAAGTTTAAATCAAAATTTATGTATTTTCTTTTAAAAAGATTAAAACTTTAAAAATATAAATAAGAATACACACGCATATATACATTTGAGAAGTTTATAAAAGTTGTGAAATAAAAATTATAAAATATTGAAAGGTTGATAAATATGTTTGATCAAAATGAAAAAGGTACAAGAACAATTTGGTCCATGTGGTTTGGGCAGTTTTACCATTTTAGTCCAAATCTCAAACTTTTTAAATCAGGATCCCTGTGGTTTGCATTTTGTTGTCATTTTAGTCCAAATCTCAAATTACCTGATATTTGGGTTATAAAGTCTGATTATTTTGTCTTTTTCCCAGGGGCAAAATGGTCCATCTTAATTTATTATAACATATTATTAATTAAATTAAATATCCCTTTACCTTTAATTAAAAGCAGATATATTCATCTTCTTCATCTTCCCCCACACCCAAACCCTAGTCCCTAATCCATCTCTTCTCCCCCTGCAATCTCTTGAGTTACATTACAGTCCAAATAGAAGTCAAATTCTGGTTTAAACACTAAAAAGTAACCGATAGCTTAGGTTACATATTAAGGTCAAAACTATGGTCGTTCTCGGAAGACGAACAACCGAGAGAGTGGTTGTGCAAGGCGCTCGACGGTGGCCTGGTCTTTTCTCTTGGCCAAAAACTTGTGCAGCGATGCTCTTCTCGCAATCGGCAGATCCGAATCCTTCTATCCTTGACCACCACCAACAGATTTCAACTTATTTTTAGATGCCAATTCGGATTTTTCATATCTCTCTGTTCCACCTTCGCTCCCTGAACCCTAACTTACCACCACCGCTCTCTTTGCGCGCCCCCACCAATCATCTGCAACATCTGATGTGTGGAACAATCTCCGTTAAGGTAACTAAATACCCCCAAATCTATCTCACACACAATCAAACAAACTTTATACATATTTCCCCCAAATTTATTAGTTAAATTATTCACTAAAAATACTCAATTTCACCTTATCCCCTCTCATATCTTCATCAAAATTGGAACAATTTGTTCCAGTAATCCATTCCCTTTGCTTCCTCACCGTGACATGTGTACATACTGGTGTTTATCAGATTGTTCAGAGGTTATTTGGCTAGCTAAAGTTTCAATCTTTGTGTCAAAAGATCCACTTGTAGAACAGGGCAAACAGTATGGCAGATAGCAGCAGGGATGTTGATGAACATGTGGATTTTGAAGATGATAACTATGAGGAGATGGATGATGCTGTTGAAGAGCAGTTACATGAAAGACCTGATGATGATAATGATAGTGATGACGCCGACGATGATGGTGACGGAGATGACGGCGGCGGAGGAGAACAAATTATTGTTGAAATTATTGTTGGAAACCAATTTGAGGTATGAAGAGGAACCCATAACTGCTTCCATTTGTTTCAGTGTAGGTGAAGGTATAGATATAAAAGGGTGATTGGAGGTCTCCCTGAAGATCAACAATGGTTTAGGGAATTTGATGATTAGGGTTTAGGGGAAGATGATGTTGGTCAGAAAGAGATTATTGGGAAGGGGTATTTATATTTTTAGGGTTTTTTTAATAAAGAATTTTTTTTATTGAAAATGAGAGGGTATTTTTTATAGTGACTTTTATATATATTGTTAGAGCAAATTACAAATCATGGGTTGGTAGACGGGCAACAAGCTGCGCCGCCACCCCCTTTTGAATTGCAAATCCTACTCGGCTAAACACATAACTATGGCCTACAGACACTGTCGCATGCGCAAGTGCTGCCTTTTGAAAATTAAAAGGACAAAACTATCCCTGCAGATAAAGACAAAAAATGGATGTTGAAACAGCAAAAAATGAGAGTTTTTGAGATTTGGACTAAAATGACAACAAAATGCAAATCACAGGGACCCAGATTTAAAAAGTTTAAGATTTGGACCAAAATGGCAAAACTGCCCAAACCACAGAGACCAAAATGGCAGTTTACTCATCATAAAATTATAAAAATAAAATAATTAAAAGTTTTTTTTATTTATAAAAGGGCATAAAGACCTAAAAGGGGCAATTCGGCAATCATGGCTGTCATAATTCTACAAATCAAACCACATCCAAAGACTGGAATTCAAATTTCATTAAATTCTACAAATCAAACGCATAATCTAAATTTCCTTCAGATTACAATTTTTAATTTTCTTAAATGGATTCAATTACTTAAATAGTATTATATTAAGCAAAAGCAATATAGATGGTAATAAGATAAGGGGTGTTCTATTTCCACACCCTTATAATCTTATTTTCACATCCCTATATCTATACGGGCCGTATAAACTGATACGAGCCGTATAGAATATTTATGCGCAGAATTTAATGCGGTGGAATGTTTTTTTGTTTTTATATGTATACGGGACGTGTTTGCATAATTTTATTTCGAAGGTTTGTCAAGGGTTATTAGTTTTGAAAACTGTATACGGGCCGTATAATGTTATACGGCCCTTATAGCCCGTATAGAAAACTTAACTTTTTGTTGCAATCAGGAAACCGTTTAATAAATTTTGTAATTTAAAATAGTGTTGTATATATCGGATTATGTTACGAGTTTGTAGTTAAACGTATTTATTATGTTTAATAAGTTTCCTCTTTGTAAAACGATAAATATGTATAGAAAAGTTAATTTTTTGTTGCAATCGGTAAACCGTTTAATAAGTTTTGTAAATTTTAAAACAGTGTTGTATATATCGGATTATGTTACGAGTTTGTAGTTAAACATATTTATTATGTTTAATAAGTTTCCTCTTTGTAAAACGATAAATATGTATAGAAAAGTTAATTTTTTGTTGCAATCGGGAAACCGTTTAAAAAGTTTTGTAAATTTTAAAATAGTGTTGTATATATCGGATTATGTTACGAGTTTGTAGTTAAACGTATTTATTATTTTTAATAAGTTTCCACTTTGTAAAACGATAAATATGTATGTATAGAAAAGTTAATTTTTTGTTGCAATCGGGAAACCGTTTAATAAGTTTTGTAAATTTTAAAATAGTATTGTATATATCGGATTATGTTACGATTTTGTAGTTAAACGTATTTATAATGTTTAGTAAGTTTCCACTATGTAAAACGATAAATATGTGATATGATTATGATAAACTACGACAACAATTATTAAACAAACAACTTAACATCTAAACATAAGATTAATATTTATAATGTTTTACATCTAAAACAAAAAAAAGATAAACTTTTACAAAGTTTCAAACGTAAAATAACAAAAAAAAAATAAAAAAAAATACAATAAGCAGCTAAGGCGGCGGTGGTGGTGGTAGTGCAACGCCAGCTCGTGGAGGTAGGGGCGCGCCAGAATGCATAGCCACAATCGCCTCGACCATCCACTGTACATCCTCTCTCACTGCAGCTAAATCCCCTCTGACTGCAGCTACATCCGACTTGACCTGAACGAGTCTCTCCTCCACCCCCGGTGGAGGGATCACACGCTGTCTCACGCTGCGTCGAACGTACGGGCGATCGCCCCGTAAATCCTCCGCAGCTACCTGTGATCAATCGACAGTATGAGCGACCCCCTCACCTACCCCGTTTCCCTCTCCGTTGCCTCCCTCTCCCTCGCCTCCCTCGCCCTCACCTCCCTCTCACTCGTCTCCCTCACCCACACCATAAGCCCAAACCAGCTGCCCTCCCTCGACCTCGTGAGCCAAACCCATCGATAGGGTTGTGTCCCTCCCAACCCTATCAAGCTGGAGTGTCAGGGTCATATCACTTGCCACTTGCGGGGACAAGAGGCGAAAGAAACCCTTCTCCAGTCGGGTGACGAAGGCCCCACAGCTGATGTGGGAAGAGGTACGCTTAAAAGCGTACTCGGCGAGATATGCGGCCAACTTGTACGCCAAGTTGGCCCTCCCGCCGGTAAGTAAGTCGTGCAAGAAGAATAGGTCACTTTGGGTGACCCATTCCCTGCTATCATGACGACCGGCGATCGTCACGGCGATACACCGATGTAGGTATCGGTGTAACGGGTCGTAAAGATAAGTCGCCCGTGCCTTCGGGGATCGTTGTCTCGGTTTCGAGAACTCCTCGAACCCAATAGTGCGCCAATACGGCCACAACACGTCAGTGGACGTGCTGACTGGCGCATCAAAAATTGCGCGGGACCTTGTGTACTCCGGTGAGTACAAACCCAAGGCAACGGCAAACTGAGGAAGTGTCATCCTCTGAGGCTTGCCGCAAACAGTAAAAGCTACGGCGTGTGTCGTCAAAAAATGCTGAAAACCCCCACCCCGGGTGTCCGTAAATGAAAAAGTAGATAAAAACTCTAAAGTAATCTCCCTGTGGGCCCGCTCTGCGACGACATCAAATAAGCGGTCCCACGGGGAGTTAGCTGGCATGAGCTCTCGGACCCGACCGATCGCTCCAATATCGGTCAAAAACTGAATATCTATGGTTCGAGGCGCATCCAGCACCATCTCCCGTAATTTGCCCAAAACCCTATAGGCAGCCGTACCTCGGGGGATCTCGCTAATAAACCACCCCGTCTAAGTAAAATCGGACACAATCTCCTCCTCCTGTCCACGTCCACGTCCCCGTCCGCATCCACGTTCACGGCCCCGACCCTGACCCTGACCTCGACCTCTAAGGGCCGCACCAGCTACTGATGACTCATCCATATCGTTTGTAAAAATAACAATTACAACTTAGCAATCACTATACGATTATCGTTAACGTATTAAACGAATACTGTTCTTGTATACGAACGTATTGTACATATCATACACGCTCGTATAAAGTTTGAATATTCAACTAGTATACGACCGTATATATAATATACGATCGTATACAGTTTGAATATTCAAACATTATACGAGCGTATATAATGTATACGATCGTATAACCTTTGAATATTCAAGTGTATACGATCGTATATAGTGTATACGATCGTATAACCTTAGAATATTCAAGCGTATACGATCGTATAAATTGTATACGACCATATACACTTGAATAATCAGTTACAATTTTCTGTTTCAATTTTTTTTTCAAATTAAATTATACAATCGTAATCGTTACGCCTATCTACGCTTTACTATACAAGACCATAATCTAACATGTTACGGAATTTGAAAGTTTACTATACGAAAACGTACCGTATAGGAAGAACGAGAAGAAAACACCAAAAACGCCGAAGAACGCTATCCAAGAACGATCCGAGAGAAAACCAAGAGAATTTTTGGTGGAATGTTGAGGCCGTATGGTGGAAATGGGGTCGTATAAAACTTATACGATCTTTTTTCCTTTGTATACGGGCCGTATAAAAGTATACGACCCGTATACAGTAATTTAATTTTTTAATTCAGTCGTATACTTAATATATGATCAGGGTATACGAGGCGTATACTTTTATACGGCCCGTATACAATTAAGTATTTTTTTTATTTTTTTTCAATTACTATATGCGGAACTGACGAAGATACGGTCGGTATGCGTTAACGTTGATTCGTTTAAACGTTTTTTCAAGTTCAATTTCAACAAGTTGCCAAAACATTTATATAACGTGTATGTTTATCATTACAAATTGTCAAAACATGCAAATTGATTCGTTTAAACGTTTTTTAAAGTTCAATTTCAACAAGTTGCCAAAACATTTATATAACGTGTATGTTGATCATTACAAATTGTCAAAACATGCAAATAACATTTTATATTCATAGGGCACCTAAATCCACGTAATCCCTGGTCCTGTATTCATCAACGATCGTATTATATTGGTCAATATGTTCCTTGTAATAGTGATACCAACTTTCTGCTGGCGTATTCCGTGTCGGTTGTCGCCAGTATCCTGATGGGGTTGGCATTGGATATTCCCCTTCTAATCTGACGTGAATAAAATGGTTCCTGTGTACATGTACAAGCGCGACTGTTCGATGCGGAATACTTTCTTCGGCTGTTCTGAACATGGGAAAAAATGAAGCACAACCAAGGTCACTTAATAAGAGACAAATGACATTCCACCGGTTTGCTATCAGAAGCCCCGTGAATGGAATTTGTAGCCACTTATGTTCAGGTGCTCCGTCTATACGGTTAGACCAAACTAATGACTCCAGAACTTGTTGATACTGAGGTCCATTTATCTTTTTCCATAATTCGTGGAACCGGTTGCACTCATCATGAAGCTGCTCCCGTATGAACGGCCACTGATACTCTTTAAGCGATAAGCCGACCGCTATAGATAAAAACCCACAATTACCATCACCCTGCACATTTTGTATGTGACTGAGGTGTGGATAGAAGCAAGGTGGAATGAACTTTTTGAAGTGCATGAACATATTCACTTGTCCGACAGGCAGCAAAGGTAAGTCTGGTTGCTCTTCCTTTGATTTTGCGACCTTCTTTTTCGTTTTCGAATTCTTAGCGCCTTTCGCAATCTCGCCGAAGAACATAGGTGTTTCAGCACAATAACTTTGTGACTCGATAAACGAGCTGTGCCTGGTAGGTTCGATCTTTGACTCTTGTGTGCCAAACCCATCGGGTGAATCACTATACTGGTCCTGCGTTGTAAAAAAGTTGTGTCTTGAAGGCTCCGTAAACGAATCATCCTTCCTTTGTTGCTGAGCTTTTAAAGTTGGACGACCCCGTGTGTTTTTTTTGCACAACTAGTTGTTTGAGCCTCGTCTTATTGAGTTGTACCAACTCCTTCATCTTTTGAATCAGGTTTTTCTTGAGTTCTCTCGGCTGAGCACTTAAATGTTGTTTGAGAAGCGCAATTTCGTCGTCTAAGTCGAAAGAGTCCACCTCGCTCGGTTCCACTATGGAGTCCAAATTTAACTTTCTCCAAAAAGGGTCTATCAACTCCAACGGGATCATTTAACCTAAGAAACATATCAACAAACAACATAAAACGTCAATAAGATTTTGTGTGATGAAAGGCTATAATTATAAAATGTGGTTGGTGGAATAATGTATTACCATTCGTTTTATACGGTTCCAACCGACACGTACACGACAACCCACAGCTTGTATACAAACGGCATGCGCATGTACCGTTATATAACTTTAATTTTTCTATTTCATTTACTTCGTCTGATATCAACTCTAGGCAGGCATGTGAAACCTTCTTTAGTAGGAGATTAAATATTGGTTTGTTATGATGACCCAATGTTCGGCTCCTGCTTGTTTCAATGTTGCCTTTGATTTCTGTCACCTGGTTTCTTATGAGCTTATCGATAAGTGGTACCACTTTCTCCAAGGTGTAATTAGAGTCGCCTAGGTACTGCTTCAAAAGGGAATGTTGACCCTCTGCCCTGTTCGTTGTACGTTGACCGAAGTTCAGATGTTGGTCGCTCCAGAACGAAACAAACCGGTCTCTATATGGTTGTAACCAGATTGAATCCAAATAGTTCATAATCTTTGTAATCAAAGTCAAGTACAGTTAAGACAAGTCAAATAAATACGATTATTAAACAAAAATTATATAAAACTTACCGTCGGTTTTTTTGCGTGGCAACTTTGATCGTATTCGCTCGTACCAGTAGTTGTAGTCAAGATCGGTCGTTGAGTTAATTAGCTCGCCCCACTTGTAAAGAAACCTGTCCCATTTATCCTCTGTTTTAAAGCTTTGCCTGCAATGTTTGAAGATGTTTTGCTGTATGTGCCACCTACATAATGAATGTCTAGCCCTGGGAAACACGGTTGCACATGCGTTCATTAGGGCGCGATCTCTATCCGTTACTATTACACGGGGCTCCATAACACTGTCTAATGAGTGTTTCAACCTCTGTAGAACCCATGTGAAGTTTTCCTGTTTCTCGTTGCTTACGAACGCATGAGCAATGCAAAACGACATCAACGTGGATGTAACACCGATAATCTGGACTAGCGGCATTTTGTACTGATTCGTCTTGTAGGTGGCGTCTATAAGCAACACATGCGGGAAGGCGCGCCACAACATGTTCGACTCCGGGTGGATGAAGAAAACATCCTCGACCCGTTCGCCGTTTTGAGATGTTCTATGGTAAAAAACAAACCCAACCTTCTCCAACCGGTCGAAAAGTATCTGCATTGGAGTCTCGCCGACTTGTTCCATTCGACCCAATTTGGCTCGAGCGTTGTATATGGTGTTTCTTGTTGAGACATTATGGGGGTTCTGTTCTTTAATGGCAGCAAGAATGTCTCGTGGTTTTATGTTCTGATGCGTCATTTGCTCCACCGTCCTCTCTTCCGATAGAGCCAGCCTCATTAGGGACGGATGACCCTCTGGATACAGAAATGGTTCGTGGTTATGTTTAGCTTCCTCAACCCTTAGATCCCAGTAACCTAACCTCTTTCTTTATGTCCCGACCAGTTGGAACTTGCAACCGGTTTTTCTAGTCCCGCTGCGTCTGACCGTGGCTGTTGATTTGTACTTGCCGACACAATCGCACGTAAGCCAAATTTTTACCGGCTGACCGCTATGGGGTTTATCGTAGATGGTGCGTTTGGTGACGAGGGCGTAGCCATTTACGCGTCCGACGTCTCTACACCACTCTACCAATTCATCCATGCTAGCGAATTTCAAACGGAAACATTTATATGTGTCAATTAATGATTAACTCAAATGATTAACCCAACGGTTTAGTTTTAGTATAAACGGGTTCGGGTCAGTTTCAGGTTGAACCTGCGAACCCGTTTGGGTTAACGGGCCGGGTTCGGGTCAACATGGTCGGGATGGCGGGTTGACCCGTTACACATTTATACTATATTGTATTTTTTTACAATATATATAAATTAAATGGGGTGCGTATTTTTATGCCATGAGTATAAGTTAAAAAGAGAAATTAACATAGATTTTATAACTTAAATATGATATTATTATATATATATTTGTGTTTTTTAAGTAAATTTTAACTTTAATATATTAATTTCAGAAAAAAATAAAAAAATTCGGGTTTAATGGGTAGTGTTCGGGTCAACCCATGAAACTTCGGGCCGTGTTCGGGTTCTTATGTATGATACGATTTTCGGGTTCGGGTCGGGTTCGGGTTTGTGTAAAATTTTCAGGTTCAGGTCGGGTTGAACCCACCAACCCGCGAACACGACCCGTTGAGCAACCCTAATCTAAGATTTTAATAAAAACAAAATCAAACGTAAAAACACTAAAATAGTTAACGTACAAAAAATAAACGTATAATTACATATTATACCTCCTTGTTTTGAAACTCACTACGTTCCTGTTCAGCATCTGGACCCTCAGGCAGTCCACAACTTATGGGAGGAGAATGAGAACTATCAGTAAGCGGTCCAACACTAACAGGAGGGGCTTCAAAATTAACCGGGTGTTGCGATGGATAATAACCAGCATAATTAGGCTGAATGGCATCCAAACCCCAAGTATCCTGACCTAAATCAGACACAAGAATGGGATCGAACGGAGCATTTAGATCAAACATGCCCGCTTTGTTATCTTCATTGTTATCATAACTCCCCTGATTCGCCTCGTTACTAAACACATTAAAAAAGTCACACCAACCCGACATTATAGCGTAAATAATTTGAATACAGAGAAAAATAGAAGAAACGAATAGAAGTTGAATGAAAATGAATGAAATTAGTGTCGTTTATCTAGAGAATTTTACGGAATATTACATCGTTTCAAATGATTAACACGCGAATCGAGGAATCTAACGTCGAATCAAATAACTCGCACGAATATCGAGGAATCTAACGTCTAATCACATAACTCGCACGAGATTCGAGGAATATAACATCGAATCGGAGAATCTTACGTCTAATCACACGTGAATCGAGTAATAATACGTCGCGTCAAATAGTAATAAAACAATAAAAAAACAAAAATCATTGTATACGGGTCGTATAGATATATACGAGCCGTATAACATCGTCGCATAATATATATACGACCACAGTATCATCTTATTCTAACATGGTTGATACGGGCCGTATAAGGTTATACGGCCCGTATAACCTTATACGGCCCGTATCAACCATGTTAGAATAAGATGATACCATGTGGATTTATTAGGACCCTAAGATAATTATTGATAATCTCAGATTTATACTCGAATGTAAATTCATGTCACATACCCGGCTAATTATTGTAAATACCCATCAGCATTGACGGATGCATTCAAGAGGTAGAGGGTGGGCCTAGACCCACCATCCATTCAGTCTCCAGCCCACTTAGCTTTAGTTTTTTAATACAAAAGTTTATGGATTTTAAACTTTATTGGGCCAATATTCAATGGATTATTTTTACATTTTTTTATCTGAACGTTCTATGTACAACAAAAAAAAAAAAAAAAAAAAAAGCAAAACGGTTGCTAATCAATATTTTTAAAAAGAAAAGAATCACCTTCAAGTGAAATTTATGATATATTAAGGGAATAGGTTTACACTATCATTAAGTGGATAAATATGACTTAGTTTTACCCGACTTATTTTGATCCGTCTTGTTTTAACCCGACCACCTTGTGCCCCCCGTCAAAAAAATTTATAGATTCACCACTGCCCGTCAGGTATTGGGCATACTTGTAGGTATCAAGTTTACCCTGTTAGTTTGTTAAAAAAGCCATACCCGCTAGGATTTCTAAATACATTTTTTTCTTACCATTCTATTTTTATATAATTTATAATTTTAATTTTAAAAGCTACAATAAATTATTATACACATACTGTTATTGCTATAAAAAATTATAATAACTAAAACATATACAATTTATGATAATATAAGTTCCAAAAGACAAGTTAACACTTCACGTTATAAAAACTAAATAATATTATTAAATATTTATTCTAAAAGAAAAGTTTATTTTTATATAATAAAACTAACAGTTACTATAGTATGGTTAAAGAACAATAAAATTATAAATGTTTGGGTATATGATTTGGATAGACAGGTGTATAATTTTGGTTAATCGGGTCATATATCATTCATTCCTAATCACATGCCTACAAAACTTTTAAATACTAATCCCATACCTGGATACCTGCCCGAATGTTTTGAATTTTAAGTTTTTCTATTAGTTCGGGTTCGATTGTCATCCATAAAGCAAGGTTAAAAGTAACTTTCTTGAAAGTGTTATTTTCTTATACACAAATATGCTAACCAAGCCAAGATTTTCACTTATGAGCCCATACGAATCAAGCCCAAACCAGAGATTTTTGGACTTGGCAAGCCTAAAACCAAGCCCAACCAAAAATACATTTCACTTAATTGATTTATTAAGTTTTATTTTATTTATACAATTAAATCAACTTGTGCACAAAAAGTGGGTTGCCAATGGAATAGATCTAAAAATAAACCTTAACAAAAGTGGCCACATGATGATTAGCAACCGTATATTTTCAATTAGCAAAACTGATTTCTATCTTCTGGAGATGGAGAATTTGACACTTTTTCAACATTGAAACCCGAAATTAACATCCCTTCACGTTGTTCTTCCTTTCAATTCCTTTTCCTTACTTCATTCATTGTGAATATACAATATATATATGATCTTGCATCTATTGCTTATGAATGAATATCGGTGACATATATGTAATGGCGCCTGAAGATGGCGTGGATGACACAGAACTTATAAAAAAAAAGAAACACAAAGCCAAACATAAACATAAAAAGAAAAAGGGTAAGAATAAAGCAGAAGATCACGGAAGCGAGCACGCACCACCACCATCAATCCCCGGTGTCCGTCTTAGTTTGAAGCGAGTCGGGTTTCTTTTGTCTGTGTATCTAGCTTTAGGCACCGTTTGTTTTACTCTTATTCAAGATCAAATCACTGGAAAGAAAACAGATATTGGAGTCCTAGATTCCATGTATTTCTGTGTTGCTACAATGACAACCGTAGGATACGGAGATCTTGTCCCAGAAACCAATTTCGCCAAAGCTATGGCATGTGTTTTCGTGTTTATGGGCATGTTTCTTGGCGGTTTTGCGCTTAGTAAAGCTGCTGATTATATAGTTGAAAAGGAGGTAAACATGTTTGTAAAAGCTATGCAAATTAATGAGGCATTTGATCCCATCCAGATGCTGAGTGATGCCGCTGAAGAATCGGATAAGCTCAAGTATAAGTTTCTTATCGCGCTTATACTTATCGTCGTGCATGTAATTGTTGGAATCATCGTGTTGATTCTAGTTGAAGACATGAGTGTCATTGATGCTTATTATTGTGTTTGTTCCACCATAACCACCCTTGGTTACGGAGACAAGAGCTTTACGACCACTGGGGGACGAGTGTTTGCTGTGTTTTGGATCTTGACTGGTACGATCTCGTTAGCGCAACTGTTTATGTACTTGGTTGAATTATGGACCGAAAGTAGACAAAGACAGCTTGTGGATTGGGTGCTTCATAGGAAAATGACAGTTCAAGATATTGAGAATGCTGATCTTGATAATGATAATAGTGTCAGGTCAGATGCAATTATTATTACTATTATTTTTAGTTATGTTAATAACAACTATGAAACTGTTATATGTTATGATTTTTGTTATGCAGTCCTGCAGAATACGTGGTGTTTAAGCTAAAAGAGATGGGGTTGGTAAACGAACAACTTATCATGAATGTGATGGAAGGATTCAAGACTTTGGATGTCGATAACTCGGGAACATTGACAGCGAACGATTTAGGAAATTTAACCAAGTTGATGTCACGACGTTAGAAGTACATAATCTGTAAATGTGCTTATCACTTTTCTGCATACACCTTCAATTTTTTTCTGCATGAACAACGTTTCTGCTCATTACGTTCACAATTTGTAAATGAAACTTCAAATGATAACAAACATATTACAAGTTGATATATATAGGAGAAAACTTCAAATGTTTTAGTTAATTGAGTTTGAAATTCGAAATCACTATGCATTTTAAATGAGTAAAAAGAGTTACATTTATTAGATATTGTAAACTAAACTTTATTAGAGGACCCGGGGTGGAATCACTCACAAACAATTCCATCACTCACAACATCCAATCAGGTTCCGCCATGTCATCAACCATTATTTCATCACTCACAACCTTTTTTAGTGGAAATACCCATCACTCACCACACCCAACAATAAACCCCACACCCCCTCACAATCAATTATCACGAAAACCCAATAACGCGTCAAGTTTTTGACGGAATCTAACTTCAACGCGTGAAGAAAATGGCCGGCGGTGGAAGTTTGGTATTTATGACGCGTGAAGTTTGTTTATAACGTGCAAAACTTCGACCGCCCCGGGTCCTCTTATTAGTTGTAATTATTACGAGTTGAGGTTAGACCGCGCATTGCGACGGGATGTTTTAATAATGTTGCATTTGAAGTAGAACGTGACCGATGTCGGTTCAATTCTGATTTACGAAAAGGTTGGTGTAAATTGTGATTCGCTTTGATCTTTGTGTGATATACCGAATCTGATACTGGCTACGGTTTTAGGGTTTGTAATTATGAGAGTTTAAAATGTAAGAAAAAATAATATAGTGTAATGATGATAGAACTTATATGAATTATTGATAAATTGTATTTTACATAATAAGTTGTATTTTATATAATGTACAACGTATTATGGTATTATTTTGTTGATTAATTACGTAAATTTTAAGTGTTTCAAAATTGATATACATACATATGGTATTATTTTTTATCACTAAATAAACATTGTATATGTTTTATACACATATTAGGTTATCACAACTTCATAGATTGTAAAAAATTAATTTAAATTAATTATAAGTGTGCAAAATAAATACAAACAATGTAACATATTACATTAATACATGAATAAAATAATTACAGAATCCACAATTGCAAGAAAGACCCATATGAGCAGGCTATAAAATATTGTAAAGCTGACAAAAATAAATTTTCTTATCATCCAAAAAAAAGTTTACATACTAAGAATGGATGTTTAAAATTATAAGGCTGGAGGGTGTGGGGGCGCCACTCTCGCCACCTCAGCCACTATAGCGCCCATATGGGCTCCATCACCACACCCTCCAAGTGAAGAGAGGGACGCCATACCTTCATCGCCACCATGGTAACGCCAAACTTGAAGGTTTCAGGTGGGGCCCACAACATGTCAACCAATCAATTTTTTTTTAATTTTGTTTAATAGGGGGTTCCATCCACACCCTGCAAATTAAAGGGGGGCTCCATGGCTGACGTGGATCCTACGTGGCCTGATAAAGCCCCTAAGAGGCTCCAACCACACCCTCCAGCCTAAGTATATATAATACAAACTTGGGTATCAATTGTTGCCTAATTTCAGCTATGGGTTGAAAACTAGGGTCTATCAACCACCATCTTATGATGTCAAAAACATGTCTTAAATGGGTTGGTTCTGATACAAAGCATATTTATCCTAAAAATCGTAAGAACAGATCATAGTACTTAAAAAAAGTTAAATTAGCACATACTAAAACAATACATACATAAAAGTAGCACTTTTGAATTATATTAGCACATGAAAATTAATCAAGATAATTGATTTTTGCACATATGTAAAATGATATCAACATTTTTCTTTATCAGCATATTGAAAACAAAAGGGAGATCCAAATAAAGAAATAATTGCTTGTTAGCATAATTATAAGGAATTCAAGAAAATTGATACTAGGTGTAGGACCCGTGTGACCACACGGGTAGGTTTAGTAATGATCGAAATCAAATACTAAAAAACTGATTATAATATATCATTTAAATTGTTTGTGTTTAGTTACATATCTTTATAAAACAGTATGTTAAAGACAGTTTAATTGAAAATTGATTATAAAAAATGACTATGCATTGATCTTGCTTTCACAAGGTCTTCTGAACCATGTCTTCCCCTCCTTCTCATCATCTAATAAATCCCGGATGGGAAGATAAACAGCTTGATTGTAAAGCTCTAGAAGACCTTAGAGTATAACCTTCACATAATGCAGCTGTACAGTTAAGATCAATGCCTTCCTTGTTGATCAGTTCTGTTTATACATAATGGAAAACATATAAATAACATACCTGATTGCATCAGCATAGGTCAGCAGAGAATCCAGATGGAGACGCAGCAACAGTGTTTGACATGATTGTCAGCTTGATCTGGTTCCTCCATAGGGTGCAATCTAATGATGGTGATGATGAGAAACCGACAAGGGAATCGGTTATGGAGAGGAGGTCGATTGATGTTATGAGAGTAATTAGGTTATGTGTCTAACCCTAGAACCTCTACATAAGTCTCCTTATATATGCACCCAGGAGGAAACCCTAATTAGTTAATAAGGGTAATTAGGCCCATCAACAATTACCAACTAATTATTAAATAGGATTGTTATATATTTTGATCCATATAATGTAAATGATTATAATGGCTACTAGATTTAATATAAAATAAATATATTTAATCTTACATTCTCCCACTTAGCCGAGTAATCATTTACTATGAGTATTAGATAAGCCTGATCAGGAGTTAACACTCATTTTAGCCTTAAACAAGTACTATAGCAGAGAAATACAGCCGTTGAATCATTATGCGACTCAGGACCCCCATTAATCATACTATAGCCTTAATTTAAAACCTAATCGTTATGATCAAAATACGCATAAGCCCTTTGTTTGATTTGTAACTTTATTTGTCTATATGCCATTATGTCGACTTGACATATTCTTAGAGACGTACAAAATCAAACTGATGAGGAAAATTAACTAATACTTAGTCATTCATAGTACGATATGCAATTGCGCATGGCCATTAATTAATACCCGTCTATGAGCTCTCTTAATAAGACTTATGGGTAATAGCCCTTCAGTTATAGGATCCTTAAGCATATCATGAATGTATTCGATACAAAACTTAGTTTCCTCAATTCGTTCATAAACGAATAATTAATTGCGTATCGAAAATTAATGCAACACCTCTTGAACTGTTACTGTTCAAGGAGTCATGGTAGCTGACTTTATCACACTAAGTCTTCAAAACGTTAATTATATGGAGTTAATAAACTTATGAGTCCACTAATAAATTTCCAACAACATTTAGTGACTATATTATGTCGTTATGACTTAGGTTGTTGATATCAGTGCATTATGACTCCTCCATGAAATAGGTTTTGTCTGTTGACATAAAGATATACCCGAAATTACATTTTGTCATCTTTGAACATTACAAAGTTAAAGTAATAAACCGGTTTTAATTCTCACTTCTTCTTCAAATTATAGCTTCTCGTTTCTTTTAAAGATATTGTAATACTCCATTAGATGCTTCACATTAATCTAGACATATCTAGTGTGTTGCAATGTGAGTAATATCTAAACGAGTATAGACTTAAACTTACATAAGGCTTCCAATTAATGAAGCGTAAGAAAAAATCTCATCTATTATCCTCTAAAGGAAATCAGTATTGATTGTTACATATGTAAGGACCCATTTAATGTTAAACTTATGGAACGGAACTAATATCCCATTGGGTCTATCTCAGTATGTTATGATATCAATCACGTAAGAGATATCTCTGAAATTTATTATATCAAAGTTTGTGTTAACAATGCTTTGACTTATGTAACATATACTTGTCAAAAGAATGTCATCTATATAGACAAGTTTATTTTAGTTGCTCCCACTCATCTTGAGGTAGGTACATTAATCCACTTGATTCTTGATGAAAATAATTACGTTAGCTTTTCATCACATTATGATGTTTGCATTAACCCATACATGGATTTTATTGGCTTACAAATAAAGTGTTCTTTAACCTTCAGTTTAGAACTTTCAGGTTGTTTTATGAACATGTAAATGTGTCAGCCAGTTTGTTAGGGAAAATTGTTTTTAATGTACATCTAATGTAGCCTTAAACTATTATAAGCTACTAGAACAGTGATGATCCTCAAAGAAATCTTTGATAATTTATCTCTTTCTAAGTATAACCTTTGACAATCAATCATGTTTCTTAGTGTCTTAACGTTTGTATCAGGATTTGGTTTAGTTATGAACACTCTTAGGTAATTCAATCAAATCCCAAACGTTATACGAACACATAAAATCAGTTTTACTAGAAAACTGTTTTATTCCATTATTCCATTTAGAAGATTGATTGACACTAATGGCATAATTTGAAGAGATAGGATCGGTAAACTTTTCCAAAGTCCATTTCAACTTCATTAGGGAGGTTATGTAATCATCAAAGTTAGTAGGTTTTTAAACTTAGATGACCTCCTGAGTTGATTATTGGGTTCATTAGAAGTTTCAGTTTTATGGATTAGCTCTTGGTTAGGTTGCTATCATTTTCATTCTAAGTTTGTAAGAGTTGGTGCAGTATGGTGTACAAGAGGTGTAATCGGAGTTAAATTTGGAGTGAAATTTAATGACACTCTTCCCCCCGCCTCTTGTATTCCTTGCAAGTCATAATAAGGACTTTGATTGCTCCCACTGACCTTAGAAAACTTTAGGAACTCAGCATGCTTAGGGTCAATATGTAACGACCAACAAATTCTAATAGAGAAATAAGTTAATGACGTTAGTCGTAATTTCTCTTATTGAGGATTATGCTAGTTTTAGGTAAGGAATCTAAGTGTGCCCACAATTAAGCAACAATGAAACTTTTGTAAGAGTAGCATTAGATTTTAAGGAGACAAGTTATGATAGAACAATGTCGTGATGGAGCGGTGTCTTGTACAAGAGGTGCAAATTTAGGTAATGTAAAATTTTCACTCCCCCACTTCTTGCAACTATTGCAAGTTATTATTAAGACACTTAATGCTCCCACTGATCTTTAATATCTCTAGAAATGCTACAAGAGAAGTTTCAATGAGGTACGTGACGTGGGAACCTATCATATATACGTTAGACTTTATTTGATTTCTTTAATGTCCAGATATCATAAGAAACTTTAGGGACATATTTAATAGAAATCTTATTAAGTACATACATGAATAGATTTCTTCTAAGAACGTGGGCCATATGTGACAAAATTTAGATACAAATCTTTTAATTGATAAATGAATTATGTCTGAATATTCCATTTGGAATAAGTTCCACGAATGTCAATGAATGACTTATGATGGAGCCATACTTATTCCTTAAGCCAAGTAATATTTAGGGCTGTAACGTCATGATTTAAATTCACTTAGAATGAGATTAGATGAAAAAATCATCCTCATAACCATGTCATGATTTCTCATGAATTTTGGTTGTAATGGATGAAATTTATAAGTCTCATTTTCCTTTTGTCAAATTCTCATTTACATGATGAAAAAAGTTGTGAAAAATGTAATGTATCATCTAGTTTTATCTTAGTAATGTTTCAATCCAGATATTTAGAACAAATAAAATGAGAGTTTAAGGTAAGTATGACTTTATGTTGACTATGTAAACCTCACAACCTTCGTAACATTGTTTAATTATGATACCATATTCTGACTAATCTTCAGAATATATATAAGGTATCGAAAAACGTTGTTAGAAGACTGCTTATTATGGTTCTTATAGTCTTAACATTTAATTTTGTCACTAACTCTCATGTTAGTTATTTGTCGAGTTCTGGTAAAGAAACATATGGAACTAGAGTCAACTAATCATGTGTTAATAGGAATATTAAAGAATTATCAGACTTAAATATCATTAGTAAGTGACTATCTAATTAATTTATCCAACTGTTCTCTAGAATAATGGATAGTCTCGTTGCTTATGTCTAGTCTAATGACATAATTATGCAGTGAGATTTTCCCTTGAAGAACCTTAAAGTTGGAATTAGCACTTGTAATTTGTCTATGGACCTTTAGAACAATCCTCTTTTAAAGTTTTAAATGGTTCTAAGGTGAGTAACAACTTATTTTCCAGCTTCAAACATTTATTTCTTTGTACATATGTTGCTTATCAACACACTCATTATACTTTGGTACTTTTGAGTGTTATAGTTGATTTATAAGGCATCAAATTGTACAAGTGAAAATCTTAGTATGTAATGTACTGGAAAAATGTACTTATTTCCATGCGTAAGCCCTTTACTTTATGAGTCATGGTATTGTACATTATTATGTATTCACATATACCACTTAGCTTATAGTTTAGAATTTTAAATGAAGGCATGCATCTTAGGAGTTCTTGTGATTATTCCATAATTATAGATTAGTCTTAGGAAAGACTTAATCTGGAATAACCTTAGTGATAGCAATTATGTTAGAGAGTTCTTGATTATCATAAGAGACATCATGTTCGATTTATCCTATTCATCATGCTCTAATTTTCTTCTGTAGTACTTATATCAGAAGAGAGCAATAGGATTATCGTGTCTTAAGAGATAATCAAGGATTTAATTTAAGGGCTAATTCTTATAGAAACTTTAAATAAAGCAAAACATTTTAGATTTAGGAATTAGAGTGGATGAGATATAGACTTATAGAAGAAAATTATAGTGAGTAAAATTATGGGTACTAAGAATAAGGCAGACGAAATGATCATAAAAATTAATTAAGGATCATTAATATAAGGATCATTATGTGAAGAGGTTGTGATATGTCTATTACTAACATCAAAATAATAGACTATTTAAAGTTCTACTTAAACGAAGACAAATCAGCTTTGGCCAGAAGTGTAATCATTTAAGCATGTGTGCAAAGTGGTTGTAACAAATCAGCTTTGGCCAGAAATTGAGACAATCACTTTAGTTATGCACTTGTTAAGTATGCCATCTATGAAGGAATTAAATCAGCTTTGGCCAGATATTAAGACATTCATGTTTATGATGCACATTTAACATAGCTTTCGTAATACTTGAACGATAAGTAGATGTATCAAATCAGCTTTGGCCAGAAATGATACATCAGAAGCTCATTCAAGTAAAGCCATTTTGGTTTTGTAAAACATTATTTGATCCTTATTAATTAACTAACTAATTACAAAAACCAATCATCTAATAGCAAACCACCTGTTAGCGCGGATCGAACTTCGCGGTGAGTTCGCTGGGGTTTGCAGGGGGACAGCGTGCCCCTTGCACGGGGTTCGGGGCGGAGTCCCGAGCTAAATTTTAGTTCATATTAACTGCTTAATAAAGTAATAGGATTTCGAATAAGTCTTGAAATCTTATGAACACTCAAGATTTTGGATGATCTCAGATGATTTCGGATGTGTCCAAGACGCATGATTTCGGATGAATTATGTCTTGGATTCATCCGAAATGGTGATGCTTAGTCCGAAATGATCCGTGACACTAAGTCCGAGATGGTCCGAAATGATCAGGCAGTTATTGATCCGTGATGGACGAACAGATGTTCATCCGGAATGGTCATCCGGAATGTTCATCCGAAATGATCAGACAATTATTGATCCGTGATGGACGAACAGATGTTCATCCGGAATGGTCATCCGGAATGTTCATCCGAAATGTATTCCTCAAGCCACAAATCCTTAATTTAAGCAGTTAATTACTGATAAGATTTAAATCCGAAATCTTAGGGATTATGGGATTAAGTTTCCTGTTTAAATATTAATTATATTTATCTGTTTATTTCGAAAATTATATCCATTAATAATAATAACAGATTTCGAAAAAACTTAAGTAGATAAAATTGATCAAACAGGAACAAAAACACCCAATAATCCGAATTCATTCCAAAACTAAGGGAATTTTTGAATTTTCTGATGAACAAGTGATGAACCCTAAAATAAACATTCAAACATTCATCCGAAATCTGGAAATTTTATAACACATTTTAAGCATATCGATTTCGGAACATTAAAAATTTAATGAAATTTCATCCGTAATGATGAAACCCCAGATCCGTAATGATCCGAAATGATCCGTAATGATCAGAGATGATCCGTAATGATCCGAGATGCATTCGAGATGATGCAACACAGATCCGTAATAATCTGAAATCATCCGTAATGAGGATTTCGGATGGCAAAAACGGAATTTTTATTAAGGTTTTCAAAACTGTTTTCCAGTTTTATTCCAGATTTATGGATACAAAACAGAACCGACTAATCAACATATGCTCTGATACCACATGTTGATCAGTTCTGTTTATACATAATGGAAAACATATAAATAACATACCTGATTGCATCAGCATAGGTCAGCAGAGAATCCAGATGGAGACGCAGCAACAGTGTATGACATGATTGTCAGCTTGATCTGGTTCCTCCATAGGGTGCAATCTAATGATGGTGATGATGAGAAACCGACAAGGGAATCGGTTATGGAGAGGAGGTCGATTGATGTTATGAGAGTAATTAGGTTATGTGTCTAACCCTAGAACCTCTACATAAGTCTCCTTATATATGCACCCAGGAGGAAACCCTAATTAGTTAATAAGGGTAATTAAGCCTATCAACAATTACCAACTAATTATTAAATAGGATTGTTATATATTTTGATCCATATAATGTAAATGATTATAATGGCTACTAGATTAAATATAAAATAAATATATTTAATCTTACATTCCTCTAATCTCTTGACTTTTAATCACCTTAAAAATGCTAACGCTTTCTTTCCGGTTAGGTAATCTATCTCAAATGGTTGTGGAAGTCGACTAAATATTGCTTTTTCAAGCTCTGAAGGACGATTAGTTGCACAAAAAATCATCACTCTAGCATTCTCTACATAAACCAAAAATCCCAGATTTAACCAAAAAGCTCAAGAAGTTACTAAATGTGAAAGACAAACCTTTGGCGTAGGAATCAACTTATTAATTAACCGGATGATTTTCAACCTTTTCAAATTAAGTTTTTATGTTTTAAATAATTCCAACACAATCAAAGCAATCTTAGCCGATTTTACTTGTAAAAACACTCTGCTCGTGTGCATAATCGTCGTATCTTGGTAACACGTTCTCTCCTGCCAGTGCCAGGGCCACCTTTCATAATGATCGAAATCAAATATTAAAAAATAGATTATAATACATCATTTAAATTGTTTGTGTTTAGTTACATAAATGATCAGAAGATCAAAGGGTAAAAGGGAGGTTATTATAAGAAACCCTCACTCTCAACAGAGTCTCATTCACTTGATCAAAACACAATATACCAAACGCCTCAGATTTGTTATCGCAAGTTGTTGTCGAAAACCGCAATGCCTGCAATCAATGTTTCATGTGTCAAATACATACATACTGAATTGCCTTACATAATGAAAGGGTGTAAACTCCCTCAAAGACTTAACAACACGCTTCTAACAAACTCTAAAAATTATAAAAAAGAAAAAAAAACTAATGAATAATCAAGACATCATGTTTCGAATATAAGATTAACTTCTAACGCTGTGTGACATTCCATTCCTACCTGTTTTCAAACCACTGTTTTAACCAAACAGTGGTTTCAAACATCTGTTTTCTCCACAAACCACTGTTTTAACCAAACAGTGGTTTCAAGCCACCGTTTTAACCCAACAGTGGTTTCGACCACTGTTTTCTCCACAAAACACTTTTTAACATTCAAAGAATTAAGAGAAAATCATGAAAGTGGCCAAAATTCAAAGAATTATTAAGCTATGTAACATGATTTCTATTGGGAAGTGACCAAAATAATAATCAAGATAAAAATGTCAAGATTTTATTAAGAGAAATTCATGAAAGTGGCAGCTAAATAATTAGTAAAGCATCAGCTCGAAAAGTGGCTTCAAACACTGTTTTAACCCAACAGTGGTTTCAAACAATGTTTTGAACCCACTTTTGGGTTAAAACAGTGTCTGAAGCCAAAAGAGGTTTCAAAACACTGTTTTAACAACACTGTTTTAACCCAACAGTGGTTTCAAACACTGTTTTAACCCAAAAGTGATTTCAAAACACTGTTTTAGTTCAAAACAGTGGTTTCACTTTTTCTCGGGTTAAAACACTGTTTTAACCCAACAGTGTTTAAACATAATCTTTTTGATAAAAAAAACTTCGTCACCCATTAATCTTGCTTGTTCTGCAACGTCTGATGCGATTTTAGCAGCAGCTGCAGCCACTTTAGCAACAGAAGAAGCAGCTGCTATTGAGACAGCTGAAGACGCTAGCTTCGCGTCATCTTGCAACGTTTAGCGCATTCTCTCTGAAGATGCCACTCTCGGATTATTATCCGCCACAATCGCCAATGGGTTAGTGTCCCTAGGAATCTCTTCCTCCCTAATTCTCTCCAAGCTCACAATTGCATACATGAAGCGGCCATAGAGCTTTATTCCAGTTTTTATCTTTTTATGCTGGTGAATAACACAATCTTTAAGCCTATTTGCTTTAGAAAAACAAACAAAAATATGAAATAATGTCAGTTAATCTTTATAACAGATTTGTAGCTTGTTCAAAAAATGAAAATAAAAAAGAAACAAAATCAAAAAATATCTAACATTAAGAAAGGTTATTTAAAGTTTACATGTAGAACAGACTGGCTGGTAACATCCTATTTTGAACATACCGTCTCATGCAGAGGCTAAATCTCTGCACATACTTTCACAAATGTAGCCAAAAGATGCGCTGTTGCCATTTGTTTCAATAAAGAAACATATCTATGCATTCTTTGACTTCTTGACTTTTCATCATTGCCTCTAAAAAAACCGGAAAAAATCATAATATGTAAAAATACTTTATAGAAAAAAAGTTATTTGAAAATGAGCTGAAATGTGGTTACCGAATAGAAAAAAAGTCGGCTTTCTTTTTGGGAACTCAAAGGATTGCTTTGTCTAGTATGAGAATTACAGTCACTTAGCACAAAGATTACATCAACAAAGCTATTTTAAGGTAAAAGTGGCACCTTGACCGTACGAAGATGCATATGCTAGTCAATGAGCATATGAGCATTTGTAAGGGTAATACAATCAATTATTTGTTAAAGAACTTTCACCTTCTAATATATTTCCAAAAAGAAAATCAGCAAGTTGTCTTACTCTTCTATAATTATATTCAAAGGTTTTCTTTTCATAAAAATTGCAGCAATGTTCATATCTACACCCATCATCAACGGCCTTCAAACTAAACAATTGCAGCATATGATCAAGGAATTAAAAATAGTTTTGACAAATGAATAAATAACATTTAACATGGCACAAAGCTTTAAAATCCTACAACAGGCTAAAGAGTAAGAATCATGTTGGAATGCGACAACTTGCAATTTTGTAATCAACTTAAAACCAACAGTAGGTTCAATTAATTGTGTGTTCAATTAATTGTGTTATATTTACGACTCGTTACGGACTCGATTGCTTGATAAAATAAAAAAATATTATATATTTATAACTCGTTACGGACTCGACGCTAGTAACTGACTACGCTCGTTACGGATGACTCGAACGATAAAACAAAAATTTTATACATCATTATCGGACAACGCTTACGATTCAGGCGATAAAATAAAAATATTATATATTTACGACTCGTTACGGACTCGACGCTAGTTACGGACGACTCGGACAATAAATTAAAAATATTATATGTTTACGACTCTTTACGGAGTCAACGCGAGTTATAAGTATTTCAATTGGAGGTAGCTATTTTGACCCGCTTATGTGTAAATGGACAGGTTACTAAAACCATAGATATATTTATGACTCGTTACGGACTCGACGCGAGTTATAAGTATTCCATGGGCTTTTTAGGATTGGATTATAATCATCATTATCATTTCAATATGTAAAAAAAAAACTAAAATTTTGTCTGGGCTGGTTTAGGCTCGCAAGCCTAAATGAGTTTCAGGCTCGAGCTCGGGCTCGATAACTAAACAAACTATATTTTAGGCTCGAGCTCGGGCTTGGCCCATTAGAGCTCTTAACCGAGCCGATCTCGAGTAGCTCTCGAGCCTCTGGGCTTGTTTACACCCCTAAAGCACAATCAATTGGAAAATATTCAGTCGAAAAAAATATAAAGATGATGATACCTTGGATAGCCTCCATCCTGAGAGTTATGGGCAGATGAAGGTTAATTATGTCATTTGAACTCCATTGTTTTGTGACTGATAGGAAAGTACCTGCACGTAATCGACGTTATGAACTCTGCAATGGTGGCTTTAGATTTTTTAAATTTGTATCTTTTGATTCAAAGATTCATACCTGGAGCTGTTAGAGGGATAACTTGGCCGTTAAGTAACGCTTTTGCATTTGAGGTTGTCCAAAAATGGTATTCTAAACTTCAAGGTAGATGAAGCTCCTTGCTGTCAAGTATGGGCGAAAAACAATATTGTTACATTAATGATCTAACTCTTCAAATAAACCGATTAGGAGGTTATACACATTAGAAACGAACTTTGCGCAACTTCACTCGATTTCTCTAAAACTATCTTTTTGACTGATTTGAGATAAAAACATAAGCTTAATCGACCCATGCATAAGTAAATGGGCCAAAACTGACACCTTTGTGCATGCCCATAAAGTACAATGGTTTATATATGTGTTTCTCGAACTCAGATTTGCAGTTTTCGCACATAAATAAACAAAGATCAAACATATGTTACACATATATGTGATGGTATGCGTACCTTCTTTGAAGTGATCATCACCGTCATTCGAAGGTGTGGATCCCAAGACACCGCATGCTCGACTTTCTGAGCAAGAAAAACCTGCCCAGATTTCCAGTCAGCTGAGCTTGATATGTACTGAATTATGTAAAGCCCGTGACCGTTTCCTGCTTCTACGTTTCTTGCTTCTTCAAAGTAGATTGAATCGCCCAGTTTTGAAAACGATTCAATCCCTAAAAAAACCATTTTAAATATAAAAAAAACATAGATGTTACACCTTTATTTCATATGAGTGAGACCCACACATAAGAATGTTGATGCTAACTAACTATAATAACTAAGATTACAAACCTGTTCCGTAACAGCACCAGAAATCATTAAACTTTGAACCCCATTTATGAAACCCTTTAGCTTTTGATGATCCGGGAGCTAACAGGAGCATATATATCATAACTCCTGGTAACTAAAAAGGTGTATGTATAAAAATGATATTAAAAAAGGAAGACAATTTTTTACCAACAAACATGTCACACACACATATATACACAATTTTTCCAAATCAACCTACCGAGCAGAACGTAAATAATCAACAAAACACACCGATTCCAATTAAATATGGTTGTAAACTATCTACGTCATTGAAGACACAATCGCAATCACAATTCATAATCGCAAAATCTTATTCATGTATAATATGAGATTAATAAAATGATATTATCAATGAGAGATTTTGAGAGTACTTGAGTGAAGTGAAGGTATGATGATGTGTTCGCCGGAAGGTGTAGTGGTCGCCGACGACGGGAGTTTGGCTCTGTTCCCAAACATAAACAGCATAGCATCAATAACATTACTCTTCCCACTTCCATTAGACCCAACAACAGCTGAAAAACTCTGTACAATAACCCAATTCCAAATCAAATCAACAAATCCGATTCGAATAAGAAAACAATGAAATCAAAAAGAAAATTACATACCTTTCGTTCAAAATCGACTGGAAAATCAGTTCAAGATCATAAAATAAATGTGCTATTAAATCGATTGGAATGAATCAAGAACAAACCTAAAATCACAGCAACCGAACAAAAAATTGGGGAAAACCATGGATACATACTAATTAACTTCAAAATCTGCTAAAACTCCACTCCAATCAGTACACACTATACATAATCAGCACAATCGAGCACTGTGATTGACTCAATATAATCTACCTACAGAAACGCTGTAGATCTAATCAGCACAATCGAGCACTGTGATTGACTCAATTGAACAATCACGAATCCAAATCACAACAATCAAACAAAACATTGAGAAAAACCGTAAATACGTACCAATTGAGTTCAGAATCTGCTAAAATTGGACTGCAAACAGTACGAACTATACATATAAAACCCTAATGGAACTCGCTGCTTCAGATGCCGGATAAAGACTCTAGGTTTTCAGTTCGATTGAAGGTTGTTGAAGAAGATGAAGCCCTAAATACGATATACTCGAACATTTATCACAGAAAATACAAACAACAATAAAAAATATTAATGATCTAACCTTGATTTGCAGCGTTGATGAAAGGATCTGGGAGAAATCTTCTGAATCGCTTGGATCGCCTGGATGGCCAGAGAGAGAGAGAGAGTGGCGGATCTTTGATTTTCCCCATGTCTTTTTAAAATTCAATTTACCCCCCTTTAGTTATGTATAATCTATTATTTAGATTAATAGATTTTTATATTATATAGATAAATATGAATTATGACATCAGCAGTGACAAGTGGCATACCTTAATGGTTGACACATAGGCAGTTTTACATCAGCCTATATTCTCTTATTATAGATAGTATAGATGCTGGTGTGTGCTTTAGTGTTTTTTAGACAGTTTGGTTTAAAATGAAGTTACAATTACAACATTTTAAAATCTAAAAAAGAAACCATTTTACTCAAAATAAAAGACGCAAAAAGAGTTATAACCTGTGTGAACTTTGAAAAAAGTTGACTGAATTCTGTTTCGTCAACATCATAGTTGTAGAAATCATACAATACAGGTGTTAAAATAAGCTGGTGCAGAGCCTGTAGAGAGAAAAGAATGAAAGACACCGAGAAATTATGTAAACTGTCAATAAGAGCTTCTAATGACACAAAAACATGGTTAGTCTGTTTAAAAGAAGGCTCGGTTTTAGTTGCATAAATTAAAGTATATATTATACTATAATATGGAAGTAAATGAAGACGGACTCATAGAATGGCGATGAAGACCGAGAGAAAAATTCAAAAAAAAAAAAAAAGATTGAACTTAAATTGTTTATAGATAAATGCATGGAGAGATCCTTACATCGACTTCAGGAACTTTTATGCCAGTTTTGAGGGTAATCAGTTTAGTGAACACATTAAATTTTGGTTCAAGAACCTTTACAACTAGCCCTCCGTCAGTTCCAAATTCAAGATACCTAAAAGATGAAATCACTACTAATATAAGCTAAATTGCATAGATGATCCAAAAAATATAATATGCGATTAGAAGATCTATGTTTACTCCTATGTCTGTCGACTGATATATGCAGAAGCTAGCATAAACCAAATCAAGTAGGAAGTAGGAACTTGTAATATTAAGATTCATAGTGCAAGGCAGCATTCCGACGCTTTACATTTTTTATGTAAAGAAACTATTTTAAAATCTAAAAAAGAAACTATTTTACTCAAAATAAAAGACGCAAAAAGAGTTATAACCTGTGTGAACTTTGAAAAAAGTTGACTGAATTCTGTTTCGTCAACATCATAGTTGTAGAAATCATACAATACAGGTGTTAAAATAAGCTGGTGCAGAGCCTGTAGAGAGAAAAGAATGAAAGACACCGAGAAATTATGCGAACTGTCAATAAGAGCTTCTAATGACACAAAAACATGGTTACTTACCAGCAAAATGGCACCAAGATAGCTACCAAAGATGAAAGTAACGCCACCAAAGCATTGAAGGACAATCATTGCCACAACGACGTGTTTAGTCTGTTTAAAAGAAGGCTCGGTTTTAGTTGCATAAATTAAAGTATATATTATACTATAATATGGAAGTAAATGAAGACGGGCTCATAGAATGACGATGAAGACCGAGAGAAAAATTCAAAAAAAAAAGATTGAACTTAAATTGTTTATAGATAAATGCATGGAGAGATCCTTACATCGACTTCAGGAACTTTTATGCCAGTTTTGAGGGTAATCAGTTTAGTGAACACATTAAATTTTGGTTCAAGAACCTTTACAACTGGCCCTCCGTCAGTTCCAAATTCAAGATACCTAAAAGATGAAATCATTACTAATATCAGCTAAATTGCATAGATGATCCAAAAAATATAATATGCGATTAGAAGATCTATGTTTACTCCTCTGTCTGTCGACTGATATATGCAGAAGCTAGCATAAACCAAATCAAGTAGGAAGTAGGAACTTGTATTATTAAGATTCATAGTGCAAGGCAGCATTCCGACGCTTTACATTTTTTATGTAAAAAAACTATTTTAAAATCTAAAAAAGAAACTATTTTACTCAAAATAAAAGACGCAAAAAGAGTTATAACCTGTGTGAACTTTGAAAAAAGTTGACTGAATTCTGTTTCGTCAACATCATAGTTGTAGAAATCATACAATACAGGTGTTAAAATAAGCTGGTGCAGAGCCTGTAGAGAGAAAAGAATGAAAGACACTGAGAAATTATGTGAACTGTCAATAAGAGCTTCTAATGACACAAAAACATGGTTACTTACCAGCAAAATGGCACCAAGATAGCTACCAAAGATGAAAGCAACGCCACCAAAGCCTTGAAGGACAATCATTGCCACAACGACGTGTTTAGTCTGTTTAAAAGAAGGCTCGGTTTTAGTTGCATAAATTAAAGTATATATTATACTATAATATGGAAGTAAATGAAGACGAACTCATAGAATGACGATGAAGACCGAGTGAAAAATTCAAAAAAAAAAAAAGATTGAACTTAAATTGTTTATAGATAAATGCATGGAGAGATCCTTACATCGACTTTAGGAACTTTTATGCCAGTTTTGAGGGTAATCAGTTTAGTGAACACATTAAATTTTGGTTCAAGAACCTTTACAACTGGCCCTCCGTCAGTTCCAAATTCAAGATACCTAAAAGATGAAATCATTACTAATATCAGCTAAATTGCATAGATGATCCAAAAAATATAACATGCGATTAGAAGATCTATGTTTACTCCTCTGTCTGTCGACTGATATTTGCTGAAGCTAGCATAAACCAAATCAAGTAGGAAGTAGGAACTTGTATTATTAAGATTCATAGTGCAAGGCAGCATTCCGACGCTTTACATTTTTTATGTAAAGAAACTATTTTAAAATAAAAAAAAGAAACTATTTTACTCAAAATAAAAGACGCAAAAAGAGTTATAACCTGTGTGAACTTTGAAAAAAGTTGACTGAATTCTGTTTCGTCAACATCATAGTTGTAGAAATCATACAATACAGGTGTTAAAATAAGCTGGTGCAGAGCCTGTAGAGAGAAAAGAATGAAAGACACTGAGAAATTATGTGAACTGTCAATAAGAGCTTCTAATGACACAAAAACATGGTTACTTACCAGCAAAATGGCACCAAGATAGCTACCAAAGATGAAAGCAACGCCACCAAAGCCTTGAAGGACAATCATTGCCACAACGACGTGTTTAGTCTGTTTAAAAGAAGGCTCGGTTTTAGTTGCATAAATTAAAGTATATATTATACTATAATATGGAAGTAAATGAAGACGGACTCATAGAATGACGATGAAGACCGAGAGAAAAATTCAAAAAAAAAAGATTGAACTTAAATTGTTTATAGATAAATGCATGGAGAGATCCTTACATCGACTTTAGGAACTTTTATGCCAGTTTTGAGGGTAATCAGTTTAGTGAACACATTAAATTTTGGTTCAAGAACCTTTACAACTGGCCCTCCGTCAGTTCCAAATTCAAGATACCTAAAAGATGAAATCATTACTAATATCAGCTAAATTGCATAGATGATCCAAAAAATATAATATGCGATTAGAAGATCTATGTTTACTCCTCTGTCTGTCGACTGATATTTGCTGAAGCTAGCATAAACCAAATCAAGTAGGAAGTAGGAACTTGTATTATTAAGATTCATAGTGCAAGGCAGCATTCCGACGCTTTACATTTTTTATGTAAAGAAACTATTTTAAAATCTAAAAAAGAAACTATTTTACTCAAAATAAAAGACGCAAAAAGAGTTATAACCTGTGTGAACTTTGAAAAAAGTTGACTGAATTCTGTTTCGTCAACATCATAGTTGTAGAAATCATACAATACAGGTGTTAAATAAGCTGGTGCAGAGCCTGTAGAGAGAAAAGAATGAAAGACACTGAGAAATTATGTGAACTGTCAATAAGAGCTTCTAATGACACAAAAACATGGTTACTTACCAGCAAAATGGCACCAAGATAGCTACCAAAGATGAAAGCAACGCCACCAAAGCCTTGAAGGACAATCATTGCCACAACGACGTGTTTAGTCTGTTTAAAAGATGGCTCAGTTTTAGTTGCATGAATTAAAGTATATATTATACTATAATATGGAAGTAAATGAAGACGGACTCATAGAATGACGATGAAGACCGAGAGAAAAATTCAAAAAAAAAATATTGAACTTAAATTGTTTATAGATAAATGCATGGAGAGATCCTTACATCGACTTCAGGAACTTTTATGCCAGTTTTGAGGGTAATCAGTTTAGTGAACACATTAAATTTTGGTTCAAGAACCTTTACATCTGGCCCTCCGTCAGTTCCAAATTCAAGATACCTAAAAGATGAAATCATTACTAATATCAGCTAAATTGCATAGATGATCCAAAAAATATAATATGCGATTAGAAGATTTATGTTTACTCCTCTGTCTGTCGACTGATATTTGCTGAAGCTAGCATAAACCAAATCAAGTAGGAAGTTGGAACTTGTATTATTAAGATTCATAGTGCAAGGCAGCATTCCGACGCTTTACATTTTTTATGTAAAGAAACTATTTTAAAATCTAAAAAAGAAACTATTTTACTCAAAATAAAAGACGCAAAAAGAGTTATAACCTGTGTGAACTTTGAAAAAAGTTGACTGAATTCTGTTTCGTCAACATCATAGTTGTAGAAATCATACAATACAGGTGTTAAAATAAGCTGGTGCAGAGCCTGTAGAGAGAAAAGAATGAAAGACACTGAGAAATTATGTGAACTGTCAATAAGAGCTTCTAATGACACAAAAACATGGTTACTTACCAGCAAAACGGCACCAAGATAACTACCAAAGATGAAAGCAACGCCACCAAAGCCTTGAAGGACAATCATTGCCACAACGACGTGTTTAGTCTGTTTAAAAGATGGCTCAGTTTTAGTTGCATAAATTAAAGTATATATTATACTATAATATGGAAGTAAATGAAGACGGACTCATAGAATGACGATGAAGACCGAGAGAAAAATTCAAAAAAAAAAATATTGAACTTAAATTGTTTATAGATAAATGCATGGAGAGATCCTTACATCGACTTCAGGAACTTTTATGCCAGTTTTGAGGGTAATCAGTTTAGTGAACACATTAAATTTTGGTTCAAGAACCTTTACATCTGGCCCTCCGTCAGTTCCAAATTCAAGATACCTAGAAGATGAAATCATTACTAATATCAGCTAAATTGCATAGATGATCCAAAAAATATAATATGCGATTAGAAGATCTATGTTTACTCCTCTGTCTGTCGACTGATATATGCAGAAGCTAGCATAAACCAAATCAAGTAGGAAGTAGTAACTTGTATTATTAAGATTCATAGTGCAAGACAGCATTCCGACGCTTTACATTTTTTGTGTTTTCAAATTACAGCCAAACTTAACCATAGTCCCTAATCCAGTAAGACCAACATGCCAAGAGGCTTTGAGTTCAAACCGCAACAGTCAACACAGACATATGTGTGTGAGTATTTTCCATTCCAAACAACAAAAGAAGTCCTTGATTCCGTAAAACTCTTACAATTGAACTAATAGAAACCAAAAGAAGTCCTACAGAAATGCTGTAGATCTAATCAGCACAATCGAGCACTGTGATTGACTCAATTGAACAATCACGAATCCAAATCACAACAATCAAACAAAACATTGAGAAAAACCGTAAATACGTACCAATTGAGTTCATAATATGCTAAAATTGTACTGCAAACAGTACGAACTATACATATAAAACCCTAATGGAACTCGCTGCTTTAGATGCCGGATAAAGACTCTAGGTTTTCAGTTCGATTGAAGGTTGTTGAAGAAGATGAAGCCCTAAATACGATATACTCGAACATTTATCACAGAAAATACAAACAACAATCGAAAATATTAATGATCTAACCTTGATTTGCAGCGTTGATGAAAGGATCTGGGAGAAATCTTCTGAATCGCTTGGATCGCCTGGATGGCCAGAGAGAGAGAGAGTGACGGATCTTTGATTTTCCCCATGTCTTTTTAAAATTCAAATTACCCCCTTTAATTATGTATAATCTATTATTTAGATTAATAGATTTTTATATTATATAGATAAATATGAATTATGACATCAGCAGTGACAAGTGGCATACCTTAGTGGTTGACACATAGGCAGTTTTACATCAGCCCATATTCTCTTATTATAGATAGTATAGATTATTTAGGTTATCATTTTACTATTTCTCTATAGTGGTTGGATGCCACATGACACTTTTTAAATGGTTCTTACAGTTTGTATACGAAATGTGGTTTGTATTTGATCATACTACTGTCTTAAACACAAATTAAAGTTTACGGATGTGCTAAACGCATCCATCCCTATATCATTTTTAGTAAACAAATTTGTTCTGCCTACTAAATCAGTTATTTCATCTCCCTACTTTTACTCGATAGGGTACATTTAAACATTCTAGCTACACATCTAGACTTGCCAGTGAGACAAACATTGAATGAATCCTGAAAATCTCATATGAGTTTGAAAAAAAGAACAATAACTATCGACGTCTTATAAAATTTGAAGAAATATATGTGTGTATTGCTCAATATATTTGTCACTATATCGACCCATGTGAGAAGAAAAAGTCTCTCTACATAAGGAGAGATATGAACATTGAATTTATAAGATAAGTGATTACATGATAAAAAGAAAAACAATAAATACAATTAATACAGATGATTTGACAGGGAATAAATCTTGTGATTAAGTGAAATCAACGGGATTGTTGTTGTCTATTATCCCCCTTCAAGCGAAACGGCGGTGCACGAACTCGAAGTAACTCCCGAAAGTGTTCAAACTGAGGTCGTGGTAAGCTCTTGGTAAAGATGTCCGGTAGTTGAAGCTTGGTAGGAACAAACCGAGTGTGTAGCTTTCTCGACATAACAAGTTCTCGTACAAAATGATAGTCTAAATCGATATGCTTGGCCCGTTTGTGAAAGACGGGATTTTGACTCATAAATAGCACACTCCGATTGTCACAAAGAAGAATGGGTCTTGTTGGTGGCAGAGCATGAAGCTCTTTTAACAGATGTATAACAACCCTCCTGAATATTTTTGACTCCCTAATATATTTTAAAATATTCCAATATGTCCTAAAATACACCCTGTACGTGAAAACCGAGCCCAATATACGATATATCATTAAAAATAAAATAAAAGCAAGATTTTAATGCCGCTCGCGGGCCGCGTAGACCCCTTAAGGATCTTACGCGGGGCGTGACAGCCCTGCAACGAGGCGCTGCCCTGAGCCAACACGTGTCACGATCGTGTCGAAGCTAGTGGTGATGACCAATCAGAGCTAAGGTCTACACCCCTACTACGTGGGCCGCGTAAGCCTAAGCCTAAGCTTACGCGGGGCGTGAGGAACTCGATTTCAGGCCCTATAAATTGCAACGAAAGCCTTCAGTCCCAAATCGTTCATCTCTCGACTTTTCTCTCGAATTTCTTTATAATAGGCATAATCTCGGGTATAATACCCCCCCTAATTAACGAAGTTCTGCTCCGTTGTAAGTATTATAACCCCGGTTACGTATTAGATACGCTGCCCGATTGATCCAGGGTTCCGTAACAGCTGTCGAGGTTCTACCCGACGTAGTCGTTGGAATACCGTCTCGGGGAGGGTATTACTAATGTAAATATTGGGTTATTATACTAACGCATGTACATTTGTGTAATTAATAGATAACTACCAGGAAACCCTTAAAAGAAGTCTAAGACAGCAATGTGAGTAATCTCCTTTTTGTAAATTGTTTTTACCAAACCTTAAATGTTTTACATTGTGATTAAGCAGTGATTGAGTCTTTGTAGTTCTTCAATTACTGCCGGTATGTTGGGGTTTTGTATACAAAATGTGGAACACGTTACCACTGGACAAAGAGTTAGCCAATGTGTAATATGACCCACCAGTCAGGATTGACAATACTGAATGAGTAATTGTGTAGAAATAGACATTGTAATAGCTCTCAATACTATTAATGGATAAAACTCTTCTTAATTAAACTGGGATTCACTCACCAGTATTTCCCACTGACAAAATGTTTTTAAACGCGTTTCAGGTAACAAAATGTGAAAGCCAACTAGAAGCCAGCTAGACAGCACTGAAGGCTTGGAAAAAGTGGCTATAAAAGTTACCTAAATAAAAGAAGATGTTTTATTCAATAAAATAGGGATTTTCCCTATGAAAATGTTTGTAATGAAAACTTGGGTTTTATCCCAATATGTTTAATATTATAAAAGTGTGGTATTTACTCTGATAAATATTTCCTAACTACGGTCCTGATGAAATTTCCGCTGCCAAAATGATAAACAAATGATACCACCAAAACTGGTCTCGCGGCCGCCCGTTCCCGGGACAGATAGGGGGCGGGGGTTGCGACAGAAGGTGGTATTAGAGCAAAGCCACTGATTCAGCCACAAAAGTGTTCTGCTGACACCAATATTTTTTTTAAATTGTTAGGAAATACGTGCATATATGTATTTTATTATTGTGTGTTATTTGACTATTTGTTAGTTTACAGTATGAGTGATCAAGGACCCTCAGACGTTTATCGTCAGTTGTACGGTTCACCTAGGAGTGAAGGTACTTCTTCACAGCCTGCCCTCTCTGGGTATTCAGCTGACCAGGAAGAAGGGATGTTTGTATCTAAGGCTCAGTCTGAAGAGCCATTCCCTCAGAAAAAGAGAGGATGGTTCAGTAAGGGAGCACACGAGCGTAGGAAAAGAATGCAAAAGTTGCAACAGCAGAGAGTCCTAGCAGCCGCTAAGCGAGAGTCAGATGCCCATACACAGGATATGCTTAATAGGAGCTTAGCCAATTTTCATATCCTAGCAACCACAACCGCCGACCCAAACCTGGAACAACTAGTAGCCCCACAACCTTTACCTTTGTTCCCCACGCAGCCGATGGAGATAAAAAACAACCCCGAAAACCAAGTCCAAATGCATGATTTCTACCCTGAGGTGATACCTAGGATACCAGCCCCTAATCCCTTAGACCCAGATTATGATCCATGGTTCGATGATCATAGAGATTATGTGCCACGCTACCACCTAAACGACGAACCCATGCTGAACTTAGCAGCCTATCCAGGTCTGGACCCTCTAGATCCCTACTACGATAACGATGAATACATTAGGGTGATCTTAGAGAATCCGTACCCTCAGGAGGAGCCCATGCCCCAGTACCCAGACCCAATACCAGCACCTGCACCCCCAATGAGTGCAGAAAATGTGCAAGAGCTCCGAACTTTCGGAGAAGAGATTTTAGAGAGTAGCGAGAGGATGAGGCAGGTAGGAGAGCGACTCGTCTGGAAGTACGACGAGCGCAATATGGATTACTGGATGAATCCATATCAGTGAAGGCGATGGTGGAGTTGGTAATAATAATAATAATATAATAATATATATAATATATATAATATGCTTGTATGAATATATATATATATATATATATATATATATATGTAATAATAATAATATATTTTGTAGTATAGACCACCTTGTGGTTAGCGACGCATAGTAGTATTGTAATTTTAATTCCAGTCTCAGTGTGTATTAGACGCATACTATAATAGAAAAGAGTAAGTCGCAATGCTCAACGCTTTTGACCAATATGTGTGTTGTGTGATTGTTGCCTAAATTATTAATTATTTTGTGATGTTAATAATTGGTGAATGTTTAAAATTCAGATGGATGACGAAGTAAACCAGGAAAACCAGAATAACGATAACCAGAGTAACAATAACTTGGATAACGAAAACCCGAACAATAATAATAATGGAAACCAAGTGGATAACAGTGCCATGCAACATATAGTAGCACAAGGGATAATAGATTCGATACCATATATTATCAAAACAGTTAAGGAAGCAGAAAATAAAAGTAAACATGATAGTAAGCGACCTTCTGAACTTGAAAACAGCGTAAACAATGGACCCGTACTTCAAGTGCCCATTCCCAAAAGAAGAAGAACTGTGTCTTACGGTTGTTCTTATAAAGAATTCTGGTCTTGTAAACCAATGGAATTCTCAGGCAATGAAGGGGCCGTTGCATCTCTACGCTTGATAGAAAAGACCGAGGTAGTCTTAAGATTAAGTAAATGCGCGGAAGAGGATAAGATAATGTTCGCTTCTAATCTGTTTAAGAATTCAGCACTAGAATGGTGGAACACTATCCTCCAGTCTAGGGGAAGTGATAGAACTTACAATATGGAATGGGATGAATTTCAAAACATGGTAGAAAGGAAATTCTGCCCTCCTAATGAAAAGGAACAGATAGCCAACAAATTCCTAAATCTTAGGATGATTGGGGGAGATAGTAAGGGTTATACTACATTATTCTTTGAATATGCTCGAATAGTACCAACCCTTGCATCACCTGAACCAGTATTAATCTCCCGTTACATCTGGGGATTAATTGGGGAGATTAGGAATGTAGTCAAGGCAGCTAGACCCCAAACCATAGAAGAAGCTGTAGAACTAGCAAACACCTTGACAGATGAGTTAGTCTATACGCGAGAAGAGGATCAAAGGAGGAACCTAACTCAGAAGCTTACCCAAGAATTCCGTTCTGGAAATTCTAACCGTGGGAAAAATGTAGGTTCTACCTCTGCACCCTACTGTAAGTATTGCAAAAGGAAGCATTCCGGAAGATGCTCCATATACTGTAACTTCTGCAAAATATCTGGACACAAGGAGGAAGATTGCAGGAAAAGGCCTAACAACAGGATATGCTACAACTGCGGAGAACAAGTTCATATCAAGCCTAACTGTCCAAAGCTAGCTCCAGCCACGAACACCAAGAATACTAAAAATGCTAGAGCATTTGTTCTGACTGTAGAAGAAGCAAAGATGATCCCGGATGTAATCGCCGGTACGTTTTTAGTTAATGATGTTTTTGCTAAAGTATTATTTGACTCTGGTGTAAACTAAAGTTTTATTAATACTTCATTCTGCAAACTTCTTAATCAATCATTAACTAAACTCCCACAAGAATGTCTAGTAGAGAAAGCAAACGGGGAAACCATTAAGATTTCTGAGATCTTGCAGGGAGCAAGAATAGAAATTCTAAATCAGAAATTTATTGCAAATCTTTACCCAATGAATCTGGCAGGATTCGATGTTGTGTTAGGAATGGATTGGTTAATAGCCAATAAAGTCAGTATTTTATGTGATCAAAAGTCAATCCAAGTAAATTCACCAAGGGGTGAAAAGATCACAATTAAAGGAAACAAAACCCCTAGATCCACAAAGTTCATCTCTGTGATGAAAACAACAAGTTATATAAGAAAAGGATCATTAGTCTATTTGATTTCTATAATCACTAACACTAAAGGAAAAGAATTAAAGGATATTCCAGTAGTATCCCAGTTTTCAGATGTAATTCCAGAAGAGCTACCAGGGCAACCTCCAGATAGAGAAGTTGAATTCAGAATCCATTTGATACCAGGAACCGCACCAATTGCCAAAGCACCTTACCGTTTGGCACCTGCAGAAATGCAGGAACTAAAGAAACAGTTAGACGAATTGTTGGAAAAGGGATTCATACAGCCAAGCTCATCGCCATGGGGAGCACCGATTTTATTCGTTAAGAAGAAGGACGGATCAATGCGTATGTGCATTGACTACCGTGAATTGAACACATTCACGATTAAGAATCGGTATCCATTACCAAGAATCGATGATCTGTTTGACCAGTTGCAAGGAGCACGATTTTTCTCTAAAATCGATTTAAGGTCTGGAATATCATCAATTAAAGGTACATGAAGAGGACATTCCTAATACCGCCTTCAGAACAAGTTATGGCCATTATGAATTTACTGTCATGCCATTTGGTTTAACCAATGCCCCAGCTGCATTCATGGGCATGATGAACCGAATATGTAAGCCATATTTGGATAAATTCATAATTGTCTTTATAGATGATATTCTTATTTATTCTAAAAGCAAAGAGGAACATGCAAAGCATTTGCACGCACTTCTAAGTTTATTGAGAAAAGAAAAGCTTTATGCTAAGTTTTCGAAGTGTGAGTTTTGGTTAGAACAGGTACAATTTCACGGACATCTAGTCAATCATGAAGGAATTCATGTAGATCCCACCAAGATCGAGGTAATTACCAAGTGGAAAACCCCTGAGTCACCAACCGAGGTTAGAAGTTTCTTAGGATTGGCCGGTTATTATAGAAGATTTATTCGAGATTTTTCCAGAATAGCCATTCCCTTAACTAAGTTAACCTGTAAATCAGTTAAGTTTGAATGGGGACCAAAACAAGAACAAGCCTTTAGAAGTCTTAATCAAAGATTAACCCATGCACCCATACTAGCGTTACCAGAAGGAACTGAAGATTTTGTAATCTATTGTGACGCTTCTAAGTTAGGTTATGGATGTGTGTTAATGCAACGTCAAAAGGTTATAGCTTACGCCTCTAGACAACTTAAGAATCATGAAGAGAATTATTCGACCCATGATCTAGAGTTAGGAGCTATAATTTTTGCCCTTAAAATTTGGAGACATTACCTATACGGTAGTAAGTTTACCATTTTCACCGACCATAAGAGTTTAAGGTATGTTTTTGGGCAAAAGGAATTGAATATGAGACAGAGACGCTGGATGGAGATACTTAGTGATTATGATTGTAATATCCAGTATCATGCAGGAAAGGCAAATATAGTAGCTGATGCTTTAAGTCGAAAGTATCATGAAAAGCCAAAAAGAGTACGTTCTCTTAAGTTAAATCTGCAAGTAGATTTAAATGAACAGATTAGAAAGGCACAAGAATCAGTAATCAAGGATAATACTGAAAAATTAAAAGGAATGATTAAGGAATTAGAACAAGGAACAGATGGAATTTGGAGATTCCATAAGAAAAGAATGTGGATACCTAAATTTGGAAACCTATGTCATCGTATATTAGAAGAAGCCCATAAGTCTAAGTATACGATGCATCCTGGAAGTGATAAGATGTATCAGGACTTAAGGAAGAATTTTTGGTGGATAGGAATGAAAAAGGATATAGCAGCATATGTTGCAAAATGTTTAACCTGTTCACAAGTCAAAGCTGAACATCAGAAACCTTCAGGTTTGTTGCAACAGTTAGAAATGACAGTTTGGAAATGGGAATTAATAACAATGTATTTTGTTACTAAATTACCCAAAACAAGAAAATGTAATGATACAATCTGGGTGATTGTAGATAGGCTAACCAAGTCAGCTCATTTCCTACCAATGAAAGAAACTTTCAGTATGGAACAATTAGGTAAATTATATGTAAATGAAATAGTTTCATTACATGGAATTCCTCTATCAATTGTTTCTGACAGAGATAGTCGCTTTACCTCTCATTTTTGGACAAGTTTCCAAAAAGCCATGGGAACCAAGTTGAATCTAAGCACCGCTTATCATCCTCAAACGGACGAACAAAGCGAAATGACAAATCAGACAATGGAAGACATGCTTAGAGCTTGTGTAATTGATTTCGGAGGTAATTGGGACGATCATTTACCATTGATAGAATTTTCTTATAATAACAGTTATCACACAAGTATCAATGCTGCACCATTCGGAGCACTTTATGGACGAAAGTGCCGAACGCCAGTCTGTTGGGCAGAAATTGGAGAAAAGCAACTATCTGGACCTGAGATAGTACAAGAAACAACAGACAAGATCATTCAAGTCAAGGAACGACTGAAAGCAGCACGTGATCGACAAAAGAGTTATGCTGATAACAGACGAAAGCCATTAGAATTTCAAGTAGGAAATAAAGTATTATTAAAAGTCTCTCCTTGGAAAGGAGTGGTAGGATTTATCAAAAGGGGAAAGATAAGCCCTAGGTATGTTGGACCTTTTGAGATTATTAGAAGAATAGGACCTGTAGCCTATCAGCTACAACTGACAGAGGAAATGGCAGGAATACATGATGTATTTCATATATGTAATCTCAAGAAATGCTTAGCTGATGAATCACTGATAATACCTTTTAAGGATATAAAGGTAAATGAGCAGTTAAAATTTGTAGAGAGACCTCTACAGATTGAAGACATGAATGTAAAGAACCTCAAGCATAAGAGATTAGTTCTGGTCAAAGTGAAATGGGACTCCAAAAGAGGACCAGAATACACATGGGAGCTTGAATCAGAAATGCAAAGGAAATATCCACACCTGTTCCAGTAGATCTCGAGGACGAGCTCTAAAACAAGGTGGGGAGGATATAACAACCCTCCTAAATATTTTTGACACCCTAACATATTTTAAAATATTCCAATATGTCTTAAAATACACCCCGTATGTGAAAACCGAGCCCAATATACGATATATCATTAAAAATAAAATAAAAACAAGATTTTAATGACGCTCGCGGGCCGCGTAGATCCCTTAAGAATCTTACGCGGGGCGTGACAGCCCTGCAACTAGGCGCAGCCCTGAGCCGACACGTGTCACGATCATGTCGAAGCTAGTGGTGATGACCAATCAGAGCTAAGGTCTACACCCCTACTACGCGGGCCGCGTAAGCCTTAGCCTAAGCTTACGCGGGGCACGAGGAACTCGATTTCAGGCCCAATAAATTGCAACGAAGGCCTTCAGTCCCAAATCGTTCATCTCTCGACTTTCTCTCTCGAATTTCTTTATAATAGGCATAATCTCGGGTATAATACCCCCCTAATTAATGAAGTTCTGCTCCGTTGTAAGTATTATAACCCCGATTACATATTAGATACGCTGCCCGATTGATCCAGGGTTCCGTAACGGCTGTCGAGGTTCTGCCCGACGTAGTCGTTGTAATACCGTCTCGGGGAGGGTATTACTAATGTAAATACTGGGTTAGTATACTAACGCATGTACATTTGTGTAATTATTAGATAACTACCAGGAACCCTTAAAAGAAGTCTAAGACAACAATGTGAGTAATCTCCTTTTTGTAAATTGTTTTAACCAAACCTTAAATATTTTACAATGCGATTAAGCAGTGATTAAGTCTTTATAGTTCTTCAATTACTGCCGGTATGTTGGGGTTTTGTATACAAAATGTGGAACACGTTACCATTGGACAAAGAGTTAGCCAATGTGTAATATGACCCACCAGTCAGGATTGACAATACTGAATGAGTAATTGTGTAGAAATAAACATTGTAATAGCTCTCAATACTGTTAATGGATAAAACTCTTCTTGATTAAACTGGGATTCACTCACCAGTATTTCCCACTGACAAAATGTTTTTAAACGCGTTTCAGGTAACAAAATGTGAAAGGCAACTAGAAGCCAGCTGGACAGCACTGAATGCTTGGAAAAAGTGGCTATAAAAGTTACCTAAATAAAAGAAGATGTTTTATTCAATAAAATAGGGATTTTCCCGATGAAAATGTTTGTAATGAAAACTTGGGTTTTATCCCAATATGTTTAATATTATAAAAGTGTGGTATTTACTCTGATAAATATTTCCTAACTACGGTCCTGATGAAATTTCCGCTGCCAAAATGATAAACAAGTGATACCACCAAAACTGGTCTTGCGGCCGCCCGTTCCCGAGACAGACAGGGGGCGGGGGTTGCGACAAGATGAGTGATCCAAACGATTTCAGCCACCGTATTTGCTATAGACCTGTATTCTGACTCACAACTTGATCTGGAAATGGTTGGTTGCTTCTTTGTGCTCCACGAAACCGAGTTGCCTCCCAAAAAATTGAGTAACCATATGTGGATCGACGAGTTTCGATACACCTAGCCCAATCGGCATCGGAGTACCCCAAAATGGTAGTGAACTGTGGTCGTAGAAACACTAGACCATGCGAGATAGTACCCTTAACATACCTTAAGATACGTTTGATGAGTTGAAAATGTTTTTCTGTCGGTGCATGTAAAAACTGACAAGCTTGATTTACGGCATAAGCAAGGTCGGGTCTTGTGATAGCTAAGTATTGAAGAGCCCCAACAATGGAACTATAAAATGTAGGATCAGAGTATGGTGTGCCGACAGACGTAAAAGTGTCGATTGTGGAAAGAGGAGTGGAAACTGGTTTAGCATTAGTAAGACCGGCAAGAGTGAGGATATCATTAGCATATTTGGTTTGAGTAAGGAAAATACCATTTGGATTATGAACAACTTCTAGACCCAAAAAATAACTTAACATAGCCAAGTCCTTAATGGCAAATTCTTGGTGCATACGACTTATAAAGGTTGCAAGAAAATTAGACTTATTGCCAGTAAGAATAAGGTTGTCTACATAAACCAAAAGATACATAAGAGCTTCTCCTTGATGAAAGATGAAAAGTGAAGGATCTGCTCGACTACAAGTGAAACTGTAGGAAACAAGAAATGAACTAAGCAGTTGAAACCAAGCCCATGGAGCTTTGTTTAATTTACAAACATGATTTGGAAAAGCCGAATTAACAAAGCCCAGAGGTTATTCAATGTAGACGGTTTCAGATAGAGAGCCATTAAGAAACACATTATTGACATCTAGTTGATGAAGTGGCCAAGCATGAATAACGACTAAGGAAAGAACATTGCGAATGATGGAGGCTTTGACAACTAGACTAAAGGTATGCGAGAAATCAAGACTCGGTATTTGTGTAAAGCCTTGAGCAACTAGTCGAGCTTTGTGTCGATCATGAGAGCCATCTGAATTATATTTTGTTCAAAACACCCATTTGGAGCCAACCACATTAGTCAATACGGGCCGAGGCACAAGTGTCCAAGTGCGGTTTTGTTGAAGAGCTTTGAGTTCATTGATGTGTGCAAAATGCAACATATAAATTACATCAATTGTGGCATAAAACTAACCCTTTTTTAGTACTAATGTTGGAAAAAGTGTGCTTTTGTCTTCCTTTTGTATTTTCAGGATTAAATGAGCTCAAATTAACAAAAGAAGCAAAAAGACAGCAAAATCTAACATAAATACAAGAAAAGGAACAAACGTGACATGCCCGACCCCACGACAGCATCTTCCCAAGCAAAACAAGAAGACAGAACACTGAACACGCCCCGTGCTCAGCCAGCACGGGGGCGTGCCCAAGTGTCAGCAGAAAAGACAAAGTGGTAGAAGCTTCTATTGCCCACCACGGGGCCGTGCTCAGCGGGCACGGGGCCGTGGTCAACTATAAGATTCGCAGAATCCAGGCAAATCTTCATAGTACAGATATGCTTCTGCACACGGGGTCGTGCTCAGCGGACACGGGGGCGTGGTCAACTAATACAGACAAGCTGCAATAAATGAAGAAAGAGAAGGAAGTGGACACGGGGCCGTGCCCACTGGACACGGGGCCGTGCCCGAGCTTCTGTTCAGCCTATAAATAGGAGTGCTTGGCTCAAGCTCAAACCATCCCTTGGCACACCACCTCTCTCACACTTCACCCACCACCCACCACCACCATAACACCATCATCCACCACCATCATCCATTGTCCATCATAGAGTGTGTGAGTCGTCTCGAGATCCAAGATTGATCGTAAGAGTTCTTGACAATCAAGGCCATGTTTGCCTAAGTCTCTTACATCACTTGGTGAAGACAAAGTGTCTAGTGTAATACTTTTTATTTTTAATCTTTTCGCACTTTTTAATTGGTTATGTATTAATGACTTTAATAACTAGTTTCTTATGTTGAAGGTGATTCTTCCTTATCGTTTGTCCGTGGTGTCTTGGCATTATTTTACTGTCTATATAAAATAAAATATTTTCACCATTCATATCTCCACGGTCTATATGGAGGTATGTTGGCTACCTGGTCGGGGGTTAAGGGAACGGTTTGGTAAGAGTCTTGCCGTTGTTCAGCGTTTAGAGATCCTGCAAGGGACCTGGGTCAAATTTAGTAGGACCTCCTTCAATACTTAACGGTATTGGATGGCGGGGGTCCAAACTCTTTGATCCCCTCATATGTAAGCTACTATTAATACTATAACCCGGCTATTTAGGACTGTATCCCTGCTGACTCAGACTACTTAGCCGAGGGTAACGTCACCTTCAAAAGAGGGGCCTACCATAATTTGCATTAATAACTTAATTAATTATCTTTCAATAATCCGACCCTTTAGGATTGTATCCTTGCTGACTCAAACTACTGGGTTGAGGGTAACGTCACCTTCAAAAGAGGGGCCTACTACAATAACTAAGATAATCTATTAAAAAGTGCAAAAGTGCAGAAATAATCAAAGGTTACACTATACACGAGTCGGAACCAAGTGATTCATCTTGTCTATCTGTTTTTTATTTTTATTTTTATTTTCAGCATTTTCGTTAGTTTTTATTTTTCTAGTTTAAAACCTTTTTCTAACTTTTTGATTTGATTAGACGTTGAGGATAAACCAGTATTAAAAGCTCTTGTGTCCATGGACGACCTCGGTATCTTACCAACACTATACTACGCTCACGATGGGTGCACTTGCCCATATGTGTGTTTAGTGTTAGTAAATATCATGTTTTATAAATTTATAACTTGGCTAAAAAAAGTGTAAAAGGGCTTAAAATATACTTAAACTTATATATACACTTCACACGCATTAAGTTTTTGGCGCCGTTGCCGGGGACACAAGGATTTTAAGAAAGCTTAAAATCGATGGCCTAATCAGATTTTCAAAACCTTTTTAAAACGCGCGCACATTTTTCTGCATTTTAGTTTAGTTTTGCATTTACAGTAGGTTGAACACGGGCCGTGCTCACTGAACACGGGGCCGTGCTGCATATTTTTCATAAAACACCCAGATACAGAGCTTGAACACGGGGTCGTGCTCACTGAACACGCCCCCGTGCTCAACGAAATCAGTAACTTTAATTAAAACGCCCAGATACAGATTCTGTACACGGGGCCGTGTCCACTGAACATGGGGCCGTGTCCAACCTCTGTTCCCGTTTTTATTTTTGTTTTCTGATCTCGAGACTTGGTTGTGGTCTGCTGAGTGATTCTCATGGATCAATACTCAGGAGGTTACAACTACACCTATGAGGAGGATGATTATAGGAGTAACTATTGCACTAATTGTGGTGACCCGCACTCGGTTCAATATTGTAACTTATATCAACCATCCACTTCATACACCTACTATGAGGAGCCCAGGTACGAGCCATCAACTTCATACACATCCTATGAAGACCAAAGGTATAAACCTCCTCCCTCATACTCATATTTTGATGAACCAAGGTATGAGCCTTTATACTCATACTTTGAGTAACCAATATATGAGCCACCACCTTCGTATGCTTACTATGAGGAACCATGGCGTGAACAACCCACCTCATATGAGTATTATGAAGAATAAAATTACGACCCTTATCCATCATATGCTTACAATGAAGAACAATGGTGTGAACCATCTACTTCATATGGGTATTATGAGGAACAAAGGATCGAACAACCGGATTTAAGCTTTGAAAATCCCGATCCTTTTTCTATAACCGAAGTGACCGATAGGATATTAGAACACCTTAGAGTTATCGATCGCTATATAAAAGAATCTCGCGCAAGGGAAGAGGAGTCCCGCGCAAGAGAAGAATTAAATAAAGAAGAGATAACCGAAAGTGTAAAAATGGAAGAACAAATAAGTGAAGAACCGACACATGAGTTAAACAACGAAAAAGGTGAGTCCGACAACGTTAGAATTCAAGAAGAGTCTAATTTTGTAGAAATTAATCTCTTGTCACCTTCTTTTGAAAATCATTGTTTAGTTCCCACTCATGCTAAGTTTTTAAAAGAGTTAAACACTAACACTAAAATTGACGAAACGGTAAGTGTTAAGTTAACTATTGATCAAACCTCGCTAATAAAAGAAGACCCATTTGAAATTAACATTACACCGGTTCCATGTTTCTTTCAAAATTCGTTTATTAGTAATGTCACAATTGATAAAGATCTTTGTGTTAACATAATGCCTAATTACATTTTCGAAAAATTAAGTATTAGTGATTTTTCTCCACTTCAAATACCCATTTTTCTATCCAATCGGAAGGTAATAAAATCAATCGGTGTAGTTGAGGATGTCTTGGTTCAAACAAATCAAATGGTAGTTCCCACCGACTTTGTCATCCTCGATGACGCTCCCCTAATGTTGGGACGACCATTTGTAAAAACCCACGAAGCTTTGAAAAACCGGAAGTACAACAATCTACCTCTCCAATTAGGGGCATTTAAAAGAAGTGTCGATCTTGAGCGGTCAATGAAATATCCATTCGGCAATAATGACCCCCTAATTGAAGATGAAGATGAACCACCCGATACAAGTGAAAAGATTGACCACTTTGTTGAAGAAGAGGTCGCCATCGAACAAACTTTTAAAGTTCTTGATCAAAATGAGCAACCAAATAAGGAGTCTCCTAAAGACCCACCACTTGAGCTCAAAGAACTTCCAAAAGGTTTGGAATATGCTTTTCTAGACAAAGATGGTAAATTACCTGTAATTATTTCGTCTAAATTAGATAGTTTAGAAAAAGAAAAATTAATTAGTCTTTTGAAAAAACACAAAAACGCGATTGCTTGGAAGCTTGTAGATATTAAAGGAATAAGTCCTTCCTTGTGCACGCACAAAATTTTAATGAATGATGACTACAAATCAGTAATACAACCACAACGTCGAGTAAATCCAAATGTTCAAGAAGTGGTTAAAAACGAAGTCATCAAATTACTTGACGCCAGACTTATCTATCCTATCTCCGTTAGTCCTTGGGCAAGTCCCGTCCAAGTAGTTCCAAAGAAAGGAGGTATGACGGTGATAACTAACAAAAAAAAATGAATTAATACCCACAAGAACCGTCACAGGATGGAGAGTATGTATATACTATAGACGATTAAATGAGGCAACAAGGATAGATCACTTTCCTTTGCCCTTCATTGATCAAATGTTAGAAAGATTATCCGGTCATAAATTTTACTGTTTCTTGGATGGTTTTTCAGGTTACTTTCAAATCCCGATAGCACCCGAAGACCAAGAAAAGACAACTTTCACATGTCCCTATGGAACTTTTGCTTATCGACGCATGCCGTTTGGTCTATGTAATGCCCCCGCAACATTCCAACGTTGCATGGTAGCCATTTTCCATGACATGATAGAAAAGACAATGGAAGTCTTCATGGACGACTTTTCTATCTTTGGGGATTCATATGACCAATGCCTCGATAACCTTGAACGAATGCTATTCCGATGTGAGGAAACTAACCTCGCCCTTAAATGGGAAAAATGCCATTTCATGGTAACAGAGGGAATAGTGCTCGGTCACAAAATCTCGAGCGAAGGAATGGAGGTGGATCGAGCCAAGATTGACACCATTTCTAGATTACCACCTCCATCCTCCGTTAGAGCTATCAGAAGTTTCCTAGGGCATGCCGGATTTTAAAGGCGGTTTATCAAAGACTTTTCTAAAATTTCTAGGCCTCTAACAAAATTACTTGAAAAAGATGCTCCTTTCATCTTTGACAAGGATTGCAATCAAGCATTTCTAACCCTAAAGGAAATGTTAGTCAATGCACCTATCATGATAGCGCCTGATTGGAAATTTCCTTTCGAAATCATGTATGATGTGAGTGACTTTGCAGTTGGAGCTGTCTTGGGACAAAGAAAAGAAAAGCATTTCCACCCAATTTATTATGCTAGTAAAACACTTAATGATGCACAAGAAAATTACACAACAACTGAAAAAGAATTACTAGCTGTGGTTTTTGCTTTTGATAAATTTCGTTCTTATCTTGTTCTTTCTAAAACTATAGTCTATACAGATCATGCAGCCATTCGATATCTCTTCAAAAAGCAGGACGCAAAACCACGTTTGATTCGGTGGATTCTACTCCTCCAAGAATTTGATATTGAAATCAAGGACAAAAGAGGAGCAGAAAATACCGCAGCAGATCATCTTTTGTGCTTAGAAGACCCAGCTTTGGAGGCAACCAGGGACGAACAAATCAACGAAAAATTTCCGACTGAGTCCCTAGAAATGGTGGAATACAAAGAAGAACCATGGTACGCCGACTATGCTAACTACCTAGCTAGCGGTATAGTCGCAAAAGGTTGGCCACATCATCAAAGAAAAAAAATTCTTTGCTAATGTGAAACACTATTTTTGGGAAGATCAATATCTTTTCAAAATGTGTGCCGACCAACTCATCCGACGATGCGTCCATGGTAGCGAAGCACGAAGAATTCTCCGCCATTGTCATAAAGGTCCATACGGAGGGCATCATGGTGCCGCTAGTACCGCACGAAAGGTATTTGATTCGGGATTTTATTGGCCGACCATTTACAAAGACGCCCAAAGTCTTGTCAAGACATGTGATGCTTGCCAAAGAACAGGTAATATTTCTTCCAAAAACGAAATGCCACAAAATGGCATTCTTGTTTGTGAAATTTTTGATGTGTGGGGACTCGACTTTATGGGACCTTTCCCACCATCGAAAGGAAACAAACATATACTTGTGGCAGTAGACTACTTGTCTAAATGGGCCGAGGCCGAGGCACTTCCAACAAACGATGGAAGGGTTGTGGTAAGATTTCTGAAGAAATTATTCTCTCGTTTTGGCACACCTAAAGCATTAATAAGTGATAGAGGCACCCATTTTTGCAATCATCAACTTGAAATTTTTTTAACAAGATATGGGGTCTATCACCGGGTCTCAACAGCATATCACCCTCAAACAAACGGACAAGCCGAAGTGACTAATAGAGGTTTAAAACGAATACTTGAAAAAACCGTAGGGTTAAATAAAAAGGAATGGGCAGATAAATTAGATGACGCTTTATGGGCTTTTCGAACTGCTTATAAAACAACAATAGGTACAACCCCATATAAGCTCGTCTACGGAAAAAGTTGTCTTCATTAATTGCTCTTGTCTTTATTAGTTGACCACGCCCCCGTGTCCGCTGAGCACGACCCCGTGTGCAGAAGCATATCTGTACTATGAAGATTTGCCTGGATTCTGCGAATCTTATAGTTGACCACGGCCCCGTGCCCGCTGAGCACGGCCCCGTGGAGGGCAATAGAAGCTTCTACCACTTTGTCTTTTCTGCTGACACTTGGGCACGCCCCCGTGCTGGCTGAGCACGGGGCGTGTTCAGTCTTCTGTCTTCTTGTTTTGCTTGGGAAGATGTTGTCGTGGGGTCGGGCATGTCACGTTTGTTCCTTTTCTTGTATTTATATTAGATTTTGCTGTCTTTTTGCTTCTTTTGTTAATTTGAGCTCATTTAATCCTGAAAATACAAAAGGAAGACAAAAGAACACTTTTTCCAACATTAGTACTAAAAAGGGTTAGTTTTATGCCACAATTGATGTAATTTATATGTTGCATTTTGCACACATCAGTGATATCTGGGGTATTATCCCGGGACTTCTGATTTTGCGGAAGCAATGGCCTAGTCCCCGGAGAATACTTTCTGCTTGCTTGAAACATAGCGCCGCCCTCAGCAAATTGATGAATCAATAAAATTGATAGTCATTGCTGTTGTAATCAAAAGATCTTCTAAAGGGGACACACCAAAAGTCGAGCCGTCATCTCTCTGCTGAACGGAAGTTCTGACCTGAGCTCTCACGGTTTCGTACTATAACTTATTCCCTTACAGATATCTAAAGTTTAATATTAGAAAACTTATGTTTGTGGTAGAGAATGTACATGTTTGAGGAAGAGCCAGGTTCCAATACCTGAGGACTCTGTGAGTTTAACAAGCCAGGCTGCGATCCCAGCATATCGAAAGGGGGAGACTGAAGTCACTTAAAGGAAGGAGTATGTTGGTGATGAAAAGAGAAAAGAAGATAGAGATTGAGGATACTTACAGCGTCAGATACTTCAAAGAGAAGCCCAAAGACTGATAAAGACTGAATTTGCGAAGACTCGACACTGAAGACTCCGTCAACATCCGAGGGGGAGTTTGTTGGTGCATCCGTCTGTCATCTACGTCTTGTATCGAGTCTTGTATAGAATGTATTAGATCAGGGCATGAAAAACGAGAATACGTGAATTAGAGCTGATTCCGCTTGAAATGACATCATGTCATTTCAAGCTAAATAGCAAAGTTTCTAATTCCGCTCGAAGTTGTAATGTCTGATTCCGCTCAAAAGTTAATGTTCTGATTTCGCTCGAAATGCACATAGCATGTTCAAGCGGAACCCCAAGCCTATATAAAGGCATTCCTGAGCTAAATCAGTTATCAGTTGTTCCGGTTTTGCCACGAAGTGCTGCCGAAGTGTCGAGTCGCTGTAAAAGTCGTTCAATCAATACAAATCGACAGTTTAAAGTGTATACTTGCTGAATTGAACTCAGTTTGTTTGTTTCCGCCGCTCAAATTGAGAAAAGTTCTTCTGATAGACTCGTTTGGGTCCGAATACGATCCTACAAGTGGTATCAGAGCTCAGGAGGAAGAGCTCTTGCCAATTCAGCTACGAATTCTGTTTTTCTACACCTTCTACATCTGATTTTTCAAAATTCATAACTTTTCACGGACAAAAAGTTCTGATTTTTTCACAGTGTGCTCGGAATTATTGTTTAACTAAGCCGTGAAAGTTTCAGCTTTAAAATCGAACTAAAACTTGACAAAATCGTGTTTCCGCTTGAAAACAATCGAGAATATAATGACGTCACAGGTATTTTGCTTGGAAATAGGTCTTGATTCCGCTCAGAATCGTGATTCAGCTTGAGATTTGATCTTGATTCCACTCCAAAATCTAGGTTCCGCTTGAAAAATTTCGAATTGATTCCGCTTGAAACTTCAGATTCAGATCCCGCTCGAAATTTCAGTTGATTCCGCCTGAAACAAAGATTCCGCTTGAAAAGTTTTGAGTAGATTCCACTTGAAACTTTAGTTTCAGATCCCGCTTGAAAGATCAGTGTGATTCAGCTCCAAAAGTGTTAAGTGATTCCGCCCCAAAGTGTTTAGTTGATCTCGCTTGAAAGTCATTTCTGATTCCGCTTGAATCAGACTGTGTTGTTTGATTTCGCTTGAAACGGGGTGGTGATTAAAATTTGTTATTTCGATTGAACAGTCAGTTTAATATTTTCTGTAAATTCGAAAAAATGGACGAAGATTTTTACAACGCATTCGCTACACCGGCTACCCCGATGAGTATTGCACAGAACACGATGTTGGAAAACGAAACGGGAACTATGCAAAAGCCGCCTAAACTCATGAACATTGAGGAATATAAAGGTTGGGAGGGACGGTTTGAGAATTGGGTACAAGCTAATTACTTAGATGCGTGGGAATGTGTCGAGACAAAGTATGTGAGGCCGTTAAATGACGATGAAGAGGAGATTGCCATCAAGGATATGAGTGCGGATGACAAAAAGAAGTATAAGAATGAGAAAATGATGCTAAGTTTGCTACAACAAGCTGTGAAAGAAGACATCATGGTCTTATTGCAACACAATGGAAGTTCGTACTCAATTTGGAAAGCTTTAAGATCGAAATTTGTTGGTAGTCAAGAGATGATCAAGAACAAGAAATCACTTCTAAAGAAAGAGTTTGATTTGTTTCGTGGTTTGAAGAACGAGAGCACAAAGCAGATTATCGAAAGATATTGCAATTTGTTGGTGAATATGAGGAGGGTAAGCATCAACAAAGACAATGAAGAGTTGATTGAAAAATTAGCTGATGCATTGCCACATGAAACATGGGGAACATATTTGATGATGCTTAGAAACAAGAAAGGATTTAGTACGCTAACTTTGAGTAAATTCATTGAAAAATTGGAAGCTCAGGAGATGGAACAGATAAAAATTTCCAGAATGAAAGTGTTTGATGGTGAACAAGACATCGGTTTGTACTACAAAGCAGGGTTGAATGAGAAAACAACCAACTTGTCACCGAAAGTTGAAACTGCATTCATTGCCAAGAATTCATCTGGAAGTTCTTCAACAGGATCAAGCAGCAAAACAAGTTTCTCATCATTTCCATCATTCGATCCGAATATTTCAGCAACAAAGAATGGAAGAAAACTTCAATGCAACATTGTATTAAATCTTGAGAATGATCAAGATTACTCAGAAGAAGTTGCTAAGAATCATATGTCCTTGTTGGGAATGGTTTTAGAATCATACAGCAGTTTTGTGGCCGGAAAGATCGGGAATCCAATGCTTACAAAAGAGGATTACGATCAAATAGATGCTGAGGAGATGGAATTAATGGACATCAAATGGTGTTTGGCCAGTGTGTTGTGGAGAGCTGAGAAATTCAAGCAGATCACAGGAAGAAATGATCTACGTGAGGCTAATATTTCTACTTTAGGCTTTGATAAATCTAAAATCACCTGTTTTCGTTGCAGGGAGAAAGGTCACTTCAAAAGGGAGTGCACCAATCGTGAAGCAAGTGGAGCTCAAAATCCTTTCAACAACAACAATGATTACTACCGAAAGGCCATCTACCATCAAGTTGCTCAACAATCAACTCAAGAAAAACAACATTAGGCACAAACTGCATATGGAAGAAATGTGATTGAAGATTCATCAAAGAGAGCTTGTATGGTGAATCAAGATGAGAAGAATACATCATCAGGGTTCAACTGGGATAAGTATATTTCATCTGATGCAAAAGCCTGTGTGATTGATCAAGATGATGAAAAGATGCCTGAAGGGTTTAGCTGGGAAAATTTTACATGGGATGATTATATTCCAGATCAAACTCCAGCTCACACAGCTTTTGTTGCTCGAGTTGAAGAAGATAGTGACGATGATCGTGAGTATTGGTCAAGAAAAATGGCAGATCATTTGAAAATGATGGCTGAGAGTGACAGTGAAGATGAGAAAGCAAAGAAGAAAAAGAAAAAGGTAAAGACACCAGTTAGCAGTGACGATGAAACAGTACCAGTGGTAAGAAGGAAAGTGAAAGAGGTTCCAAAGTTCAAGATTAATGAAGATGTTATTGCAAAAGAGATTCCTGCTAATTGTGAAACCTGTGAAATCTTGAAGAAGAAAAATAGTGAATTAATCAACAACATGAACAGGTTAAAGGAATCATATGATGTGCTCAACAAAGCGATGAATATGTACAATGACACTAGTGAAGAGCAAGCAACTGCAATGAAGACACTACAGGGTGCATTCATGATCAAGCAGAAAGTGGTGAACAACTACATCGAGAAGTGTGCTGCTCTTGAACAGAAACTGGAACTTCAAAGAATCGAAACTGAAAGAGTTAATCGTTTGTTGAAAAGTTACTCATGTACTTCTTATGTCATTGACAGGATTTATCCGACTGTTGAAGGCGTGAAAGCATTTGAAGAGGATGAAGTAACTGAAGAAAAGAATGATGATGGAAAAGTGGCTGAAGAAAAGACTCCAGAAAAGAAGAACAAGAAGAAGAGTGACATAAAGAAAAAGACTGACAAGAAGGATTCTGGTAAGAAACAAGATGTCGGTTACAACAAGTGTCCACCCCCGCTAGAAAATGGATATTTGCCCAGAAATCCAAATTCTGAAAGAGTACAAAAAGCGACTAATTTACAGTGGGAGTCGGAGTCCTCAGTCAATTTGCCAGAAAGTATTGTTGTCGTGTTTACATCGTCTGACACTGATCAACAATCTCAATTGATGAAGAAAGTCGTAGATCATGTGTTAGATAACGATGAAACTAAGGAGTCAAAGTTGGAGTCAATGTCGAAGTCGATGTCGGAGTCAAAGTCTGAGTCCAGCACTCCGGGTCAAACAGAAAAACAGGGCAAAAGAGTTTACAGTAATGAATTCCTGTTATCAAAATCTAATTTGAATGACGAAACGTTTAAAGTTGCATATACTTTGAATGATTCTGACAAATTATATTTTGATGAGGAATTTCCAATAAGAGGTGTCAAAAATGAACTGATAAAAAAGGTTTTCAAATTAACAGAAATTAATATTTTTGAAATAAAAGATTTAAATCTTAACGAAAAACCTAAAAAATACACCTCAAGAGTTCAACAACGTTTAAACAAGAAAAAGGGTTACAGTTCTGGTTCTGGTTGTCATAAGAAACCAAACCAAAACCATAATTTCAAAAAGAAAGGTCTTGGATTTAATCCAACAGAAAAACAGAAAAATGAAAAATATATTCGTGATTTTAAATCAAAGATGACATTTGTTTCAGGTACCACAGCAGATGAGGAAGAAAAGAAAGAATTCTGGAGGCAATCAAACAGTGAGTTCCTTGCAAAGAAGCAAGAAGAGATGAAGTTTGCTGGACAGAGGAAAGATACGAGAACCTGTTACCAATGCAACACTATTGGACATATTGCCAGAGATTGTTCTAAGGCAATACCATCAAAACAGGGAGTTTCTCGTAAACAGAAAGAGAAAGTGATTGAGTTTGAACCACCAATTGACAGAACAAAGTTATTCAAAAATTCTACATTTGAAATTGGTGAATGTTCAAACAAGTTTTACAAGAAGAGAGCTAAAAATGACAAACAAAAATGGGTGGTTAAGAAGTCTGGAGGTAGTTCTAGCGATGATTCTGATAGGTCAAAATCAGAGGAGCTATCTTCTGGCAATGAGTCTGATTCCACAAAATCAGAGGAGCCACAGGTTGTTTCAAAAAGTGAAGGATCAGTTTCGACTGTGGATGATGAGAATTTTCCACCACTTCGGGCTGAAAATTTTAAAAAGAAAATTGGTAAAGTTGAAATATCAAACCAATTTTATGATGATAAAAAGGTTTTTGATGTTGAAAAGGCTTTTAACCCCACTGTAAAACATATTTTTTGGAAAAATGATTGATCGAAAAGTCAAAAGGGTTAAAGAGTTCTATGAGAAGAAGAGGAAAGGTAAGAAACCGAGTGATGATGACTCGGTAACACCCAAGGCTGGTCAGGCTTGGGTGGATATTCTCTTTGAATAGAAAAAATCTGACTTTCCGGAGATCCCAAGTTGGTAATCGTGGATCAGGAATCGGCATCATTCATAAAAATTGTTGTTTATGAAATTTTTTAAAAAAGTGTTTAAATGTATACAGGTGATGGACTATGCCGGAACTCCCAGGTTGGTAAGTGTGGAGTAGGTATCAGCATTTATCTTGAAATTTACTTTGATAAGTTCATCGTACAAGTGGTACAAAGGTTTGTCCTGACATAGTGATTACTCAAGGTCATTAATTTGAACTTGATGTATGTAAAACCACTTAGGATCTTTCAACGATATCAGACTTTAACTTGTGAAGGTGCGGAATACAATCACAAGCCGATTCAAGAACAATATAATGAAACAATAATAAAATCAAAACACAAACCGGAAATCTTGCATTCAATGATGACCAAAGACCGATACAAGATCCCTATGGAGTTCTCGGCTCCTTTCCTAGTCGCAATCAACGATCAACCTCAACCAAGTGGTTGAGGTTTGCTTAAATACATAACCAAATGGACTTTAACCTAGGCCCATGCGACTTCTAGCTAAACAACCCAACCCATACATAATTCGACCCATATGTTAACTAAACAAAACACAGAAACAATCCTTCAACTATGCTAACCTACATGAATAAACCTTCAGGTTCCAACAATCTCCCCCTAGGTTTATGCATGGAGGTTCTTCTAACTTCGACTGTCATGATCACCACTCACACTATCTTTGTAGCCACCAAAACCCTTTCGATTGATATGCAGAACCGAAGCAACAGAAGCAGTCCAACCTTTTGCTATTTCTTCATATTTTTCTGTAGCTCTAATCTGATTACGAGCTAAAACTTCTAAGTCTTCATAAGCAAGATTTAACAAATCGATTTGATCCACCAAACGAAAACTCACTTTATCATCACAAACAATAACTGCCTGTCCTAGACGCTCATCATAAGTCCAGAAATGTAAAGACTTCAAAGCACCTTTCGGAATCTTTTTCACCAACGGAATTGTCTTTTCTTTGTCAGTTACAGGCCAGTGCACAATCTTTATACGCTTGTTTGTGTATGGATCTCTAATGCCTTTAGCTGGTTTAACAATGGACTCTGCTGTACGCATTGAAGGAAAACCCTTAAGAACCTCCCTCTTCAATCTCTCGAAAAACATATATCCACACCTCCAGGCTTATCATCCACATAAGGTGCTTTAGACAAATTTGTCAAATCCACCTTAGTGAAAGACTGAAACTGGCCTGGATGTTTGTACCACTCGACAGGACCAACTTTTCTCTTTATCCACCATCTTTTGCGATCATGATCATATCCCCAACTAACTACACCAGAACAATTTCCAACTTTATCATAGAGAGTTTCACCAACATCCATTAAATGGTGAGTTGCATGAGCATCCTCATCATCTGGATTTAAATTATTGTTCTTCAAAATTACAAACTCCCTTTTCTTTTTAATTCTTTCAGCCTTCTCTTTGTCTGCCGCTGGATTTGTAACTCTCTTGAAATATTGTTCCATTGCAGCACTTCTTTCAGCATCATCCTTAGCAAAGGCTTTTCTTCTGTTTTCAACATCAGTTGGATCAGAGAATTCTTGTCCAAATTTCTTCTCCAACTTCCCACGTAAATCATAAACCATATTGAACAACAAACTAACATCTCCTTGAAGTTGCTCAATCTGTTGATCTTTCTTCACAATAGTATCTTCAAGTTGGATAATCTTCGCATCTTTATGAATTGAATCTTGCTCAAGCACAACCATTCGTTTCTTCATATCTCTCATGCTAATAAACTCATCTTCATCACTAGAATCATCATCAAATGGCATTCTAAATGGCTCTTCGGGTCTTTTACCGCTCGAACTACTAGGTTCATCAAGGACAATTCTAGAAGGACCTGCAGATTCAGAAATACCAAGTGGCATAGTATCAACAATAGGATCAGCATCTACATTTGTAACCTGAACATTGGCAACAGTGGTCTCCAAAGCATCTCCTTGAGAGTCAATGTTGAACTAAAAAATATCTTCAGTAGTGGTGGTAGTATCAGCAACACTTTTCTCAAAATCAAAATCATATAAACCGTCATCATCTTCAGCAATAGTCATGGATTGATCTTTATTTTGCTCAACATACATTCCGAGTCGAGGATCCCTCCTTTTCCGCTTCAATGGCATGGAATCAGAATCCTTTGGGTCTTCACTAGGATTTTCACTTGATACTGAAAGATCAAAAGGAGGATTTCCCATCTTATCAGTTACAGATTTTAATAGCAAAGCCAAACTTTCAGCAGTAATCACAGGTGGAACAGCAGAAATAACAGTATCAACTCCAGCTTCTTGAGGAAGCTCTTCATCTTCTCCAGACTCACACATAATTTCAATGCCTTCATCGTCAGAATCAATCGTTAGAATCTCTATCTCAGGCTCATCTTCAATACCCATTTGGATATCATGTTCTTCAGCAACTATAGCATTTGCAGGCGCAACATTCACTGGAACAGATTGCACAATGACTGGATTAGCAACAACATCTTCAGTCTCTGCAAATTGACCAAATTTCTCTAACTCAATTAATCCTTCAAATTTCTTCTTAGTACCCTTCTTCGGAGTGAGAGCACCAAAACAAGCTGGACCCATGGGCTTCAACTCCAATGTATTACCAGATCTCTCCAACTCTGGATAACGAGCATTAAAAATCATTTGCAAAAACCTTGGATACATGAGAAACTTGTCCTTTCTAACTCCAAACACATTCCTCTTCATTGCTTCCAAAATATACTTTGAATAATTGAAAGGCTCATTTGTTATCACGCATACAAGAGCAGCAGACTGAGTAATGTTCAACTGATCTGTGCCTCCTCTGTTCTCTGTCATACACAAAACAAACATGTGCAACAGAAGACGCCAATATGGATGCACAAACTTCTTAACCAGAGGTGGATACTTCCCTTCATAACTCAATCTTGGCAATATCGCTTCAACTGTACCAACAGGAAGTTCAATTGAATCTGTTTCTTGATCATTGAACTGTAAAACTTCTCGAATCATCTGTTCTGTCACAGTAACAACCTTCTTTTGAACTTCAGAAACAATAACTCCCTTTCCTTCAACAACTTCAATTTTCGCATTTTTCCAGAATTCTTGAATAAGATCTTCATAAATAACTGGATTTTCTCGAAGTGCGTGAACAATACGACAACTGTTGAGACCTTTCATCAATGAGGTGTATAACTTCTTGTGTTTCTCCGGAGGTGGTGCTAAATATCCCGCTTGATTATGTGTTGAGATAAATTTCAAATCCATATCTGCATAAAACACAAATTTATTAGAAATTTCAAACTTTAAAAATCAGCAGATAAAGCCAAACAACAGCATCATGACTCAGATAACAACAATCTTCAATTTAAAACTATCACTGTTGACTCGAGACCATGAGTCGAGACCATGAGTTCTCGAGTCAAAACCATGAGCTATTGAGTCGAGACCATGAGTCGAGACAAAGAGATCTCGAGTCGAGACCATGAGTCGAGATCTTGAGATTGCGACTCATAATCACTGGTCTCGAGTCCTTATGTTATCTGAGTCGAGACCTCCACAAACAACTTTGACTTTTTAGATTTTGGATCAAAAACCCAAAACACCCTAAGATTAATTTGAAAACCAAAATATATTCAAAAACTAGGGTTCTTAGCCATCTTCAAAACTTCATCAAAACATCATCAGATCTTCATAACACCTGCATAACTTCAACAATATCATCAAAATACCTTCAAAACTCGATGAATCAAGACCGAAAACTGAATATGATGAACTGAAACCGGAGAATCACGTCGGAAACACAAGTAGCTTGCCGGAACTTTTGAGAGAATATCAGAGGGTCTCGAGTGAGAAGTGAGGTCTCGACTCGAGACCTGTGATTTATACCTCAATCCTAACCAAACTGGACCTGGGCCTTTGACTTTTTGGGCCGAGACCAAATGTTTAAACTTAACCGATTTAAAGAATTTCTTTTGATAAATTAACTTGTTTTTTTTTTAAATCCTTTTAATAAATCAGTTAAAATTTTAAATAAACCACTTAACCTTCTGAGCATTATTTACGAAAACAAAACCTAAAATAAAAATAAATAATAAAAACAATTATTTACAAAAATAAAATAGGAAATAAACAAAATTGCTCAGGGATCAAATCACGAGGTTTCGGGCTTGACTTCACTTATCAACACTGATCTACTACCGAATGATCTAGACGATTGCCAGTATATTTGTCCACCTAAACTCATCTCCCTAGACCTTTTCCATATAAATGCCTGTAACAAATTTTATCATGTTTTGATTTCTTAACAATGAACACCCAAACAAATACTAATCAAATCTCGGAATTACAGACAGCACACCCTATCATGTAAGTAGCTTCCCTACCACATATTTCACAAGTCCAATCCAGATCTCTGAAATCTTAACTGGGAATAGATTGAGAAGAGAACAGAATAGATCTTAAGCAGAGAAGGTATAATATACAAGATCAAATGAGTTTTTCTCAATTTGACATAGGTTTATAGGGTTTCTTTTGGGCACTAGAGGGCCTCTTTCGGGTGTTTAATTGATCTACAAAGCGACAATGTACAGCTAGGTCAGCATGTATCTGGATGCAGCAGAAGCTGACGTTGCCTAGCACCTCCAGGTCAGCATATATCTGGATGCAGCAAAGGAGATACACGACTTTTTCAGAGAAGATTTCAGAGTCAGATCAAAATTGTGTGTATCGGGACAACATACCGACATTCAAATAGAAATGAGCTAATTCCAAGTGATTTTCTTTCCTGAGGTCATGTACTATTTTAGTTCTGAACAGAAACAGCCAATGTTTCCAGCCTAAAGGATAGAGCCTACCAACATATCATACTAGAGTCAAACTATTTCGATACTGGTCTTACATGAGTCAGCCCTCGACCATAATGTGAAAATTTATTTCATTTCCCAGACATGCAACACCTCTTTTTGTATTTTTCTATTTTTTTAATGTTTTTGTATTTTTTTAATTTTTTTAATGTTTTTGTATTTTTCAAAATTTCTCCCCCTAAATTTGAGCATAAATAAAAAAAAACTACCTAATAAAAGAAAACTTTATGAACAAATTTACCTATGACAAAACAAAAACATGCTCAGTCAGTAAAGCGGATCATTTTCAGAAAATCCACAAGCACTTTGAATTTTGAGCTGCTGACAGGTTTGGTGAACAAATCGGCAGCATTTGCATCTGTGTCGATTTGCTCATGTGTAATAAGACCTCTGTCGAAGCAATCTCGAATAAAATGAACTTTTATGTCTATGTGCTTGGTTTTGGAGTGAAAAACAGGATTTCTAACAATTTGTATTGCAGCATCATTATCGCAGTAAATAGTAGTGTTGAGATAAGTCAAACCGTAGTCCTGCAATTGATGTTGCATCCACACCACTTGAGAGCAAGATGCAGAGGCAGCAACATACTCAGCTTCAGCTGTAGATATCGCCACCGTTTGTTGTTTCTTGCATTGCCAAGATATGAGCCTGTCACCCAGAAATTGACATCCCGCTGATGTAGATTTCCTGTCACTGTCAGTACCTCCAAAGTTGCTGTCAGAAAACGCAAACAAATCAAAATTGGAATCCCTTGGATACCACAGACCAAACCGTGGTTGGCCTTTAAGGTACCGAAAGATTCTTTTAACAGCAATAAGATGAGAAGTTTTAGGATTAGCCTGATATCTTGCACAGTTGCAGACAGCAAACATAATATCCGGTCGGCTAGCTGTCAGATACATCAACAATCCGATCATAGACCTATACTGACGTTGATCCACGGGAGATCCTTCTTCATCTTCAGTCAATAACGGTCTCTCAGCCATTGGTGTTTCAGCTGATTTTGCGTCTGAAAAGTTGAATTTTGCTAGCACATCATCCACATACTTCCCTTGATGGATAAGAATCCCTTGAGAATTCTGCTTGACTTGTAAACCCAAAAACAGTGTCATTTCCCCAAGAGCACTCATTTCAAATTTCTTCTTCATAACTCTCTCAAACTCCTTGCAAAGCTCCTCACTTGTAGATCCGAAAATAATATCATCGACATAGATTTGAACTAAGATCTGATCCTTGCCCACTTTCTTGATAAACAGAGTCTGGTCTATCGTGCCACGTGTGTACCCACGAGCCAGAAGATGTTTAGTTAGTGTGGCATACCAAGCTCATGGTGCTTGGTGTAATCCATACAATGCCTTGTCTAGCTTGTAGGCATAATCTGGATGATCTGGATGCACGAAACCTGGTGGCTGCTCAACAAAGATTTCTTCCTTCACATCTCCATATAGAAACGCAGTCTTGACATCCATCTGATATACAGTGAACCCCATATATGACGCGTAAGCTAAGAAGATCCGGATGGCTTCAAGTCGGGCAACCGGAGCATATACTTCATCATAATCCAGACCTTCTATTTGTCGAAATCCCTGAACCACCAGCCTTGCTTTATTTCGAACAATAACCCCTGCAGAATCTTGCTTGTTTCGAAATACCCATCTAGTTCCAAGTTTGCGCTTTCCCTTTGGCAACTTGACAAGTTTCCATACTCCAAGCTTTTCAAACTGGTTCAGCTCTTCATGCATAGCATCTACCCAGCCTGGTTCCTGCAAAGCTATATCAACAGTTTTAGGTTCGATTTGAGAAATGTAGCAAGAATATAAGCAAGTATTGATGGTTCCCGATTGGCTCCTGGTTAAAACTCCTGCATTTACAGGACCAATCACATTTTCTATAGGATGGTTTCGTTGAACACTTGTGGGTATTGCCAGGTCAGGTACGGTCTCGTCTTCAGTGGTGGTGTTGCTAGACTCCCCCTCATTAGATGCTGCATTATTATGAACGAATGGAGTGGTAACAATGCAATCTTCAGGAATGGGTTCAGGAAATAGTGCAGATCCGGAACCATTAGATGCAGAACCACTAGTTGAAACACCTTCAGGGGATTGATGGGACATTTGCTGACACGTAGGATGCTGCGTAAACACCATTCCCGGCGGATCAATGGTATGATGTCTGACGCTTCCTTCTGTCTGTTCTTCTTCTTCAGTATCCTCAAAAGACAGCGGTTGTTTTGGAGTAGACACACCTGCATCTGAAAAATCACTTGACAAAATGTTAAATGACTTAAACAATTCAGAATAATCGTATAACCAATCTGGTCCGACTCTAGCATCCGTAGCGTTTTCTTCAAGCCACTCAATGTTGCACGACTCGACGACCTTTTTAGTTACTTTGTTGTATACCCTATAAGCAGAGCCTTTAGCATATCCAACAAAGAAACATTCGTCCCCTTTGACCTCAAACTTTCCATTAGAGTCCATAAGCAATAATACACATGGACATCCAAAAATATGAAAATGTGAAACCGAAGGTTTACGTCCTTCCAGAATCTCATAAGGAGTTTTCATATGACGTTTATTTACTAAAGCATGATTCTGGACGTAACAAGCCGTGCTAACAGCTTCGGCCCAAAAGAAACTAGGAAGCTTCGAGTCAGCCAACATAGTTCGTGCAGCCTCGATAAGAGTACGATTTCTTCTTTCAGCTACTCCATTCTGTTGAGGAGTCCGTGGTGCACTATACTGACGATCAATTCCCTTTTCAGTGCAGAATGTGTCCAAAGTAACGTTCTTGAATTCTGTCCCATTTTCAGATCGAATAACCTTCACTTTGGTACTCGCTTGATTTTCAGTCAGAGTGATGAATTGTTTTACTAAGGCTGCAGTTTCATTCTTGTGACTTAGAAAATACACCCAGGTGTAACGAGAGTAATCATCAACGATTACAAGACAATAAGCTTTCCTGCCAATGCTCAATACATTCACTGGACCAAAAAGATCCATGTGAAGTAATTCGAGTACGGCTTTCGTCGAGGGTACAGGTTTAGCCTTATGAGGTTTTCGATGAGCTTTTCCTTTTGCACAAGCAACACACTTTTCAACCAACATGAAATCTTTTATCGGAAGATCACGTACTAATTGACCTTTAGCCAGTCGGTTCAAATTCTTCATATTCACATGCCCAAGGCGACGATGCCACAGTAGACCATCATGTTCTGAAATCTTCGAAAATAGGCAAGTAATTTCTTCACACGGTTTCTTGTTCATATCAATCACATAAGCGTTTCCTCGTCTCTCTGCTGACATTAAAAACCAGTCTTCTGGAATGACAATCCCAGGTTTAAGAACATGACATCCTTTCTTTGTAAAGTGAACTGAATTCCCTCGATCACAAATCTGAGAAATGCTCAACAGATTGTGTTTCAGTTCTGGAACATAATTAACATTTTCGAAGCTTAAAACGCCGTTTCGTACAGTTCCTTTCAACGTGATTCTGCCTGAATCTCCTCCCGCAAATGAGACATATCCACCATTAAATTCTTTGACATTTACCAGTTGGGATAAGTCTCCTGTCATGTGCCTGGAACAGCCACTATCCATGTACCAGAGGCGCACGGTAGTCCTCCACAGCTGTTCCTGCACGATTAGCGGGATTAGTTAGATTTAGGAACCCAGCCCATAGTGGATCTGGGTTTTCCTTGTGCATCAATATAAGTCACTCTCTGCCACACTAAATTGTCTTTATTTAAAAACTTCGAAGTATTTTGAAAGACAGAGTTTTGATGACATGTATGAGATGGATTGGATTGCTTGGCCTTAGCTTTAGGTTTCCAATGCTTGTTTGACCAGTTAGAATTGTAATTACCAAAAGCATTATGTTGATATCTTCGAAAATCATTTTGTTGATTTTGATTTTTGCGTTTGGCTGCATTCCAATCCTGATCAGAAGGTTTAGTCTTGCGATAGTTGTTTTTCATTGTCTTAGTCTTTTCAGTCGTCATTGACTCTGAACAACGATATCGGTTAGACATGACCTTCTGATCTTGCATGAACTTTCTCTTGTACGATGCCCTTGGGAGCTGAACACAATTTCTGGCAATGTGACCCGCGATGCCACAGTTAAAACATGTTTGACGCTTCAATGTGTGAGTATTTTGAAAGTTTTTACATGATTTGCTTGGTTTTGAATGATTTGGCGTTTTAGTTTTCTGAACATGTTGTGCTTGTGGTTGTTCTGAGCATTTTGGTGGCTTTTCTTCTAATGACTCCTCACTTTTCTCAATTCTCTTTTCTTCATTACTTAATTCCGGTTCGGTATTTGAACATGTAGAAGTTTCATCAATATGCGTTTTCTCAATGCATTTATCATGTGAGGCTAATTCAGATTCATTATTTGAACATGCAGAAGTTTCATCCATATGCATTTCCTCAACGCATTTATCATGTGAAACTAATTCAGGTTCAATTTCAACTATAGTTTCCAATGGGGTCCCACTAGATTCAACATTAGGGACACCCACTGAGACAGATTCAGAAGAAGAATCAGGATACTCTTGATTTTCTTGAGAAGTCGTTTCAGTGGTTTCACTGAATGCATCCTGGGGGACCTCACCTGTAACACTGTCATTAACTGAAACGTTAGAAACATTACAATCACACACATTTGCTGAAAAACAATCATCACCACACTTATTGTTCAAATTTTCACCACAAACATCATCAGTTTTGCCCAAAACAACAGGCTGACAAGACGAAACATAAGCAGAAAACGACGCAAATAAAGAACGACCAAAAGCAATGTCAGATTCAGTTTGTTCAAAATAAGGTTCAGAAATATTTGAAATAACGACTGGTTCACTCCCATGAACATCTTCACATTTTACTTCAGAAAAATCATCTGCACATGAAGACGAAACGTTAGGATCAATTAAGCCTTTATAAACAAAACTTATTGGATCGGACTTCTGTTTCCCAACTGGTTTACCATTAAATGATGACTTATTGTTTTTGGGACCATAAGTCATTCTACTTTCATTTATCATCTCCTCCTCAGTCATAGGTAAGTAAGTATAATTGTCATTATAAGGAGGAGGATCCTTATTAAAACCCAACCCACAACCTTTCTTTTCTTTGTAAGCAAGCTGTTGATCACACAAATTTTTGACCAACTTACTAGAAGAATCAAATTTTTTAATGTTTAGCTCATTTATATGATATCTATCCCTGATATCTTCCAGTTCCTTGGTCAAAATACATACTTTCTCCAGAGCTTCAAGAAAGTGGGCTGTTTTTACACTTACATCATCTTTGAGTTTGATGATGTCTTTGCGTTGAGCTTCAATCTTTTCTTTATAAAGTTTTTCATTTTTAGATAATGTGAAGTTTTTATTTTTTATATCTTGATAATCCTGAATTAGCTCAGCATTATGTGTTCTGTAAGCTTCAACCCTTTCCCTGCACTCAGGAGTACAGAAAACAGAAAGTACCTCTTCTTTGGTGAGACCTTTAACTGGAGCTGAAAGAATCTGAGTCATAAGAGCTAGATTTTCAGCAGTAGTCTCCTCCTCAGGTGCTGGATCCTCATTCTCAGAAACAGAAACTTGATCATTTGAAGTCATGAAAGCAATGTTATTTGAAGCAGCTTGATGTTCTGGAGCTGAAATGTTCAGTCGCTCAATTTCTGAATTCCAATCAAAGATGTTTGGCTGAACCACCAAGGCTTGAGCTAATCCTTGTGGTTGAGGACTTCCAGTAGCAGCAGCATCTGTTGTACTAGCAGTGGTCACAAGAGCTCTTTCTCGATTAGGTGTTACGGGCTGTGCAGGAGTTTGTTCTCTATTTATCAGTGGTTTTGTGCAATTTCGAGCATAGTGCCCTTCCTCATGACAGTTGTAACAGTGCAAGTTGAAAGGCACCTTAGCAGCTCCATTCCAAGAGGTGCCCCACCTGTTTTTACCTGTTCTTTTAACAAACTTTTGTGCCCTGAAAGCAGCCATTGCCATCTGCCAGGTGATGTCCATTTCTTCAACGTCATTAGGATGGATCTGAAGTAGGTCATCGCCACTCCATTTTGGAGGATCCATTTTTCCTGCAACGAAGGCGTTCAAACAGTTTATAACGGAGGCTGCGATATCCAAATTTTCTTTTGACTGTTGTGTAAAGAAAGCAATCATCTCATTTTTCGCAGAGGAAGCGGAAGCAGCAGAGGTGGCATTCACAGCATTTACAGTGGAAGCGGAAGCAACTGGTGGATGTGGAGGAGTAGCTTGATTAGAGGACCCAGAACAATAGACATTTGCTGAAGTGGGAGCAGTCTTAGCAGATGTTGCATTGCTAAACATTTGAAATCTTCCTTGAGACAAAAGAGCTGTGTTATTATCATTTGATGAAGTGGGAGCAACCGAAAATCCTGCGGCTAACATGCTGTTTTTATAATTGGTTTCTCTTTGTTTATCATCAAGTTCACAAGCTTTGATATGAGAGATCATCTCTGACAGGCTGCACCTAGCAAGATCTTTAGTTTTCTTGATCATAGCGACATGATGATCCCAACTCTTTGGCAATGCATTTAGAAGCTGTCGATTGGTAGATGCATTTGATGTATGAATTTCTTCCATTTGCATTTGTGTGACTATCTTCACGAACCTCTGAATTTGATTATCAACAGTTTCACCATAAATATGGTTGAAGTTGTTGAAATTTTGTCTCAGCAGATTTCTTCGACTCTCCTTCATATCTTCATTCCCTTCGTAGACGTCGATCAAGGATTCCCACAGTTCTTTGGCGGATTTGCAGGTGCGAAAACCAATGGCAATGTCTGGACCTAATCCCATGGTTAGGTAGGACAGTGCTCTTTCATCTTCTTCAATTATAAGTAGATCATCTTCAGTATATTGACTTTTGGGTTTCTTTACTTTAACACCTGGTTCAGTGGAACTATCCATCATGATCTCCCTTGGTCCCCTCAAAATGCTTCTCCAAAGTTTATAATCTTTGACCTTCAAGTGCTGTTCAAAACGCCATTTCCACTCGGGAAAATCATTTGCATCAGTCAACCTTGGAATGCGTGTTGTGGTTCCAAGCTTTGAATCCAATTCTTGTTGTTTGTTAAGGGCAGCCAAATCAACGTTATTTGTCGACATAATTAATTAATTAATCAATTAATTAATTATTTTTAAGTTCAGAGATTTGTCAACAGTTCAAAGTCCAAGTCCAAGTAACGTTGCAAAGTGACGTTGCGAGTCGAGACTACGATTGCGAGTCGAGACCAAGTAGCAGACAACTCGAGACCGTAGTTGGTTGCGAGTCGAGACTAAATCTAGACAAGTCGAAATCTTAGTAGATTGCGAGTCGAGACTAAAACGATGCAAGTCGAGACAGCTGATGGTTGCGAGTTGAGATTGGAACAGGACAAGTCGAGACAGCTGATGGTTGCGAGTCGAAACTGGAACAGGACAAGTCGAGACAGCTGTGATTGCGAGTCGAGACCTGCAAAACAAATATGAGATAAAACTATTGACTCGTAATCCCTGATTTTCAGCACTTTTCAAAATTCAAAGATATCGTAATCTTTGAATGTTCTTTGATCACCAACTCCCGAGAAATCAGCTAACAGATTTTCTGAAATCACACAAACCAAAATCAGTGATATCTTTCAATAATTTCACCAAGAACAGTTTGAAGGTTCAATAATTTTCACTGCAAAACAAACACTAAAAAACTGAATTAGTAGCAAAGGATGTTCTTGAATCCAAGTGATATCAAAACCGAACCAAGATTGGTTTCTTGGCTCTGATACCAATTGTAAAACCACTTAGGATCTTTCAACGATATCAGACTTTAACTTGTGAAGGTGCGGAATACAATCACAAGCCGATTCAAGAACAATATAATGAAACAATAATAAAATCAAAACACAAACCGGAAATCTTGCATTCAATGATGACCAAAGACCGATACAAGATCCCTATGGAGTTCTCGGCTCCTTTCCTAGTCGCAATCAATGATCAACCTCAACCAAGTGGTTGAGGTTTGCTTAAATACATAACCAAATGGACTTTAACCTAGGCCCATGCGACTTCTAGCTAAACAACCCAACCCATACATAATTCGACCCATATGTTAACTAAACAAAACACAGAAACAATCCTTCAACTATGCTAACCTACATGAATAAACCTTCAGGTTCCAACAATGTAATCTTCATACAAGTGGTTGAAAGACAATATGATGAACCATGCCCCTACAAGTGGTAAAAAAACAAACTTATTTTCTGGAAAAAATCATTTTAATTAAAACAAACTTAAGTGTTTTGAAATCTAAATGAGAAAATAGTTTGTTGAAAGGGGGAGTTCTGATTGTTTATGCCAAGTGGATGGCGAATTGAAGCAATTCGATATCGGTTGTCACTTTACCTTGTATAGTTTATTTTCAAATTTACTAAAATGTGTTTGCATTTTAGGGGGAGTAAATATTTTAGAAAATCCAAAAACATTTGAAAATTTGAAAAAGACAAAAACATGATAAAATGAAAATGAGTTTTTTTGTGTCAAAGAAGAGGAAATGATAGTACATCAGTGGGCGTTCACAACATGCTAAAGTTTTGGAAAGTTAAAAATGTGATAAACAATCTCACTGATGATGTGCCAGTAGGTTTTTGCACATTTAGTAGATTGTGACGAGATATAAACCTAAATTTCAAACTTGCTTATATCGTGGGTAACATCTCTCGGATATATGGGTAACCCCCGAAATCTTGTTTGAAAGGTCCCACTTTCTGAGATACTAGGTCTTTATACTCAGTGATTGATGTGCGTTAGGTGTATATGTAGGTTTAGGTATATTTTAAGCCCTTTTACACTTTCTTTAGCCAAGTTTTAAATTTATAAAACACGATATTTACTAACACTAAACACACATATGGGCAAGTGCACCCATCGTGAGGGTAGTATAGTGTTGGTAAGATACCGAGGTCGTCCAAAGACACAAGAGCTTTTAATACTGGTTTATCCTCAACGTCTAATCAAATCAAAAGTTTAGAAAAATGTTTTAAACTAAGAAAATAAAAACTAACTAAAATGCTGAAAATAAAAATAAAAAATAAAAACAGATAGACAAGATGAATCACTTGGCTCCGACTCTTGTATAGTGTAACCTTTGATTATTTCCGCACTTTTGCACTATTTAAGAGATTATCTTAGTTATTGTAGTAGGCCCCTCTTTTGGAGGTGACGTTACCCTCAACCCAGTAGTTTGAGTCAGCAAGGATACAATCCTAAAGGGTCGGATTATTGAAAGATAATTAATTAAGTTATTAATGCAAATTATGGTAGGCCCCTCTTTTGAAGGTGACGTTACCCTCGACTAAGTAGTCTGAGTCAGCAAGGATACAGTCCTAAGTAGCCGGGTTATAGTATTAATAGTAGTTTAACTTATGAGGGGATCAAAGAGTTTGGACCCCCGCCATCCAATACCGTTAAGTATTGAAGGAGGTCCTACTAAATTTGACCCAGGTCCCTTGCAGGATCTTTAAACGCTGAACAACGGCAAGACTCTTACCAAACTGTTCCCTTAACCCCCGACCAGGTAGCCAACATACCTCCATATAGACCGTGGAGATATGAATGGTGAAAATCTTTTATTTTATATAGACAGTAAAATAATGCCAAGACACCACGGACAAACGATAAGGAAGAATCACCTTCAACATAAGAAACTAGTTATTAAAGTCATTAATATATAACCAATTAAAAAGTGCGAAAATATTAAAAATAAAAAGTATTACACTAGACACTTTGTCTTCACCAAGTGATGTAATAGACTTAGGCAAACATGGCCTTGATTGTCAAGAACTCTTACGATCAATCTTGGATCCCGAGACGACTCACACACTCTATGATGGACAATGGATGATGGTGGTGGATGATGGTGTTATGGTGGTGGTGGGTGGTGGGTGAAGTGTGAGAGAGGTGGTGTGCCAAGGGATGGTTTGAGCTTGAGACAAGCACTCCTATTTATAGGTTGAACAGAAGCTCGGGCACGGCCCCGTGTCCAGTGGGCACGGCCCCGTGTCCACATCCTTCTCTTTCTTCATTAATTGCTCTTGTCTTTATTAGTTGACCACGCCCCCGTGTCCACTGAGCACGACCCCGTGTGCAGAAGCATATCTGTACTATGAAGATTTGCCTGGATTCTGTGAATCTTATAGTTGACCACGGCCCCGTGCCCGCTGAGCACGGCCCCGTGGTGGGCAATAGAAGCTTCTACCACTTTGTCTTTTCTGCTGACACTTGAGCACGCCCCCGTGCTGGCTGAGCACGGGGCGTGTTCAGTCTTCTGTCTTATTGTTTTGCTTGGGAAGATGCTGTCGTGGGGTCGGGCATGTCACGTTTGTTCCTTTTCTTGTATTTATGTTAGATTTTACTGTCTTTTTGCTTCTTTTGTTAATTTGAGCTCATTTAATCCTGAAAATACAAAAGGAAGACAAAAACACACTTTTTCCAACATTAGTACTAAAAAGGGTTAGTTTTATGCCACAATTGATGTAATTTATATGTTGCATTTTGCACACATCAAATACCCCCACACTTGAATCTTTGCTTGTCCTCAAACAAAACTCTTTATAATGTGGCTTTACACTCCCAAATGGAATGGGTAGAAGAGAAGATTTTTGGGCTTGTCATAGAGTGTCAGGATTTCCAAGATTCTTTATTTAGTTTTATTTATTTACAATCATATTCGTCATGATTTATTTAAAACTTTTCATAAGATAAATTACTTATTAGGGCATAACATGCCTCTTTAAAATTCTTTTTATATACAAGTTCACATACCTCTCGGGGGATCACTCAACACTCGGCCGAAAATGTATTTTAGTGGATCACTTGAGAGCGGCATGGAACTTACTCCTACCATAGGCTTGCCAAGCAATCAATCCTCCTCCTTTTTAACTTTATACCTTTGTAAATATCAAGAGGACTTTTGGGTGAAGGGTTAGGCTTGGGTTAAAGGTAGGTGGTTGGGTTAGTGGTTAGTAGAAAAGGGCGAAAAAGCGTAAAAAGCATCGGTTTTCGTAAGACTTTCTATTTTCAACTTTTTATTTTGATGAAGCCATAATTCCAAACAAAGTTATTTTTGATGAACTTGTTTGTTTATTTTTTTCTTTTGCTTCATCATCAACATTTTTTTTTTTGAAAAGTCATACAAAGAACCGAGCTAGTTACTAAAACAAGGGGTTAAAAATGAAAAAGGTTTTGGTGGGTGAAAGGGTGTTTGGTTTGGTTTATGAAATGAAAAGGTTTAGGCTCAAAGGGGCTAACTAGGGGGATTTTGGGTAGGTGGTAAAAAAAAATAATGGTGTAGAAATAAAAAGGGTTAGTCCTAATGCCTCCATCATTTACTTACTCGTATTTAAGTTGGTAAGGACCGGGAATGTATTGTCATGGCAAGTTCTAGAGTTGTAAGAACCAAGCGGCTATTCACACAAGAAACGAAAAATGAGCATTTAATTTAAAGATATATATTTGTATGCTCAATAAAGGCACAAAACTCACTTTTGTGGGAATGGGTTTTTATGTGATCAAGTATATATAATCAAATTTTAACTAAGTTTGTCATGCCTTTTCATAATCTTCTTATGTTGGTTCTTTTTATCACGACGCTATCGGTTGTAAATTCGTAAAAATATAACCTTTTTAGAACTTTGAAATTCCCAAATTAAACCTAGACAAGTAAAAAAAATGAAATTTTTTGAAAAAATTTGGGGTGATTAGCGGTTCCAATAGAGTTTTGTGTAAGGCTTGTTATTAGGACTTACAAGATTCAAGGTTTTAGCATCCCCCCCACACTTAAATTACACATTGTCCTCAATGTGTCCCAAAAATAAGTTTTTAGGTTGATTGAATGTGTAAAAGGTGTGAATTAAGCAAAAAATTGTGTTACTGGGCGCTGGACACGGCCCCGTGGTGTCCGGGCACGGCCCCGTGTTCAAGTGCCAGTAACAAAAATTAAACTAAGAGAAACAGAAGCCTGGACACGGGGGCGTGTTGGGTGAGCACGGCCCGTGTCCAGTTACCTGAACTGGGTCTTTTCTGCAGACTGTGCAGCACGGGGCCGTATTGGGCGGACACGGCCCGTGCCGAGCTTACTGTTAACGAAGAAAATCGTCGGATGGCTCTGTTTTCCTGCATGGGGTGCTGGTTCAAGTTTCCCTTGTTTCCTTTGCCATCTCAAGTGTGTTTTATTCATTTCAACACCATCCAAACACCAAATTAACTAAAACCATCATTCATTAAGTCATAGAGAGAATTACATAATAATCCTAAAAAAATGAAAAATAAAGCTGAAAATAAAAGTTAAAGATCCTAAATTAGATAGGTCAAGTGATACGTAAAATCATCCCTAGGAGCTCTATTCCTACAATAAGAACCAAAATTCCGGAAATAGTTTTTCCGGTTTCTAAAAGTCTTGTAGAACTCCAAGCCGAGCGGTGTCCCTTAGAGGTTGCTAGAGCCATTCTTCTATCTCTCTCGGGAGAAGGGAGGCGGCTTCATGTTCCTCAACATCTTGTGGAGGGGGAGCGACACCAATCGGAACCCCTTGTAGTACGTCTTGAGAGGGCTCCGGATGTAAGGCGTACCATTCGGCCGGAATGATGACTTCCGGTACCACATTCCATGCCCTTTGTGTGATAATCGGCACCAAAGGAGGAGAGGCGAGAATGTTCAACCTTTGGTGCAAAAGGTTGACTTCCCGGAGACATCCTTCTAGTCCCACCGTTAGATGATTAATACGGTCGACCAATGCTTCTTCCACCCCTGTTATCTCATCAATGGCTTCTCTTAGGGCGTAAACATAGTTTACAAGAGAATCCTCAACCGTTGATGATCTTCTCCCCTGCCGGCTGTTTCTAGAATGTGACGAGGAGTTTCCGCTTGTTCTGCTTGCCATTCTGAGAAAACAAACCGAAAAGAGTTCAATTTTATGGGACCAGTACCTCGGACACGGCCCCGTGTTCAATGAACACGGCCCCATGTTCAGACATCTGCATGATTTAAGAACAAGGAATCTTGGAGTTTTAATTTGTTTTTGTGATTTTTAAAGCATTTTTGAACAGAAACAACTTAAAACATTGTTGTAGAACTTATTTTTAACAAGATTCCATGAACAAAAATCTAACAAACATCTCAATAAAGCTTGAAATTATGGAAGTCTCAGCTTTAATGGAGGTGTAAGGAAAGAAAAATTGAAGAAGATGATAGTGGATAAAAGAGGAAAGGACAAGAAGATAGTTGAGAAACTTCTTTTAGAAAATACCTAGGATGGTATGTGAGAATATTCCTCAAATCTCTGTCCCTGGAATGGTTCAAATGTGCAGGATTCTTGGCTGCATTTATAGAAAACGACAGTACGTTGCGCACGGCCCCGTGTCGGCTGGACACGGCCCCGTGTGCAGATGGAATCCTGACACATTTTTGTCCGTATTCTGACAAAATCAGAAGGGAATCTTTGGGTGGACACGGGGGCGTGCTGACCTGGACACGGCCCCGTGTCTAGAAACTGTCTATGAAGTTTGTCTATTTTTAAGGAACTTTTCCGGATCGGGCAGTTCCTTACTGGATGGAACAACCCCAAAGTGCCTTAGATACCTTAGTTGATCTAGATTAAGACGAGAACGCAAGAGGTTGTCGGTGAGGGTGATTCCTATGCTATATGTAGGTGGACAAGTCCAACCATTTTCCGGGCTCTCGTTAAAGAAGGTGTATGCCGAATTGCTGAGGTCTATGTATGCATCGAACGAAGTCGATGGGGAGTCCTTCACGGCACAATCGACACAGGGACGACTATCGCTCAAGTCCTCACTAGAGTTAGAAGTATCGTCGGAAACAACGAAGTTGTTTGAATGCGATTCCATCACTTCTTCTTGGTTATTATCATGAGATAAATTATTGAAATCTATCCTAAGTTCTTTTCACCAATTAAGAATTAGATCTTCCAATTGAAATAATTCATCAAGAAGCATTTCCCCTAGAAAATCTGGTTGGGAGCATTCGAGGGAGAGATAGGGATTATTTTTACTTTCGCCCCTATTAAGGATACAAGGAAACGATGGGTCTATATAGTGGGGCTTATAATTTAGAAAATAACATTCTAATTCCTTATGGTTACTACCACATAATTGACACCGCGTACCATAAGAGTGCCGAAAGTAAAAAGTATCAGTATCACTCATTTTTGTGTCAGAAATTACCAACCGTCGGAATCTTACGGTTCTGTTTTCAGTAACTGAATCTTGGGCACGGGGCGTGTTGAGTGGGCACGGCCCCGTGTTCAGCTTACTGTCTGACTTAAAACAGGATTGCCAGTTCCAATGATTGGGCACGGGGGGTGTTCAGCAGGCACGGCCCGTGCTGAGTTCTGCAGAAGCTGAAAAACTAAGAAAAAATCCTAAAAAAAAACGAAAAATAAGAAAAAACGATTAGGCCGCTGATTCCTACCTTTCTTAAAATCCTTGTGTCCCCGGCAACGGCGCCAAAAACTTGATGTGCGTTAGGTGTATATGTAGGTTTAAGTATATTTTAAGCCCTTTTACACTTTCTTTAGCCAAGTTTTAAATTTATAAAACACAATATTTACTAACACTAAACACACATATGGGCAAGTGCACCCATCGTGAGCGTAGTATAGTGTTGGTAAGATACCGAGGTCGTCTAAGGACACAAGAGCTTCTAATACCGGTTTATCCTCAACGTCTAATCAAATCAAAAGTTTAGAAAAATATTTTAAACTAACTAAAATGCTGAAAATAAAAATAAAAAATAAAAACAGATAGACAAGATGAATCACTTGGCTCCGACTCGTGTATAGTGTAACCTTCGATTATTTCCGCACTTTTGCACTATTTAAGAAATTATCTTAGTTATTGTAGTAGGCCCCTCTTTTGGAGGTGACGTTACCTTCAACCCAGTAGTTTGAGTCAGCAAGGATACAATCCTAAAGGGTCGGATTATTGAAAGATAATTAATTAAGTTATTAATGCAAATTATGGTAGGCCCCTCTTTTGAAGGTGACGTTACCCTCGACTAAGTAGTCTGAGTCAGCAAGGATACAGTCCTAAGTAGCCGGGTTATAGTATTAATAGTAGTTTAACTTATGAGGGGATCAAAGAGTTTGGACCCCCGCCATCCAATACCGTTAAGTATTGAAGGAGGTCCTACTAAATTTGACCCAGGTCCCTTGCAGGATCTCTAAACGCTGAACAACGACAAGACTCTTACCAAACCGTTCCCTTAACCCCCGACCAGGTAGCCAACATACCTCCATATAGACCATGGAGATATGAATGGTGAAAATCTTTTATTTTATATAGACAGTAAAATAATACCAAGACACCACGGACAAACGATAAGGAAGAATCACCTTCAACATAAGAAACTAGTTATTAAAGTCATTAATACATAACCAATTAAAAAGTGCGAAAAGATAAAAAATAAAAAGTATTACACTAGACACTTTGTCTTCACCAAGTGATGTAAGAGACTTAGGCAAACATGGCCTTGATTGTCAAGAACTCTTACGATCAATCTTGGATCCCGAGACGACTCACACACTCTATGATGGACAATGGATGATGGTGGTGGATGATGGTGTTATGGTGGTGGTGGGTGGTGGGTGAAGTGTGAGAGAGGTGGTGTGCCAAGGGATGGTTTGAGCTTGAGCCAAGCACTCCTATTTATAGGCTGAACAGAAGCTCGGGCACGGCCCCATGTCCAGTGGGCACGGCCCCGTGTCCACATCCTTCTCTTTTTTCATTAATTGCTCTTGTCTTTATTAGTTGACCACGCCCCCGTGTCCGCTGAGCACGACCCCGTGTGCAGAAGCATATCTGTACTATGAAGATTTGCCTGGATTCTGCGAATCTTATAGTTGACCACGGCCCCGTGCCCGCTGAGCATGGCCCCGTGGTGGGCAATAGAAGCTTCTACCACTTTGTCTTTTCTGCTGACACTTGGGCACGCCCCCGTGCTGGCTGATGTTGTCGTGGGGTCGGGCATGTCACGTTTGTTCCTTTTCTTGTATTTATGTTAGATTTTGCTGTCTTTTTGCTTCTTTTGTTAATTTGAACTCATTTAATCCTGAAAATACAAAAGGAAGACAAAAGCACACTTTTTCCAACATTAGTACTAAAAAGGGTTAGTTTTATGCCACAATTGATGTAATTTATATGTTGCATTTTGCACACATCAGTGATATCTGGGGTATTATCCCGGGACTTCTGATTTTGCGGAAGCAATGGCCTAGTCCCCGGAGAATACTTTCTGCTTGCTTGAAACATAGCGCCACCCTCAGCAAATTGATGAAACAATAAAATTGATAGTCATTGCTGTTGTAATCAAAAGATCTTCTAAAGGGGACACACCAAAAGTCGAGCCGTCGTCTCTCTGCTGAACGGAAGTTCTGACCTGAGCTCTCACGGTTTCGTACTATAACTTATTCCCTTACAGATATCATCTGTGGTATACTCACCTGTAAGACTGAATATTGGGATCTGGATACGGGAGTATATTCTGAGGTGGGACACGCGATTGAGTTTAAGTGCTTAAGACATTAATCTCGTATCTCGAAACAGTTGAACTTTGTGTGAAAATTTAAGTGGACCAGTATACTGACAATCTAGGTGAATTGTTTAGAACTTAATATGAAATGAAGCTTAACGGTGTTGGTGATATGTCTCATAAACTGATATGATCCTCTTACACAAACTCACAAAAATATTGTTTGTAAATATTTCTTTACTGCATTTCGTTTAATTTCAAAAATCCCAAAAAAATTTTCGGTGTGTTTTAGCATAAAATTTTTAAAAAAATCCAAAAAGATTTTCGACAACTGGTGTTGAAGAGCTAATTTTCAAAATTCCAAATGTTAGACATGATGACAATTGGTTTGGGAGAATGTGTTTAAGAGTTTAAATCTTACAAGTGATCATCGAAAGTAAAGAAAATGATATTTCTTCAAGAGGTTCATCAGAGACTATAAATGTTAGATCATTTTTGTGATATTTACAAGTGATGTCTGAGTGTGTTAAAGTTTAATATTAGAAAACTTATGTTTGTGGTAGAGAATGTACAGGTTTGAGGAAGAGCCAGGTTCCAATACCTGAGGACTCTGTGAGTTTAACAAGCCAGGCTGCGATCCCAGCATATCGAAAGGGGGAGTCTGAAGACACTTAAAGGAAGGAGCATGTTGGTGATGAAAAGAGAAAAGAAGATAGAGATTGAGGATACTTACAGCGTCAGATACTTCAAAGAGAAGCCCAAAGACTGATAAAGACTGAATTTGCGAAGACTCGACACTGAAGACTCCGTCAACATCCGAGGGGGAGTTTGTTGGTGCATCCGTCTGTCGTCTACGTCTTGTATCGAGTCTTGTGTAGAATGTATTAGATCAGGGCACGAAAAACGAGAATACGTGAATTAGAGCTGATTCCGCTTGAAATGACATCATGTCATTTCAAGCTAAATAGGAAAGTTTCTAATTACGCTCGAAGTTGTAATGTCTGATTCCGCTCGAAAGTTAATGTTCTGATTCCGCTCGAAATGCACATAGCATGTTCAAGCGGAACCCCAAGCCTATATAAAGGCATTCCTGAGCTAAATCAGTTATCAGTTGTTCCGGTTTTGCCACGAAGTGCTGCCGAAGTGTCGAGTCGCTGTAAAAGTCGTTCAATCAATACAAATCGACAGTTTAAAGTGTATACTTGCTGAATTGAACTCAGTTTGTTTGTTTCCGCCGCTCAAATTAAGAAAAGTTCTTCTGATAGACTCGTTTGGGTCCGAATACGATCCTACAAGGGAGATATGAACATTGAATTTATAATACAAGTGATTACAGGATAAAAAGGAAAACAATAAATACAATTAATACAGATTATTTGACAGGGAATAAATCTTGTGATTGAGAGAAATCAACCGGATTGTTGTTGTCTATTAACCCATAAGTTTGACTATTTCAACTCCAATTTTAACACTCTCCAACTCCACATGTGAAGCGTTTATTGCCTTTTAAACTACCTCAACAACAGTATCAAATCCAAAAGATTTGTCTATCTCTGTAATGAAAGAAAATTTTGAGCTATGCACTTTTTCTATCACCTCTGAGAAAATATATTTCTACAAGCATCAGAAGTATACTATACATTAGGGGTGTGCATAAAACTGAATTAACCGATTTATAACCAAATTAACCAAAAAAACCGAACCAAAAACCAAACCGAAAAGAAAACCGATGGGTTGGTTAATGTTTTTTTAAAAACCGATATACACGGGTCGGTTATGGTTTTCCATTGTTCCATAGCCACCATAACTGAACCGACCCACATGTTAGTATAGTCATGGTTAGTCTACAATATTATAGATTAATCTATAATGTTATAGATTATATGTGTGTTTTAATGCTATGTGATATATACAAATGTGTAATAACAATTTGTACCATGGTCAACGAATTTTAAGCCCAAACTTTTTATCCCAAATAATGCCCAATGATATTTTTTGAGCTAATTTTAGCTAGGCCTAAATTCCCGGTTAACCGACCCATAACCGACCGTTATAACCATCAAAACCAAATAACCTTAACCATCATAACCGATTGGTTATGGTTATGGTTTTCTATTAACCGATATTTCGGTTATGGTTATGGTTTTACGCCAAAACCGACCCATGCACACCCCTACTAACATAATGGATGCTTTCAAAATCAATGCTTTAACATTAAAAATGAAAATAAATAAAACTAAATTCGCTTGTGATAGTTAAATCGTAAACTAACCTTGAGTTAAAATCGTCGTAGATAGTTTGAAGATGTTGCTTAGGGTTTGAACTAAGAAAACAAAAGTAGGTGAAAAGAAAAGGGGTAAGAAAGCAGGTTAGGTTAGGTTGGGTTGGGTTGGGTTGGGTTGGGTTGTAGGAGTTGGTATTAAGTGGGTGGGTTTCTAGAATCCGTGTCAAGTGTACAAATGCATAAGGAACAGCCACATGAGATAACTAATATGTGAATCCAAATTCAAAATATAACTACCTACCTTCTGCCGCTTGAGTAAAGAAAATGGTGCCATTAACAGCTTTGTTGTTGTTAAGAACTGTAACTGCCTTACCATTTTTGTATGTGATCTAACAATTGATGAACTGAATTAGCTAATATTATCAATGAAGAACCTATAACTTTCTAACGAATGCTTATATATAGATATAAGCATGTTTTTTTATAATTAATATGCTCAGACAACTAAAACCGCAAGAAGAAATAAGCATTCAATTCAATTCAACACAACTTTATTTTCATACTTTCGGTTATAACTGATATTAAAGAGAATTAATCTATATCAAGTGAGATGTAGATAAAATTTGACACTGATGATTTGTATCTGAAATTGACCATTGCATTCATCTAAATGTGAAATCATTCAAACAGAACTGAAACATATCAATCTATCTATCCATATAAGAATCTTTGCACCAATTCCTTTCCTCAAACCCAAACTGTCAACACAAGCGCCGAATGTCGATAGGTAAGGGTATGATGCCCTCTCATAAGCATGAACGACACTAACAAAGCTTTGCTTAGCATTCAGATCATAACCCTACATAGAGACCAAAGGAACCTCTTTCAAGGCAGCAAAATGGCCAAAAGATATACCTTCATGAATACCTAGTAGCCAATAACTTTTCTAGACAGACGAATGAGGAGTAACGAATTCGACGCTCCAAAGCAAATAACCAACAACTTGGGAGAAACCCTCTACTATCAGCTAACATTTCTTTTTCAATAACTCCACCGCTTTCTTCTCGAGTTCTTGCTTTTCCTCCTCCAGGTGCGCTTTCGCTACAAGCATCCCAACAACAGTCCCCTCCAGGACAATACATTTCCCTTTCATAAGTTGCAATTCTTCAGTACTCTTCTTCAATTCCCGCACGTGTTTCACTCGGGCTTGATCAAGGGTTTTTGAATCAGCAGTTTGCCGCTCCTCCAAAGCAACGACCCTCTCCTTCAATATCTTAAGTTGAGAAACTTCATGATTGTACCTATTTTCCCAGACACATGCCTTGGACTGTTGATGACAATCTAGTTTCTAAAAAGTTCGTCCATGAGTAGCCAGTTTCTCAGCAGGAGGAAGAAAGTTTTTCAGGTATTGCTTACAGACAGTCATGCTAGAAAACCTATCGTTGTTCTTGATCGACCAAGTAAGAACAAAAACCTCCGAGTCGAAAGCTTCACCACTTTGTTCCTTGTTAGAAGAGGAGTCACAATCTCAAGAAGACTTGCCCTCCTCCTCAAATACCTTAAGATCACTGTCATCTAGATCTACTGGATCAGGCTTCTTCATAGAGGGCCTTGTCCTCTTTGGCACTCCAACTTCAGAGGCAACCAACTTCTTCTTTCTTTAATTGTTTCTCTTTGAAGAAGTCACCATCACAGAAGGAGGCATAGTAGAAGCTGAAGCCACAGAAGGGTCACCCGAAAGAGTAGCAACATGATTCACTGCTACATGAGCAGGATCAACAACAGAAGGAACATTTGCAACTTCCTCAATGTTAAGAAGAAATCTATCATAATCATCCATGGTTCCAGTGAACAAAGAATCAAACAAAGCAACAACTGGTTCCTCGTTGTGGTCTAACTACCTCGAATCGTACTCCTCACCCTCTAAGCTTTTATCCGACAACACCTCAAGCAAACTCATGTCGACAAACAAAGTAATATACTAGCATTAAAATGCAAGTAACACAACATAACAATATTAAATAAACAAATAAATAAGAGGATCACCTCTATCTCCTCTAACAAACATAAGAACTTGAGAAACATCAAACCACAATCGGCTAATATCGAAACGAACGAGTACATGTTCACGGTATAGATGCGTACGTCAAGGGGGTTTGCAAAAGAGTAACTAAAGTAGGGTCACAAAATTTAGAAAGGTTCAAAGGACCGGATGGGTCACGATGGGGCATCACAAATGGGATTATGAACTTTTTAACCCAGAAAAAATTCTTTCCAGTGTTTAAGAGAAGGCTTGATTCGATAAAAAAGCGGGAACTATTCTCTTTAAACATCTCAATGGTGAGCCAATCGCCGTTTCAAGCGAGTTGAAAAAAAAACTGATTTACAAAACGGTCAGCTCAACATTGCAAGCACAACAAAGCATCTCAAAATGAGTGATTTTGCTCAACCCATAAGGAGCCGGTTGATAAAGTTTTAGACCAAGAGATTGGAGTGTCTGAAGAAAGAACTGGGTTAAAGACAACCGGAGGTTCAAAAATTCAAAATAAACGGTATACATAGCCGTGGAACCCTCCAACGTTTTATTCACAACGTCCTCATCAGACGGAAGCATGAGATCATATTCCAGCCCAAATCCGATAAAGAGCAAAGTGTTTACTAAAGGAGCGGCAGTTAAGTTCTGAATAATGAAGATGCATGTCATTCTTACTCCCCATTTTCAAAAACAAAAGCTTAAATTGAAACACAAAGAGTAGAAATTACTAACCTGATAAAGAAGGAAGACGATCGAAATTGAGAGAGAAAAGACTAAAGTAAAAAGTTGTTTGCAAAATTAATATGAATACGAGAGTTTAAATGGTGGTTGCGGCGCCTCCTTAACCGCTAAGGAGGAACAATTGACAAGACTAATTAAGCGGACAAGCGACTAGGTTATGATGATTGCATTGGGCTTTGCGCATCAAGGAAAGGGCTATGCAGGAGAAGTCCGGTCCACTCATGTACATTTACACACCAGGAGCTACATGCAATGGGAGATTGATGACAGGGGTGGGTCAAAACCCACTTCCCCTCCCATGTTAATGGAAGGAGATAAATAATTAATCCTTACAGCATCAGACACACGAAGGAAGCACCCCTTTGTCACTAGGAGAATAAGTACAAAACCAATAAGGTAGTGCGTCTCAAGAAATGAATAAATAGAAGCCATCTCATCGTAAGTGATACAATAGATGTAAGGCACAGAGATCGAGATGAGTCAAAAGTCTCATAAGACAAAGACAAAAGGTTAAAGACAAGACCAATTAATAAAACACAATGACACAATTCATGATCTGTCGCTATTAGCAGGGGCAGAGTCAAAGGATTACCTGAAATGGTGTGGAAGAGAAGAACAGAGCTCTGAAAAACAAAGGAAAGGACCCTGCTACACTTCCTCTCCTGGAAAGGTCATGAGTCTGGTTAAGAACAAGGGAAGGTTCTTGGATGCCTATATATACCCAGCCATGGAGACATTGAAAGACACTTCGGGTGCTTCTCCTTTGTACTTTAGCATACTTCTCCTTTGTAATTATGTTATACTTTTCTAGTTGTAACCTTTACTCCTCCTTTGTACTCATACCACCTAACATTGGCTCTGTCAAGGTTAATTGCTTCATTATATCAATAATACATACTTTATAACCACTATTTAATCGTTGTAGCAACATATATAGTGACTATTTTTGATTTAGGAATGTTCGTTGAACCTTTGATTATATTATAAAAATTATATGGTTTATGTGTGACCCGTTAAGTTTAAGACCAATTGATAAATTAACTGGAAGCGATGACACATAGTTTGAGTTGGCAAGAAAGATGGAAATGCTAAGTTTGGGAGACTTGGGCACCACCTGACGATATCCAAAATCCAACCAATGTAAAAGTGCCACCAAGACTAGCCGCATACCACAACCTGAAATCCTTCCCACCGGCGTCGGTTACTAACGACAACAACCTGTCTATTAGTTGTTTTCCACGCACACATACAATCATCACCTACCCAAATCGGTTACCTTCTCCAATTTTCCTACCCGAAAACCCACTACCCGGGTCACCGGCGGCGGTGTTCCCGGTCAGGTAGTGGGTACCCAAACACAAATTAGGGAACGACCCGGCCTCCCTTTTTCATTGGGCCAGTGATAATAGTTCCGTCTAAAGGCTCTGTAGATCCTGTCAAATAGGTGTATCTCAAGCACATTAGAAGATCAAATTTTTTTTTCTAGTAAAAGCATGATGCTTAACTTGCATTCACTTTGAGGTATAATTGACAATAATGCGTGTCATAAATCAAAATCAAACCAGTATGTTATGTTACTACGTGTTAGATAACATGTTTACCTTTCGTTAGGTCAAGCAGAACACGAAAAAACGCAAAAGATGGACACATGCCAATGCTTGATGGGAACTGATAAAAATGTTTCATAAAAATAATGAAAATGTGTGTTGGAACTAGATACTTAACAAACTACATAGTGTCTAAACTTAACCCATGTCATTTTAGAGTTCAACACACCTATGTGTAAAATCTATAAAACTATTCCTACGTATGATGATTTGAGTTTTATTTTTTTACGAGAAAGAGTGTAATAGTTTACTTGTTTACCAATAAACTAATCAATCTTTACAGGATTTATAATTATCTTCGATCTGCTATTTACTTGTTATGTCTATTTTCATAACAATATCATTCAAGTTCAAGACCAACGAAAATGCATATTCTATTTCTACTATTTATAAACTAAAGAAGGTTTAATAGTGTCATGATACTAAAATTGAGTGGGTGTCAAGTGGGTCATGAGTTCAACTGTTCAAGCCTTCAAGTCTTTCACCACCATAAGTTCAAGCCTTAAGTCTTGCACCACCCATGTATCCTTGCCTACATTGTTGGTTTTCTTTTTATTTTAACATGTTTTTTTCCTTAAATAGGAAACATAAAACTAATTATACACGTTTTGCATGGTTTCATATCAGGACTTTTTTAAATTACGACGTAACTTTTTTGTAGTTACATTTTGATGTTTACATCTGAGCCAACATCACAATTAAGTGAATATGTGTAGATATTATTATTGGAAAATGTACGATCTTAATTTTTTTTGTTTTTTTTTTCAGTTTTTATCAGGTATGTAGATACTGTAGCGATACTATAATAAACTGAGCTGATTCTGACTAAATTCTCGGTGCTTCCTGTTGGGTAATCTTGATGTTACAGGTTTTGTTTACGTGTTGGATACGGGTCCGGTTCGGGTCAGCAGAAAAGGTGCGGATATCTAGTTAAAACGGGTTGCAGATTTTTATTTATTTAGTCACATGTTTGTTTGTGTTTTAGTGGGTCAAAGTCATGGGTTTGTTTCCTGGCTTCTAGGGATATTATTTTGTTCACATTGTAGTAGGTTACTCCTTTTCTTTAGGATAAGTTTGTTTAGTTATCTATTTAATGTACGTATTTGATCAAAGAATGAACTGGTGAGAGTTCCATAAAATAATCTTCCTGTTAGATTGTGAGTTTGTTATTTGGAGTTCCACCCAACAATTGGTATCAGAGCCTAGGGCTCGAGTGCAAACAGTTCGCAGGTTTGAGGGTCGTTTTCGGAGAAGGGGGTGCAGTCCCTTTAAACTGTAGATCTGGGAAAAGAGAAAGACGGTGGGGAGTTGTAATAAGAAAGCAAGCACCTGGCTTAATTAACAGCCGCCATTGAAGAAAGAAAAGAAGCAAGCCACAGACCAGGTGATTTGGTTTTCTGAAGAAAAAAAGGAAAGCCAGCAAGGAGCACAACAAGCATAGTGATCGATCAAGAAGACATCGATCAAAGTATGTATATGTTGTGAAATTGCCATCATGAAGTGAGTACGGTGGGATTCGAGTGACCGACGCCGGAGTAGAAGAACCAGCATGAAGAGAAGAAAGATACCGTGGCTGGAAATTAATTTCTAGCATGAGACCGAAGAGCCGCAAATGACCGGCGAGAAGAGAAGAGACCGAAGAAGAGACCGACACAGGTGACCATAGACCGAAGGCTCACCTAAGGAAGAAAGTTCAGACCGAAGACCGAAAGAGATAACCGAGACCAGTGGTTTACCTAAGAAAGAAAACAGACCGAAAGTTGGTTGATCCAAATCAGCTTGGAAAGAAAGTAGAAAGAAGACCGAAAAAGATCGTCCAGAAAGAAAGAAAGACGAATCAAGAATTCGAAGAGCATGAACGGACCTATGGGGTTCGTGTAGTAAGTTTCGGGTCATGCGTGGCTTGTAGCAAGTATGAAGATAGCAAGTTATTAGCAAGGATGCAAGTTAAGAGAAAGAATACTAGCAAGCAAAAGGTTCGAAACAAACAAGCAAGTACGGGTTTTAATCAAAGCAAGTTAGCAAGTGTGTAGCAAGAAAACCGATTTTGGTTAAAGCAAGAAAGGCAAGAACGAACGCAAGCACGGAAGAAGCACGTAACAAGAACCGACATCAAGATTACGGGGGTGAATGTTGGGTAATCTTGATGTTACAGGTTTTGTTTACGTGTTGGATACGGGTCCGGTTCGGGTCAGCAGAAAAGGTGCGGATATCTAGTTAAAACGGGTTGCAGATTTTTATTTATTTAGTCACATGTTTGTTTGTGTTTTAGTGGGTCAAAGTCATGGGTTTGTTTCCTGGCTTCTAGGGATATTATTTTGTTCACATTGTAGTAGGTTACTCCTTTTCTTTAGGATAAGTTTGTTTAGTTATCTATTTAATGTACGTATTTGATCAAAGAATGAACTGGTGAGAGTTCCATAAAATAATCTTCCTGTTAGATTGTGAGTTTGTTATTTGGAGTTCCACCCAACACTTCCCATCGCAACACACAGTTCTAATACCGGTAGTTAGAAATCAAATTTATCAGGTAGTAATGAGTGGAGCTTGTCACTTTAACAAAGGTGAAAATGACCCAACTTTAATGAATAGGGGAATGCTTATTTTATACTTTAAAATGACATCATCAAAAGTTTGTATAGCTTTTCAGAAAAGAGACTTAACTAACAATAGTGTGTTCATATTAGATTAGTATCGATGAAGATTATTATTAACTTATGTATTTTTTTATTTAAATATAGGATTACTTATAAGTTATAAATAAACACACATAAATACCAGTTAGTTCTTTTCTTATTTCATCAACGTAATTCGTAAAGATTATGTATAAACAATGATTAAAAGAAGCTCATTTTTATGACAAGAAAAACTGAAACTAATAAGAACAAAAACCTGGCAACTTGTTCTTCACATGTCTTCCTCTACTCACTCCATTGTCTTCTTCCTCTCTCCTTATACAATCAATCAAACAAGCTAATTCATTTAGGAATGTTCGTTGAACCTTTGCTTATATTAGAAAATTTTGCGGCTTTTGTACTAGTGACACGTCCAATTGTCATAGACCAGCTGAAAAATTAGTTGGAAACAATGACATAAATCAACGTCTCAAGTAATTTAGATTGAAGAACACATAGTTTGTGTTGGCTTGAAAGATGGAAAGATTGGATTATACATTCAGTCAATGATAACATTTCTGCCCTAAAGTTTTTTTCTAATAAAAGCATGATGCTTAACTTGGGTTCACGTTGAGGTATAACCGCATTACTTCGTATCATGAAGCAAAATCAAACCAATAAGCTATATTCCTACGTGCTATGACAACATTTGTTTACCTTTCGTTGGACCAAGCAGAAGTTTCCATGCCAATGGGAACAGATGAAAATGTTCCATCAAAGCAGTGAGACTATTTGTACGTTGAAACTAGATACTTAACAATCTAATGGGTGATTGATTTGTACATGTTAATTGCTTGTAACTTTATGTTTTTAACCCAAAATTTGCATCGAACATAGTTACTTTGTCAATGTTTCTTATATGTAGACTAGCGGTGAAAGAACACACAAGTTTCAAAAAAATGGAAAGGCAATGTAGACTAAACCATCTCGAGGTAGCTTATGGTGAATCCCAATGTAGCATGTGAGAGTACAAGTAACATAGATCCGAAAGTTTGGAGCGTAGAAAATTGATCCGACGTAGTCTACGCCAGGTTCGATATAGTCTATGTCTGCACGATGAAATTAAGGGTTTTGAGTTGGTTTTTTGACGACCATTTAAAGGGAAAATCTAGGGTTTCGACTAAGACCACAGAAAGAAAGAAGGTGAAGAATTTCAAGTGACACACAATGATTCACAAATTCAATCCACAATCGTTTCCCAAAATTTATCAACCATCGTCATCAGTTTGAACATGCTCCGCTAATTAACCAGTGATTAACCCTTGATGTAGGGTTTGTGTTAAAAATTGTATCCAATTTGATTTTTTTATAGGTTGGATATATATAGGGATGACAATGGGATGGTTTGGGTAATCCCAACTCCATACCCGATTAGACCTTTCGTAGTGGAAGGTTATATGGCGCCTATCCTCTCTATAGCGCCCTATGGCGCCTCCCCACACCGCGAGGGGCGTTATACCACCTGAATTAGGTTGCCTTGCGGAAATTATAATAGGGTGAACACATTTGCCTCTCTCACACACACACATGCACACAAACATATATATATACATACATATATAACTCCATATCTAAATAATCCCCCACTACATACATATTTTATATAACCACCGTATAATCCCCACATTTCACTTTTTTTCCATTTGTCACATAACCACCATAAAAGGGGTTATGTGGTGTTACCACTACACATGACCTTATAAAAGCTTATTCCACACGTGGCCCAAAACCCATTAGGTAGACATTAGGTAATTACTAATCGGGTATCGGGCATATCAGGCGGTTTTGGGTATACGCGTTAGTTTATTAAAAATATCCATTTGGTATACCCAACAGAGAGATTCACAAGAACACAATAATGAAATTTGCAAGTATTAGCATAGATGATAACGCAAATAGAGAAACATTATCAACAAATAAGAACTACACCATGTACAAACTTAAAATAGATGGCATTAGGATAATGCAAACAGATATGTGATGTAATGGAAGCATGGCATTGCACACATCTAGACTCACATACAAGATAATGAATTCATGATAGATTGATAAATAATTAACAAACTTTAACACAGTTGTAGAGAATCTAGGGTTAGAAGATGCTTATAGCTAGGTTTACGAATGTAGAGAATGAGGAAGATAGACGCATATTCTACTACAGTTAGTGTAACAATCTTAAAGGGTATAACTGTTGAGTAAAAGTTAGAACAAGAAGTGGGAATTGGAGTACAAAAAAGAGATGGATTGCTTTCCATTTAAGAAAGGAAAACTATGTAATTTAAAGACACATACGACATAATTTAAATATATAAAAAAGGAAATAATGTCAGGCATATAATCAAGTAAACAGGCATAGTTATGGCTGATCGGACCGGGTAAACAAGTACATCACCAAATCTAATACTCGTCACGCACCTACGAAAAAAAAATCACATACAATCTCATACCCTTCTAAACCCATACCCATTCTGGATCTTTCGGGTATTGTGTTTTCTAATCAAGTTCTTGTTTCATTAACATCCCTAGATATATATCTTGTGATGATTAGGGTAGAAGTATGTGTTTTAGTGATTGAAGAAAGATTTTCTTTTATTAATCATTCGACAATCTCTTATTTACTGGTCTTTAATCATTAGCAATCTTATCTTAGGTTGACAATTGTTTGGATAACAATCTAGCATGTATCATTTATCGGTCAAGAAGTTAAATACTGCATCCGTTTTATAATTCTCCTTCAAACCCTAATTTAAACCATTAGATTGACATTTAGAGCACCTATGTGTAAGATGTATTAAATGAAGTCGGTGCATAATGATTTAGTTTTATTTTTCTACTTCATGAGCCGATCCGATCCGATCCGATCGAGGGTCTGCTCATGCTCGGATTGAATTACAACCGATCTGATCCGATCGGATCAAATTTGCAAAACCGAGCACAAAAGTGATGCTCATGCTCAGATTGAATTTGAATTGATCGGATCGTTTTCGCTCGATTTTTATCAAATCTTAAAAAAAAATCGAGCGGATCGTTTTCGCTCGATTGAATTATAAGGTTGCATTCAACAAAAACAAATCCTAACTTAATTAAAACATGCCAACACTTTACTAACAAAAGCAATAAATACGTAACTAAAATCATGATTCTAAAAATGTTCTTAACAATATCAAGAAGCACAAAATAAAGTATGAAATACAAATTGTCATTTAGTTCAAAAGCCATAAACTTCTTCTTTAAGCTTGATCATCTCCATTTACAAAATTCAACTTCAAATCAACATATAACCTATTAAGTTAAGCTGAATATTTTTGGGCTTTTAATTTTTTTTGGGCTAATATATTTTTTGGGTTTTTAATCTTTAAAATCTATAATATATATCATTAATAAAATAAAGTATGAAATACAAATTGTCATTTAGTTCAAAAGCCAAAACTTCTTCTTTAAGCTTGATCATCTTCATTCACAAAATTCAACTTTAAATCAACATATAACCTATTAAGTTGAGCTATATTTTTGGGCTTTTAATTTTTTTTGGGCTAATATATTTTTTGGGTTTTTAATCTTTAAAATCTATAATATATATCATTAATAGAAATAATTCGAGTAAAACCGAGCGATCGACGAGCGAGCGGACCTTTGCTCATGCTTGGATTAAATTTGAATCGAACCGATCCGAGCGGCTCATTTACAAACTGAGCGGGAATCGAACGAGCATTTTTCGAGCGATCGTCGAGCGATCCTCGATCGTCGAGCAGTTTGGACAACCCTAGATAAGCTATGTAACTATTTACTTATTTACCAATAAACTAATAATCTTTAAAAAGACATAGTTGATCCCCCCAAACCCAATTACCACGTGTCTCTTGTCATAACAATATCAATCAATTCAAAACCAACGTACATGCATATCCTATTTCTAACAATTGTAAAGCCAATTCCAAAGATAGTGATGTGTGGGAACGCATTATGCATGTCACTTTAACAAAGGAGAAATTGACACAACTTTAGTTAATAGGATAGTGCTTATTTTATACTTTATTGACGTTATGAAAAGCTTGTACAGCTTTTCAAAATAGAGACTTGACTGACCATAACCACCATAGTGTGTCTGTGTGGGAACGCATTATGCATGTCACTTTAACAAAGGAGAAATTGACACAACTTTAGTTAATAGGATAGTGCTTATTTTATACTTTATTGACGTTATGAAAAGCTTGTACAGCTTTTCAAAATAGAGACTTGACTGACCATAACCACCATAGTGTGTCTATACTCTATTGTTATTGTTATTGTTATTGTTATTGTTATTGTTATTATTATTATTATTATTATTATTATTTAACGATACAGAACTACTAATATATGTAAACACATGCATATATACCAATGATTACAAGGAACTTCCTTTTAGAATGTGGCAACTTGTTCTTCAATAACATGTTTACAAATTATAGTATTTTAGAACGACTTGATTGTCGTCTTCACGGGTCTTCGTCAACTTCCTTTTAGAATCATCATTAAACCAATAATTATTTCATTCGAACCAGAGATCCTTCTTCACTTGCTTCAATGGAATCCACTCTCTTCATCATCATCATCATCCTTCTTTCTGCTCTCTCTTTTGTTTCCTCACAATCACAAGATGGGCCAGACCGCTACTTCATTAACTGTGGATCAAACTCTGATACCGTTTTCACCGGGAAGACATTCATCCGAGATGAAAACCCCGCTACCTTCTCATCCCCCGGTGGCCACATGGCCGAAAACAACAACTCCACGTCGGAAATCTACAAAACAGCTAGAGTATTCACGAAGAAATCATGGTACGAACTCGAAGCAGATAGCGATAACACGTTCGTGATGGTAAACCTTCATTTTTCCCCTTTTAGCTATAACAAAATCGAGTTATCTACTTCCAAATTCAATGTTTCGGTTTCTGGGTTCTCTCTGTTATCCAACTTTAACGTGGGAAACTCGACTGTAATCAAAGATTTCATCATCCCAATTGGAACAAAACGAAAGTTCAGAATTGTATTCACACCCTCCAGCGGTTCATCCCCTGCTTTCGTAAACGCGATTGAAGCGTTCACAACGCCATCTGAACTATTCAAGCATGGCGACACTTTAGATCATATATCACCCTTGGGGAGAGATGGTGAAATGAATAACATATCATCATCTTATGCTTTCATCCCAGTTTATAGAATTAACGTTGGTGGTGACCCTATAGCCGTAGATCGTGACATTTTAAGAAGAAACTGGATACCAGATGATGAATTCATCGTCAACAGTGAATCAGCAAAGAAAGTGAAACCATTCGACGGTGCACTTACTTATAAGGAAGATTTTGCTACCACATATGATGCTCCTGAAAGTGTATACAAGACAGCCAAACAGTTGAATGGTAATTCGTCGGCGAATAATAATGTTACATGGACTTTTGGGGTTAAGAAGAACACCATGTTTCTTGTTAGAGTTCATATCTGTGACATTATAACCACAGGCCTCAATAATTCTGATGATGAGTTCAATTTGTTCATTTACCGGAATTATAGGCTGGTGATTAATCCGGGTGAAGTGGTACAAGCGGTGCAAGTTCCCTTTTATTTTGATTTTGTGGTGGATTCGGTTGAGTCCGGGTTTGTGAATGTTAGTATCGGAGCGGTTTCTAGTAATAACACTCAGCCCGTGTTATTGAACGGACTCGAGATCATGGAGTTGTTGAGGAATTCGGGCGTAGATAATACTTGGAACTATGGGAAGAGTAGTAGCAAGAAAGTGTATGTTGTGGTTGGATGTGTTGTTGGTAGTGTGGTGATTGTTTTGTTAATAGGTGTCTTTATTGGGTTTAAGTACAGGAAAACTAAGCCCGCCTTTGGGACGAAAACGGAATCTAACACGGTACCATCGCACGGTCAGAGTTCATACATGAGCATGAATTTTGACTTTACCGTTAATGATCCATCCCAAATTCCTAACTTGAATCTCAACCTTCGGTACCAGTTTGCCGATATAGTGCAAGTGACGAACAATTTCGATGAGAAGTTGGTGATTGGAAAAGGTGGATTCGGGAAGGTGTATAGAGGTACACGTGATGGAAAGTCAGTTGCTGTGAAACGAGCCGAGAGAGGACACAGTCAGGGTCGGCCAGAGTTTGTGAAAGAAATTATGGTACTGTCGAAAATACAACATCAACATTTAGTTAGTTTTATTGGGTACTGTGATGAGAATTCTGAGATGATACTCGTGTTCGAATACATGGAAAAGGGTACTCTTCAAGAACATTTATACGACATGAAGAAAGACGACGAGAAGCTCCCGTGGAGTCAAAGACTCGAGATTTGCATTAGTGCGGCTCAAGGATTACATTACCTTCACACGGGTTTAAATGAGCCGATAATTCATCGAGATGTTAAGTCGACAAACATCTTGCTTAACGAAAACTACACAGCAAAAGTGGCTGATTTTGGGATATCACGACTGGATAATTCGTATGAAGGAGAGATGGATATCAAAGGGAGTTTCGGGTATTTTGATCCTGAATACATAACTTGCTTGAAATTGACGCACAAATCAGATGTTTACTCTTTTGGAGTCGTTTTACTAGAAGTGCTATGTGCAAGGAAGGCACTTGATACTAAGCTTCCTTCTGAGGAACAAAACTTAGCCGATTGGGGAATCAAACAGATAAAGAATGGGATGGTAGAGAAGATAATTGATCCATATCTTGTAGACAAGATAAACCCGAATTCGTTAAGGATTTATTTAGAAACGGTTGAGAAATGTTTGAAGAGCACCGGAGACGAGAGGCCGAGTATGTATGATGTGTTATGGGGCTTAGAATACGCGCTTAAGTCTCAACAAAAGGTGGTGGGTAAAGAGCCATGTGAAGATAGCACAATGAATGCATCGCTGCCGTCGATGCCAATATTTGATCATTTGCCTTCTAATTATGACGATAATGAGTATGAAGTGAACGATAGCTCGGTCTCAAGTTATCCAAGTGAAAGCCAATTATTTTCTCAGTTGAAGATTAATGAAGGCCGATAGTAAAGGGAACATAACCATGGTTTTGTGCGCTTTGTCACCACACCACCATCTACTCTTTTATGCGTAATCGTGTCTTATTGTTTACTCTTGTCAAGTCAAGCAAAAGTTTATTACCATATATGGCTAAGGTAAGTACAGTCTTTATCTAGTATGTGATTTATGTCCATGTATTGTTTGATTATAAAGTTAATTTGATAATTTCAACTTGTTTATTTGAAGTTTTAGCTAAACTAACTTGCAATAAAATTAGAAACACATAGAAACAAAAATTGAGTTGAAATCGGTATGGATAAAAGTTTGATCATTCATAGTCATCATATCTTGAATGTGACTCGAATGTGGTCAACAATATACACATCATATCTTGAATTCTTAAATCACAACTTAGTCTTAGGCACACTTCATGCTAGCAGCCCTGTTTCCACAACAACATAAACGAACATTGGAATTGGTACAATCAGGCAAATTATTATCGTCCTGTCTTTAAATAAATAAATAAAAAATAATCACATAGAATCATTTGTAAGATTCACGCGTTAAATAATTACAAAACAAAGAAAAATGCTCGAATAGTCCCTGTGGTTTACTCCATTTTCACCTTTAATACCTAACTTTCTAAAATTACACATATGGTCCCAAACTTTTGCAATTTCGTTCCTGGATAGTCCATGACGTAAATGATGGTTAGTTTTTGGTGTTAAGTGGTTAGTTATTGAAACGTTTCCCCTATATGAATTTTCTAGATCCGCCACTGGTAAATAGATCCGGAAAAAAGATTAAAACTGTGTAAAGATTCTTTCTGATGATGAACAAGGTTTCTCTGCAACATCTTCCGGCACAGCGGCGATGGGCGGAAGAGTCGTGGTTTCCGGGAAGCCAATGTTCTGGCCGAAGAGTATGATACCGGGATCTGTCATGATTGGGTGGTTAAATGTTGTAAAGTTCGAGAGGGTGAGAGGGGAATTAGGGGAGGGGGGTGGTCACTAGTGATAAAATTTCATCACTCACAATATCCAATCATGTTCCGCCATGTCAGCAACCATTTTTCCATCACTCACAGCCTTTTTTAGTGGGGGTGGTCATCACTCACCACCACACCCAACAATTTCCCCCAACCAACAATTACCCTCACAAAAAAAAAAAAAAAAAACCATCCCGGCGTTGAAAAAATCACGAAATCATCAAACCGTGGAACAATCACGCGTTATACTTGGAGGTGGGGGTGGGAATTTGTAATGTTCCACGCGTTGAAGTTTGTATCACTCGTGATATCACTGGCCGCCCCCTTAGGCCTTAGAGAGAAGAATGATAGTGGTGGTGGTGGTTGTCCCACATAAATTTTTAAGTAATAATTTTATTTTCTTTTTAACCTTTTAATTATTAACTAGTTTAATACCCGTCCGTTGGACGGGTTACTCTAAGGTAACAAACAAAGATAATGTATATTGATGGTGTTTCGGTTTGCTTCTCCTTTTCCTCTTTTCCATCTCCTATTTGAAAAAATTACAACCATCTAACTTTTCTTTTTCTTCTTTTCAAACCACTGAAACTCATTCTCAAAACACATTATCTAAACACTACAAAAATGACATATTAACTTTTAATAGGTCAAAAACTTAAAAGCAGCTCAAAATAAACAATCCCAAACACCCACGTTAGGTGAACACAAGTCTAAACAACATTATAAACAAAAGCACCATTTTTAATTTATAAAAGGAAAACCTACGTGAACGGTGTACAACCACAAACAGTATAAAATAAAACTGATAGAGAGATAAAACATGAAATACTGTCATTTTAATGCAAAAGTAAATGGTAGGCAGTACTAGGAGAAAGTGTTATAACAATCAAACGTGGTTTACTGCCTCAATTTTTTCGGCTTTTGGATCGTCCTCTTTAACCTCAAAGATAGCATCTTTTCGACTTGTTGAGTTGATGCATGGTGCCCATTTGTCAAACTTGGTGTATTAATGGCAAAATTATATTTCTTTGCATTCTAAACCAAAATAGTTTATGTTTAAGATAAAATCACAACTCATTTAACTTATGCGTAAAAAATGACTGGCCCTTTTCATATAACTTTTTAGTTTTATACCTGTCCGCTAGTCGGGGAGTTTAATGTCATAACTATCTTTATTTAAATATAAAAGAATAAAAACACAACGAAATTTTATACCCAACAATGAAACATTTAAATATCTCCAACACTGGTTAAAACTTATTTTTATGGTATAACTTACAATTAACTTTGTCAATTAATAGTTGGCCTTTGACTTTTGAAGTTCAATTAACTTTTCATTATTGCAAGAGTAATATGAGAAGATTTAATTATTGAGACCGCACGATTTTGGATACTAGTCACAATGTCTTCATAATAGCTAGTTATTGATGCAATCTACATGATTATCATCTCCACATTTCCCCGTCCTTCCAATCTTATCCCCATTCTTGTACACTTCCTGATCAAACTAAAAAAAGCCAAAATTGAATATATATTATACTTTTTAAAAATATATAAAACCCAAACCCAAAAATTTTCAAGAATCAACTATATATATCTTACAAGTTACACGGAAAATAGGACAAGAAGCTTCCTCTTGGACTGGTTTTGTTCACAACAGTGATTTTTTTCTTTAAATACTTGTATTTATGTGATGGTTAATGCGATATTCAAAGTACAAAATACGATAATCAGATGTCTGAAGAAATAAACAGAGAGCTGAAAAAGTAATCACATCCACTTTGTATAGTAGAAAATTGTTTTTGTACAAACTAAAAAAGTAATACAGACAACAATTATGAGCAGCAAGAATACATCACCTACCAATAATGCTATGTCCCTATTGTAATACAAATCACCAAACAAACAAAATATAGTTAAAATAGACTTGGATCCTCTTGTATGGATGAAAGAACCAAGGCAAGTGTTGATACATATTGTGTGGATTCGGCTCGGCTCGGTTTGACTCGGCTACGAAGTGAAGGCCGTAGTCAAGACAACCTCCTGTCTTGACTCGGTATGCGATTTACTTCATAACGTTCGATGTAATTGCTACTGCGTGTGTGCAGTATGCATTTAGTATTGCTTAGTGTTATTTGTTTGTTTGGCCCATTCATGTAGAAGCCCAGTTGACAAAGTCCAAGCCCAAGCCATTGGCCAAACACTTGTGACGAAATCCCTTATGTTGGTGAAAACACCTTATGGCGAAAACCCCAAAGGTGATGAAATCAGGGTGATTTCGTCTTGATGATGGGATTTCGTTGACTAAATTCCGTGGGCCTCTTGTTTTCATCATGGCTTCACTATATATACACTCACAACAGACAGAAACACAGAGCACAATAACGGAAGTCTGAATAGATTTCGGAGCGAACACTGTAAACACACACACACTGAGAGTTTATGAGAGCATCTTGTAAACACTGATTTGTAACCGTTTCATACGCATTAATACAATGGAGTGTTAATCGTTGAATCTTTGTGTCTTACGTGTTCGTAACTTGGTTTAACTTACCCGTTTGGATTCCGCACTCTCGGGTTTGTCGGAAAACAAGGAATAGAGGTTACTCGATCCTCCGGGTGGACCTACAATTGGTATTAGAGCATTGGCTCGATTCCTTGTTAAAACCAAGTTGTTTTCTTGTGTTTTCAAAAAGATTTTAATGTGTTTTTCTTAAAAGCTTGAGTTTGTAGATTATATTTTTCTGAAAAACACGTGTTCAGATCGTGAAAACCTTGTGATTTTGCTGTTTGTTTTTGTTAAAAACCTTGTTAAATCTTTGTTATACATGTTAGGATAAGGTTGTTATTGAAACATTGTGCAAAATCGTTGTTCGGAAAATTTATCGGTCACCAGAATCTTCATCGAGTTCATCATATATTCAAGTTGTTCTTGTTTTTGTTCTTGATAATATCTGAGTTTGATCTTTATTTTTGAATTATTGAGATGTTGTTGATTATAAAAACAATTGTTTGAAAATTTTGTCTTTCAAATGATGGTTATTGTTGAAAAGGAAGTCTGATAGGTAAGGTGCTTTTGAAAAAGTTGGCCAAAGAAACTTCTTGTGTCAGCAGTAGATAAGGTTTGGTGTGATAAATATCTAAATTGTCTTGTCTATACAACTTTGTCAACGAAATCTCACTTGTTGTCAATGAAATCACATTGGTCAACAATATCAAGCTGGGCAAAAACACTTCATGTTGGACGAAATCACCAGCTTCCACACTTCTGGACGAAATTACTTGCTGGTCAACTAATTCTGGACAAAATCACTTTTCCTGACGAAATCAGAAGTGTCAGTCACACATCAGCGACGAAATCAGAAGTTTCTGGACGAAATCACTTTTCGCGACGAAATCACCTTTCAGCGACGAAATCACCTTTCGCGACGAAATTACCTTTCAGCAACGAAATCACCTTTCGCGACGAAATAACACTTTCAGCGACGAAATCACCCTTTCAGCAACGAAATCACCATTTCAGCGACGAAATCAAACATATCAGCGACGAAAACCCCTATTTTCATCACATATCTTTTCATTTTATTAACAGAAGCTTTTTAAAACATTCTAAACTGTTTGATTTGTGTGATTTATTCAGGTATTCGTCATTAAATATTCGAAATGAATCCGGATTGGTGGGGTACTCCGTCTAATACGGAAAGTAAGTATAGAAGCACGGGTTTATCGCCATCATGGGCCGAATCTCCCGCACCCGCATCTTCGAGCAAGTATAAAAGCACGGGTTTGTCGCCATCATGGGCCGAATCTCCCACTCCCTCGTCCTTATCACGAGCGTGTTCTATTATGGCAGAGCAGTGGGCATCGGTTACTAACCAAAATCAAAGTGAACCGAAAATGGCTAGAAATATGTATGGTGATCTAGTACCAGTTGCTCAGCTACCGGTAACCTGTGTCTCAAACACCGATTTGTATGGAAATCCACTACCACCAGTTGCCTCACAGCGCCATGGTTCTACTGTAGCACCATCATCTCTTGATCCAAGGAACTGTAGTCAAACAAAAATAGCGTTTTATGCCAAAATTGTCAAAGATGCCAGCAATGGTGAATCATCGCGAAACGATGACAGTTCTGAACATGACAGTAGTTCAGTTGAAGACATTTCAACTTCAGTTGAAGATGTTACAACTTCAAGTTCAAGTTCAAGCAAGGATGGATCAAAATGTGAATCATCAAAGGAGGTTGTTGATTCTGATGTAAATAAGTCAACATCTGAGAGTGATTCCAGCCAGGTATGTGTCGATGAACCAACTATCGTTATTTGTGAAAATTGTGCTAGCTTAAGTGATAAATGTGCTGATTTAGATGCTAATATGTCTGAGTTGCAAAGCAAACATGATGCTTTAAATGCTGAATTGTCTGACTTGCAAAGCAAACATGTTTCTTTGAATGCTAAGATGTCTGATTTGCAAAGCAAACATGAGGCTTTGCAAACCAAGTATGATATGACATTTATCCACAACCAAAAGTTGATCGTGGATCTTGCCAAATGCATAGAAGCCAACATGTTTTATACAAACCATGAAAACGAGTATAAAACAATGATTGAAAATTTAAGAGAAAACAAATCCGAGCTAACGAAAATGGTTTCAAGAAAACAAACAACCATTAACTGTTACATCAATAGGCTCGAGATAATGCAAAAAGAGATGGCTTGTGTAAAAACTGAAAGTGAGGCGATCAATCTTAAGCTAAATAGTTATTTGAGCTCTAGTTATGTGTTGGATCACATCATTGATGTTCAGAAAAAGAAAACTGATGTCACATGCATTGGCTATAAGAAATGTCCACCACCTGTGAGACACAATTATGATGCCATGCCTGATGAAGAAGATAGAATTTACTTTGAGCCATCTGTTTCTTTAAACATTGAGGAGTTTACAACGGGACTTGGATACAAACCGGAAGTATCATCAGATTCGGATATCTCAGCAGATACAAGTGTGTCTTCTGCTGAACAGAATCAGGATCCTCAAGTTATTGTTGAGGATGCTGATTCTTCAGATGATGAATCTAATGATACTGACTCAGCACAGTCAGATGCGGTAATTAAAGAAGAGGACATACCTCTCGAGAATCATATTCTATGTGATCCTCCCGCAAAACCTGCTACGACTGTTCTGACCGAGTCCACGTCTACTTCCTCACAAGAGTCTGAGAGTGTGAATTTGCTGTACACTCTTGTTGGTGATGATAAAATTTATTCTGACAAAGATTTTCCTATTAAGAATGTTAAACAATCTTTAATTAGTAAAATTTTTGAAGATTCAACAAGTAAGTTCTTGGGAAAGACAGGATCACACGTTGTGGTAATACGGTGTCCTCTGATTCCAAGAGCTGAAATTCGCAAACAAAATGGCAATCAAAGATTACCAACTGAGAAAGTTCAGCAAAATCGCACCAAACCAAAAGGTAAATCACCGACTCAAGGTCAAAAGAAACAGACCCAGAAAAAGGACAAGAAAGTGAACTTTGTGAAATCAAGGGGAACGGATAAAATTGACACATTCGAAAACAAATCTAACTTAGATTTTGTTAATCAAGCGAAAATTTTGAAAAGAAATGAACAAAACAGTTCAAAGCCAAGTACCTCGAGATCACAAAGTTCATCATCATCGACAAGACAATCACATGATACTTTGGGGTTTGTAGAACGAAGATCATGTTTTTCATGTGGCACATTTGGACATATTATTCGCAATTGTCCATATCTTCATAAACAAAAAGCCAAGGTTGATGATCCCCGTGACCAAATTGACCGCAAGCGATCTGTTTCATCGAATCCAGATCCCCGTCTTGTAAAAGAAAGGGAAAAGAAACAAAAATGCCAACAGGTTAAGAAAATCGAAAAAGCAATCAAAACCGATGTGGTTAACGAAACATCTGTTTCTGTCAAACCAGACAATTCAAAAACTTCAGACAATCATGAAGTTAAGATTTTAAAGAATAAAACTGGTAAAACAAAACAGATTTGGATACCAAAATCGGAAATTGTTTCAAGGGGAGCTACATCAATTCCGAATCATCGGGAAATGGATGTCACAATCCTCGATGATGAAGGACGACCCAAGTCTGTGAAGGCTTGGGTCCCCCTCTCAAACTAATCTCTGAGTGAGAGTGCAGGATGTTCCAGGAGGAACTATTGATAGTCTTAGGATTGTTGATACTGGAGCGTCCATGCACAAGATCGGCGACATAAGGCTCCGAAATATTGTTACATCTAGGCGAATATTGTTGCCATTGATGGAGAGAGAAAAGAAAAGGGAAAGAAGACAAAAATGTCTGATGCAAGAATGATGATGAAAGAATTTGACCACTTCGACAAAATGAAGATCATTCCAAAGTTTGGTTGTCAAAGGTTTCAGATCTTGTTGCTGTGAAGAGTTTTTCTCGGATTAATTGAAGTAGCTGCAAAATCGACTTTGAAATCCACACCTGGTGGATATCCAGTTTGGGAGAGCACTCAGATTCCTTGCAATTCATGAAGCAGTTGCATGATACGGTTTTGAATTTCTAATCTCTCCTATACTTGTCGATATTTAAGCTGCTTTATGAATTATTGTCATCTCGGACAACACTCTTTGACCAGACACGTTGAACTCGAATATCACCTCACACGTGATTGTTTCACTATGAAACTCGTCAATGTTTTCATGGTCCGCACCGATTACCGACATGCCAACTGATTCTTCCAAAAATCATTAAATCATTTTTTATTTAAATTAATTTTGGTAAATGGCATCGAGGTAAAACATGAGTTAATCCGCATCGGAACATCGTTTTTGTAAATATCTTTGTGCTTTTAAAATTTATTTTAAGTTTGTTGATTTTAGGGGGAGTAATTCCAAATTTGAAAAATTCAAAAACATCGAAAAATTTCAAAAACTCAAAAACAATAGAAAAACAAAAATGAGTTTCCTGGCGAGCAAAAGAGAAAATGATAGTACATCAGTGGTCTGCCAAACCTCTTTAAACTGAAATGCAAAATGAAAAATGTTAAGCAGCTCTATATAAGATGTATCGATAGGCTCACAATCATCTTAAAGTGTGCAGGGTGATATAAACTTAAATCGACTGAAGACCAGGTGGGAACCACTCATTGGCATATGGTCTTAGTACCGAAATTTCTTTTGAGAGATTGTCGAGGTTCTGAGATATGTGGTCTTTATGCTGTTTATCATCTGGGTATCATGGTTGTTTCTTTTACCGAAACAAACGGAGACGGAGTCTAGATCTTCCATGATATCATACATACGTGTACATGCTGCATACGACCTCAATAAGTGATCAACAATCACATGTCCACAAAACAAGTGATAATATATCACATTCATCCGGGAGTCAAGTTCGTCTCTTTGCTGTACGAAAGTACTGACCTGTTCACGGACTTGCTCTTGTGCCCTCATGCATCTGAAAATCAAGTTCCTCATCAATAAGTGATTCTATCACATAGGGCTTGTTTTCATTCAAAATAAGTGAGTCTCTCACATTTTCATATACGGTCAAAACAGATGATAAATGGTATACTCACCAGTAAGATGAACCCTCGTGCATACCTTGATACGGGAATGTGTGGTGATGTGGATGAACACCGGTTAGTAAGTATAAATTATACCTTAACGTATCCCCTCGCCATGATTACATATGATAAGTTGAGCTTATGTGGATAACAATACCGATAATTGTTATAGGATGCTTATCTAAATATTAACAAAAAGAACAACAAGAGCATTTTGACATGACCGTACACTGATATGATTCTCTTACCCTCGAAACTCGCAAAAAGAATGTTTGTATATGTTTACTTTTCTTGGTTTCTGCAACTCTGTATATATTTATTTACTGCTTTTAGTCTTTAAGTTTGAAATATTCAAAATGCCAAAAAGATTTTAGGTGTGTTTTAATATAAACTTTATAAAAGTCAAAAAGATTTTATTTCTGCTTTAGTTTTGATTAACCGATGTTGGAACTCGAATCTTCGTTACCTGAAATCTGATGAAAAAAAAACGACTGAATCTTCATAAACGGTCAGAGTTTGCAAGTTTTGAAAGTTAATAATCAAAATTGAAAAATCTGTTAACTTTTCAAACAAATTGTCGGACGGTAGTTGAATGAGAATTGGTCTCATGCGTGTTATTTGTTTAATGTTAACTATATTCCAAGCAGTTGTTCTCATTACGCGTTTAGCTTTCTTGCATGTGCAGATGCTAAAGGCGAAGAGAACATGTTCGATGACAAGCTTCGGAATGAAGACACGACATGAAGGCACTCAAATGATAAAGATGATCGAGTTCGCTGATTAATCATCAACACCACAAGGATCTAAAACATTGAAGATCAAAAGATTCACGAGCATAATCAAAGGGGGAGTTTATTGATACACTTCTTAAATGAAAGCGGGAGTTTGTTAATACACTTTCTACGTGCAACACGTGAAGTCTTTGAAGATCCTTTCCGAGAACGAAAGAACCATCAAGAGATGGAGAACGAGATTACGAACCTCACGAGCAGCATCCAAGGGGGAGTTTGTTGATACATATTGTGTGGATTCGGCTCGGCTCGGTTCGACTCGGCTACGAAGTGAAGGCCGTAGTCAAGACAACCTCCTATCTTGACTCGGTATGCGATTTACTTCATAACGTTCGATGTAATTGCTACTGCGTGTGTGCAGTATGCATTTAGTATTGCTTAGTGTTATTTATTTGTTTGGCCCATTCATGTAGAAGCCCAGTTGACAAAGTCCAAGCCCAAGCCATTGGCCCAACACTTGTGACGAAATCCCTTATGTTGGTGAAAACACCTTGTGGTGAAAACACCTTATGGCGAAAACCCCAGAGGTGATGAAATCAGGGTGATTTCGTCATGATGATGGGATTTCGTTGACTAAATTCCGTGGGCCTCTTGTTTTCGTCATGGCTTCACTATATATACACTCACAACAGACAGAGACACAGAGCACAATAACGGAAGTCTGAATAGATTTCGGAGCGAACACTGTAAACACACACACACTGAGAGTTTATGAGAGCATCTTGTAACCACTGATTTGTAACCGTTTCATACGCATTAATACAATGGAGTGTTAATCGTTGAATCTTTGTGTCTTACGTGTTCGTAACTTGGTTTAACTTACCCGTTTGGATTCCGCACTCTCGGGTTTGTCGGAAAACAGGGAATAGAGGTTACTCGATCCTCCGGATGGACCTACAGCAAGCAAAGCCAACTACTCCCAACTCTAACACCATTGTAACCTGCATCAAAAACGCATATTGCAACCAAAACTGAACATTATTAGAATCCTGCCCTTAGACATTTCTGATCAGAATTCAGAACCTCTCCATTGCTAACGTTCATATATGCAGTAATTGTGAGAGGACAACACCCAACCCTGATGAAGTCTTTTACCTTTTGGCATACTCGAATAGACCACCTAACAAATGAAACCCGAAACCATTCCATTGTACCAGATTTAATGAAACCATTCCTATATGATAACTGTCACCCCTGCACTTTGTAATGCCCGGCTCTTTTGTACTTTCTATTTATAGAAGGTTTTGTTCGTACTTCTATTTTTGGAAACCTTGTATTCTCGTAATCGTTCTTTCTTTGTAATCATTGTAAAACCGAGACTTGGATCATTAATGAAACTCGTATTTTGTTACAAATATGTTATACACGCTCTATATATGCTCGTATGTTTGATTTTGTAAATCAATTGATGATTAATCATTATTCTTGGAAACTAAGTGCTAAACTTGCAATTATTTAAACTCGTGTTATACATACTCTATACATGTTTGTACGCTTAAAATTGAGAAACAATTTGGTATTTATTCGGGATGTTCGCGAACTTATGTTAAACAAATAAACATGTGACATTTATATTTCATGCGAAACTTATGCTTAATCATATTCAATTTACACTTGGGCATACTTTAGAACATGTTACATATGCCTAGGAACATTAATTTAATCATAAAATCCGTATTAGGTGACATGGGAATAAGTTGCAATTCGTTAAAACATAAAATAAAATTTTTGTGCTTCTGACCATGGCTTGCGCACCGCAGGCAAGAACCCTTACGGTGCGCAAGGGTGTCTGGGCGGACAGAATTCGCAGCAGCCCGCGTTTTTGCACGAAATCCCACTTTCTTAACCCCTCCAATCACCTCTAATCCACCTCTAAACACCTCCAATCATACTCAACCTCTTCCCCTATAAATACAACCCTTCTACAAGACATTTTACACTTTCACAACTCTCTAATCTTCTCTAAATCACTCTCAAGTTCTTGCAAATTTCAGAAATTCGGGCAGATTCATACTCTTGTACTAAAGTGAGTATAACTTGCTCATTTCTCAACCAAATCACTTGATTCTTCTTCCTACTTGCTTGGATAATCATAGGGTTTGATTCCTTGATCTCTCCTTGGAGAAATCAGACCTGGAATTGCCCTAAAAATGTCTATAAACTTTCTGTTATGTTTTAAACTCTTTCAAAACTTGTTTAAACTTATCAAACTTGAGTTTTCTCATCTCAAACCTATGTCCTAATGCTCATAATCAAATGAATGATTAGTTGGGCTTAAAAACAAGGTTGAGACACTTAAAATCAGAGGATAAACCTCAAATACTTTCTGTTTTATTTAGGGTATTTCACCCACAAGTCATGTTCAAGCTTAGGTCTTGATGTAGAGTGATTATGGAACAACTTGGGTTGTCCAAACATACAATCCTCACATGATTTGATGATTTCTCTTTAGTTAGGTTGTTTATATTATTGTACCAATCCTAGTTCGTGACCCTCCTTGGTTGTTTTTACATCAAGTGAAGTGGTGAACACTCAAGGGGTTCCTAAACAGAAGCTTGTTCTTCCTACCCCATACATGACTTCCATGATAACTCGAGGGGCCTAAATGAGGATTCTAATCTTCTACCTCCTACTTGAATTATTGGACTAAATAATATGTAATACTTAACCTAAATATATATAAACACTCATTCGAACCTTTAATATTAAACTTGTGTTTATATGTTAAAGTAGTAGAATATCATCTAAGACCTAAAACTCTAAGTATGATTATAATGGGTGCACTACCCATAAAAACATTCTAACCATATCGGTTACATAGTGTCATACAAGGGTTATAAAGTTAAAGATGATTATTTTTAATATCATACTTTATGTTATGTTAAACTCCAAATTTATAATCTTCCGTTAAACGCCAAACTCATACACCTATGTTTCCTCGTGTAGAAGGACTAGGTGCTCCAAACTAATCCATCCACCAACTCACTCGCGGGATATCAAGTAGGAAAGCTTGCAACCACCGTGAGTATACTCGATCCCTTTTTCCCCTTTACACTTTGGGATGCAACATGTATAATTATACAAACAACTTTTAAACTAAACATACTCAATCCTTGATCAAGCATGAAACTAATGTGACTTACTTGTTATTCTCGTATGCTATGTGAACGATTTGGAACGTTATATGCTCATTAACTTTGCTCGCCCACCTTAACAATTATAGCGCTATAGGATTAACGCCCCGCCCGCTATTCTATTGGGTATTGTTAAGTTAAACATTACCACCCCGCTAAACTATTGGGATTAGGCTATTTTATGCGTTGTATTCTAGGGTTTGATCATATTGTACGCCAAAATTGCATACTAGTAATCACATGTTATGAATCATGCTGGATTTGAGTTTTTATTCTATTATGCTATGTAAACAACTTGTATACTCGCCATTGCTTTTGCATTGAAACTCTATTTTAATACATGTTACAGGTTGATTATTGAAGTATGGATGAATGATGAAACAAGTTTAGGGTGGACTAGATACACACCTTTAATTCATTTATCTTTTGATGTTATGTGAAATTTGAACAATGTTGTTATTTCTATTTCAAATGTTGTATGACAATTTAGCACTTGCAATGAAATTTGAATTTAATTAAATATTGTCACATAGTGTTATGAAGTCTCTAGCAATCTATACACACTTCGTCTCATCCCGATGTTTCCGCCATCGGTTGGGGTGTGACACACTTGTCCAGCCATGTACACTTGACCAAACTTTGAGCAGACTCCAATCAGCAAAAAACATCCCTTTTAACAACTTATATAAAGAAGACTGATATGTTTATAACATGCAAACAAACTAATACATTATTAACCTCATCAGTTGTTGCATGGATGCAAGCTCTTTGTCAACTTCCACCATCCTTACTTTAGTCTTAAGTGCCTCCGAAGCCTTCCTCGAGAACCTTTTGATATTCTTCAAGAGTCGTCTCCTGAAATAAAAAAAGTCAGTTTACATGCTAGGTTTACCTAAAACGATGGATGGGTTATATTTTATACCTAATTAATAGTATGAATAAAATTCATAAACCTAGACAAACATGCAGGTGAAAAGTTGGTCAAAAGCCCAAAGGGATAGTCTTTATTCAAAAGAATTAGATTATATTTTTATGGAAGATCGTCTATAATCTTATGTAGAACATTAGCTATCTATACTAACTCAAAAGAAACAATATAAAAGTGTTGGCAACTCATCAACCCAACCCACACCGACCCGTACTGACCACTACAAGAAAATGGAGCCAATGCAACCCCAATAAAATGTTGCATCAGGCCTTAAAAAAGTTGCATTAAGCTTAATGCAACCTTTTATCAGGGGCTGCATTTGACGTAGTTGCATTAGGCCATATGCAACCTTTTTAAGACCTTATGCAACCTTTATTAAAAGTGTTGCATTTAGTATTTAAATGCAACCTTTTTAATAGCAACTTTTTTACATTCTAATGCAACTTTTTCTCTTTTGAAATGCAACTTTTTAAATACTCAAATGCAACTTTTATTACAAATTAGTTACAAAAATGCAACCTTTTCTACAATTAAATACAACTTTTTTATACTTAAATGCAACCTTTCTTTGCAATATATGCAACATTTGTACAAATTTCTATCATAACAAATGCAACCTTTCCTATACCCAAATGCAACTTTGTAACATAAATTCAATTGCAATTATGTCAAATTAATAATGACACATATATCATTAACAATCAAATGTACTTAACATACTCGTCCAAACTCAAATGACAATATAGTCGCTACAGATTGTCAATTACAAATAGTAAAGAAAAATGAATAAAATATACTCTTCTCGGTCTCCAACTGGTAGTTGTTTGATAACTTCCATAGCTCCCAAAGTTTGTTGCTCTTTGTCAATATCTTTTTGCAGCCTCTTTTGTGATAAGCATGAATCAAGCAATCTTGGAGCCTGAGGTTCTTTCCTTCTTTTATAATCTAATGTAAATAATAACAATACTAAGCATCAGTGTTGCTTAACTTATATTCTTAACATGAAAAATGTAGATACTGGTTTATATTCTCAATCTCCTCTGTAGAGGCTAACTGGCTTCCTCAGCTCATAATCTCCAATATTGATTATATAAATATCCTGAAGTTGACCATTCTACTAGAAACTTAATAAGAAAATAATTTAAAAAAAAAACATTAAGTTACCTTGTAGATCTTATAATAGAATACTTCAAGAAGTTTAAGTTCAGCATTTGGATGAGATAATGTACCTGTTTAAAAATGTATTGCATGAATCAAGAATGCTAACTCAATAATTTGGTCTTGGATACAACTTAAATGCAAGTTCATTATAGTTAAAATCCAAAGTACCTTTGACACTATTTTATTAAGAACATCTCCAACACTGCTCTGTTTAGGCAACCTAAGTTCGTGTATTACAGGCTGCAAATTAATAAAATTTAGAATATAACCAGTACAAAAGAATCATTAAAGATTCCACACATACCTCTTCCTAGTTTACATGGTGAAAAGCAACTTTCAAAGAATTCAGATATTGTAATTTCGACAAAGTGATGTCTAACACTTCATAATAAAGAATATTATAAACCTGAACCCAAATAAAAAAAAGATATTTCAAATTTCATCAATACCATATGAATACATATTTAGAAGGCAAAAGTACACGAACCTGATTGTAGTGAACCAGCATATGTAGCACGTGTTCTGCAACAAAGTGCTTGAAGGGGTGGGGTTTGGGTTGTTGAGAATAACAATGATTTTTCCCAGGTCACCCAGGTTTAGTTTCTCAGCAAGTGTCTCCACCACATCATCATATGTATGCAATTTTGACCCGTGCAATTTTGACCCACCAATGTTGGTCAACAGTTACAATACCATTTTCATATAGGTATTAGAAGATTAATATATGAGTAAGAATGCCCATCTCATAGTTCAAAACATATATCATCTTCCTTTTAAGCCCTTCAGGGACCTAAACTGAACTATGCGCAGATGGTAAGAGAATCTCGAATCGGTTCTTCATAACTCAAGATATTTCAATATAAAAATATGGTGAAACATTACACACTCGACGACTTTTCACATATTGTAGAAATAAAGCGGCATCAGCATATCTTTTCCTAAGCTTTAGGAAGTTTATGTTAGCAAATAATGTCTAAATGAGGTTCTTTTGGCTCCAATTTGATTTCCTGAACAACAACCGGTTAGGAAAAAGTTATAAGCCAACAAGTCCACAACTAATAGTGCAGGTTAGCACAATATTGTAACAAAAATGAGAAAATATGCCTCATAGAGTTTTCCTATGTATAGTGTAAAGTAGGCCACACATACCACAACTAATAGTGCAGGTTAGCACAATATTGTAACAATAATGAGAAAATATGCCTCATAGAGTTTTCCTATGTATAGGTAAAGTAGGCCACACATAGAAATAGAAATTATACAAAAACAATCAATCACTAGAAGTCGTTGGCAGTGTTTTGTAATAGACAGTTAACAAAAAGCATACATTTGGGTCACATTGTCTTGTTTACAAACGTAAAACATAAGGAAAATATGAGCAAGCCAAGATATTATATGCGCCCAAGTTCAAACAAATCTTGCATACAATCTTAACAACTCACATGGGCATAAACCTCAGTTGCACATAAATATAAACATTGGTCAACCTGGCATAAGCTTAAAGGTTCGAGTTTATGGTTAGGGATGAGCATTTGGTACCGGGTACCGATACAGAACCATACCGGGTATATTCGGTACCGGTACCCACTTTCCCCGTTTTTCGGTACCGGTAAGTATTGAACCTCTAGCATCTCAGCCAACATAATCACATGTACACTCATCTGCTTCTTTCTTTATGTGTTCAATTTGATCATATATTGTATAATCTTTTAATATTCATAAAAATGAATTGAGACTGTAACGGACTTGGCAATGGATTTAAACCTTTTTCTCAATTTAAAAATCAATAGCAATATATATGTATTTAGAATTCAAATATAGTTAAAATTCATTGTACAATTGCGATTTGAATCTCATGATAACTTGAATGTCAAAACCAATTGAAATCCCCCTGACTTGATATATCCCATCAAACACATAGCATGCCCAAAAGTTACAACAAAATTAAATATTTTTAATTGAAACCCTAACTGTTATTACAGCACGGTTGATAGAGGATAAAAAACATACCTCTGCCTAGGGCTAAAGTGAGGACTGAAGAGATGAAGTGTCTGGCGGCAATGATTGGTCGTCTATTGATGTAGGGGTGGTTCGTTTGTCACTCAGCCGCGATTCTTCACTGCTGCAGTGGTGAAAATCATGGTTGTAAAAGTCCCGCCTAGGCTCCGAGTACTCCCCGAGTACTCGCTACAAGGTAGGCTGCCGAGGCACGAGTACTGGTCTCCCAGGCCAATTACTCCCCGAGTAATCTCCGCCTAAGCCGAGTACTTCCCGAGTACTCCCGAATCCCACTAGGGAGCGCCTAGCGACTTTTGCAACCATGGTGAAAATCGATAGGGGAAGAGGGAAATCCGAGTATGAGAGGGAAGTTATAAAATTTTGGGGAAGTGGTCAAATGAGTAGCTGATTGTAATTATGGGATACTAAAATTAAAGTAGTTATTATTATTATTATTATTATTATTATTATTATTATTATATATTATAGAGTAAACTGCAATTTTACCCCCTGGGGTTAGGGGTCATTGGCACCCTTACCCCCCTAAGGAAATAATTGCAATTTTACCCCCCACTGTTTGCTGTTATGTCGCAACCTTACCTCCTAAGCTCAATTTTGTTGACTGATCTGTTGACTTGGTGGTGAAATGACTATTTTACCCTTTTATTTTACCCCCTGTGTTTTGTTTACTCTGTAATATTACCCCTTGCCACCACTGCCACCGCCATTCACCACCACAACCACCACTGCCACCTCCAGCCACCACCCTCAACCACCACTGCCACCGCCATTCACCACCACAACCACCACTGCCATCTTCTTCCTCCCCCCCTCTCTCTCTCTAAAAAACCCACCACCCGCCTTCATCTTCAACAATCACCACCGTCATCTCCACACCCCAGCCCCCAATCATACACATACATACAACCAAACCATTCATAATCACCACTGTAAGACAACAACCACCTCCGCTGCAACAACATCCATCTCTGCAAACACCAATCTGATTCAGAATCACATTGACGATTTTAAACAAACAAACAAAGACTGTTTTCCGCTGATAACTCGTCGCTGGAAAAAAAAACCTTCGTGTACGATTTACAAATCTCTGAACAGAACTAAGCGTCACTAAACTAAACATCCAACAGGTAAAGTCTTGATGATTTCTTGTGTTTCTCTCAATTGAACTTGTACCAATTAAATATGTAATCTTGAACAAACATTGATCAGGCAGATAAGGTGTAAAATCACCCGTCTTCTTTCAATGGGAAACATGCCTTTTCATTACAAAATTGAACAAACATTGATGGGTCCATTTCTGTTAACTTAAAATCTGTGCAAGTGGGTGCTCTATTTCTTCTGAAAAAGCCACTTTCTTTATTTATATATACTTATATACACATACACACACCATATGAGATAAAAGATCCTCTTATGATCCCACATTGAAGTGCCTAAAATCTCGTGCGACCAAAAAAGGTAAAGAATCATGGGTATTGTCTCTTGATTCTTAATTTCAAGTGGGTGCTGATTATACCTTTGATTTTGTTGTTAAAAATACATTTTAAATTTCAAGTGGGTGCTGATCCCACATTGATTCTTAATTTCAAGTTGCAATTTGATTTCTTTAATGTTATAACCTGAACAAAAAAAGGTAAAGAATCATGGGTTTCGTTTCTTGATTCTTAATTTCAAGTGGGTAGTGATTATAACTGTTATTTTGTTGTTAAAAATATGTTTTTTAGTTATTTGAACTGATACCCATATGTTGTTTGTCTACTGATAACTAAGTTGCAGTTTGATTTCTTTAATAATGCCCGCCTGTTTGTAATTTTGTTGTTATAAATCCAATTTTGTAATTTCTACCACAAATTGAGATGAATCACTGGTTGCAGGTGTTGATTGAAGGGTGGTGTAGGGGTGGTAGTGATCGTGGTGGTTTGGCTGTATGTATGTGGATGATTGGGGGCTGGGATGTGGAGATGACGGTGGTGATTGTTGAAGATGAAGGCGGGTGGCGGGTTTTTTTAGAGAGAGAGAGAGGGGAGGAGGAAGAATATGGCAGTGGTGGTTGTGGTGGTGAATGGCGGTGGCAGTGGTGGTTGAGGGTGGTGGCTGGAGGTGGCAGTGGTGGTTGTGGTGGTGAATGGCGGTGGCAGTGGTGACAGTGGGTAATATTACAGAGTAAACAAAACACATGGGGGTAAAATAAAAGGGTAAAATGGTCATTTCACCACCAAGTCAACAGATCAGTCAACAAAATTGAGCTTAGGGGGTAAGGTTGCGACATAACAGCAAACAGTGGGGGGTAAAATTACAATTATTTCCTTAGGGGGTAAGGGTGCCAATGACCCCTAACCCCAGGGGGTAAAATTGCAGTTTACTCTATATTATATATAAATATAAATTAATTATATGAAAACATATATAAAGAAACTACATATTGTAAAAGTTATTAAACGTTAATAAAAAATTTTATCTAGATATCTTAGTTATAAATATAAACTAGGTGATGCTCCGCCCGCGTTGCGGGGCGATGGCCGAATAATTCTCAACCAATAAAAAAATAGTACTATAGTTTTGCTAGAAAGAAAACGTAAAACGATGACAAGATCGCAATTTTGAGCTCAGGGCAAAACAGTAATTTGTAAGGACTAATGAGCGAGTGTTAGGTAGCTCATTGACACGATTTTTAGCTGGGGGCAAAGTCACATTTTTTTTAGTAAAATCGTAATTTTTAGCTAGGGGAAAACCGTATTTTTATTTTGCACTGGGGCAAAAAATGTTTTTTTAATTGAGGGTGATATCGTAATTTTGAACCGAGAGGAAAATCGTAAAATTTAGCTGGGGGCAAAAGCATAATTATATTTTCAACTGGGGGCGAAGACGTAGTTTTAAATTGGGGGCAAAACCGTAATTTTAAAGTGGGTATAAAATAATAAACGGGTGTAAAATCGTAATTTTGAGCCGGGGGAAAAACAAAATTTTATTTTGAACTGTGACGAAAACGTAATTTTCGCTGAGGGTAAAAGCGTAATTTTTTTACCGAGGGCGAAATCGTATTTTTTAGCTCGGGGCAAAAGGGTAAATGTATCTTGAAGTTGGAGCAAACCGTAATATTAAAGTGGGTATAAAATAATAAACTGGTTGGTCCAATGGGTATTGCTCGCCGCCCATTTGAACTAATGGCAGGGAAAATGGGTATTGCTCACCGCCCATTTGAACCAATGGCAGGGAAAGACTATTCCGGGGAGAAGTCCTAATTTAAAAACGTGTATAAAATAATAAACTGGTTGATCCAATAGGATAGGACCGGCCATCCATTTCAGCCAATCGTTGCCAACCACTATTCCCGCCATGTGAAATGTATATATTGAAAATGAAAATATTTTCAACCTGTGTGTACATATATATTATATATTATTTAGGTATAACAAGAATAACTAGTATGAATTACTAGCGATTTGTATCAGTTTAGTTCAGTTCGTTACACATAAGAATTCAATTGGTATTAGTTCGATTACGTACCACATTGTACGGTTTTGGCATTCATAGCGTCTCAAAAAGATATTCAAAATATGGAGTTGTTAATACACCAATATTAACCAAGCATTATTATCAATGGCTAATCATGGTTTAAGATGGTCAATTAGGATCTACTATGGTCAATACTGGTCAATGGCTATCATTTTAGTTGTTTATAGTCACTATGGATCAAGTAGGATAAATCAAGTCATTTAGGGCTAATTGTGACCAAATGAATTGTAGTAAGGTCAATATTGGTCAACGAATGACACTATAATAATTGAGAGTCCACTTAGTTAAAGCGGGTTAGTGATGCTCACATGGTGTCAATACCAGTTAATAGCATGCGACTTGGGCCAACCTAAGTCAACTATAGTCAATATTGATCAGTGCGATAGTAAAATTATGGTTAATATTGTTCGATATCTATCAATGATGCTAAATAGGGGTGTAAACGAGCTGGGCCGAGCTCGAGCCCGATTAGGCTCAAGCTCGGCTCGTTATATTTTCTCCCGTCTAGCTTATACGTGTGATATTCAACAAAATATGCTATATATTCAAGAAGTTAATTCTATTAAGAAATTTGATCCATTTGTTTTGGATGATTGGTTATTGTGATTAACTGATCAAGACTACTTTTTGGTAACTAGTTTTAAAGAAGAATAATGAGGACTGGTTAACCTACATTAGTGTGATATGTTCGAGGAATAAAAGGAGTTCCATTTTAACTTTTGATAATGCAACCTTTTAAAACGTGAGTTGCAAATTTTAATAAAATTTGTAACTTTTTCTTGAAAGGTTGCATTTTTTAGTAAAATTCGCAACCTTTAAGTAAAAAGGTTGCAAATTCAATATTAATTTGCAACCTTTTATGAAAAAATGTTACATTAAAAGATCTAATGCAACCTTTATATTCAATGGAGTTGCATTAGAGTCAAATACAACTAATTTGAAAAAGGTTGCTTCTAAAAAGTTGCATTAGGCTTATTTTCTAGTAGTGCTCGTTCATATCATGTGCCATGTTTTTCAAAGTATCGAGACCTTCTGATATCATATCTAAGCCTTGATCCTATATAAAATAAGAATAAATGGAACATGTTAAATAAAATAGGAGAAAAGTGCTCCCATACGAATCTGCAATTCATGGGACTCCACCTGTGGTTTCGGTAAACCCATACGCCTAAAGGGAAATGACCAACCATGTAGCAGTAGCATTATTTCAATGATCAAGAATCCTAAAAGAAAATAAGAGGTCCAATCAAAATTTCAAGCAAACATAACTACATGGATCCATTAAAAAACAAAATATATCATCAAGATTGAATGTGGGAGCTTCCTTTAGAGATTTTATCAAGATTGATACAACATTCCATGTATAAGTTGGTCAAATACAGGTTTTAGAGAATAATTAAAAGGTTAATATGAGAACAAATAAGAGTTTTAAAACACCACTGGCATATGAAGCTCTCATCTTACACCACAACTTTCCCGATCTAAAAGCTTTTAAACATCTTGCGACTCAACTTTCAGAACAAATGTATCAAAACACCTCACACTTTTCAGAAGACTATTTCCATGAGTCAAACCCATGATCTCCAAGTCTCATACTAATAACCTTACAGTTGCTCCAATGTTTGGCCCATTTAAAATTTTATATTAAAAATATCTAAATAAGATAGAAGTAGATTCTTTTTATTTTTTTTTTTCCTGATGGCAGCAAAATCCAAAATAATGACATGCATATCACTTAATTAACTACAATTTGCCACATAGTTGTGATTATTTGTAATTGTGTCTAGTAAATATAAATATAATATATATGAAATAATCAAACATGACAAAAGAATACATACCTATTTCAGGACTGTAAGTTTTCTAAATGCAGCCATATGCCCATTAGCTAAAATCTGCAACATATATGTAATCACGTACCTGAAATTTATTTAGAAACAGATAAAAAACAATATAAGCAGACTAATTGCACTATCAACATTAAGAATGAATCAAAAACAAAATTTTGGAAGCAAATACACACCCATGTTCCATCTTTGGTTGGGAATACTTTTGAGTGCAGAACCATGCCAACGGCGATTCTTGACAAAGGGCATAAGATTATTTTTTATTGCAAGAGGATCTTCACCAACATATACAAACTTTAAATAGATGGCATTAGGATAATGCAAACAGATATATGATATAATGGAAGCATGGCATTGCACATATCTAGACTCACATACAAGATCATGAATTCATGATAGATTGATAAATAATTAACAAACTTAAACACAGTTGTAGAGAATCTAGGGTTAGAAGATGCTTATAGCTAGGTTTACGAATGTAGAGAACGAGGAAGATAGACGCATCTTCTACTACAGATAGTGTAACAATCTTAAAGGGTATAACTGTTGAGTAAAAGTTAGAACAAGAAGTGGGAATTGGAGTACAAAAAAGAGATGGATTGCTTTCCATTTAAGAAAGGAAACCTATGTAATTTAAAGACACGTACGACATAATTTAAATATATAAAAAAGGAAATAATGTCAGGCATATAATCGGGTAAACTGGCATAAGTTATGGCTGATCGGGCCGGGTAAACGAGTACATCACCAAATCTAATACTCGTCACACACCTACGAAAAAAAAAACACATACAATCTCATACCCTTCTAAACCCCATACCCATTCTGGATCTTTCGGGTATTGTGTTTTCTCATCAAGTTCTTGTTTCATTAATATCCCTAGATATATATCTTGTGATGATTAGGGTAGAAGTATGTGTTTTAGTGATTAAAGAATGATTTTCTTTTATTAATCATTCGACAATCTCTTATTCACTGGTCTTTAATCATATAGCAATTTTATCTTAGGTTGACAATTTATTAGATAACAATCTAGCATGTGTCATTTATCGGTCAAGAAGTTAAGTACTGCATCCGTTTTATAATTCTCCTTCAAACCCTAATTTAAACCATTAGATTGACATTTAGAGCACCTATGTGTAAGATGTATTAAATGAACTCGGTGCATAATGATTTAGTTTTATTTTTCTACGATAAGCTATGTAACTATTTACTTATTTACCAATAAACTAATAATCTTTAAAAAGACATAGTTGATCCCCCCAAACCCAATTACCACGTGTCTCTTGTCATAACAATATCAATCAATTCAAAACCAACGTACATGCATATCCTATTTCTAACAATTGTAAAGCCAATTCCAAAGATAGTGATGAGTGGGAACGCATTATGCATGTCACTTTAACAAAGGAGAAATTGACACAACTTTAGTTAAGAGGATAGTGCTTACTTTATACTTTATTGACGTTATGAAAAGCTTGTGTAGCTTTTCAACTTAGAGACTTGACTGACCATAACCACCATAGTGTGTCTATACTCTATTATTTTTATTATTATTATTAATAATTAACGATACAGAACTACTAATATAAGTAAACACATACATATATACCAATGATTACAAGGAAAATAATTGGTATGCCTAAAATAAGTGACACTAATAAAACAAAAATTGTCACAACATGTTCTTCAATTGCATGTTTACAAATTATATTTTAGAACGACTTGATTGTCGTCTTCACGGGTCTTCGTCAACTTCCTTTTAGAATCATCATTAAACCAATAATTATTTCATTCGAACCAGAGATCCTTTTTCGCTTGCTTCAATGGAATCCACTCTCTTCATCATCATCATCATCATCCTTCTTTCTGCTCTCTCTTTTGTTTCCTCACAATCACAAGATGTGCCAGACCACTACTTCATTAACTGTGGATCAAACTCTGATATCAACTTCACCGGGAAGACATTCATCCGAGATGAAAACCCCCCCACCTTCTCATCCCCCGGTGGCCACATGGCCGAAAACAACAACTCCACGTCGGAAATCTACAAAACAGCTAGAGTTTTCACTCAGAAATCATCGTACGAACTCGAAGCAGATAGCGATAACACTTTTGTGATGGTAAACCTTCATTTTTCCCCTTTTAGTTATAACAAAATCGAGTTATCTACTTCCAAATTCAATGTTTCGGTTTCTGGGTTCCCTCTGTTATCCAACTTTAACGTGGGAAACTCGACTGTAATAAAATATTTCATCATCCCAATTGGAACAAAACGAAAGTTCAGAATTGTATTCACACCCTCCAGTGGTTCATCCCCTGCTTTCGTAAACGCGATAGAAGCGTTCACAACTCCGTCTGAATCTGAACTGTTCAAGCATGGCGACACTTTAAATCATACATCACCCTTGGGGAGAGTTGGTGAAATGAATAACATATCATCATCTTATGCTTTCAACCCAATTTATAGAATTAATGTTGGTGGTGACCGTATAGATCGCGACATTTTAAGAAGAAACTGGATACCAGATGATAAATTCATCGTCAACAGTGAATCAGCAAAGACAGTGAAACAATTCGACGGTGCACTTACTTATTCTACTGTTACATCACCCTTGGGGAGAGTTGCTACCAGATATGATGCTCCTGAGAGTGTATACAAGACAGCCAAACAGTTGAATGGTAATTCGTCGGCGAATAATAATGTTACATGGACTTTTGGGGTTAAGAAGAACACCATGTTTCTTGTTAGAGTTCATATCTGTGACTTTATAACCACAGGCTTCAATAATTCTGATGATGAATTCAATTTGTTCATTTACCGGAATTATAGGCTGGTGATTAATCCGGGTTATGTGGTACCAGCGGTGCAAGTTCCCTTTTATTTTGATTTTGTGGTGGATTCGGTTGAGTCCGGGTTTGTGAATGTTAGTATCGGAGCGGTTTCCAGTAATAACCCTCAGCCCGTGTTATTGAACGGACTCGAGATCATGGAGTTGTTGAGGAATTCGGGCGTAGATAATACTTGGAACAATGGGAAGAGTAGTAGCAAGAAAGTGTATGTTGTGGTTGGATGTGTTGTTGGTAGTCTGGTGATTGTTTTGTTAATAGGTGTCTTTATTGGGTTTAAGTACAGGAAAACGAAGCCCGCCTTAGGGACGAAAACGGAATCTAACACGGTACCATCGCACGGTCAGAGTTCATACATGAGCATGAATTTTGACTTTACCGTTAATGATACATCCCAAATTCCTAACTTGAATCTCAGCCTTCGGTTCCAGTTTGCCGATATAGTGCAAGTGACGAACAATTTCGATGAGAAGTTGGTGATTGGAAAAGGTGGATTCGGGAAGGTGTATAGAGGTACACTTCGTGATGGAAAGTCAGTTGCTGTGAAACGAGCCGAGAGAGGACACAGTCAGGGTCGGCCAGAGTTTGTGAAAGAAATTATGGTACTGTCAAAAATACAACATCAACATTTAGTTAGTTTTATTGGGTACTGTGATGAGAATTCTGAGATGATACTCGTGTTCGAATACATGGAAAAGGGTACTCTTCAAGAACATTTATACGACATGAAGAAAGACGACGAGAAGCTCCCGTGGAGTCAAAGACTCGAGATTTGCATTAGCGCGGCTCAAGGATTACATTACCTTCACACGGGTTTAGATGAGGTGATAATTCATCGAGATGTTAAGTCGACAAACATATTGCTTAACGAAAACTACACAGCAAAAGTGGCCGATTTTGGGATATCGCGACTGGATAATTCGGATGAAGGAGAGATGGATATCAAAGGGAGTTTCGGGTATTTTGATCCCGAATACATAACTTGCTTGAAATTGACGCAAAAATCAGATGTTTACTCTTTTGGAGTCATTTTACTAGAAGTGCTATGTGCAAGGAAGGCACTTGATACTAAGCATCCTTCTGAGGAACAAAACTTAGCCGATTGGGGAATCAAACAGATAAAGAATGGGATGGTAGAGAAGATAATTGATCCATATCTTGTAGACAAGATAAACCCGAATTCGTTAAGGATTTATCTAGAAACGGTTGAGAAATGTTTGAAGAGCACAGGAGACGAGAGGCCGTGTATGTATGATGTGTTATGGGGCTTAGAATACGCGCTTAAGTCTCAACAAAAGGTGGTGGGTAAAGAGCCACGTGAAGATAGCACAATGACTGCATCGCTGCAGTCGATACCAATATTTGATCATTTTCCTTCTATTTGTGACGATAATGAGTATGAAGTGAACGATAGCTCGGTCTCAAGTTATCCAAGTGAAAGCCAAGTATTTTCTCAGTTGAAGATTAATGAAGCCCGGTAGTAAAGGGAACATGATCATGCTTTTGTGCCCTTTGTCACCACACCACCGTCTACTCTTTTATGCGTAATCGTGTCTTATTGATTACTCTTGTCAAGTCAAGCAAAAGTTTACTACCATATACGGCTAAGGTAAGTACAGTCTTTATCTAGTATGTGATTTATGTCCATGTATTGTTTGATTATAAAGTTAATTCGATAATTTCAACTTGTTTATTTGAAGTTTTAGCTAAACTAAAGTTAAAACTAATTTGCAATAAAATTAGAAACACATAAAAACAAAAATAGAGTTGAAATCGGTATGGATTAAAGTTTGATCATTCATAGTCATCATATCTTGAATTCTTAATCACAACTTAGTCTTAGGGTGTAAGGGGCACTCCCCTAAGAGGGGAGTCCTCTCTCTTACCCACCACCAATCAGCTAGTGCCACGTCAACTCCTCTCTTAAACTCCCCTAACACCTCATTTTGATGGTGGCACTCCCCTCTTAGGGGACTTGGGTTTTTTTTTTTTTTATTTGTTGTAAAATTATGCATGTTTATAAATTAAAAAAATATTAATAAAAATAAAAATTAAATAAAAGACATTTCATTAAATTAAAAAAAAAACAACCTAGAAAAATAAAAATTACATTCAAACTAGAAAAATAAAAATTACATTCAAACTAGAAAAATATAAAAACAAACTACTCGTCGTCGGAACTCACTTCAAGGTGAGGTAGATCTAAACTTCCGAGATGCTCAACGAGATCGAGTTTTAGTCTCCAATGCGTGTCTTCGTCAATGAGCTCGCTATAAGCTGTATCATCGAAGACGGGTTCGACTGGAGGATCTTGAATATGTACCGGTGCTATCGCCCTTCCGTCGTCTTTTATAATCATGTTATGTAAAATAAGGCACGTATACACGATGGACCTTATCTTTTTCACCGTTTTCGAACGCATTGGACGATTTAATATTCCCCACTTCGCCTTTAACACACCAAACGCCCGTTCCACATCTTTTCTTGCGGCCTCGTGTTGCCTCTTGAACTTTTTTTCATTCGGGATGTGAGGATATGGAAAAGACTTCACAAACACGGACCAGGTAGGGTATATCCCATCAGTAAGATAATACCCGCGTTTGTATAAGTGGTTGTTCACCTGAAATGGACAATTTGGCGCCGTTCCGTTTCGTTGAGCAAGAAATAATGGAGATTGTTGCAGCACGTTGATGTCGTTTTGTGAACCCGCCGGGCCACAAAAAGCATGCCAAATCCACAAATCTTGAGACGCCACCGCTTCTAACATAACCGTCGGGTATTGATGATCGCCTCTCATGTATTGTCCACGCAATTCTGTGGGGCACATTCTCCAGACGAAGTGTGTACAATCCAGACTACCCAACATACCAGGTAGGTGATGCCTCTCCTCATGAGCCTGATACAATAGCGCAACGTCGTGGCTCGTTGGTCTACGTAAGAATTCACCGACATACATTTTACAGACCGTCTCGCAGAAATATTCAAGGCACTCACGAGAGGTCCTTTCAGACATATTTAAATACTCGTCGTTTTCGTCTGGTGGGTTACCGGTTGCAAGTTGTTTAATCGCCGAAGTAACCTTTTGCAACGGCGTGAAACTTTTCTTCATTCTCCCGTCTAAGCCATCTTGGAACCACTCGTCATACGCTTCCACGTCACTAACAATTTTTAGGAACAAAGACTTGGACATACGAAATCTCTGACGAAAAGTATCGACATTAAATTTTGGATTTTTAACAAAATAATCGGCCATGAGTGTCTCATGGCCTCCCTCACGATCTCGACGGACTATTTTTTTTTTTTTTACTAGACGATGCCGTGTCTAGTAGCTCCGCTTGTTGGATGAGATTTTGGAAGAAAATTAAGCTACCATCGCTTGACGATGCATCTTCATCGTCGGGAAAGTCAGGTAGGGGAGAAAAAAACGGAAACTTGGAATCCATTTTGTGTTGTATTTGATAGATTTGTGAGTTTGAGAGTGGTGGGTGTGGTAAAAAATTTGATTAAGTTGGTTATATTTATATTGTTAAAAAATTGATTTTTTTTTTAAATTTGACCGTTGCCCAACGGTCCACTCTTGATTCTCGTGCCTTCAACGCGGTGACTCCACACCGATTACCCTCACCGATTCGGGTCCCCGCATGGATGGCGGCGGTGTTCCCGATCGGTGGATGTGGTCACCGAACCACTCCCCGCTTTACGCCCCGTTCACCCTTAGGCACACTTCATGCTAACATAAACTAACATTGGAATTGGTACAATCAAGCAAATTATTATCGTCCTGTCTTTAAATAAAAAAAAAAAGAATCATATAGAATCATTTGTAAGATTCACGCGTTAAATTACAAAACAAAGAAAAAATGCTCGGATAGTCCCTGCGCTTTACTCCATTTTCACCTTTAATCCCTAACTTTCTAAAATTACACCTATAGTCCCCAACTTTTGCAATTTCGTTCATGAGTAGTCGCTGACGTGGATGACGGTTAGTTTTTGGTGTTAAATGGGTGTAAAATAACCTAAATACCCTTACTACTTAAATTAATAACTAAAAGGTTCAAAATATATTTAATTAATATTTAAAGATTTATACAGGACCCACTACCCATCTCACCCCACCCACTTCATCTTCACCACCACCGCCTTTCACCAGCACTTCTTCTCTCTGATTCCCCTCTCTCCCTCTTGAACTTTACAACATTTAACGAATATTTCATGATCTTTACCCTGTTATATTGAGTAAATATGAAATCGACCCATTAATTCTCTAACAATTTTACGAAACGGGTGTAATCAGAACATCAATTTAGTAAACTTTAACTAATACTTTATCATCTTTACCCATTCAGTTTAGTCAAAATTGAAACTTGAAATCGACACACTAATTCTTGAACAATTTTAGGAAGTGGGTTGTAATCAGATCCAAAAAAAAAGATTAAAACTTACATGTTCTGTAAATATTCTTTCTTATGATGAACAAGGTTTCTCTGCAACATCTTCCGGCACGGCGGCGATGGGCGAAAGAGTGGTGGTTTCCGAGAAGCCAATCTTCTGGCCAAAGAGTATGATAACGGGATTCGTCATGATTAGGTGGTTAAATGTTGTAAAGTTCGAGAGGGTGAGAGGGGAATTAGAGAGAAGAACGGTGGTGGTGGTCTCACATAAAATTTTATTTTCTTTTTAATCGTTCAGTTATTAATTTAACTAGTAAGGGTATTTAGGTCATTTCGCATCCACTTAACACAAAAAACTAACCCATATTCACGCTAGGGACTATCTGAGAACGAAATTGCAAAAGTTGAGGCTAGAGGGTATGGTGCCCATCCTCCATTGGAGGATGATCCGCCACGTAGGCGCCATATCATAGTCCTCCCAAAGATGGTCCATCCCACAAAACTATTGAAAATGGGAGGATAGTCCTAGATGATCCTACCCCACAATTTTTATATTTTTTATTTGTTTAATCTTCTATTTTTTTTTAACATTTAACAAATAATTAACAAAATATTCCTGCAAAATGTTTCACTTTCGTTCGATCTTTTTTTTTGAAACCGACAAAATTTCTACAAATGTCAAACAATAGTACAATCTGCTCCACTCAAAGTCAGCCAATAACACTCAAAATTGATTTGTACTTTTCCGGTCACCTTCTCCAGCAGCCAACCTCGTCGGAAAAAATGGTGACGTTGATTTTTCACTGAGTAAATTGCTAAAATCATCCCTAATATTTATTCACATTTGCTAGATCTATCCAAAAAATGTTTTTTTTCTCATAGGAACACCACTGTGGTTTTCTAAACAACATGTTTTATTTTCAAATCATGTTTGTTTTATATTATCATTTCCTCAGTTTCGCCACAACACGTGACTTAAAAAGCTAGTATTCTATTATTTCACTTTTATTGTATAAAAGTAGGTGAGTATTTAAATTTCAAGCTTTTGAACAAAACTACTAAGAGGCTGTTTGGTAACCTCTGAATGGTCATTAAGAGGCTACCTTTTAATGGAACCATTAAGAATTTTACCAATGAGAAGGTAGAAGAATGTGACATGTGATGATTTACTATTCAGAGGTTACCTCTTAACCATTCAGACTTGAGGTTACCTCTTATTGATTCAGAGGTTTTAAACCATTAAGAGGTAGCATCTGAATGATCATTAAGAGGCTACCAAACAACCCCTAAGATATATGTTTAAATTAAAGAACCAGTGAGCTTTAATGAATAGTGATTGTCAATTTTTAAGTAGAGTAAATTGGGTTAAAAGGGGGGAATTAAAAGTAATAGTGAAAATTACCAAAGCACCTCTAGGTTAACATTGCTTCTAATGGTGTTAGTCATTTTGGATGGATTTAACAACTTTTTTGAAACCTCAGTGGTTTCTATAAGAAAAAAAAAATTTGGATGGATCTAGAAAATGTGAATAAACGCCAAGGACGATTTTAGCAATTTACTCTTTTTCACTTCAAACTTAACAAAAACAATATTCTCAATTATCTTCATCTTTTTTAACAATTTTCAACCGAAAACATTTTCAAATAACGTTCAATTTTCATGTTTTAATCTATGTTTTTTTGTCTTCACATGGACCGGCTCCAACGTCTTGTGCTCGACGTTGAAGACGGTGACAGAGGGAGCGGCATGGTGTAGCGGGAGGCGCCGTTCCTGGACGCTCCGGGGACGGTCCCCATACCCAGTAGCCTGAGAACTATAGGTGTAATTTAAAATTTTAAGTACTAAAAGTGAAAAAAAAACATTAAGAGTTATTACAATTGATCACACCTAGGGCTGGCATATCGTGTATACCCGTACACGATAAGATACGACACGATAAGACACGATACACGAAATCCCATACACGAACACGACACGATAACTTATCGTGTCCTTTTTTTTCAAACACGAACACAACACGATATACACGAAAATTACCTGTTAATACGACTGTTCGACTGTTATACACGAAAATTACCTGTTAATACATGTTAACACGAACAAAAACGCGAACACAACATGCGATCTGAGAGTTACACATGGAGTTTAGGGTTTTATTTTTTTTTTTTAAATTGAATGAGGAATGAAAATAGAAAGGAATTAAGGAACCCACACGCACATGGCTGATGAGTTTTATTTAATTTAATTTCTTATTGTGTACTAACGGGTATTAACAGGTAAACAGGTATTTAACATGTTTATACACGAAAATTAACAGGTAATCTCGTGTCTACCTGTTTGGTACACGATACCTGTTAAGGCCATACACGATACCTGTTAACTTCGTGTAAGTTCGTGTCGTGTATTCGTGTAAAATTGTCAGCCCTAATCTAGTGGTGCACAAAAAACCCGAACCCGGACCCGGACCCGAAAAAAAAAACCCGGAACCGGGTATTATAAAACCCGGGTTTTTAATACCCGAACCCGACCCTAGGGACCGGGTATGCATATTTGATCTAAAACCCGAACCCGGAACCGGTTTTTTTTATACCCGGTTTATACCCGAAACCCGGTTTTATAAATACCCGAACTCGAACCCGGAACCGGTTTATACCCGAAACCCGGTTTATACCCGAAACCCGGTTTAAAAAAACCCGATTTTGATGTAATCTTGTTTAATTATGTATGCATTAAGACTTCTAGTTCTTATGATTTTACAAAATTATGTATGCACTTTGATGTAATGAATCTTGTTTAAGTATTAGGTTTCTAGTTCTTATGATAAACAAAATTATGTAATCCACATATTTCTTTTCAAAGCCCAAAAGAACTAAACCAAAACCCCACTAAATCTCATGACAATGCATGGCTGGTCCTGGTTGTTCTCATTTGATTTTTTTCGGCCCAACATGCAATTGCTTGAGCCACCTGCATCACTCGTCTAGCCTTCTCCAGCCACCTGCATCACTCGTCTAGCCTTCTCCGGCCACAACCGCAACCGCTCTACCCGATGCGGTTTTTTCCCAACCCGATGCGGGTTTTTTAATACCCGGTGCAGGTTTTTTTCCAACCCGGTGCATACCCGAACCCTACCCGATGAATACCCGAACCAGACCCGAACCCGGAAATAGGGTATTATAATACCCGGGTTTTATAAAACCCGACCCGAACCCTACCCGGACCCGGGTATATAGGGTATACATTTTTGGTAGAAAACCTGGACCCGGACCCGACCCGGTTTTTAAAAAAACCCGATTTTTTAAAACCCGATCCTACCCGAAACCCGGTCCTACCCGAAAACCCGATTTGTGCACCACTACCCTAATCACACCAGATCTTCTTTTTGGGCTGATGTTTCTGGATCATGGCCCGGCCTTTTAGTTGTTTTAGAACCGCATTACAGAATATATAAAAGCCCAGCTAGCAAATAGCTAGACAGACGGAAGGAACAATTACAAACACATAACTGGGTTCTTTAATCACCCTGGAAAGTTTACTTAATCTTACAAGACCTATATTCCAAAAAAAAAAAAAAAAGAATAATGAACAATGGTATTAATTATTAAAGATACTAACACCATTCCTCCTGTCCTTCTCCAAGATCAAGTCATGTCTGAACCGCCACGAAATCGATCAAACCATCATGAGAATAGATATAGTTTCGACTACTAATTGCTTTGAATTATTCACATGGAAATTTTGAACTTGGAAGGTCCAATTCAAGTAATCTAGCAATCACATTCCAAGTCCTAGCACCAACCTCACACTTAGGGCCGGACCTAGAGTGATAGAAGGGGTAACCTCCGTTGCCCCTTGATACTCCGGTGACGCTTCAACGGTAGTGTAAATTTTGAAAAATTTGACTTTTTTTTTCGTTAACCCTTTTTATTGAAACGTTACCCCTATGCGTATTTTCTAGATCCGCCACTATAGTCATACTCACCAACCAAATGCCCCAACAATTCAAACTCCAACATCAGAAAGGACACAACACCGAAGGAACATCTATCCAGTGGACGTCAAGTTAACTATTAAAGAAAGGCCATTCAATAATACTCTCTAAGCAAAAAATGTTCATTGTCCTAGGCACACGTGTTTCATCCCGTTGACCTCGTACCAGGGCCGGGCCGTTAGTGTATTTGGGCTAGGCGACAGCTTAGGACTTCTGAAAAATAGGGTCTCTAAAATAAAAAAAAAAAAAATCTATATTTATAAAAAATAAATATTATATTTACGGTGATATCTGTTAACATTAATACAAGTATAGTCTGGTGATAAGAACAAGATTTGGTTTTTATAGAGGGCTAGGTTCGACTCCCACTGCTACCCATTTTCAAAATTATTAATCACCTCACTCACTCTTTTATAAATACATCTTTCAAAATTATTAATCATCACACAAATTTTAACATGATACTTCTATGTAAAATTTTACTTAAAAAAAAATCGTTTCTAACTAATAACAATAGTATACTTAAAATAAGTAGCATGTTTTAATTCCTCACACATAATGTAAGTTAGGTTAAACTCTTTTGACCAACTTAGATTTGATTTACGTATTAGATCCCAACATTATTTGATTAGGGAAATCATCTAGTTTATATAATGGTTAAGTGCCTTATAAGTTTCTTCCTAATATATTTCATGTCAAATACAAACCGAAATTATGAGCCTAAAAAATTAAAAAGGGCCTTGGATTTTTAATTCACTTTGAGCTCTCAAGACTCTAGGACCGGCCCTGCCTGGTACCATCCCAAAGAAAATATATATAAGTGAATTTCCCTACTCCCTTGACTGAGAAATTTTCTTCAATATCCATTTCCCAATACCACATGTCCAAAATATCCTTAATGATAAGAAGTGAATGTTTTCTTTTAAACGGAGATAAAAGAGGGAAAATTGAATATAACCACGAACTTTGTGAGGAGGACCTGCCGGCCCACGCGTTTGTGTGAAAGTTTACTCTAAGTGAAAAGAAACTGATCGAGCAGCTGACAGCTCAAAACATGGAGTCGCGCAAAAATTTTCAAACGATAAGGAAGCAGGACCCCGACAGGTTTCATGTTCAGAAAGACGTTCAAAACGTTGTGGCGAAGATTAGAGCCGAACAAAGAGACGGATTGACTCCCATGCAGTCACAAGAAAACGTGCTGATAAACAACGAATTTATTTACGAGACACAGAAGGAACCCGGAACAGAGCCGAGCTGCAGTACCCCTCAGTTTCCACGTCACGTTACTCCAGGTCATGCCCTAGGAGCTGCAGTACATCCGGAGATACGAGCCGAGCTTGACAGGCTTAACGATTTGATAGGTTGGTTGGTTCGGGAGGCACAGGATGGACGAGAGAGAGAGAGGGGTTACCCGCGATACCGCTCCCACCACCTCGAGCACCACATCAGCAGTAGCAGCCGCAACAGCCAGATCCAGATTCGGATCCTGATGCATAGACCAGTTGTAGTTTTTATTTTTGTTATGGATGTACAAACTTATCTTATATATTTTTGTTATGTATGTACAAAAGTTATCTTATATATGTCATATTTACGTTTGTTTTCAGTCATTCGGTTACTTAATAATTGTTGTCTTAAATTGATATAATACAGAAACAATATATGTTTTGAATATAATACGGAAACAATATATCCCCTGAATATAATACGGAAAAAATACTTAAACGCGATAAAATTTTAATTAATATTTAAAAAAATAAAATGTTAAAAACATTATAATATTTAATGGATCGAATCTATTTAAAGAGCCGATTTTTAAAACGGTTAAATTTTTTTTAGTGTAGAAAACAAAACTTTTTTTAAAAACACAAAAATTTTCGCTAAAAAAAACCATCTTCGAAAACTATCCAAATAACCACACCAAAACACCCCTTCTTTCAACCAAAAAAACACCCAATGCCTGGACGCCTCGTATAAGCCTGTACGAGGCGTCTAGGGTTTCTTAAACTTTGTGTCTGACATCCCCTGAAGACCCCCTTGAATTCAGTGCCCTGACGCCTCGTATAGCCCTAACGCCTCGTATAGCCCTATACGAGACGTATAGGACACCAAAAGTGTCCAAATAGTGTCAGAGGGTGTGTGGATAGATCTGGCCTTTCTAGGTTGTATAGCCTCATAAATCTATAACATAATGGAGTATTTCCCACCCAAGAAATCTATAGCATAATGGAGCGTTTCCCACCCAACCAACAATCATGCCAAAACTCTATGGATTCCCATTTACCAATCATTTTCCACAACGCTATAAACGGAATAATATCTTTTTCATGAAGCTTCACAATTGACTTTACAATTTTTTTCCCAAATCCCGTTTCCTCTAGATTTAACCCATTAATCACATGAATCACATTAATTACCTTAACCCAAGGATGATTATCATTATTAACGAATCTCCAGCGCCATTTCTGTAACACAACATATGATACCAATTACCAACTTCGAGCAAACAACAAACCAGTTTGCGAACTGGAACCATGTTTAAAATTGACCCGAAATCGGTTTGAAAGTTAGAAACCTATTTGAGACCGCTTAAATCAACCAGTTTTGAACCGGTTTATACATTTTATGAGTTGAACCAGGTTGGAATCAGTTTGAAAAACCGATGCTACAAACCGATTTTTTCGAGAATGTAAAAAAATCGACCGTTGGGATGGCAATATAGGCGCTTGTGACCATTTTTTTGCATTTCTTTTTTCCAGTGTCCCGGTATGTTTGTACGAATATATATTGGATGCAGTGGCGGATCTAAGAATTTTTCCTTAGGGGTGCGGAACATTTTTAAAAATTTTAGGCCCCTAGGTATATAAGTAAAAAAATTGGTTTGTATCAGGTCGGGTCATGTAAAACAAAAGAACAACAAACTAAATTTATATAATCATCAAAAACACGTCAAACCTTGTTACAAATATAAGTAAAACGTCGTCCTGCGGGTTTTCATTTTTTGAAATCTATCTTATCTAATACATAATGTTTCAATTTAAGCATCATTTTTTGATCCATAAGTTCATCGCTCCATAATGTAATGTTTCAATTTTAATTTTCAACTATTCAGCCCTAGAAATCGTGTGTAATCACCCTAAAAATCATCTAAACAACATAATCACCCTAAAAATCATCTAAACAACCATAAATAGCGTCAAAACACACGAAATTTCAAACCTATTTAAGAATTTTATTACCCCTTTCTCCTATAATATCAACTAAAATCATCAAAAAAAAAACATAAAAACTACCTCAAAACACATAAAAGTTTTGAATTTCAATTTTCCAAACCCTATACTAGAATCATATAATCAATAATAGATTAAGAGACAACAAACTCTTCCTATAAAGACTAGAACAACCCCAAATTACCTCAAAACACATAAAAGTTTAAAGTTTTTTAACCCATCCTATTATCTCATGAGTCTTGAACAAAATCACATAAACATCAAAATAACAAAAAACAAAACATGTACTTGTTCGTGGCCGGAATTACACTGTTCGTGGACATAATTTTGCAGTCACAGGTCACTGGCAGTGAGGTGAGGCAGAGGGAGGGCGGGAGTCGCACAAAGCTGGCAGTCGATTGGGTTTTTTCGTAAACTGGTTTTTTTTTTTTTTTTTTTTTTGTAAATTTGACTGATTTTGTTTAGTTAAAGATGTGTTTGGGTTGGGCTCGAATTTTATTAACTTATTGGGCTTGATGGAATGAATTTAAGTTTTATTAAAGGGGTTAGTTGGCTAACTTGTTTACATAATTGGGTCGGGTTTCAATCCGTGTTCATAATTTTTTTATATAAATTCTTAGCATTTTTTTCTAAGGGGTGTGGACGAAAATTTCCAAATGATGCGGTCGGGATTTTTCGCGGAAAATACCACTAAAATTTGTTTTTTCAAGGGGTGCGACTGCCCACCCACACTATAGGGTAGGTCTGCCCCTAATTGGATGTTTGATCACAACACTCAAAAACGCTCTTGAATAGTCACATGGTATCCAACAACGATCAATCCCAATATTTCGTTGGTGTTGGATATTCATCAAGTGACCTGACAGTTGTGAAATTTTTAACGACGAGTAAAACACTGGTATTTTGGCAAATTTTGATTTATGGGAATTGTCGAACGTGTCAAAGAGCTCAATGCAAGAAATGTTGCAGATTTACGGGGCATATATCAAAAACGACTTTAAGAATCCATATGGGTGGAACTTGCAAGCCGGTGAATAATGCTCAAGCTCGGAGTCAAGTAATACTAACAAGGCAACTTATACATATAAACAATTCACAATTTCTATATTTTTTTTTGCAATGTATTTGTGTTTTGTAATAAACTTTATTTTGTTTATTTTCTATATATAAATGATAGTTATTTCCTTCTGCCTTGACTTAATTTTTATTTATCTTAATTATAAAAATAAAAATGTTCCTACACATTGAGAATAATGTTGACCTCAAGTGTGGGGATGGAAATAAAAAGTTGTGATTTTGACCTTTCATTTAAACACTACACATTGAGGACAATGTTGACCTCAAGTGTGTGGATGGGGAAAATTTCAAAAATGTCCTTGTTTGAGCAATATAAAAAGCATAAGTAACTAAGTCAATAAGGGATGGCACAACTCATTTGGTCTTTTGTCATGGTCAAGTTTTAATCAATATCATGACGGGTAGTCAGCGGGTGGTTATTTGAGAATAATCCGCTTAAGAAACTAATGTGTCTTGCATATCACATATCATACCCTTTTCACGTGAGATTTTGAGCTATTTACACATATCATAGATTCATATATTTCTTTGTTGAGTGTGTCATTAGTCATGTATTGTAGAACTTGCAACTTTTGATGCGTTTGATACCATAAACCGAATACAAGCTTAAGAATGATTAACGCATTAGGTAAACCGTTTCTTTTTAAACCATTTATTCTATCATTGCCCAAAATCTATCCCTTAGTTGCCAACTTTGAGCCTAAACATTTCCTTTGACCAACCCATTTAGCCATTTGACAGTTAAACTTTTTTTTTAACCCGTGTGATGAAAATTCGATTTTAGAATTAATTTGTCTTGTAAAGTTGTGGTTTATTGCTGCATGAAAAAAAATCAAAAATTTAGAAAATATTATGAAAAATAAAAGAAAAATTGTGGTGAAAAAGCACAAAAATATGCGTTTATAGTTTGTGGAATAAAAGGCGAAAAAAATTGCCTCATAGTTTGATGTTCGTAGTTAGTTTAGGGGCTGTTTGGCAACATCTGAATGGTAAAGTGCTGAACCAGTAAGAAGTCTGAACCATAAAGAGCCTGTATAATGCTTAACCGTTCAGAGGCAAATGTCTGACCAATTCAGATTAGAGGTCTTAACCATTCAGACTTTGTATAAATCTTAACCATTCAGAGGCAAATGTCTGAACCATTCAGACATCTACTCGTGAAATAAACAATCTGAACCATTAAGTGCTGAATCAGTAAGAGGTCTGAACCATTAAGAGCCTCATTAAGAGGTAAACAAACAGCCCCTTAGTGTAGTAGTTTATGTAATAAAGATCGAATTTTCATCACCTTAGCCACTTTTAAAATTTCATATTCCACACCCTTAGCCTAGCCTCATTACAACCCTTAAAGACTTTTTGACATGTGTTTAGTATTTGTGTTCAGTGGTGGAGAATGATTGAGTTGCAAGCTTATGCGGGTATGTGTTACAATCAGTTTAAGTGTTCATTGGAGAATTGCTATTTCATCATTATTAGCTAAAATTTAAACCGAGTAGAGAGAATATTATGAGGGATATGGCTACCGGAGATGACAAATGGTCAATTTGAACCATTCTCATCTTTCTTGGTAACTTAAGTACCTAACTATCTACATCTATGTATGTTGTGAGCTTTATGTCATCATTCTATATACACTTAAAAGGTAGCCATTTGTCCTCTTATGAGTGGTCAAAATAATTTTTCGTTTTTAACCCTTAACTTTTCTAATTTACGTGTTTTGTCATTCTATTATAATTATCATAATATACATGTTTAGTCCCTCTACTTAATAAACTTTATTCCTCATTAGTTAACTTTTCTAATATACATGTTTAGTCTCTCTACCTAATTTACGTGTTTAGTCCTTCTATTATAACTATCATAATATACATGTTTAGTCCCTCTACTTAATAAACTTTATTTCTCATTAGTTAACTTTGCTAATATACATGTTTAGTCCCTCTACTTTAACTTTGATGTCCTTCTACTCTAGCTTTCCTAATATACATATTTAGTCCCTCAACTTAATAAATTTGATTCCCCATTAGTTTACTTTGCTTATATACATGTTTACGTTTTCTAAATACTTTTCTAATTTTTCCAGTCAATGTAAGACACGTGTCGACATACTTTTGTTTCGGATCAAAAATCGGGTCGCCCGGCCGCGAAGCACGGGTGCAATACCCTAGTATACACTTAAAAGGCTATGTCGGCTGACCACTCCGACATAGCCATTTGTCCTCTTATGAGTGGTCAAAATAATTTTTCGCTTTTAACCCTTAACTTTTCTAATTTACGTGTTCAGTCCTTCTATTATAACTATCATAATATACATGTTTAGTCCCTCTACTTAATAAACTTTATTCCTCATTAGTTAACTTTTCTAATATACATGTTTAGTCTCTCTACCTAATTTACGTGTTTAGTCCTTCTATTATAACTATCATAATATACATGTTTAGTCCCTCTACTTAATAAACTTTATTCCTCATTGGTTAACTTTGCTAATATACATGTTTAGTCCCTCTACTTTAACTTTGATGTCCTTCTACTCTAGCTTTCCTAATATACATATTTAGTCCCTCAACTTAATAAATTTGATTCCCCATTAGTTTACTTTGCTTATATACATGTTTACGTTTTCTAAATACTTTTCTAATTTTTCCAGTCAATGTAAGACACGTGTCGACTTACTTTTGTTTCGGATCAAAAATCGGGTCGCCCCGTCGCGAAGCGCGGGTGCAACACCCTAGTTATTATTATAATTTTTGTTGTATACGACAACCATGGATTCTGTGAGTGTTCTCATTTGTTTATAAGCTTTTATGTTCCATTGTAGTTTTGAGTTTCCTGTTATGCTAGTTCCCAACTATTCGTCGTTGGCCGCCAATAGTCTCAACTTCAAAAATAACCACTGACAGTCTCAACTATTGACATATTGGTAACCAATGGACCCTGACTAACAGAACCCTAACGCAGTTAGTCTCCGGTCTCTGGAAAACCGTTTTTGGCTAGAAAAAAAAGTATCTAAAGATCCAATCTAAGGTTACAAAGAGATTTGGGATGAAAATGTTAAGTTTTCAGGCCAAAAAGTTGAGTTTTCCAACCAAAAAGAAGTTTTCCAGCGAAAAAAGAAGTTTTCCGGCGACTTCAATAATTGGGCTTTTACTAGAAAAAATGTTCCTAAAGGTCCGTAATAAGGTTACAAACAGGTTTGTGACAAAAATGTTGAGTTTTCCGGCCAAAAATGAGTTTTCCGACCAAAAACGTTTTTCCGACGACCAGAGACTAGCGGTGTTAGGGTTCTGTTAGTCAGGGTCCATTGGAGGCCGATATGTTAATAGTTGGGATTGCCAGTAGTTATTTTTGAAGTTGCGACTGTTGGCCGCTAAAGACGAATAGTTGGGATTATTAAAATCCAATATTCCTAGTTTTGGTGATTACAAGTTTTAAATTGATTATGTAAATGTGATTTGTTGCAAACTATATGGTATTTCTCATATTGTACGCATGGGTTAAACTATACCGTCGTTACAAATCAATCCAAGAAGCGAATCGGAATCGAAAATGTATGTTCAAACGTTTTACGTTCTCCTTCATCCAGTCCCATTGTACATTTTACAATCTTGGATTTGTTCTTACAAATCATAATCGAAAAAACAATGGTTATCGGATATGGGTGTTATGGTGGTTAGGAGGTTGAAGGTGGTGTTGGGTTTGTGGAGCAAACAAAAGAAGAAACAGAGAAAGAAAAGGGGAGAGGGGTTGGGGTTGGGTGGGTAGGTGGCTAATAGGTGGGTCTCACTTATTTTTTTTATTAGTAAGGATAATTTTATCATTTCACACCCACTTAACATCAAAAACCAACATTCAACCGTTTCAGGGACTATCCGAGAACGAATGTGCAAAAGTTGAGGACTATTGCTGTAATTTTAGAAGTTTAGGGACTATAGGTGAAATTTGAGCATACCACATGGACTATCCAGACATTTTTCTCAAATGTTTATCAAAACTGGATTATGAGTGGTAATGTATGAGTAATCTAAGCACAAATGTACATGTTATTAAATCTATTTGCATTTAGTAATTTTTCTTGTTATTCTAAAAAAATAATGTAATGTGGTATAAAACTTCAAATATATATTTGCAACATGATTTTTTGATTCAATAAAAAATTTGTTCAAAATCATACATATCAAATATAATTGTTATTTTTTTTTTGTTCTTTTCCGACATGAACCAAACCAACATCGTCCTAACAACTTTGATGGCAATAGAAGTACTTGTTTTTATGGTTTAAGGTATAAAATTTAGTCTTATTTTGGCCAAACAATATTTTTTGTATCGTACACTTATAGCGAGTGTCGCTATCGTACCACTGACGGCACAAATCAACTAAATTCCAACCGAACAACATTAGTACCGTTATTGGTACCATCGGAATGGTTACTAGAATTCGTTTTGTTTGGTTTTTGATCGATATAAAACATGTGTCAATATTCGTTTGGGCATATCACACCTAATTTTTTTGGGCTTTCTCTTTCGATTGCTATACTAAGTGTTGTAACGTATTGTACCGTAATAAACCAAACTCATACCATCTAAGTACTGGTCACAACGTGTAAGAGAATTCTACTAGTTAGGCTAAAGGGTGTGGGGATCATGGTTGGGACATGATTCGCCATGTAGAAACATAAATGGAAGACTATACCACCCCTACCCTAATCAACCATGGTTTGCATGGATTAAACCATGGCAACCATGGCCCTCCTTTCCATTTTTCAAGTAATCATTTGCTTTTTCTTTAGACAAAGATAAATTAAAATAAATAAGATGATAGTGGTTTGGGTCATGACCATACACTTAGGGTAGTGGTTTTGAATTGTGGATTAGAGGTGGGTGATATTGCACTGACGTGGAGGGTCATGGTGGTCATGAGAGTCATGACCACACCCTATAGCCTTATAATTTCTAAGGATATTGCTTATTTCATCATTTAATGAAGTAAGGAAATTTTGTATAGTTTAAAAAAAACAAACTTGACTAACCACATAGTGTGTTTATAAAATAAAGAAGTTCGACCTTACAACTAGGGTTGTCCACACTGCTCGACGATCGAGAATCGCTCGACGATCGCCCGAAAAATGCTCGAAAAATGCTCGTTCGATTCCCGCTCAGTTTTTAAATGAGCCGCTCGGATTGGTTCGATTCAAATTCAATCCAAGCATGAGCAAAGGTTTGCTCGCTCGTCGATCGCTCGGTTTCGCTCGAATTATTTTTATTAATAATTAATATATAGGGTGGGGTTCTAGAGTGAACACTACTGTATTTGTGAACTGAGTGAATAAATCCTGGCCATTGATCTACACACGTGTATGGCCAGGATCTCATCATCAAATCGTAAAATACACTAGTGTATTTCAACATCAAATCATGGCCATTGATCTACACACGTGCATGACCAGGATTAGTTCACTCAGTTCACAAGCTACACTAGTGTTCACTCTTGAAACTAATCCTTAATATATATATATATTATAGATTTTAAAGATTAAAAACCCAAAAAATAAACTAGCCCAAAAAAAATTAAAAGCCCAAAAAATATTCAGCCCTTAATAGTTAATATCAAAATCTAACCCTAAATCCTATTCCTAAAACAATATTCACAGTCATAATCTGATTGTGCCAAGATCTGCATATCGCCGCTCCACACACACACACCAAAATCTAACCCTAAATTCCCAATTCCTAAAACAAGCCTACGTATTGTTCGAAGATCTGCATGTTGTTCTCGTCGTCGGGTGTACTTGTGCGAAGATCTGCATATTGTTCGAAGATCTGATTGTGAGAAGATCTGCATATCGTTAGTAAAGTGTTGGACATGTTTTAATTAAGTTAGGATTTATTTTTCTTGAACGCAGCCTTATAATTCAATCGAGCGAAAACGATCCGTTCGATTTTTTTAGGATTTGATAAAAACCGAGCGAAACCGAGCGAAAACGATCCGATCGATTCAAATTCAATCCGAGCATGAGCATCACTTTTGTGCTCGGTTTTGCAAATTTGATCCGATCGGATCGGATCGGTTCGGTTGTATTTCAATACGAGTATGAGCAGACCCTCGATCGGATTGGATCGGCTCATGAACACCCCTACTTACAACTTAATGAAATAAATATCAATATTTCAGTCCGTAAAATGGACTAAAACGTAGGCTAATTAAATAGCCGATGAATAAGATTTAGCTTCCTGTTTTTAGCCTATCTGCCGGCTATTTAGTCTACGTTTTTTCCTCCATCAACTACTTAACTTGAGATTTACACGTGCCATTTTTATTGGTTTTTTTATGGACGCTGTTGTACTTCACCATTAGTTTTTATCTAAGCTAAACCTAGCCCTCTTAGCCTACGGATCTTGTTTGCCGTCGTCCGATTGATTTTTCTGTCTTTGTCTCTTTTGACAAAGTTAAATGTGCATGTCTGTTCCGTTAATTTTGAAGATAAGCTTTTCTAATCTAGTAATTTTCCCATGTTTATATTAGGAATGATGAAGATTATCTTAACTCATGCATTTTAGTATTATTTAACTAGCGGGTTAAACCCATGTGTAGCAACAGGGATGTTAAAATCTGAAAGGCTCAGTTTTGACATAAAAAAAGTTTATCTACAATGGTTTTATTACACAAAAGTTATATGATGTAACCGAAAAAAATAACTGCAAAAACGAATACCCGATACTGGTTTCGCTTACACTGATACCGTTACTGATCTTGTTCGACCGGTACCAGCTCAGTTCGTCAAAATACTGCTATTTCGAATACATACAAACTCAATTTTCAATAATAAAAGTATATCAGAATGTTAAGAAAAAAACCAAACACAACTGTGTATTTAGTATTTGTAGAAAAACTACGAACACAAGTCATAACAAGAAAAAGAAAACTATTAAGTTAACAGGTATATTATTTATAATGTAAAGTATGAGATTGAAAGTAAAGAAAGAGGTAAAAGTCCAAGTTAGTGTAGATAAATTTTGTAAATGTAATTATGGAATTACAAATTACAAAATAAATAAACAAATACATGTATACCAAAGAGTATGAGAAAAATCCTGAAAATTATGGTCAACCTAAAAAGGTAAAACTAATAAAAACAAAATTTTAGCAACTAAAAAGCTTTTTGTTCTTTTTCAACACTCTGTTTAGAGCCACTGGATACTCGTCTTCGTCAACTTCCTTTTGAAATGCTGTCTTCTTCCTCCTTGTACAAGGAATCAAATCAATATCTATTTCCGTCGAATAGAACCGGATATTCTTCACATGCTTCAATGGAGTCCACTCTTCTCATCATCCTTCTCTCTGCTCTTTCACTTGTTTCCTCACAATCCCAATATGTGCCAGACCACTACTTCATTAACTGTGGATCAAACTCTGATACCGATTTCACCCAAAAAACATTCACCGGAGATGAAAACCCCACCACCTTCTCACTTTCCGGTGGCCACAAGGCCGTAAACAACAATCCGACGTCGTCGGAAGAAATCTACCGAACAGCAAGAGTTTTCACTAAGAAGTCATGGTATAAACTCGAAGCGGATGGAAACAACACTTTTGTGATGGTAAACCTTCATTTTTCACCCTTTGTTTATAATGGAATTGAATTATCTACTTCCAAATTCAATGTTTCGGTTTCTGGGTTCTTTTCGTTATCCAACTTTAACGTGGGAAACTCGACTGTAATCAAAGAGTTTATAATCCCAATTGGAACAGACCGAAAGTTCATAATTGAATTCACACCCTTCGTAGCCTCTTCTCCTGCTTTTGTAAACGCGATTGAAGCTTTCACAACACCACCTCAACTGTTCAGGCATGGCGTCCCTACACCTCATATATCACCCTTGGGAAAAACTGGTGATATGGATAACATATCTTCATCTTATGCTTTCATCCCAGTTTATAGGATTAACGTTGGTGGTCAGAGCATTGATGTAAACCATGATACTTTAAGAAGAAACTGGATATCAGATGATCCCTTCATCAATAATATTGACGCAGCGGAGAACACAACATTCCCAGGCACAATCAATTTTGGCCAAGATTTGGCTGCCAGATATGATGCTCCTGATGCTGTTTACAACACAGCCCAACAATTGAAACCGAATTCGTCGGTCAATATAACATGGAATTTTAGAGTTAATAAGAACGCCATGTACCTTGTTCGGGCCCATTTCTGTGACATTGTAAGCGAAGCCTTCATGAGTTCTGATGATGCCTTCAATTTCTTCATTTACAGAAATTATAAGGAGGTGATTAATCCGGGTGATAAGGGACGAGTGCCGCAAGTTCCATTTTATTATGATTTTGTGGTGGATTCCGTTGAGTCTGGATTTGTGAATGTTAGTATCGGAGCAATTCCCGGTAACAGTCAACCCGTGTTATTGAATGGGCTCGAGATCATGGAGTTGTTGAAGAATTCGGGTGTAGTTGATCCTTTGAACGATGGGAATAGCAGCAAGAAAGTGTACATCGCGGTTGGATGTGCTGTTGGAGGTGTGATGTTTGTTTTGTTACTAGGTTTTTTTATCGGGTTTAAGTACTGGAAAGCTAAGCCGGTGGTAGGGACGAAAAGGGAATCTAACACGGTACCATCGCACGGTCAGAGTTCATACGCAAGCATAAATTTCGACTTTACCGTTAAGGACCCGTCACAACATCCTAACTTGAATCTCAACCTTCAGTTCCAGTTTGCCGACATATTGCAAGCGACAAACAATTTCGATGAGAAGTTGGTGATTGGAAAAGGAGGATTCGGGAAGGTGTATAAAGGAACTCTTCCAAATGGAAAGACAGTTGCGGTGAAGCGAGCCGAGAAAGGACACGGGCAGGGTCGGCCAGAGTTCGTGACAGAAATTATGGTCTTGTCAAAAATACGACACCAACATCTAGTTAGTTTAATTGGGTATTGTGACGAGAAATCCGAGATGATACTGGTGTATGAATACATGGAAAAGGGCACTCTTCAAGAACATTTATACAACACAAATAAAGACGGCGAGAAGCTCTCGTGGAGTAAGAGACTTGAGATCTGCATTAGTGCGAGTCAAGGATTACATTACCTCCACACGGGTTCTGATGCGGTGATAATTCATCGTGATGTTAAGTCAACAAACATCTTGCTTAACGAAAACTATATAGCAAAAGTGGCTGATTTCGGGATATCTCAATTCGATAACTTGGAGGAAAGCGAGATGAATATTAAAGGGAGCATCGGGTATTTGGATCCTGAATACATAAGTTGCTTGAAACTTACTCAAAAATCAGATGTCTACTCTTTTGGAGTTGTTTTACTTGAAGTGCTATGCGCGAGGCCTGCACTTGATAACAAGCTTCCTCAAAAGGAAGTAAATTTGGCTGAGTGGGCGATCAAACAGATAGAGAATGGGATGGTGGAGAAGATAATTGATCCGTATCTTGTAGACAAGGTAAACCCGATTTCACTAAAAAATATTTGGAAACGGTTGAGAAATGTTTGAAGAACACAGGAGATGAGAGGCCAAGTATGCTTGATGTGTTATGGGACTTAATATATGCGTTGAAGCTTCAACAAATGGTGGAGAATAAAGAGCCAAATGAAGATAGCATAACGAATACATCGTTGGAGTGGTCGACGCTAATATCTAATCATTTGCCTTCAAAATGTGACGATGATGTTTATGATGTGAACGATAACTCGGTCTCAAGTTATCCAAGTGAAAGCCAAGTATTTTCCAAGTTGAAGATTGATGAAGCCCGATAGTATAAATAAGAACAATCAAGGTGCGTTCCATAAAACCTTTAATGTTTTCAGCTTTTCAAGTTAGAGTACAAAACCATGTTGCCATGCCAATTATCACCGGATCACAAGACCATGTTCTCTTTGTATGTAATTGTGTCTTATTGATTTATGTTGTCAAGTCATGCACCTAGAGTAAATAGGGTATTATATCCATGAGTAGCATGTGATTTATGTCAATTATTTTTAATTTACCCAATGACCTTTGGCATATCGGTATCAACGTATCAACGTATTGAGTAAAACTTTTTTCTTTTCAAGCGGTGGACAAAAAGATGTAGTTAGTAGTAGATTTAAATAGTGTGTGAGTTTCTATTAAAAAAACTTCTTGATTAAAAAGGTAAATATCAATTAAAGATTGAGTTAAACTAAAGTAAGAATCTATGTTGTTAATGCGGTAAAATATCGGATATCGGCCAAGAACCGGTATTTGAAATATAGGTTATCTCGGTGAGATATCGGTGGGATATCAGTAATTTAATATAATGCAGAATTTATATATATAGCAATTTAACACTAATAATCCAGAGAAATATCGGTGATATATCAGTCAATATTGCCGATAATAACGGTACCGATATTCTGATCGATATTTTACTAGGGGACCGGTATCACCTATATTAACTACATAGGTAAGAACTAAGTTGCAATGAAACTAAGAAGCAAGAAACACACCAAAGCAAAAGAGTGTGGGCATTGGTTATGAATATAAGAAACAATTTGTTAGAACATATCCAACGGCTTCAAGTGGACGGGATGCATGGCACAACCTATTTAAAACCAACTAGTTTTAGTTTGTTATTGTATTAATCTTTCTTATAAGTATAATCTTACATAATTATTGTTTTTACAATAATAAACATCTATTTAACTAGAAGGCAGTCAAGCATGTTAAAGAAACTGATATTCCGGTTGGGCAAAAGGTATTTTCACAATCATAAATTTGTTACATTAATATGTAAATAATTAGAGGAAAAACCATTTGCATACCTTAAAACGTAAATTTAATAAAAACAAAATTCTGGCAACTTGACCTTTCTTGTTCTTCAACAATCCGTTTTGACCCACTAGATATTGTCTTCACAAGCCTTCGTCAACTCCCTTTTTAAATGATGTGTTATATCGGCACCTTTTATTGTTACCATGTATCTGCTATAATTGTATCTATTAAATATTAATAACATGGGTACACTGTGACGACCCGAACTTTCAAGGTTAGCATCACGTAACTCTGAAACCTTTAACTTCGTATCATTCCTTTTCACATTTCTTTATACATTAAAAGTAGGTGCACGTTGTGATAAACTTGTTAATTGGTTATGACTGAATGTAAGTGGTGTTATACCGAGTGTTAAGCTAGTTAGGACGGTCGCACTTGTGATCAGGCCACACACCCTCCTCATGACCGCACACTCCCTCACTTTGGTGCTCTTTTAATCTCGGCCCACACATTCTAAGCCCAAACCGAGCCCGACCCCAAACACCATTAGTGGTGTTACGTAAATGATTGAGGGCTCTCATTTAGTTGCTAATTACACAAGACAACAAACCCTAACTTCTCCTACCTTGAACGGCGACCTCTCCTCTTCCTCCCTCTCTCGGATCAGCAGGAGGCCATCCAACCCGGTCGGGGCTCTTTCTTCTCGAAACAAGAACCCTATCTCATAGCACTCGGTGAGTATGTCTATCACTAAGTTGATTCAAACCCTAGTTGTTCTTGAATATGTGTATTACATGTCATTTTATATGGGTGCATAGGAGATCAAAGCATGAGGTAGCATGTTGATGAATTAATCTTGATCATAGGATGTTATAGAAGCTGTGCATGATGTGATTTACGGGTTAAAGTTGCATGATGTGGTCGATAATCATTGATGTTAAATAATTCTTGCATGATAATAGTGAGGAACGAATTTCTTGTGAAAACAAACTGGTTAGATCCGATTAGGATGTGTTGTGATGTTAATCAACGAACTAGGGTCGCATGTATGTTAGTCTTGATGATCTTTGATGGTATGTAAGAACTAGGGTTTGCATGGTTATAAATAATGAAGGGTTAAGGAAATAACTGATTAATCGGGTAACTCTTGGGTGGTTACGAATTGATCTGTAAATCACGGGGAGGTACAATGGAACTCACACAATGCACGTCGCACACTCATGAACTGGATGTACTTAGCGGCATGATGAACAACTAAAAACTGCTTAGTCGCACACTCACCCTATGTCGCACACTTGGAATAGACCGCACAGTCATTTGGGCTTGTCGTACATTTGGGCTTCACATGAACCGCACACTTAATTGGGCTTAGCACATTAATGGGCCCAAACGCACACTCTTGTGGTATAGTTTGGGAGGTCCGTTGGGCCGCACAGTGGTATCGAGTCGCACACTCCGGTCGCACACATGTGTGTGGGCCATACTCCTCGAATGGGCTCATGTTAATGGGCCGCATTCTTTTGGTTCGGACTATATGTTATTGGATCGCACAGTGGAGTGTGCGACCGGCATACTGTTTGTCTATGTGAAGGCTATGTGGAACTTGAAACATGTCTATTTGGTTATAGTGCTAGAATACGTGCATGGATAAGTGAATTGTATACAAACTGATTAAGTGTGTGTAAACATCATAGGCTTTGATTGATCAACTTGAAAACGTAACTTGATTTACCGAGCAAACCTAAGGTGAGTTCACTTCTCTTTTTCAAGCATGCGTCCCGGGGAGGGACAACTGGTAAATGTTCCGGGGAGGAATATGGGTTTTATTGGGTTTAAATTCGATGTTGGGTAATACACTCAAATCTATCACCTTAAGTCCCATCTACTACCGAACTAGTTGCTGGGGAGGCAACGGGGTTATTAGTTGATAGCGCTATTAGGTTTGGCACCCTCACACCGTACTAGGGAGGACATGTGTGAACTAATGACCTTAACCACTCGACCAATGTTGATAGGCATTAGGGAAGGGCAAACAAACTGATGCCATCTTGCGGTACTCGAGTTATTATCAACATGTTTTTAAATTAATACTTGGTAACTAAACGTTTTGACAAACTGTGAACTGTTATGATGATACACTTGTCTGTATGCTTGCAGGTCGTTAGATTATTGGGTGTGGAACTTACTGTCTGGAATTGCTGGAGTGGTCATGGGTCGTGATGCATGGAAACACGAAACGAGTTTATTTAACTTCTTATATTTGAATTTTTGAAATACTTAAACAATGAATTATGCTTCCGTTGAACGATGTTGGGTTTTAAGCTATGTTTTGAAATACATTATCTTAATGAATGGAAATTTTTATTTAATATTCCGTTATTAGTTCAACGTGATTAGTGGCTGGATCCTGGTACGTCACACGCCTTGCGGGGTTTCCGCATGTGGTATTTTGGGGGTGTGACATACACAGCGGTGGCGGACCAATGAATTTTTCTTAAGAGGTGCTAGAAAATTTTTTATGATGTTAGGCCCCTACTATGTAAAAAAACTTTTCGGTTCATAGCGGGTGGGGTCGTGTAAAACAAAACAAATTCAAACTAAAATTCATATAATCATCAAAAGCAAGACAAACGTCGCTACAAACTTATTTAAAGTTGTGCCCTACATGTTATCATTTTTTAAATCTATCCAAAACGTCATCTAGAGAGACCTTACTAAACAATCATACCCTAGTTTTACTTGATTCTAATAACATAAATAAACAAAGATTCAAATAAAACAACATAATCAATAATAAAAAACACCAACAAACATACAAATATCAACCCTTATCTACTTCCATATATCTCTATTTCTCCTAAACATTCAATAAGACAATAAAACAATTAAAAAACCATTATAAAACATACCTTACTTGTTTAACAGGAAAATTCCGTTGAAAAACGGATCGTTAATGGCTGGAATTCTGGATTTCTAACGAAAAAAAAAGATGTTGTCAATCTGGACAGTAGGTCGTGCGTTGCTAGGTTTTTTTGTGTGTGTGTGTGTGGTGGGGGGGGGGGGGGCGAATTAGGTGTAATAGGTTACTTTACTAGTTTTTAATTTTTTTTTTGGGTTGGGTCGAGCTTGGGTTAATAAAATTGGGTTATATATTGGGCTTAAACTTATAAGATTAGACGTAGTTTAATTGAGTTAGGGTCAGGATTTAGAGAAAACGGTAGAAAGTATGAGAACGGTGAGAACGCTTATTGATATCTATGGACTAGATTGGCGCGGTAGCATTTTAGTAAATAACATCAATTTTATTACGTGGACGCGCGTCATTAAGGGTAAAAAAGTAAAAACCCATTCCTCGCATAAAACGCCAAATAAATACAAAACGACAATTTTATCACTGCGTACTTTTTTCTGTGTTTTTATTTAAGCTCTCTGGCTACAAAAACGCCATAAAATATGAAACGCCATTATATATAACGCCAAAGCTTACATCCGGATAAATGTTAATTACATTTTTTGTTATAAAAATAACATCCCGCCTAAACTACGCGCCAAAAAAATTCTATAAATAGAAACGCCTCACCACCTTCCGTTTATCACACCAAAAAAACACACAGTGGTTGCTAAAAAAATTTACAACTCAATATAAAACGCCAAAAAATACAACGACAGCAAACATCTTTTCTTTGATCCTCGGTAATGTTCTGCATGAAGCTTCATTTAATGATTTGTTACGTGAGTGTAGTAAGATTTTGCTGCATGAGATGGACAAAATTGAAAAAAGAGGGACTGATGACACCCATATGTCATACTGTCATCTTTGTTCTTGAAGAAGGTTTGGATGATAAGAAGAGACTTATACCAGTGTAAATGCTACTTTGGCCTCAATGAATATAATGAAGAGCACAGACAGATAGCATCCACCCACAGGGGGTCGCTCTATGTCTCCAACATCCACAAAGACACTTCAACACAAGCACAAAGAAAATAAACAACGCCAAACCCAAAACGCCATTTATTTGTCACATTTCTTGTAGTTTCAAAAGAAAAAAGAGACTGATGACACTGAATATTTAAAATCATAAATTGCTTCTACTTTGTTTTTTTTTAACTTTCTTTATCTATTGTTTGTTTTGTAATGTCAGTTAATAAACAACAAAATAATATTAATGCTATAATGAAAAATATAATAAAACGCCAAAATTAGCAAATACGTGTAAAACGCCATAATGCCATAAAAACGCCCCCAAAAAACTACCAAACTATAATAAAATTAATTTGAACAACTAATATTATAAAAAAAAGCGTGAAACAATGTGCAAAGAATATAAAACAAAAGAAGTCCAATAGTTATCTAACCGCCATTGGAAAACAAAACGCTATAATTACAGTCGTCAAAAGATTTGACGTGTTACACCATTAAAACAGTTGAGTCTGAAAACAAAACACGGTAAACTGCAAAAAACAGTAAAATGAAGCGAGGGAAAACATAATTACCTGTCATACGTGGGGAAAAAAAGTCAATATAAAAGAAGACCATTAGAACCCAAGCTCAAACACGCCAAAAATACTAAAACGCCAAAAAATTTAAAAAATGGCTAAGGTTATTGCATGGAGGTTTGAAAGGAAAGATAAACGATTCATCATAAAGTTCTCTGACAGGAGAAGGGTAAAGGTAAGAACAATAAAAGCCATGATGGGAATGAATGAAAATGTTCAGAAGGATATCCTGGCCCTTGGGGTTCCAATAGACAACGATTGTGAAAGAACGAGAACTGTAATAAAAAGACTGGAGAGAAAGTTTCCAGCAGAAGATGATGATGATATTGAAGATACTCACATACCAAAACTTAGCAGTTGAGTATTGCATGAAGAAGAAGGAACACTTGAAGTGACTTATAAAAACGGGGTTCAATATTCAAGGCCAATGGAAGAAATGTTGAAGACAGGGTTGCTATCTTTCATTGAACAACTATGTGATTTAACACCTTCAAACGATCCAAAATCCAAGGATGCAGTGATATTCAAGAATAGGCTGCAGCAAAGAAGAGACGAGCTAATGGCGTTATACGCAAAAATGAAATTTGATGATGAAGAATCTGAAGAAAGTGATGAACAAAGCGATGGGTACATCTCTGATGTAATCCCACCTACAGAAGACTATTAGTTTATTTTGATTTTCGTGTTATTGTAGTTTTATAAAATATTAATCTACGGTAATGAATTATTAACAAAAAGATTCAAAACGCGAAAAAATGACATGGAACAGCCATAACGCCAAAAAATTAACTATATGACACAAAAAGAATTAATTCAACGAGAAGAAATCTGAAAACAAAAAAAACAGTAAAACGCCAAAATAATTAATAAATCTACATAACGCCAAAATTATCTTGCACGCAAAAAATAAATAAGCATGTCAAACGCGAAAATCGTGAAAGGAGAAGAATACTAAAAAGACAAAAAAAACCCTCGGACCCTGATCATGCCCCTCGCCACGTGTTCGGCCAAGATGCGTTTTCACCGTTCTCACACTTTTTTGCCGTTTTCTCCTGATCTCATTTCTATATATATATATATATATATATATATATATATATATATATATATATATATAGGGGACCGCTAAAATGAGAACCACCTCCAGTTGTAAGAACTGTGAGAACTTTTTGATCCGGGGCGAGTTGGACCAAAAAAAAAATTCATAAACGTAGATGCATGTATTATAAACACATTTGTAAAAAAAATTTAAAAAAAATGTCGTGTGTGTAGTTTTGAGCACCACAAGTTTGGGTTTACGGGTACCGTAAATTTTAAATAAATTTTACGGTACCCGTAAACACAAACTTGGGGTGCTCAAAACTACACACACGACATTTTTTTTTGAATTTTTTTTACAAATGTGTTTATAATACATGCATCTACGTCTATGAAAAAAATTTTGGTCCAACTCGCCCCGTACGGTGTGGTTCTCATGGTTCTTACAACTGGAGGTGGTTCTCATTTTAGCGGTCCCCTATATATATATATATATATATATATATATATATATATATATATATATATTTATATTTATAAATTTGTTATTGGATTTTATCATCCCCAATTATCGGCCTTTGGCCGTTGCCACCCTCAACTAACACTTTGACACCGGCACCCACAACTTGACTTTTGTTTGCTATGGCACCACCCAGTTAAATCTCCACTAACTGAATTTGTTTTTTGTCCGACGTGGCACAAGTTTGCTGAGTTGGAGATGATTACATGGCGATGATGTGTATGTAAACCTCATCTCCTTCTTTATAAAACACAGACAAGTCCAAAACACACACACCAATCATCATCATTCTCTTCAATGGCGATCCTACAAACCCTCCGCACCTACGAGCTTCGTCTTCTCCATTGCACACTTTCACCCAATCAAACCCCACCTCTTTCCACACCCATTCAAACCTCAATCCAAACCCTCCTTCAATCACCGTCGTACGCCTTCGCCGATGACAATCTGACTGTAAAATTGTGTAATGATTTCGCCAGAGATGACTTTTTCGTCCGTCATTCGTCGCCGTGATGTGTTAATCTTCGTAGATACCGTTCTCACCTAACCTAAAACCCTAGCGAAATCGAACAAAATTAGCAGAAATTAGAAGTTATTTCATCAATTGTCACGCAAATTGATGTTAATTAAACACAAAGAGTATGTTAATACTGCTAATTCGAAGACAAATACAGAATTTTTTTCAGGTTTTTTTATTTTATCAGAGTTTTAGATTCGAAACAACTTATGGTTACAGGATTACGTGGAACAGGAGGCTTGTTTTGGTTGCGAGATTATTTCATTTATGGGGCGGCGTGTGGCGGTAGTGAGGCTGCGCTTGGGGGAAATGAAGGTGTCAGAGAAGAATGAGCGGTGGCCTGAAGAGAAGGCGGAGATAGTGGTGGTGAGTAGAGGGTCGGCGGTGGAGGGCCACGTGGCGTGGCAGATATCCGACCATAGGTGTTGGTCGGAGCAGAGGGATTGGAGTTTGGAAGAAGATGAATGGTAGATATCGCTTCAATGTCTTCCAAATAAACCATGGATTGGAGTCTGGGAGCTTTTTACAGGGGAAATGGGGGAAATTGTGTTTGCAAGTGTTTATATATACATATAGTGCCACGTATTCGCCATGTTATACTGTCCATTCTATCCACGTAAGCTTGGTTGTGCTACGCAGGATAAGAAACAAACTCAGTTAGTAAAGATTTAACTGAGTGATGTCAGCACAAACTAAAAGTCAAGTTAGGGATGCCGGGTGTCAAAGTGTTAGTTGGGGGTGGCAACGACCAAAGGCCGATAGTTGGGGTGATAAAATCCAATAACTCTTATAAATTCATAATATTAGTTTTTTAAGAGGAGTGGTTAAAAATTTTTAAGGGGTGCAGTTGAAAATTTTCAAGGGGTACGAGCGGGATTTTCGGTATAAAATTACATTAAAAATTCTTTTTTCGAGGGGAGCGCCCGCCACCCCGGTCTTTAGGGTGGGTACACCGCTGATACACAGAAGTAGGGATGGGATTGGTATTGTAAATGTACCCGTACTCGTACCGGTACAGAAAATACCGGTACCAAATTTGAACAAAACTGGGTACCAAATACCGTACCGAATATATTGGTATGTGTACAGGTACGGGTATGAGTATCGGTACAGGTATTTCGGTACGTTAACCGCTTTGGTACCATGTTGTCTTTATTTTATTTTTTATCACTTGTACAAGTACTAAATAAGTAAAATTGGCACGAGTACCATACAATACGAGTACCGAATAGGTAAAACTGATATGAGTACTAATACAATATAAGTAATAGGTAAAATCAATATGGGTATTATAAATACTATAATACGAAATAAAACATAATATAATTTTTTTAGGTTTTATATAAAATTCAGTACCAGTACCCGTTTTTACCCGTATCTATACAGATACCAAATACTAAAATCAATAAAACTCGGTACCAATTAGGGATGAGCTTTTTTTCCCAAATACCTGTACCCGTATCCGTACCGTACCCATACTCGTACCGATATAGGAAAATGATAAAGTTTATGTTGCCTTTCAAAAAAATAATAAAATGATTATTGGGATGCCATTTTCGTAAATAAAAACATAACACCATTTTAATTAATAGGATAGTGATGCGGTAACAAAGAAAAGTACTTTGTGTAGCTTTTTGAGAGGAGACTGAATGATAATAGTGTTATATATTAGAAATGATGAAGATTATAATTAACTTTGTATTTTAATATATCTTTATATGGATTTCGATTTTTTTAATGTCATAAGATTGAGTTATGACTCAATCGTTTCGGATTCATTAGGATTTAGGGAAAACGGTGAAAAGTGTGAGAACAGTGAGGACGCTTCTGGATCATCCGAACAAAACAATCTATGGACTAGATTGGCGCAGTGGCGTTTTTGTAAATAACATCAATTTTATTACGTAGACGCGCTTCATTAAGGGTAAAAAGGTCTTTTACTGCTCAAATTCAAAATGCCAAACTAAAATGAGAACACGTCATTCAAAACGAATAAAACACCATTAATACAAAAACGCCAAAGCTTAATGATAAAACACGTTGCAGACATACAGGTAGAAGAAACAAACAGTAACTGAAAGTCAATTATTAAGATTTATTATAAGAAATTCCCTCCTAAATTACGCACCACAAACATCATTATATAAACGATGCTAACATCGCTTCCATAATCACTTCCATCGATCATACTAAAAACGACATCTTTTGCCAAAACACTAAATTTAACCAAAACGCCAAAAATGGCAACCATCATTTCATGGAGATACACCCTGAGAATCAGAAGATTCGTCATACGTTTTGACAACAGAAGAATGGTGTTTGTTAAAACAATCAAAGCAATTTTGAAAATGGAAGAAGAGGTACAAAGGGGTATCCTATCGCTTGGCATCCATCTTGATAACGAATGTGATGAAACACAAAGGTTATGAGAAGATTAACAAGAAAATTGGACCAAGCAAAGCAAATGCAAAAATGGACACAGTCATCACATCATGGCGTTTTGATGAAGAAACAGACATGGTCACATTTATACGTGACAACAGAGAGCAGGAAGACTACATGCTTGAAGACATCATGACCAAGTAGGGGGTTGGGTTCATAGAGAAGTTACACAACTCCACATGTTTGAACACAGACATTGACATAAAAATGGCGTTGAGGTAGGACATATTCAATGTCACACCCCAACCGATGGTGGAAACATCGGATGAGACGAAAACGAGATTGCAAGAGGTTTCATAACACTATGTGACAATATAGTTAAAATGCAGATTTCATAAATAGACTAATTGTCATACAAGAATCCAAAGGAAGATAACATTATTCAACAAAACATAACATCAAATGATAAACTAAATTTAGATGTGTATCTAAGTCCACCTAATCTTTGTTCTTCGTCGCATCATCATCAAACTATCAACCTGCAACATGTATTAAAATATATCAACAAAAAGTTGGCGAGTGATGTGTGTAAAATGCAACATATAAATTACATCAAATGAGGCATAAAACTAACCCTTTTTAAGTACTAATGTTGGAAAAAGAGTGTTTTTGTCTTCCTTTCGTATTTTCAGGATTAAATGAGCTCAAATTCACAAAAGAAGCAAAAAGACAGCTAAATCTAACATAAATACAAGAAAAGGAACATAAGTGGACTGCCAGACCCCTCAACGGCATCTTCCCAAGCAAAATAGAGAAGGCAGAAGACTGAACACGCCCCGTGCTCAGCCAGCACGGGGCCGTGCCCAAGAAGCAGCAGAAAAGACAAAACCTATAGAAGCTTCTATTGCCCACCACGGGCCGTGCCCAGCGAACACGGGGGCGTGGCGAAAGTACAGCAGGCGCATTAATTGTAATTGCGAATTACAATTAATGAAGAGAGAGAGTGTCAGACAGGCACGGGGCCGTGTCCAGCGGACACGGGGCCGTGCCTAGCCTTCTGTTCAGCCTATAAATAGGAGTGCTTGGTTTCATTTCAACTCATCCCTTGGCACACCACCTCTCTCACACTTCATCCACCACCCACCACCACCATAACACCATCATCCACCACCATCATCCATTGTCCATCGTAGAGTGTGTGAGTCGTCTCGGGATCCAAGATTGATCGTAAGAGTTCTTGACAATCAAGGCCATGTTTGCCTAAGTCTCTTACATCACTTGGTGAAGACAAAGTGTCTAGTATAATACTTTTTATTTCTAATCTTTTGCACTTTTTATTTGGCTTTGTATTAATAACTTTAATAACTAGTTACTTATGTTGAAGGTGATCTTTCCTTATCGTTTGTCCGTGGTGTCTTGGCGTTATTTTACTGTCTATATAAAATAAAAGATTTTCACCATTCATATCTCCACGGTCTATATGGAGGTATGTTGGCTACCTGGTCGGGGGTTAAGGGAACGGTTTGGTAAAGGTCTTGCCATTGTTCAGCGTTTAGAGGTCCTGCAATGGACCTGGGTCAAATTTAGTAGGACCTCCTTCAATACTTCACGGTATTGGATGGCGGGGGTCCAAACTCTTTGATCCCCTCATAAGTTAACTACTATTAATACTATAACCCGGCTATTTAGGACTGTATCCCTGCTGACTCAGACTACTTAGCCGAGGGTAACGTCACCGCCAAAAGCGGGGCCTACCACAATATTGCATTAATAACTTAATTAATTATCTTCCAATAATCCACCCTTTTAGGATTGTATCCTTGCTGACTCAAACTACTGGGGTGAGGGTAACGTCACCTTCAAAAGAGGGGCCTACTACAATAACTAAGATAATCTCTTAATTATGTGCAAAAGTGCGGAAATAATCAAAGGTTATACTAGATACGAGTCGGAACCAAGTGATTCATCTTGTCTATCTGTTTTTTCTTTTATTTTTATTTTCAGCATTTTAGTTAGTTTTTATTTTTCTTAGTTTAAAAACATTTTTCTAAACTTTTTATTTTGATTAGACGTTGAGGATAAACCGGTACTAAAAGCTCTTGTGTCCTTGGACGACCTCGGTATCTTACCAACACTATACTACGCTCACGATGGGTGCACTTGCCCATATGTGTGTCTAGTGTTAGTAAATATCGTGTTTTATAAATTTAAAACTTGGCTAAATAAGTGTTAAAGGGGCTTAAAATATACACCTAATATATATAACACTTCACGCACATCAAGTTTTTGGCGCCGTTGCCGGGGACACAAGGATTTTAAGAAAGTTAGGAATCAACGGCCTAATCATTTTTTTTATTTTTCTTTTTATTTTTCTAGGATTTTCTTAATTTTTCAGCTTCTGCAGAGCTCAGCACGGGCCTTGCCCGCTGAACACGCCCCCGTGCTAAATCATTGGAACTGGCAATCCTGTTTTAAGTCAGACAGTAAGCTGAACACGGGGCCGTGCTCACTCAACACGCCCCCGTGCCCAAGTTTCACTTACTGAAAACAGAACCATTAGATCCCGGCGGTTGGTAATTTCTGACTAAACATGGGTGATAGTAATTGTTTTTACTTTCGGCACTCTTATGGTACGTGGTGTCAATTATGTGGAGGCGAACATAAAGAATTAGAATGTTACTTTCTAAATTATAGGCCCCACTACATAGACCCACCGATTCCTTATAACCTTAAGAGGGGCGAAAGTAAAAAAAAGCACTATTTCTCCCTCGAATGCGCCCACCCTGATATTCTAGGAGAAATGCTCCTTGACGAGTTATTTCAAATAGAAGAGCTAATTCTGAATTGGTTAAAAGAGCTTAGGGAGGATTTTATTGATCCGCCCCAAGACAATGACCATGAAGAAATGTTGGAACCGCATTCCGACAACCTCGTTGCTCCCAAAAATACCTTCATACCTAGCAAAGACGTGGACGATAGTCGTCCCTGTGCCGATTGTGCCGTGAAGGACTCTCCATCGACTTCGTTCGGTGCATACATAGACCTGAGCCATTCGGCATACACCTTCTTTAACGAGATCCCGGGAAAGGGTTGGACTTGTCCACCTAGAATGAAAATAGGAATTTCCCTCACCGACAACCTCTTGCGTTCTCGCCTTAGTTTAGGACAATTTAGGTATCTAAGGCACTTTGGGGTTGTTCCAACCAATCAGGAGCCACCCGATACTAATGAGTTCCTTAAATATACTAGACAACTTCATAAAACAGTCCCTCGACACGGGGCCGTGTCCAGCCAACACGCCCCCGTGTTCACCAAAAGATTCCCTTCTGATCAGTACGTCAGAATACGGACAAACTGTGTCAGAACTCCACCTGCACACGGGGCCAATGGACACGGGGCCGTGTCCAATGGACACGGGGCCGTGTCCAGGAAGCTGTCGTTTTCTATAAATGCAGCCAAGAATTCTGCACATTTGGACCAACTTGGGACAGAGATTTGAAGGAATCTTCTCTCAACTATCCTAGGTAAGTCTAAAAGAAGGTTCTAACAACCCATCTTGTCCTTTCCTCTTTTAGCCATTTCCTTCTTCTCCATCTTTCTCCAAGAACTACCATTAAAAGTTTGAATTCTTCCAACTTTGTGGTAGGGATTAGTGAGTTTTATTCAAGGAATCTTGGTAAAAATATGTTATGCAACATTGTTTTAAGTTATTAATGTCTAAAAAGACCCCGCAAGTTCAGAAAATAACTTAAAATTTCAAGTTTCCTTGCTCCAAAATTCTGCAGAAAGATGAACACGGGGCCGTGCTCAATGAGCACGGGGCCGTGTCCGGTCACTGTTTCATCAAATAAACTATTTTTAGTTTATTTTTCGTAGGATGTCGAGTGAAAACAGCGAAACATCTTCCGTGCATTCATCAAACAGCCGAAGAGGAAGGAGGCCCTCCGTTGAAGCTACACTTGTGCACTATGTGATAGCATTAAGGGAGGCTCTCGACGAAATGACATCAATAGAGGTGGTCCTAATCGACCGTATTAACGATCTTACGGTGGGACTCGAAAGCAGCTTCCAAGAAATTAACCTCTTGCACCAGAGGTTAAATATTCTTGTAGCACCCCCGATGGAACCGGTCCTTCCTCAACAGGATTGGAACCTGGCACTCGGAATTAACAACCCTACCGGGTGGGAAGATTTGCCAGCGGAACCTCCCGTGGAACACCAACAAGAGATCCCGGTGGAAATCGAAACTCCTCACATCAATGCCAATGAACCTTCTTTTCTCCTTCCAAGGGAGGTGGAAGAGTGGCTCGCCGACATGTGAGGAAAGCCGCACCCGGAAGAAGGAGTTCTAAAAGGCCTTGTCTAACCAAGATTAGTAGCTTCTTGGAAATTTTGCTAATTAAAATAAAGTAGAGGCTAGAACTCCATGGTTTAATATTTCTTCGTTTTGATATCTAGTTTAAATTTAGGACTATGTAAGGTCTCTCTATGATGCAATGAAATGATGGTTTTTAAAGTTTGGATGGTTCATAAGGAATAAAACACTCATGGTGGTAAGGGATGAAAAGGGGAACGAGAAAAATGACCTCATGCACAAGAACAAGGCAACCCGACAATTTTCTCCATGACAGAAGGTTCAACACGGGCCGTGCCCAACCAACACGGCCCCGTGCTGAACCCCCTGCAGAAAAATGCCCAGTTCAGGTAACTGGACACGAGCCGTGTTCACCAGACACGCCCCCGTGTCCAGGCTTCTGTTTCTTTTCTTTAAATTTTGTTACTGGCACCTGAACACGGGGCCGTGTCCGGTCCCCACGGGGCCATGTCCAGACTGCCAGTAACATAAATCTTTGCTTTTAACACCATTTTACACATCTAATCAACCTAAAAATTTATTTTTGGGACACATTGAAGGCAATGTGTAATTTAAGTGTGGGGGGATGCTAAAACCTTGAAATTTTGCAAGTCCTAAATACAAGCCTTACACAAAACTCTATTGGAACCGCTAATCACCCCAAAAAATTTTCAAAAATTTCATTTTTTTTTATTTATTTTTTTTACTTGTCTAGGTTTAACTCGGGAAATTCAAGTTCTCAAAAAGGTTATATTTTTACGAATTTACAACCGATAGCGTCGTGATAAAAAGAACCAACATAAGAAAATTATGAAACGGCATGACCAGCTTAGTTAAAATTTGATTATATATACTTGATCACATGAAAACCCATTCCCACAAAAGTGAGTTTTGAGCCTTTATTGAGCATACAAATTTACATCTTTAGACTAAATGCTCATTTTTCGTTTCTTGTGTGAATAGCCGCTTGGTTCTTACGACTCTAGAACTTGCCAAGACGATACATTCCCGGTCCTTATCAACTTAAACCCGAGTAAGTAAATGATGGAGGCATTAGGACTAACCCTTTTTTTCTTCTACACCATTATTTTTTCTTTTCCTTTTACCACCTACCCAAAAATCCCCCTAGTTAGCCCCTTTGAGCCTAAACCTTTTCATTTCATAACCCAAACCAAACACCCTTTTACCCACCAAAACCTTTTTCATTTTTAACCCTTTGTTTTAGTAGCAAGTTCGGTTTTTCGTATGATTGAAAAAAAAAATAAAAAAAAAATTTGTGTTGATGATGAAGCAAAAGAAAATAAACAAACAAGTTCATCAAAAATAACTTCGTTTGAATAAAAGCTTCATCAGAATAAAAAGTTACAAAAATAGAAAATCCTACGAAAACCGACACTTGTTACGCTTTTTCACCCTTTTTCTACTAACCACTAACCACTAACCCAACCACCTACCTTTAACCCAAGCCTAACCCTTCACCCACAAAGTCCTCTTGATATTTACAAAGGTATAAAAGTTAAAAAAGGAGGAGGATTGATTGCTTGGCAAGCCTATGGTAGGAGTAAGTTCCATGCCGCTCTCGAGTGATTCACTAAAAATACACCTTCGGCCGAGTGTGAGTGATTTCTCCCGTGAGGTATGTGAACTTGTATATAAATGGAATTTTAAAAAGGCATATATTATGCCCAAATAAGTAATTTTTCTTATGAAAAGTTTTAAATAAATCATGACGAAAAGGGTTGTAAATAAATAAAAATAAAACTACATAAAGAATCTTGGAAATCCCGACACTCTACGACAAAACCTTCTCTTCTACCTATTCCATTTGGGAGTGTAAGCCACATATTAAAGAGTTTTGCTTGAGGACAAGCAAAAGTTCAAGTGTGGGGGTATTTGATGTGTGTAAAATGCAACATATAAATTACATCAAATGAGGCATAAAACTAACCCTTTTTAAGTACAAATGTTGGAAAAAGAGTGTTTTTGTCTTCCTTTTGTATTTTCAGGATTAAATGAGCTCAAATTCACAAAAGAAGCAAAAAGACAGCTAAATCTAACATAAATACAAAAAAAGGAACATAAGTGGACTGCCCGACCCCTCAACGGCATCTTCCCAAGCAAAATAGAGAAGGCAGAAGACTGAACACGCCCCGTGCTCAGCCAGCACGGGGCCGTGCCCAAGAAGCAGCAGAAAAGACAAACCTATAGAAGCTTCTATTGCCCACCACGGGCCGTGCCCAGCGAACACGGGGGCGTGGCAAAAGTACAGCAGGCGCATTAATTGTAATTGCGAATTACAATTAATGAAGAGAGAGAGTGTCAGACAGGCACGGGGCCGTGTCCAGCGGACACGGGGCCGTGCCCAGCCTTCTGTTCAGCCTATAAATAGGAGTGCTTGGTTTCATTTCAACTCATCCCTTGGCACACCACCTCTCTCACACTTCATCCACCACCCACCACCACCATAAAACCATCATCCACCACCATCATCCATTGTCCATCGTAGAGTGTGTGAGTCATCTCGGGATCCAAGATTGATCGTAAGAGTTCTTGACAATCAAGGTCATGTTTGCCTAAGTCTCTTACATCACTTGGCGAAGACAAAGTGTCTAGTATAATACTTTTTATTTCTAATCTTTTGCACTTTTTATTTGGCTTTGTATTAATGACTTTAATAACTAGTTACTTATGTTGAAGGTGATCTTTCCTTATCATTTGTCCGTGGTGTCTTGGCGTTATTTTACTGTCTATATAAAATAAAAGATTTTCACCATTCATATCTCCACGGTCTATATGGAGGTATGTTGGCTACCTGGTCGGGGGTTAAGGGAACGGTTTGGTAAAGGTCTTGCCATTGTTCAGCGTTTAGAGGTCCTGCAATGGACCTGGGTCAAATTTAGTAGGACCTCCTTCAATACTTCACGGTATTGGATGGCGGGGGTCCAAACTCTTTGATCCCCTCATAAGTTAACTACTATTAATACTATAACCCGGCTATTTAGGACTGTATCCCTGCTGACTCAGACTACTTAGCCGAGGGTAACGTCACCGCCAAAAGCGGGGCCTACCACAATATTGCATTAATAACTTAATTAATTATCTTCCAATAATCCACCCTTTTAGGATTGTATCCTTGCTGACTCAAACTACTGGGGTGAGGGTAACGTCACCTTCAAAAGAGGGGCCTACTACAATAACTAAGATAATCTCTTAATTATGTGCAAAAGTGCGGAAATAATCAAAGGTTATACTAGATACGAGTCGGAACCAAGTGATTCATCTTGTCTATCTGTTTTTTCTTTTATTTTTATTTTCAGCATTTTAGTTAGTTTTTATTTTTCTTAGTTTAAAAACATTTTTCTAAACTTTTTATTTTGATTAGACGTTGAGGATAAACCGGTACTAAAAGCTCTTGTGTCCTTGGACGACCTCGGTATCTTACCAACACTATACTACGTTCACGATGGGTGCACTTGCCCATATGTGTGTCTAGTGTTAGTAAATATCGTGTTTTATAAATTTAAAACTTGGCTAAATAAGTGTTAAAGGGGCTTAAAATATACACCTAATATATATAACACTTCACGCACATCAGCGAGCATACAAGTTTGATTACATAGCATAATATAGACTAAAAGTTGCTTATATCCAACATGAATCATAATATGCGAGTTACTAGCATGCCTAGATTGTGTAGCAATATGTTCAAACCCAAATTTCCAATGCGTTTAATTTTGCCTATCCCAAAGTATCGCGAGAGGTTAACGTGTTTAACTTAACAATACCCAAAGTCTTGTGGGCGGTTCGTTAATCCTATACCGCTATAATTGTTAAGGTAGGCTAGCAAAGTTAATGAGCATATATCAACACAAATAGTTTACATAGCATACGAGATTAACAAGCATCACACATAGTTTCATGTTTCAACAATGGATAGAGTTTGTTTAAAATAGTTTCAAGGTGAAGTGTAGTTTATATAATATACATGTTACACCCAAAAGTGATTAAAAGAAAAATGGATCGAGTATGCTCACAGTTTTGCAAGCTTTCCTTCTTGAAATCCCGCGAGTGTTGTAGGTGGATGGATTATTTTGGAGCACCTTGTCCTTCTACACGAAGAAAACATAGGTGTGTGAGTTTGGGGAAATCGGAAGATTATAGATTCAGAATTTAAATATCATGAACGTAGACATATGAAAATAATCATCCATCACAAATGATGCTTGGATGATGTACTTACTATCTTGACAATGTCCACTTGTTCATCATCAAGAGTTCGGTTCGTTTGAATGTTACATAAGTATTACATAGAGTATACCATATCATTATGTCAAGCATGAGGTAGAAGATTAAAGTCTTCATTTAGGCACCTCTAAGTATCATAGAAATGATGCATGAGGTAGGAAGAACAAAGCTCCCAATTGCAACTTGCTTATCATTAGGCACCTCTATGATCGTTAAGAGTAAGAAGACAATCATGAAGAACGAAATCGACTAAAACGGATTTGCCATTGGAAACTTCAACAGAAAACAACTTAGGTATCTTAGAGCGTGTAACATTTAACAAAGGTTCAAATTCAACGGACACAAAGCTTTTGTCCATACCAATAACAATGAAACATAAAGGTGGTTAACAAGAAACGAACCATTGACAACTTCATTGTCGTTGTGCGCTAGATTGGCATTGATGTTGAAAGCTCGGCCTCTAGCAGATTGTTGTTGCTTGATGTGCGTGTAGCGTTATATATATTTATGTATATTTTTAGCTCTTTTTACACTTTAGTCAAGTTTAAAATTTATAAAACACGATATTTACTAACACTAAACACACATATGGGCAAGTGCACCCATCGTGAGCGTAGTATAGCGTTGATAAGATACCGAGGTCGTCCAAGGACACAAGAGCTTTTAGTACTGGTTTATCCTTAACGTCTAATCAAATCAAAATTTTAGAAAAAGGTTTTAAACTAGAAAATAAAAACTAACTAAAAATGCTGAAAATAAAAATAAAAATAAAACAGATAGACAAGATGAATCACTTGGATCCGACTCACATTTAGTGTAACCTTTGATTATTTTCGCACTTTTGCACTTTTTAAGAGATTATCTTAGTTATAGTAGTAGGCCCCTCTTTTGAAGGTGACGTTACCCTCAACCCAGTAGTTTGAGTCAGCAAGGATACAATCCTAAAGGGTTGGATTATTGAAAGATAATTAATTAAGTTATTAATGCATAATGTGGTAGGCCCCTCTTTTGAAGGTGACGTTACCCTCGGCTAAGTAGTTTGAGTTAGCAGGGATACAATCCTAAATAGCCGGGTTAAATTTTAATAGTAGCTTACATATGAGGGGGTCAAGGAGTTCGGACCCCCGCCATCCAATACCAGTGGGTATTGAAGGAGATCCTACTAAAATTGACCCAGGTCCTTGTAGGATCTATACACTGAACAAGGCAAGACTCTTACCAAACCATTCCCTTAACCACAGGTCAGGTAGCCAACATATCTCCATATAGACCGTGGAGATATGAATGGTGAACATTTTTAGTTTATATAGACAGTAAAATAATGCCAAGACACCACCGACAAATGATAAGGAAGATTCACCTTCAACATAAGAAACTAGTTATTAAAGTCATTAATACATAACCAAATAAAAAGTGCGAAAAGATTAAAAATAAAAAGTATTACACTAAACACTTGTCTTCACCAAGTGATGTAATAGACTTAGGCAAACATGGTCTTTGATTATCAAGAACTCTTATGATCAATCTTGGATCCCGAGACTACTCACACACTCTATGATGGATGATGGATGATGGTGGTGGATGTGGGTTGTGATGGTGGTGGTGGGTGGGTGAAGTGTGAGAGAGGTGGTTTGCCAAAGGATGGTTTGCAAGTGAGCCAAGCACAGAAGCACGGACATGGCCCCGTGTCCATTGGGCATGGCCCCGTGTCCACCCATCTTCTCTTTATTCATTAAATGCAGTTTGTCTGCATTAGTTGACCACGCCCCCGTGTCCGCTGGGCATGACCCCGTGTGCAGATGCGTATCTGTACTATCAAGATTTACCTAGATTCTGTGAATCTTAGCGTTGACCACGGCCCAGTGTCCGCTGGGCACGCCCCCGTGGTGGGTGATAGAAGCTTCTACAGCTTTGTCTTTTCGGCAAACACTTGGGCACGCCCCCGTGCTCATTGAGCACGGGGCGTGTTCAGCCTTCTGTTCTCTTGTTTTTGCTTGGGGAGATGCTGTCGAGGGGTCGGGCATGCCACGTTTATTCCTTTTCTTGTATTATTGTTAGATTTAGCTGCATTTTTGCTTCTTTTGTCCATTTAAGCTCTTTTAACCCTGAAAATACAAAAGGAAGACAAAAAAACACTTTTTCCAACATTAGTACTGAAAAAGGGTTAGTTTTATGCCACATTTGATGTAATTTATATGTTGCATTTTGCGCACATGAAATACCCCCACACTTGAATCTTTGCTTGTCCTCAAGCAAAACTCTTTATAATGTGGCTTACACACCCAAATGGAACTGGTAGAAGAGAAGGTTTTTGGGTTTGTCATAGAGTGTCGGGATTCAAGATTCTTTATTGTTGGTGCATATGTCTGTCGACTTCGTCTTGTATCGAGTCTTGTATGTATATAGATAGATTAGGGCACGAAATACGAGAAAAGACAGTTTATAGGTATTTCGTACGAAATGACAAATTTTCATTTCGCATGAAATCAATTTGGTATTTCGCACGAAATAGCTATTTCGTGTGAAGTTGATTTCGCATGGGATGTTTCGTACAAAATAGCCAGGCCTATAAATACTGATGCCTTGGTTCTCATTTGGTACGAAATAACTTTCCGGTTTCAGAGTCGAACTGCTGCCGAAGTGTCTACTCGCTGTAAAACGTTGTTATATCAATCAAAAGACAGTTTAAAGTGAATTGCAAGCTGAATCAACTTGATACATTTGTTTCCGCCTCTCGTATTGAGCAAAAACTGTTCTGAACGACTCGTTTGGGTCTGAAAACGATCCTACAAGTGGTATCAGAGCTCAGGAGGAAGAGTTCTTATCAATTCAGCTAAAAATACTGATTTCTACATCTTCTTTTCAAAATTAAACAAAATTTCATGGATAAAATGGCTTGATTTTCTCACATTATATGTGAAATTGTGTTTTAACAAAGCCTTGAAAGAATTGGATCTAAAATCGGACTAAAACCTGATCAATTTTGACAAAAACAGTTCGAGATGATGACATCAGCAGTATTTCATACGAAATAGGAGTTTCATTTCGCACGAAATAGCATATTCAGGGTCTTTTCGCACCAAGTTGGTATTTCGTTTGACCATTTCGCACGAAATCACCTATTTCGTTTGAAAGTGTGTTATTTCGCACGAAAACAGTCATTTCGCATCAGTTTGGGTATTTTGTTTGAACATGATCATTTCGTGTGAAAGTTGATTTCGTTAGAAAGTGTCATTTCGCACCAGAAGTTCATTTCGTTTGAAATGTTTTATTTCGTTTGAAACACAAAATTTGTGAAAATTTTAAAACCGAAACATGGAAGAGGAATTTTACAACGCCTTTGCAACTCCGATTAGCATTGCACAAAACACAATGTTGGAAAATGAAACGGGCACCATGCAAAAACCGCCAAAGCTCATGAATATCGAGGAGTATAAAGGATGGGAGGAGAGATTCGAGAATTGGGTTCAAGCAAATTACTTGGATGCTTGGGAATGTGTTGAAACGAAATATGTTAGACCGATGAATGATGATGAGGAGGTTATTGAAATTAAAGATCTTAGTGCATAAGAGAAAAAGAAATACAAAGATGAAAAAATGATGACTAGTTTATTGCATCAAGCTGTGAAAGAAGATATCTTGGTTTTATTGCAACACAATGGAACTGCATACTCTATCTGGAAAGCATTAAAATCAAAGTTTGTTGGAAGTAAAGAGATGATTAAGAACAAAAAGTCACTTTTGAAAAAAGAGTTCGATCTATTTCGTGGTTTGAGAACTGAGAGCACCAAGCAGATCATTGAAAGATACTGCAATTTGTTAGTTAACATGAAGAGAGTGAGCATCACAAAGGATAATGAAGAGTTGATTGAAAAATTGGCTGATGCGTTGCCACATGAAACTTGGGGCACATATCTCATGATGTTGAGAAATAAAAAGGATTTTGGAAACTTAACACTAAGTAAGTTCATTGAAAAACTTGAAGCTCAAGAGATGGAACAAAGAAAGATCTCAAGGATGAAAGATTTTGATGGTGAACAAGATATCGGTCTTTATTACAAAGGAGGTATCAGTGATAAGACCAACATGTCACCAAAGGTTGAGACTGCATTCAATGCTAAGAGTTCGTCTGGAGGATCATCTAAATGATCAAACAGCAAAACGGGATTCTCTTCATATTCATCATTTGATCCAAACTTGTCAACAAAAAAGAATGGCAAAGTTATTCAATGCAACATTGCATTAAATCTTGAAAATAATCAAGATTACTCGGAAGAAATTGCAAAAAGTCACATGTCATTGTTAGTGACTGTGTTAGAATCGTATGGTAGTTTAGTAGCAGGAAGGATCGGGAATCCAATGTTGACAAAAGAGGTTTACGATCAGATTGATGCTGAAGAAATGGAATTGATGGATATAAAGTGGTGTCTTGCGAGTGTTTTGAGAAGAGCTGAAAAGTTTAAACAAATTACGGGAAGAGATGATTTCCGTGATGCAAATGTTTCTACTTTAGGATTTGATAAATCTAAAGTTACTTGTTTTCGTTGCAGGGAAAAAGGGCACTTCAAGAGAGAGTGCACAAACCGCGAAGCAATTGGAGCTCAAAATCCGTTCAACAACAATGATTACTATCGGAAAGCAATTTATCATCAAGTTGCTCAACAGTCGCATCAACAAGAACCACAAACTGCGCATGCTAAAAAGGCTATCGAAGAGTCATCAAAGAGAGCTCTTTATGGTGTAATAGATCAAGATGATGAAAAATTACCAGAAGGTTTTAGCTGGGATAATTAGTGTCCAGATAAAGAGATTTTAAAAGCCAAAGCTTTTGTTGCTAGAGTTGCTGAAGACAGTGATAATGATGATGATTATTATGCAAAAAGAAGGGAAGAGCATTTAAGATTGATGGAGGAGAGTGATAGTGATGATGAAAAAATTCGAAAGAAAAAGAAAAAAAATTAAGAAAAATGTTAGCAGTGATGATGAAGAAGTTCCTGTGATAAAGAAAAAAGTAAAAAAAGTTCCAACTTTCAAAGTTGAAGTAAAAGCTGATGCACAAAAGATTCATGTGAAATGTGAAAATTGTGAAGCAGTGAAGAAGCAAAACAGTACTTTGATTCATAACATGAACATATTGAAAGAATCTTATGATGTTCTCAACAAAGCAACGAATCAGTACAATCAATCAAGTAGTGAACAAGCAACAGCCATGAAAACACTTCAAGGAGCTTTCATGACAAAGCAGAAAATCATCAACAATTACATTGAGAAGTGTGCTGTGTTGGAACAGAAATTGGAAACCCAGAGGATTGAAACAGAAAGAGTAAATAGGTTGTTAAAAAGTTACTCATGTACCTCTTATGTCATTGACAGGATTTATCCAACCGTTGAAGGCATGAAGGCGTTTGAAGAAGAGGAAACGTCTGAAAAGAAGAAGAAGACTGAAGTGAATGATTCTGGTAAGAAAAAAAGGTTTCAATTACAACAAGTGTCCACCCCCGCTTGAAAATGGATATTCTTCACGAAATCCAAATTCAGAAAGAGTCGAAAAGGCAACCAACTTACAGTGGGAATCTGAGCCATCAGATAATTTGCCAGACAACATTGATGTTACTTTCACTTCATCTGATACTGATCATGAGTCATAGTTAATAAAGAAAGTGGTCGATCAGGTGTTGGATAAAGATGAAACCGAGGAGTCAAAGTTGGAATCAAATTTAGAGTCAAAGTCTGAAACGTCAAGTCCAACAATCAAAAAGGGCAAACGGGTTTACAATAAAGAGTTTTTGTTATCAAAATCTAATTTGAATGATGAAACATTCAGAGTAGCTTATACTTTGAATGATTCTGACAAATTATATTCTGATGAAGAATTTCCAATAAGAGGTGTTAAAACTGAAATGATCAAAAAGGTTTTCAAATTAACAGAAATTAATATTTCTGAAATAAAAGATGTAAATCTTTCTAAAAAACCTAAAAAATATACCTCAAGAGTTCAACAAAGAGAAAACAAGAAAAAGGGTTACAGTTCTGGTTCAGGTTTTCAAAAGAAACCATACCATAACGGTAATTTCAAAAGAAAAGGTCTTGGATTTATTCCACCGAAAAATCATAAAAATGAGAAAACTTATAAACCAAAAACTGCTTTTGTTTCAGGAACATCATCTGAAGAAGAAAAAGAGCAATTGTTCAGAAAGCAAACAAACAAAGAATTCCTTGCTAAGAAGCAAGAGGAAATGAAGAATGAAGTTGCTCAAAGAAAGGAAACAACCTGTTTTCAATGCAAAACATTTGGTCATATTGCCAGGAATTGTCCAAAGGCAGTCCAAACAAAACAGAAAGTTTCTTTTAAACTGAAAGATAAAATGGTTGAAAATGAACCACCAATAAAACCTTTTATAGTTTTCAAAAACTCGAAATTTGAGGTTGGTGAATGTTCAAAAGGTTTTTACAAAAGAAAAGCAAATCTTGACAACCAAAAGTGGGTGGTTAAGAAATCTGATGATAGTTTCAGCAATGATTCTGATTCGTCAAAATCAGAGGAGCTATTTTCTGGAAATGAATCTGATTCCACAAAGTCAGAAGAGCCACAAGTTGAACCAAAAATTGAAAAATCAGTACCGCCAATGGATGATGCAAATTTTCCACCATTGAGGGCTGAAAATTTTAAACAAAAAGTTGGTAAAATTGAGTTTTTGAATCAATTCTTTTTTGAAAAGAAAGAATTTGATGTTGAGAAAACCTTTAACCCCAAAGTTAAACATATTTTTGGAAAAATGATTGATGGGAAAGTCAAAGGGGTGAAGGAATTTTATGAGAAGAAGATGAAAGGAAAGAAATCGAGTGTTGATAACTCGAAATCTCCCAAGGTCTGTCAGGCTTGGGAGAATCTCTTTAACTAAAAAAACTGACTTGCCGGAGCTCCCAAGTTGGTAATCGTGGAGCAGGAATCAGCATTATTCTTGAATTTTATATGTTTGTGAAAACTTACAAGTGGTGAATCAGGGACATTAAATTGTACTTGATTTATTTTTCCTACAAGTGGTTGTGAAGAAAAACAAAGTGATGAATTGATCCCCTAACCTACAAGTGGTTTTATGAAATCAGCAAAACTTATTTTCCGGAAAAACTATTTTGATTAAAACAAACTTAAGTGTTTTGAAATCTTAATGGGAAAATAGTTTGTTTTCAGGGGGAGTTCTGATTGTTTATGCCAAGTGGATGGCGATTTGAAGCCATTCACAACAGTTGTCAATTTTTTGTATAGTTTGTTTTCAAATTTTCTTTAAATGATTTTGCATTTTAGGGGGAGTAAGAAATTTTCAGAAAATCCAAAAACATTAGAAAATTTGAAAAAGACAAAAACATGATAAAATCAAAAATGAGTTTTGTTGTAAAAAAGAGGAAATGATAGTACATCAGTGGACATTCACAGCATGCTAAAGAATTGGAAAGTTTAATATGATAAACGGTCTCACTAATGATGTGCCAGTAAGTTTTTACACATTTAGTAGATTGTGTTCGAGATATAAACCTAAATATCTTACTTACTTATTTCGTGGGGAACATCTCTCGGATATATGGGTTACCGAAATCTTGTTTGAAAGATCCCTCTTTCTTAGATACTAGGTCTTTATGCTTAGTGATATCTGGGGCATTATCCTGGGACTTCTGATTTTGTGGAAGCAATGGCCTAGTCCCCGTATAATATTTTTCGCTTGCTTGAAATATTAGCAACCCCCCTCAGCATAAAAAATGATGAAACATTGAAAAATGCTAATCATGTGCTGTTGAAGAAAAGATTCTCTAAAGGGAACACACCTAAAGTCGAAGCCATCATCTCTCTGATTTTGCGAAAGCAATAGCCTGAGCTCTCATGGCCCTCGCATTTTAATCCTTTACAGATATCATCTAGGTATACTCACCTGTATGACTGAATATTGGGATCTGGATACGGGAGTATATTCTGAGATGTGACACGCGAATAAGTTTAAGTGCTTAAAACATTAATCTCGTATCTCGAAACAGTTGAACTTTGTGTGAAAATTTAAGTGGATCAGTATACTGACAATCTAAGTGAATCGTTTAGAACTTAAAATGTTTAAAGCTTAACGATGTTAGTGATTTGTCTCATAAACTGATATGATCCTCTTACACAAACTCACAAAAATATTGTTTGTAAATATTTTCTTAGTACATGTTAACACACTGAAAATTTTAGTAAAACCCAAAAAGAATGTGTTTTAGCATAAAATTATGAAACATTCAAAAAGATTTTTGACAACTGATGTTGGAGAGCTGATTTTCAAAATTCCGAGTGCTAAACATGATGAACAAAAGGTTTGGGAGAGTGTGTTTGAAATGTTTGTGATGTAAAAATTGTTTAAAAAGAAAAATGTTATTTCTACAAGTGGTTCATCAGAGATTTACATTGTAAAATCATTTATAGATTGATTAATACCTGCAACTGGTTTATAAATTTGTCAAATTTTAAATTTGTGAAATTTATTGTGTGGTAGAGATTGTGCAGGTTAGCCAGGTTCCTGATTCTGGTATTATAGAGAGCCAGGTTTCGAATCCTGAATAGATGCAGAATAGAGCCAGGAATTGATCCTGAACCTGTTAAAGCAAGACTACGATCCCAAGCACATCTTAAGGGGGAGTCTGCTAGCAAAAGAGAAGTCTGAAGATAGTAGAGCCAGATTCAGATCCTGAAGATCACGCAAATTGCAGATGCTGATGAACTTAAGGAATCAAGAGATCTGATCAAGAGAATTAGGAAGATAAACATCCAAGGGGAAGATTAGTTGATAGAGAGAAGAGAATGGATTGAGGATGTTTTACATTGTCAGACATTTCGGGAAAGAACGAAAAGACTGATAAAGACTGAAGATTGAAGACTCGACACTGAAGACTTCGTCAACATCCAAGGGGGAGTCTGTTGGTGCATATGTCTGTCGACTTCATCTTGTATCGAGTCTTGTATGTATATAGATAGATCAGGGCACGAAATACGAGAAAAGACAGTTTATAGGTATTTCGTACGAAATAACAAATTGTCATTTCGTACGAAATCAATTTGGTATTTCGCATGAAATAGCTATTTCGTGTGAAGTTGATTTCGCATGGGATGTTTCGTAGGAAATAGCCAGGCCTATAAATACTCATGCCTTGGTTCTCATTTGGTACGAAATAACTTTCCGGTTTCAGAGTTGAACTGCCTCCGAAGTGTCTACTCGCTGTATAACGTTGTTATATCAATCAAAAGACATTTTAAAGTGAATTGCAAGCTGAATCAACTTGATACGTTTGTTTCCGCCTCTCGTATTGAGCAAAAACTCTTCTGAACGACTCGTTTGGGTCTGAAAACGATCCTACATTTATTAGGTTTTATTTTTATTTTATTTCCAATCCTATTCGTCATGATTTATTTAGAACATTACTTAAGATAAATTAGTTATTAGGGCATAACATGCCGCTTTAAAATTCCATTTATATACAAGTTTACATACCTCACGGGGGATCACTCAACAGTCGGCCGAAGGTGTATTTTTGTGAAGCACTCGAGAGCGGCATTGAACTTACTCCTACCACAAGCTTGCCAAGTAATCAATCCTCCTCCTTTTTAACTATACACCTTTGTAAATATCAATAGGACTTTTGGGGGAAGGGTTAGGCTTGGGTTAAAGGTAGGTGGTTGGGTTAGTGGTTAGTAGAAAAGGGCGAAAGGCATAAAAAGCATCGGTTTTCGTAAGACTTTTTATTTTTATAACTTTTTATTTCAATGAAGCATTTCTTCAAACAAAGTTCTTTTTTATGAACTTGATTGTTTTATTTCTTGGCTTCATTATTTCATCAATTTTTTTATTTTTTTATAAGGAAGTCACAAGAAAACCAAGCTTTGTTACTAAAATAAAGGGTTTAAAATGAAAAAGGGTTTTGGTGGGTAAAAAGGGTGTTTGATTTGGGTTAAGAAATGAAAAGGTTTAGTCTCAAAGGGCTTAACTAGGGGGATTTTGGGTAGGTGGTAAAAAGAAAAAAGAAAAATAATGGTGTTGAAATAAAAAGGGTTAGTCCTAATGCCTCTATCATTTACTTACTTGGGTTTAAGTTGGTAAGGTGTGGCAACCCCCGATCCCTGATTCCCAGGAACGGGCGGACGCGATCTCAGAGTTTCGGTGGTATCAATGTTATTTAATCTCGCAGTGGAATTTACATCAGGACCGTAGTTAGGAAATGTTTATCAGAGTAAAACCACCTCATTTAATATTAATAATCACATGGGTAAAACCCAAGTTTCTTATTACAATACATTTATAGGGATAAACCCTATTTTATTGAATTTTAAAACATCGTTTATTAGGTAACTTTTATAGCCACATTTTTCCCAAGCCTTCAGTGCTCTCCAGCTGGCTTTTCCCTAATTGGCTGTCACATTGTGTTACCTGTAACGCGTTTTAAAAACATTTGTCAGTCGGAAATACTAGTGAGTGAATCCCAGTTTAATCAAGTTTAAATAAAAGTCACAGTGAACAGTATTGAGAGCGATCACATTGTTTATGTCTACACAATTACTCCATTTGGTACTATCAGACCTGACTTGTGGGTCATATTACACATTGGCTAACTCATTGTCCAATGGTAACGTATTGTCATCCCGACTTACTACTCACAGTGTAGTACAAATTTTGTATACAAAACCCCAACATACCGGCAGTAATTGAAGAACTACAAAGACTCAATCACTGCTAGATTTCATAGTAAAACATTTAAGGTTTGGTAAAACATTACCAAAAAGTCTAACAAAAAGAGGATAAACTCACATTGCTGTCTTAGGCTTTTCGTAGGGTTTCCTGGATATAATCTATAATTTATACAAATGTACATTGGTTAGTACCATAACCCTTTGAAAATATTAATGATACCGTCCCCGAGACGGCATTCCAACAACTACGTCGGGCAAAACCACGACAGTTGTTACGGAACCCTAAATCAATCGGGCAGCGTAACTGTTACTAAACTAGGGTTATAATACTTACAACGGAGCAGAACCTCGCTAATTAGGGGGATATAATACCCGCGTATTATAACTCTACTACAGAAATTGTGATTTGAGAATTGAGAATGAGCGACGGAAAATGAAAACCCGTTGCTTTCTTATATAGGGCTGATATTGGACTCTCACTCGGCCCGCGTGAAAGACAAGGGATGCTTACGTGGCCCGCGTCAACATTGGTCAACCACTAGCTTGTCCCGGTCATGATCTAGACCCGCCACGATGTCGACACGTGTCGGCATCTGGTGTCTCCACGTTGTAGGTCTCTCGCGGCCCGCGTTAACTAAACGAGAACACTTATGCGGCCCGCTTTAACTAAAGAATCAAAGGAATCCGGTCTACACCTTTATACCGCCCGCGTGAAATGTTGAGGTGGGTCTACGCAGCCCGCCTCAACTTATTATTTATTGTGTTTCAATTATTTTATAACTATAACATAATTCGGGCTCGGTTTTCACATACGGGGTGTAATAAAATACATATTGGGACATTCTAAAATATATTAAAGTGTTAGACATATTATGAAGAGTGTCGGTTTTACCGAGGGTTGTTATATTCTCCCCACCTTGTTTTAGAGCTCGTCCTCGAGATCTACTGAAACAAGTGCGGATATTTTCTTTGCATTTCTGATTCAAGCTCCCATGTGTACTCAGGTCCTCTTTTGGAGTCCCACTTTACTTTGACTAGAACTAGTCTTTTGTGCTTGAGATTCTTGACTTTCCTGTCTTCAATTTGTAGAGGTCTTTCTACAAACTTGAGTTGTTCATTTACCTCTATATCCTTAAGAGGTACTATTAGTGATTCATCAGCTAAACACTTTTTGAGATTAGGTACATGAAACACATCATGTATTCTTGCCATTTCCTCTGGCAGTTGTAGCTGATAGGCTACAGGTCCTATTCTTCTAATAATCTCAAAAGGTCCAACATACCTGGGACTTAGCTTTTCTCGTTTGATGAATCTTACTATTCCTTTCCAAGGAGAGACTTTCAATAATACTTTATCTCATACTTGAAATTCCAATGGTTTGCGTCGGTTATCGGCATAGCTCTTCTATCGATCACGTGTTGCTTTCAGTCGTTCCTTGACTTGAATAATTTTATCAGTTGTTTCCTGCACTATCTCAGGTCCAGATAGTTGTTTTCCCCCAATTCCTGCCCAACAGACTAGGGTTCGGCACTTTCGTCCATAAAGTGCTTCGAATGGTGCAGCATTGATACTTGTGTGATAACTATTATTATAAGAAAATTCTATTAAAAGTAAGTGATCGTCCCAATTACCTCCAAAATCAATTACACAAGCTCTAAGCATGTCCTCCATTGTCTGAATTGTCCTTTCGCTTTGTCCATCTGTTTGAGGATGATAAGCCGTGCTTAGTTTTAACTTGATTCCCATTGCCTTTTGGAAACTTGACAAAAAATGAGAAGTAAATCGACTATCTCTATCAGAAACAATTGATAAAGGAATGCCATGTAAAGAAACAATTTCATTTACATACAATTTAGCTAATTGTCCCATACTAATTGTTTCTTTCATTGGTAGAAAATGAGCTGACTTGGTTAGTCTATCTACAATCACCCAGATTGTATCATTTCCTTTCTTAGTTTTGGGTAATTTAGTAACAAAATCCATTGTTATCAATTCCCATTTCCAAACTGGCATTTCTAATTGCTGTAACAAACCTAAGGGTTTCTGGTGTTCAGCTTTGACTTGTAAACAAGTTAAACATTTAGAAACATAAGCTGCTATGTCCTTTTTCATTCCTATCCACCAGAAATTTTTCCTTAAATCCTGGTACATTTTATCACTTCCTGGATGCATCGTATATTTAGACTTATGGGCTTCTTATAATATACGATTACGTAGGTTTCCTAATTTAGGTATCCACATTCTCTTTTTATGAAATCTCCAAATTCCATCTATTCCTTGTTCCAATTCTTTTAGCATACCTTTTAATTTTTCAGAATCATCCTTGATTACTGATTCTTGTGCTTCTCTTATCTGATCATTTAAATCTACTTGCAGATTTAATTTAAGAGAACGTACCCTTTTTGGCTTTTCATGATACTTTCGGCTTAAAGCATCTACCACTATATTTGCTTTTCCTTCATGATACTGGATATCACAATCATAATCACTAAGAAATTCCATCCAACGTCTTTGTCTCATATTCAACTCTTTCTGCCCGAAAACATACCTTAAACTTTTGTGATCAGTAAATATGGTAAATTTACTACCATAAAGGTAATGTCTCCAAATCTTAAGAGCAAAAATTATGGCTCCTAATTCTAAATCATGGGTTGAATAATTTTCTTCATGATTCTTAAGTTATCTAGATGCGTAAGTTATAACCTTTTGTCGTTGCATCAACACACATCCATAACCTAATCTAGAAGCATCACAATAGACTACGAAGTCTTCAGTTTCTTCTAGTAACGCTAGTATGGGTGTATCTTTGCTTAAGAATTCTAAATGCTTCTTCTTGCTTTAATCCTCATTCGAACTTAACAGATTTACAGGTAAGCTTAGTTAAGGGAATAGCTATCCTAGAGAAATCTCGAATAAATCATCTATAATAACCGGCAAATCCTAAGAAACTTCTAACCTTAGTTGGTGACTTAGGGGTTTTCCATTTCGTAATCGCCTCAATCTTTGTTGGATCTACATGAATTCCTTCATGATTAACTAAATGTCCAAGGAATTGTACCTATTCTAACCAAAATTCGCACTTTAAAAACTTAGCATAAAGCTTTTCCTTTCTTAACAAACTTAAAAGTGCATGCAAATGCTTTGCATGATCCTCTTTATTCTTAGAATAAATTAGAATATCATCTATAAAAACAATTATGAATTTATCCAAATATGGCTTACATATTCGGTTCATCATGTCCATAAATGCGGCTGGGGCATTGGTTAAACCAAATGACATGACAGTAAATTCATAATGACCATACCTTGTTCTAAATGCGGTCTTAGGAATGTCCTCTTCCTGTACCTTTAATTGATGATATCCTGACCTTAAATCGATTTTAGAGAAAAATCGAGCTCCTTGTAGCTGATCAAACAGATCATCGATTCTCGGTAATGGGTACCGATTCTTAATCGTGACCTTGTTTAATTCACGGTAGTTAATGCACATACGCATTGATCTGTCCTTCTTTTTAATGGACAATATTGGCGCTCCCCATGGCGACGAACTTGGCTGTATAAATCCTTTCTCTAACTATTCGTCTAATTGTTTCTTCAATTCCTAAATTTCAGCAGGTGCCAAACGGTAGGGTGCTTTGGCAATTGGTGATGTTCCTGGTATTAAATGGATTCTGAATTCAACTTCTCTGTCTGGAGGTTGCCCTGGCAATTCTTCTGGAAATATATATGAAAACTGAGATACTACTGGAATATCTTTTAAATCCTTTTCTTTAGTGTTAGTGATTATAGAAATCAAATACACTATAGAACCTTTTCTTATATAACTTGCAGTTTTCAACACAGAAATAAACTTAGTGAACTTAGAGGGTTTATCTCCTTTAATTGTGATCATTTTGCCTTTTGGTGAATTTACTTGAATTAACTTTTGATCACATAAAATACTGGCTTTATTGGCTATTAACCAATCCATTCCTAAAACAACATCGAATCCTACCAGATTCATAGGATAAAGATTTGCAATAAATTTCTGATCTTGAATTTCTATTCTTACTCCCTGCAAGATTTCAGAAATCCTAATGGTTTCTCCATTGGCTGTCTCTACTAAGCATTCTAGTGGTAGTTTAGTTAATAACTGATTTAGAATTTTGCAAAATGACGTATTAATAAAACTTTGGTTTGCACCAGAGTCAAATAATACTTTAGCAAAGACATCATTAACTAAAAACGTACCAGCTATGACATCTAGGATCATCTTGGCTTCATCTGCAGTCAAAACGAATGTTCTAGCATTTTTAGTGTTCTTGTTGTCTGGAGCTGGAGCTAATTTCGGACAGTTTGGCCTGATATGACCTTTTTATCCACAGTTGAAACATAATCCATTACTGGATTTCTTCCTGCAATTTTCTTCCTTGTGTCCTGGCATCTTGCAATAATTGCATAGAGTGGAGCATTTTCTCGAATGCTTTTTCTTGCAGACCTTGCAGTAGGGTGCAGAGGTAGAACCCATATTCCTACGATTGAAATTTTCAGACCGGAATTCTTGTGTAAGCCTTTGGGTTAAGTTCCTCCTCTGATCCTCTTCTCGGGTACGGACTAACTCATCAGTCAAGGTATTTGCTAGTTCTACAGCTTCTTCTATATTTTGAGGTCTAGCTGCCTTGACTATGTGTCGAATCTCTCCAATTAATCCCCAAATATAACGGGAAATTAACACTGGTTCTGGTGAAGCAAGAGTTGGCACTATTCTGGCATATTCAAAGAATATTTTAGTATATCCCTTACTATCCACACCAGTCATCCTAAGGTTTAGGAATTTATTTGCTATCTGTTCCTTTTCATTAGGAGGGCATAATTTCCTTTCTACCTTGTCCTTAAATTCTTCCCATTCCATATTGTAGGTTCTATCACTTCCTCTTGATTGAAGGATAGTGTTCAACCATTCTAATGCTGCATTCTTAAATAGATTAGAAGCAAACAGTATTTTATCTTCTTCAGCACATTTGCTTATCCTTAAGACTGCCTCAGTCTTCTCTATCCAGCGTAAGGTTGCAATGGCCCCTTCGTTGCCCGAGAATTCCATTGGTTTACAAGACCAGAATTCCTTATAAGAACAACCATAAGGCATGGTTCTTCTTCTTTTGGGAATGGGCATTTGAAGTATAGGTCCATTGTTCACGCTGTGTTCCGGTTCACTTGGTCGCTTACTACTATGCTTACTTTTATTATCAGCATCTTTAACAGTTTGAAGAATAAAGGGCATTGCATCTATAATTCCCTGTGCTACTATGTGTTGGATAGCACTATTGTCCACTTGATTGTTATTGTTATTGATGCTTGGATTCTCATTAACCACGTTAATGTTACTCTGGTTATCATTATTCAGATTTCCTTGATTTCCTTCGTCGGCCATCTGAATTTTAAACATTTACCCCATATTAATATCACAAATAATAGGTAATATAGTTAATCACATGACACGCAATTTAACCAAAACCGTCGATCATTGCGACTTGTACTCTATTTTCATATACTATGCGTCTATTACATACTAGTACAGAAATAAAGATTACAATACCAACAGAAAGAAAATTACACTAATAATAATATGCATCCATACACACATATTTTATTTTATTTTATTTTATTTTTATTATATTATATTATTATTATAATTTTATTACTACCATTGTTTCACCATCTCATTCACGGATATGGATTTATCCACAAATCCATATTACGTTCATCGTATTTCCATACGAGACGCTCTCCTACCTGACGCATTCTCTCACTGCTTTCTAAAATTTCCTCCCCAAAAGTCCTAAGTTCTTGGACGTTTTCTGCACTCATTGGGGGTGCAGGTTCTCGGACTGGGTTTGGAATCTGGGGTGCAGTTTCCTGATATGGGGGTGAAAGTTCCTGAAATCGGCAAGGATCCTCTAAAATCTCCCTAATATATTCATCATGGTAATAGGGATCTAAAGGGTCCATACCTGGGTAGGCTTCTATGTTCTGTATGGGTGGGTATTCCTGGATAGGGTAACGTTGCACAAAATCCCAATTATCATCCCACCAGGGGTCGTAATTTGGATCTAGAGGGTTTGGTGCAGGTACCATAGGGATTTCGTCTGGGTTAAAGTCATGCATCTCCACTTAGTTTTCCTGGTTTTCTATCTCCATGGGTTGATCTGGGTTTTGTGGTTGTGGGGCTACTAGTTGTTCCAGACTCGGGTCAGCAGCAGTTGTAGCTAGGATATGGAAAATAGCTAGGCTTCTATTAAGCATATCCTGTGTTTGGGCATCTGTTCTATGCTTAGTAGATGCTAGAACTCTTTGCTGTTGCAACTTTCGCATTCTCTTCCTATGAGCAAAAGCTTCCTTACTGAACCATCCTCGTTTCTTATTAGGGAATGGCTCTTCTGACTGAGCTCTAAAAGCAAACACTCCTTCTTCATGATCAGCAGTATACCCAGAAAGGGCAGGCTGTGACGAGCTACCTTCACTCTTAGGTGATTCAGACAACAGACGATTCATGTCTGAAGGTCCTTGATCACTCATACTGTAAACTAACAAATAGTCAAATAACACATAACAAATAAATACAGTTATGCATGTATTTCCATAATTTATTTCCTAACACAAAATTTATAATTTAAGTGTCAGCAGAACACTTATTTGGCTTAGACCAGTGGCTAGGCTCTGATACCACCTTCTGTCGCAACCCCCGATCCCTGATTCCCAGGAACGGGAGGACGCGATCTCAGAGTTTCGGTGGTATCAGTGTTATTTAATCTCGCAGCGGAATTTACATCAGGACCGTAGTTAGGAAATGTTTATCAGAGTAAAACCACCTCATTTAATATTAATAATCACATGGGTAAAACCCAAGTTTCTTATTACAATACATTTATAGGGATAAACCCTATTTTATTGAATTTTAAAACATCGTTTATTAGGTAACTTTTATAGCCACATTTTTCCCATGCCTTCAGTCCTCTCCAGCTGGCTTTTCCCTAATTGGCTATCACATTGTGTTACCTGTAACGCGTTTTAAAAACATTTGTCAGTCGGAAATACTGGTGAGTGAATCCCAGTTTAATCAAGTTTAAATAAAAGTCACAGTGAACAGTATTGAGTGCGATCACATTGTTTATGTCTACACAATTACTCCATTTGGTACTATTAGACCTGACTTGTGGGTCATATTACACATTGGCTAACTCATTGTCCAATGGTAACGTATTGTCATCCCGACTTACTACTCACAGTGTAGTACAAATTTTGTATACAAAACCCCAACATACCGGCAGTAATTGAAGAACTACAAATACTCAATCACTGCTAGATTTCATAGTAAAACATTTAAGGTTTGGTAAAACATTACCAAAAAGTTTAACAAAAAGAGGATAAACTCACATTGCTGTCTTAGGCTTTTCGTAAGGGTTTCCTGGATATAATCTTTAATTTATACAAATGTACATTGGTTAGTACCATAACCCTTTGAAAATATTAATGATACCCTCCCCGAGACGGCATTCCAACAACTACGTCGGGCAGAACCATGACAGTTGTTACAGAACCCTAAATCAATCGGGCAGCGTAACTGTTACTAAACTAGGGTTATAATACTTACAACGGAGCAGAACCTCGCTAATTAGGGGGATATAATACCCGCGTATTATAACTCTACAACAGAAATTGTGATTTGAGAATTGAGAATGAGCGACGGAAAACGAAAACCCGTTGCTTTCTTATATAGGGCTGATATTGGACTCTCACGCGGCCCACGTGGAAGACAAGGGCTGCTTACGCAGCCCGTGTCAACACTGGTCAACCACTAGCTTGTCCCGGTCATGATCTAGACCCGCCACGATGTCGACACGTGTCGGCATCTGGTGTCTCCGCGTTGTAGGTCTCTCGCGGCCCGCGTTAACTAAACGAGAACACTTACGCGGCCCGCTTTAACTAAAGAATCAAAGGAATCCGGTCTACACATTTATACCGCCCGCGTGAAATGTTGAGGTGGGTCTACGCGACCTGCCTCAACTTATTATTTATTGTTTTTCAATTATTTTATAACTATAACATAATTCGGGCTCGGTTTTCACATACGGGGTGAAATAAAAGACATATTGGGACATTCTAAAATATATTAAAGTGTTAGACATATTATGAGAGTGTCGGTTTTACCGAGGGTTGTTACATAAGGACCAGGAATGTATTGTCGTGGCAAGTTCTAGAGTCGTAAGAACCAAGCGGCTATTCACACAAGAAACGAAAAATGATCATTTAGTTAAAGATGTGTATTTATATGCTCAAAAAAGGCTCAAAACTCACTTTTTGTGGGAATGGGTTTTTATGTGATCAAATATATATAATCAAATTTTAACTACATTTGTCAAGCCGTTTCATAATTTTCTTATGTTGGTTCTTTTTATCATGACGCTATCGGTTGTAAATTTGTAAAATATAACCTTTTTAGAACTTGTAATTCCCAAATTAAACCAAGACAAGTAAAAAAAATGAAAAGATTTTGAAAAAAAATTGGGGTGTTTAGCGGTTCCAATAGAGTTTTGTGTAAGACTTGTAATTAGAACTTGCAAAATTCAAGGTTTTAGCATCCCCCCACACTTAAATTACACATTGTCCTCAATGTGTCCCAAAAATAAGTTTTTAGGTTTATTGAAAGTGTTAAAGTGTGTTTAAAAACAAATTTTTATGTTACTGGGCATCTGGACACGGGCCTGTGGTGTCCGGGCACGGCCCCGTGTTCAGGTTGCCAGTAACAGAGATCATTAAAAAGAAACAGATGCCTGGGCACGGGGGCATGTTTAGCAAACACGCCCCGTGTCCAGTTACCTGAACTGGGCGATCCGCTGCAGATGGTTCAGCACGGGGCCGTGTTGGCTGGACACGCCCCGTGCCGAACTTGCTGTAATGAAGAAAAAATTGCAGGAGGCTCTGTTTTTGTGCATGGGGCGTTGGTTCAAGTTTCCCTTGGTATCCTTCACCATCACGAGTGTGTTTTATCCATTACATCATCATCCAAACACCAATTTTAACTAAACCATCATTTCATTAAAACTAACACATTACATAGGTCCTAGAAATTTAAAAACAAAGCAGAAAAATAAAAACTAAGAAGTCCTAAGATAGATAGGTCAAGTGATACATAAAATCATCCTAGGGAGTTCTACTTTTACGATAGGAATCAAAATCCCGGAAATAGCTTTCCGGTGTTTAGAGGCTTTGTAGAACTCCAAACCGAGGGGTATTCCCTAGATGTTGTTAAAGCCATTCTTCTATTTCTCTTGGGAGGAAGAAGGCGGGCTCATTTTCCTCAACATCTTGCGGAGGGGGAGTGACACCAACCAGAACCCCTTGTAATATGTCTCGAGGGGGCTCCGGGTGTATGATGTACCATTCGGCCGGTATGATGACTTCCAGTACCACATTCTATGCCCTTTGGGTGATAATCGGTACCAAAGGAGGAGAAGCGAGAATGTTTAACCTTTGGTGCAAAAGGTTGACCTCTCAAAGACATCACTCTAGTCCCACCGTCAAATGATTGATATGGTCGACCAATGCTTCTTCCACTCCCGTCATCTCAGCAATGGCCTCTCTTAAAGCGTAGACGTAATTTACAAGAGATTCTTCAACCGTTGATGACCTTCTCCCTTGTCGGTTGTTCCTGGAGTGCTATGAAAATGTTCTGCTAGTTCTGCTCGCCATTATGAGAAAGCAGACCAAAAAGAGTTCAATTTTATTGGAACAGTACCTCGGAAACGGCCCCGTGTTCAGATGTCTGCAGATTTTTGGAACAAAGAATCTTGGAGTTTTAAATTATTTTCATGATTTTTAAAGCCATTTTAAGCAGAAATAACTTAAAACCTGTTGTAGAACTTATTTTTAACAAGATTCCTTGAGTAAAAATCTAACGAACATCACCATAAAGCTTGGAATCATGGTAAGTTCAAGCTCTAATGGAGGTATTAAGGAAAAATTGAAGAAGAAGGCAATGGATAAAAGTGGAAAAGACAAGATGGTTGTTGAGAACCTTCTTTAGAATATACCTAGGATGGTATGTGTGAATATCCCAACAAATCTTTGTCTTTGGAGTGGTCCAAATGAGCAGGAATCTTGCTGCCTTTATAGAAAACGACAGCACGCTGCACACGGCCCCGTGTCGGCTGGACACGGCCCCGTGTGCAGGCAAGATCCTGACACATTTTGTTCGTATTCTGACAAAAAGTCAGACAGGAATCTTTTGGTGGACACGGGGGCGTGCTGACCTGGACACGTCCCCGTGTCTAGAGGCTGTTTATGAAGTTTCGTCTATTTTTAAGGAATTTATCCGGATCGGGCGGTTCCTTACTGGACGGAACAACCCCGAAGTGCCTGAGATACCTTAATTGCTCTAGATTTAGAGGAGAACGCAAGAGGTTGTCGGTGAGGGTGCTTCCTATGCTAAATGTAAGTGGACAAGTCCAACCCTTTCCCGGGCTCTCGTTAAAGAAGGTGTATGACGAATCGCTCAGGTTTATGTATGCATCGAACGAAGTCGATGGGGAGTCCTTCACGGCACAATCGGCACAGGGACGACTATCGCTCAAGTCATCAAGAGGGTTAGAGGTAGTTTCGGGAACAACGGAGTTGTTTTTATTCAAATGTGATCCCAACAATTCTTCTTGGGTATCTTCTTGAGAAGAATTAATGATATCCATCTCAAGTTCCTATACCCAATTAAGAATTAGATCTTCCATTTGAAATAATTCATCAAGAATCATTTCTCCTAGAAGAGTCGATTGAGAGCATTCGAGGGAGAGATATGGATTATTTTTACTTTCGCCCCTCTTAAGGCTACAGAAAAACAATAGGTCTATATAGTGGGGCTTATAATTTAGAAAATAAAATTCTTAATCTTTATGATCGCCACCACATATTTGACACCACGTACCATAAGAGGGCAGATAGTAAAAAAAAATCAGTATCACTCATGTTTTCGTCAGAAATTACCAACCGTCGGGATCTTACGGTTCTGTTTTCAGTAACTGATACTTGGGCACGGGGCATGTTGAGTGGGCACGGCCCCGTTTTCAGCTACTGTCTGACTTAAAACAAGATTGCCAGTTCCAAAGATTGGGCACGAGGCGTGTTCAGCGGGCACGGCCCGTGCTGAGTTCTGCAGAAGCTGAAAATTTAAGAAAAATCCTTAACAAAAACAGAAAAATAAAAAAAACGATTAGGCAGTTGATTCCTAACTTTCTTAAAATCCTTTTGTCCCCGGCAACGACGCCAAAAACTTGATGTGCGTGTAGTGTTATATATATTTATGTATATTTTTAGCCCTTTTTACACTTTAGTCAAGTTTTAAATTTATAAAACACGATATTTTACTAACACTAAACACACATATGGGCAAGTGCACCCATCGTGAGCGTAGTATAGCGTTGGTAAGATACCGAGGTCGTCCAAGGATACAAGAGCTTTTAGTACCGGTTTATCCCTAACGTCTAATCAAATTAAAATTTTAGAAAAAAGATTTTAAACTTGAAAATAAAAACTAACTAAAAATGCTGAAAATAAAAATAAAATAAAACAGATAGACAAGATGAATCACTTGGATCCGACTCGCATTTAGTGTAACCTTTGATTATTTTCGCACTTTTGCACTTTTTAAGAGATTATCTTAGTTATAGTAGTAGGCCCCTCTTTTGAAGGTGACGTTACCCTCAACCCAGTAGTTTGAGTCAGCAAGGATACAATCCTAAAGGGTTGGATTATTGAAAGATAATTAATTAAGTTATTAATGCATTATGTGGTAGGCCCCTCTTTTGAAGGTGACGTTACCCTCGGCTAAGTAGTTTGAGTCAGCAGGGATACAATCCTAAATAGCCGGGTTAAAGTTTTAATAGTAGCTTACATATGAGGGGGTCAAGGAGTTCGGACCCCCGCCATCCAATACCAGTGGGTATTGAAGGAGATCCTACTAAACTTGACCCAGGTCCTTCCAGGATCTATACACTGAACAAGGCAAGACTCTTACCAAACCATTCCCTTAATCCCTGACCAGGTAGCCAACATATCTCCATATAGACCGTGGAGATATGAATGGTGAAAATCTTTTATTTTATATACATAGTAAAATAATGCCAAGTTACCACGGACAAATGACAAGGAAGATTCACCTTCAACATAAGAAATTAAAGTCATTAATGCATAACCAAATAAAAAGTGAGAAAAGATTAAAAATAAAAAGTATTACACTAAACACTTGTCTTCACCAAGTGATGTAAGAGACTTAGGCAAACATGGCCTTTGATTGTTAAGAACTCTTACGATCAATCTTGGATCCCGAGACTACTCACACACTCTATGATGGATGATGGTGGTGGATGTGGGTTGTGATGGTGGTGGTGGGTCGGTGAAGTGTGAGAGAGGTGGTTTGCCAAGGGATGGTTTGCAAGTGAGCCAAGCACCCCTATTTATAGCCTGTACAGAAGCCCGGACACGGCCCTGTGTCCATTGGGCACGGCCCCGTGTCCACCCATCTTCTCTTTCTTCATTAAATGCAGTTTGTCTGCATTAGTTGACCACGCCCCCGTGTCCGCTGGGCATGACCCCGTGTGCAGATGCGTATCTGTACTATCAAGATTTACCTAGATTCTGTGAATCTTAGCGTTGACCACGGCCCAGTGTCCGCAGGGCACGCCCCCGTGGTGGGTGATAGAAGCTTCTACAGCTTTGTCTTTTCGGCAGACACTTGGGCACGCCCCCGTGCTCATTGAGCACGGGGCGTGTTCAGCCTTCTGTTCTCTTGTTTTTGCTTGGGGAGATGCTGTCGAGGGGTCGGGCATGCCACGTTAATTCCTTTTCTTGTATTATTGTTAGATTTAGCTGCATTTTTGCTTCTTTTGTCCATTTAAGCTCTTTTAACCCTGAAAATACAAAAGTAAGACAAAAATACACTTTTTCCAACATTAGTACTGAAAAAGGGTTAGTTTTATGCCACATTTGATGTAATTTATATGTTGCATTTTGTGCACATCATTGCTCTTTGTTCAATTGTGGGCATTGAGGATGAAGATGATTGGTGTCACCACATTTGAAACAAGCTCTGACTGGTTTGGCGTTTTGAGGAGCGGGTTGAGCTTGTTGGGCTTGTGGTTGTAGATTATTACGACAGTGAGTGGTATTGTGCCCATAACGGTTACAATCGCGTTGGGTTAGCTGGAGGTACAATCGCGTTGCAAACGGGGTTCTAGTGCTTTCACTTCTTCCCCCTATTGCCACTCGACTGTTGGGTGATTTGATTGGCTGGCTTAGATGAAACAGGGTTCGCAGCTTGCTTATCGCAAAAGCGATTGTTGTTCAAGGAAGCGGCCAAACGGTACACGGCTTCGATATTGTCGAGTTTGGCTGCCTCGATCGTATCGCGCATAGCGGAAGATAACCCATTGAGGTACTTTCTTATCTTGCGGTCGGTGGTCATAACGAGGTCGGGAACAATGAAACTAAGTTGTTTGAAGAGAGTAGTATAGGCTTGGTTATCATCACCAACTTGTTTTAAAGCGCATAATTCTTCTTCCAACCTTTGTTGCTCATGCGGGGGGCATAATTCTTCCATCATAAGTGTCTTAACTTCTTCCCATGGTAAGGCATAAGCAACTTCGTTAGAACGAAGATTCCTTTCGTTTGTCCATCATTCGAGAGCTCGGGCTTGGAATACCCCAGTCGCACTACGTGTTTTGAGATCTTCGGTACATTCACTATTGATAAACGTGACTTCTGTGCTGTCAAACCACTCGAGCATAACAGTCACCCCATCGTTACCAGTGAATCGTTTGGGGTTACAAGGCGAAAAGTGCTTGAAGTTAAACGACACAGGCTTGCGTGGTTCAACCTTTGAATCAACGGAGGATTTCGGAGTATCAGAAGCTCGAATCTCAGTGACGATCTTAGGGACGATACGCGCAATCTGATTGGCCATGAATGCCATCATCTTCTTTTGAGTGTTGGTCTTTGATTTCTTAGTTGAGTTGGAGAGATGAGAAGACATCTAAGATTCAAAAGAACGAAAAGGTGAGCTTGATCATAATGTTTGTTTAAGAAAAATTGTTTTCATGAAATGAATCACATAGCATAAAGTGTTACATAGCATAAAGGGTTTTAATTGTTTCGCATAGCATAATATGTTCAAATTGTGTCACATAGCATAATCATGGATTTCACATAGCATAACATGAATTTCACATAGCATAACATGAATAAATGAAAGCATCGTAAATTTAGTTTGTTCACGAGAGGTTATTATGGTTTTTAATTGCGATGAACGTGCGAATTGTGTAAAAAGTTTGAAATGAACGAAGTAATGAGTATAAAGATCGCATATAAATTGAGATAACATAAAAGAGAGGCTCAATAAAACATTAGGTTGTTTCGGGTAGAGAAACGTCGACTATTCCAAAGTGGGTCGAAAGTCCTTTCGAATTAGAGAAATCGTGCTTTGGCCTATAGGCAAGATACTCTCGTCGAGAAGCGATTAACGGTATCTTACCCTTCCAGTTACTACAGGTCTCTAATCGATTGAAACAATCGGGACTTTGGCGAGATTGAAAATCGAGGAATGGGACTTAATCAACAAGATGCGGGTTTCACCCCTAACTTGACGATTTCGTACCCTAGATGCGGTTGGTACTCATCGGGTCAAAATATAAATTTGACACTTTGACGAGGGTCCACTAGAGTTGAAATGGAAATTACCATTAAGTTGTGGATTTCACTCCTAGCTTAATGGTGTAATTTCGTGCAAACATAGTTTAAGGTAGAATGAGAGTCGTTTACCAAATTGTGGGTTTCACGCCTATTTTGGTAAAGTCGTCTCGTTTGTGTTACGAGTGTCTTCAAATAATCAAAAGTGTATTCATGTTAGCCTTAGGAAAGGCATGTAGGTTTAACAAACAAGAAGAATTGCTAGGAAGCATGTAAGGTAGAGAGCATAAATTTTAAACAAGAAATAAGAGTCAAACTTCCTAAAACTATAGACTAGGTCAAAGCATTCATACTTATTCATAATTCTCTATAGTTATGGCTCTGATACCAATCTGTCACACCCCAACTGATGGCAGAAACATCGGAATGAGACAAAAAATGAGATTGCAAGAGGCTTCATAACACTATGTGACAATATAGTTAAAATTCAGATTTCATAAATAGACTAATTGTCATATAAGAATCCAAAGGAAGATAACATTATTCAACAAAACATAACATCAAATGATAAACTAAATTTAGGTGTGTATCTAAGTCCACCTAATCTTTGTTCTTCACCGCATCATCATCAAACTATCAACCTGCAACATGTATTAAAATATATAAATAAAAAGTTGGCGAGCATACAAGTTTAATTACATAGCATAATATAGACTAAAAGTTTCTCATATCCAACATGAATCATACATAATATGCGAGTTACTAGTATGCCTAGACTGTGTAACAATATGTTCAAACCCAAGTTTCCAACAAGTTTAATTTTGCCTATTCCAAAGTTTCTCGGGAGGTTAACGTGTATAACTTAACAATACCCCAAATCTCATAGGCAATGCGTTAATCCTATAGCACTATAATTGTTAAGGTAGGCTAGCAAAGTTAATGAGCATATATCAACACAAATAGTTTACATAACATACGAGATTAACAAGCATCACACATAGTTTCATATTTCAACAATGGATAGAGTTTGTTTAAAATATTTTCAAGGTGAAGTGTAGTTTGTATAATACACATGTTGCACCCAAAAGTGATTAAAAGAAAAAGGGATCGAGTATGCTCACGGTTTTGCAAGCTTTCCTTCTTGAAATCCCGCGAGTGTTGTAGGTGGATGGATTAGTTTGGAGCACCTTGTCCTTCTACATGAAGAAAATATAGGTGTGTGAGTTTGGGGAAATCGGAAGACTATAGATTCGGAATTTAAATAACATGAACATAGACATATGAAAATAATCATCCATCACACATGATGCTTGGATGATGTACTTACTATCTTGATAATGTCCACTTGTTCATCATCAAGAGTTCGGTTCTTTTGAATGTTACATAAGTATTACATAGAGTATACCATATCATATATGTCAAGCATGAGGTAGAAGATTAAAATCTTCATTTAGGCACCTCTAAGTATCATAGAAATCATGCATGAGGTAGGAAGAACAAAGCTCCCATTTAGGTACCTCTATTGTTCACCACTACACTTGTTGTTATAAACAACAAGGAGGGTCATGAACTTACAAGTAATAATGAAATAACAACAACTAATCTATGGAAAAAACGTCAAGGAGTGAGTGGATTTCTATGAAAGATAGGCCAAGCTAGTCTAACAATAATACATACATCAAGCTTCAAGCTTGAACACTTCTTGTGGGTAAAACCCTAACTAAAACAGAATGTTTATGAGGTTTTAACCTCTGATTATAAGTGTCACAACCTTGTTTTTAAGCCCAAATAATCATAGACTTGATTATGAGCATAAGGACATAGGAATGTGTATGAGAAACCTCAAGTTTAAGTAGTTAGCAAGTGTTTAAATGAAAACAGAAACTTTGGAGCCTTATATGGTGATGTTCCAGCCTTGGTTTTCCATGGAAAACTTGTTGGAAACATACCTAAGGTTGTTACAAGTGTTTAGGAAGAAGAATCATTGAAAAAGATGAATAAATGGGGAAGTTATGCTCACTTTAGTGCCTTAATACGAATCTGATTATCTTCTGTCTTTTGCTACTGATTTCAGCTGATTTAGGAGTGATTTGAGAGTGAATTAGTGAGTTTGCAAAGTGGGAGAAGTGAGGGATTGAGTGGGGTTTTATCGGAGGTGATTAGAGTTGAGTTAAGTGGTCATTAAGTGCAAGAAACACACTTAACAAACACACATTTGCCCAATAGTTGAGCTGGTAGCATGATTCTGACGAATTGAGTGGCTCAAGGGGCGCGACCACAAATGGGGGTGGCTGTGGCGCGATGCGAGCATGGGATTTGGCGGAATGAAGTTTGAAACTTTTCACTTTAGGTCCCTTATGTTTAACTTGGTTAGGTTTAGTTGAGTTTTAGGGTATTTTTTGACATATAAACATATCTAAGGGTATGGAATGTAATTATTTCATAACACCAACATAAAACGAGTATAAACACGTACGTGTGTCGTAAATAAGTGTTGAAATTGTATAAGTTTAGCATATAGTTTACAAGTTTGCAACTTTGACATGTTTAGCACAAAGTATGAATAAAGTGTCATATGAATAATGTTTTTGAACGTATGAACATGTATCAGAAGTATATAACACAAATGTAACCAAAATATAGATTTCATTATGATTCAAGTCTTGGATTTTACAAAGATTACATCAAAACGATGATTATAAGAACACAAAGTTTCCAAGAATAGAATTACAAACAAGGGTTTCCAAATATAGAAAGTTCAAAATAGCAGGGTGTTACATTCAAATGAAGGCTTCAAAAACTTCAAGAGCAAGAAGCCAATGAAAGTGAAAGTGATGACTTGGATGAGAGACTAGAAGAAAACTCCGAAGAAGAAGACGAAAGAAGTGATGGATACTTCTCAAACAAAGTCTCTTCTGACAAGGAGTTATAATTTTTTTTTGTTTTCTTTTGTGTAATTTTTTTTTTCAAATAATAAGATACTATATTTCTCTCATTAGTTACAAAACGCCAAAAAATACCACAAAAGCCATTGAATACAAATGCCAAATAATAAAAACTATTTCCCTGTGTAGTTTTTTCTATGTTAGTGTATTTTATCATCTTGGACTACAAAACGCCATTGAATATTAAAACGTCAAACTTGGAAGATGGGGCGTCTTACAGCCTTAACAGAGAAAGCTGATCAAAACAGTAAATACAAACAGTAACTGAAAAGGACGGTAGCTTTATTACTGGCATTTATTATAATAAAATCCCGCCTAAACTACGCGCCAAAAACATCCTATAAAGAGAAACGTCTCAACACAATCCATTAATCACACCCAAAAAACAACGCCATGTTTACTAAAAACCACTCACTTTAAAACGCCAACAAAATAGTTAAAAAACCACAGATGGCAAACCTCGTTTCTTGAATATTCAATATTGTTTTGCATGAAGTTTCGCTGAATGGATTCTTACCTAGGGTGGGTATCACTATAAGTTTTTGCTTAATGAGATGGACAAATATTCAAGAAAAAGAGACTGATGACAGTGATATGTCATTTTGTCTACTTTGTTCTTGATGAATATATGCATGGTATGAAGGGATCGATACCAGTGTAAATGCTATTTTGGACTCCATGATCATAATAGCATCTACACAGGCTTTGATCTTCAACAACATGTCGCCAAACAACAATAGATCACACCAGAATACAAGATGCCACTAATCAGGTTCATCTAAAGGACGGGCGTTATGTAGGAAAATCGGCATCTAGCTAAGGTATTCAAAGGTTCAAGGCACAAAAACTTCAGGAAGAAGAGGCTGGTGACTGTGAATATTTGGATGAGAAATTGGATTAACATTTTTATTTTTTTTTTCATTTTTTTTGGGGATCATTTTATGTTGTTTGTTATCTAATTCTCCACTGATAAAATACATTATATCTTTAAAAAAATGTTTATAAAACGCTAAAAACTACAAACACCAAATGCCTAATAGTATGAAAACTGTACTGGCCAAGCATGTTGTTGCTATATAAAACGCCAAAAAATGCCAAAACTTAAAATGAAATTACTTTAACCAATTATTATTAAAAACTCCAAAATTAACTACACACCATTAAAACAATGTATAAAACAACGTGCCATCTTTATCTAAACGCGATTAAAAACAAAACGTGAAACCCTGAAAAGATGGGAAGTGTTATAGCCTTAACAGATGAAGCTGAACAAAACAGTAACTGAAACGACGGAAAACTTTGTTACTAACATTTATTATATTAAAAGCCACGCCATCGTAATTGAATTTATTTATCTTTTCAAAACGCCATAATTACCTGTCACATTATAGGCCTGCATCTTACATGACACCACAATTGATACACAAAATACACATCAAAAAAAAATTACTGATGTTTTTTTACCGCCAAAAACATATATCTACCTGGCGCCAAAAAAAAGCTCATTATATAAGTACAACAGCTAAACAAAGCTTGAAACTCAACATGTTCACTAAACACGCCACACATTGTCTAAACGCCATACAACTTAAAAAAATGGCTCAGGTTATTGCATGGAGGTTTGAGAGGTCAAAGAGACGTTTCGTCCTAAAGCTCTCTAACTGGAGAAGGGTGAAAGTCAAGACAATCAAGGCCATACTTAGTATGGATGAAGCCGTTCAAAGGGATATTCTAGCCCTTGCAATTCCAGTGGCCTACGAGTGTGAAAGGACTCGGACGGTAATAAGAAGATTAAAGAGAAAATTTCTAGCAGATGATGATGATGTTGATGATACTGATCTACCAAAAGTTACCAGTTGGAGTTTGGATGAACAATCAAGAACGGTGAACGTGAGCTATCAACACGGGGTGGATTATTCATTGACAATGGATGAAGTGCTGAACACAGATAGACTACATCTTCTTGAACAACTATGTGATTTAGCACCTTCGAACATGCAAGATCCAGCGTTGTGATGATATTTAAGTATATGGTGCAACAAAGACGAGAGTGATGAACAAAGCGTTGGTTACATCTCTGATGTAATACCATCCACAGAAGACTATTAGTTTTTGTTTGATTTCGTCTTAGTTGTACCCTTTTAAATTACTAATGAATTTAAAAACGCCATGAACGCCAAGAAATTTACCTTTATAACATATATGAACTGTTGAAATCTACAAAAACGCTTAATGAATTTGGGAACGCCATGGACGGAAAGAAGTTATAATTACTAGTATTTTAATGAATTTGGGGACGCCATAAATGCCAAAATATTTATTATGCACATGATCTAAAAAAACAATAAAATGTCAGGTAGTTATTGAATCTAACTAAACGCCAAAAAAAATTTTACACGCCAAAAAAATGAAGCGGTGTTGTGAGACGCATTGAAAAAAAGAATATAAAAGGCCAAAAAAGCCCCTCCGCCCTTCATTATATCACGTGTCATGTGTTGGGCCAGGATCCTTTCTCACACTTTAGGGCGTTTTCTTCTGATCCCGTACCTATATATATAAACAAAGATCCTTAAAATAACACAACATAAACATGACATGTTTAACCCAATTAATTGAATAAGTCAAAACAATTTGACGGGTTATAAGAGGGTGAACATCTAACTTGTTTTATGGGTGTATAATGTTTAATGGGTGAGTCACGCATTATATATATATATATATAGAGAGAGAGAGAGAGGAAGGTTAACGTACATTACGGCTTAACGTACATCACGTACGACAGGTAATTACGCACGTTCATTTTAAAATCACGCACGTTATAACTCAAAAATCCAAAATCACGCATGTTGAAACACAATAATCACGCATATTGAAGACATTAATCACACATGTTATAGAACAAATCACGCACGTTGTCCTACGTGAAGTACGTTAAGCCGTGATGTACGATATACTTTTTCTATATATATATATATATATTAATAAACAAATTGAATGAACAGTAAAGTAACCAATCACAGTCTTCTCCGTCTACACATCTTTCTGAGCGACTGAAAGGGGAACGGCTGCAGAATAGTTGTGGTCGCTTTAATTGTTAGCTCTTAAATTGCATAATTGATTTCATTTGATTTTGTTTTGGCTTCAATCTAATATCGGTACCTTTGTGCAACATTGATATAGTAAACAACCATTATTGTAAATCCAATCAGATTTGCGTGCGATCAACCTGTTCTTTTACGAAAGTAGTAAATTGTTCATCAACAAAGCTGATAGGCTGCTTGACTACTCTCAGTTGATGATTATTGGTACAACGCTTCATCATTCTACATCATAGTCGCACCATGATGGCGGTTATTTTAGACGATTATGGTTTTCAATTTGGTTTCGACAGATGATGATTTGTCGACATCCTTCATGCAATCACTTTCATCGATTGAGGTATATACATGTGATTTTGTGTGTATTATTAGCAGGGCAAGTTGTATTGAATAGGATTTTGGTTGACTTCGATTGAGTATTTTTCCCTTTTATGTGATTGTAGATTGCATATATTCACATGAAATTCACGTTTTCACTTCCGCTCTTCGCATTCGGGTTAGATTTCGTTTTCACTTTCCTGTTAAATTCAAACTCGGTTAGATATTTTTACTTTTATTTCTGATGTTCATCGATAAATGGTGTTGAATTGGAAAAACTAATTTTATTTGCTTAGTTTTCAAATTTCGATTTAAATAGACTATTTGTTTGGATATAGTTTAGACACGGTCATTTCTTTTATCATCCCCTGGTCTTCAGAAGTATAGTTGATTTGCAGCTTAGTAAAGACGTACATATTTCCTTTTTTTAGAAGATCAGAAGTTTATTAGGTTATTTTCCTGATATCACAGAGGTTTTCCTTCAAATCTCCCTTTATTTCTTGAAAAAATTATAATAATAATCTTATGTTTAAAATGAAACGATTTAAGATGTGTTTGGCTTGAAACTATCTCTGTTATATTGTCTACCAATAATATGAAATTAAGGATGTTTTGATAAGTGATTGGTCATTACAACTATGAAGTTTGTGTGTGATCATTACTTTATTAGAAATAAACGTTGCACCAAATGAACGACGTTTTTCACTTTCTGCCCATGTGGTCATATGGGTTTGTTGCAAATAATCATGACATAAAGTTGAAAGTAACTTAAGTTAAAATATCCCTTCGAATGGATTAATTAGGGTTGTGTTTTGTTTTAAATGAGTCAAATTAAAAATAGTTGTTTCCGTAAACAAGTTGAATGGGTCAAACTGCTTATGTTCATCCAAAGTCTATACTTAATGCATATGATCGCCTAGGTTGTTCATAGAATTTGTAATACGTAATTAAGTTATACATTAGCTATTTGTTAAAAAGATGGACATATAGTGTGTGTAGATCATTCCTTGGCATGGCCCGTGCTAACTGTAGCTTGCTGTTTGTTTTGGACTGTTGTCTCATTTCCCTTTAAAACACGTCATCCATCATCTCTTCTAACAATATTGTTTTCATGTGTAGTGTGAGGGCCATGTAGTTCTTTTACATATTTCCGGAAGTCTTTAAGGGTATATGCCTCCAACTTAAAGTCTTCACATTGTGTGTATGGGCTATGCAAACAAAAGCATCTAAGCCGATGCTTAAAAAAGTCGCACAAAAGCCGGTGCTTGGGAAGTACTAGCGAGAGCATAAAAATTCGGGATTACTGTAACATGAGTATGAGCACTTTTTCCTTTTTGGTTAAAGTTGTTGCAGTATACTACATATTCTACACAGTTTTTTGGTTCTCTACATGCACACGTCTCCCGCCGCAACGCGCGGGGGGCATCCTACTAGTCCTTTTTAAAACCAAGCAGCGTTACTAATTGGTTATTGAATTGATCATTTTTACAAGTATAATCTTATAGGGTTGGGTTCAATGGAAAACACTAAAAAGTGGGGAATTGAGAATAGTGCATTTACCATGTTAAATAAATCATAAAAATTCAATTTAACATGCTAAAATTTTGTTTTTTCAAAAAAAAAAAAAAAATCAAAGCTTTTTGCATATAAACACATGTAGAAGTCTTTTTAATAAATAAATTCAAAATCCTTAAAAACACATAAAAAGGTAAAATACAAAATAAATACAAAAATGATTTTTTTTATTGAAATTGACTCTACACACCTTTATATGAAAATTTCAAAAAGAATTTTGTAAAAAAAATAACTTTTGCATTTTCAATTGAATTTTATAATATATTTAACACGTTAAATTCATTTTTTTTCTCATTTACTTACTTTTTTAGTGTTCTCTGTTAAACCTAACCCATTCTTTTCACTATTTTAAACAGCTATTTAAGTACAAGGCAGTCAAGCATGTTAAAAGAAATAATATTCCAATGGGACAAAAGGTAATATTTGCAAAAAGCAGAAGAAAAATTATTTGTATTATTGTATACCTAGCATTCACATCCAATCCACTAAAAATATACATACATTCCACTAAAAAACAACTCCTATATCAATATATTTCCACTAAAAACAAATATTTTTTCTCTCTCCTTTTCAATATATATTACATTTTTCTCTTTCCTTCACTCACAACCACTTTCAATATATATTAAAAAATTATAGTATGTGAACAGTGTCCCCCCAAATATACAGATGAACAGTAATATTTTCTCTCTCCTCCACTCACAACCACTTTTTATACTTTTTACATTTTAAAACCCCCACACTCACAATATGATGCCTTGGATGTGAATGCTAATAAAAACAAAATCCAGCAACTTGACATATCTTGTTCTTCAACAGACCGTTTACAGCCACTGGTCTTCACAAGTCTTCGTCAACCCCCTTTATAAATGCTGTCTTCTTCCTACTCCTTGTACAACAAATCATCATCAAACCAATAATTATTTCATTCCAACCAGAAACACTTCACATGTTTCAATGGATTTTAATCTTCTCATCATCCTTCTCTCTGCTCTCTCACTTGTTTCCTCACAGTCACAATATGTGTCACCAGACCACTACTTCATTAACTGTGGATCAAACTCTGATACCGATTTCACCGGAAAAACCTTCATAGGAGATGAAAACCGCCCTAACTTTTCATTCTCCGGTGGCCGCAAAGCCGCAAATAACAACGCAGCATGGGAAATCTATCAAACAGCAAGAGTTTTCACTAAGAAATCATCATACGAACTCGAAGCGGATGGTAACAACACTTTTGTGATGGTAAACCTTCATTTTTCTCCCTTTGTTTATAATGGAATTGAATTATCTACTTCCAAATTCGATGTTTCGGTTTCTGGGTTCTCTTTGTTATCTGATTTTAATGTTGGAAACTCGACTGTGATCAAAGGGTTCATAATCCCAATTGGATTAGAACGAAAGTTCAGAATTCAATTCACACCCTCCAGTGGGTCATCCACTGCTTTTGTTAACGCAATTGAAGCATTCACAACACCATCTGAACTGTTCCAGCATGGTGTCCTTTCATCTCATATATCATCAGGAGGAAAGATTGGTGATATGGATATCATATCATCATCATCTTATGCTTTCAACCCGGTCTATAGAATTAACGTTGGTGGTGACAATATAGACGTAGATCGCGACATTTTAAGAAGAAACTGGACACCAGATGATCCGTTCATTGCCGAACCCCACGAAGCGGAAAAAAAAACATTCGCAGGCACGCCTAACTATCAGGAGCCTTTTGCTGCCAGATATGATGCTCCTGATGATGTATACAAAACAGCCAAATGGTTGAACCCGAATTCGTCGGTGCATAATGTCACATGGAATTTTGAGGTTAAGAAGAATGCTATGTACTTTGTTAGAGCCCATTTCTGTGACATTGTAAGCCCAGCCCTCTATAGTTCTGATGATGCATTCAATTTCTTCATTTACAACAATTATAAGGAGGTGATTAAACCGGGTGATAAGGTAAGGGCGCTGCAAGTTCCATTTTATTATGATTTTGTGGTGGATTCGGTTGAGTCAGGGTTTGTGAATGTCAGTATTGGAGCAATTCCTGGTAACAGTCAACCTGTGTTATTGAACGGGCTCGAGATCATGGAGTTGTTGAAGAATTCAGGTGTGGTTGATACTTGGAACGATGGGAAGAGTAGCAAGAAATTGTACATTGTGGCTGGATGTGCAGTTGGAGGTGTGGTGTTTGTATTGTTAATAGGTTTCTTAATCGGGTTTAAATGCCGGAAAAAGAAGGCGGTGGGAGGGACGAAAACGGATTCCAACGTGGTACCATCGTATGGTCTGAGTTCATACACGAGTATGAATGTCGATTTCTCCATCAACAACCCGTCACCAATTCCTAATTTGAATCTCAACCTTCGGTTCCATTTTACGGATATATTGCAAGCAACGAATAATTTCGATGAGAAATTGGTGATTGGAAAAGGTGGATTCGGGAAGGTCTATAGGGGAACTCTTCCTGATGGAAAGACAGTTGCAGTGAAACGAGGCGAGAAAGGACACGGGCAGGGTCGGCCAGAGTTCGTGACAGAAATTATGGTCTTGTCGAAAATACGACACCAACATCTAGTTACTCTAATCGGGTATTGTGATGAGAGATCTGAGATGATACTCGTGTACGAGTATATGGAAAAGGGTACTCTTCAAGACCATTTATATGACACGAATAAAGATGACGAGAAGCTCTCGTGGAGGCAGAGACTCGAGATCTGCATTAGCGCAGCTCGAGGATTACATTATCTTCACACAGGGTCGGATGCAGGGATAATTCATCGTGATGTTAAGTCAACAAACATCTTGCTTAACGAAAACTATGTAGCAAAAGTGGCTGATTTTGGTATATCGCGGTTGGATAACTTGGAGGAAAGTGAGATGGCTATCAAAGGGAGTTTTGGGTATTTGGACCCCGAATACATAAGTTGCATGAAGCTGACTCAAAAATCAGATGTTTACTCTTTTGGAGTCGTTTTACTTGAAGTGTTGTGCGCAAGGCCGGCACTTGATAACATGCTTCCTCCAAACGAAGCAAATTTGGCGGATTGGGCAATCAAACAAATCAAGGATGGGATGGTGGAGAACATAGTTGACCCGTATCTGAAAGGCGAGATAAACCCAAATTCGTTAAGGAAATATTTGGAAACAGTTGAGAGATGTTTGAAGAATACGGGAGAGGAGAGGCCTAATATGATTGATGTGTTATGGGACTTGGAATACGCGTTGAAGCTTCAACAGATGGTGGTGGATAGAGAGCCGTATGATGATAGCACCATGAACACATCGTTGCAGTTGTCGATGTCGATGATTGATCGCTTGCCTTCTAAATGTAAAGATGATGATTCTCAAGTGAACGATTCAGGTTACCCGAGTGAAAGCCAAGTGTTTTCCCAGTTGAAGATTGAGGACGCTCGATAGTAAATATAGTTGTTAATACTTTTTAATTTGCACTTGTTATTTCTGTAATAAGCATTTATTTATCCTAATTAGTGCATCATGTCATAGGTTTTAATCTTGTACACCATCTAATCCGCAGGGTTTAGATCCAAGTAGTCCACTTGTATTCTTCTGAAACTTATTTAAGAAGTTCCTTTGAAGTTTTTTTACCATTATTTCAACCCGAGCCTATTGAAATACCTTATAAATTATAAGAGCATTTACATCCATCCCACCATATTTTCACCCTAAATTACATTAAAATTTCATGTTATATTAGAGATTATCATTTTGCACTAATTATTTTTTGACAAACTTAAGAAATGAACCTTTATGCATACATAAAATACCTTGAGGTTTAAAAAACACGCAGACCAACCTTTCACTTCTGAGAAGGTATTGATACCTTTGTGAGTTAGGTACGTATGCTAGTAGGTCCCACTGAACCTGTCGCTATCAGAGTTAGTTACTCGATGGAGGCTACACAGCCGGAGCATGCGCAATTCTGAAGGACCAATATATTTTTTTTAATGGCCAACAAAATTTAATTTAAACACAAAATTACCTAGCAAGATGCTAGGCAAACAGAAGTACATCCACCAGTTGTTTACAACACATTACAGAAGTGCAAAACATGCCTAACCAATACACCAAGATCAAAGTAAAGGAAAAACATTGAAACCTCGCCATTGCTCCCACGTTAATGATGCTTCTTTAGATCGATACTCGACCCAAAGAAAACCCAAAGCCTTAATCTCTTCCATCACATTCTGCACATCAGGGGATTTCCCTTTGAAAACTATATCATTCCTTTCTTTCCAAAGGCTCCAAAGTGTTACCAGTATAACTGCGTGCAGTGCCTTCTTTTTCTTCCTTGATCCATGAATGTGGGTGTGTAGGTCGAGTAGATCTCTCAGAGAAAATGCAAATATTGGCAGTAACTTGCACCATGTAGCCAGGATTCGCCAAATTGTTTACGTGAACGCACACAACACAACAAATGCTCACATGTTTCAGGGAGTTCACCACAAAAAAAAAGCAGGAGTCTGAATTCATTGGAATGTTTCTTCGCACCAGTTGATCCTTCGTGGCTAGCCTATTTTTTGACGCCCTCCATGCTCTAATAGAAACTTTTTAGGTACCCAATTGTTCCATTCGAACTTGTAAAGCGGTATCGAGTAGCTTTGTGAAGCCAGGAGTAGTTTTATACTTTTAACAGAAAACCCATCCGAGCCGTGTATGTCCCAGACCCATCTGTCTGGCCCAGTTGACAATGTAACCTACTGAATATCGGACTGAAGTAGGCCCAACTCAGCAGACTCCACCTGGCCAGAGGTGGTCTTCTCCAAGCTCAGTTGCCTGTGATACCAAGGTCTGATTGGCACAATGTTTCTGCAACAGTGCACCCTTTTTCTGACTCGAGCCCAAACAGACGTGGATATACTGAAGCGAGAGATTCTGACCCGTTCCAAACATCTAGCCAGAACAGTATGTCACTGCCACACCCCACCTCGCCCCATATGGTTTTTGATAGATCCAAGCCCCTCTAACTAACTCACTCGATACATTCTTTATTTATTTCCAAGGACTCGGTATAGATATTTTTGCCGGGATGAAGCTCCAAGCTCTTGCATTATGGTGTATAGGCCACACTACTTTCCTCCATAAACCTTGGCATTCGACCTTGAATCTCCACCACTTAGCGAGCATGGCCAAATTTGCGTCTCTAAGTGAACCGAACCCCAACCCTCCATATTCTATTGGTGCTATCACGTTTTCCCAAGCTATCCAACTAGTCTTTGACATATCCTCATACCCACCCCAAAAGAAATACCTTCTAAGCTTCTCCAAGGTAGCTATTACTTGAGTCGGGGCCTTGTAACGTGAAAAGAAATAGGTGGGTAATGAATTCAAGACCGATTTTAACAATTCCAAATGGTCAATCGCGATCGGAATAGATCTACCACCGGTTTCACGAGGTTCATGTTGGCCCCAACAAAGAGCCCAAGATGTTTAAAAGGAAATTCACCAACTCTACAATGAAGTAAATTCGCCATACCTTGTAGCTCACTTCCGCCCACGCTAACCCCAAAAACATTGCATTTCCCAAGATTTATCTTCAAACCCGATATCAGATAAAAGCACCGAAGAAGTCTACACAAAGGGCATGTTTGGCTAAGCTTTTTGAAACAACTTATTGACTTATTGGCTTTTTGAAAAGTCATAAGCTCCAAAATGATGTTTGGCAATGAGGGTGTATGTGAGGGGAAAAAACCAATAAGTCAATAAGTCACTCCACACTGACTTTTCCAAAAAGCCAATAAGTCAATAAGTTGTTTCAAAAAGCTTAGCCAAACATGCCCAAAGTTTGGGTGTTTGCTTGCGACCACTCGCCCAAAAAAACGACATCATCGGCGTATAGGGGGTGTGAGAGTACCGGCCCCCCTTCGGTGCATTTGATTCCATGAAAGAGCCCTAGTGTACCTGCTTTCCTCATAAATCCGGATAATGCCTCCATGGCTATCAAGAAAAGAAACGGCGATAGAGGGCCGCCTTGTCTAAGTCCCCTTCGGCACTTGAAGAAACACTAACTAAATGGTCGGAACCGAGATAGTTAGGGGGTTTGAATCCGCATAAAAGGTTAGCTCCCTCTCGGTTGATTCAGTTGCAATGGAATTCCTTCTCCGGTGATTCTGCAAAAAAGAACACCGTTAGCCTCGTCAAGGGGAGAAGAGGGTTCTCTCCTTGACCCGACTCCGGCGTGAGAATAAGTATTGGTATCGGAGAAGATAAGTATTTGAGGAGTGAGAGTGATCTGAGTTTATACCTGAACAGTTCTCTTATTTATAACCGGGAGTTTGGGAGGGAAAACCTGTTATTGAAAAGATGACGGAAGATGCTAACGCCGTAGCGGTTATCTTCTCTTCTGTTAAGTTCTTTGATCCTTTGTTAAGTTATCCCGATCCGATGTGAATGCACACGGATCGTGGTTTGATCTATGGCTGGGGAATTGCCACGTGGAAAGTGACTAAGTGGAGATCATTCTTCAATTGCATGCTTTCGTTGTGATTTCAGGGATGATTATGGTAATGACACGTGTCCAGACGGTTATAACTGTCTTGGTGGTGCACGATCATATTCTTTCTAGAAGATTACTGCTGTAATCTAGTGTGACACCTTACTGTGTGGACACAGACGAATAAATCCCAAGTCTGGGTAAAATGATATCCAAGTCTGGATATTTGGGCGGAAGTATTGAACAAAGGATTTTGATCCTTTGTTAAATGGGGGAAGGCGCAAGGATTCATGTTCTCCTTTGGGCGCGCGGTTACAGATTGCTGATTACTTTCTTCCTTTTGAGCCTTCTTTGTAAGACCAGTGCGCGGCCGCGCAAGGTCATGAGGGCTAGCTGACCCAGTTGTGGTATGGTCCCAAGTGCTTGTCACAAGGTTTTTGGGACCTTACCCCTTCAAGTCCCCCCAGTCTAGTGTTGTACTTATGCAAGTAAGTGGAGCACTGGACTTATGAGAGGAAAATGGTTTTTGGGCGCGAAAAATAAGAAAACTTCTTTGGGAAGATTTGAATTTGTAAAGATTTTTTTTTTTATGGAAAATCTTTGACTTGAAGCTAGCACAGTAAATTGATTTTGACAACCTGTCATTGTCAGTTGTTTTTTACTGTTCGTGTCTTACACGCGCGCGTGTAAACGCGTGTATGTTCTGACATCTGCTTTTTCTGTTGCTTGGGGAAACGTGATACCCGGAACAGTGCTGTGACGGTTACCGATGCTATTTATTGCGATGGGTATATAATCGTTTGGATAACCCCTTCTGTGTAATCATTGCTTTGTTTGACAACTTTTCCCTATTCCTTGTTCTTGAGAAATCTTTCCATCCTTCTCTCGCTTATGTCAACCGGAGAACGTCAAGAGGAACTTGTTGAAGATATGTCGACTGAACTTCCACCATTGAAATGGCCCAGGGCGTCTTTTGAAGGTTTGATTCAGAATCTTAAGTTTCCGGAGAACTGGGGTGCTTTGTATCCCGAAGATGGGCAAACAGCGGCAAATGCTCCGGCCGGGTATATTACCCTTTTTTGGGATTTTTTCTGTGACGGTAACTTTCGCTTGCCTGTTACCAAATTTTTTCTTGATATCCTTGGATTCTATAATCTGCACATCTCCCAGCTTCACCCTATTGGTATGGTTAGGGTTCGACATTTTGAATTTGTATGTCGGACGATGCATGTGGAGCCAACCGTTCCCCGATTTAGGGTTTTTTATCAGATGCACTGTACCCAAGGGTTTTACTCATTCGTTCAGAGGGCTTCTGCAAAGAAGATTCTTCATCAGCCCCCAAAATCATTTCATGATTGGAAACAGAAATTTTTCTTCATCAAGGCTGGAGTGATTCCGATGAAGATGACGCTAAGAGGGAAGGACGATATTCCGATTGAATCGATTCAGACTCCTGTTGATGAGAACTGGTACCAAGATCTGAAGGATGTTCCCAACATTGCTTTGCCGGAGAAAGCCCTAGTCGGAGCCGGCATGAGTTTAAACTGGAAGATGGAACGTGATGATAAACCCGTGTATACTGAGGATGGTCATAGTAAGTTTGGGGCTTTTTCACTGTGTTGTTTTTTTTTTTTTTTTTTTTTTTTTTTTTGACCTGCTTTCTCTTCAATGTAGTTGTTTCTCTATATGTTGTTGCCTTTAAGAGGGAAGGCGGAAGAATGGGAACTATCAAGAAGAAACCTGAAGAGGAGCTCTGGTATCATCGTATTGTGAAGAATTTTGTGCTTCCGCGGGATGCGGACCTATCTGTTCAACCGGCAGCAGGTGCTGGTGAGTTTATCCGTTTTTCCTTTCTTTATTGCTTTGAGTAATTTCTCTGTCTTGCGCTTTTTTGCAGGTGAGTTGTTGATTTTGGGTGTAGGCCCTGAAAAGAAAAAACGCGCAACTACGTCCACTTCCGCGCCGAAGAAAAGTGAGACTGTTAAGACTCAACCTTTGAAGGCGAAAAATGCTGGAGAGAAGAAAGGTACGCGCCGTTCTTCTGTCTCCGGGTGTGATTATGTGGTGGTTTCTGACTCTTTGGAGGGTCTTACTCCTGTAGTGACCATGCGGGAACCGAAGCCAGAACCGAAGGATTCTGCTGATATTCCTCCTTCTTACCCGAATGAGCCTATCGATCTGGATTCCGGTCCCGAACGTTTGGTTCATAGGAAGGCTGGTAAGAGAAAGCCAGCTGATGCTGATGCGGAGGGTCAACCTCCCAAGAAAGTGCAGAGGAAGAAAATTACCAGAAAGGGAAACCTGGATGCTTTTGTTTCAGAATCTATTCCCGGTAAGTATTGCTTTTCTTTGTTTTCTTTGAATGGGTAGGATTTTTATAGATTTTTGTTTGTCCAGAAATTTCTCCTGTTCCTGTAGACGTACCAACTGTGGTTGATAAAGAACTTCCCCCTTCCCCGCCGCGTGCTACCGTTACAAACCCGCTAGAGTCTTTAGAGATAGCTGGGGAAGGTGTTGAGAAGACTATTGAGGCTGAGGAGCCTGTTGGTACTAATATAGAGACTGAACAGGTTGTTGAGCCGGGTGTGGTAAATGATGATAATCAACCGACACCGGAAAAGGAAACTGCTGAGAAAATTCAATCTTCTCCCCCCAGACCCTCTGAAACTATACCTGAGCATACTGAGAAGGCCGCCACTGAGGAGGCAAGTTCATCTGCTGGTGTTGGGAAGCAATCCCCGATTCGTCCAGAAGAAACCTTAGGAGAATATTATTACCGGATGTATGCGGAGAAAGATGCTGCCGATCCTTATGTTCCTGTTTGGAATGTAAAGAAAGGAGATACTTTCTCGGATTGGCGTGTATGCCAAGATTGGTTGCAGGGGATACTTCCGCCTGGCGAGATTAAATTTCAGGAAAATCAGCCTTATGAACAGACCTATCAGTCTTATCTTGCAGAAACTGCTTCGCATGTTTCCACTACTCACCGTATAGTGCGTGAGTGGTATAGCATGCATAAAGAGCGAACATCTTTTGTAGCATCACAAAGGAAGTTTGCTAAAGATGAAAAACATGTGGCTCAGCTGAAGGCTAAATTAGAAGCTGAACAAGCTAAATTTGAAGCTGAGCGCAAGACTGAGGAATGGTCAGTGTCTGGTTGGAAAAGAAAGGCTGAAGCTGAAGCTGCGCTTTTATCTGAGGAGCGCAAAAATTGGAGGAGAATTTGTGAGAAAGACAATGCCGAGAAGGCAAACCTTCGTAACATCATAAATAACCTCAAGGCTGAGGTTGAAAATCTGAAGAATCAAGATGCGGAGATAGAAAGATTGAAGAAAGAAAAGGCTGACATGGAAGCTATGTTGAAGGAGGCGCGCTCTCATAGGGAACGAAGTGAGCAACGGGAGGTACAGGCTTTAGCCACTCTTGCCGTTAGAGATAAAGAATTAGAGGAACTTACCGCTTTGGTTTATGACAAGGAACAATTGAAGAAAGATCTGGAGCTAGCGCGTTCTGAGAATACTGAACCCTCCCGCCGCTTGACTGGAGTTGAAGAGAAACTGGAGAATTCAGAAATGGCGCGGGTTTCAGCGGAAAGCGAGCTCGAACCTTTGAAGAATGATATGGCCTGGTTGAAAGATCGCGGGATTGCTTGTGTAAGTTCCTTTCTTCTTTTTCGTTCATGTATGCGCTTTTCTTGTTTTGATGCTTATCTTGATTTCGTAGGTTGCTGAATCTGTATTAAATTCTGAAGAACTGGATAAAACTGTTGCAAATTTGATGGTCGCTGCGCGACGAGATGGTTACGCGCAAGGTTATGCGGAATGTTCCCATCATGTGAATAGCGCTTTGAAAATTAACTGGGATGATAGCAAGTCTGCTACCTTTGGCATTAATACTGCCGGCGCACTGGCTGCTGTGAAGACAGAGTTTAATAACTTACAACTTCCAGTGATGGAGTTGATAAATGTGGCGTTGCAATCGGACGATCACGTTGCGCAACTTAAAGAAATCTTTCCGGATGAGGGAGAAGATTTAGATTAGGATGAAATTGTATTGAACAATTTTCTCTCTTTCTCTTTTTTTTTATGTAGGATGTAGATCCTTGTTTTGTTGGTGCGCTGCTGCGCAAGGAATTTAAACACTGCTGTGTCTAAACTCTTTAGGGCGTATTTGTACGCTTAAAAATAGCAGGTTTCTATTTGTTTTGTTGAATGACTTTACAATATCCTGCATGAGTACAATTACTTTTTTTTTTAGTAAGGCGAATAAAGTTGGTGTGAAGCTCATGTGTGAGTTTATGGTCGTTTGTGACTTGATCACTGACCGCGCATGGAGCTTTGTTATGCCATAATGTTTTTGCACTTACTAAAAAGGGATTGCATGCATTTTGTAAACACAAAAATAATAGAAACTTTGTAATTTTATTCATGGATAATGCTTAGAGGCGTTACAAAGTTTTTCGGATAATTAAATGGAACTTAACTTACTTCCTGATAGTTCCGCCGCTTTTGATAAGTCATGTCACTACAAGAAAAGTGACCGTTAGAGACTAAATTATTAGGGACTATTTCATCAGTCTCTAATACATAATATCTAGGACTGATTTATCAGTTACTAATAATATTGGGGACTGATTTCTATGCTACATGTATTAGTGACTAATAATCAGTCGTTAATAAATTGACACTTTATTTAAGACTAAATTTCAGTCGCAAATATTTCTATGCAATAGAAGGTTTTGGAGGGAAGCTTATTGGCGATTGATATTCAGTCCTAAATACGTAACTAAAAATGGTAAAAATGTACGAAGACTGATTTTCAGTCTCTAACGTGGAATAAAACCTAGGTATAAATATCCATCTTTCACTCAAAACCCTCATTTTGATTCACTTATTTCAGCCGACACCTCTCAATACCTTTTTTTCATCTCATTTCTAAACTAACCCTAACATACACTCCCTGCTCTCTCGATGCTCTTGACCTGACAACCGGGGTAAGCCCAGCTGACCACCGGCTTCCTCTTTGTATCTCCGACACCGGCAACGATATAACACTTTCGGTTCACAGGTATAATTAGTTGATTTGATGTTGTATCCCTTTTGATTTCGTTTTCGTTTGCTGTGCTTAAAAATCGAAATAGAAAGAGACGGAGATAACCGTTCCGCATGGTTTCCGGGGCCCTTGTGTTCTATCAACGTCATTTCTCCGGTGCCGATGTCGCAAGGATGATGTCGATGAAATATGATGCTGTTGAAGCTCGGTTCGTTCAGCTTCGGTACGGGTTCGAGCGAAGAAGTTACAGATTTCGGGTTTGGCTCTAGATGGGTTCGAGTCGGGTCAGTGAAGGTGGTTCATTCCAGATTCGTGTTCGGGTCTCGGTTTGGTGATAGTTTCAGATTTGGTGTAGATCCGGGTTAGATTGGTTAGTTTCAGCAGATGTTAATATTATCCGATTCGGGTTTTCGGGTCAAGCATGGTCAACAGAAGTCGACGCTGGTCAACTAGTAGTGATGTTGCTGCCTCAGGGGTAAGATTTATTTCATTAAAAACTAGTAAAAAACGCGCGCGGGTACATCTCATATGTCGTGACCATTTTGGTGCAGTTTTCAAAAGTTGAGGATTCAATGGATGGTTTGAATGACAATGAAGTGCAGGCATGAAGCACAGACTGTATTCCAAATTAGGTATGAAGTCCATGGTTAGAATACTATAAAACACAGATCTACGTATTTAATTCAAAAGCAAGTATTTCTTATTTGTTAGTTGCAGCAATGTAATATCATGAGGTAATGATTGCTAATAGGTGAATATGGCAAGTGCTGGTCTTTTTTTTTGACAGCCCAAAATGAAAGATATAGTTTATAGGGATGAGAATAATTGTCAAGTGATACCATTTGCTAAAGCATATACCTTGTATTCTTTTATATGAGTAAAACTTCTAATAATAAATCACAGATTTAACATTATTAGGATTTCATAAAGCATAAACCTTGCCATTTGCTAAGTGATACCATTTGCTAAAGCATAAACCTTGCCAGTGACTCGCTGCGGACTAGTTGATTCGGTTAGTCGTTCCCCGAAAACGGATGTGTATCCATTGAATTATGATGTATATTCTTTGAATTTGACCATTGAATTATGATGTATATTCTTTGAATTTGATCATGTGCTGATGAAGGACTTATATTTGCATATTGTTTACATCTTTACATAACTTGTGATTCTGTGTTTGTGATCTTCCAAGTTGTATAATTCCAAACATATATTCTTAATCGAATATGTTTATATGGTTATAATTTATTTGAACACTGAAATACAAAGATTAAGTAGATTGTTATAAACTTATAGCTACTTTTACTTTCTATTTTCAATAATAATGATTAAGTAGATTGTTATAAACTTCTCTTGTTCAAAACAAGATCATTCAGGCCAAATCCAAGGTACCCATTTCATATTCTTTCTTGACATATAATCATTCTTAATAGTCACTATTATAACGATATGAACGCGTTATGTGTTAGGAACTTGTATATGGAATTGCTGTATAGGAAGTTTACTAATCTTTACTTTCATCAAAGTTTGGTTTAGTCTATGATGCACTAATAAAGGCTGATTTTTGGCTTTGAAGTTCTCTTATTCAGAAGGTTAATCTTACTTTAAATATTGTGTAATTATAACAAACTTGTTATATTTTGCAGAAGCAGAAATGGATGCTAGAGTTTTATGTGATGAAAGCTTGTTCAAAGCATAAGTTGAAGGCATTGTTCCTAGCTGATATGTAGAAATTTAAGATACTATGTAAAAAACATCGATTAGAAGAAGTTTCATGAACTTGTACAAATATTTGGGCTGGTTTGATTTTTTTATGCTATTTGCTTTTGGAATCCTTTTGACGTAGTTATTCAATGAACATAATAGATACTGATTTTTGTATACTGAGACTATTTAAACATATTAATGAATGAAAATAAATGTTATTCCAGACTGATTTTCATACTCATTCTTTGAAACATTTATTAGGGACTAAATGGTTATGGAATCGCGAACCTAATGAAATGTATCAGAAACTAAATATACATAGTTTAAAGAACTGATTTTCAGTCCCTTAAGAAATGTGTTGGGGACTGAAGTTTCATAGAATCAAAGATTGATTTTTAGTTACATAAAAATATATCGGGGACTGAAACCATGTGGTACCGCCAAACTAATTTAGAACTGAATTTATATATATCGGAGACTGACCGTTAGTCTTTGTTGATGTCATACAACCGGGACTGATTTTTAGTTACTAATACCACTATCTAGTACTAGGTATCCGAGACTGGCTGGGGACTGGCAAATCAGTCTCTGATAACCATTCGGGGCTGATTTTGATGCGTTAGATACTGATTTTTCAGTCTCTAATACTCATTTTTTTTGTAGTGTGTCTTTTCCGCGGAAAACGTACAGAGTTCTTCAAGTTTTAGCCCGTTTGCTTGAGCTTTCTTCTCCCCGGGTAATCTGCTTAATCTCCTTGCGCATGTTCTGGAGCAAATGCGTAAGTTCTCCATTTTTGAGAGCCTTCTCTATTTCCGTGCGCAGGGATATGCAGTTATTCGTGGTGTGCCCATTATCCTTATGATATTCGCAGTACTGCGTCGGGTCTTGACCACGTTTACTCTTCATCGGAATCGGAGGTTTGAATTGGTGATCCTCAGTACTTAGCACCTCCGCTGGGGTTTTCGTTAGGGGAGTCCACTGTCTCTCCCTATTTTCGTGTTTGTTTTCTCTTTGTGCAGAGAACTTGTTAGTTGTTGTGCGGGCGTCTTCCGAAGATCGACTTCCTGATGCTTCGCGCCATGACTTTTTGTACTTGCCATTTGCGCTTAAGTCTGCCGGCCTGTTGTGTGGTGGTGGTGGCCTGTTTGTAGTAAGGTTTTTCTCGGTCTGCGCATAAACCTTGGCCGCCGTCATTATCTTTTCCCAACTCGTGGGGAGGCCCTCTGTTCCTGATAACACTTTGACCATGTCGTCACACCTAACCGCGTACTTAAACTGAGCACGGATTAGTTGTTCGCTAACACCTCCAATTTCTAACACTCCTTTATTGTATCTGGTAATAAAATCTTCCAGATTCTCATCATCGCGGCGCCAGATGTTCATGACGTCGGATGTATCACGTTTTGACCGCCTTTGTTGGCTGAAGTGTGTTAAAAACTTTCTTCGTAGATCCTTCCACGACTCGATCTGTCCTGTTGGTAGGTTATCAAACCAAATTCGCGCTGGGCCGGTTAATGTTTGTACAAACAAATGACACCACATCGGAAGGGTCCAACCGCCAACCAACCCTGCGCTGGTGAATACTCTTAGATGATCATCGGGGTCAGTTAACCCATTGAATTTCCCAACGTTAGATGGTAATTTAGCCCTTTCCAATGGAGCTAAAGCTATCTCCAGTATGAACTTCGAGTTTTCTGCCGCTTCATCAGGGCGATAAACTAAGTCATAGTTATGCTCTGCTTCGGGATTATAGATCGCCCGAGGTGGTAATTTATCGCCCTGATGAAGCGGCAGAAAACTCGAAGTTCATACTGGAGATAGCTTTAGCTCCATTGGAAAGGGCTAAATTACCATCTAACGTTGGGAAATTCAATGGGTTAACTGACCCCGATGATCATCTAAGAGTATTCACCAGCGCAGGGTTGGTTGGCGGTTGGACCCTTCCGCTGTGGTGTCATTTGTTTGTACAAACATTAACCGGCCCAGCGCGAATTTGGTTTGATAACCTACCAACAGGACAGATCGAGTCGTGGAAGGATCTACGAAGAAAGTTTTTAACACACTTCAGCCAACAAAGGCGGTCAAAACGTGATACATCCGACGTCATGAACATCTGGCGCCGCGATGATGAGAATCTGGAAGATTTTATTACCAGATACAATAAAGAAGTGTTAGAAATTGGAGGTGTTAGCGAACAACTAATCCGTGCTCAGTTTAAGTACGCGGTTAGGTGTGACGACATGGTCAAAGTGTTATCAGGAACAGAGGGCCTCCCCACGAGTTGGGAAAAGATAATGGCGGCGGCCAAGGTTTATGCGCAGACCGAGAAAAACCTTACTACAAACAGGCCACCACCACCACACAACAGGCCGACAGACTTAAGCGCAAATGGCAAGTACAAAAAGTCATGGCGCGAAGCATCAGGAAGTCGATCTTCGGAAGACGCCCGCACAACAACTAACAAGTTCTCTGCACAAAGAGAAAACAAACATGAAAATAGGGAGAGACAGTGGACTCCCCTAACGAAAACCCCAGCGGAGGTGCTAAGTACTGAGGATCACCAATTCAAACCTCCGATTCCGATGAAGAGTAAACGTGGTCAAGACCCGACGCAGTACTGCGAATATCATAAGGATAATGGGCACACCACGAATAACTGCATATCCCTGCGCACGGAAATAGAGAAGGCTCTCAAAAATGGAGAACTTACGCATTTGCTCCAGAACATGCGCAAGGAGATTAAGCAGATTACCCGGGGAGAAGAAAGCTCAAGCAAACGGGCTAAAACTTGAAGAACTCTGTACGTTTTCCGCGGAAAAGACATGACTTATCAAAAGCGGTGGAACTATCAGGAAGTAAGTTAAGTTCCATTTAATTATCCGAAAAACTTTGTAACGCCTCTGAGCATTCTCCATGAATAAAATTACAAAGTTTCTATTATTTTTGTGTTTACAAAATACATGCAATCCCTTTTTAGTAAGTGCAAAAACATTATGGCATAACAAAGCTCCATGCGCGGTCAGTGATCAAGTCACAAACGACCATAAACTCACACATGAGCTTCACACCAACTTTATTCGCCTTACTCAAAAAAAAAAAGTAATTGTACTCATGCAGGATATTGTAAAGTCATTCAACAAAACAAATAGAAACCTGCTATTTTTAAGCGTACAAATACGCCCTAAAGAGTTTAGACACAGCAGTGTTTAAATTCCTTGCGCAGCAGCGCACCAACAAAACAAGGATCTACATCCTACATAAAAAAAAAGAGAAAGAGAGAAAATTGTTCAATACAATTTCATCCTAATCTAAATCTTCTCCCTCATCCGGAAAGATTTCTTTAAGTTGCGCAACGTGATCGTCCGATTGCAACGCCACATTTATCAACTCCATCACTGGAAGTTGTAAGTTATTAAACTCTGTCTTCACAGCAACCAGTGCGCCGGCAGTATTAACGCCAAAGGTAGCAGACTTGCTATCATCCCAGTTAATTTTCAAAGCGCTATTCACATGATGGGAACATTCCGCATAACCTTGCGCGTAACCATCTCGTCGCGCAGCGACCATCAAATTTGCAACAGTTTTATCCAGTTCTTCAGAATTTAATACAGATTCAGCAACCTACGAAATCAAGATAAGCATCAAAACAAGAAAAGCGCATACATGAACGAAAAAGAAGAAAGGAACTTACACAAGCAATCCCGCGATCTTTCAACCAGGCCATATCATTCTTCAAAGGTTCGAGCTCGCTTTCCGCTGAAACCCGCGCCATTTCTGAATTCTCCAGTTTCTCTTCAACTTCAGTCAAGCGGCGGGAGGTTTCAGTATTCTCAGAACGCGCTAGCTCCAGATCTTTCTTCAATTGTTCCTGGTCATAAACCAAAGCGGTAAGTTCCTCTAATTCTTTATCTCTAACGGCAAGAGTGGCTAAAGCCTGTACCTCCCGTTGCTCACTTCGTTCCCTATGAGAGCGCGCCTCCTTCAACATAGCTTCCATGTCAGCCTTTTCTTTCTTCAATCTTTCTATCTCCGCATCTTGATTCTTCAGATTTTCAACCTCAGCCTTGAGGTTATTTATGATGTTACGAAGGTTTGCCTTCTCGGCATTGTCTTTCTCACAAATTCTCCTCCAATTTTTGCGCTCTTCAGATAAAAGCGTAGCTTCAGCTTCAGCCTTTCTTTTCCAACCAGGCACTGACCATTCCTCAGTCTTGCGCTCAGCTTCAAATTTAGCTTGTTCAGCTTCTAATTTAGCCTTCAGCTGAGCCACATGTTTTTCATCTTTAGCAAACTTCCTTTGTGATGCTACAAAAGATGTTCGCTCTTTATGCATGCTATACCACTCACGCACTATACGGTGAGTAGTGGAAACATGCGAAGCAGTTTCTGCAAGATAAGACTGATAGGTCTGTTCATAAGGCTGATTTTCCTGAAATTTAATCTCGCCAGGCGGAAGTATCCCCTGCAACCAATCTTGGCATACACGCCAATCCGAGAAAGTATCTCCTTTCTTTACATTCCAAACAGGAACATGAGGATCGGCAGCATCTTTCTCCGCATACATCCGGTAATAATATTCTCCCAAGGTTTCTTCTGGACGAATCGGGGATTGCTTCCCAACACCAGCAGATGAACTTGCCTCCTCAGTGGCGGCCTTCTCAGTATGCTCAGGTATAGTTTCAGAGGGTCTGGGGGGAGAAGATTGAATTTTCTCAGCAGTTTCCTTTTCCGGTTTCGGTTGATTATCATCATTTACCACACCCGGCTCAACAACCTGTTCAGTCTCTATATTAGTACCAACAGGCTCCTCAGCCTCAATAGTCTTCTCAACACCTTCCCCAGCTATCTCTAAAGACTCTAGCGGGTTTGTAACGGTAGCACGTGGCGGGGAAGGGGTAAGTTCTTTATCAACCACAGTTGGTACGTCTACAGGAACAGGAGAAATTTCTGGACAAACAAAAATATATAAAAATCCTACCCATTCAAAGAAAACAAAGAAAAGCAATACTTACCGGGAATAGATTCTGAAACAAAAGCATCCAGGTTTCCCTTTCTGGTAATTTTCTTCCTCTGCACTTTCTTGGGAGGTTGACCCTCCGCATCAGCATCAGCTGGCTTTCTCTTACCAGCCTTCCTATGAACCAAACGTTCGGGACTGGAATCCAGATCGATAGGCTCATTCGGGTTAGAAGGAGGAATATCAGCAGAATCCTTCGGTTCTGGCTTCGGTTCCCGCATGGTCACTACAGGAGTAAGACCCTCCAAAGAGTCAGAAACCACCACATAATCACACCCGGAGACAGAAGAACGGCGCGTACCTTTCTTCTCTCCAGCATTTTTCGCCTTCAAAGGTTGAGTCTTAACAGTCTCACTTTTCTTCGGCGCGGAAGTGGACGTAGTTGCGCGTTTTTTCTTTTCAGGGCCTACACCCAAAATCAACAACTCACCTGCAAAAAAGCGCAAGACAGAGAAATTACTCAAAGCAATAAAGAAAGGAAAAACGGATAAACTCACCAGCACCAGCTGCCGGTTGAACAGATAGGTCCGCATCCCGCGGAAGCACAAAATTCTTCACAATACGATGATACCAGAGCTCCTCTTCAGGTTTCTTCTTGATAGTTCCCATTCTTCCGCCTTCCCTCTTAAAGGCAACAACATATAGAGAAACAACTACATTGAAGAGAAAGCAGGTCAAAAAAAAAAAAAAAAAAAAAAAAAAAAAACAACACAGTGAAAAAGCCCCAAACTTACTATGACCATCCTCAGTATACACGGGTTTATCATCACGTTCCATCTTCCAGTTTAAACTCATGCCGGCTCCGACTAGGGCTTTCTCCGGCAAAGCAATATTGGGAACATCCTTCAGATCTTGGTACCAGTTCTCATCAACAGGAGTCTGAATCGATTCAATCGGAATATCGTCCTTCCCTCTTAGCGTCATCTTCATCGGAATCACTCCAGCCTTGATGAAGAAAAATTTCTGTTTCCAATCATGAAATGATTTTGGGGGCTGATGAAGAATCTTCTTTGCAGAAGCCCTCTGAACGAATGAGTAAAACCCTTGGGTACAGTGCATCTGATAAAAAACCCTAAATCGGGGAACAGTTGGCTCCACATGCATCGTCCGACATACAAATTCAAAATGTCGAACCCTAACCATACCAATAGGGTGAAGCTGGGAGATGTGCAGATTATAGAATCCAAGGATATCAAGAAAAAATTTGGTAACAGGCAAGCGAAAGTTACCGTCACAGAAAAAATCCCAAAAAAGGGTAATATACCCGGCCGGAGCATTTGCCTCTGTTTGCCCATCTTCGGGATACAAAGCACCCCAGTTCTCCGGAAACTTAAGATTCTGAATCAAACCTTCAAAAGACGCCCCGGGCCATTTCAATGGTGGAAGTTCAGTCGACATATCTTCAACAAGTTCCTCTTGACGTTCTCCGGTTGACATAAGCGAGAGAAGGATGGAAAGATTTCTCAAGAACAAGGAATAGGGAAAAGTTGTCAAACAAAGCAATGATTACACAGAAGGGGTTATCCAAACGATTATATACCCAACGCAATAAATAGCATCGGTAACCGTCACAGCACTGTTCCGGGTATCACGTTTCCCCAAGCAACAGAAAAAGCAGATGTCAGAACATACACGCGTTTACACGCGCGCGTGTAAGACACGAACAGTAAAAAACAACTGACAATGACAGGTTGTCAAAATCAATTTACTGTGCTAGCTTCAAGTCAAAGATTTTCCATAAAAAAAAAAAAATCTTTACAAATTCAAATCTTCCCAAAGAAGTTTTCTTATTTTTCGCGCCCAAAAACCATTTTCCTCTCATAAGTCCAGTGCTCCACTTACTTGCATAAGTACAACACTAGACTGGGGGGACTTGAAGGGGTAAGGTCCCAAAAACCTTGTGACAAGCACTTGGGACCATACCACAACTGGGTCAGCTAGCCCTCATGACCTTGCGCGGCCGCGCACTGGTCTTACAAAGAAGGCTCAAAAGGAAGAAAGTAATCAGCAATCTGTAACCGCGCGCCCAAAGGAGAACATGAATCCTTGCGCCTTCCCCCATTTAACAAAGGATCAAAATCCTTTGTTCAATACTTCCGCCCAAATATCCAGACTTGGATATCATTTTACCCAGACTTGGGATTTATTCGTCTGTGTCCACACAGTAAGGTGTCACACTAGATTACAGCAGTAATCTTCTAGAAAGAATATGATCGTGCACCACCAAGACAGTTATAACCGTCTGGACACGTGTCATTACCATAATCATCCCTGAAATCACAACGAAAGCATGCAATTGAAGAATGATCTCCACTTAGTCACTTTCCACGTGGCAATTCCCCAGCCATAGATCAAACCACGATCCGTGTGCATTCACATCGGATCGGGATAACTTAACAAAGGATTAAAGAACTTAACAGAAGAGAAGATAACCGCTACGGCGTTAGCATCTTCCGTCATCTTTTCAATAACAGGTTTTCCCTCCCAAACTCCCGGTTATAAATAAGAGAACTGTTCAGGTATAAACTCAGATCACTCTCACTCCTCAAATACTTATCTTCTCCGATACCAATACTTATTCTCACGCCGGAGTCGGGTCAAGGAGAGAACCCTCTTCTCCCCTTGACGAGGCTAACGGTGTTCTTTTTTGCAGAATCACCGGAGAAGGAATTCCATTGCAACTGAATCAACCGAGAGGGAGCTAACCTTTTATGCGGATTCAAACCCCCTAACTATCTCGGTTCCGACCATTTAGTTAGTGTTTCTTCAAGTTCCAAGCTTGATGCAATCATGAATGTTGTCGTTACTTCAAATCAAGAGATTAAGATGGAACTGATGAAGGAACTTGACGCGAGAGATAAAGCTCATGAAGCCTTGGCAAAGAAAGTGGGTCAACTCGTCGAAGAATTGGCTCAATTTAGACGAGACCAAGAGATGTTGGCTAATGGTACATTGGTAGATGGTAATGTGGTGGAAGAGGTTATAGATCTTCTGGAGCAAGAATATGAGTGTTTGAACCGAGCGGAAAACATGACACCGCGAGACAAGTCGGATCCGAAAGAATCCCATGTTCATATCCATCCCTCTCCCATACTTATCTCTCCAACCAACAAAGTTGGGGATGCGGGTTCGGGTATAAGGATTCGAAGGGTGGCGTTGTAAGACCTTGGCCAATTTGTTAAGAAACAACCCCAAATTTGCTTAATACGCATGCCGCGTAGAATAAAAAAAGAGTGGATTCGGCATGCCAACTACCGAGCATATGTTGGAAATTCGGTAGGCAAATGCTCACTTCGACCACCATGAGAGGCAAATTAGGTATGATTCTTGTAGAGTTTGTATTATTATTCGTTTTATTTTATTTTTCTAGTTAAATGAACTTTGTGGGTGTGTTCCCTATATAACCCTCACGAGACCTCCTCGTCCTCCCGAGCTATCGGGAGGTTTAAAAGGGCTTGTTGCATACGCTAAATTCAACCGTGATTCCTGCAAAAGTGAGTTAGGTTTGTTGTTATTGTACATTATTTTTCCACATAAATCAAAGTAAATTAACGTATGACTTGATAATATTTTCATAAAAATAGTAGAACTAGGTAACTAACAAGTTTTAATGGTTGTGAGAAGCATGCTTCTACACAAGGGTTGAGATTTGTAGGTACATTATGTTCGTGAGACGACCGCTTTGTTGAAAAGATGAAGAGCACACGATGAACTAGCGAAAACCAGGTGCATACGTTTCTTTTTATCTTTGGTTTTTAATTAGCAAATAAGTGGATTGTAAATTGTATTTTATTTTCCGGGGTGAAATTTTGGGGAGGTTAGCCGTGTCACATCCCTTGTGCGTTTAAAAGCTCCATTCTTGCACATTGAGGACAATGTGTATCTCAAGTGTGGGGATGGGTGAGTAAAAGTTTTTCAATTTTTGACCCGTTCATTTAAACACTACACATTGAGGACAATGTTGACCTCAAGTGTGGGGATGTGGAGAAAAATTTCAAATTTTTTTCAAAAATATCTCTGTTTGAAGCGATCTAAAAAGCACAAGTAACTAGGGTAACGAGGGATGACAAAATCCATTTGGTCTTTTGTCATGGTCAAGTTCAAGTTAATAGTATAATGGGTATTTAGCCGGTGGTTATTTGGGAGTAATTCGCCTAAGAAACTAGCACATCATGCATGTCACATACCATACCCTTTATATATGTGATGTTTTGAGCCACTTTTACATCATAGAATTACATATTTATGTTTCTTTGTTTGAGTGGACCATTAGTCAAGTATTGTAGAACTTGCATCTTTTGATACGTTTGAGACCATAGACCGAATACAAGCACGAGAATGATTAAGGCATTAGGTGAACCTTTTCCTTTAAAACCAATTATTTATCCTTACCCAAACAAATCCCCTAGTCGCCCACTTTGAGCTTAAACCTTTCGTTTGACAACCCGTTTAGCCCATAACCGTTAAACCTTTTCTTTTAAACCCGTGTGATGAAAATTCGATTGTAGGATTATTTGTTTGTATAGTTATGTTTCCAAAAAAAAAATCAATCAGAAAATGTTGCGAAACAAAAGAGAATAGAAAATCGTTGAGAAAAAACAAAAATATTAGTTATTAGTTGTTGAATAAAAGGGAAAAAAAAGAGAGTGGATTCGGCATGCCAACTACCGAGCATATGTTGGAAATTCGGTAGGCAAATGCTCACTTCGACCACCATGAGAGGCAAATTAGGTATGATTGTTGTAGAGTTTGTATTATTATTCGTTTTATTTTATTTTTCTAGTTAAATGAACTTTGTGGGTGTGTTCTCTATATAACCCTCACGAGACCTACTCGTCCTCCCGAGCTATCGGGAGGTTTAAAAGAGCTTGTTGAATACGCTAAATGCAACCGTGATTCCTACGAAAGTGAGTTAGGTTTGTTGTTATTGTATATTATTTTTCCACATAAATCAAAGTAAATTAACATATGACTTGGTAATATTTTCATAAAAATGGTAGAACTAGGTAACTAACAAGTTTTAATGGTTGTGAGAAGCATGCTTCTACACAAGGGTTGAGATTTGTAGGTACATTATGTTCATGAGACGACCCCTTTGTTGAAAAGATGAAGAGCACACGAGGAACTAGCGAAAACCATGTGCATACGTTTCTTTTTTCTTTGGTTTTTAGTTAGCAAATAAGTGGATTGTAAATTGTATTTTATTTTCCGGGGTGAAATTTTGGGGAGGTTAGCCGTGTCACATCCCTTGTGCGTTTAAAAGCTCCATTCTTGCATATTGAGGACAATGTGTACCTCAAGTGTGGGGATGAGGGAGTAAAAGTTTTTTCGATTTTTGACCCGTTCATTTAAACACTACACATTGAGGACAATATTGACCTCAAGTGTGGGGATATGGGGAAAAATTTCAAAAAATTTTCAAAAATATCTCTGTTTGAAGCGATCTAAAAAGCACAAGTAACTAGGGTAACGAGGGATGACAAAATCCATTTGGTCTTTTGTCATGGTCAAGTTCAAGTTAATAGTATAATGGGTATTTAGCCGGTGGTTATTTGGGAGTAATTCGCCTAAGAAACTAGCACATCATGCATGTCACATACCATACCCTTTATATATGTGATGTTTTGAGCCACTTTTACATCATAGAATTACATATTTATGTTTCTTTGTTTGAGTGGACCATTAGTCAAGTATTGTAGAACTTGCATCTTTTGATACGTTTGAGACCTTAGACCGAATACAAGCACGAGAATGATTAAGGCATTAGGTGAACCTTTTCCTTTAAAATCAATTATTTATCCTTACCCAAACAAATCCCCTAGTCGCCCACTTTGAGCTTAAACCTTTCGTTTGACAACCCGTTTAGTCCATAACCGTTAAACCTTTTCTTTTAAACCCGTGTGATGAAAATTCGATTGTAGGATTATTTGTTTGTATAGTTGTGTTTCCAAAAAAAAATCAATCAGAAAATGTTGCGAAACAAAAGAGAATAGAAAATCGTTGAGAAAAAACAAAAATATTAGTTATTAGTTGTTGAATAAAAGGGCAAAAAAAAAAAAAAATCGTTGCCTCGTAGTTGATGTCTACAGTTAGTTTTGTTTAGAGTAGTTGCTTTGTAATAAAAAATCGAGTTTTCATCACTTTAGCCACTTTAAAACATCTTATTTCCTACCCTCCGCCTAGCCCCATTACAACCCTTTAAAGACCTTTTGACTTGTGCTTAGTATTGGTGTTCGGTGGTGGAGAATGATTGAGTTGCAAGCATATGCGGGTACGTGTTCTAATCGGTTTTGAGTGATTACTTAAAAAGTGCTAATTCATTATCTAATTAGACAAATTTTAAACCGAGTGAAGAGAACATTGTGAGGGATGTGCATGATTATTGGTTTCAAAGGCGGGTTAATCTTGGATAACCATTGTATATATGATTATTCACTTTACCGTTAGATATTTCGTAAATTGTAGAAAGTTTGAACCGGGTATGACATTAGACCTTAACTTATGTCTCGAGAATGGGATGTGTGTTTTTCGTTCGACCCACGTGAAAGTGAAAAATAGATTTGCTTGAGTACAAGTAAAAGATAAGTGTGGGGATGTGATCGGTGCATTTTAGATACATGTTATTTGATTCTAATTATGACTAAAATGCAATGATAATATTATAAAAGATATTAGTTTGAGTGGTTTTTATATTTGTAGTTTCAAGAAAAATAATACTAAATTAGGTAATTGAGTAATTAATATGATAAATGAATTTGAGCATTGAATGAATGGTTTTAACATTTAATGATTGTGTGGTGAAAGAATTAAAGAATGTCTCGTAGTTTCATAACTTAAAAAAAACATGAATGTAATTAAATGAGTTTTGAAAATTAAATTATTGTGAATTGATTGTTTGCGCATCTATACAATATAATAAAAGAAAGCACTTTAGGGACATTTGTCATCATATTAGAGTATCTCTTATAGATAATTATTATTTTAATTAAATATTTTCTAATTAATTATAGATAATCCTTTTATTAAATATTATTTAAATTAATACCTTATGGATAATTATTATTTAGTTTAATCTTCTTCTCCTTTATAATATTATTTAGAGAAAAATACGATTTTAGCCCATGTGGTTATATCATTTTTACCCTTTTAGCCTAAAAAAGAATTTTTTAACATCTGAGCCTCCAACTTTTTTTTTTTCTAATTCTTTTGACCCCTAACACTAACCTCATCCATTAAATGTTAGGGGCCAAAAGGGTTAAAAAAGACGTATTTTTATCACTTTTACCCTTTTAGCCCAAAAATGATTTTTTTTAACATTTAAGCCCTCAACGTCTTCTCTTCTAACCCTTTTGGCCCCCAACACTTTTAGCTCAAGAATGATTTTTTTAACATCTAATCTCTCAACGTCTTCTTTTCTAACCCTTTTGGCCCCTAACACTAACCTCATCCATTAAATGTTAGGGGCCAAAAGGGTTAAAAAAGAGGTTAGGGGCCAAAAAAGTTAGAAAAAAGACGTTGGGGGGTTTAAATATTAAAAAAAAAAATCTTTTTTGGGCTAAAAGGGTAAAAGTGATATAATCATGGGGGCCAAAATCGTAATTTTATTATTTGATGTATAAAATTCAATTCATACAATACACGAGGTTTTTTAAGGATATATATATATTATTTAGTACAGAAAATTACATTTATTCAAACCGTGTAATACGCATATTTTTAAAGTTGTAATTTTTTTTATTATTTAGTATATAAAATTACATTTATTCAACCCGTGTAATAAATGAGGTTTTTTAAAGATGTATTATTTTATTATTTGGTAAACAATATTATATTTATTCAACTCGTGTAATACACGTGGTTTTAAAAATATAACTTTTTTATTTGGTATATAAAATTACATTTATTCAACATGTACAATATTGTTCTTATAAATATAACTTTTTATTATTTAATATATAAAATTATATTTATTCAACTCGTGCAATAAAGAAGGTTTTTAAAGATATATTGTTTTATTATTTAGTATATAAAATTTATTTATTCAACCCGTGTAATCCACGGGGTTATAACCTAGTTTGAGATGTAAGAAACGTCAAAGTGGAAAACAAAGAAGCTCGTGGATTTTCATAATGGGCCATCACAAGCCGTAGAATGAAAAACTCAAATGGATTAGTTATTTGCTTGTTGGGCTGAATCATCGCTTGGGCTACAATAAAGAATCTAAAGTCGGTGGGGAGGAATCAAATTGGACGAGTTCGCACAGGAGCCAGTAACTTTTTGGCTACTTTGCACGCAAGTCAAGGAGGGAGCACATGATTTTTTTGGGATAGGTGTTATTGCGAGACGTGATGATTATACGAGGCTAGTCTCTTGGTTTCACCCCGGTGTAGATTTTTGTAAGATTTTTTAGGGTTTTTGCATTTTGTATTTTGATTTGATTTTGTGACAAATTATTTAGTATTTGAAACCTTTGATAATTGTCTTGCATTTGTTTCGAATTCGTAAATTGTCGAGTGATGATAAAATTTGACTTTGCGAAATGGTTATGTGCAATTATGGCTTATCTTAGGTTAGGATTTACATGTCCGAGGTAACGAAGTGCATTGGGTTTTTGACTGATCGGGACGACACGGTCACGTCAAGTTGCCTATAATTCCTTTCATCTAAAATATAGAAAGATGTAATACTGAGCATAATGGCTAAAGTGGGTTGTATGCATTCTCAATACAAACAATTTCAGGTTAATGAGATGATACCCAAGTTTTGCTAATCATCCACAAGTTACAGATACAAACATGCGTTTTTATAGTTTAACCCTAAATAAATATGGGTTTTGTAAATAAAAAAAGAACAAATAAACCTAAAAGCACATTGATGTCTAGTTCATAATCAAAGCTCACCGTTTCCAATTCTACATACAAAAAGCAAATCACACACCAAATTTCTAACTAGGGCTCCAAATAAACTCATTTGTACTTCAAATTTGGGTTTAACACTGCAAACCTACTCGGATTCTCAACTCAACTAAATCAAAAATCAAAACCTTTGCAGATGTAAACGAGATGGGAAAGACCTGATGTTGTTTAGAGTCGGCGGAGTGCAGGTGGTCGCTGATTCGCTGTAGGTGGAGGCGCCGCTGAGGTGCAGATGGGAAAGACCTGATCTTGTTCGCTCATTTTTTTTTGTTTTGGCTTTGTTAACTTGTTTTGTTGTAACCTTAAATGGGTTTTGCATTAAAGAAAAAAATAAAAATAGAAAAAAAAACGGAACAAAAATAATTAATAATACCTCATACTGGATTCGAACCCAAGTGTCTTGGGAAGAATAACGCGGACTTAACCTGTGGAGAACCAAAGCTTTTTGTTTATGGGTCCCTTTTCAGTTTGTCATATATATTTACACTAAAAATTAAAAATCGAATGAGTTCTTGGGAACTCGATGTTTGTTAGTTAGGTCCTCCCCTGATCATATCCAATTTGGATGTGAATCAATTGTTAAACAATACCCAAGGCATTAGAAGTTTTCATCATTCAATGCACTAATAGAAGAAAAAAAATAGTTTACTTCGACTCTTAGCTGAAGTAGAGACCGCATAAGCAAAAATGTGTATATACATTTATAGCAAATGTTTCTAATACATTTCTTGTCTTCATCTAAAAAGATTAGCCCTAACATTTCTAGCACAAGATACTAACACAATAAAACACAAATAAAACCTCTAAAACAAAGCGGTCTATAAACCCACACGACCGAACTCCCTCCGTATAAATGATACCAACCGAATGCCCACCGTATTGCGCAAGAAATTCTACTAGTTGTCAATTAAAGCATAAACTTATTCCTATTTGTTTGTTTCATGTTCGTTCGTTTAAATGAACGAACATAAAAAAATCTAAATGAACAAAAATAAGCGAACATCCACGAACGTAAATGAACAAAGAAAACATGTGATCACGAATGTAGACGAACTTCACGCTACAAACGGTTCATTGATTGTTCACTTCATACAAAGAGCTAGTGTTGATGGGGAAAAAGGAGTTAATGCTAAAAAAAGTATAAAGAGTTTATTGGCGAAATCAAATAAATAAATAAAATATTTGATTATTGAAAAAATATAAATCTTTAAAGAATAAAAAATAGATACTTGAGTAATTTAATAGAAATATTAAAAAAGTTTAATATGTTGGTTAAAAAAAGAAAACGCAAATATAAAATAAACAAGGAACACCATTTTGGTTAATAAGTTTCAAGGAATACCATTTTAGTAAATAGAGTAAATTACAAGTTTTGTCCTTTATGTTTACATCAAATTTCAGGCGCTGTCCTTTAGCGCAAAAGTTGACAGACGATGTCCTTTAACTTTCAAAATCTTGCACGTTTTGTCCTTTGGGTCAAACCCAGTTAGATTTTTTCGTTAAATCTAGTCATGTGCAAGGCACATGAGGGTACTATTGTAATTTCATCTTCCAAGGACTATTTTGTAAGATAAATTATATCAAGAGGCTATTTTGTAAAAATAAAACAAAATAATTTAAAATATTATTTTTATAACCATATATATAAATATTTTTTCTGAAATTAGCAATTAGCAACCACCTATCACCACCATCCTCCACCTCCACCACCACCACCACCCTTCACCTTCACCACTACCACCCTTCATCATCTATAACCACCATCTCCAAATCAACTCACCAACCAAAAACCCTCAAAACTAATAATCCTTGAAACCCCAAAAAATTAAAATGAATCATCACAATTAGGAAAATTTATAACATGCAACATCTGGAAGTTTGACCAAGTTGTTAAAATTTATTGGTTCTGCATCTTCTTTCTCATTATGTTCAAAAGTAGACATGGTGCTTCTTCTTCCCAAAAATCCAAATCAACACCCCCAAAATCCCCAAAACCAAAAAACCCAAAAAATCGATTCCGGCCATCGAGTCTCCGGCCATCACCACCTGCAATCGCCAGTAACACCACCTCAACCGCCACACCTAACCAACCACCCCTTCACTCACCGCCGCCCCTAACCCACTACCGCAACCACCCGCCATCACCTAACACCACATCCACCTCCATACGGTGCGCCGCCGTCGGAACTGAGAATAGTGATACTCTTGTAAGATCAATGAGAATAGTTACTTATAGATCAATGGAGTCAACAGTCACGCCAAATGCCTTTGCCATTGCTTCAATAGTGATACCCTTGTAAGATTCCAGGAACAAATCTATTAACCATAATCTTTCATCTGGAAGCTGTCATAAGATTTATTAAAGTAAAAAGGAACTCTGGATTCTGAACGGATTATGAGGGTGGAGAATTTGCAATGAGAGATTGAAAAGATAAGAATGGATATGCACATTTTTTTCTTCTTGAAGGAGAGAGAGAGATAATTTAGATAGAGAAAGGGTGTTGAGGGAGAGAGAAAGTTACTGGGTTTTATACAATTTTTATTTTTTTATTTTTTAAATTAAATATGTGAAATTACAATAGTACTCTCATGTGCCTTGTACATGACTAAATTTAACCAAAAAATCTAACTGAGCTTGGTCTAAAGGACAAAACGTGCAAGATTTTGAAAGGTAAAGGACACCGCCTGTCAATTTTTGCGCTAAAGGACAGCGCCTGAAATTTGATGTAAACATAAATGACAAAACTTGTAATTTACTCTAGTAAATATTTTTCTCCACCAACACTATTTTAGAAAAAAAAACTCTGGCATTTCAGTGAGCACCCTTTTTATCTCTGGACCACGGATATCCTCGTTAAGATAACTTGGTTGTTCGAAGGGCCAGTGGATCCCCTCTACCCCATGTACTTCCAACCCACTAGTGTAAAATTCCCATACTTTTCAATAAAAGAAATACTAATCAACTTGGATAAAATGTCCAATTTAATGGTTATGTAAAGGACGCAAGAAGGGGTGATATGGTAAATCGAAACAACCCTGTAATGGAAAGAACCGCTTCCCCCCACCTTTATCCGCCACCTTCACCATTTCACTGAATCAGGTTCACGGATTCAACCATCAAATCTCACACGATTTTTAAAGCATAGCACATGGACTCGAGCATACCAGTGAGAGGGGGGGTGTGCTACTCGTTTTCGTTAAGGTTCAAGCTCGGGTTGTCTAAAATGAAGATATAAAAGGTTTGAGCACGGATGGTCTTTTACCAATAGATGTACCAGGGTGGTCGAGCTTTGTTTTACGTTCAAAAAAAGTTTGACGATATAAAAAGAATATTACCCCCTATATTAATTATCAAATTATCTTACCCTCACAAAAATACTATTCAACTTTGTACAATCATTCAATGCACATGATGCTCTCATACTATCATTCTATTCTATGTATATGTTAAATCTCACTAGAAAACTTATACTTTGTTTTTTGTTAAATACTTTACTTTTTTCACAACCTTCCTCTTCTTCTTAGTCTAATTTTTCTTTTTCTTTTTTTTTTTACTAAATAAAAATTAATATTTACAACAATATATTTTAGTATATCATTAAGTTTTATCATTTGAATATGTATTTGGTATAGAGACTCATTAAATTGGTTATTGATTCATGAAATTACTCATTCTTTACCAACCTGAAGAAGAAAAATGTACAAAAATACAATTCAACTTTGTACAATCATTCAATGCACATGATGCTCTCATACTATTATTCTATGTATATGTTAAATCTCACTAGAAAACTTATACTTTGTTTTTTGTTAAATACTTTACTTTTGAGAAAAATGCCCGGATAGTCCCTGTGGTTTACCATTTTTTCAGCTATAGTCCCTATCTTTCTAAAACTACTTGAATAGTCCCTGTGGTTTTCCGTTTTGTTCTCGGATAGTCCCTGGCTCTAACTTCAGTTAGTTTTCTTTGTTAAGTGGCTGTTAAGAGGGTGTGAAATGACCAAAATACCCTTTTCTTAAAAGGCCAAACCACAGGGACTATCCGGGCATTTTTCTCTAAAAATTCAAAAAAATAAAAAAAAAATCTAAAAAATCTAAAAAATTCTAAAAAATCATAAAAATTCTAAAAAAATCATAAAAATTCTAAAAAAATCATAAAAAATCATAAAAAATTCAAAATAATCAAAAAAACTCTAAAAATTCAAAAAAACATAAAAATCCTAAAAAATAAAAAAAATTCAAAAAAAGCAAAAGTTTCGACGCGAACCGTTTCGACCCGAACCGTTTCGACGCGAACCGTTTCGAACCGTACCACCACCACCGCCACCACCACCACCACCACCACCGCACCGCCACCACCACCACCACAGCACCGCCACCCGTACCGTTTCGACGCGTACCGTTTCGACGAGTACCGTTTCGACGCGAACCGTTTCGAACCGTACCACCACCACCACCACCGCCACCACCGCACCGCCGCCACCACCACCACCACCACAGCACCGCCACCGCCACCACCACCACCACCGCACCGCCACCACCACCACAGCACCGCCACCACCACCACCACCACCCGTACCGTTTCGACGCGTACCGTTTCGACGAGTACCGTTTCGACCAGGACCGTTTTCGACGCGTACCGTTTCGACCCGTACCGTTTCGAACCGTACCTTTTCGACGCGTACCGTTTCGAACCGTACCGTTTCAACGCGTACCGTTTCGACCCGGACCGTTTTCGACGCGTACCGTTTCGACCCGTACCGTTTCGACCCGTACCGTTTCGACGCGTACCGTTTCGACTCGGACCGTTTTCGACCCGGACCGTTTCGAAAACGGTGGTGGTGGTGGTGGTGGCGGTGCGGTGGTGGTGGTGGTGGTGGCGGTGCTGTGGTGGTGGTGGCGGCGGTGCTGTGGTGGTGGTGGTGATGGCGGTGCGGTGGTGGTGGTGATGGTGGTGGTGGCGGTGCGGTGGTGGTGGTGGTGGCGGTGCTGTGGTGGTGGTGGTGGTGGTGGCGGCGGTGCTGTGGTGGTGGTGGTGGCGGTGGTGGTGGCGGTGGTGGTGGTGTGGTGGTGGTGGTGGCGGTGGTGGTGGTACGGTTCGAAACGGTTCGCGTCGAAACGGTTCGCGTCGAAACGTTTGCTTTTTTTGAATTTTTTTTATTTTTTAGAGTTTTTTTTATTTTTTAGAATTTTTTGGATTTTTTAGAAATTTTTTGATTTTTTAGGATTTTTATGATTTTTTAGAGTTTTTTTGATTTTTTTAGGATTTTTATGTTTTTAGAATTTTTTTGATTTTTTAGAGTTTCTTTTATTTTTTGAATTTTTTATGATTTTTTATGATTTTTTTTAGAATTTTTATGATTTTTATGATTTTTTTAGAATTTTTATGATTTTTTAGAATTTTTTAGATTTTTTTTTTATTTTTTTGAATTTTTAGAGAAAAATGCCCGGATAGTCCCTGTGGTTTGGCCTTTTAAGGAAAGGGTATTTTGGTCATTTCACACCCTCTTAACAGCCACTTAACAGAGAAAACTAACTGAAGTTAGAGTCAGGGACTATCCGAGAACAAAACGGAAAACCACAGGGACTATTCAAGTAGTTTTAGAAAGATAGGGACTATAGCTGAAAAAATGGTAAACCACAGGGACTATCCGGGCATTTTTCTCTTTACTTTTTCACAACCTTCCTCTTCTTCTTAGTCTATTTTTCTTTTTCTTTTTTTTACTAAAGAAAAATTAATATTTACAACAGTATATTTTAGTATATCAGTAAGTTTTATCATTTGAATATGTATTTGGTATAGAGACTCATTAAATTGGTTGTTGATTCATGAAATTACTCATTCTTTACCAACCTGAAGAAAAAAAAATGTTCTTACATAACAATATTTAGTTTAAGTGTTCGATGGCAGATGTCACGTTGTATCTACTAAGACCACCCGTAGTGGGGCGTGGTTTTTAAAAAAAATTCAAAAAAAACGCCGGATAACGCCCAACCCCACATTACACCCGGCGTTTCCGGGCGTTATTTTCGAAAAAATTTGAGTTCGGCGTTTTATTTAAAACGCTGAAATTGTATAGGGGGGCGAGAATGACCGTTGCCAACGGTCAAATGTGTTTATTTATTTATTTTTTTTAATTCAAAAATTTACCCACTATATATATATCAACCCACTTTCTCCTATTTTTTACAAAAAACCTCTTACTTTCTCTCCTACTTTCTCCTATTTTTTATAAAAAAAACCCACTTTCTCCTATTTTTTATACAATCATGCATCCATTCCGACCCCCTTTTGGTGTCCCCGCAAGACCCACGAACCCGAACACAACCCAACCGCAACACCCGTATAACCTTCAAGACATGGACCCGAGCTTTTTAACGTACGCGGCTTACTTGAGTGGCGCCACTCCGTTCGTGCCTCCCACCTTCGGCTATGGTCAAGCCGGCGGGTCGTAACCGTCACAACAACAAGCCGAATCCGAACCCGAACCCGATGTCGATGTCGTGCCAGAGACGCAACCCGAACCGGTGCAAGAGAAATCGAAACGCGGAAGAAGGTCGCATAAGAAGAAGGAAAAGGACGAACCTCGACGTACAAAAACTACCATTAAATGGACGAAGGACGAGGAATTCACGTTGACTCGTGCGTGGCTCGACATTTCGGAGGACGAAGAAACCAGTAACTCTTATTATTATTTTTTTACTTATTTTTTACTTATATTTTTACTTTTATTTTTAACATACAACTTATATTTTTACTTTTTTTTTAATTTGTAGCAAACTTTCAAACGGGCCCCGTTTTTTGGGATAGGGTTCGTGCACTCTTTTTTAGCACGTGGGGTCAAGGCGAACATCGGGACAAAGATTCCATTTCTAGCAAATGGACCAACATCAACAACAAGTCTCACGCGTTCCAAGAAGTTTACCAACGTAACTACGATACTCGCCCGAGCGGTGAAAGTGACGTCGGGGTTTTAACGAGGACTTTGGAGGAGTTCGAGAGGACGAAATGCCCTTTCCCGTACTATAAGTGTTGGGATCTACTACGAAAAAGTCCAAAGTGGGCGCTAGATAATCCAATGACGTCTAGTAGTAGACGTCGAGCTAAAAGGTCAAAAACATCATCCTCCGTTGACCCTTCAACTCCGACATCGGATGCCCGCAATGTCGATTTAAATGAAGTGGTGGACGTTGACGAGGAACTTCAAGAAGAGTTGACCCGACCGCCCGGTAGAATAAAGGATAAGCGAACCGAGAAAAAAACGGTCGAGTCGTCTTCCGATCTCGAGTTAAAGGAAGATTTCGAGGAGATGAACCGTCGTCTCCAAGACATTCGCGACCTCGGCCACCAACATTATGAGATTATGAAAGAACGAGTTGCCGAAACCAAAAAGTTTAACGAGATGCAAGAGGCGAGGCAAATGGAAAAGGACATTGAGTTTTTGTCCAAACCTATCGACCACCTCCAAGGCGATGCGTTGATCCTTGCGCAAATGCGTCGCCAAAAATTTCGAGAAAAATATGGACTCTAGATCATCTTTTTTTTTTAACTTTATTTTTTTTTTCGGTTTTTTTTTTCTGTTTTTCTTTCGGTTTTTTTTTTATTTGAAGTAGTGTAATTTTTATTTTAAATTAATGAAGTTTTTTATGTTATGTTTTAAATTAAAAAATAATAATTGTGAAATGATTGCATGGGCGTTATTGGAATAATGTCCCACTACACCACTTTTGCAATAATGCCCCATGATGGGGGCATTATTTTGATTTACCACTACACATGGTCTAATCTTTTTTTCTTTTTGTACAATTTTACAAGGTATATTTTACTTTTTTTCCTGAGATAATTGAGTAAAGTTGATGAAATAAAAGAAATACATTTTACTATTAATCATAACATTTACGTATCGATTTTACTTCTATTTTTTTCGGTTTAACAAACTTTCAGATTATTAAAATTCCGTTTAGTGTAGGTCTGTATTTTGCGAGTTAACATGATACAACGTGCGAGCATCGTTTAACGCGTTTACGTCTTTTTTTTTTGTTTTGCATAATGGTTATGCCACAATGAGCGGGTCCTATCAACTCGTTACAATTTACAATACAACTTATTAACAGGAAAATAGAAATGTCTTTATTTCTAAAAACAAAATTCTGGCACCTTGTTTTTTTTTTTTTTGAACGCCAAAGGATTTTTATTAAAACCGGCCCAGCAAGGAAATGTAAAACCTAAAACCTGAACCAAAAACATACATATTTATATCTCTTACATTAAAGTCACTCTTTCTATCTCGATAAAGATCTTTAAATTTTGAATGACTTTTAAAACATACATAAGTAAACAATTTGATTTCCACCACGGGTTTTTTTTTTTTTTTTTTGTTGGTATGAAGTTGGAGTTGAACGACTTTTAAAGCATAAATTCCACGATTTTTAAAGCATACATAAGTAAACAATTTAACGCCCCATTTGCGGTATGCACATATAATGTATATATGTGTGGGCATTCGGGGGGCTAAAATGAAAGTGCACTAATTTTAACGTTATTTTACTAATTTCGTGAAAATAACGTTAAAAGAGAGGGATGGTTAATCATGTATCATGTGGTGGCGTTGATAGCCGAAAGACAAAGGAGTACATGCACTAATCGGCCTTTGTCTTAATTGCTGCTAAGTGTTATGTGCCTTATGTCCAAGGCTTGATGCAAAACTACTATCAAGCTGGGGGTCTCACCGGAAGCAGCCGATAAAGGTAAGATTGTCTACATGTTACCCTCCCCAGACCATATCTTAGCTTTGCTATTGGTAAGATTTACTAAGTATGATGATGACGATAAGTAAACAATTTGTTTCTAGTTCTTCTACATTCCATTTAAAATTAGAACTACTGGGATTTTTAATGTTGTTTCTTCCCCCTCCTTTTACAATGAATCAAACCAATAATAATTTCATTAGAATCACAAATTCTTCAATGCAATCCACCCTTTCTTTTTCTCTCGTCATTCTTCTATTTACTCTCACACTTGTTTCCTCACAGTCACAGTATGTCTTACCTGACCACTACTTCATTAATTGTGGATCAAACTCTGGTATCAACTTCACCACGAAGACATTCATCTGAGATGAAAACCATGTGGATGAGGGAGAGGAAATATTGAAAAAGGAAAGGAGGCCCATGGTTGCCATGGTTTAATCCATGTGAACCATGGTGGATGAGGCAAGGGAGTGGTATAGCAATCTATTAATGGTCATACATGGAGATTGATGACCCAACCCATGCCCCCCACACCCTTTAGCCTTAGCTAGATTTACGAATGTAGAGAATGAGGAAGATAGAGGCGCCTTCTACTACAGATAGTGTAAGAATCTTAAAGGGTATAATTGTTGAGTAAAAGTTAGAACAATGGAAGTGGGAACTGGAGTACAAAAAAGAGATGATTGCGTTCCATTTAAGAAAGGAAAACTATGTAATTTAAAGACACATACGACATAATATAAATATATAAGAAAGGAAATAATGTCAGGCATATAATCAGGTAAACGGGTATAAGTTATGGTTGATCGGGCCGGGTAAACGAGTACATCACAAAATCCAATACTCGTCACACACCCACGAAAAAAAAATCACATACAATCTCATACCCTTTTAAACCCCATACCCATTATGGATCTTTTGGGTATTCAGTATTCTCATCAAGTTCTTGTTTCATTGACATCCCTAGATATATATCTTGTGATGATTAGGGTAGAGGTATGTGTTTTATGTTTTGTGATTGAAGAACGATTTTCTTTTATTTATCATTCGACAATCTCTTATTCACTGGTCTTTAATCATTAGCAATCTTATCTTAGGTTGACAATTGTTTAGATAACAATCTACATGTGTCATTTATAGGTCAAGAAGTTAAGTATTGAATCCGTTTTATAATTCTCCTTTAAACCCTAATTTAAAGCTTTAGATTGACATTGACATTGACATTTAGAGCACCTATGTGTAAGATGTATTAAATAAACTCTGTGCATAATGATTTAGTTTTATTTTTCTACAACAAGCTATGTAAAATCAGTTTTCATCAAGAAATCGAGCATATGCTTTGATACCACTTGTAGGTTCCGAAATCAGATCTCGAACAAAGTGATTTCTTGTTTCGGATGGTGTAACGAGTGCGGAATCCAAGTTACACCATAAATGAGCGAGAGAGTAAACAATACACAAAAATATCAACGTTTTGACGGTTCATGTATTAAATTCGACAGAGTTTCGGTACAAATTTAAACTATGAAAAGCTCACACAAAACTCTCTCTCTCTCTCTCTCTAGCTCTTATTCAAGTATGTTCTATTCTACAAGACAAGCTCGGTATGTATATTGTGATACCGAGCTACCAAACGACATCATATAAATTCCAAACTACATCTAAATTTCCAAACTACACCTATGTGTCGTTCAGACTTTTCCAAGTGACACCACATTTCCAAACTACACCACATATAGTTTGGATATTTCTAAACTACATCATATCTAAATTTATTAGGAGTAAATTACAAGTTTTGTCCTTTATTTTTACACCAAATTGCAGGCGGTGTCCTTTGACTTTAAAATTGATGAGTTTTGTACTTAATGTTTGAAAATGCTGCACGTTATGTCCTTTAGGCCTAACTCAGTTTATTTTAAATGTTAAATGAGATCATGTAAGATTCACATGAGGGTAGATTTATCTTTTCCACTACCTTCTCTATTTACCCCCAAATTAAATCAACCTAAACCCTAGTTTATTTGCCCGTCCCAAATTTTCCTTATCTCCTCTCACCTCCCTCCCGTTGCCACCACCACCTACCATAACCACAACCCACTATCACCATCTCAAACAGTGAACACAACAAAATTATACTATACAGAATATGATTTGTTTGCAACAAGAAGATAATAGGAATGCATTGAAGAGCTCAAACCATTAATTGTTCAATTCCTTTAGCAATCAAATCGATCCCCACAGTTATACTATTTCCAGTTCTATGGATCTAATCCATTATTTAAACCTCCATAAACAATCCTCAACTCGTTTCCTATGACCAAGATTCAAGCTTGATTCTTTCTCATCAAGCATCCCAATTGCGAAATCTACTAACGTCTTTTCACTTGTTGAATTTGACATTCTCCAAGACTATTCTGATTATCCAAAGCACATAACATAATCTCTAATTGCCTCTGCCATTGTCTAATCTGCTCAATCCCATATCTAGTGGCATTACAGAACACAATCTCTGAATGGATGTTAAGGTTTTGGCCAGCAGATTCTTCTTCCTCGGAGAATGATAAAGAACTCGAATCTGAACTCATTGAAGGGTCTGATCTGTTTGGACTGATGATGGTGGTGCCCACAAATCTGGATGAATCGGACATCCCCCCCTTGATTTAGGTGTTAACTCGTCCTTTCCACCCTTGGATTCTACCGATTTGGATGAAGGTAGTCCGATTTAGGAAACCCCCAAACAGAGCTTTCATGTTCAATCCACTGGCTGAGGCTCTACTGGCTTATACAAGGGTGAATCATGTTGCATATGTCACTAACTGAGACGTTAAATTTGGATAGAGGGAGAATACAATGGTGGTGGTGGTGGCGCTCTGTAGGTCAGCGAGAGGAGGGGTGACCGATGGCGGTGGTGGTGGCGCTCTGTAGGTCAGAGAAAGAGTACAATTGTTTTTAATTATATATCTTTTTTTTATTATATTACATAATAGTCCCTAGATATTAAACATTTGCACAATAGTTCATTAATGGTGAAAAGACAAGTATGCCCTCATGTGCAAGTCACATGATCAGATTTAACAAAAAAAATCTAACTGGGTTATGCCTAAAGGATATAACTTGCAAGATTTTAAAACATTAACTATAAAACTCATCAATTTTAAAGACAAAAGACAACGCCTGTAATTTGATGTAAACATAAAGGATAAAACTTGTAATTTACTCATTTATTAGGTAGTGATGAGTGGAGCTTGTCACTTTAACAAAGGTGAAAATGACCCAAAATTTAATGAATACGATAATGCTTATTTTATACTTTAATGACGTCATCAAAAGTTTGTATAGCTTTTCAAAAAGAGACTAAACTAACAATATATAGTGTGTTTATATTAAATTAGTAACGATGAAGATTATAATTAACTTATGTTTTTTTTATCTAAATATAGGATTTATAAGTTATAAATAAACACACATATATACCAATTAGTTCACTTCTTATTTCATCAACGTAATTCATAAAGATTATGTGTAAACAATGATTAAAAGAAGCATGCCAAAATAGGTGAAACTAATAAGAACAAATTCTTCTTCACATGTCTTCCTCTACTCACTCCATTGTCTTCTTCCTCTCTCCTTATACAATTAATCAAACAAGTTAATTCATTTAGGAATGTTTGTTGAACCTTTGCTTATATTAGAAAATTATGCGGTTTTTGTAATAATGACACGTCAAATTGTCATAACCAGCTTGAAAAATTAGTTGGAAACAATGACATAAATCAACGTCTAAAGTAATTATCTATATATTAAAAAAGTAACCTAATGAATAGTAACTATTATATTAAAGGGTCAATTACACTTTTCCTCTTTTAGGTTTGTACCCAATTGCAATGTATACCCTTTAATTTCAATAACTACAGTCACAATTATTTATTTGTAAAACTTATTACACCTTACGTCCTTTGACCCTAACCAAAACTTTACCTTGGTCAATGGATCACCTCATTAATTCTTTATTTGTAGACATAAACCCCTTCGTAAAAAAACCGACTCAAAAACCCTCAATGGATCACCCCATTATTACACCTTACGTCCTTTTCCCTTTATTTTATTTTAAAACTAAAACGCTCCATTTACATTTAATTCAGTTACAGGCCTTTGAAACTATGATTTATGATTTTTCTATTTTAGTTATACGACTTATTTTTGTTTACGTACAGATAAATTTTTTATTCAAAATTTAGCGGGTCAAATATAATGGAAAAATGCAACCCAAATTACATTGAAGAACACATCGTTTGTGTTGGCTTGAAAGATGGAAAGACTGGATTATACATTCGGTCAATGATAACATTTCGGCCCTAAAGTTTTTTTGCTAATAAAAGCATGATGCTTAACTTGGGTTCACGTTGAGGTATAACCGCATTACTTCGTATCATGAAGCAAAATCAAACCAATAAGGTATATTCCTACGTGCTATGACAACATTTGTTTACCTTTCATTGGACCAAGCAGAAGTTTCCATGCCAATGCTAATGGGAAAAGATGAAAATGTTCCATCAGAGGAGCGATTAAAGCTGAAACAAAGGATGCTGCATTGACTAGTTTCAAGTTGGTGATTGTTTGTGAAGGTTGCAGTTTAGCAAATCAGAGGAGAGTCGTGGACTGTGCAAAAGACCTGAAGATTCATTTCAGGGGGAATTGGTGGTTTATATTGTCAAAAGCAAACCCAAATCATAAATCGAGGGGGAATCTATTGAAGATTTCAAGATGCCTGATTGAAGTTACAGAATAGTTGAAGATTGCAGAATATTCAAACACGGCTCAAGTTTCTTAAAGTGTTAGAGACGATTCGACAGTGACAGCCGAGGGGGAATCTGTTGGTGCATATTTCGTATGTCTGCCACTATGCGAATAGTTAGATAGAGCGTGTGTTGAATATTGTATAGAATAGGATCAGTTGGACACCATGTTAATACTGTAAAGGTCCCTCCGGACGGATGGACGTCATTCTAGTCCATACCCCATCCGAATGTATAGGTTTAACATTGTAAAGTCCATCCGGACAGATGACCATCTAGACGGATGGACACTAGCTCATTCGGACATGTGTAGGCTGTTGCCTATAAATAGGGAGTTGGGGTTCCCATTAGGACAAGCTTTTGGTCCCTGAGGGGAAATGTTGTCCAACTGGTCTCATGGTGTTGTAACTTGTCAAGATATGAATAGAGACCAGATTGTAAGTGATTTCTCGATGTTGTATTTATCTTCTACTCATTTCTTAGTAATAATAAACGCACCGAATACGTCATATCGGGACCGAGGCTCCGTCAAACTCGCCGGTTCCTGGATTAGCACAATCCCTTCCCAAAAGTTATCAACCATCATCATCAGTCTGAACATGCTCCGCTAATTAACCCGTGATTAACCCTTGATGTAGGGTTTGTATTAAAAATGTATCCAATATGATTTTTTATAGGTTGGACATATATAGGGGACGGTTTGGGTAATCCCAACTCCATACCCGATTAGACCTTCCGTAGTGGAAGGTTATATGGCGCCTATCCTCTCCATAGCGCCCTATGGCGCCTCCCCACACCGCGAGGAGAGTTATACCACCTGAATTAGGTTGCCACGCGAAAATTATAATGGGGTGAACACATTTGCCTCTCTCACACACACAAATATATATATATATATATACACACACATATATAGAGAAAGATTAACGTACAATAGCTCTTAACGTACGACCGGTACGACCTAGCACGTTCATTTGAAAATCACGCATGTTATAAAACTCAAAAACCCTAATCACACCTTGGTTTTAAATTTTGTAATGCGCTCTGATGCATTTTGGTCCAGAAATCCTATGCTTGGTGCGCAATGCGTGATGCGCACGCATCCCGTATACTGGACGTCACTTAGTATAAAAGTACCATAAAATAATCATACATATAAAAACTACTTATAACAAACTTATAAAACATACTTAGTCTTTAAAATAACAAAACATTAATAAACATACTTAGTCTTTAAAATAACAAAACATTAATAAAACATACTTAGTCTTAGACATAACAAAACACTTAAAAGTTAAACATACTCTTAACTAATAGTTTCTAATCAATTATCATTAAATTATCAGAAGTACCACCCAAATGTCCATATCTTTCATCATCATACTCCCCGATACCTTCTTCAATCTTATTTTCATCATATAGAGCATGTCGTTTTCCTTTATCACGTTTTGATGGCTCGGGCCCGTCATCCCTTGCTCTAACATTTGATGCTCTAGTATTATAAATGGGCTTACTTTTCAGAAAAGTTATCTTTTGTGTATATTTTCAGCTGTGTAAAATAAAAAAAGAAATAAAAAAAGGTGACTCTTCATTTTTCCTCCAAAGCCAAAATAAAAAACCCCCTTCATTTTACATGTTGCACACATCAGACCGCATACTGCAATGCTTCGCATCATGCGATGTCACCGCATCACTGCCGCATCACGTAATCTACTCGCATCGTTACACCTAATGTGCTATTTCCACCGCAATGTGCGCATCATGCATTATGCGCGCATCATGTGCGCATTTTAAAACCAAGAATCACACATGTTGGAAACATAAATCACGCACATTATATACCTATAATCACGCATGCCCTAACTCCCAGTTCAAAAATCGCATCCCCTGTTCTACGATCTGAAACCATTGTTACCGCCCTCTGACTCCAATCGAATCAAAGTTTGGTCATGTTCCTGAACCTCTGTTCTGCGGTCTGAATCAAAGCTTCGTCGTGGTCCTGCATCCTCTGTTCTACGGTCATTGTTCGAGTCGTCATTTTTTATGAAAATTTTCAAAATCAAAGATGAATTTGAACACAATTCGATGAAACTGACTGAACAATGGCCAATTTGAACCGAAACGAAAAAAAATTGAAACGAATTGGACGAAATTCATCAATCCCACGCTAATTGAAACGAACACTAATCACGCATGTTGTATCAACAAATTACGCATTTTATTTTTTTGTCGCGTACTGGTCGCACGTTAAGGACTATTGTATTTTACACTTTCTCCACATATATAACTTCATATCTACATAATCCCCTACTACATACATATTTTATATAACCCCCCTATAATCCCCGCATTTCACTTTTTTGCCATTTGTCACATAACCCCCATAAAAGGGGTTATGTGGTGTTACCACTACACATGACCTTATAAAAGCTTATTCCACACGTGGCCCAAAACCCATTAGGTAGCCATCAAGTAATTACTAATCGGATATCGGGCATATCTAACGGTTTTGGATATACGCGTTAGTTTATTAAAAATATCCATTTGGTATACCCAGCCCAAAATTTGACAGGCAAGGACAAATCAATTACGCTTTTCATAATCAACATAGAAACGTCTCAAAAACTACAATATATATAAAAGGAATACCCATATGTAGATAAAAGATATACCAAAATGCATATAAGAGGTGTGTGCCAGTTTTTTATAGTTGTTAACTTGTTACCAAAATATTACAATTTGGATGTTATAACCAAAAGACTATAATAACTACAACAACAGAGAGATTCACAAGAATACAACAATGAAATTTGCAAGTACTAACATTGATGATAACGCCAATAGAGAAACATTATCAACAAATAAGAACACTACACCATGTACAAACTTTAAATAGATGGCATTAGGATAATGCAAACAGATATGTGATGTAATGGAAGCATGGCATTGCACACATCTAGACTCACATACAAGATCATGAATTCATGATAGACTGATAAATAATTAACAAATTTAAACACATTTTCTGAGAATCTAGGGTTAGAAGGGTGTGGTTATGACCCTCCACATCAGCGCCATATCACCCACTTCTAATCTGTCATCCAAAACCACTACCCTAAGGGTGTGGTCATGACCCAATTAACCACTGTTCTCTTATTTTAATTTATTTTTATGAAAAGAAAAGGGAAATTTTGAAAAAGGAAATGAGGCCCATGATTGCCATGTTTTAATCCATGTGAACCATGGTGGATGAGACAATGGAGTGGTATAGCAATCTATTAATTCTATTAATGGTCCTACATGGCGATTGATGACCCAACCCATACCCCCCACACCCTTTAGCCTTATAGCTAGGTTTACAAATGTAGAGAATGAGGAAAACTATTTAAGAAAGGAAAACCATGTAATTTAAAGACATATACGATATAATTTAAATATATAAAAAAATATCAGGCATATAATCAAGTATAAGTTATGGCTGATCGGGGCGGGTAAACGAGTACATCACCAAATCCAATACTCGTCACACACCCACGAAAAAAAAAATCACATACAATCATACCCTTTTAAACCCCATACCCATTCTGGATCTTTCGGGTATTCAGTATTCTCATCAAGTTCTTGTTTCATTGACATCCCTAGATATATATCTTGTGATGATTAGGGTAGAGGTATGTGTTTTATGTTTTGTGATTGAAGAACGATTTTCTTTTATTAATCATTCGAAAATCTCTTATTCACTGGTCTTTAGTCATTAGCAATCTTATCTTAGGTTGACAATTGTTTAGATAACAATCTAGCATGTGTCATTTATTGTTAAGAAGTTAAGTAGTACATCCGTATTATAATTCTCCTTCGAACCCTAATTTAAACTATTAGATTGACATTTAGAGCACCTATGTGTAAGATGTATTAAATTAACTTTGCCTATAATGATTTAGTTTTATTTTTCTCCCACAAGCCATGTAACTATTTACTTATTTAACGATACACTAAAAATCTTTAAAAAGAAACAATCCCCCCCCCCCCCCCCACAACCCAACCCAATTACCACGTGTCTCTTCTCATAACAATATCAATACTAGTAGAGCTGTAAACGAACCGAACGTTCAGCGAACAGTTCGTGAACCGTTCGGCGGGAAGTTCGTTTATGTTCGTTCGATTAGCTTAACGAACGAACACGAACAAAAAATTTCGTTCGGTTAGCTTAGCGAACGAACACGAACACAGGTCTCGTTCGTTCGAGTGCTTTCGTGAACATTCGGTAATATGTTTGTTTGATTATATTAAAAAATAATAAATAATAAACATTTTATCTAAACATATTGAAAACTTAAAACCCTATTTTTTCTAAGTTAGCTAAAATTTGGACATTCTAAGACATTTTTTGGGATAATTATGTTTAAGTTAGTTAAATTTTATTTATCGTTTGGTGGTGTGGTAGACTTCTTGTGTTTTGATTTATCATTTGATAGTTGTATTTAACTACTTATATCCAATGTTTAAGGATAAAAATGTTTTCATTTTTTTATTTTCAAGTTAAATATTCGTTTGCGTTCATTTTTATTTGCTTGCGTTCGTTTGTGTTCGAGACCGGTGTTCACGAACTGTTCGTGAACAATTGAATTTCCTTAACGAACGAACACGAACATAAACTTATGTTCGATATGCGTTCGTGAACAGTTCGCGAACATATTAATTTCCTTAACGAACGAACACGAACGAACACGAACATGGCCTTTTTCATGTTCGTTCGATTCGTTTACAGCCCTAAATACCAGCGTACATGCATATCCTATTTCTGAAAATTATAAAGCCAATTTCTAAGAAAGTGATTAGTGGGAATGCACGTCAGTTTAACAAAGGAGAAATTGACACAACTTTAGTTAATAGGATATAGTGCTCATTTTATACATTATTGACGTTATGAAAAGCTTATATAGCTTTTCAAATTAGAGACTTGACTGACCATAACCACCATAGTGTGTCTATGCTCTAATAGTAATAGTAATAATAATAATAATAATAATAATAATAATAATAATAATAATAATAATTAAATTATGTATTTTAATTATTTTATTAATATAAGTAAACACATAGATATATACCAATGATTACAAGGAAAATCATTGGTATGCCTAAAATAAGTGACACTAATAAAACAAAATTGTGGCAACTTGTTCTTCAATAAGGGGGGACGGGGTGGTCCGTTATACCACCCCACCACGCGTTGAACCATCACGGAACAACGCCGCCTCCCATTTTTTCACGCGTTATTTTTAAAACGAGTTAATCCCATTACGCGTTGAAGTTCTGATGCATTTCTGATGCATGTCCTGTCATTTCCTGTCATGCATTAAATTACTTCTATTTTATTATTAAGGCTGCATCATGGCATCTCTTCAAATGACACGTGTGCTGCATCATGGCATCTCTTCAAATGACAGTGTGTGGAACTTTTGAATAAATGACACCTGTATACATGTCCTGTCCACATGCATATTAAATATAAACTCCCACATTTCCATCACTAGTGATACCACCCCGCCTACATTTCTATCACTAGTGATAGAAATTTGGTTGATGACATGGCATGATATGATTGGACAATGGGAGTGATAGTTTCTATCACTAGTGAACCACCCCTCCCCCCCTAACATGCTTACAAATTATATTTTAGAACGACATGATTCTCATCTTCACGGGTCTTCGTCAACTTCCATTTTGAATCATCATTAAACCAATAATTATTTCATTCGAACCAGAGATCCTTCTTCACTTGCTTCAATGGAATCCACTCTCTTCATCATCATCATCCTTCTTTCTGCTCTTCCCTTTGTTTCCTCACAATCACAATATGTCTTACCTGACCGCTACTTCATTAACTGCGGATCAAACTCTGATATCAACTTCACCGGGAAGACATTCATCCGAGATGAAAACCCCGCTACCTTTTCAGTTTTTGGTGGCCGCAAGGCCACGCATAACAACCCCACATCCAATACATCAGAAATCTACAAAACAGCTAGAGTTTTCACTCAGAAATCATGGTACGAACTCGAAGCAGATGCAAGCAACAGTTTCATGATCGTACGCCTTCATTTTTCCCCATTCTTTTCTGATGGATCCAAGTTCGACGTGTCGGTTTCTGGGTTCACTCTGTTATCCAGTTTTAGTGTAGAAGAAAAAGAATCGATTGTAATCAGAGAACTTATAATCCGAATTCGATCTCGTGGACGGTTTACAATTGAATTCACACCCTCCAGTGGCTCATCTTCTGCCTTTGTAAACGCCATTGAAGCTTTCACAGCACCATCTGGACCTTTCATGCAGGTCGCTCCTTCACCTCATATATCACCCGTCGGATATATTGGTGAAATGGATAACATATCATCATCTTATGCCTTCAGCCCAATATATAGAGTTAACATTGGTGGCCAAAGCATTGATCGTGACACTTTAAGAAGAAAATGGACACCAGATGATCCCTTCATCTTCAGAAGTGATCCAGCAAAAAATGTAACATTATCAGGCACGTTTAATCATAACGAATTTCGGGCAACCAAATACGATGCTCCTGCTGATGTATACAAAACAGCCAAAGAATTGACCACTAATTCGTCGGTGAATAATATTACATGGAATTTTGGAGTTAAGAAGAACGCCATGTACCTTGTTCGAGCGCATTTCTGTGACATTATAAGCCCAGGCCCAGACCCTCCTATTGGCTCCTTCAACTTCTTCATTTATGGCCAATATAATAAGGAGATTAATCCGGGTGAAAAGGTAAAAGCGCCACAAATTCCCTTTTATTATGATTTTGTGGTGGATTCTGTTGAGTCTGGGTTTGTGAATGTTAGTATTGGAGCCATTCCTGCTTCCAAACAACCAGTGTTATTGAACGGGCTCGAGATCATGGAGTTGTTGAAGAACTTGGGTATAGTTGGTATTCCGAAGATTTCGGGTGTAGATGATGTTCAGAACAATGGGAAGAAAGTGGTTGGATGTGCTGTTGGAGTTGTAGTGTTGGTTTTGTTGATAGGTTTCTTCATCTGGTTGAAGTATCAAAAAAGGAAGCCCGTGGTACGGACGAAAAGAGAAACTACTAACACGGTACCATCAGACGATTGGAGTTCATACACGAGCAAAAATACAGAACTTACCATTGACCACCCACCACAAATTCTTAATTTGAAACTCAAGTTCCAGTTTGCGGATATATTGCGTGCGACCAATAGCTTTGATGAGAGTTTAGTGATTGGAAAAGGCGGATTCGGAAAGGTCTATAAGGGAGTTCTTATAGATGGAAAGACAGTTGCAGTGAAACGAGGCGAGAAAGGACACGGGCAGGGTCGGCCAGAATTCGTGAAAGAAATTATGGTCTTGACGAAAATACGACACCAACATCTAGTTACTTTAATAGGGTATTGTGACGAAAAATCCGAGATGATACTCGTGTACGAATATATGGAAAAGGGTACTCTTCAAGATCATTTATGCAACACTGACAAAGACACCGAGAAGCTATCGTGGAGTCAAAGACTCGAGATCTGCATTGGCGCGACCCGGGGATTACATTACCTTCACACAGGTTTGGAACCAGGGATTATTCATGGTGATGTTAAGTCAACAAACATCTTGCTTAACGAAGATTATACAGCAAAAGTGGGTGATTTTGGGATATCTCGGTGGGATAACGACGAGGAAAGCGAGATGGATATCAAAGGGAGTTTCGGGTATTTGGATCCCGAGTACATAAGTTGCCTGAAACTGACTCAAAAGTCAGATGTTTATTCATTCGGGGTCGTTTTACTCGAAGTCCTATGCGCAAGGCCCGCACTTGATAACACGCTTCCTTTTAAGGAAGCAAATTTGGCGGACTGGGCGATGAACCATATAAAGGATGGGATGGTGGAGAAGATAGTTGACCCATATCTTGTAGACAAGATAAACCCGAATTCGTTAACAAAGTATTTGGAAACAGTTGACAAATGTTTGAAGAACACTGGAGACGAGAGACCGAGCATATATGATGTGTTGTGGGATTTAGAATACGCATTGAAGTTTCAACAAATGGTGGTGGATAGAAAGGCATATGAAGATAACACCATGAAGACGTCGTTGTTGTTGTCCAAGTCAATGATTGATCGCTTGCCTTCTAAATATAACAATGATGATTCTCAAATAAAGGAGAACTCGGTCTCAAGTTACCCGGGTGAAAGCCAAGTGTTTTCGCAGTTGAAGATTGATGAAGCTCCACAGTAAATATGATGGCTTTATAAAATAAGCATTGTTTATCCTAATTAGTGCATTGTGATTATTTCATAACCTTTGATCTCTGGTGTATGTCATCTAATGCACAATTCTGCAAGAAACATTTGTGCCATCTAACCTTTAATGCCAAACAATTGACACTAATATTTAACTGCACAAATAGTTAGATATACCTGGGTTGGGTGTAGCCGTATAGAGCCGAGTAGTCCACAAGTATTTATCTGAAATAACTTATATCTACCCTAGCTGATTTTTGTCAGAACTCGTTTCAATCCGAACTTAGATTGACCAACGCATTTTAACACGTTATCTGACCACCCCATTTTACATTTTTACTAGACTTAATTTCTCTAAGAGACTACAAATAGAAATTTAAAAAGGGTTAATATAGGTAGACAGCAATATGGATTGGATTTATGTTATTTTGTACCTCCAATATCCGTCCGTGTGAATGGGTATTTTAATGTCATAAAGATAAGTATTCTTTTCTTTGCATTTTAAACAAAAACATTATTTGTTTAAAGAAGAGTCAAAATGTGTTGAATTTTTCATCAAAAGGGTTCATATTTACATGTATACTATGCCTAACAAACTGGCAAAGCAACCTAACCGTGCCCATTCTACATTCCCAAAAATACTAAAATTACTTCCTTTGACCGAAACCGATCCGTTTTGCCACCTCTTAATATTAAATGTAAGATGGAAAAGCAGACCGAGTGAGTAACTTCATCAGCCTTGCTTCCTCAATTCCAACGACCTGTCCCCTCAAGTTTGAGTTCATTTCTATACATGAGAAGTGATAAGATATGTCTGGCGAGTATTCCATCTGCAACAACTTGGGTAAATGCAATAAATAAAACTCCATCTCTGCAAGTGAAATCAAGAAACAAAACGACTTTTTTTAGTTTAATGTTCAAGAATTCATTAGAAATGAAGCAAAATTAACTTACATCTAAGTTGGTTTGGATCTCTGCATTCGTCTCTGGAGCAGGAACTGCCCGACCCACTCGATCGTGGGCTGGGATGTTGAAAGCGTATTGCAATTTGCATCAACATATAGGAAAAACAAAAAGGGAGATACAGAAACTAAATGCTATATACTAACTTATAAGATGATTTTTTTAATGAAACAATTTACGATGATGTAGGCATCTAACACACGATAAACAACCTATGACCTGTTTCATTTTCAACTAATAATCTGTAACTGCCCCAGTCAACCCGTTTCCATATGAACGAGTTAAAAGAAACATCAATAATGCTTGAGCCCATGCCCATGTTGAAGGATCGGATGATTGTGAAAAGTTGCTCGGGCTTGAATTGTTTGGGTTTAAGTGATTTACCCAATCCCATTGTATCCGGAAGTAACAGACTCGCGAAAGATATACTAAGTTCGAAACGATATCTGTTTTTGGATCAAGGCCCAACCATCATTTATAATACTATTGGTTGATGTGGGCCTTGATAACTTCGTTTGATGATGTGGGCCGGTGTCTTAAATAAATTCTCAATAATAAGGGTTAGAATATAAAAGAAAGTTTTTTTTTAAAGAAGGCTAGAAAGTAATCTTGACCATCAATTGATTTAATTAAGGGCTAAGATTAAATAAGTGAAATTGAAGAGAAGAAAAGAGGCGCGTGGGTTTGTGTAACGGCATTCTAGTCAATCCAGGACAATAGTTTCTCTCTCCCCCAACTCCCCCCCCCCCCCCTCCCCCGCATTTTTTAAACGTTAATACTTTTTTCATACGACAATACTTTTTAATAAAAATTGCACCAAAAACGAGCGTTTTTTATCTTTAGAACAAGTATACTATTGCTATATTTTCGAAAAAAAAAATCAAAAACCCAGTTACGTAAAACGCAATGGAAAAAAACCCAGTTTCGTAAAACGCAATGGAAAAAAAACGTAAAAAATGACTTTTTTTTTGTAAAGCGCAATGCACCAAAAACACAAAGAAATGTCTGATTTGTAAAACGCAATGGCCAGAAAACACAAAGAAATGTCTTATTTCTAAAACGCAATGGCCTAAAAACACAAAAGAAATTGTACTTTCTAAAACGCAATGGACTGAAAACACATAAAAATGTGTTTTACCTAAAACGCAATGCACCAAAAACACAAAGAAATGTCTTATTTCTAAAACGCAATGGCCAGAAAACACTTAAAAGTGTCTTTTTTCTAAAACGCAATGGACTGAAAACACATAAAAATGTGTTTTACCTAAAACGCAATGGCCTAAAAGCACTTCAAAAATGTGTTTTTCTAAAACGCAATGGCCAGAAAACACATGAAATGTCTTATTTCTAAAACGCAAAAGCACAAAAGAAGGTGTTCTCTCTAAAACGCAATGGACTGAAAATACATAAAAACGTGTTTTACCTAAAACGCAATGACTAAAAACACTTCAAAAATGTGTTTTTCTAAAACGCAATATCTAGAAAACACATAAAATGCCTTATTTCTAAAACGCAAAAACACAAAAGAAAGTGTTCTCTCTAAAACGCAATGGACTGAAAACACATAGAAATGTGTTTTACCTAAAACGTAATGACTAAAAGCACTTAAAAAATGTGTTTTTTCTAAAATGCAATAGCCAGAAAACACATTAAAATGTTTTATTTCTAAAACGCAATGGCCTAAAAATACAAAAGAAAGTGTTCTCTCTAAAACGCATTGAACCAGGGTATGTTTTGTCTGTGAATTGTCTGAACCAGAAAGTAGGAGATCAAAAACTGTCTACGAAATGAGGCAATTTCCAGAAAATTAAATTTTATGATGCAGTTTTATTAAAGCAATTAAATTTTCTGATGCAGCTCGACCCTAGTGTGACACTTGTGCTCCGTAAACACCGCACGATGAAGGACAATATCTTTTATCAAAGAAACAATGTGCTTTTGGTCTCAATGTTTGCTTTTTATGTTTGACAATTTCACGTTTTGATTTTCAGTTCAATTTCAAGCTTTTGATCGCTTTCTGGAAAGTTATACGCAAACTGATGCGTAAACGTAATCAGTTTAATGCGGCAAACACTCTGGAACAGTGACATAGGCTTAACATACCTTAAATAACTTTTATATAACTTAAAAATAAGTTTTGAAGGCTTTGGTGTGTCAAAAACAAGTTTATTCGATCACAGGGACTATTTACGTCAAACTGCGAAACTATACCGATCCGTATAGTAACGAACATTCCGGAACTTGATCATAAGCTAAATGTACCCTAAATATCCTTTACATAGCTTAGAAATAAGCTTTGAGGGGTTCGTTATGCGAAAATATGCTTATTTAATCAATAGGGACTAAAAGCATCAAAAAGTGCATAAGTTTGCATTTACACGCATATCTCACGTTCTGAACATATCCGGACATCCAAAAATTTTTGTAAACATTAAAATATTTTATTTTAGTGATTGGAATGCAAAAATATCACTCGTCGTGTAATTTGGATCGATTTCGCGTCCGTTACGACTTCCGTCGTAATTAACCGAACAACGCAACCGTACAACCAAATGAACCGACATCCGAGATGTTTTTGAGCATATTTCATGTTCCCTATACTTTAACTTCATTGTAGAGCCTTGAAATGGGATTAACGGGGCTTAAACGTGTCAAAAATGCATCTAAAACCAAGTTTTGGACTTGCAGGGACTAAAACTGACATTCTGCCAAACTAGTCTAGGAGGGGCGCATAAGCCATGTCGGGTTTCTACGCGGCCCGCGACATACTGTCAAACAGAAACATTGAATTTGATCATTTGAGCTGAATTTGATGGTTTTGATCCTTGTTTTGCAATACCATTTGATAGTTTTTGTCACACCCCGATATTTCCACGTATTACCGGTGGGCCCGGTGGGGAGTATCGTGACATAGTTGATATCATCATAGTCAATTTATCACAGTTCAATGCACAGCGGAAGTCTAAAAGTAATAATATTACAAACCGAATGAAAGTAACATAAGTATTACAAACGGAATGTAAAAGGATCCACAGGCGGATCAAAACAAACGAAGATATTGTTCAACAGATTTTTAAGTGACAAGCTTGCAAGACTCTTATTTATTCACTCAGGAGTATCCAGCCTATTTCGCATAGTACCTGCACTTAACCTTTTGGAAAATACGTCAGTTTACACTGGTAAATACAATTAACCGACTCTTTTTAAAAATGTTTTAAGAAAATTGATTTAAATGCACAAGGCACAAATATTCTTTTATAACTTGGGATAATTATTTAAAAATAATCTTGTAAAAGAATTATATGTTTATTATACGTTTAGTAGCCCGGGTTGAACACCGGGTTAAAGATTAATAGACACACCACATAAATAAACCCACGGCGAGTTATTCTCGAACAAGCGGGCATATTATTTTACATACGCACCGGCAGGTGTATGCCTACACCCCGTGCTTAAGTCGTGGCCATTTCAATGAATGAGCCGAGGATATCCAAGACATGGTCATTAACCCTCCAAAGGCTTAAAACAAACAAAACAGATTAAACGGGTTATCTCAATGATTTAACCTTTATATGATTAAAAATTCAATACCCGACCAAGCGGTATTTTATATACCGTACCCCAAGCCCGTATAAGGGAAAATAAGTTAAAAGTATTTACCTGAGCAAATTATACAAATTTATCCCAGCCATATACAATCAGCAAGTGCAAATATCTTTTACTGGGCTCCTAAATCTGGAACGAAGGTTTTAATATCCTATTAGATTCCTAACAGGTCTTACTTAAGTTTAAACTTAGACCGGTTAGTTTTAAAGAAAGATATACAGTTCAAACGCAAGATTAAGCGAAGACCGGATTAGAATGTGATTTAGACCTGATGCGTGTGAAGTGTCGTATATATTAGGTGTATATTTTAAGCCCTTTTTAACACTTATTTTAGCCAAGTTTTAAATTTATAAAACACGATATTTCACTAACACTAAACACACATATGGGCAAGTGCACCCATCGTTGAGTGTAGTATAGCGTTGGTAAGATACCGAGGTCGTCCAAGGACACAAGAGCTTTTAGTACCGGTTTATCCTCAACGTCTAACCAAAATAAAAGTTTAGAAAAATGTTTTAAACTAAGAAAAATAAAACTAACTAAAATGCTGAAAATAAAAATAAAAATAAAAACAGATAGACAAGATGAATCACTTGGTTCCGACTCGTATCTAGTATAACCTTTGATTATTTCCGCACTTTTGCACATAATTAAGAGATTATCTTAGTTATTGTAGTAGGCCCCTCTTTTGAAGGTGACGTTACCCTCACCCCAGTAGTTTGAGTCAGCAGGGATACAATCCTAAAGGGGTGGATTATTGGAAGATAATGAATTAAGTTATTAATGCAGTATTGTGGTAGGCCCCGCTTTTGGCGGTGACGTTACCCTCGGCTAAGTAGTCTGAGTCAGCAGGGATACAGTCCTAAATAGCCGGGTTATAGTATTAATAGTAGTTAACTTATGAGGGGATCAAAGAGTTTGGACCCCCGCCATCCAATACCGTGAAGTATTGAAGGAGGTCCTACTAAATTTGACCCAGGTCCATTGCAGGACCTCTAAACGCTGAACAATGGCAAGACCTTTACCAAACCGTTCCCTTAACCCCCTACCAGGTAGCCAACATATCTCCATATAGACCGTGGAGATATGAATGGTGAAAATCCTTTATTTTATATAGACAGTAAAATAATGCCAAGACACCACGGACAAACGATAAGGAAAGATCACCTTCAACATAAGTAACTAGTTATTAAAGTCATTAATACAAAACCAAATAAAAAGTGCAAAAGATTAGAAATAAAAAGTATTATACTAGACACTTTGTCTTCACCAAGTGATGTAAGAGACTTAGGCAAACATGGCCTTGATTGTCAAGAACTCTTACGATCAATCTTGGATCCCGAGACGACTCACACACTCGATGATGGACAATGGATGATGGTGGTGGATGATGGTGTTGTGATGGTGGTGGGTGGTGGATGAAGTGTGAGAGAGGTGGTGTGCCAAGGGATGGGATGAAATGAATCCAAGCACTCCTATTTATAGGCTGAACAGAGAGCTGGACACGGCCCCGTGTCCGCTGGGCACGGCCCCGTGTCCGTCTGACACTCTCTCTCCTCATTAATTGTAATTCGCAATTACAATAAATGCGCCTGCTGTACTTTCGACACGCCCCCGTGTCCGCTGAGCACGGCCCCGTGATGGGCAATAGAAGCTTCTATAGGTTTGTCTTTTCTGCTGCTTCTTGGGCACGGCCCCGTGCTGGCTGAGCACGGGGCGTGTTCAGCCTTCTGTTTTCTCTATTTTGCTTTGAAAGGTGCCGTTGAGGGTTCGGGCAGTCCACTAATGTTCCTTTTCTTGTATTTATGTTGGATTTAGCTGTCTTTTTGCTTCTTTTGCGTTTTTGAGCTCATTTAATCCTGAAAATACAAAAGGAAGACAAAAACACTCTTTTTCCAATATTAGTACTAAAAAAGGGTTAGTTTTATGCCTCATTTGATGTAATTTATATGTTGCATTTTACACACATCAAGACCCGAAAAGTATGAAGACTTGTATAATATGGGTAAACTAAACACATTCTGGATTTTGAAGTGAAAATGATAAGGTTTAACCCGTTTCGGTCAATTTATGTAAACTAGTCACATAAACCGTACCGAACGCGAAAAAATGCATAACAGGTAACCAAAAGAGTCGTATACAGGTTTCATTTCACAAGTTAATATGTCTTAAATATGTTGTGATATCAGTAGGATACCTTCCATTATGCACAAAACGGTTCAAACGCAAGATTAAGCGAAGACCGGACTAGAATGTGATTTAGACCTGACTAGTATGAAGACTTGTATAATATGGGTAAACTAAACACATTCTAGATTTTGAAGTGAAGATGATAAGGTTTGACCCGTTTCGGTCAATTTATGCAAACTAGTCACATAAACCGTACCGAACGTGAAAAAATGCATAACGGGTAACCAAAAGAGTCATATACTGGTTTCACAAGTTAAAATGCCTTAAATATGTTGTGATATCAGTAGGATACCTTCCATTATACCCAAAACGGATTTAAAATCAATTTAAGCTCCGTAGGGGTATTTTGGTCATTTTAAAGATTATAAAAGAGATTAAATATTAATATGAGGTTCTGGTCTAAAATGATCAATAAAAATATTTATTTTTGCAAGTCATATCAGTAGGGTATTGCATATATGTGAAATTTATCATTCATAACCAAACTATGCACCGTAGGGGCATTTTGATCATTTCACATAAGCTTTAAAGGTCAAATTTGGAGATCTGAGTTCAAAAATTTTACTTACTGTTAAAGTATAAAAATTTACTTAAAAAATTTAGTAGTTATTAAGTCTTATATGTCAAAAATAGTTTTAATCCATACTATGCGTTACAATGCGTAAAAAGTCGGTTTTAGGCGACTTTCAGGTTATATAAAGAAATCTGAGTTTTTTTTATCAGTTTATAAAGTTCAAAATATTATATTTATCATATAAAATCAGTAGCAAAAGATTTGGAATCAAAATGTTATGTAAAACTCATTTTATTAGCAAAAAGGGTATAACCGTCAATTACCGAATCAAAGCAAGAACCCCATGTTATGATTAGTTTAAAAATTAATAAAAATCTTCAAAAATCCCAAAATATTATATTACATCAGTGGGTAAAATGTTTGGTGTTGAAATTTGGGTTTAAATAGGCTTTATGCTAAAATGCCGTTTAATTAATAAAAAGCTTTCAAATTACGATATCGAGCATAACTCCTAATTTAGACCTCAAACTGATGTCAAATTTTTAGGACATGTTTATAAATCAGTAATAAAGGTTTTTGTCCTCTCACATTTTCAAAAATCTCTTTTTAATATCAAAAGGGCATAATGGTCAACCTTTAAGCAATTAACGGAAACATGCAAATGAATCAGATAAATAAGGAACCATGTAGTATAACCTCAGAAGGTTTTACTAAAGTATAATATGGTCCTAAAGAAACCTTAAGGAATATCTAAAACAAGCTAAATCGGGTCAGAACTGAAAGTCAAAGCAAAAGTCTTCTTGAACTAGAGAGGCTAAGAATGCTTACAAAGGCTCTTAGCACTAATTAGGAGCTGAGGGAAACTTGCTTGAAGTCCAGAGAGTGAGTTTGAATAATTTTTGTAAGTGAGCAATTGAACTATTAAACAAGAAGGCCTTATATAGGACTTTAAACTTCACAAGATCCTTCCACATAACTCTACAACTGATCTCTGATGAATTCCAGGTGTCCCTATGCATGAAAAACTGTTGGCTTAGCTCCTGGAATCGAAAAATGGCATGCAAAGGCGGTGTAACCTGACTAACCTGCAGCTGTGCAGTGTTTTCTGCATCTGGCAGTTCTACACGGCCTGCGTAAGAATTGTCTTGACTCTTGATGTTTACGCGGCCCGCGCCAAGGCTATCTCCGGTCACCAATCTTTCAGATATTGCAACTTTAGTCCCTGGTCCCTCTAAACTTGTTTTAACTTGCGTTTATTGCACTTTTAACCCCCAAACTTGACTTTTAAGGGTCTTGAGTCTTTAAGCTTTTAGCAATAAGCCTTCGGTTAGTTACGAGGTCACCCGAATGGTCTTGAAATGCAATATTCACGCATTTAACCCTTATTACTAGTAATTAACACTTTGATTATTCATATGCGTCGAAACTCCACGAATTAATATCCAATATTCTTGCGGGCAAAAATATAATCACTACAATGTTTTTGGGATCGTTAAAAGGTCACTCAGAGGTTACTTTCAACATGTCGACACTTTTAACCCTTATGTTTTGCAAGATCCTTATTTTTAACACAACGACTTCCAATGTTCGATAAATTACTCGTTAAAGAATACGAAGGTCGTGTGAGGTCAATCAGAGGCACAAGAATGGCATGTTGACACTTTGGATCCCTTTATTCACATATTTACATTGTTTGACAATTTCAGTCCCTCGGAAGTATTCCTTACGCGTTTAAAGTCCATGACACGTGTCTTCATTATATTAGTTGCGATTTTACGAGGTGTTACATCCTCACCTCCTTAAAAGAAATCTCGACCTCGAGGTTTACTGAAATAAATGAGGGTACTTCTGTTTCATTGTGGACTCAACCTCCCACGTGTACTCGGGACCTCTACGGGCATCCCATTTAACCTTCACAATCGGTACATGCTTCTTTCGAAGCTTCTTAACCTGTCGATCCTCAATCGACAAAGGTTTTTCAACAAACTTTAAGCTCTCATCTATATGCACATCCTTATGTGACATGGCTAGCGATTCATCAGCTAGACACTTCTTCAGATTGCAGATGTGGAACACATTATGAATTCCATTGAGCTCTTCAGGCAGGTTTAACTTGTAAGCCACTATTCCGACACATTCGATGATCTCGAATGGTCCTATGTATCTTGGGCTTAACTTGCCTTTCTTACCAAAATGCATTACCCTCTTCCAGGGTGATACCTTAAGCAACACTTTGTCACCTACCTCGAATTTCAGAGGTTTACGCCTTTTATCAGCGTAGCTTTTCTTCCTATCCCTGGCAGCTTTGAAACGATCACGTATCTGCACAATCTTATCTGTTGTCTCCAGGACTATATCAGGTCCTGTTAGTTGGACATCTCCAACTTCTGCCCAGCAAACTGGCGTCCTGTACTTTCTTCCATACAAAGCTTCAAAAGGTACAGCTTGAATACTCGAGTGATAGCTATTATTGTACGAAAATTCAATCAATGGAAGATGATCATCCCAACTCCCACCTAAATCAATAACACAAGCTCGTAGCATATCTTCCAGCGTTTGAATTGTACGCTCGCTTTGACCATCCGTCTGAGGATGATACACAGTGCTGAAGTTTAATCGAGTGCCTAGGGATTGCTGAAAGCTTTTCCAAAAATGTGATGTATATCTCGTATCCCTATCAGAGATGATAGACACTGGCACTCCATGAAGAGATACAATCTTGTCCACGTATAGCTGAGCTAACTTATCTGAGCTGTGTGTTTCCTTAATAGGTAAGAAGTGGGTTGACTTAGTCAGTCTATCTACTATAACCCAAATAGTATCCTTTCCTCGCTTTGTTTTCTGTAACTTAGTGATAAAATCCATAGTTATCATTTCCCACTTCCAGGTGGGAAGCTCAGGCTGTTGTAGCAATCCTGATGGCTTCTGGTGTTCAACTTTAACTTGAGCACACGTCAGACAGTTGGCCACATAAGTGGCTATAGAATTCTTCAAACCTATCCACCAGTAATTTGCCTTTAAATCCTGATACATCTTATCACTTCCAGGATGAACAGAATACTTGGAACTATGGGCTTCTTGAAGGATAACGTCCTGAAGTCCTCCATAGATTGGAACCCATATTCGTCCACTTAATCTTAGGATTCCATCCTTGCCATATGATAACTGTTCAACAGTGACTCCCAGCTTTTCATTCAGATAGTTAGCTTCTAATACAGCTTCCTTCTGAGCGGCTAACAATCTTTCATTCAAGCTGTTCTTCAATTCAATGCTCCTGGCATTGATTCTAATGGGCTTAACCCTTTCCTCTCTGCTCAACGTATCGGCGACTACATTCGCCTTGCCTGAATGATATCGGATTTCACAATCATAATCATTCAGTGTCTCCATCCATCGACGCTGTCTCATGTTCAGGTCCTTCTGGTTAAACAGATGTTGAAGGCTCTTGTGATCCGAATAGATCACACATTTGGTACCATATAAATAATGCCTCCATAGTTTTAGTGCAAACACAACGGCACCCAATTCCAAATTGTGGGTGGTGTAATTCTTTTCGTGCACTTTTAATTGTCGGGAAGCATAGGCAATAACTTTGCCTTTCTGCATAAGCACACATCCCACTGTGTGTGATGTGTCACAATAAACCATAAATTCTTCAATACCTTCAGGTAATGTTAACACAGGTGCATTGCTTAACTTCTATTTAAGAATATCAAAGGATTCTTGTTGCTTAGGATCCCAATCAAACTTGATATTCTTGCGAGTTAATGAAGTTAGGGGTGCTGCAATCCTTGAGAAATTTTCAATAAAACGCCTATAATATCCTGCCAGACCCAAGAAGCTACGAATCTCAGTGGACATCTTCGGCTCTTGCCAATTCATGATAGCTTCAATCTTAGCGGGATCCACCTGGATACCACGCTCACTTACAACATGTCCAAGAAATTGGACTTCACGAAGCCAAAACTCACATTTTGAAAATTTGGCGTAGAGCTTCTCTTGCTGAAGAAGTTTAAGAATACAACAAAGGTGTTTCTCATGATCAGCCTAGTTCTTCGAATAAATAAGAATGTCGTCAATGAAGACGATGACAAACTTGTCCAAGTAGGGTTTGCAAACGCGATTCATGAGATCCATGAACGCTGCTGGTGCATTAGTGAGCCTGAAAGGCATCACCAAGAACTCGTAGTGACTATAACGAGTTCTGAATGCAGTCTTATGCACATCTTCATCTCTTACCTTCAGCTGATGATAACCTGACCTTAAATCAATCTTGGAGAAGTAACTTGCCCCTTGCAGTTGATCGAACAAATCATCGATCCTGGGCAATGGATATCTGTTCTTGATTGTGATCTTGTTTAACTCTCGATAATCGATGCATAGACGCATTGATCCATCCTTCTTCTTCACAAACAGAATCGGTGCTCCCCAGGGAGATGAACTAGATCGAATAAAACCTTTTGCCAACAAGTCATCCAGTTGAGTCCTTAACTCTTTCATCTCAGTCGGTGCTAACCTGTAAGGTGCTCTTGCAACAGGTGCTGCTCCAGGAATAATGTCGATTCTGAACTCCACTTACCTATCTGGTGGTAAACCAGGTAGTTCTTCAGGGAATACGTCTGGATATTCAGAAATGACAGGGATGTCTTCAACTTTGGGCTTTGGTTCATCAATAGTTACCTGTGCCATGTAAATGACACAACCTTTCTTCAAACACCTTGACGCCTTAAGCATAGAAACTTGCTTAGGCAACCCATACTGAGTATCTCCTTGTATGGTAAGTGGCTCACCATACGGAGTCTTGATAACCACTTGTTTCTTGTCACAAACAATCTGGGCTTGGCTATGAGATAACCAATCCATGCCTATCACTATGTCGAAACCAGCTAATTTCAAAGGAAGCAAAGATAACGGAAAAGAGTGGTTCCTAATGGATATAAAACATCCATCTAACACAGTTGAAGCAGTTTCTATGGTACCATCGGCCAATTCTACTTCATATTTTATGCTTAGGGTTTTAACAGGCAGATTTAATAACTTACAAAATTTATCATCCACAAACGACTTATCTGCACCCGAATCAAACAATACCCTTGCATAAACATCATTGATAAGAAAGGTACCTGTTATCATGTTGTCATTCTGGATTGCTTCTTGAGCATTCATTTGAAAGACCCGAGCATTGGTCTTTTTACCTTCTTTAGGTTTCTTGGCATACTTTGGGCAGTTAGACTTGATATGCCCCTTCTCGTTACAGTTGTAACAAGTCGCATCCTTTATCTTCTTACACTCCAACGTCTTATGCTCACTAGATTTACAGATCCCACAAACCCTAGGCTGAAATCGGGTTTTTGATTCATACCTGCACTTTCCCAGATGACGCTTCTTGCAGGCCTTGCATTTGGGCTTCTCACCCGACTGTTGGTCATCCTTTTTAAATCCCGAACTCTTCTTGTGATCCGAGTTCCCTTTACATTTCTTATCAGAACGGCGTGAGTTCTCATCCTCACGTTTCCTTTTCCCCTCATCAGAATTCCTAAACGATCTCTGCCTGACCGCATCAAGGGTAATAGATAATGACAAATAAGCTACAGACCTAAAGGTAGTAGGTCGAGACGCTTTCACACTAGCTTTGATCTCCGGGGCTAAACCCCCAATGAAACGGGCTATACGTTTTGGTTCCGGTGTCACCAAGTAAGGAACCAATCTAGACATGGTATTGAAACTGGTAAGGTATGCCTGGCAGTCTAAATTCTTCATGACCAAGGTCAAGAAGTCAGTCTCAATCTTCTCAACTTCATGTTGAGGACAGTAATTCTCCTTGATTAACGCAACAAACTGAGCCCATGTCAAGTTGTATAACAGAATTTTTCCAGTAGCTTGGATTAAGGACCTCCACCAAGCTAGAGCTTCTCCCTTGAACGATTGTGAAACATACTTCACAATATCTTGCTCCGCACATCCGCTAATATTAACCACTGTATCCATCTCGTCTAGCTACGTCATGCAACCAATGGCTCATTTTTCCTAGTGAAATCCCTGGGCTTGCAGGATACGAAATACTTATATGAACAGGTCTTTGCACGTGGCTCTTGATTGAATACAATCTTCTTAGACGGAACACTATGCTGATTTGATGAGTGTTGGGCATCATCCTTCTTCGAATTATGAGATTTAGAAGGTGGCTTACTGTGAGCCACAGAGTGAGTCTTAGAGTGTGTACCACTAGACTCTCTAAATTGCCTGTCCATGGCTTTAGAAACAGCATTGTCAATCAATGCTTGAAGTTCCGCACCAGTTACGTTGATTCTGGTAGTATCATGATTCTCTATAGGGTGACTGTTGATTTCTTCGGATTCTGTCATGTAGCTTGATTGCTACATAAAATGATGACAATGATTTATTTAGAGATTTATAACAGAATTGTCATCTTGATAATTTATTAACCATGGTATTAATAAACTATATTGGTTAATTTATTAATAATATCCATTCAGGATTTTTCATTATAATTTTCCTCAGTTATAATTTATTAAAATATTATAATGGCACAAAAGGCCTAGTCACAAGGACAAATTTAAATTATAAGCCATGATCTTATAGGATCGAGGCATTAAGGCTTGAACATAGTTCATTACCTTTTCTTGACAGGAAGTCGTAGACTACATCTGTCTTTTGTCTCAAAGGACAATAAATATGGCCCGTAGGCACTTCATTACTAATGGATGATTACATAAAATAGAGAAAAGAATTGGAAGAATCCAATATAAGGATGACTTGTGAGATTTTATCGAATCACATTTGCCAAGAGTGTTAACATGTTTTCAGATGTTAACAAGGATCTGAATCTTAATAGAGAACTACCATCATAGCCCTGTCTTAAAATGACACATGGCTAGGTTTTACCTTTAAGATTTTGTTTAATATATAATGGCAGATCTTACAAAAGGAATGATATATTTTTATTTATTTCTTATTTTATATTGATGCACATCGTGACAAAATGAAATTTTAATTAAAACATTCCTCTAAATTTAAAAGGAGTACATAATTGCCCTAAACGGGACTTTTACATAAATAACTTGCCCACGCAGGGGCTAAACTGAAAATACAAGTCCTCGTAGGGACTAGGTACATAAATAGATGTCCACACAGGGACTTAATTGAAAATTAAAGAAATACAAAACAAACAAATAAGGAATTTTAATGATCCCTCTTGTTCTTCCCTTTGATCAGATTTGCCAAACCTTTCAGAAATCCCCAGTGGCTCCTACGCTCCTCTTGAACCTCTCGCTCCACCTGGCTCAACCTCTAAAGAATCTACTACTGCTGCAGTGGTTGGATCTGTGGTGGCTGCGGCTGCTGGTGCTGCGGAGGTTGAGGAGGTGGCGGGTATTGATACCCATATGCTGGGTATCCAATCTGATAGGGGGCTCTGTAGGGCCCCTCAGAATGAAGAGCATTGTTGTTTGCCGCAACAAGATACGGGTCAACATCAGGGGCATTGTAGTAATTGTAGCCAGAATGGCCTGTCTGCTCAAAAGGGTTATACGCTGCTGCACCAGCGTAAGAAGGTATTGGGTTATCAAAACCTACATGTGGTGGTGGTGGTGCGACTGGCGCAGAGTCCACCTCAGAAACAGGGTTTGAAGGCCCTCCCATCTGTGGGTCTTCATACAGTGGCGGTATGACTGCCACTAGAGTGTTGGGGGGTGCTGTTCTACTACTTTAACATATAAACACAAGTTCACATTAAAGGTTCGAATGGATGTATATATATATCTAGGTTAAGTATTACATACGGTGGTGGTGGTGGAGTAACCGCCTAGAATCGTGAATCCTCGGAAGGATCCTGCTACTGAGGTGCTGGGTTAAAAGGGGGAGTGAACTCCCAAGGGTACGAGTCAAACCTTGCTTCATAGCTGTCTGGGCCTCGATATGGCGAACTGTGAAAGGACGATCCGTCAAAAATCTCGATGGGATGTGTTGGCGTCCCACTCGGTGGCATCTCCGGATCAGGGTCATCATCCATATCCATAGATTGGTCACCGGAGAAATGATCTTCTGGTCCCAATGGGTTAAAACCCACTGGTTCTTGCGCCTGATTTGCCGGATTGAACCGGCTCTGAAAATACGGGGTCGGGTCTTCAAAGGCATGGTGTGAACCCGACCGCTGCAACGGCAAGTAGGAGTGGCGAGAATGTTTGGACTCGTTGCCTTGATGGAGTTCGAAAGAGTCGTGGTACGAAGGTGAGGATCTTAGCGAGACAGAACGCCTTGCAGGCTCTAAGTACGTCCTCCAGTCTTCTTGGGGACTCGTGCTCGTCGTCACTGAAGGAGTTCGCCGGTGAGATGGCCCGGCCTCATGATCATGACTGGTGAAGTTTGGGGCCTTACCGCCTCTTCCTCGTCCGCTAATACGCGGTGGCAACTTCTATTCCTGCCAACACAAACAAAGGAAACAACAAGGAAAACAATAAAGGACAAAATAAAAGCTTAGGATTAGTCCTAAGTCCTTTGCCTAGACTCAGAAGTCAAGGAATGTGCAACTGTTTCATTGAGATTAAACACAAAAGGCTAGTGTTTAATTCACTCAATGTTGGCTCTGATACCAACCTGTCACACCCCGATATTTCCACGTATTATCGGTGGGCCCAGTGGGGAGTATCGTGACGTAGTTGATATCATCATAGTCAATTTATCACAGTTAAATACACAGTGGAAGTCTAAAAGTAATAATATTACAAACCGAATGAAAGTAACATAAGTATTACAAACGGAATGTAAAAGGATCCACATGCGGATCAAAACAAACGAATATATTGTTCAACAGATTTTTAAGTGACAAGCTTGCAAGACTCTTTATTTATTCACTCAGGAGTAGCCAGCCTATTTCGCATAGGACCTGCACTTAACCTTTTGGAAAATACGTCAGTTTACACTGGTAAATACAATTAACCGACTCTTTTTGAAAATGTTTTAAGAAAATTGATTTAAATGCACAAGGCACAAATATTCTTTTATAACTTGGAATAATTATTTAAAAATAATCTTGTAAAAGAATTATATGTTTATTATACGTTCAGTAGCCCGGGTTGAACACCGGGTTAAAGATTAATAGACACACCACATAAATAAACCCACGGCGAGTTATTCTCCAATAAGCGGGCATATTATTTTACATACGCACCGGCATGTGTATGCCTACACCCCGTGCTTAAGTCGTGGCCATTTCAATGAATGAGCCGAGGATAACCAAGACATGGTCATTAACCCTCCAAAGGCTTAAAACAAACAAAACAGATTAAACGGGTTATCTCAATGATTTAGCCTTCATATTATTAAAAATTCAATACCCGACCAAGCGGTATTTTATATACCGTACCCCAAGCCCGTATAAGGGAAAATAAGTTAAAAAGAATTTACCTGAGCAAATTATACAAATTTATCCCAGCCGTATACAATCAGTAAGTGCAAATATCTTTTACTGGGTTCCTAAATCTGGAACGAAGGTTTTAATATCCTATTAGATTCCTAAGAGGTCTTACTTAAGTTTAAACTTAGACCGGTTAGTTTTAAAGAAAGATATACGGTTCAAACGCAAGATTAAGCGAAGACCGGACTAGAATGTGATTTAGACCCGACTAGTATGAAGACTTGTATAATATGGGTAAACTAAACACATTCTGGATTTTGAAGTGAAGATGATAAGGTTTGACCCGTTTCGGTCAATTTATGCAAACTAGTCACATAAACCGTACCGAACGTGAAAAAATGCATAACGGGTAACCAAAAGAGTCATATACTGGTTTCACAAGTTAAAATGCCTTAAATATGTTGTGATATCAGTAGGATACCTTCCATTATGCCCAAAACGGATTTAAAATCAATTTAAGCCCAGTAGGGGTATTTTGGTCATTTTAAAGATTATAAAAGAGATTAAATATTAATATGAGGTTCTGGTCTAAAATGATCAGTAAAAATATTTATTTTTGCAAGTCATATCAGTAGGGTATTGCATATATGTGAAATTTATCATTCATAACCAAACTATGCACCGTAGGGGCATTTTGGTCATTTCACATAAACTTTAAAGGTCAAATTTGGAGATCTGAGTTCAAAAATTTTACTTACTGTTAAAGTATAAAAATTTACTTAAAAAATCAGTAGTTATTAAGTCTTATATGTCAAAAATAGTTTTAATCCATACTATGCGTTACAATGCGTAAAAAGTCGGTTTTAGGCGACTTTCAGGTTATATAAAGAAATCTGAGTTTTTTTTATCAGTTTATAAAGTTCAAAATATTATATTTATCATATAAAATCAGTAGCAAAAGATTTGGAATCAAAATGTTATGTAAAACTCATTTTATTAGCAAAAAGGGTATAACCGTCAATTACCGAATCAAAGCAAGAACCCCATGTTATGATTAGTTTAAAAATTAATAAAAATCTTCAAAAATCCCAAAATATTATATTACATCAGTGGGTAAAAGGTTTGGTGTTGAAATTTGGGTTTAAATAGGCTTTATGCTAAAATGCCGTTTAATTAATAAAAAGCTTTCAAATTACGATATCGAGCATAACTCCTAATTTAGACCTCAAACTGATGTCAAATTTTTAGGACATGTTTATAAATCAGTAATAAAGGTTTTTGTCCTCTCACATTTTCAAAAATCTCTTTTTAATATCAAAAGGGCATAATGGTCATCATTTAAGCAATTAACGGAAACATGCAAATGAATCAGATAAATAAGGAAGCATGTAGTATAACCTCAGAAGGTTTTACTAAAGTATAATATGGTCCTAAAGAAACCTTAAGGAATATCTAAAACAAGCTAAATCGGGTCAGAACTGAAAGTCAAAGCAAAAGTCTTATTGAACTAGAGAGGCTAAGAATGCTTACAAAGGCTCTTAGCACTAATTAGGAGCTGAGGGAAACTTGCTTGAAGTCTAGAGAGCTCCAGAGAGTGAGTTTGAATAATTTTTGTAAGTGAGCAATTGAACTATTAAACAAGAAGGCCTTATATAGGACTTTAAACTTCACAAAATCCTTCCACATAACTCTACAACTGATCTCTGATGAATTCCAGGTGTCCCTATGCATGAAAAACTGTTGGCTCAGCTCCTGGAATCGAAAAATGGCATGCAAAGGCGGTGTAACCTGACTAACCTCCAGCTGTGCAGTGTTTTATGCATCTGGCAGTTCTACGCGGCCCACGTAAGAACTGTCTTGATGTTTACGTGGCCCGCGCCAAGGCTATCTCCGGTCACCAATCATTCAGATATTGCAACTTTGGTCCCTGGTCCCTCTAAACTTGTTTTAACTTGCGTTTATTGCACTTTTAACCCCCAAACTTGACTTTTAAGGGTCTTGAGTCTTTAAACTTTTAGCAATAAGCCTTCGGTTAGTTACGAGGTCACCCGAATGGTCTTGAAATGCAATATTCACGCATTTAACCCTTGTTACTAGTAATTAACAGTTTTAACACTTTGATTATTCATATGCGTCGAAACTCCACGAATTAATATCCAATATTCTTGCGGGCAAAAATATAATCGCTACAATGTTTTTGGGATCGTTAAAAGGTCACTCAGAGGTTGCTTTCAACATGTCGACACTTTTAACCCTTATGTTTTGCAAGATCCTTATTTTTTAACACAACGACTTCCAATGTTCGATAAATTACTCGTTAAAGAATACGAACATCGTGTGAGATCAATCAGAGGCACAAGAATGGCATGTTGACACTTTGGATCCCTTTATTCACATATTTACATTGTTTGACAATTTCAGTCCCTCGAAAGTAATTCCTTACGCGTTTAAAGTCCATGACATGTGTCTTCATTATATTGGTTGTGATTTTACGAGGTGTTACAGTTTTTTATGTCTCGTTGTATTGTAAACAATGGGCAACATATGTAAGGTCCAGATTTATGCACGAATTACGAGAAACGATCCTAACGGTTATTGGAATTCTATAAATACCCACCATTTTTCATTCATTCAACTCACACATTTGCTCTAATCTGCTCTAAGTTGAAGCCTTATCTTCATACCTGAGTATTTTAGATCAAATCTTCCTTGCTTGGACTTTTGTGAGTATTCTTTCATGCTTTTTATGCTTTTTAAGCATGAAAGTCAAACAGTGTTTGACTTTCTGCTTTGACCAGGTTATGGACAACACAAAGTTCGTCTAAACTTTGCAACGTGAGCGTAATCACGATAGTTATAGTCCCTTGTGACTATACCTACTGATTACCACGTTGAATAGTCGAAGTGACGAGTCAAAGTTTCGGTCAAAATGCCGTTTATGCGCATTTTGAGACGAAACTATCCTTGGGTATCAAAACACTTTGTTTTGATATCAAAACCTGTTTTCTAACTTAGTTAAACTTGTTTTAACATGTTTAGCTCGTCACTTTTAGTCTAGTGCTTGTATAGAGTCGTAAGTCAAGCGGTCTAAACCACCGCTTAGACTTTCGAACCCGACCCGTTTGGTCGATCGTTAGGATCTGACCAAACATATTTTGTGACCATAGTTGTATAGGGAATAACCTTTCGAGGTTATACCTTATGGTCACATCGTTTAGTTAGTTGTATGATAAGTAGTTTATATGCCTTAGGAAAATGACCAAAATGCCCTTTATGCGCATAATTTCATTTTAAGCATATATAACCAATATTTTGACATCTAAACTGATTATATAACATAATTAGATATGGTAAGGCATATAATACTTGTCATAGGACTAGTTAGGCGGTCCGAACACGTTTTACGTGAACGACGCGTTAAAGTAGCGTAGACTACCTTAACGGGTTGTAATGGGTTGTAAGCACTTAGGTTAGGTTCCGACTTAGAATGTAGGCTTTGTTAAACCATATCACATGAGTTCCAATACTCATTTGGTTTACGAGACCTCATTCTACCCGATCTTCCGATTTAGGTGTCGATTCACTAACATAGTATCCGTTACACTAGGAACCACTTCGACACTTGAACTTTTGATCCTTTGAGCTTTGTTATATCATTTGAACAAGACCTACACGCAATCCCAGACGAGTACATAGTTCCCCTCTTTTACCGTTTTCAAATGTTTTGGGGTGATTCATATGTGTAACCGAGTTGTTTTCCAAATGTATGGCATATATGTGTTTACTAAGTGCTTTTATGTGTATTATTCCGATTATGCAAATACGATGTTTATCTAAATCCTTAAAAGATCTACCTATCTTTATAGTTAGATTCTTATAGGATATTTGAAGTACAGTCTTAGATCTTCCTATTTTCATAGTGAGATTTTTAAGAAGTACTTTACGACACGATGGTTATGGTTTATGTGTAGATTGTTGGTGATTTAGATAACGAAATGGGTGTAATAAAATAAGAACATGGTGGATACGCCGCTGATACTTCCTATATATAAGTGTCCTTATTTTATTACTCTTGTAGCGTTATCCGAATCACTTTAGGATGTGTGTACAATTGTTTCAATGTTCGATTATCGAAATCTTCGTAGAATCTCCCATATCTTTATATGTTAGATTCTTATAAGGATATCTAAAGTATTATCACGAATCATATTTCCATATACAAAACTATTTGCCACGTTTTTTTTTCACAATCACGATTATGTATTGCAATACTAAACTTTTGCCATCCTTTGGCTTCAAGATTTATTTTCAATTGACAGCTCTCGTAGTTGTCAAAAGTATCGCAAATATCAAATGTTTTGCCATTTATTTGGCTAACAAAACCTATGTATTCGCCGGCATTTTTATGCTGACTATTTTTCACATATGTTTCAGGTTTTCAACTCTTCAAGCATGCAACACATAGGACTGCATTCGGGCCTTAGACTTCTAAATCAAAAGAAAATTACATGTATTCTTTGTTGTAAAGCGATGTTAATAATATTGAAACAATTTAGTACCAGTAGTTGTGAGCAATTTGTAACGTGACTCCCCGATATTTCCGCCGCGTGTTGTTGTATTACGCGATTGGGGTGTTACACCCAGCCAGGGGCTCTGCCCTTTGGACCCTGCTCCCAGGGGCGTTGCCCCCTTGGAACCCCCGTAGAACGCAATGACTCAATTCAAAAACCTAGATCGTAAAAATGCAATTCAAGAATTTTTTACATGGATCAAATCCGATTTCTTCAACGATTGACGAAATTTGAATGATAGAAACACTTATCAGCAATCGAATCGAACGGATCGAGTGATTCGCTTCAAAATCACGGGAAAAAATGAGATATTGTATAAAGTTAAACTGGGTTTCTTCAAAAAAGTTGAAGAACACGTTGATTGGGTATTTGAATCATTAATTGGTGACGAAAATCGCACTATAATGTAGTGATTATTGAGATAGAAAGTGAAGAAAAGGTTGAAGATGGTGGGTTTTGAAAATGGTGAGTTTTGAAGTTACTGGGGGAGAAGAAGGAAGAAGATTGGATACGATTGACTAAAATACCCTTCCTCTTTATTTTAAATTTTGTCACATGTCATAATCCTATTGCTTCCTATCCTTCCTAGCAAAAATAAACTTCCTATTTGATCCTCTCTCTTCTCAATAAATGCCGAATTGTTGGCTCGTTTGATGTTGGACTTTCGGATTTAAATGATAAAGGGACGGGGGTGGTGAGTGATAAACTCCCACCACGCGTGATAAACTCGAACACACCACCGCCACCCCTCAAGTTCAACGCGTTAAACATAAAACGCGTGATATTAATCACGCGTGAAAAATCCGACCATTTTCGTGAAAAATCCGATCGTTTTTTTTAACGTTAATGTTTAATAAAAAACCTTTAAACAATCTATATATACTTCAAAATTTTTATACCATTTCACCCACACCAAAATACAAACACATATCACATATTCTACATATTTCACAAATGGATTTTTCTACAGATTCACGTTTCCGATGGACAGCAATAGCGATAGCCAATCGTCTTCCGACAATGAGACGCTTGAATTTTTCGTTTCGGTGTATAACGAACCTGAATCAAGTTCGAACAACCCAAATAAGAAAATGGTGGATCGTGATCGTATACATGCCAACGAAGTGTTAATGAACGACTATTTTATGGAGAATCCGGTCTACAATGACGAAACGTTTAGAGATCGGTTCCGTTTACCAAAATAATTATTTTTAAAGATTGTTGGAGACATCGAAGCAACTAAAGAATGGTTTCAAGAAGGTTACGACGCGAGGGGCAAACCAAGTTTTACGCTGATACAAAAATGCACGTCCGCCATTCGCCAACTAGTGATAGGTAACCCTCCCGATCAATTTGATGAATACCTAGCTATGTCGGACAGGACTTCGCGTGAATGTCTGCAATTTTTTTTTTGTAACGCGGTCATTAAATTGTATGGTAAAGAGTTTTAACGTAAACCGACGAGACACGACATCTCACGTATTTAAGCCGCACATAAGGCTAGATGGCATTTTCCAGGGATGCTTGGTAGCATCGATTGTACACATATCGGGTGGAAAAATTGTCCAAGAGAGTTGCGAGGGGCGTATGTTAGGGGTGACGTCAAAAGACCAACCATCATACTTGAAGCGGTGACGTCGAATGATTTATCGTTTTGGCATTCATATTTTGGTGTTCCGGGTTCAAACAACGACATCAATATTTTGCACACGTCGTCGTTGTTCCAAACCGTAACGGATGGTACCGCACCCTTCTGTCCATTCTATGTTAACGGACGATATACAGATGAGGCTTTCTTCTTGTGGATGGTATCTACCCATCATGGTCTGTTTTTGTGAAAGCTCCTTCATTTCCTGTCGAGGCTAAAGAAAAGGCGTTCAAAAAGTTGCAAGAATCGGCAAGAAAAGATGTTGAGAGGGCTTTTGGTGTTTTAAAGGTAGATGGGGCATATTATGCCGACCGGTTCGTGCGATGAATAAGAAATCAATACATAGCATAGTATATGCATGTATCATATTGCACAATATGCTAATCAAACAAGACGGACGTGCAATATCTCCAGATTGGGTGCCAGACCCTCCTACACAAATTCACGTTCTCGAAAATATCCAACAAGACTTGCATGATGAAGAAATGCACTTTCGGTTGAGATACGATTTAATTGAACTAGTAGGTTCTTTAGGTATGGAATTTCCTGATTCGGACGAGGAGTAGAGTTTCTTTATGTATGGTTTTTTTAATTGTAGTCTAAAATATTTCTAGTATGTGTAACTGAACTAGTATGTTTTAATTTAAATGAAATTTATGATTTATAATTTAAGTGTTTTATTGTTAATTTATAATTAAAAAAAAGTTGTGAGTGAGGGAATTCCATCACAAGTGATGACCATTTCCACTATAAAAGGTTGTGAGTGATAGAATAATGGTTGATGACATGACAGAACTTGATTGTATGTTGTAAGTGATGAGTGAGTGACGAGTGATCACCACCCCTACCCCTAATGAACAAGCAAAAAGTGTAATCACTTATTTAAAACAACACAACTTGCAAGACCTTCGTTCGAAAAAGAGGTTTATATAATATTATAACATTCACTTTCGTTATTATATAATATTCACTGTCATATAGTTTGGACTATCACTTACATATGTGGACCAATTGAGATCAGACCTTTTGAAACAATGGAATAAGACAAACTTCTGAAAAGTAAGACGACAAAGAGACAATCATGCTCCACCAGAAGATTTTAAAACAAATTGTACTATTCTGGTGAACTTTTTCCGGCAACCAAGCTCACCGGAAAAAATGGTGGTTTGTGATTTTCACCTTAAAACTCAATAAAACTTGTCGTTTTGATTATCTCCAATGATTTTAACAAGTTTTAACTAAAAACATCAACTATCATTGATTTCTCAGGTTTTAATTCGTATTTTCGTATAATAAACCGGGTTTTAGGTTTTTGTCCAGGAAGCCTACGAAAACCACTAAAAATGGCACTGAAAAATCGGTTTCCATCAAGAAATCGAGCCTACACTTTGATACCACTTGCAGGGGCGGACCCAAGGTTAGCCCAAGGTGGGCGGGCGCACCCCCGGGGAAAAAAATATTTAGTGCTAAATTCCGTCGAAAATCCCGTCCGCACCCCTTGGAATTTTTCGTCCGCACCCCTTGGAATTTTTCGACCGCACCCCTTGAAATTTTTCGTCCGCACCCCTTAGGTAAAAAGTGTTATCAATTTATATTTTAATTTTTTTTAGTAAACTCTTATTTAAAAAAAAAAATACTACCTAAATTATATAACTTTTAATACCTAACTAACTAAACCTAAATACTCATACCTTTACCAACTTATAATTCATAACTAGCTAGCCCACTAAGTCTTAGCCCATTAACCAAACCTAACAATATTTCAAACTATAATAAAATAATTAAAGCACAAAACCTTTAGAAATTCTCTCCCGCTCTCTCTCTCTTGCGTCCCTGCACTGCCAACGAATAACATCACCCAGCGACAACAGTCCAGCAGCCGACGACCACCGTAATCAGCCACCATACCACCGTCGTTCGACACCAAATCTAACCAGAATCAAAACACGGGTAAGTTTCTTTGTTATTTTGATGATTTTGATTGATATTATAGGAGAAAAAAAGGTAATAAAGTAGTTAAATAGGTTTGAAATTTTGTGTGTTTTGACGTTGTTTATGGTTGTTTAGATGATTTTTAGGGTGATTATGTTGCTTATATATTTTTAGGGTGATTACAACTTACGTTATGATTTCTAGGGCTTGAATAGTTGAAAATTAAATAGAGAAAGAATTGCTTAAAAAATTAGCTTTAGATTATGTTTTGAATAGATTTCAAAAAATGAAAACTCGCAGGACGTCGACGTTTTAATTATGTTTGTAACAAGGTTTGACATGTTTTTTATTATTATATAAATTTAGTTTGATGTTCGTTTGTTTTACATGACCCGACCCGATACGAACCGATTTTTTTACTTATATACCTATGGGCCTAAAATTTCTAAAAATGTTCCGCACCCCCATGGAAAAATTCCTGGGTCCGCCACTGACCACTTGTAGGTTCCGAAATCGGATCTCGACAAAGTGATTTCTTGTTTCGGATGGTGTAACAAGTGTGGAATCCAAGTAACACCATAAACGAGCGAGAGCGTGAACGATACACAAAAATATCAACGTTTAACGGTTCATTTATTAAATTCGACAGAGTGTCGGTACAAGTTTAAACCATGAAAAACTCACACAAACTCTCTCTCTCCCTCTAGCTCTTATTCAAGTATGTTGTGTTCTGACATCATACAAATTCCAAACTACATCTAAATTTTCAAACTACACCAATCTGTCGTCAACGGCGAAGCTTGAGATTTTCGACCGGGGGTCGGAAGTCACTGAACCTAAAATTATACCTAAAAAATTATAAAACCGGGGGTCGAAAACGTATATACCTAAAAAATTCTATACGAAAACAACATACCGGACACTAATGAGCGAAAAGTTCGAGAGTAGGCCCCCAGGCCCCAACTATGCTACGCCCATGTCTGTCGTTCAGACTTATGCAAGTTAGACTGCGGGGTATGGGGGGCTTGGGTTGGGGCGTGGGTTGGGGCATATGTTGACACGTGGAATGGGAAAAAACCCACCACCAAAACCCACGCCCATGGGGTATGGTGGGGCTTGGGTTGGGGGCTTGGGTTGGGGGGCATGAATTTGGTTTGACCATTTAGAGCATGCCATGTCACTGACTAGCCCGCCCCACGCCCGGACTGAATCCCACGCCAAAGGGGCCACGCCCAAACCCATGCCCACCTGGGGTGGTGGCTTGGGCGTTTTCAGCCAACCCACGCCCAAACCCCCGCCCCATACCCCGTAGTCTTACACCACATTTCTAAACTACACCACATATAGTTTGGATATTTCTAAACTACACCACAAATCCAAACTACACCATATGTAGTTTGGATATTACTTGGAACTCTCAAGCCAAGTCAAAAGACAGAGGAATGTCATTTAACTTTGGTCACCTCACACAAAAGGAAGATCCAAACAAGGGTGTACATGCTAATCACATGTTATTTCCCCGATCATATTTAAACGCCAGTAACTTTTTTATACGCGATTATTTTTTCAAAAAAAATCACACCATAAAATTCAGCGTTTTTTTATCTTTCCAACGAGTATACTATTGATATATTTTTCGAAAACATGAAGTGAGTTTTTTATGGCGTTTTAAACTTTGTTTTTTATGGCGTTTTCAACTGGGCTTTTATGACGTTTTTCTGAAGTGTGTTTTTATGGCGTTTTTCAACCAGTTTTTTATGTCGTTTTCTAGAACTAAGTGTTTTTATAGCGTTTTCAACTGAGTTTTTCATGGTGTGTTTCTGAACTTAGTGTTTTTATGGCGTTTTCAACTGAGTTTTTATGGTGTTTTTCTGAACTGAGTGTTTTTATGGCGTTTTCAACTGTGTATTTTTCATTGCGTTTTCTGAACTGAGTGTTTTTATGACGTTTTTATTTGAACACATAGTTCATGTTATGGTGTATTTTTTTTTTAAAATAATAGCAATAGTAATATAGTATACTTGATAAAAAGATAATAAAACACTCAATTTTATGGTATATTTTTTTAAATAATCACGTATAGAAAAGTTACGAGAGTTTAAAAAAGATGGTGGAATATGCATGTGAGTGACATGTGCATGGTCTTTGACATGTAAGTGGCATGTGCATGGGCTTTTTGACAATATTACCCTTGGTGTACCAGTGACCTTAATCCCAACTACAAATGTTCAAGTTAGTTGTATCATCTTCTATTTTCAAAATAAACTACACTAATGAACGAGTAGTAAGTAATCAAGAACACGTCATTACCTGCTACATTTTGTTAATCCATGGTTGCCTGTACTTGAAAAAACATCATCGGAAGTAATGACGGTGCATCGGAGGTGATGTTGTATCGGAGGTGGTGCTGCGTCAGAATGGGATTCGATCGGAATGTTGTAGGTGGTGTACGAGGTGGTGGTCTATTGAAATGGTGGTGCGCTGGCCGTCGGTGGTTGGTGTATGAGGTGATTGGGTTTTTGGGGGTGGAGGGTAAAGGAGGAGGGTGCACATCGATAGTGGGGTGAAAAGTGGGTGGGGTGGGGGAGAAAGGAGATAGGGTTTTGGTGTGGGTGTGAAATGACAAAAATACACCCATACCGTTAAATATTTAACGAAAAAAACTAATGGCGTTGGCTCAATGGACTCAAAGGGGGAACTGCAAACCACAAGTACTCAAGTCTCCATTAATTTGATTTAAGGACACAAGTTTGTTTTAGCGACATGTTACAGAGATGCAAATTACACTTACTCTATAAACAATACAGAGTTATATTTTTTGTTCTAAAAATATATTACTAATTGTATCATTTGTTTATTATGATCAATAATCGCATTAATCATTTTATTCAAGGTTTATAACGGAATTCGTTATTTTGTCAATAGACGTGAGATTTATCTGTTAGGTCCAATTACTTAGTATGTACGTGAGAGTAAGTTCTTTTTTTTCTTCTTCTTAACATAAAAATCTAACAAAAGCACAAAATGGATTAAACGAAAATGATGATTTGTTTTCTTGTTCTTCAGTTAATGCATCTAAAATGAGAACCACTGGATGCCCGTCTTCATTAAGGTAGCGTTTTGTCACGGCCCGCCAAAATTCAGATCGCAACTCTCGAGATTCCGGAATTTTCTACCAGCTTCTTGGGACTTCTATGACAGATTTTTACTTAGAATATTCTGGATTCAAGGCACCAAAATATTTTCAAAGGACTAGAGATTTCTTAGGAAAATATCTTGGATATTTTCCTTAATCATTCTAGAGTAATCCTTGTAAATATCTTAGATATTTACTTAGAAAATATCTAGATTAGGAACAATCTAGATCCTTAGGCACAAGTATAAATAGGAGGTCCATGATCATTTGTAAATTACCTTCCAAAGTTGTAACAAAGCATCCATTGTAAAGAGTTCTCTAAGCAATACAAGTGTTCCTTTTATTCACAATCCTTGTTCCCTTTGTTCAAGTCATTGAATCGAGTTGCAAGTTGGTGTCAAGGCTGATCTTAGCATGGTGTCTAAGAGCCGCACGTGGGTTGAAGGACTAATTCCGTGACAAGTGGTATCAGAGCAGGTCGATTCGCTGGGAAATGGCTGATACGGGCAACAAAGGAGTAGGCATCAATATTGCTGTTGATGAGACTCGTGGACGGGATGAAACACCCCATGGAGGGAAGAAACATCGTGGTGCATCTAAGGATAAGACCTTGGAGAAACGGGTTGCTGAACTAGAGACCGCGATGACCGGACTCGGAGCTCAAGTTGATGGTGCATTTCAACGCTTGGATGAGATGGATACAAGCTTCAGCGACCTTCGTGATGGATTGAAGGCTGCTATGGAGTTGTTTCAAGCTGAGTTCCAGGCGAAGGTGAATGAGGCCATCAAGGAGGCTACAGACAAGGCAATTTATAAGCTTCGTAAAGACATGGATGACTTATCCATGGATATGCATCGTAGCCTTCTTGGTCTGGAGACCAAAGTAAACGATTGTAGCAGAGTCGTGGCTTCAACCGGAAGTAGCTTTGTGAGTATCACTCCAAGAATCGAAGTACCAAAACCAACACCCTTCATTGGCAAACGGGAAGCAAGGGCTGTTGATGATTTCTTATGGGAGATGGAGAGATACTTCGAAGGTGTAAATGTGATTGATGATGCCACGAAGATCAAGACGGTCACACTTTACTTAAAAGAAACCGCGGGCCTGTGGTGGCGTCGTAAGCATGCGGAAATTGAAAAAGGTACGTGTATCCTTAACACTTGGGCTGATTTCATTAGAGAAATCAAGAAGCAATTCTATCCGGAAAACGCAGAAAATGAAGCTAAGAGCCGGTTGAGAAAGTTGAAACAAACCGGCACTATCAAGGACTATATTAAAGAGTTCACTACACTTGTCCTTGAAATTCCGGATATGTCCGACAAAGATTCCCTCTTTTACTTTCTCGATGGCTTACAAGCATGGGCCAAAACTGAATTAGAAAGACGCGGTGTCCAAGATCTCTCTTCGGCAATCGCTATAGCTGAGGGCTTAACTGATTATAGCCGAAGAGAATCTAGGAACAAGGACCGCAAGAGTAGCCATGAGAAAGGTGGGGGAGAAAAATCAGCCCAAAATAAAGAAAGCACTACACGAAAGTCTCCACCACAATGGAAGGCCCGGGACAAGAAGCCCTCAACAAAAGAAAACAAGTGCTTTATATGTGACGGGCCACATTATGCTCGAGAGTGCCCCAAGAGAGCCAGCTTGCATGCCATGCTTGCCCAAGCAGAAGGTTGTCATGAAGAAGAAGATGCTTGCATGGGATCGATGCAAGTTCTAACCGCAATCAAGGCCAAGTTGGAAGAAAGTCCGTCACCAACTAAAGGGCTGCAATTTGTCCAAGCTAACATTCAAGGGAACCAGGTCCGGGCCCTTGTCGATACTGGTGCTTCGCATAATTTCATGTCTATTGAAGAGGCAAAACGACTTGGTATAAACTTTGTTAAAGGAAGCGGGGCAATAAAGACGGTTAATACCAGTGCCAAACCAATACATGGGGAGGCCAAAAATATTCAGGTTCGCATTGGAGAATGGACCGGGCATGTCGACTTCTCAATAGTGGAAATGGACGATTTCAAGATCGTACTTGGGTTGGAATTCTTCTACAAGGTACGGGCTCTCCTTGTGCCAATTGCTAACTCTTTATGTATCCTTGATGAGGGGAAGGTTTGTATGGTGCGCACGGAGCGCGGGTCGAAGAACGGATCAAAGACCCTTTCAGCCATACAGTTCAAGAAAGGATACAACAAGAAGGAACCATGCTACTTGGCAGTAGCAAAGATCGATGAGGAAAGGCCCAATGATGTAGTACCAATGGAGATCAAGAAAGTGTTAGAAGAATTCAAGGATGTTATGCCAGCTGAATTACCCAAGAAACTCCCACCTCGAAGAGAAGTTGATCACGAGATTGAGCTGGAACCTGGCTCTAAACCGCCATCGAAGGCCCCATATCGCATGCCACCACCAGAACTAGAAGAGTTACGAAAGCAACTTAAGGAGTTGTTGGATGCTAGCTATATCCGCCCCTCAAAAGCCCCATACGGTGCACCGGTACTATTTCAGAAGAGGAAAGACGGGTCCCTCCGAATGTGCATTGATTACCGGGCACTTAACAAAATCACGGTAAAGAATAAGTACCCTATTCCTCTTATTGCTGATTTGTTCGATCAACTTGGCAATGCTAGGTACTTTTCAAAATTGGATTTACGTTCGGGCTACTATCAAGTAAGAATCGCCCAAGGGGATGAAGCGAAAACAACATGCATCACAAGGTATGGCTCGTATGAATTCTTGGTGATGCCTTTTGGTCTTACTAACGCGCCAGCAACATTCTGTACTTTAATGAACAAACTCTTCCACCCCTTCCTTGATAAGTTTGTGGTGGTATACTTAAACGATATAGTCGTCTACAGCCGCACACTAAAGGAACATGTGGAGCATTTGCGGCAAGTTTTTCAGGTACTACGAGAGAACGAGCTCTATGTTAAGTTAGAAAAATGCTCGTTCGCCCAAGAGGAAGTTGAATTCTTGGGCCATAAAATCAGAGAGGGCCGGCTCATGATGGACGACGCCAAGGTTAAAGCTATTCAGGCATGGGAGCCACCAACCAAGGTTCCGGAGTTACGTTCATTCCTTGGGTTGGTGAATTACTATCGTCGTTTTATCAGGGGCTATTCCGCAAAGGCTGCACCACTAACAGATCTACTCAAGAAAAACAAAGCTTGGGATTGGGACCAACGCTGTCAAGCAGCTTTTGAAGGATTAAAGGAGGCGATTATGTCGGAACCAGTCTTAGCCCTCCCCGATGTCACTAAGCCATTTGAATTACACACGGATGCGTCGGACTATGCGATTGGCGGAGTACTTATGCAAGAAGGACATCCGATCGCATTCGAAAGTCGCAAGCTCAATGGTACCGAGAAGAAGTATACAGTGCAAGAAAAGGAGATGACAGCAATCGTGCATTGCTTACGCACTTGGAGGCATTATCTTCTCGGATCAAGGTTCGTTATCAAAACTGATAATGTTGCCACTAGCTATTTCCAAACCCAAAAGAAATTAAGTCCCAAGCAAGCTAGGTGGCAAGACTTCCTTGCTGAATTTGACTATGTCTTGGAGTACAAGCCCGGAAAAGCGAACGTTGTGGCTGATGCACTAAGTCGCAAAGCCGAGCTTGCCGCCATTACACGCCCGACATTTGATATCCAAGACCAGATCAAGGAAGGCCTAAATCGAGATCCGTTTGCCAAACATCTTGTCGCCTTAGCCCGAAATGGGAAGACGACACGATTTTGGTTAAAAGGGGATCTTTTATTCACCAAAGGAGACCGGCTCTATGTACCAAGGTGGGGCAATCTTAGGCGGTCCGTAATGAAGGAATGCCATGATTCTAAGTGGGCTGGTCACCCTGGCATTAAACGCACATTAGCACTTATCGGAGGCACGTTTTATTGGCCACGTATGGCAGACGATGTTGAAGCATACGTGCATACTTGCTTAGTTTGCCAACAAGACAAAATCGAGCAACGCCAACCAGGAGGTTTGTTGGAGCCCTTACCGATCCCAAATGGCCCTTGGGAAAGCATTTCTATGGATTTCATCACTTGCTTACCAAAGTCAGAAGGTTCGGGGAGTATTATTGTGGTGGTCGATAGATTTTCCAAGTACGGAACGTTCATTCCCGCACCCGCCGATGTCACCGCAGCGGAGACTGCAAGACTTTTCTTTAAGCACGTGGTGAAGTATTGGGGCATACCGCAAACCATTGTCAGTGATCGAGATCCTCGCTTCACGGGGCGTTTTTGGTCTGAGTTATTCAAGATTATGGGGACAGAACTCAAATTTTCAACCAGCTTTCATCCCCAAACAGACGGGCAAACAGAGCGGGTCAACGCATTACTCGAGTTATACCTCCGACACTATGTAAGTTCTAACCAACGAGATTGGGCTAAACTTTTAGATGTTGCACAATTTTCTTATAACATGCAGCGGAGCGAAGCAACTGGAAAAAGCCCTTTCGAGATCGTAACAGGACGTCAACCATTGACTCCAAATGCCTTAGCCGCGTCTTATGATGGTAATAGCCCAGCTGCTTTCAAGAGTCTAAAGGAATGGCACGAACAAGCAGACTTGGCTCGTACTTCCCTTGACAAGGCGGCTAAGAGAATGAAGAAATGGGCGGATGATAAAAGGCGACATGTGGAGTTCCAAGTCGGTGACCAAGTCATGGTGAAACTTTTGCCACAACAATTCAAGTCACTAAGGGGCGTACACAAGGGACTCGTAAGAAAGTATGAAGGACCCTTTCCAGTAGTTGCTCGAGTTGGCCAAGTATCATACCGACTACAATTACCGCCCAAGTTAAAGATTCATCCTGTCTTCCATGTGAGTTATCTCAAGCCTTATCATGCTGATGAGGAAGACTTAAATCGAGGAGTATCCAAGCGGGCACCAACAGCTGTTGTAACATCATTCGATCGAGAGGTTGCTGAGATCGTATCCGACCGCACCATCCGACGACGAGGAGTGCCAAGCTACAAGGAGTACTTGATCAAGTGGAAGAACTTACCAGATAGTGAAGCAAGCTGGGAAACAGAAGATTCACTATGGCAGTTCAGAGACGAGATCAAGAAGTATCATGAAGGCTCGACGAGGACGTCGACGGATTAGGTGGGGGAGAATGTCACGGCCCGCCAAAATTCAGATCGCAACTCTCGAGATTCCGGAATTTTCTACCAGCTTCTTGGGACTTCTATGGCAGATTTTTACTTAGAAAATTCTGGATTCAAGGCACCAAAATATCATCAAAGGACTAGAGATTTCTTAGGAAAATATCTTGGATATTTTCCTTAATCATTCTAGAGTAATCCTTGTAAATATCTTAGATATTTACTTAGAAAATATCTAGATTAGGAACAATCTAGATCCTTAGGCACAAGTATAAATAGGAGGTCCATGGTCATTTGTAAATTACCTTCCAAAGTTGTAACAAAGCATCCATTGTAAAGAGTTCTCTAAGCAATACAAGTGTTCCTTTTATTCACAATCCTTGTTCCCTTTGTTCAAGTCATTGAATCGAGTTGCAAGTTGGTGTCAAGGCTGATCTTAGCATGGTGACTAAGAGCCGCACGTGGGTTGAAGGACTAACTCCGTGACAGTTTGGTATGCAGGAATGACAGGTTGAATGGAATGGAACATTAAGGGGGAATGAAGAAAAGAGTGTTTGGTTGGTCGATGGAATGGAATCGCCCATTCCAAATGCATTCCATTCCCTCAAAATCATTCCATCCGCCCCCCCTGTTTTTTTTCCATTCCATTCGCTCTTCACCCTTCATTAACAACACCACAACCCACAACTCACTACCGTTGCCACCACCCACCACTACTGTCATCCACCGCCGTCACCGCCACCACCACCACCCGCCACCCGCCACCACGCCACCTGCCACCGTCGCCACCCGCCATCGTCGTTTCCGCCACCCATCTCCATCCCCGCGCACCGCCGTCGCCGCCATCCACCATCGCCGTTGCCACCTCCGATCACCGCCACCACCCACCTTCGATCATCGCCGCTGCCACCTCCGATCACCGTCGTCGTCACCACCCACCTCTGCCATCGCTATCAACCAACACCACCCACCGCCACCACCGCTACCACCAACGTCACCACCGCTACCACCTCTGACAATCGCCGCCACTCACCTTCACCGTCACCCACCACCACCACTGTCACCACCCGTCGCCGTCTCCACTTGCCGCCGTCTCCACCCACCACCACCGCTGCCGCTACAACTGCCACATATCACCACCCACCCTCGCCGCCCATCATTAACCACCGCAATCCGATTTTATTCCTTCGTCTTTTCTCACATACCAAACAACCAAAAGTATTGGTTCATTCCATTCTCACATGTTAACCAAACAAGACATGAAATGGTAATGATCAATTCCATTACCTCATCCATTCAATTACCTTGTCCATTCCATTCCCCCATCCATTCCATTACCGCATACCAAACAGACCCTAAGTCTTTGTCTACTCCCAATTACACGTTGCCTGCTTGTCTTTTTCTTCCCTCCTTGTAAAATGAATTAAACCAATAATTATTTCATCATTCGAATAAAATTTTTTCTACACCTGCTTCAATGGAATCCACCTGTAAAGAGACTTTTCTTATTGATTTCAAATGAAAGGCATACAACAATATATACACATCAAATATATAAATGCACACTAATTATATTTACAACAATAAATGTAAATGAGAAATTATTATCTAACACCCCCCGCAAGCTGAACGGTGGAGGACCAATACGCAACATCTTACGAAAAATGTGGAACTAAGATGTGGGAAGACTCTTTGTGAAAATGTCAGCCACCTGAAGCTTGGTAGGAACAAATTTTGTAGCTAATTTGCCGGCATTGACAAGCTCACGAAGAAAATGATAGTCCAAAATCAATGTGTTTAGCCCGCTTGTGAGAAACAGGATTCTAAGTGAGGAACAAGGCACTTTGATTATCACATAAGATAGTCGGCCGATCTGGTGGAAGAGCATGCAGTTCTTGAAGGAGATGAGTGATCCAAACAATTTCAGCAGCAGTGTTAGCCATGGCACGATACTCAGATTCACAACTAGATCTTGCAACAGTTGGCTGTTTCTTAGCACTCCAAGAGATTAAGTTACCACCCAAAAATATTGAATAACCGCAAGTGGATCGACGTGTTTCCAGGCAACGTGCCCAATCAGCATCAGAGTATCCAAGCAGCGATGTAGTAGTGGGACGACTATAGTGTAGCCCAAAGGCAACAGTTCCTTTGAGATAGCGAAGAATCCGTTTTACTTCTTTAAAATGATCAACCGTCGGAGCATGCAAAAACTGACTAACTTGATTCACAGCATAACAAATGTCAGGTCTCATGATTGTTAGATACTGGAGAGCACCTACAAGTGACCGATATAGCGTAGTGTCTGAAAATGGTGTACCTGCAGAGACAAGAGAAACATTGGAGCTTAAAGGTGTTGGTGCTGGTTTAGCATCCAACATCTTAGCCCGAGTTAGAATATCCATCGCAAATTTTGATTGATTTAAGAAAAGACCATTTGAAGTGTAGGTAACCTCCAATCCCAAAAAAATAGTTGAGTTTTCCAAGATCATTGATGGCAAACTCCTGATCAAGAGTGGTGATAAAGGAAGCAATAGTGGGTGAATGATTACCAGTAAGGATAAGATCATCAACATAGACAAGCAAATACATAATGTGGGAATCATGATTATAGATAAACAGAGATGGGTCAGCACGGCTACAAGAGAAACCATTATTAACAAGAAACATGTTGAGACGATGAAACCAAGCACGTGTTGCTTGCTTTAGACCATAAATAGCCTTTTTTAATTTGCAAACATGAGATGGAAATTGAGCATTGATAAACCTCTTTGGTTGCTCCATAAAAACATCCTCGGATAAATGTCCATGTAAAAAGGCATTATTGACATCTAATTGATGAAGATGCCAATTATTAATCACACTTAAAGCAAGAACCGTACGAACAATGGTAGCTTTAACCACAGGACTGAAAGTGTGAGAATAATCAAGGCCCGGAATTTGACTGAAACCTTGAGCTACAAGGCGAGCTTTATATCGTTCAATAGAACCATCAGATTTGTATTTGGTACGAAAAATCCATTTGGAACCAACAACATTGGCATTGGATGGTCTCGGAACAAGGGTCCAAGTGTTGTTTCGGGTAAGAGCACTAAATTCCTCTTCCATGGCATAAATCCATTTAGGATCCTTGGATGCACAATGGAATGTGTTGGGATCATTTGATGCAAATAGAGCACGATGAAGAGGAATTAATTCCGTGTGAGCAAGATCAACACGATGTCGCAGTTTGAAAATACAAGTTTTGGCACGAGTAATCATGAGATGAGATGGTAGAGGTGGAGGAGGAGGAACAGGTGTAGCCACTGGAGAAACGTCGGGCCCTAAGGGAGTTGGGCCAGCCGACGAAGAACTGGGCTCCGCAGAACCCGAAGATGGGCCAGCTGATGGTGGAGTCACGGGAGTCACGGAAGCAGATGGGGCACCTGATGTGATATCAGAAAGACCCGATGAATGAATTGGGCCAACAACAGACGAGGCTGCTGGGCCGCTAGAAGACTGAGGGCTGGAAAAAGGAGTGCTCGTATGTGGGCCGCTAGAAGACTGTGGGCTAGAAGGCATATCAGGAATGTGGGCTGATGTACCAGCAGGTGAAAAAGTTATAGTAATAGGGATGGTAGTTGGACCGACAGGTATTTGAGTGTGTGTAGGAGCAGTATTTGATGAAGATGTAGAAGAAGGTATAATAGTGGGAGAGGTGTCCAAAAAAGTAGTAACCTCAAGTAAATTAATGGGTGTGGCCATGGTGGTATTTTCATCAAATGGAAAATGGTGCTCATCGAATCGGGCATGTCTAGTAATGTAGATCCGTGAGGTAATGGGATCAAGACATCTATAGCCTTTGTGTTTAGAGCAATAACCAAGAAAAACACATGAGATACTTCGTGGAGATAATTTGTGAGGAGTGTAATCCCGAAGATACGGAAAAACACGACAACCAAAAGGCTTGAAAAAACTGTAGTTTGGCCGTTGATGATATAGAATCTCAAATGGAGATTTCCCTTGAAGTAGTTTGGACGGAAAACGATTAATTATAAAAGCCGCTAAAGAAAACGCATCTACCCAATATTGTGCGGGTAATTTGGCATGAAATAACATAGCCAATCCGGTTTCAACAATATGACGGTGCTTTCGTTCAACCCGACCATTTTGTTGTGGGGTGTATGGACAAGACGTCCGATGGAAGGTACCATTTTGTTCAAATAAGGATCGAACTCAATTATTAGTAAATTCGGTTCCACCATCAGTTTGAAACGTTTTAATTTTAGTGGAAAATTGAGTTTGAACAAAAGGTAGAAATATACTTAAGGCATCAAAAAAATCAGATTTTACCCGAAGTGGGTACAACCAAGTAAATCTAGAATAATCATCAATAAAGGCCACAAAATATCGAAAATTTCCAAGGGATGTAACCGGAGAAGGTCCCCATAGGTCACAATGTATTATTTCCAAAGGCATAGATGCACGTTTATCATTGGTCAAAAAAGATTGGCGTTTTGCCTTAGCAATCTCACATGAGGAACAAAGTCCCGGTTTGGGTAAAATAGAAGTAAATGTCACATGACCATTATTTTTAAGCATAAACATAGTCTCAAAATTAACATGCCCAAGTCTAGAATGCCACAACTCAAAGGAAGCTTGTGGACAAGAAGATGAAGAAACCAAAGATTCATGAGTTGGACGAAGAACATAAAGACCTTCTTCACGGCATCCTTGGGCTAGCGTTTTCTTGGTGTGACGATCCTGAATATAAAAATAAGGGTGAGAAAAAACAACATCAACAGGATTGTCTTCAGTTAATTTGCCTATGGATAACAAATTTTTAGTAATGGAAGGCACAACCAAGACATCATTTAAAACAATATTTCCAAACAATTTAGTTTAGCCAACATGAGCAATGGGGAGAGATTGCCCATTACCAAAAAACACCTTTTGATTACCTGGCAAAGGAGAGGTATTTTGAAGAGAAGATGCATTCGGTAACATATGTGTTGTAGCCCCGGTGTCGGATGTCCAGTCAGGAATAGTGGCATTTAGTTGACATTGAGCATGAAAAGCTTGTGCCAACTGATCCGGATTAGCATTGGTTTGAGCAAAGGATGCAAGATGAAAGCACTGGGCCGCGAAATGACCGGGCTTTTGACATAGTTGACAAACAGGCCGATTAAAGTTGTTAAAAGAGGGCCTGTTGGGCCTGTTATTGCCACGATTATTAAAGCGATTAAAGTTGTTTCGGTTGGGCCTGAAGTTATTAACTCTGTTGGACCTGGGGCCAAAGTGGGCTGGCCGAAAAGCTTGGGCCTGTGGACTGCCGTTAACAGCAGATCCACTGACCGAATGCATGGGCTGAACAGAAGTATTTGTGGCTGTTGTATTGGCCGAAAAGGCCATTATAGGATTATCAGTGGGCAATGAACCATGTAAATTTTTTATAAAAAGTTCATGAGATTCAGCACTAGCAACAAGGTCAACAAAAGTGGGAACGAGACGTACCGAACGAGTAGATGTGGAAAAACTTTCAAAAGATGGTCCAAGACCACACAAGAACCAGTGTACTTGATCCATAGCATCAATAGGATGTCCGATTGCTGTTAATTGATCGCAAATAGTTTTGAAAGCCCGAGCAAAATCGGCAATAGATTTCTCACCTTTCTTGAGAACCCGAAGATTATCCCGGAGATTCTGAACTCTCTCAACAGATGCATTGCAAAAGGTGGCTTCAAGAGCCATCCATATTTCACGGGCCGAAGAGAGTCCAACAGTGAGGGAGAAGACTTCCTCAGAAAGAGATGCATTGAGGAGAATAATAGCTTATTGTTCTTCTCTAATCCAAGAAGTATAATCGGGATTGGTGACAGCTTTTTCTCCGGACATGATCGTAGGATCCGGTGCCGATAACGACCCATCTACATGAGCAAGTAATTGTTGATAGGTGAGTATGGGTTTCATTTGTGTCCTCCAAGGAATATAATTGTTAGCAGTGAGTTTTATAGCTATCATCGGAGTAAGGCCATTGAGCACTTGATTGGAAGAAGAGGAAGACATGATAGAAAGGGAGACACAGAAAGGAATCGGCTGAAGACAAAAGGAAGAAAGAAAGAATTAGAAGATGAAGAATAAGGGGAGATGGAAAGGAGGAGAAGGCCAAAAGCTCAAGGAAAACCAACTATCAATTGGAAAATCGCTGATACCATGTAAAGAGACTTCTCTTATTGCTTTGATCAAAAATTACCAAAGCAATTAAGTGATCAAATTAGTTAAGTGAGGTAGTGTGCTAAGAATGTGTATCGGGAATATGCTGATTAAGTTGTTTGTAAAAACAGTTTTCAGGATACGGCTCAGGATATCGAGCTGTATCTACGATCAAACAATGAGCAAAAATGTAAAGGGTGACACAGGATGTACGAGGAAAGCCCTTGATCAATCTAGATCGCCGGCATAAAACCTCGGGAGCTGACAATCGCAGCTGCCGTGTTCTTCTTATTGCTTCAAATATCAGGATACAGTGCAGGATATGATGCGGATCAACTAAGTGTTACAATGTGATTTCGATACAAGTGTAAGTGTGTTGTGAGTGTTTGCTGCTAGAGAGAAAGAGTGTACGAGAGATTGTGTGTTCTAAACTGATCCGATCAATCCTTTTTATAGTAAAAGAAACTAACTAACTATTCTATTAATCTGGGATATATCGAATATTCCCTTTGTGAACGTTGTAGCCCACGTCTTCCGGCTTCAACGTCTATAATTCAACAGATTTGTCCGAGTCTTGCGGAGAAGAAGTCCACTTGAACATTAGAGACTTGCACCATCTAATCTGCACGTGAGTTAATTAGTTACCACCAGGATATCGTATCAGGATGTTACCAATATCCTGATCCGGTATCCTGGTCACAATAAAAGAAACATAATCAGAATATTAGTCAGGATATATGAGCAGAAAACCACCCATAACAATTGTCCCCAAAATATATCTGTTGGTATACCAATTCCAACGGATATATTTTAAAGCTTATCTCTTAAATCGAGGTTATTAAGTTGAGGCGACGATCGAGATAACATTGGGCAACTTCCAACGCGGTTTACACTCAATGGCTATCTATTACGCCCCTATATCTTCTCTCTTTCTATTTGAAAACCAAATATCATCAACGAAATCTCCAGGTAATTATTCATTCTTTCTTCTTTCCCTGCGAATCTCTTCATTCTACCCCCAATAGCTACCAGAACCCATTCTCATACCGGCGAATCGATGGAGACCTTCGTTCAGTAAAACCTTCTCAAGAACCCCGAGAAGGAGATCTGTGCCTTCGATAATGCAGACATCGCAGCGTTAAGAGCCTCCGGCGCCTTTCCAGATAGCGCGATTATTAGACCATTCGACCAGTCAGTTCGATCGGACGTTTCTTCTGCCGATTGGATCTGTTTTCCAGCATATCCTTTTTCGCTAGGCCTTCGGTATCCCTTTCCTGAATTCATGATGCAATTCTTTCGAACCACCGGTCTTTGCTTTGCACAAACAATGCCCATGGTTTGGAGGGTATTCATTGTTCTCAACCAAATAAAAAACCTTCACTTTCCTGACCTCTGCATCGAGGATATTCCGATCGCCTACCGTCTTCGATCACACGGTTCTAGCCGGTTTTTACTCTTTTCCACTTCCAGTAAACCCCTTGTTCTCAGAGCCACCAAAAACAAGGATGGATGGCAACGGAAATTCTTGTTCGTTAAGCGAGATTCCATCTACGAGGGCGCTAATCTTCCGGTGGAGTTATGTCGCAACCCCCGCCCCCTATCTGTCCCGTGAACGGGCGGCCGCGAACTCAGTGTCGGTGGTATCAGTGTTTATTAATTTGGCAGCGGAATTTACATCAGGATCGTAGTTAGGAAATATTTTATCAGAGTAAAACACCACATTTTATAGAAATAAACACATTGGGATAAAACCCAAGTTTTCATTACAAACTGATTTATAGGGATAAATCCCATTTTTTTTGAAATAAAACGCCTTCTTTATTTAGGTAACTTTTATAGCCACTTTTCCAAGCCTTCAGTGCTTTCCAGCTGGCTTCTAATTGGCTTTCACATTGTGTTACCTGAAACGCGTTTTAAAAACATTTGTTAGTGGGAAATACTGGTGAGTGAATCCCAGTTTAATCAAGAAACATTAATTTAATTTAAACAGTATTGAGAGCGATTACAATGTTTAGATCTACCCAATTACTCATTCAGTACTGTCAATCCTGACTGGTGGGTCATATTACACATTGGCTAACTCTTTGTCCAATGGTAACGTGTCTCACATTTTGTATACAAAACCCCAACATACCGGCAGTAATTGTAGAATTACAAAGACTCAATCACTGCTAAATTGCATTGTAAAACATTTAAGGTTTTGTAAAAACCGTTTACAAAAAGGAGATTACTCACATTGCTGTCTTAGGTTTTCAGTAAGGGTTCCCTGGGAATTATCTATAAATTACACAAATGCACATGTGTTAGTATAATAACCCATTTTAACATTAGTAATACCCTCCCCGAGACGACATTCCAACGACTACGTCGGGCAGAACCACGACAGCCGTTACGGAACCCTAGATCGATCGGGCGGAGTATCTAATACGTATCCAGGGGTTATGATACTTACAACAGAGCAGAACTTTGTTATTTAGGGGGGTATTATGCCCGAGTATAATGTATACTACGTAAAATTTAGAGAAAGAAAGAAATATTTGAGCGGATTCGACTGAAGGCCCGAGCTCCAGCTTTATAGGGGCTGAGTTCGGGTTTCTCGCGGCCCACGTAAAACAAGACCAGGGCTTACGCGGCCCGCGTAGTAGGTCGGGTAGGGTTTAGGTGATCCGGGTCATCAACTAGCTTCGACGTGTGTTGGGCCACGTGGCGGCCCAGGGTTTCGCCAGCTTTCACCTTGTCACGGCCCGCGTAAGCTTAAGAGGTGGCTTACGCGGCCCGCCTAAACCCCAATTTTTCCATTTTTAATTAATTTTAATAATATAACATATTTTGGGCTCGGTTTTCACGTATAGGGGGGGTATTTTAGGGCATATTGGGTTTATTTAACATATTTTAAGGTGTCGAAAAATATTTCGAGGGTGTCGGTTTTTCTTTAGGGTTGTTATATCTTCCCCACCTTGTTTTAGAGCTCGTCCTCGAGATCTACTGGAATAAGTGTGGATATTTCTTTTGCATTTCCGATTCAAGCTCCCATGTATACTCTGGTCCTCTTTTAGAGTCCCATTTCACTTTGACCAGGATTAATCTCTTGTGCTTGAGGTTCTTGACTTTCCTTTCTTCAATTTGTAGAGGCCTTTCTACAAACTTGAGTTGTTCATTTACCTCTATATCCTTAAGAGGCACTACAGGTGATTCATCAGCTAGGCATTTCTTGAGGTTAGATACATGAAATACATCATGTGTTCCTGTCATTTCCTCTGGCAGTTGTAGCTAATAGGCTACAGGTCCTATTCTTCTAATAATCTCAAAAGGTCCAACATACCTGGGACTTAGCTTTCCCTTTTTGATGAATCTTACCACTCCTTTCCAAGGAGAGACTTTTAACAATACTCGGTCCCCTACTTGAAATTCCAATGGTTTTCGCCGGTTATCAGCATAGCTCTTTTGTCGATCACGTGCTGCTTTCAGTCGTTCCTTGACTTGAATAATCTTGTCGGTTGTTTCTTGCACTATTTCAGGTCCAGATAGTTGCTTTTCCCCAATTTCTGCCCAACAGACTGGGGTTCGGCACTTTCGTCCGTAAAGTGCTTCGAATGGTGCAGCATTGATACTTGTGTGATAACTGTTATTATAAGAAAATTCTATTAAAGGTAAGTGATCGTCCCAATTACCTCCAAAATCAATTACACAAGCTCTAAGCATATCTTCCATTGTCTGAATTGTCCTTTCGCTTTGTCCGTCCGTTTGAGGATGGTAAGCTGTGCTTAGATTTAACTTGGTTCCCATTGCTTTTTGAAAACTTGACCAGAAATGAGAGGTAAAACGGCTATCCCTATCAGAAACAATTGATAAAGGAATTCCATGTAATGAAACTATTTCATTTACATATAATTTAGCTAACTGTTCCATGCTGAAAGTTTCTTTCATTGGTAGGAAGTGAGCTGACTTGGTTAGCCTATCTACAATCACCAAGATTGTATCATTACCTTTCCTTGTTTTGGGTAATTTGGTAACAAAATCCATTGTTATCAATTCCCATTTCCACACTGGCATTTCTAGCTGCTGCAACAAACCTGAGGGTTTCTGGTGTTCAGCTTTAACTTGTGAACAGTTTAAACATTTAGAAACATAAGCAGCTATATCCTTTTTCATTCCTATCCACCAAAAATTCTTTCTTAAATCCTGGTACATTTTATCACTTCCTGGGTGCATCGTATATTTGGACTTATGGGCTTCTTCTAATATACGATGGCGTATGTTTCCTAATTTAGGTATCCACATTCTCTTCTTATGGAATATCCAAATTCCATTTGTTCCTTGTTCTAATTCCTTAATCATACCTTTTAGTTTTTCAATATCATCCTTGATTACTGATTCTTGTGCTTTTCTAATTTGTTCATTTAAATCTACTTGTAGATTTAATTTAAGAGAACGTACCCTTTTTGGCTTTTCAGGATACTTTCGACTTAAAGCATCTGCCACTACATTTGCTTTTCCTTCATGATACTAGATATCACAATCATAAACTTACTACCATAAAGGTAATGTCTCCAAATATGGTAAACTTACTATCATAAAGGTAATGTCTCCAAATCTTAAGGGCAAAAATTATAGCTCCTAATTCCAAATCATGGGTTGAATAATTCTCATCATGATTCTTAAGTTGTCTGGATGCGTAAGCTATAACCTTTTGACGTTGCATTAATACACATCCATAACCTAATTTAGAGGCGTCACAATAGACTACAAAGTCTTCAGTTCCTTCTGGTAACGCTAGTATGGGTGTATTAGTTAATCTTTGTTTAAGAATTCTAAATGCTTTTTCTTTTTTTGGTCCCCATTCAAACTTAATGGATTTACAGGTTAGCTTAGTTAAAGGTATAGCTATTCTAGAAAAATCTCGAATAAATCTCCTAAAATACCCGACCAATCCTAAGAAACTTCTAACCTCGGTTGGTGACTCAGGGGTCTTCCATTTGGTAATCGCCTCAATTTTTGTGGGATCCACATGAATTCCTTCATGATTGACTAAGTGTCCAAGAAACTGTACCTGCTCTAACCAAAATTCGCACTTTGAAAACTTAGCATAAAGTTTTTCCTTTCTTAATAGACTTAGAAGTGCGTGCAAAAGCTTTGCATGTTCCTCTTTACTTTTAGAATATATGAGAATATCATCAATAAAAACAATTATGAATTTATCCAAATATGGCTTACATATTCGGTTCATCATGTCCATAAATGCGGCTGGGGCATTGGTTAAACCAAATGGCATGACAGTAAATTCATAATGACCATACCTTGTTCGGAAGGCGGTTTTAGGAATGTCCTCTTCCTGTACCTTTAATTGATGATATCCTGATCTTAAATCGATTTTAGAGAAAAATCGAGCTCCTTGCAATTGATAGAACAGATCATCGATTCTCCGTAATGGGTACCGATTCTTAATTATGACTTTGTTCAATTCACGATAGTCAATGCACATACGCATTGATCCATCCTTCTTTCTAACGAATAAAATTGGTGCTCCCCATGGTGATGAGCTTGGCTGTATGAATCCTTTCTTCAATAATTCGTCTAACTGTTTCTTTAATTCCTGCATTTCTGCGGGTGCCAAACGATAAGGTGCTTTGGCAATTGGTGTTGTTCCGGGTAATAGGTGAATTCTGAATTCGACTTCCCTGTTGATCGGAGTGTCGCGCTCCGGTCAAAGATAATATTTATAGTCCCAATTTACCCTTAACAAATAGTTAGTGGTAGCAAGGGGTCGAACCACGAAGAGTCTGGGGTTTGCGAATGGACTTTGAATGAATTGTAGAAGATGTCACACTTATGAAGCTTGCTATGATAAATTTTTGTATTTTTGTTTAATTGAGAGATGTGAATTAAAATTACTAAGTGGTTGGTTTTGTTGATTACGCACAATTAACAATTGCAACAAATGTAATTAGAAGTTTAAACATTATAGAGAAAACAAGGCTCACACCCGGTTCGGTAGTTGCATTCCTAGGATTTCTACAAGTTTTAGAATTGATTCAATTGCAAAAGTGACAACGAATTTAGTGTTACACGGCTTAGGTACCAAGAGCTATCAACGTTATAAAGAACGGACCACAATGCACTTCGTTACCAAGAACATGTAAACTCTAACTTAGACAAGGCATAATTGCATATAAACATTTCATAAAGTCAAATTTAATCTTCACTCGACAATTTATGAATTCAATACAAATGCAAGACAATTGTCATAAGCTTCAAATCCAAAAGCAATTTGTCACAAAATCAATCCAAGAACAATGTTAAAACCCTAGACTTACAAAAACCTACACCGGGGTGAAACCTCCACGAATTTAGCCGAGCATGATCGAAGAAACTTGATCACCGGATGTAGAAAGCTTGAATTGGATCATCGTGAAGTTTGAAGGTGGATGAATGGATGGATGGTTAGGGTTATGGAAGGTTGGTGATGATGGATTGGAATGAAGGATGTAATGGTGAATTAGGGTTCTTGATTGATGATGATTCAGGTGTTAATTCGGTTGTAGAGATGATGATAGGTGGAATGGTAGGTGAAAGATGTTTAGTATTGGCTCCAAGATGTCTTTCAAACTTCAAAATATTGTGTAACTGCCGAATCAATTCCAACAACCCCCTTCTAATTCGTTTCTACACCATTTAACATCAAACAGCGCGTGACCAAGATTGAGGGACCGTCGCCGATGGCCTGAAGCCCCGTCGGCGACGGTGTGTATATGCTGACATTCTTCCGACAGCCAAACTTGCAGTCTACGGCCAAAACAGACGACGGACTTTTGCACATACCGTCGGCGACGGCCCTTATGGGCGTCGGCGACGGTGCCCAGAATCCTATCTTTCTGTTTTTTCGCGCTTCTTGCTCCCGGTTGACCCGTTTCACGTTCCGGTGTTTCCGTTTTCACTCCGGTGACCCGTAAGGCTCCCGAAAAGCTCCTTAAACTCTGTTAGATCTGCAAAACAAGTATCTAATCAAAAGTAGGCTATTGGAAATTAAAACTTGTGTAAAAACTTCAAATTAAACAATTACAAGCACCGGTTTTCGACCACGTATCACATCCCCACACTTGTCTTTTGCTTGCCCTCGAGCAAATCTGTTTTTCACTTTCACGTGGGTCGAACAACGAATACACTCCCCATTCCCGAGACGAAGGTTAAGGTCCAATGTCATGCTAAAGTTCAAACTCTTTACAATTTTCAAAATATTTAACGGTGAAGTGATTTCACATACAAAAATGGTTATCCAAAATTAACCCGCCCGTGAAACCAATAATTCATGCATATCCCTCACAATGTTCTCTCCACTCGGCTTGTAAATTGGCTAATGTTTATAATGTATTAGCACTTCAAAGAATATTCACTCAAAACCGATTAGAACACATACCCGCATAAGCTTGCAACTCAATCATTCTCCACCATTGATCACGAATACTAAGCACAAGTCATAAGGTCTTTGTAAGGGTTGTAACGGGGCTAGGCTAAGGGTAGGAATTAGGATATTTTAAAGTGGCTAAGGTGATGAAAATTCGATTTTTATTACAAATGACTATTCTAACAAAACTAACTATAAACACCAAATATGAGGCAGCAACATTCGCCTTTTATTCAACAACTACTAACACTTCTTTTTGTGTTTTTCTTCAACGATTTTCAATTCTTTTTCATAATATTTCCTGATTTTGTTTTTTACATATATGCAAACAAACAAGAACAACTATACAAATACGACTCCTATAATCGAATTTCCATCACACGGGTTTAAAAGAAAAAGGTTTAAGGTTATGGGCTATAGGGTGATCAAACGAAGGGATTAGGCTCAAAATAGGCGACTAGGGGATTTGTTTGGGTAAGGATAGATAAATGGTTTTAAAAGAAAAGGTTTACCTAATGCCTTAATCATTCTCGTGCTTGTATTCAGTCTATAGTCTCAAACGTATCAAAAGATGCAAGTTCTACAATACATGACTAATGGTCCACTCAAACAAAGAAACATAAATATGTAATTCTATGATGTAAAAGTGGCTCAAAACCTCACATATATAAAAGGTATGGTATGTGACATGCATAAAAGACTAGTTTCTTAGGCGGATTATTCCCAAATAACCACCCGCTAAATACCCGTCATGCTATTAATTTGAACTTGACCATGACAAAAGACCAAATGGGTTGTGACATCCCTCGTTGACTTAGTTACTTGTGCTTTAAGACCGCTTTTGAAACAAGACATTTTTGAAACTTTTTTGAAATTTTCCCCCATCCCCACACTTGAGGTAAACATTGTCCTCAATGTGTAGTATTTAAATGAACGGGTCAAAATCTAAAACTTTTACTACTCCCCCATCCCCACACTTGAGGTAAACATTGTCCTCAATGTGTAAGAACTAGAGTTTTAAACGCACAAGGGATGTGACACGGCTAACTTCCCAAGAATTTCACCCCGGAAAATAATGTACAATTTACAATCCACTTATTTGCTAATCTAAAGATCAAGAGTAAAAGGAAACGTATGCACCTGGTTTTTGAGCTCATTCCTCGTGTGCTCCTCTCCTCTCATGAAAGCGGTTGTCCCACGAACCCAATATACCTACAAATCTTAACCCTTGTGTAGAAGCATGCTTCTCACAACCATCAAAATTTGTTAGTTACCTAGTTCTACCACTTTTATGAAAATATTACCAAGCTATACGTTATTTCACTTTGATTTATGTGGAAAATAATTTACAACAACAACAAACCTAACTCACTTTCGTAGGAATCACGGTTGCATTTAGCTTATGCAACAAGCCCTTTTAAACCCCCCAATAGCTTGGGAGGACGAGAGGTCTCGTAAGGGTTATATAGGGAACACACCCACAACGTTCATTTAACTAGGCGAAAATAAATAAAACGAAGTAAAAATAACGAAAATAAAATAATATACAACAACAACAACACAAAACATACCTCGCCTCTACCGCTGATATCTCTCGTTAGGGTTCACTGGCGGGTTTGGCTGGTATGGATAACCAGTGAGGGCCTCAAACATATCCCTATAGTCATCTAGTGGGCTCGGCTCTCCTTGAGGTGGTGGTTGGTAAGGAATCGGGATGAAGCTAGAGCCGACTGCTTCAGGCCAATGAGGGGTTGGATCGGATGGGCCTTGCGGATGAGGAAGGTTGGGGTAATCGGTCCACCCCGAGTGTTCGACATACGGGAGACCGGCTTGATAGTCTCTTTGATGGCGCTCCTGATCGTGGAGCACCTTGGCATTATTAATTGCCATTTGGTTAGAGACAGCTAAAGCTCTCCATCGGCGTTGATCTAATTCTCTTTGTGCATTTTGCCGCCTTGCCTCTTCTTCCTCCCACGCCCGCCTTTGGGCCCTTTCTTCCTCTTGCAACTGTAATAAGCGTTCCATTTGTGATCGTTGTAATGCTTGTTGCAGTTGTTGTTCTTCCATCTGTTTCTCCACCCTCTCGCGAAAGGATGCTTGAAAACCCCATTGCTCTTGCGAGTACGCCCCTTGTGCCTCTTCCCATTCTCTCCTGCTCGCATGGTATTCTCTCGCTTCACCAATGCCGGCCGATACATTATCGTAAACCGCTTGTTGCCCACGAGTCCACAACCGGTATGACGGTATCTGCCTTTGGTTCACAAAGTCTGCCACATTGGCAGAGATTTCCCTATGCTGCTTCCTATACCTCCGCCTCGGTCCCCGCAGACCGGAAGGATCCTTCTCCTCCTCAACATCAGGCATCTCCTCATCGCCTTCTTCTTCATCACCCTCTCTCTGTTCATTGAATCGGTAACCATCTCCTTGTTCATCTTCAACCGTGTGAAGATGACCAAAAGCTTTCACCGTTATCTTCCAATGTCGCCTTATGGAGGCGAAGTTGAACTGATCAATGGGTTTAGACACCCACAGTGACTCCTGAGGCAATGCATTCTGCTGCAGAATCATTGCGCTAATCAACCTTGCATAAGGGATCATCTTCTTCTTGAATGATTCTCTTGTATCCCATGTATTGATCATCACAATTTGACGCCATGATAGCTTGGGCGTTCCATACAACAGCGAATGTAGAACCCGGCAGTCGGGTGCCTTCACTTTACCGCGGTCTCCAAACCGCACCAACACATTCTCCAACAAAATGCCTTGTAGTATTTTGCCCACCAAAGACAAATCGCTTCTCAAATCACCTGCGCCCCCAGAACCTGGCAATACGGATGCTAGCATTTGCGGCGGATCAGCTTCGTTTGTTTTATTATCCAAAAACTGATCATAACCATAGTAATCATACGCTTCAATCCCAAGCGAATCAAATCTAGCTATAGCATTCATGTGCTCGAATGACATGATCATTTGGTTTTTGCCAATATTACCAACTAACCGCCACGTAGGAGCCGGTCCATCAGAATGCTCAAACCGTAACGTAGATAGCCATTCACAAACCGCATCCAAATACACCCGGGTGGTTATATCCTCGCACCAATCAAGTACCCGTTCCTACCCAAGCTTTTCAAACTTTTGAACTATGCCGATTTTCCGAAATTCTTCGACATCCACCGTACGCACACACACTGCCCTCTCGGGTACGGGCTTTGAAACACCCGTAACCATCTTCATTTTCCACATCTTCGCCTCCAATTTCTTGTTTCGGTACTTGGAATGAGCCTTCAGTTTTTCATCTTTCCATGCCGAAGCCGACCTACTATTCTTGGACTCCTCCCACTCCCAATCTTGCCGGATAAGTTTCCCATCACCTTCCTCTACATTACTCAATTGTTCCCAACGTCTTTGATATTGCCCCGAGCCTGAACCGGCTCCCGAAGACGAACCTTGCCCAGAGGTTTTTGCTTTCTTGCTTCTTCCAGACATAGCTACAATGAAAAGACAAAACAACAATTAGTATACCCCAAATCTTTCAATCAATCTCAAACTTTGAACATAATATGCAATGTTGAATTTCAATCAAGATTTAGATGTAAAATCGCCTTTTTAAACTTCCAAAGTCGCTTATTTTAACATCTACAAATCAATCTAGCATGTTTATTCATAAGATTTCTCAAAATTTCATGGTTTCAACAATATTCAACATTACAACTATGCTCAATCATGCAAAAGTCTAGTGTAATCACATCACCAAAACTAAAGCATGCTCAAATCCCACCCAAATCAAGTAAACACTCTTAATTTTATGCTAAAACATCATACATTATGATAAACAACCTACTCTTAAACAATGTGCTTAAAATTTTGGAAGAAATCAACAATGCATATGATAATCATGCATAAATTTACTGAAATTTCATACCTTTAGCGTAGATAAACAAGAAGAACTAACAAAAAAAGTGCAAAGCAAGAGACTTGGATGAACACTCTTCAAAACCCTAAAAACTCACGCCCAGAAATCTTGCAAACGAGCAAGACTTGATGGAAACCGTTATGGGGGTTTTGTTCCTCTCGAAAAACTACACAAGTTAGGCTCAAGAATCACTCGATTTGATGGGGATTTGAAAAAGTTATGAGTGAAAGAAGGATTAGGGTTCTTGAATGAGTTTGTGAAGAAGAAGTGGAAGAGAGAGAATTACGTATGAATCTGAGTGATTTGATGGATTTCTGGATGATTGAGGTGTATGGAGGGTTTCTTCGGGTATTATGTGTGGTGGAAACGAGTTTTAGTTGAGCTTGATTTACGAAAAAGGATGTTGGGTTCGAATCATAGGCTCAAGACAAATCAGCGTCGGGTGACTTTAGGGGAGCCGTCGCCGACGGGTCTGACCACCGTCGGCGACGGTGTGTGAAAAGAGGAGGTTCTGGCGACGGCTTATGTGGCTGTCTACGGAGGAATTGGGGCTACGGTACTTTTGGGATGTCGTGGGCGACGGACAAACAGACCGTCGGTGACGGTCACTGTAAACTTAAAATAATTTATTTATTTAATTAATTTTTTTTATGAAAAATAGAAAGAATTTTATGAACTTTTTCTAAAGGGACTATGTACATTAAAAATTCCTAAAAATTATTCAAAATCTTTTTGTAATTAATATTTTTTTATGAGTTAAAATTTGAAATCGCAAGAACCGTTTGAAATCGCAAGAACCGTCAACGGCCCTACCACCCCCCAAAAAGTCATGTATTGTCCCTAATACACACAAATGAGTCTAAAAACATACCTTTTGTCTTCAAGACCCGTTCGGAATGTCCGGACTTCACACAATCACAAGGGTTAGTACGGAACGAGAACGATTAGCACAAAAACACACAAACAATTAAATAATTGTACATAACTTTACAAAATTCTTTACCGGTCCTTTCAGTTGACCTCATAAGTTGGCACACTTACCACGAAGTTCACCAACTCCACATTCTCATCCTTTTTCTCATTGTTACCATCAAGAAACGGTTTAAGGCGATGCCCATTAACCGTTTGCTTCGACCCATCTTTCGGGTCCTTGATTATAACATCTCCAAGCTTTCCGACCCGTGTAATCACGTACGGGCCCATCCATTTGCTCTTGAGCTTACCGGGGAAGTATTTAAGCCTTGATTGTATAGCCAAACCTTTTGACCCACTTCAAACTCCTTCGGCTTCAACTTTGCGTCATGTGCCCTCTTCATATCATCCTTGTATTTCGAAGCGCACTCATATGCTTCTTCCCTTAGCTCCTCCAACTCGCAAAGCTTTAATTTCCGCTATTTTCCTGCATCATCATATTTCATGTTAACCTCTTTAATAGCCCACCAAGCACGATGCACAAGCTCAACCGGTAAATGGCAATTTCGCCCATAAACTAAGCGATAAGGTGTAGTTCCAATAGGTGTTTTATGAGCCGTTCTATAAGCCCACAAAGCATCATGCAACTTCATCGACCAATCCTTTCGGTCGGGTCGAACGGTCTTTTGCAAAATTTCTTTTATTTGCCTATTGGAAACTTCCACTTGACCACTTGTTTGTGGGTGGTAAGGGGTGGCGATTCGATGGTCAACACCATACCGTTTCAAGAGTTTGCCAAAGTTAAAATTCTTAAAATGAGATCCCCCATCACTAATGATCACTCGGGGAATCCCAAATCTAGAAATTATATTTGTTTGTACAAAATTGCAAAAAACGGTATGGTCATTCGTCTTAGTGGCAATCGCTTCGACCCACTTGGATACATAATCGACCGTCACCAAGATGTATAAGTTGCCATGCGAATTAGGGAATGGGCCCATGAAATCGATCCCCCACACATAAAAAATATCTACAATGAGGATCGGTTGCATGGGCATTTCATCCCTTTTTGAAATACCCCCTAACTGTTGACATTCAACACAATCTTTAGCGAAATTAAAAGCATCCTTGAAAATAGTCGGCCAATAAAGACCGCTATTGAGCACTTTGTGCCCAGTTTTGTGACCACTGAAATGGCCCCCACAAGCAAATGAATGCAAGTGCATCAAGACACTAGGAATCTCCTCGTCGGGTATGCATCTTCGAACGACTTGATCCGGACAAAACTTGAATAAGTCCGGTTCTTCCAACGTGTAGTACTTGATTTGAGATAGGAAGTGCAACCTCTTCCTTCTATCCCAATGAGCCGGAAAATCACCTGTAACCAAATAATTCATGATATTAGCATACCAAGGTAATATTCCAACTTTTAAAATTTGCTCATCTGGGAAATCCTCATTAATCTCTTTACGTGAAGAATCATCCTCTACAACCAATCGAGATAAGTGGTCCGCAACCACATTCTCACTCCCTTTCTTGTCTCTAATTTCCAAGTCAAACTCTTGTAGCAAAAGAACCCATCAGATTAATCTCGGCTTTGCATCCTTCTTGTCCATGAGATACCTAACTGCAGAATGGTCAGAATAAACAATGACCTTAGTACCCCATATATAAGCACGAAATTTGTCCAACGCATATACCACCGCAAGTAGCTCTTTCTCGGTAGTTGTATAATTTAATTGTGCATCCGAAAGAGTCTTACTTGCGTAGTAAATGGCAACCGGTTTCTTGTCTACCCTTTGAGCCAATACGGCCCCCACCACATAATCGCTTGCATCACACATTATTTCGAATGGTAAAGACCAATTCGGTGATTGCAAGATTGGGGCCTCCACCAACTTTTTCTTCAAAATGTTAAAGGCATTTTGGCACTTTTTATCAAAATCAAATGTTTTATCTTTTAACAACAAATTGCATAGGGGTTTTGTTATATCACTAAAGCTTTTTATGAACCTCCTATAAAACCCCGCATGTCCCAAAAACGACCGAACACCCTTAACACTTGTAGGATAAGGCAAAGTGGATATGACTTGCACCTTTGCTCTATCCACCTCAATCCCACGACTCGAGACGACATGCCCCAACACAATCCCTTCTTGAACCATAAAATGGCTCTTTTCCCAACTCAAAACCAGATTTTTCTCAACACATCTTTGCAAAACTTTTTCGAGTTGGTCAAGGCATGCATCAAATGATGACCCAAATATTGAGAAGTCATCCATGAAGATTTCCAAAGACTCCCCCACCATATCTGAAAAGATACTCGTCATACACCTTTGGAAGGTGGCGGGGGCATTACAAAGTCCAAAGGGCATTCGCCTAAATGCGAAGGTACGTATGGACAAGTAAAAGTAGTCTTTGCTTGGTCTTCCGAATGTATAGAAATTTGATTTTATCCGGAATAACCATCCAGAAAACAATAAAATTTTTGTCCGGCCAATTTCTCAACTATTTGGTCAATAAATGGAAAAGGGAAATGATCTTTGGAAGTTGCAGCATTTAACTTCCTATAATCAATACAAATGCGCCACCCGGTTACCGGCCGAGTGGCGACCTCTTCACCTGCGTCATTTGTGACGACTTGAATGCCCGCTTTCTTAGGAACTGTTTGTGTCGGGCTCAGCCATTGGCTATCCGAGATAGGGTATATAATACCCGCATCTAGCCACTTCAGTACTTCCTTCTTCACCACTTCTCGCATGTTTGGATTTAGTCTCCTTTGTGTGTCGCGAGAAGGACTCATACCATCTTCCGTGATGATCTTGTGCATCACTACCGAGGGACTAATTACCTTCAAATCCGCAATGGTCCACCCGATAGCGGCTCTATGAGTGACCAAAATTCTCATCAACTTCTCTTCTTACTCCCCGGTCAAATTAGATGCAATGATAACCGGGAGTGTGCTACCTTCACCCACATAAGCATACTTAAGATGCTTGGGTAGCACTTTTAACTCTAGCACCGGAGGTTCTTCCAACGACGGCTTCAACTTTGTATCAATGGTTTCCGGAAGACTTTCTACTCGATGTGTCCAAGTGGGCCTTCCATATTTTGCCGCCATAACCTCCAACTCTCTCACTTCTTCATCCATGCTTCGATTCATCTCTCCTTGTAACCTGTCAAACATGAAACATTCCTGTATTGTGTTTTCCTCTTCGACACTAATGTCGCATAGAGGTATACACTCGTCAACGATGTCCGCCATATAGCATTCACCGCTAACTAGAGGATCCGTCAATCCTGAAAAAACATTTAACCGCAACCGACGGTTACCAAAAGTCATGTCGACCGTGCCCGATTTGCAATTAATTTGGGCATTCGATGTTGCCAAAAATGGTCGACCGAGGATCACCATTGGTTGCTTGGTTCGGTCCAACGAGACATAATCTAATACAAGAAAGTCCACCGGATAGTAAAAGTCCTCGACCTTGACTGTTACATCTGTGACTATACCACGGGGTAGTTTAGGGGTTAAGTCAGCTAACACCACGGTGGTGTTAGACACTTGAAGTGGACCAAAATCATATTGGTCGTATAAACTACCCGGCAAGATACTCACACTTGCCCCAAGATCCAAAAGTGCCCGTGTCATTTTGAATTCTCCAACTTGTATTGAAATAATGGGCGCCCCCGGATCTTGAAGTTTTGGTGGGAGTGCACCCGAAAGAATCGAACTCATATTTTCAGTTAAATCAAGTTTCTTAGGAAACTTGTGAGTCCGTTTTTGGGTGCATAAATCCTTCAAGTATTTAGCATATGAGGGTACTTGTTTGATTGCATCTAAGAGTGGCAAATTGATTTTAACTTGTTTAAAAATTTCCCACATCTCTTCTTGTTGTGGGCCTCGTTTATTTACCACCTTCTTAGATGGTCCCAACAAAGCTTCAAGATAAGGGGCGGTATTAGCCTCCACACCCTTTTCATTAGCCTTTGGGATGGGAACGGTCACAACGGGGGTAATATTATTATTCTTTAAATCATTTTTCTTTTGACCCGTTTGACCGTTTTTACCTTCATCATCACTTGCATCTTCCACCACCCCTTCAACAAACTCGGGTGGTGGTGGCTCAACACCATTATCTACGACTCGACCACTACGTAAAGTAATTTTATTAATTGGTACCTCACGTGTGTTCCTTGAGTTCGACCCTTGATGCTTAGGGTTCACCGTGGTATCACTTGGAAGTCCTCCTCCACTTCCACAAATTTGAGCCATCTCTTGAGCAAGTTGCCCCACTTGCTTCTCTAATGCCTTTTGGGATTTATCCCTCACTTCGAACTCTTTCCGCATTTCAGTTTTAATTTCTTGATTTGAATTCATGAGAGCTTGATGTGAGTTGGTAAGAGTGCTCATAGTATTCATGATGGCATCTAGTTTCGAATTAATCGAGTCATCACCTTGGGAATTTGATGCACCACCCCCATTTCCACCTTGGTTGTAACCTCGTTGATAGTTGCCTTCACGGTTTTGATACCCTTGATTACCACCTTGGTTGTAATTCCTTTGGTAACCCCCTTGGTTACCACCTTGACGATTGTTATACGAAGACCCTCCTTGACCACCTTGATTCCCCGCTTGGAAATTCGGATACATTTGATTCGAAGAATTGCCATAGCGGAAATTAGGGTGATTTCTCAAACCCGGATGGTAAGTGTTGGAGTTCATGTCGTATTGCTTTCGATCCCCATACACTTGGTTTACCTCCTCGGTGTGGTCACTCGATCCCGTTGGGAATTGGTCGGTTCTATGCCCAATATATCCACATTCTTCACACACCGCGAATTGTACCGCTTTCACTTCCTTCTTCTTCATACGAGCCATTTCCCGCTCTAAGGTAGAAATTCGATCCTTAGAATCAAGATCGGGAAGTGACCGGGAAATGGGATGTTTCTTAGCTCTATCGGCCGATTCCTTCTCTTTTGACCGTTTGCTCATCCGTTCCAAAAACTCCCAATCATCATCTTCATGATTGCTTAAGAGAGTTCCGTTACTCGTTGATTCAAGGCGGTTCCATGTCGCGTTATCCAAACCACGTACAAAGCACTTTACCAATTCCCACTTTTCTATTTGGTTATGTGGGCATCTCTGCATCAATTCTTTGAATCGAGTGAATGCTTCATGTAACGGTTCACTCGATAGTTGCCGAAACGACCTTATTTCATCCCGAGCATCGTCGGTATTTGCCATCGAATAGTATTCGTCTAAAAAGACTTGTTGCATCTCACCCCATGTCCGGATGCTATTCGCCGGAAGTGTGAGAAACCATTGCTTTGCCTTGTCTTTCAACGAAAATTGGAACAAGCGAAGTTTGACCTCTTCTAATGCGAAGTTGTGCCCCCCAATGGTGTTACAAATGGACGAAAACTCCGCCAAGTGCGTGTACGGCTCATCATTAGACCTCCCGTTGAAGTGGGGAAGTATATTGATGTAATGCGGTTTACAATCGAACATTCTTCTTTCGCACACAATCGGTGAATCATTCTCGGTGACCACCGGTCGAAAACGGTCATTCACTCCCCGTGGAGGTTGTTGACGTCGTTGTGGACCATTAACCTCTTGATCGACCGGTCTTCGATTGTCTCTTCGGTCACCTCTTCTATCCCCACCTTGATTTCTACCTTGGTTGCCTCTTTGGTTACCACCTCCCATAAAACGAGGAATCCGATTAGGGTTACCATTGTTGTTATTGTTGTTGTTGTAAACCCCATCATTTCGGTTCCGTTGATTATTATTTCGTGGTTGGCGGTTATTTCCGTAACCATCATTCCTCCTATCCCCATACCCGTAATCATCATCCCCTACATAGTTGGCGTCTTGATAGCCAAACTCCTCATCTTCAAATCTTCGTGCATTGTAAATATTACCCCGATTCACATATTCCCAATCTTCATCATCGTTAGCCCGATCATCATAATAACCTCCATCATCCGAATTTTCCGTATGCACGCTCACATGTTCCGGCGATTGATAACCGGGAACACTATATGGTTCGTCATCGGGGATGGCGTTCCTCAAATCGTCTATGTTGAAGAATGGGTCTTCGTTCGCGGGATTGCCACGATCTCGATTACCTCGACGGTCGGAATTAACATTCCGGTCATCAAGATTGATGGGTAAAGAATTGTGTCGATGAAGGTTTTGTTGTTGGGGTGTTCGTTGGGTGTTATTGGGATTTTGGTTTTGAAAAGGTGGTGTGGGTGGTCCATTGTTGTTGTTACCACCCGGTCGCTCTTGAGGCCTAGGTTGAACATTTGGAGCGGGATTGAAGTTGCTTCGGTATTGAAATTGGTTCGGGTTTTGATTTTGATTGAAGTTTTGGTTGGAATTTTGGTTCGCCATTGAATCGGTTTCAATGGTCGGTGTGAGTTGTGGTGTTTGGTTGGTTTGATTAGAAGCAAGTGTTGCTTCCAACCGGCTTGCTAGATTTCTTCTTGCTACTCTTTCGATTTTCGGTTCGTAGACTAAAGGTTAAGTCCTCCCGGAGTTCCGCGTATGCATGCACTGCCTGTAATCTGCACAAGTAACACACCCGCGTAACAAGGCAAAAGACAAAGTGCGAAAAGAAACTAAACAACTAAAACAGATAATCACGAAATTCAAACAATAATCCAAACACAAAGCGCACGAACTCCCCGGCAACGGCGCCAAAATTTGATCGGAGTGTCGCGCTCTGGTCAAAGATAATATTTATAGTCCCAATTTACCCTTAACAAATAGTTAGTGGTAGCAAGGGGTCGAACCACGAAGAGTCTGTGGTTTGCGAATGGACTTTGAATGAATTGTAGAAGATGTCACACTTATGAAGCTTGCTATGATAAATTTTTGTATTTTTGTTTAATTGAGAGATGTGAATTAAAATTACTAAGTGATTGGTTTGGTTGATTACGCACAATTAACAATTGCAAAAAATGTAATTAGAAGTTTAAACAATATAGAGAAAACAAGGCTCACACCCGGTTCGGTAGTTGCATTCCTAGGATTTCTACAAGTTTTAGAATTGATTCAATTGCAAAAGTGACAACGAATTTAGTGTTACACGACTTAGGTGCCAAGAGCTATCAACGTTATAAAGAACGGACCACAATGCACTTCGTTACCAAGAACATGTAAACTCTAACTTAGACAAGGCATAATTGCATATAAACATTTCATAAAGTCAAATTTAATCTTCACTCGACAATTTATGAATTCAATACAAATGCAAGACAATTGTCATAAGCTTCAAATCCAAAAGCAATTTGTCACAAAATCAATCCAAGAACAATGTTAAAACCCTAGACTTACAAAAACCTACACCGGGGTGAAACCTCCACGAATTTAGCCGAGCATGATCGAAGAAACTTGATCACCGGATGTAGAAAGCTTGAATTAGATCATCGTGAAGTTTGAAGGTGGATGAAGGGATGGATGGTTAGGGTTATGGAAGGTTGGTGATGATGGATTGGAATGAAGGATGTAATGGTGAATTAGGGTTCTTGATTGATGATGATTCGGGTGTTAATTCGGTTGTAGAGATGATGATAGGTGGAATGGTAGGTGAAAGATGTTTAGTATTGGCTCCAAGATGTCTTTCAAACTTCAAAATATTGTGTAACTGCCGATTCAATGCCAACAACCCCCTTCTAATTCATTTCTACACCATTTAACATCAAACAGCGCGTGACCAAGATTGAGGGACCATCGCCGACAGCCTGAAGCCCCATCGACGATGGTGTGTATATGCTGACATTCTTCCGACGGCCAAACTTGCTGTCTACGGCCAAAACAGACGACGGACTTTTGCACATATCGTCGGCGACGGCCCTTATGGGCGTCGGCGACGGTGCCCGGAATCCTATCTTTCTGTTTTTCGCGCTTCTTGCTCCCGGTTGACCCGTTTCACGTTCCGGTGGTTCTGTTTTCACTCCGTTGACCCGTAAGGCTCCCAAAAAGCTCCTTAAACTCTGTTAGATCTGCAAAAGAAGTATCTAATCAAAAGTAGGCTATTCGAAATTAAAACTTGCGTAAAAACATCAAATTAAGCAATTACAAGCACCGGTTTTCGACCACGTATCACCTGTCCGGTGGTAGTCCTGGTAATTCTTATGGAAATACATCTGAAAACAGAGACACTACTGGAATATCTTTTAGTTCTTTTCCTTTAGTGTTAGTGATTATAGAAATCAAATACACTATAGACCCTTTTCTTATATAGCTTGTAGTTTTCATCACAGAGATGAATTTCGTGGATCTAGAAGGTTTATTTCCTTTAATTGTGATCTTTTCACCTTTTGGTGAATTTACTTGGATTGACTTTTGATCACATAAAATACTGGCTTTATTGGCTATTAACCAATCCATTCCTAAAACGACATCAAATCCTGCCAGATTCATTGGATAAAGGTTTGCAATAAACTTTTGATTTAAAAATTCTATTCTTGCTCCATGCAAGATTTCAGAAATCCTAACCGTTTCTCCATTTGCTGTCTCTACTAGACATTCTTGTGGTAGTTTAGTTAATGACTGATTTAGAAGTTTACAAAATGAAGTATTAATAAAACTTTGGTTTGCACCAGAGTCAAATAATACTTTAGCAAAAACATCATTAACTAAAAACGTACCGGCTATCACGTCTGGAATCATCTTGGCTTCATCTGCAGTCAGAACGAATGCTCTAGCATTTTTAGTGTTCTTGTTATTTGTAGCTGGAGCTAATTTTGGACAATTTGGCTTGATATGACCTTGTTCCCCACAGTTGTAGCATATCCTTTTGTTGGCTTTCTTCCTGCGGTCTTCTTCCTTGTGTCCTGGTATTTTGCAGAAATTGCAATACATGGAGCATCTTCCAGAATGCTTCCTTTTGCAATACTTGCAATAAGGTGCAGAAGTGGAACCTACATTTTCCCACGGTTGGAATTTCCAGATCAGAATTCCTGGGTAAGTCTTTGAGCTAAATTTCTTCTCTGATCTTCTTCTCTAGTACGGATTAATTCATCTGTCAAGATGTTTGCTAGTTCTACAGCTTCTTCTATAGTTTGAGGTCTAGCTGCCTTGACTACATGTCTAATTTCTCCAATTAATCCCCAGATATAACAGGAGATTAATACTGGTTCAGGTGATGCAAGGGTTGGTACTATTCTAGCATATTCAAAGAATGTAGTAGTATAACCTTTACTATCCACCCCGGTCATCCTAAGGTTCAGAAACTTATTTGCTATCTGTTCCTTTTCATTGGGATGGCAGAATTTCCTTTCTACCATATTCTTAAATTCCTCCCATTCCATGTTGTATACCCTATCACTTCCTCTTGACTGGAGGATAGTGTTCCACCATTCTAAGGCTGAGTTTTTAAATAAATTAGAAGCAAACATTATTTTGTCTTCTTCAGCACACTTGCTTATTTTTAAACCAGCCTCGGTCTTTTCTATCCAGCGCAGAGTTGCAATGGGTCCTTCATTGCCCGAGAATTCTATCGGTTTGCAGGACCAGAATTCTTTATAAGAACAACCATAAGGCATGGTTCTTCTTCTTTTGGGAATGGGCATTTGAAGTACAGGTCCATTGTTTACGCTGTGTTCTGGTGCAGTTGGTCGCTTACTGCTATGCTTACTTTTATTATCCGCTTCTTTAACAGTTTGAATAATAAATGGCATTGCATCTATGATTCCTTGTGCCACTATGAGTTGGATGGCACTATTATCCACTTGGTTTCCATTGTTATTGTTGTTCGGATTCTCATTATCCAGATTATCGTTATTCGGGTGGTTATCACTTTGGTTTTCCTGGTTCACTTCGTTGTCCATCTGAATTTTAAACATTTACCACGTATTAATATCACAAAATAATATTTAATATAGCCAATCACATGACACGCATTTTGGTCAAAAGCGTCGATCATTGCGACTTTACTCTGTTTTTATATAATATGCATCTACTACAAACCAATACTGGGAAATAAAATTACAATACCAACTGAAATAAAAATTATACTAATAGTAGTAGGCATCCGTAGTTTTTTTTTCATACACATACACACATATTTTATTATTATTATTACTACTACCGTCTCCATCATCACATCTACGGATATGGATTCATCCAGAAATCCATATTGCGCTCGTCGTACTTCCAAACGAGTCGCTCTCCCACCTAGCTCATTCTTTCACTACTCTCTAAAATTTCCTCACCAAATGTCCTAACTTCTTGTACATTGTCTGCACTCATTGGGGGTGCAGGTTCTAGGACTGGGTTCAGAAATTGGGGTGCGGGTTCCTGGTACGGAGGTGTAGGGGCCTGGTATGGGTAAGGATTTTCTAAAATCACCCTAATGTATACATCATTGTCGTAATAGGGATCTAGAGTATCTAACCCTGGGTAGGCTCCTAGGTTTGGCATGGGTATGTCTTCGTGTATCGGGTAACGTTGCACATAGTCCCTATTGTCGTCCCACCATGGGTCGTAATTTGGGTCAAAGGGGTTTGCTGCAGGTACCCTAGGTATTTCCTCCGGGTCGAAATTATGCATTTCTACTTGATTTTCAGGGTTTTCTATCTCCATCGGTTGGTCAGGAATTGGTGGTTGTGGTTGGGGTGCTATCATTTGTTCCAGGTTAGGGTCAGCTGCAGTTGTTGCTAGGATGTGGATGTTGGCTATACCCCTATTAATCATTTCCTGGGCATAGGCATCGGTTTCTCTTTTGGCTGCTGCTAGTGCTCTCTGGTCTTGTAACTTTTTCATACGCTTCCTACGCTCATGTGCCCCTCGACTGAACCATCCTCTCTTTTTCTGAGGGAATGTCTCCTCGGACTGAGCTTTAAACACGAATATTCCTTCTTTCGTATCAGCAGAGTACCCTGAGAGGGCAGGCTGAGAAGAGGCACCTTCGCTTCTAGGCGAACCGGACAATTGACGGTACACGTCAGATGGTCCTTGGTCGCTCATACTGTAAACTAACAGATAGTCAAATAACACATAACAAGAAATACAATTATGCACGTATTCCCGTAATTTATTTCCTAACAATTTAAATTTTGGTGTCAGCAGAACACTTCTGTGGCTGAATTAGTGGCTTAGCTCTGACACCACCTTCTGTCACAGCCCCCGCCCCCTATCTGTCCCGGGAACGGGCGGCCGCGAACTCAGTGTCGGTGGTATCGGTGTTTATTAATTTGACAGCGGAATTTACATCAGGATCGTAGTTAGGAAATATTTTATCAGAGTAAAACACCACATTTTATAGAAATAAACACATTGGGATAAAACCCAAGTTTTCATTACAAACTGATTTAAAGGGATAAATCCCATTTTATTTGAAATAAAACGCCTTCTTTATTTAGGTAACTTTTATAGCCACTTTTTCAAGCCTTCACTGCTGTCCAGCTGGCTTCTAATTGGCTTTCACATTGTGTTACCTGAAACGTGTTTTAAAAACATTTGTCAGTGGAAAATACTGGTGACTGAATCCCAGTTTAATCAAGAAACATTAATTTAATTTAAACAGTATTGAGAGCGATTACAATGTTTACATCTACCCAATTACTCATTCAGTACTGTCAATCCTAACTGGTGGGTCATATTACACATTGGCTAACTCTTTGTCCAATGGTAATGTGTCTCACATTTTGTATACAAAACCCCAACATACCGGCAGTAATTGTAGAATTACAAAGACTCAATCACTGCTAAATTGCATTGTAAAACATTTAAGGTTTTGTAAAAACTATTTACAAAAAGGAGATTACTCACATTGCTGTCTTAGGTTTTCAGTAAGGGTTCCCTGGGAATTATCTATAAATTACACAAATGCACACATGTTAGTATAATAACCCATTTTAACATTAGTAATACCCTCCCCGAGACGGCATTCCAACGACTACGTCGGGCAGAACCACGACAGCCGTTACGGAACCCTAGATCAATCGAGCAGAGTATCTAATACGTATCCAGGGGTTATGATACTTACAACGAAGCAGAACTTTGTTATTTAGGGGGGTATTATGCCCGAGTATAATGTATACTACGTAAAATTTAGAGAAAGAAAGATTTGAGTGGATTCAACTGAAGGCCCGAGCTCCAGCTTTATAGGGGCTGAGTTCGGGTTTCTCGCGGCCCGCGTAAAACAAGACCAGGGCCTACGCGGCCCGCGTAGTAGGTCGGGTAGGGTTTAGGTGATCCGGGTCATCTGCTAGCTTCGACGTGTGTTGGGCCACGTGGCGGCCCAGGGTTTTGCCAGCTTTCACCTTGTCGCGGCCCGCGTAAGCTTAAGGGGTGGCTTACGCGGCCCGCCTAAACCCCAATTTTTCCATTTTTAATTAATTTTAATAATATAACATATTTTGGGCTCGATTTTCACGTATGGGGGGGTATTTTAGGGCATATTGGGTTTATTTAACATATTTTAAGGTGTCGAAAAATATTTCAAGGGTGTCGGTTTTTCTTTAGGGTTGTTATAAGTGGTTAACCACCGGTAGGGTTTAGGGTTTTAAGAATATCCCCAAATACCTTTTGGGCCTTTACCTTGTGCTGATACTTTTTTATTTGGCCTTTATGCAGTGAACTTCAAAGAAGTAGCCCCTCCTACTGCAAAATCTGAAAAGAGAATATTCATTGTGCTGATACTTTTTTATTTGGCCTTTTCCATACATCTCCCGAGTTCCAGCCAATATTCATCGTCTGATATGTCTGGTAAGAGTTATTCTGCAAATAATTGATTAGCGTAATATAATGAAAGAATAGAAAAGATTTAGAACTTCTCCTTTTATGCAGCACCAGTCAAAATCCCAGAAGTTTTCGATCTTGAGGAGTTGGACAGTTACTCCGATCCTGTCCAGATCATGAAAGAGCCAAGTCCCAAACCCATTGCTTCATCTAAGCCTACCAGTTCTAAAGCCGTCATTATCCCCAAGCCTTCGCCAGCTACCAAGCCCCGGACCTCTAGTTCTCGTAAGAGAAAAGAGATTGATTCGCCTGTCACTCCCGAAACACGAGAATCACGGATTCATAGAGGCAAGCGGGTTCATGACTTTCTTTCTCAACCAGGTATAGATCCTTATCTCATATCCTGCATATATGTCAAACCAGTATATTGGTTATTATACAGTAATACCTGCGTTTTTCATTGTAGGGCCTCGAACGTCTGGTTCATTTGTACCGGGAAAGCTTGAAAAGCTCCGTCGTCATCTCCCTTCTCCAGGCTAGGCTAAGAATGGCTTACGAAGCCAGGGCCCTGGGCTTTGAATGCCCTTCTTAGAATATTGATGCCTGGGAGACGAAGCTAAGGGGTATTGGCGGTAACCCCGTAGAGCATCCTGCTAAATCTGCAGCTGAGGGGTCTTCGAAAGCGACTGAAAAGCTAATTGGCGCTGGTGGTGAGGCTGAGAAGGATACTGGAAAGGATGTTGCTGATGAAGTCATGGAAGAGGGTGCTGCCCCTTGAATGCAGAGAAATGGGTGATGATGGATGTTGATGCTGAGGCCGGAGCCCATATTAATTTTTTTCTTTTTTTTATTTGATGGTTGTTTTTGTTGGAACAATTTCTATTTCCTATCTTTCAAACAATTTTCATTTCCTGCATTAAGACAATATGATGGCCAAAGGTGGATGGGTCCTAGGTTTCAGGATGAAGGCCTTGGTCATCAATTAGTATCGTTTATTTTGAACAATATAACGGTTGGAGGCGGATGGGTCTCGGTCTAAGATGAAACCTTCAACCGTTATGTAAATATGGTTAGAAACTAATCGTGCTTTTGGCGGATGAATCTCAGTTTGAGATGAAACCAAAAGCACAACTTTTGCTATGTTAATAATATAACCTCTTTTTGACCTTATCTATGATTGTCTTATTTCAACTCTTAATATGTATTGCTTGGTTTGAATTTCAATGTTCCAAACTTAGTGCAATTATTTCTTATGAAAATATCTAGATCAGTATACTCGCAAATATCCTATAAAGACTTTCGTCAAATAGGGTTTTTATAACTCAAACAATTCAGATAACGTTTTCAAAGAAAAAGGACATATCATTTTTATTTTACAAAGTTTGTTTTGATAACACTTGTTTGACTAGAATATAGTTTTAGTTTTCAATCCAAGTATCATATCTCAAATATTCCAACCAAATATCCTGAAGCATATTCTAAAATATATTTTGAAAATATATCCTGGAAACATATCCCAATCAGGATATTCAAGCTTTTGTCAAATATAGTTTAAAAAACTTAACCGATTTAGACAAGGTTTTTTAAAGGAAAGATCATACCAGAAACAGAGTTCAACCCCACTTTCCTTCTTCGATCCTTTTGCAACCTTTCCAACGAAGATGTCCCCAGTCTGTGACACTTAGTGTACTGGGTTCGAGCTTGATCCTTTGAGCTTTGTACAACTGCCTTAGTAGGAATGTCCCCTGTGCATTATGTTTTTCACTACTCAGAATTTTTTGGACATCAATTGCAACAATTTTTGTATTTCAAGGGATAAACCCGAAAATATACTGGAGATAAATCCTTAGTGTTCTGGGGAAAATCCCATGAGTATTCTGGGGAAAATCCCAAGTTTTCATGCGCTATAGGCGGGAGTGTATAAACTCCAAGACTTAGAAAGACGAAAACCTTTAAACCTTAGAGAGTATGAAAATACCCTTTCGTGAGAGAGGGTGATCAATCCTCATATACCTTGAGGATCCAGGATATAGCCAATAGTAACAAAATTGTCAGCCACTTTTACATGAACTGGTCCCGCCACCTTGAACTATCCCTGGATAACTTGCGCTCCAGGCGGGGTGTTTAAACCCAATTCGGGAGAAAGGTGAATACCTTTAAACCTGTGAAGGGATCAGGATCCCTTAAACGTGAGGGAGGGGGCCAAACCTCTAATCTTTCAAAGTATCCTGAGTGTGTATCCTGGAGCTATATCCTGAAGCATATACTGCAAAACAACTGTAAACTAAGGTGGGTGTTAGCCTGGCTAACACCCCTCCGATGCTTAAGTCAGTATTGGGTTCAATAGAATAAACAATACCAAATATATTAAAAGAGATAGAATTCATACCATCCTGAGTTAGAAATTAAATTCTAAACTCACTTGAAATAGAGCTTTAGGTGTATAGCATTCCAGGATCTTGGTAGCATATCCCCCTCCATATTCTTGAGTCGGTATGCTCCTTTCCCTGATTCTGATTCAATCTCATAAGGTCCTTCCCACTTTGGAGCTAACTTTCCATCAGCAGGATTAGTTGTATTATGAAAAGCCTTTCTTAATACCCAATCTCCAACCTGAAACTTTCTAGTCCTTATATTCTTGTTATATGCTCTGGATATCCTCTGTTGATATGCTGCCATCCTTAGCCTTGCTGCATCTCTTACCTCATCAATAGTATCCAAATCCTGGCATAAGGCTTCGGGATTCTGCTCAGGATCCCAGAGGTTGGATCTCGCCGTAGGTGTTTTGGTCAAAAATTAAGCTAAGATAATGCAACCAAACTTTCTGTTGTGGGTTGTGATGCTTGAATCAATGAACAATATTAAGGATCACTCAGAAATGTAATGAACAAGTGACACAATGATTTATACGAGGAAAAATCCCTTGATCAAGAGTTGATCTCCGGCATAAAAAACCTCGGGTGATGGAAACTACCGATCACCAACTCAGATTAAACAGAAAATATATTACAACTTTGGATGATAGCGAGCTTGTTACAAGGATAACTAGAGTGCAATGTGCAAAAAAGTGTGTAATCGCCGAGCAAACTGTCGAGAGTTGATGAGAGCAGTTACGAGTGTGTGTGTTTAGCCAAAAATAGCCAAGTGTTCTAATCTAGCTCGCTATCCCCTTTTAAATTTGGAAAATATCTAAACTAACTAACTATCTGCATTTCGTGCAAGTCTTCCACGACCTCCATAACGTCCATATTAGTCAAGCACGTGCGGAATAAAAAGGGAATATGCTCCAGGAATATCGCCAAGACCAAGTCCGAGCACGTACTCCTGCAAAACAACATCATATTCAAGGCAGATAATTGTTAGTGTAAGGATCACTATGATGATCCTGGATCCTGATCCTACAATACTCTCTGAGGATCACTAATTCAAACAGAATTGAGGATCCCTAAGCCCGACAGTAATTGAGGATCACTGATCTTTGGAAAATCCTCCCCTAACAGTAGGTATCACCATTTCTGTCGGGATCACCGCTTCTGCTCCAAATACTAAGGAAAATGGGGTTTGGCCAGTTGCATTTTTTACTGTCGTTCTATCAGCCCATAAAACAAAGGGTAATTCTTCTGCCCATATTCCCTTCGTAGCCCCAAGTCTTTTCTTCAAATTGCTGACAATTATCATGTTCGAGGATTCTGCTTGTCCATTTGCTTGAGGATGTACTGGAGTAGACGTGATCATTTTGATTCCCCAACTCTTGCAAAAGTCAGTAGTCCTCTTACTTATAAATTGAGAACCATTGTCACAAATTATCTCAGCTGGTACCCCAAACCTGGTCAGGATATTCCTTTTTATGAAGGGTACTACTTCTTGGTCTCTAACCTGAACAAATGCTTCAGCTTCAACCCATTTAGAAAAATAATCAGTCATTGCCAGCATAAAGACTTTTCCTCCTGGAGCTTTAGGCAATTTTCCTACTATATCCATTCCCCACTTCATAAATGGCCAAGGGGAAGCAATAGGATACAGTGGTTCAGTAGGCTGATGAAATATATTACTGTGCCTTTGTCATGCATCACATCTTCGAGCGTATTCTGCAGCATCTTTCCTCATCATTGGCCAATAGTATCCTGTTCTTAATACCTTCGAGAATAACGACCCGCCCCCAGTATGGTTACCACAATCCCCTTCATGTATATCCTGAAGCACTTCTTTGGTTTTGGGATCCTCCAAGCACTTCAGATATGGTCCTGCAAGAGATTTCTTGTACAAAACATTATTTATAATAGTGAATCGTGATACCTTCATTCTAAAGGCCTTAGGATTTTCATCCTTCGGGATGTATCCTTCCTTGAGATATCTCATGATTGGAGCCATCCAGGACTTAGGATCCTCCTCGGGATACTCAGCATCAGGATCCTGGATACTTACTACTTCCTTATCCTGAGACTTGAGAAGATCCGTCGTAGGATACAGGATATGTAATATTGGTATCTGGGTTCCCTCAGGTATCCTGATTGATGATCCTAGATTTGCCAAGGCATCCGCTTCAGCATTATCCTCTCTTGGTACCTGTTCAAGTGTAAAAACATCGAAATATCTTGCTAATTTTTTAAGAATTTCAAGGTATTCGATTAACTTCTCACCTTTAACTGCATAGGTTCCATTAAAATGATTAGTAATTAACAAGGAATCAACAAATACTTGTAAACTTTTAATACTCATATTCCTGGCCAATTCTAATCCTGCAATCAAGGCTTCATATTCTGCTTCATTATTAGTGGCAGGAAATTCACATCTAATAGCCTGGGGTAATATGTCCCCCTGTGGCGATTTTAGTAGTATACCCAATCCTACACCTCTAACGTTAGATGCACCATCAGTATATAATGTCCAGGATTCTGAGGTTTCTCCTAGTTGTTGAACTTCTAGGTCTACTTCATTTTGAATATCACTACTGAAATCAGCCACAAAGTCAGCTAGAGCCCAAGACTTTATGGCATTTCTAGGTTCATATACTAGATCATAGGTGTTAGGGGAGGATTTTCCAATGATCAGTGATCCTCATTTACTGTTGGGCTTAGTGATCCTCAATTCTGTTTGGATTGGTGATCCTCAGAAGTATTGTGGGATCAGGATCATGGGTCATCATAGTGATCCTTACACTAACGATTGTCTACTTTGAATATGATGCTGTTTTGCAGGAGTACGAGCTTGGACTTGGTCTTGGCGATATTCCTGGAGCATATTCCATATTTATTCTGCACGTGCATGACTGAAATGGACGTTATGGAGGTCGTGGAGGACTTGCACCAAATGCAGAATGTTTATTAGCTTAGATATTTTCCATTTTTAAAAGGGATAGCGAGCTAAATAGAAAACACTTGGCTATTTTTAGCTTAACACACACTCGTAACTGCTCTCATCGGCTCTCGACAATTTACTTGGCGATAACACACTTTTTTGCACATTACATTATAGTGATCCTTGTAATTAGCTCGCTATCATACGAAGTTGTAATACATTTCTTGTTTAATCTGAGTTAGTGATCGGTAGTTTCCATCACCCGAGGTTTTTTATGCCGGAGATCAACTCTTGATCAAGGGCTTTTTCCTCGTATAAATCTTTGTGTCACTTGTTCATTTCATTTCTGAGTGATCCTTAGTATTGCTCGTTGATTCAAGCATCATACCTCACAACAGAAAGTTTGGTTGCATTATCTTTGCTTGATTTTTAACCAAAACAGTTTGGCGCCCACCGTGGGGCAATTGGTGCTTCATTCCTAAGAAGATTCATACTTTTGTGGTCATTTCGGTTCGTTACAACCAAGCAGATGGCTTCCTCAACAAAGAATACATCAAGTTCTATGTCGGCAATGAGTTCTTCACAAGGCGTTCCTCCTTTGCCTCCACCACCTTCTGGATCCCAGAAGAATGCTGAGAATCCTGCAAAGAGACCGAGCCCCATTTTCTCAAAACCACCAACTTCTTCTATTTCTTCTAATCCTACCACTAATAACCTTTTTACTCTGATTTTGCAGATGAGAGATCGCATGCAAGAGCAGGACAAAACCAATGAACGGATCCTCCAAGAGATTGGTGATATCAAGAAACAGAAGAAATAAGTGGAGAATCACTCTCCTCTGATACCAAGGTCATTGGATTTTGATACTCCAGTTGTAACCACCCTACAATCGGCAGTTCTGGGCATCCAATATCAAAGAGGTCCATCAAAAAGTCGTTATGGAACAACAACTATGAGTCAGGCATTTGGCTCTCACTTCCAGCCTCAGGGATCCTCTTCTCAGCATCAGGGATTCTGCTTCAGCTCAGGGGGATATTTGGGAATGCATCCCGTTCAAGGATCCTCTATGGCTCCAGGATCCTCCCAGTTCCAAGGATCCTCCGTGGCTCCAGGATCCTTTCAGGTTCAAGGATCCTCTATGGCTCCAGGATCCTCCCAGTTTCAAGGATCCTCCCAGTTTCAAGGATCCTCCGCGGCTCCAGGATCCTTTCATGTTCAAGGATCCTCTATGGTTCCAGGATCCTCCCAGTTTCTAGGATCCTATCTGCCCCAAGGATCCTTTCAGGTTCAAGGATCATCTCAGCTTCAAGGATCCAACATCTTTCAGGATCAAGGATTCTTAAGAAGTATGCAACCCCCAAGCACAGATGTTCATCAAGGAGATTTCATTCCGATGTAGACCATTGCCTCTTCTGGTCCTTCAATCATACCAGAATCCCGCCAATATGGATTCACATCAGGAATTCCTAATCTGAATCCTTCGGGAGGTAACATTTTCAATAATTCTTATAATACTAACCATGGCTTTATGCAGGATACAGGTATCAATCAGGCTATGGCTAAGGAGCTACAGAAGCTTAAGGATATGATATCCAGTGCTCCAGGAGTGGTCAAGCCCATTCCTGAGATCGCAGATGGTAGCCATAGGATATCTCGTTTTGCACCACCCTTATGTGATGCCGAGATACCCAAAAGATTCCAGATACCATCCATGAAGCTGTATGATGGTTCAACAGATCCAGAGGAGCATGTAGCTCAATACAGGGAGAGGATGGAGATCAATCCAATTCCTGAGAGGTTGAAAGAAGCATGTCTATGCAAGGGATTTGGATCCACACTTACAGGATCTGCTCTTAAATGGCTGCTAAGTCTTCCCCCCTACTCTATTACTTCATTTGCTAATCTAGTTAATCTGTTTAATAGTCAATTCTCTTGTAGTCGAAAATTTGAACGATTAACTAGTGATCTATATAGGATAACACAAGGCCAAAATGAATCACTTAGAGATTACATCACTAAGTTTAGTAAAGAATCCTTAGACATCCCTAACCTGGATATAGCTACGGCTGTAGAAGCCTTTAAAATGGGTTTGCTTAGGGATTCATTATTCTATGATGATCTTGTTATGACCCCATGCAGGAATCTTGATGAAGTAAGAACCAGGGCCCTTAGGTTCATCCGCCTAGAGGATGACAAAAGGATCTAGGATAGATTGACAGGATCCTCAAAGCAGGAAAAGCAAGGATCCTACTTCAAGAATAACAAGTTTAAATCCTACAACAAGTCTGACAACCAGAATGTGCACGCAGTAGAACAAGAAGAGGATGATGAGGATTATCCTCCCATTTCTGAATACTGCTTTTCTGTTGATAACAATGAACTAATTCTTGCAATGCAGAACCTAGGTGAGAAAGCCAGGTGGCCAAGAAAAAGTGATAAACTAGCTGCTACAAAGGATAAGTCCAAGTGGTGTGCATATCATGAAGATTCCGGGCATCTCACTGAAGAGTGTATTGCACTAAGAAAGGAAATTGGTTACTTGTTAAGCAAGGGCCATTTGAAGGAACTTTTGGGACGAAAGAAGTCAAGGATCCAGGATCCTGAAAGGATCCCGGAAAGGGCTCTTGCTCCTCCAGCAGATGCACAAGTTATAAACTTCATATCCGGTGGATCAGACATTTGTGGTACCTCCTTTTCAGTAGCAAAAAGACATGCTAAGGAAACCAAGATGGATAATGGAGATAGACCTATCCGGACGTCCACTGTCACCAAGGATAAGATCATAACTTTTGATGAGGATGATCGTGTTGATGTTCAAGATCCTCATCATGATGGTCTTGTAATTACATTATTTATTTCTAATCATTTTGTTCGCAGGATCCTTATAGATGGAGGAAGCTCTGTGAACATCATTCAGCTTGATGTCCTCAAGAAGATGAATATCCCAGAGTCTGATATTGTCCCAAGATCCTCAGTACTTGTGGGATTTAGCGGAGAAACTAAAAACAAATTGGGGGACATCAAACTCCCTATTTATATTGAAGGACTCCATTCTTATCAGAAGTTTTGTGTAATAGATTGTTTATCATGTTGTAATGTTATCCTTGGCAGGCCTTGGATACATGACATGAAGGCAGTCCCATCTACTTATCATCAATGTGTAAAGCTTCCTAGTCCATGGGGGGTGGTGAAAATTGAGAGTGATCAACAAGAAGCTAAGAATTGCTATACATCATCAATGAAGCCAGCCTCAAGACCAAGGGAGCAATAGCAATTACAGTATCCTTTAAGAGATGTCTTGGAGGCGAGAGAGCTGGATGTAAAAGAAATCCTCATGGATCCTGATGATCCTGAATCCATAGTCTTCATAGGATCAGGGATCCTTAGCAGCATTGAGCAGGATCTAGTATCCTTCCTTAAAAGAAGGAAAACTACCTTTGCTTGGAAGCATGAGGATATGACAGGTATATCTAAAGATATAATTACTCATAAACTTGGCATTGACAGGTTATTCAAGCCTATACATCAGAAGAGGAGGAAGTTTGCACCTGAAAGGAATGCTATTATCAAGGAAGAGGTAGATAAACTACTTCGGGCAGGTATGATTAGAGAGGTCAAGTATCCAAGATGGTTAGCCAATGTGGTTGTTGTTCAAAAGAAAAATGGAAAGTGGAGGGTATGTGTCGATTTTACAGATTTAAACAAGGCATGTCCCAAGGATCCTTTCCCATTACCCCACATTAACTCCATGGTGGATGCTACCGCGGGTCATGAGTTGTTGACTTTTATGGATGCTTCATCTGGATTTCAACAAATTCAGATGGAACCATCTGATCAAGAGGATACAGCCTTTATGACCCCAACTGGTATATACTGTTATATTGCTATGCCATTTGGACTAAGGAATGCAGGTGCTACTTATCAAAGGCTAGTCAATATGATGTTCAAGGAACAAATTGGACACACTATGGAAGTCTATATTGATAACATGGTGGTTAAGTCCAAGAAAGCTGAGGATCACCTTAAAGACTTGGAGGAAGCATTTAATATCCTTGATAAATTTAATATGAAACTAAATCCTTCCAAGTGTCATTTTGGTGTTAAGGCAGGTAAATTCTTAGGCTATATGGTGACAAAGAGGGGCATTGAAGCAAGTCCAGAGCAAATCAAGGCTATCGTGAATATCAAATCTCCTGCCAATGCTAAGGATGTACAAAGATTGACAGGCAGGATCGCAGCCTTGAACAGGTTCATATCCAAATCCTCATAAAAGTGCAAGGAATTCTATGACATACTGAGAAAGAATAAGAAATTTGAATGGACTGAGAAGCATGAAAGTGCCCTCAAAGCTCTTAAGGATTACCTATCCTCAGCCCCCGCCTTGATGAAACCAGAAAAAGGGGATATATTATCCTTATACTTAGCAGTATCCTCAAAAGCAGTAAGTGCGGTCCTTGTTAAGGATCACCAAGGTACACAACATCCTGTTTATTATGTAAGTAAGAGTTTGCTTGATACTGAATCCAGGTATTCACATTTAGAAAAACTTATCCTTGCATTAATTATGGCATCTACTAAATTAAGACATTATTTTGAGACTCATGCCATTATTGTTAAGACAAATTTTCCAATTAAGAATGTTCTCAGGAAACCTGAAATGTCAGGAAGGATGGCTAAGTGGGCAGTGAAGCTTAGTGCATATGATATAAGATATGAACCAAGGACTGCCATCAAATCCCAAGCCTTAGCTAACTTTGTGGCAGATTTTAGTAGTGACTTGCAAAAGGAAGTTGAGTTGGAAGTCCAACAGCTAAAAGAAATAAAGGATCCTTGGATACTCTTCACTGATGGTGCTTCTAATGTCAAAGGAACAGGGCTAGGAATACTACTAAAATCGCCACAGGGGGACATAATACCCCACTCCATAGCTTGTGAATTTCAAACTACTAATAATGAGGCTGAATATGAAGCCTTGATAGCTGGTTTGCAAATTGCCAAGCATATGAGGATCAGGTATCTTGAGGTACATGTAGATTCATTGTTAATCACTAATCACTTTAATGGATCCTATGCTGTTAAAGGTGAAAAGCTAATCAAATATTTAGAGATAGTCAAAGAATTGGCACTCTCTTTTGTTTCCTTTAGTTTGACACAGGTACCAAGGGAAGAGAATGCAGAGGCTGATGCGTTAGCCAATCTAGGATCATCCTTGAAGATCCCGAAGGATATCAAGATCCCTATTATCCATATCCTGACCCCTGCTATCGAGGATCATATAGCTATGGAGATAGGAGAGGATTCTGCAATCATCCCTAGTTATAATACTCAATCTCATTCAGGATCATGGATCCTTCCAATCATGAGATACATACAACATGGAGAGATTCCTACAGGAGAAAACCCTAGGGCTTTCAAAATCAAGTTATCTTAATTTACAATATTGAATAATATGTTGTATAAACGATCTCTTCCAGGTCCATATCTAAGATGCATTGAGGATCCTGAAATCCAAGAAGTCCTAAAGGATTTCCATGAAGGAGATTGTGGAAACCACACTGGGGGCAGGGCATTATTCTCAAGGATCCTGAGGACAGGATACTATTGGCCCACTATGAAGAAGGATGTTGTGGAGTATGCTAAGAAGTGTGATCCTTGTCAGAGACACAGTAATATCCTTCACTAACCAGCAGAGCTTTTGCATCATATATCCTCTTCTTGGCCATTTATGAGGTGGGGAATGGATATAGTTGGTAAGCTTCCTAAGGAACCTGGTGGAAAAGTATTCATGCTTGCTATGACTGATTACTTCTCCAAGTGGATAGAGGCTGAAGCCTTTGCTCAAGTCAGAGAAAAGGAAGTTATATCCTTTATTAAAAGAAACATTATTACTAGATTTGGTATCCCTTCTGAAATTGTCTGTGATAATGGATCCCAATTTATTGGGAATAGAACTACTAACTTTTGTGACAGCTGGGGGATTAAGATGATAACATCAACACCAGTCCACCCACAAGCTAATGGTCAGGCAGAATCATCCAACAAGATCATCATCAACAATTTGAAGAAAAAGCTTGGATCCAAGAAAGGAAAGTGGGCAGAAGAACTACCCTATGTACTTTGGGCTGATAGGACAACTCCCAAGAATGCCACTGGCCAAACTTCTTTTTCTTTGGTATTTGGGGCAGAATCAGTGATCCCTACAGAGATGGTGGTTCCTACTGCAGGAACAAGCATTCGTGATCCTGAAGAAAATGCTGAAAACTTGGTTCAAGACTTGGATACTACAGAAGAGATCAGGGATTTGGCAAGGATAAGGATGGCTAGTTATCAACAAAGGATGGCTGGAGCCTACAACAAAAATGTCAGGATCAGGAAATTCCAAATTGGTGATATGGTATTAAGGAAAGCATTTCAGAATACCACCAATCCTGTTGATGGAAAGTTGGCACCAAAATGGGAAGGCCCTTATTTGATTGAAGCTGAAGCAGGAAAGGGGGCATATCGATTGCTAACAATGGAAGGTGATTTGCTACCAAGAGATTGGAATGCTGTCCATTTGAAGAAATATTTCATGTGACAAGGATCCATGATCCTTACATGACAAGTATCCTTGAAGGATCCTTACAGAACAGATGATCCCCATTTTGGTAACATTCTAATCTCAAACTATTTCAGTCTTTTATTCTCTTATATAAGGATAAGGATCCTGCATCCTTTATCCTCCTTTCACTTGATTCTGAGTTTTGAAGGTTCAGGTATCCTTAACTAAGGATTGAGTATCCACTAAAGTATCCAGTTATTTGGGCTTGACCCCAGTTATTTGGGCTTGACCCCAGTTTGGGCCTGTCCCCAGTTTCGCCAGTAGCGCACGATGATCCTGGTATAGTTCATGGTAATGGGACCAGTACTCGTTTTAGGGGCTGACAATTTCATTGTACTGGCTATATTCAGGATCCTACGTATAATGGTAGATGTACCATACATCCGTTCATAAGGTTTCTAACGTTTTCACATTAGCTAAAGTGGCATTTTCATGTCACTAAGTTTGGATAGTCACCAGTAAGGGCCATACTCCAGTTTACACACGATCCTTTGGGCTCGTCCCCAGTTATCCTTTGGGCTTGTCCCCAGTTATCCTTTGGGCTTGTCCCCAGTATATTGGGCTTGTCCCCAGAATTGTTGGGCTTGTCCCCAGTTACTAACTTTCATCTTATATTGGCTTAGTCCCAAGTTGTATCCTATTTCAGGTTCTTGAAGCTAAATGACTAAGGATCCTTGATCCTTACCTTCTACTAAGGTTTGTCTTTTGGTTATCATGATTATAAGTGTTAAAGGTTAGGATCCTAACTTGGATTCTTAGGTATGATCCTTAACTATTTTGATTTTATCCATTACTCATTTGAGTGACTCTTATCATTTGACAACTGAACTTATGATCCTTAAACTACACTACTTTTCGAAATTTGTCAACTATAGGATATATGATCTTTGATCATATCCTAAGTTTTTGAGGATATTTATTAAATTTTTCTTTACTTGTTAAATTCAGACATAATATGTATCACAATAATTGAAAAGTAAAATATTCACAAGGATAACAACACGGGAAATAGCCAAAAAGTTAAAGTTATTTTATTAACAAAACGTTAAACCCTTTAAGGTTGTCAAATTTGCCAACCCACGTTTCTACCAGCAAAACGTGGCCCGTCCACATGGGTTGGCAAAGGGTGTCCATTGTTTACGGGTCTTTGTAGTGCAGGAAATAAAAGACGGAAGGATAACGAGTGGCTTCATCCCCCAAACAGAGGATCCATCCACCACCCATTATCCTGCCTATTGTTCAAGGATCCATGATCCTTCATCCTAGAAACTATTGTCTAAAGTTATTACAACCCATCATTGTTCAACAAAAACATCATAACCAAACAACCAAACTTAAAAAATGGGCTCCGCCTACGTCTAGAAATGTCCTTCATCGCCCATTCCTGCAGCTTACACCTTCGCTGCATCACCTTCGCCAGCTCCACCGGCTTCTCCACCCTGATCCTTGCCACTGCCACCAGCCTCGATTGCCAGAACCTCATCAGCCTCTTCTTCGTCCTCCAACTCAGCCAGCCTAGCCTTCCAGCCCTCCATGTCCCAGTTGCTCCTGTCAAAATTAGGATCCTGAGCTTCTTGGGCCATCTGGAACTTGGTCTTGTACATGGCAATGGCAGCGGAGACTTTGGCATCCTGCATGATCTCGTGCTTCTCATAGTCAGCATTGATCCGAGCTGCAACTGCCTGAGTTTTGGCATCATTGAGGTCCTTTTCAAGGGAGGCAATCTTGTGATCCTTGAGCACCGCCACTTTTTGGAGGTCAGAGTATTTCTCCTCAATCTCTTCGACGTTCCCAACATAGTCCTCGGTTTCAGCAAATTTCTGCAAAGAAGACAATGCAAAGCTCAGGATCACGTGATCCTCAAGTGGGCAGGATAATTAAGCTAAGTCAGTGACCCTTACCTCAGCAAAGTACTCGAGGAACTGATGGCGGATCAGAGGCAAGCCTTCTAGATTGGCAGCTTCAGAGGTCTTCCTTTTCTTTCCACATCTTCCCTTTGAAGTGGTTGCCTTGTGGATCGTGACAGCTGGGCTGGCAGCAAGCTTCTTCTTTGATGATCGAACAGTGTCAAGGTCAGTGACACTGAATTTGGAGGCAGATCTTGAAGATTTTCCAGTGCCTACACATCCAAAACAGATAAGTATCCTTATTTCATTTCAATTTAAGCATTTAATTACATATAGACATGGATACTTACTCGACATAGTGACAGAACCTGAGGATACTTCTTGAGAATCCTGGGTGTTTGTTTTGAATGATCTTCTTGCAGGATCAAGTCTCCGGAAAGAGGCAAGCCTTTCCTTTGTTGCAGGTGTTGTGATGAGATGTGCGACAGTAATGGCTGCAAAATAGAAATAAAAGGATATTAGTGATTCTCAGCGGAAGCAAGGTCATCTAGTGATCCTTCTAAGGATCCTCTATCCTACCATGAGTGGTCCATTTTCTAGGCAAATCCTTTCCATCAGGGAGAGAATCCCTTCTGACAAAGAAGAATCGCTGTTTCCAGTTGGTGTCATTCTTAGTGACTTTGAAGATGGGGTGTTCTTCACAAGCTTTATGTTTGAGTAGATATCGGTGAGATCCATAGCTAACAAGATCATACATCTCTGCAAACTCCGACATTCCCAGATCAATACCTTCACGATCAATGATTCTTTCAAGGGTATACAGGACCCTCCAGATCATAGGCATTGCTTGGATGTAGGAGATGCCGGTGAGAGAAAAGAAGGATTGGGTGAAATCTGGAAAAGGATACGAGTATCCTATTGTAAATGGTGTGACCGGAAAGGCCACCCAAGTTTCAGAAACATAGTCACTCAGGACGGTGGGATCAAAAGTTTTGAAAACAGTATTCGCCGGAAAACAGTGACGGATTCTGTCTATCTGCGGATCAGTGAAGCAACATCGTTCTTTTGCAGAATCTTTGATGATCCCTTGGCTCTTCAAGGGGCTGTCCTTCTTGTGATCCTTAGCCGGTGAGGATCTTAGCATCATCTCGATTATGACGGTGGTGAAGAAGAGAAACAGAGTGAGAAGATGAAGAGAGAAAGGAAAGAGAAATACCTGATCAAGTCTTCGAATGAGGATTTAAAGAGGAAACGCACTAATTTAAATGCTCTCTAACCCTTATCTCTAACTTCAATTTATAATGATGATCTTGCAGGGTAGTCACTTCAGTGACGTCAGGATGGTAACGGCTAGTCCGACTACAACGGCTAGTTATCTATTGATTCGTTGCGGATAAGAACAGAAAATATAACTCGTTTATTTACAATTTACTCCTTATATTTTGGGGGGCAATTGTTAGGGGAGGATTTTCCAATGATCAGTGATCCTCATTTACTGTTGGGCTTAGTGATCCTCAATTCTGTTTGGATTGGTGATCCTCAGAAGTATTGTGGGATCAGGATCATGGGTCATCATAGTGATCCTTACACTAACGATTGTCTACTTTGAATATGATGTTGTTTTGTAGGAGTACGAGCTTGGACTTGGTCTTGGCGATATTCCTGGAGCATATTCCATATTTATTCTGCACGTGCATGGCTGAAATGGACGTTATGGAGGTCGTGGAGGACTTGCACCAAATGCAGAATGTTTGTTAGCTTAGATATTTTCCATTTTTAAAAGGGATAGCGAGCTAAATAGAAAACACTTGGCTATTTTTAGCTTAACACACACTCGTAACTGCTCTCATCAGCTCTCGACAATTTACTTGGCGATAACACACTTTTTTGCACATTACATTATAGTGATCCTTGTAATTAGCTCGCTATCATCCGAAGTTGTAATACATTTCTTGTTTAATCTGAGTTGGTGATCGGTAGTTTCCATCACCCAAGGTTTTTTATGCCGGAGATCAACTCTTGATCAAGGGCTTTTTCCTCGTATAATTCTTTGTGTCACTTGTTCATTTCATTTCTGAGTGATCCTTAGTATTGCTCGTTGATTCAAGCATCATACCTCACAACAGAAAGTTTGGTTGCATTATCTTTGCTTGATTTTTAACCAAAACACCTGGTAAAATTGAGAATCTTTTTGCAATCCCATCTTGAAAGCCTGCACAGCTGTTGCAACATCAAAATGTGGGATGTCTAAGGATTCCCGGCTAAACTTATTCACATAATCTCTCAAGGATTCCTGCGGTCCTTGAGTTATCCTGTAGAGATCACTGGTTAGTTTTTCAAAACTCCGACTGCAAGAAAATTGACTATTAAATAAATTTACTAAATGAGCAAATGATGTAATCGAATGAGGAGGAACATTTAAGAGCAATTTTAAGGCCGATCCTGTTAAGGTAGAACCAAAACCCTTGCATAGGCATGCTTCCTTGAGATCCGGGGGAATAGGATTAATTTCCATCATTTCCCTATATTGAGCAATATGCTCTTCAGGATCCGTAGTTCCGTCATAGAGCTTCATGTTGGGGGTTTGAAATCTTTTTGGGATTTCTGCATCACAAATAGGATATGCAAACTGGGATATCCTATGGCTATCTTGGGATACTTCTGGAATTGGCTGGACCACCCTGGGTACACTGGATATCATGTCCTTCAATTTCTGAAGCTCCCTAGAAAATGCTGATGTCATACTTGCATCCTGCAAAGATCCAATACCATTAGTAGCAAGAGTATTATTATTATTTGACACATTACCAGTCTGAAGATTCTGGCCATATCCTGAAGCATATCCTGAACTTCTCACAGTTGACACCCTGACCGAAGAGGGTATCTCAGGAGTATGATTCTGAGAATGGCTAGGCACAATATTCCCCCTGTTATCTTCAGTAAACACTGCAGAACTGAAGTTCAAAGCTCTGGGTTGCAAGGGGGTGATAGTATCCTCAGCGGGCCTGCTTGAGCTGGATTTCAAGAGTTGTATCTCTCTTATCAGCATTTGGTTGGTCTCCTGCTGTTGCCTCATCTGTTCCTGTACACTACCAAACAGAGTTAGAATTTCTTCATTAGAGGCCAAAACAGGAGCAGTTCCCTGAATGTTGCGAGCAGGGATGACATCCTGAGGCAGTGAAGAGGCTTGCGTCCTCGAAGGTGGTGGTGGAAGCACCGAACCAATTGTTGCAGAGGTTGTAGCAGACACGGTGGAAGAGCTCATGTTTGATCTCGAGGCCATTGAAAATAGTGTAGCAAAAAGTTTTAAAAATAGAAAACCAAGTAATGATTTTGCAAAAGCCGATAGTAGAAATAGCACCACTTGCCCCACGGTGGGCGCCAAATTGTTTTGGTAAAAAATTACCGAAGCAATTAAGTGATCAAATTAGTTAAGTGAGGTAGTGTGCTAAGAATGTGTATCGGAAATATGCTGATTAAGTTGTTTGTAAAAACAGTTTTCAGGATACGACTCAGGATATCGAGTTGTATCTACGATCAAACAATGAGCAAAAATGTAAAGGGTGACACAGGATGTACGAGGAAAGCCCTTGATCAATCTAGATCGCCGGCATAAAACCTCGAGAGCTGACAATCGTTGCTGCCTTGTTCTTCTTATTGCTTAAAATATCAGGATACAGTGCAGGATATGATGCAGATCAACTAAGTGTTACAATGTGATTTCGATACAAGTGTAAGTGTGTTGTGAGTGTTTGCTGCTAGAGAGAAAGAGTGTACGAGAGATTGTGTGTTCTAAACTGATCCGATCAATCCTTTTTATAGTAAAAGAAACTAACTAACTATCCTATTAATCCGGGATATATCGAATATTCCCCATGTGAACGTTGTAGCCCACGTCTTCCGGCTTCAACGTCTATAATTCAACAGATTTGTCCGAGTCTTGAGGAGAAGAAGTCCACTTGAACGTTAGAGACTTGCACCGTCTAATCTGCACGTGAGTTAATTAGTTACCACCAGAATATCGTATCAGGATGTTACCAATATCCTGATCCGGTATCCTGGTCACAATAAAAGAAACACAATCAAAATATTAGTCAGGATATATGAGTAGAAAACCTCCCATAACACTTATTGATTTCAAATGAAAGGCATACAGCAATATATACACATCAAATAAATAAATGCACACTAATTATATTTACAACAATAAATGTAAATGAGAAATTATTATCTAACACCACCCTTTCTTTTTCTCTCATCATTCTTCTCTTTACTCTCACACTTGTTTCCTCAGAATCACAGTCACAGTATGTATGACCGGACCACTACTTCATTAATTGTGGATCAAACTCTGATATCAATTTCACTGGTGTGACATTCATTGGAGATGAAAACCGAGCAGCTGTCTTTTCAGTCTCCGGTGGCACCATCACCTTAAAAACTACCTGGCACTGGTCATAGTATTAACATGGATCGTGACCCTTTAAGAAGAAACTGGGCTCCAGATAATAACTTCAAAACTGAGCCAGCAAAACACATTACATTCGGAGGCATGTCTGGTTATAACCCCACCAGTTACAGCACTTCGTCGGTCATTGAGACGTGGAATTTTGGGGTTAATAAGAATGCCATGTACCTTGTTCGAGCTCATTTCCGTGACATTATAAGCCCAGACCTGGTCCCTCCTAATGGCTCCTTCAATTTCTTCATTTATAGCCATTATAAGGAGGAGATTAACCTGGCTAAAAAGGTAAAAGCGCCACAAATTCCTTTTTATTATGATTTTGTGGTGGATTCTGTTGAGTCTGGGTTTGTGAATGTTAGTATCGGAGGAAATCAAGACGCATTATTGAACGGGCTCGAGATCATGGAGTTGTTGAAGAATTCGGATAGCAAGAAGGTGTATGTTGTGGTTGGATGTGTTCTTAGAGGTGTGGTTTTAATTGTGTTAGTAGGTTCCTTAATGACGTTTAAGTACCGGAAAACAAAGTTCATGGTAGGGATGGAAAAGGAATCTAACGTTGTGCCATCATACGATTGGAGTTCATACATGAGCACATATATCGACTTTACCGTTAACCACGCACTACAAATTCCTATTTTGAATCTCAACCTTCGGTTTCAGTTTGCTGATATATTGCAAGTGACAAATAGTTTCGATGAGAAGTTGGTGATTGGAAAAGGGGGATTCGGGAAGGTGTATAGAGGAACTCTTCCCGATGGAAAGACAATTGCAGTGAAACGAGGCGAAAAAGGACACAGGCAGGGTCAGCCAGAATTCGTGACAGAAATTATGGTCTTGCCGAAAATTCTACACCAACATCTAGTTACTTTAATAGGTTATTGTGACGCAAAATCCGAGATGATACTAGGATACGAATTTATGGAAAAGGCTACTCTTCAAGATCATTTATATGACACTGACAAAGATGTCGAAAAGCTCTCATGGAGTCAGAGACTCGAGATCTGCATTGGCACGACTCAAGGATTACATTACCTTCACACATGTTTGGAACAGGGGATTATTCATGGTGATGTTAAGTCAACAAACATCTTGCTTAACAAAAACTATATAGCAAAGGTGGCTAATTTTGGGATATCTCAGTGGGAAAACGACGAGGAAAGCAAGATGTATATCAAAGGGAGTTTCGGGTATTTGGATCCCGAGTACATAAGTTGCATGAAACTGACTCAAAAGTCTGACGTTTACTCTTTTGGAGTCGTTTTACTTGAAGTGCTATGCGCAAGGCCCGCACTTGATAAGACGCTTCCTTTTGAGGAAGCAAATTTGGCGGACTGGGCGATCAAACATATAAAGGATGGGACAGTGGATAAAATAGTTGACCTGTATCTTGTGGACAAGATTAACCCAAATTCGTTAAGAAAGTATTTGGAAACAGCTGACAAATGTTTGAAGAGCACCGGAGACGAGAGACCGGGCATGATTGATGTGATGTGGGACTTAGAATACGCGTTGAAGCTTCAACAAATAGTGGTGGATAAAGAACCATATGAAGATAGCACTACGAAGACGTCGTTGTTGTTGTCCAAGTCAATGATTGATCGCTTGCCTTCTAAATATAACAATGATGATTCTCAAGTAAAGGAGAACTCGGTCTAAGAAGTGATCTTGATCATCCATTTATTTAATCAAGGGCTAAGATTAAGTGAGTGAAATTGAAGGAAAAAAAGAAGGCGCGTGGGTTTGTCTAGAGGCATTCTAGTCAATCCAAGACAATAGTTTCTCTCTCCTCCAATTCCCCCCCATTTTTTAAAAGTTAATAACTTTTTCATACGACATTATTTTTTTATAAAAATTGCACCAAAAAAACGAGCGTTTTTTTATTTTTAAAACGAGTATACTATTGCTATATTTTCGAAAATCCAGTTGCGTAAAACGCAATGGAAAAAAAACCAAAAAAATGACATTTTTCTAAAACGCAATGCACCAAAAACACAAAGAAATGTCTTATTTGTAAAACGCAATGGCCAGAAAACACAAAGAAATGTCTTATTTCTAAAACGCAATGGAAAAAAAAAACCAAAAAAATGACATTTTTCTAAAACGCAATGCACCAAAAACACAAACAAATGTCTTATTTCTAAAACGCAATGGCCATAAAACACATAAAATGTCTGTTTTCTAAAACGCAATGGACTGAAACACATAAAAATGTGTTTTACCTAAAACGCAATGCACAAAAAACACAAAGAAATGTCTTATTTATAAAACGCAATGGCCAGAAAACACATAAAAATGTCTCATTTCTAAAACGCAATGGCCTAAAAAAAAAGAAAGTGTTCTCTCTAAAACGCAATGGACTAAAAACACCTAAAAATGTGTTTTACCTAAAACGCAATGACTAAAAATACTTCAAAAATGTGTTTCTCTAAAACGCAATGGCTAAAAACACTTCAAAATATGTTTTTCTAAAACGCAATGGTTAGAAAACACATAAAAATGTCTTACTCTAAAACGCAATGGTATAAAAACACCAAAGAAAGTGTTCTCTCTAAAACGCATTGAACCAGAACTATAGTTTTGTCTGTGAATTGTCTGAACCAGGAATGCAGTTCTAAAACGCAATGGCATAAAACTGTCTACGAGTGCAGTTTTCCAGAGACATTTTTATTAAAGCAAATTTACAGAAAATTAAATCTGAACCAGCTCGACCCCTGCCAGGGGCTCTGCCCCTTGAACCCCGCTAGGGGCTGCCGCCCCTTTGACCCTGCTACCAGGGGCGCTGCCCCCGGACCCCTGCCAAGATCGTAAAACGCAATGACTAAATCAAAAACCCAGATCGTAAAAATGAAATTAAAGAATTTCTTACATGGATCGAACCAGATTTCTTCAACGATTGACAAAATTTTAATGATAGAAACACTTGTCAGCGATCGAATCGAACGGATCGAGTGATTATCTTCAAAATCACGGGAAAAACGAGATTTTGAATGAAATTAAACTGGGCTTTTTTCAAAAAAAAAATGAAGAACACATTGATCGGGTGTTTGAATCATTGATTGATGACGAAAATCGCACTATAATGTAGTGATTTTTTAGATAGTAAGTGAAGAAAAGGTTGAAGATGGTGGGTTTTGAAAATGGTGGGTTTTGAAGTTATTGTGGGGAAGAAGGGAGAAAAAATGATACGAATGACTAAAATACCCTTTCTCTTTATTTTAAATTTTGACACATATCATAATCCTATTGCTTCATATCGTTCCTAGCCAAAATAAACTTTCTATTAAATCCTCATCCTACTTTTTAATTTGCACTTGTTATTTCTGTAATAAGCATTTATTTATCCTTTTTAGTGCATGATGTCATAGGCTTTATCTAATCCGCTGGGTGTAGATCCAAGTAGGACACTCGTATTCTTCTGAAACGTTATTTAAGAAGTTCCTTCGAAGTATTATTTCGATTCTCATCCAACATTAAATACCGCTTAGCTTTTCTTTTTGGAGAGTAGATTGTATTTGTTGAGTTCTTGAATAGTGTTATATCGGCTTTTTATTTCAAACGAAATTATATTTTCCCTTCTTAAAATATATTAGAAATTATCATTTGTTTTTTAATGGTCAATAATTGCACTAATTATTTTTTGACAGACTTACATAAATGAACCTTTATGCCTAATTAAAATTTCATGTTTCAACCTTTAGGTTTAAAAAACACGTAGACCAACCTTTTACAAAAACTTTATGTTTCAAGTTAAATGCTTGGTTGGTCCCTGTGGTTTGCAAAAAGTGCAGACTTGGTCCTAGTGGTTTACTAATTACACGCTTGGTCCCAAAAGTTGTCAAAAATGCACTCGGTTGCTCCCCAGCCCTAACACCAGTTAAATATCTCTCTTTAGGTTAAATGCTTGGTTGGTCCCTGTGGTTTGCAAAAAGTGCAGACTTGGTCCTAATGGTTTACTAATTACACGCTTGGTCCCAAAAGTTGTCAAAAATGCACTCGGTTGGTCCCCAACCCTAACACCAGTTAAATATCTCTGTTAAAACACTTCATGTATCTGGCACATGAGGATAATTTGGTCATTTCAGCATTGGGCCTCATCTTCTCCACTTAAAACCACCTGCATTCACCATCCATCATCCATCACTGCCACCTCACACCACACCCACCTAAACCCCTCCTCCCTCTTTCACACTCACCCACCTGTAACCCTTTCTCTCTCACGTCTGCGGCGGCGGCCGTGATGATTCAGGCGAGGATGATGATGAATCGGAGAAGATGATGGATGAAGGTGACGGCGGCGACGGTGGTGTATTCTCCGGCCACAACCCCCCCCCCCCCCACCCACCCACCCAAAAAAAACCTCATACTTTTCGTCTCCTTCAATTCAGTTTTCGTTTGGTATCAAACAAAAGCTCAAGCTAACAGCTTCAATGGTGAAAGTAATCTGACCCACCAGTAACAATGGAGACACCAATACCAAGAAGAAAAACAAGAAAAAGATCAACCCTGACGCTGTAGCCATGAAACTTAAAGCTCCGGCAACCAAACCTAATCCTTTTGAAACCATTTGGTCCCGTCGCAAATTCGATATTCTCGGAAAGAAACGCAAAGGAGAAGAACGCCGTATTGGTCTTGCACGCTCTCTCGCTATCGAAAAGGTAAGATTTTGTATTATTAAATAATTTTTTTTTTTTGTATATTAATTGAAAAGATACAATTTTGTTGATACCCAATTGAAGATTTGAATGTAAACATATGTTACAGTGGTTTGGGAAAGTAAATTGGGTGTGATTGAGATTGAATTCGTGAATTTGATTTAGTATCTGTTTGTTGTGTATAAGAGTGTGTATTTGGTTTGAAGTGAGTGTTATTGAGTTGAAAAGATTACATGTTTTTTGAGTTTTTGGGAGCTGGGATTGTTTGTTTTATAAAGAGGTGATCTGCTCATTGTTTTTTTTTTCTCATCTTCTCCGATTCATCATCATCCTCGCCTGAATCGTCACGGCCGCTGCCGCAGACGTGAGAGAGAAGGGGTTACGGGTGGGTGAGTGTGAAAGAGGGAGGAGGGGTTTAGGTGGGTGTGGTGTGAGGTGGCAGTGATGGATAATGGATGGTGAATGCAGGTGGGTTTAAGTGGAGAAGATGAGGCCCAATGCTGAAATGACCAAATTACCCTCATGTGCCAGGCACGTGGGGTGTTTTAACAGAGATATTTAACTGATGTCAGGGCTGGAGACCAACCGAGTGCATTTTTGACAACTTTTGGGATCAAGCGTGTAATTAGTAAACCACTAGGACCAAGTCTGCAATTTTTGCAAACCACAGGGACCACCCAAGCATTTAACACTTATACTTTTTTGCATGTATCAACCTTTAACACAAACCCAATTAGATAGAATAATTGGAGCTGTGAAGTTTTGTCTTCGATGTTTTTTCTAAAAAACATCACAAATAGTTCAAAAAAGGCTAATAAATGGAAGCTCTGCAAATAGATGTATAATGAACAATTTAACACCATACTTTCTATGATGTTAAATCGGTAACTAAAGACCTACAAAATAAATTGATACATATGTAAAATGTCCCCCTCAAATTAATCTACAATTTTCACTCTGCGGATTTCGATCAATGTGACAATTCCTTGGCTTGATCTGACGAATTTTGATTTCTCCATCTTTCAGCATATCATACGCCGAGGAAAACTTTGATAGTATACATCTCCTTTTGTATGTAGGCTTCTCTGATCTTAGCTTTGCGATTTACAATACAACTTAATATCAGGAAAATAAAAATGTATTTATTTCTAAAGACAAAATTCCAGCACCTTGTGCTATTTATTTATTTATTTTTGAACATCCAAGGATTTTTATTAAAACCTGGTCAGCAAGGAGCTGTAAAACCTACATCAAAAACTTACATAATTATATATCTTATATTAAAGTCACTCCATCTCTCCCAATCAAGATCTTTAAATTTCGAACGACTTTTAAAGAATACACAAGTAAACAATTTGATTTCCTCAACCAATTTTTGTATATGTATGAAGTTGGAGTTGAACGACTTTTAAAGCATATAAAAATAAACAATTTGTTTTCTTGTTCTTCTACGTTCCATTTAAAATTAGAACCACAGGATACTCTTCTTTAGATGTTGTCTTCTTTCCCCTCCTTTTAGAATGAATCAAACCGATAACAATTTCATTAGAATCACAAATTCTTCAATGGAATCCACCCTTTCTTTTTCCCTCGTCATTCTTCTCTTTACTCTCACACGTGTTTCCTCTCAATCACAGTATGTCTTACCTGACCACTACTTCATTAACTGTGGATCAAACTCTGATATCAACTTCACCGGGAAGACATTCGTCCAAGATGAAAACCCCGCTACCTTTTCAGTTTCTGGTGGCCGCAAGGCCACGCGTAATAACCCCACATCCAATACATCAGAAATCTACCGATCAGCAAGAATTTTCACTCAGAAATCATGGTACGAACTCGGATCAGATGCAAGCAACACTTTGATGATGGTACGCCTTCATTTTTCCTCTTTCTTTTCTGATGGATCCAAGTTCGACGTGTCAGTTTCTGGGTTCACTCTGTTATCCAATTTTAGTGTAGAAGAAAAAGAATCGATTGTAATCAGAGAACTTATAATCCGAATTCGATCTCGTGGACAGTTTACCATTGAATTCACACCCTCCAGTGGCTCATCTTCTGCTTTTGTAAACGCCATTGAAGCTTTCACAGCACCATCTGCACCTTTCATGCAGGTTGCCCCTTCACCTCATGTATCGTCCGCCGGATATATTGGTGAAATGGATAACATATCATCATCTTATACTTTCAGCCCAGTATATAGAATTAATGTTGGTGGCCAGAGCATTGATCGTGACAATTTAAGAAGAAAATGGACACCAGATGACCCCTTCATCTTCAGAAGTGATCCAGCAAAAAACGTAACATTAAAAGGCACGTTTCATCATAACGGATTTTGGGCTACCAGATACGATGCTCCAGCTGATGTATACAAAACAGCCAGAGAATTGACCACTAATTCATCGGCGAATAATATTACATGGAGTTTTGGTGTTAATAAGAACGCCATGTACCTTGTTCGAGCTCATTTCTGTGACATTATAAGCTCAGGCCTTGACCCTCCTAACGGCTCCTTCAACTTCTTCATTTACGGCCAATATAATAAGGAGATTAATCCGGGTGAAAAGGTTAAAGCGCCACAAATTCCCTTTTATTATGATTTTGTGGTGGATTCTGTTGAGTCTGGGTTTGTGAATGTTAGTATTGGAGCTATTCCAGCTTCAAGACAACCCGTGTTATTGAACGGGCTTGAGATCATGGAGTTGATGCAATACTCTGGTGTAGTTGGTATTGCAAAGATTCCGGGTGTAAACGATATTAAGAACGGAGGGAAGAACAGGAATTCGAAGAAAGTGTACATTGTGGTTGGATGTGTTGTTGGAGGTCTCGTGTTTGTTTTGTTAATAGCGTTCTTCATCAGGTTGAAGTATCGAAAAAAGAAGCCCGTGGTAGGGACGGAAAGAGATTCTAACACAGTACCATCATACGACTGGAGTTCATATACAAGCAAAAATACAGAACTTACCGTTAAGCACCCATCACAAATTCCTAATCGGAATCTCAACCTACGGTTCCAGTTTGTCGATATACTAAAAGCGACGAAAAACTTTGATGAGAGTTTAGTGATTGGAAAAGGCGGATTCGGGAAGGTCTATAGAGGAACTCTTTCGGATGGAAAGATAGTTGCAATGAAACGTGGCGGAAAAGGACACGGGCAGGGTCGGCCAGAATTCGTGACAGAAATTATGGTCTTGTCAAAAATACAACACCAACATCTAGTTACTTTAATAGGGTATTGTGACGAAAAATCCGAAATGATACTCGTGTACGAATATATGGAAAAGGGTACTCTTCAAGCTCATTTATGCAACACTGACAAAGATATCGAGAAACTCTCATGGAGTCAGAGACTCGAGATCTGCATTGGCGCAGCTCGAGCATTACATTACCTTCACACGGGTTTGGAACACGGGATTATTCATGGTGATGTTAAGTCAACAAACATCTTGCTTAACGAAAATTTTATAGCAAAAGTGGCTGATTTTGGGATATCTCGGTGGGAAAACGACGAGGAAAGCTTGATGGATATCAAAGGGAGTTTCGGATATCTGGATCCTGAGTACATAAGTTGCATGAAACTGACTCAAAAGTCAGATGTTTACTCTTTTGGAGTCGTTTTACTTGAAGTGCTCAGCGCGAGGCCCGCAGTTGATAATACGCTTCCTTTGGAAGAAGCAAATTTGGCTGACTGGGCGATCAAACAGTTGAAGGATGGGATGGTGGAGAAGATTGTTGACCCGTATCTTGTAGACAAGATAAACCCGAATTCGTTAACAAAGTATTTGGAAACAGTTGACAAATGTTTGAAGAACACCGGAGACGAGAGACCGAATATGGTTGATGTGTTGTGGGACTTAGAATATGTGTTGAAGTTTCAACAAACGGTGATGGATAAAGAAGCATATGAAGATAGCACCATGAAGACCTCGTTGTTGTTGTCCATGTCGATGATTGACCGCTTGCCTTCTAAATGTAACAATGATGATTCTCAAGTGAGCGAGATCTCGGTCTCAAGTTACCCAAGTGAAAGCCAAGTGTTTTCCCAGTTGAAGATTGATGAAGCTCAATAGTAAATAAATATGATGGCGTTTTTTATCCGAATTAGTGCATTGTGATTATGTCATAATCTTTAATTTCTATTGCATGCCATCTAACGCCCAATTCTGCAAGAAACATTTGCGTCATCTAACCTTTGACGTCAACAGTTAGTTGTTAGTAGCTATTAGTAGAGTTAGCTATTGTTTGTCTATTCATGTATACATAAATGAGGTAATTGTATTGTATGTTCCCTTTTGCTCATTACTCATTAGTCATATTGAGAGAGCTATATACCTGTTGTCATCTAGAAACAGCATGGAGGTTAAACTTCCGGCGACTTGATTCGGCAGCCGCTTATCCTCTCCGGTCAAGTTCTCTTCTTCTGTCAATTCACTTCTTCTCTGTTTGAAGATCATCTATGGCAACAAGAACATCAAATCAGTCCAATATCACAAACTTCATTGCCAATTAAACTTAATAATGACAATATGTTGAATTGGAAACATAAAGTTCTTACAATTCTCAAAACTATTGGACTGGTACACTTTTTAAATCGAGAGTTACCAAATTCGTCAACGCAGTTATCCTCGGTGGCAGAATGGTGATAGTCATCGGAATTTGTAAGCAAATGTCGCTGATGTTGAACAATTGGGCTCTAGGTTTTCTCGTTATGGTGCTTTCTATTGGAATCCGACTTATTTTGATAATGGATATCCATGAATTGCACAAATCGGTTTGGAATTCTAAAATGGTTATGGTTTGGGTTGGTCAACAAAAAGTCAACGAATTTGATTTGAAACTTGTTAACAGTTTTGGAGTGGTTTTGAACAATTTTTATGGTTTGGTTCGAATAAAGACCGGTTCGAAACCTACGGGTTCAGTCAGGTTGGAACCGGTTCATATTAGCATGGGTTACGAACTAGTCTCGGTTTGGATCGGTTCGTCGATTTCGGTTCTTGAAATGGTTTAGGGTTGCATCTCTATCTATGACCAAGTGCTCTAGTTGTAAGTGTTTGTATCACTTTAAAAGTCGTGTGATTTAAAATCTCTCTTAACGTAAGATAAAGTAGTATTTAGATCTAAAAAAATTGGCGTTAAAGAAAAACTAGTTTTTTCAGTTTTAAAAACATATCAATTTTCTTTATACTAGGTTTATACCCCCCGCGCGCGTTGTGGCGCGCTACGTAGCGTTGGTTCAAGATCGCATTCTTGGCTTTCTTTGTCTAAAGTGGATCGAGCGAAACCAAAATAAAAAATTGGCAGCCTGTTGAAGATTCACAGTTCACCTCTTCATCACCGAACTCTTCTTTTGCGGCATATGTGTCACGACTCCACACGCATTCAAGACTAAAACACAGTTAAGGAATTTATTATAAAATATAAATATAAATACAAAGTAAATGTTCACTGATACTTGACTATGTATATTATATAGAGAAAAATATGTACCTTGACCGTTGTCATTTGCGCGACATACAATGAAAACATATTTGATGAGCGGCACATGACCACCATTTTCACATTATTTAACCCATCTTCTCTTCTCATTTTATCTATTTCCTTTTTTTCTATTTCTTTGTTTTCATGTTATTTTTTATGTGTTTTGGCTTTCTCTTTTATTTTGTTTTCCTTTTGTTGTTGTCGTTGTTTTTAGTGATCAAAAAATTATATATATATTAGAGTTTTTGTTTTTAAAAATTTCTTTTTCTTTTTAAAATCATTTTTATCATTTAATTTTTTATTTTAATCATTCCTTTTTATTGTTTAATCATGTTTTCTTTATCATTTAATTTAATATTTTTAATAATTTATGTTCGTTAACTTTTTCTAAAAACCAAAGTACGTAGTTGTGTTAATTTTTTTCTTCGACATTCTGGTATAAATTTTATTAGAACGAAGTTGTATTCAAATTAGAGTATTATTTGGTATCTTAAAACGGTATGATGATGAACTGAACCGAACCGATTCTCACGGTTTGGCTTTCTAAACAACACCCTTCGTTTTCAAATAATGTTTGTTTTACATTATAATTTGTTTTGTTTCGCCACAACACGCGACTTAAAAGAAATCTAGTTCAAATTATTTTCGTTGAAAAATAGTGGTTATCATTTATTAAAAAAGATTTCATGAAAACAGTGAGTAGTAGCAAACGTGTCGTGATTCCATGAAACAGTATTTACCCTTTACAACGTAAAGTAAGCGGAGCCCACCATTAACCTTTTTCTCTCATTTTCCCTACGCGGTGACTACTCCCCGATATTTGCCATTCACCACACACCGATGGGGGCAAAGCCGGCCCGAAGGGTGTGCGGGATGGGCGAAGGCTCAGGGTCCAAACCCATCGGGGGCCCAATTTTTTTTATTAGTTTTACACTGTAAAGTTAGAATATATATGTAATGAATGCGAAAAATACATTCTTGAAGCACTTGGTTTGGTGATTTGAAAGTCACTTTAATAATAAGAAGACACGGGTTCTAATCGTGGTGTCCTCATTTTTGTTTTTCTTTTTGTTTCTATTGCCTAATTTTGTCAAGTTACATTAAATGATTGGTGTTGATTTAAATGAAATAAATTCATTTTCATATATTCAAAATTTTTATATACATATTCTTTTTAAAAATTTATATTTAAGAGGCACGTATTTCTATTCGCACAGGGCCTAAATATTTTCGAACATTTTCGAAGACGGCCGTGGATGGGGGCCACTGAACCCCATCCCAGCATTTTAATTTCTTGTTCAACATATAAAGAGAAAATATAAAGAGAAAACATAATTTCATGTGAGCACCTAACATCATTTTAACCTTCTTTTGCTTATTTTTTGCGCCACTCTGTAACTCACTTTTCCTTTTCTATTATCACTAAAAATTTGAATGAACCATTCCTACTTTCTTGTTCAACATATAAAGAGAAAACATAAATTTATTTAATTATTTTTGTGGAAATTATGACAAAAAAAAAATACTTTTAGAAGAATTTCATATAGAAGAAGTGAAGAACTGATGCATCTTTCTCTCTCCTCTTTGCCTACACAAACTCTCTCTCTCTTTATAGAAAAACTCCATCTTCATCCTCATTTTTAATTCTGACATCACCACCGCCTGACGTAACCCTCTCTCCTCTAACCATCGCTTCCTTCAAACCCTTCACCGTCGTTCGCCTTCAACGCCAATCTCAGTCTATGACCCAATGTGGTCGTTTTTCCCTTTGGGTCGGAGAAGAAAAACCACTGAACAGATCTGCAACGCCAACATCTTCATCTCCTCTCTCGCGAAAAAATCCGGCGAAACCAACAGCGAGTAGGCCCGTCGACCGACATCTCATAATTGTGATGGTTCTTTCTGGCGACCAGTGTTAAAATCCGGTGACTTTTGTTCTGTTTTCGGCTTGTATTATCACTTAAATCTGAGAGAGCCATAACAACCGGAATTTACCAAAGCAGCAGTGTCTAACTTGTTGGAAGGATAGGGTGAGGCGGTGTAAAAGGTGAGGAAAAGACAAAGGTTCAGACACCACTTGTCTGATCGGATTTTCATCGGCAAAGATGGATCCGATCCCTCTCGAAGATTAGCCGATGGCACAGACGACGACGATCAGAGCTACGATGACTGACACCTGACCCATTTTTAAGAACACAATTCGTTGACGATAGGGTTCAAATTAGGGATAAAAAGATGTAGAAACACACATATGATACCTGTATATATGGATTTAGAGAAGTGAATTGATGAAAAATTAGGGTGGCAGGTAGGATTCGTGCCGCAAAACCGTTGATCTTCAACTGGTCCGGCATGAGATCTCGATCTCTGTTGCTTCTTCCGATATATCTCTCATTTACAAAAACTCGCAAAGATGAGACCATCTTGAAGATCCATGGCGTGCAAATGTGAGGAAACAAAGAAGAACAGTGTGTGTCTGGAGATTTGTGAGCAAAAAGAGGAGAAGCCAGAACTTTCAAAAGAAAAGGTAAAGGTGAATAAGACAAATGAGGGGCAGCTATGTCATTTGTTTGGGTCACCGACATTTGTATTTAAGATTATATAAATAGGTAATATATTTAGAGATAAAGTTAGAGTAAATTGCCATTTTAGTATCAGAGATTTGTCCTAAATTGCCATTTTATCTCAAACAGTTTTTTCTTCTCCTCTGGATCCTTGACTTTTCCCGTTTGTTATCATTTTGATACAAACCACTAACTTCATCTAAAATCAACGTTAAATGAAGGGCAAAATTGACCTTTCATTAATTCTTTTATTTTCTTTTCATTTTTAATTAAACAACAAAAATAATAATTATAAAACATATCTCTACCCTCTTCTCTCTCTCCCCCCTCTATCACTCTCCACCCTTTATCTCTATCTCTCTCTCTCTCTCACCCCTGCAGATAAACGCTGACCACCCCCAAAATCAACCAGTACCATCGCCATCATCATTATCATCATCGGAAACCAGCAACCACCATCACCATCATCGTCGGCACACCAACATCAACACAATACACCATCACCCCTGCAAACTACCTACAAACCACCACCGCTGCATCTTTTAAACCAAATTGAACCTGCAAATCACCACATGCAAAACCCAATTACACCTGAAAACCACCACAGCGTCATTTTCTTAAACCAAATCACAGCGTCATTTTCTTAAACCAAATCACAACGTCAAACCTCTATCCACACCTACAACCCCCCCTGTTCTGATTGTGGCTTCTGTTCCAGGTTTAGGGTTGAAAGCAGAGATCTGATTTGAGAATGGAGGCTCAAGGGTTCAAACCAGAATGCTGTTTCTGGACCCGATTGTTGTTTCTGTTCCGGCGAATCTCCGATCACACCCTCTCGCATCACAAATCACGTTTTCATGAAGATTGGCAACCCTTATGTCGCATATGAAAAGGTAAACGGCATGATCTCCTTTTGATTTAGTTTCCGGCCAATAAATCCATTTTTCTGGTGACCTAAGTTATTCTGTCAACTGATTTGTTTTCCTTGCTAGCCGAGGCTTATATAAATGGAGATGGTGGCGGTGGTGGGGTAGTTGTTGATAGTGGTGGTTGATGACAATTAGTGTGTGTACATATGATTATAAAGATAATTGTAGAAAATGATTTTGAACTAAAATGGCAAAATCAAGATTTAAAATATAAAGTGACAAAAATACCCCTAACATAATTGAGTTTTTTTAGATGAAGTTGGTGATTTTGATTAAAATGGCAACAAAATGGAAAAGTCATGGACCCAAATGAGAAAAAAAAAAACTATTTAAACTAAAATGTCAATTTGATACAAACCTCAAGGACTAAAATGACAATTTACTCGATAAAGTTAAGATAAAATTGTACAAGGATTTTTTTTCTCAAGGTAACCTTCAACTAGCTTGCAATCATGGGGACTTTCAATTTCAAACACTATACTGAAAAAAAAAGTTAGTAAATTATATATGTACAATTAAATTATGGGAATTATATATGTACAATTAAATTATGGGAACTATAATGTAAAATAGAATATGAAAATCAACATAAAACACAATAATATTAGTTATTCAATAATTAGAGTCTTATTGTATAAAACACAAAACAAAACCCACAAATATATTGTTTTAGGGGCTGTTTGGTAGCCTCTTAATGATCATTCAGATGCTACCTCTTAATGGTTTAAAACCTCTGAATGAATAAGAGGTAACCTCAAGTCTGAATGGTTAAGAGGTAACCTCTGAATGGTAAATCATCACATGTCACATTCTTCTACCTTCTCATTGGTAAAATTCTTAATGGTTCAATTAAGATGTAGCCTCTTAATGACCATTCAGAGGCTACCAAACAGCCCCTTAGTAATCTTCATTCTATTGTTTGTAGGATTTGAGTGTGTTTTGTGGTTCACAATATAGTGTTTTATAACTTTTTAAGTGAAGGTTAGATTTTTTCATAATAATGTACATGAGTAACACTAGTTTTTTGTTTTTTTTATTTTTTATATTAAAAATGCTAGATTTACAGCCAAAAATATTAAAAATAAATAAATAAATAAAAATCCATGTGTTTTTAAGCATTTTTTTAGTTTTCTCATAAAGATGACTGTTCTCATGATCCATTCGCTACACATATCTTCTAATCTTACTCCTAATTTCACATCAATATCCCCCACTTTAGGACTCAAACTTTTAGCTCCATTAATATTAAACTAATTAATAAAACTACTACCAAAAAGGGCATTTAGACTGGCGGTAATAAGGAGTGTTATATGGTGTCCTCTCTATGAGGTTGATGATTCGAGTTCCACAATGAATAATAATGTAAATTTTGGAGTATTATTATATTGTTGTTAAAAGAGTAAATTGCAATTTTAGTCCTGAGGTTTGTTCAAAATTGTCAATTTAGTCCAATAGTTTTTTTTCTCCTCTGAATCCCTGACTTTTCAATTTTCTTGCCATTTTGATCACATTACTAACTCAGTCAAAAAATCTGGTTATAACCAGGAGTATTTTTGGCATAACTGTTGTGTAGTGATAACCAGAGGTAGTTTACAACATAATTTATAAACCTCATAATAATTTAATGCCAAAAATACCCCTGATTATAAACTGCTTTTTAGACTAAGTTAGGCAATATGATCAAAATTACAATAAAAAGGAAAAGTCAGGGACCCAAAGGAAAAAAAAAAACTATTTGAACTAAAATAACAATTTAGACAAAAACTCAGAGACTAAAAGGCAATTTACTCTTGTTAAAAAGTATTAGTGTAACTATTAATTTGTACCTCAAGCAGTCATCCCAAGTCTGGAACTGCCTAGGCCCAAAAACATGTAATTTATTATGGGGACGGTGAAATTAATGAAACTAAAAAAAATATTAAAAAGGCAATGAATTGATTAAGAACTTTTTTTTTTACGACCAACAAAATCAATCCCAAGCACTCTTGGGGCACTAACTGGACCAAACGGAGTACTCCGAAAGTAACCGGGTCCACCACCAATTTCGGGGAAAATCCGGTAACCCACCTGCCCGTAGGCACGACAATGAAGTTACCGGTAAAAACCGTTTGGCTCAAAGATCCAACCCAGGTTACCCTAGGTCTCCTATCATTGCCCATCAATGTCTCACTCTACACCAAATGGGAGTTGAACTTGCATCTCTCAAGAGAAATGCAAGTCTTCCACCACTTGATCTAGATATCATTGGAAAAAAAAACTTTTCTTTTTAGATCTAAATTTAGCGTTTTGAGATTCAACTTCCAAGGTTAAGCTCCAAGCTCCCTTAGATCTAAAAAGAAGAAGTTCATAATTTCACCGTCCATTCGATTTGATTAGATGCTACAAAAAGAATTATTTTGTTGTTTTATAGATTTTTTTTCTTACATTCTCACAGGCAGACAAAGAATTGAAAACAAAAGCACCCGATGACGATTACTCGATGAGTGGTATATAATGGTATCCCTGAACCAGTATACGCATTTTGTCGCAAGATGTCTTGGTCAAATTATATAGCCAAATATATATAATTTGACTAATAATATACAAGATATTATAACATTGTAAATACATATCATACGCTACACAAACACGATCATAAATGTCTAGATCCAAACAAGCATATATATATATAAGGTTACATTAAACTCGTTATCTCAACCGATAAAACAACCTATTTAATTAGTAATTACACCATCGATCACTTGTGTCCCCTACCCTTTTGGCTTGGACCGGTTAAGGCCGCCTTATAAGCTTCAACTTTTCTAGCAAAATGGCGGAACTCATCATGAACTTGATGATCATTTCTTGATGGTTGAGAAGATGGGGATAGTTTTGACAACTCCAACGTAGGAAGCGGCTTATGGTCATCGTGCTTGGACACAAAACCCGACTTGGGTGGGGCCATGATTCTCGACTCGGTGAAAGCCACCATCATCATCAAGAACACCAATGGTAGCAGGCACAAACGGCCGCGGATGCTACTCATTGATGATAGATTGGTTTATAAGAAGGGGGTGTGTTTATATGGTGTTTGTGGATGTGGGTATGTATGCACAATGCATGGGTGGGTGGGTAGGTTGCTGTATTGAGTAAAAGAATATGGAAACTTAAGGGGTGGTGGAGAAATGAGGGTGGAAAAGAATGGTGTAGCGGCTGCAGGCAAGAATCTCCACCGTAGGCTAAAGGATGGTGAAGGGGCTTTTAGGATTTGCGGCTTTTGAGTTATTGTGGGGTTTATTTGGTATTTGACTTGGAATGTTTGAATAAGTATTCTTTTTTATTGTTTGGTGGAGTTTAATAGATTGAAATTTTTACTACTTTTTTGGTTCTCCAATACATGTGGGATTCTCTTTAGAGATCGACAACAAATTTGTTCTATTACATAAAAACTATTCTTGCTTCACAATCTTGTTGTATAAGATAAAAAACAACATGATCTTTAACACTCATCGTGCTTTCGTGCCAACATGTAGCTTTCAACTTAACTTCTAAGTGTGAATTTGAATCTTGGCTAACCATGGTTCTTCTTGAGTTATCAAATCAAAGTTTGTTGTTACTTAATTAACCCATTAACTAAAACAAATATTAGATTATGGGTTTGACGCCATCCTAATTTCAAGCTCTAAATTTTTTGTTGAAGAAGTGTTGGTTTCAGTCCCTAAATCTTTTTTTAAGGACTAAAACTAAGATTTTCACTAATTCTAATAGACAAAAATCATAATTAACTCAATTAATTTATTTTAAAGGTCTAAAGTAACATAAATATATGCAAAATCAAGTTAAAGATTTATATTTAAAAGAAACAGTTTAGAGATTAAAGTGAAAACTATCAATAGTTGAGGGATTAATTTGTTAACACGACCAATAATAAAGCAAATCCATAAAGGATTCGCCCATGCGTTTTCTCAGTCTCGACACCTTGTGATTCTTGGTTTGACCCGATATTGTAATAACACGTGTAAGTTTCCAAAATGTAAAAGCAACATATTTTTATTTATTTTTCATAGCAAGTGTTTCAACTATTTTTGTTTTTTATATCATCAAAAAAATGTTTAAGATATAACAATTTTTATCAAAAATTTTATGTACCGGTATCGAGACAAACATTGTATTTTTTATAAATTTGTTATAGCATCTCGGATAGACACGGTTTTGGTCTTTCGAAACCTAGGTGAGGGGGAGAGAGGTGAGATGGAAAATAGAGTGTGAGGAGAGAGAGGAGGGATGTCCGGATTTTGTTGCTACCGAAGATGCTACTTTTATAAATGATTTTTTCTGATGCGTTATGCGTACAAAACTCAAGTCATGAAATGCCTAAATATAACTTATTAGTGTTGAAGAGATCTTTAGCGAAGTTAGGGCTGTTAGTTTTCTTTGATACAAACATAGGTCCAAGGTTTGGTAGAGTGGGCAGATTGATGTAAATTCGTTAATATGTAAGTTGTTTTTTTTGTTGTTGTCCTGCCTGGTTTTCGGGTTCGGTTTTTCTAATGAAGTTCTCGTTCAAAAAAAAAATTAGTGTAGGAATAAGATATTGGAATATATTTTTATGAGAGTGACGCTTATAAATATCATGCATATACATATATGTATAGATATATATGGTTAGGTTTATTTGTAAACAACCATCTTTATTGTGAACACTAGTGAACTACTCCTAACCCTTGTTTATCAATACACAAGTGTAAATTAATGGCTGTGATTTGATGATAAAAATACACTAGTGTATTTTACGATTTAATAATGTAAATTAATGGTCAGGATTTGTTCACTCAGTTCACAAATACACCAGTACTCACTCTAGAACCCCACCGCGTATATATATATATATATGTCTGTGTGTGTGTGTGTGTGTGTGTGTATATAGGGGATGGTTCAAATTAAAACCACTTTTATTGTGAAAACTCGAAAACTAACTAAAAAAAGCCTACAAAACACACCAAAATTTTTTTTTTCAATTTTTTTTTATAAAAAATCGCAGGTTTTTATATAAAATTTTTTTTCAAAAAAAAAAAAATAATAATTTTTTTGTATTACACATGTGCACTACAAATTTTTTTTTTTTGAAATTTTTTTTATATACAAAAAGTGGCGAAAATTGGTATGCAAAAAAAAAAAAAAAAAATTGGTATGTTTTTTTGGTTTTTTAATTAGTTTTCGAGTTTTCAAAATAACTAGTGGCTTTTATTTGAACCTTCTATATATACACACACACACATATATATATATATATATATATAAAGTGTAGAGTTCAAACGAGAAGAAATTACGAATTAAGAATAAAAAGAATAAAGGATACAAATGTAATTTGAACCAATCATTTAATGAGTCTATTATTTATTTTTGTTATTCAAATTAATGAACTTTAATCATTTAGTGAGTCTATCTTATAAAATAGTTGTGCACCTTACACAATAAAAACAATCTTGCATATGATCTTTCATATTCAACGTTTCCTACACTATTAAAACAATGTTTTGGTGTAGGGTACAGAATGTGTAGAAGTCCAACACTTTTAAATAATTTTGCGATTCGTATTAAAATATGTATAGGACATAACACCTTTAAATAATTTTGTCACTCCTAATAAAATTAGTGTATGATCCAACACATTAATGGTAGTGAAGGAGAAAATTATGGTGGCATTAAAGGGACATTTGTAACTCTTTAAAATATTTATTAGTATTCTAAATCAAATTGTGTATACTACTTAGTAATTAAAGCATTAATTAAAAGTGGAAAAAAATAATATCTTAATTCTCAATCATTGTGTAACACCCTAAAACGTTTTGGCAATAAGAGACGCAACGGAAATACCGACTCAAAAATTATTTCTTGTATTGTCTATATGACATACTTGAAGGTTCGTTTATAATTTGTCGGACACTTCTTGAAAGGATTTACAACAGTCATTCTTGAGTAACGCGTTAAATGTGATACCATAAATACAAGCTATGAGACCGCTCTTACCGTACACTCCTTGCTCTTCGACTCGATCTTCAACCTCTTAGTCTCCACAATGATGTTAATTCCGTGCAACCATTCCGCATTCTTCTATTCATGCTATTCTTTTATGTTTATCTTTCCGAGTACAATCTTGCATCCAATCATCAAATCTTCATAAGGAGTCAATAGTATACATGTATTTTCATTTCATTCTCAAGGCACACGATTAGTAACATGAATACTCAAATGTATTGAAGCCATGTATACATATATACAAGCCCCATTCTTTCATAAACAATAAATCCTACTTCGTGCATATGTATATTTATACACACATACATACATCCATACAAGCTCTTACATACCACTTACATTCCCACATGATTATACTAACACATCCTAGTCACAAACATCCATATAAATAAGTCTCATACATATCAACCTACATGCATACTTATTTCTAATCGTGCTTACCTATGGATTCCATTACTAACATGTAGGTAAATCCATACCCATACTTATACATGCCTCTAGACTTAATTCATTCCCACACATACTTTTGTACACGCTCATCACACCTCATAAACACTCTTCAATGAATTTGTGTAATAATAAGCATTTCTTTAACATTCCTTCAATCATACTTTCTAACGGGTATAAATGCCAAATCCCTTCTAACTTCTATATCTGGTTCAACATCAATTCCTTATCAGTTAATCTCTAAGGTATAACCCAGACAAGTTACCTTGTCATCTAGGTTATCAAGTATAACCCAGACTAGTTACATGGTCATCTAGGTTATCAGGCATAACCCAGACGAGTTACCTGGTCATCTAGGTTATCATGCATAACCCAGACGAGTTATCTGGTCATCTAGGTTATCAGTCATAACCCAGACGAATTGTCACAGCCCACACATTTATTTCACCCTGTCGGTATGCCAGCTGTATGCTACGGCAAGCATCAACAAAGAATTTAAACCGTGTATAAATCGAACTTCCATGTACGTTCATTTAATCATAATCAAGCTCCTTATCCTTCTAAATCTTAATTTCGTGATCAAACCAACTACTACATCACGCCATACTTCTTTCTACATTTTGACCTGTTCGTTTCTACTATGTAGTTTTGACATAAACAACTATCTTCGACTTACCATAACACTTCTTACTTTGGTACTTACTCTTACCCATAATCTTCTTACATGGTTCCCTATATTCAACACACCAAACTTCATTTATTAAACAAGAAGTGATTCCAGAAATCACTTACCTTAAACGTTTGTATTCGTATCCGTTTCCTTGCTTCCTTTTGACCCTTTAGCCTTCCATGCTTCCATCCATCTAGACATGATCCCTATAATTTCATATCATTGCATTCACATTCTTGTTAGTATACATGATTGTATATATTAATGATCATATCAAATTCATATTCCCCATTTGACCTTCACTAGTCAATTCTAACAAACATAAAGCATATTCCCACAATCATATCTCTTCAACTCATATAATTCATCACATCGTCACATATAACACACATTGATATAACACGTACCATATAACTTTCTATAATCTTACAATTGTGACAACAAGTCCAACCATGCTTCTTATGCGCAGTTGACTTTCAGAAGTCAACAGTTTATCATATGAACTTTCGACTTAACCTCATACATCCGTGACATCATAATAGGCTATAGAAATGACGCTATATACATTTCATATTCACAACGCAAATATGCTTACAACTACATTCAAACTAGTAATTTAACATAATCTCAGCATCATTATCATATTTCATTCATATATATATATCAAGCCGTTTCATACAATTTCGCATCCTAACTTATATTAGACATTTCATCATACACCTGGTGTGCGTACTACTTTCTAAGCACAATGTACAACTAATTCATGCATAATCTTCTAAGCTCTTACTTAGTTCATCAAATCTTCTTACTAATAAACAAGTATCATTCACACATAGACATCAAACATATCAAACGCCAATTTCTTTCAATTCATCTAACAAGAATCCATCATACATAACATGATACATCAATATTGAACAAGAATTGGACATGGATGATATATCCATGTCACTATCTTCACCATAACAATTGGGTTTCACCTTAAAACAACAAATTAAGCAAAATCATGCATAATTCATGTTCTATATGGTGATTCTATGTAAGGACCTTCAAAAATGTCCCAAAACGACCCATAAGTAAAAACCCGGACCCCTGAAACCCTACTGTGCATGAAAAATCAAGAAAACAAAATTTTAGGGTTTCACGCGGGCCGCGTAAGTGTTAGCCTAGGCTTACGCGGTCCGCGACAGTTCACCAAAACTCCGGGGCAGCGCACAGGCCACGTGGCAGCCCTAGGTGTGACACGCTAGCCCTAATCTACGACTAGACCTCCAAGCGGGCCGTGTAAGGATTGGCTTAAGATTCACGCGGGCCGCGACAGAACCATTTTTCACCTATAAATAGCTTGGATCATGAGCAGTCCTCTGGTGTCGAAACCATTACACAAAAACGAAGTTGGCTGCTCAAATTCGAAATTTACTTTTATAATAGCGAGGCGCTGCTACGATACAGGGTATTAACTCGATCGCTGCTACGATTCAATGTCCGATCGATTGAAACTATCCGATGGATGTTTAAGTGCTGCCCACATTAGGGCCATACTTTGTCATTAGTCGTGAATTCGACGGATGTTTAAGTATAGCACTTTGTCATTCGTTGTGAGGGTTTTTAATCTCGTGAGTTATCGTAAATGCTGTATTAGTTACTGACCTAGTTCGTGTGCATTGTTATTTAAATTAGGTTACAAGGCTAATCAGTAGGCTAAATTATGCCCGTATAAATCTGCAATGTGAGTCATTCTCTTTTTATCAAACAGTATTTTTACAATACTTCAATTATTTTCAAAAGTTATAATTACAGGGATTAAGTCATGGTTATCTTGAATCACCGGCTAATTGGGGTATTGTGCACATTACTAAATTTCTCACAGTTAGGCTAATAAATCCTAACAGTGATAATCATCACTACTTGGGGAAGGACCCAATAGTGGTATGACCATCGTCACCAGGTGACACGGCGCCAGATAAAAATAAGATAGAAGCCATTGTAATCGCTCTTATGCTGTAATTTATAACTATGTGTCATTTTATCAAATTGAGTGACTCGCCAGTATTTCCCCGCTGATAAAATATTTTTAAAACATGTTTCAGGCGACCTGCTGTAAACCAAGGAAAACGTGCTACGAAGCACTAATCAGCTTGAAGAGGTGGCTCAGTTAAAACGAATAAACATGTTTTATAAATCAGGGAATTTCCAAGTAAAATTCCTCTATTGTAAATCATGGGATTATCCTGAATTATGAAATAAAATAATCGGACGTTTTCAAGTTTTAAAAGATCCTGTTAAATCTTCCGCTATCGCATCAATTAATAAAAACCACGGGTTACTGTCCCGCGGCTCCTGATCGGGTAAAACCGGGGCTGAGGCTGTGACAGGAAAATGTGGTATCAGAGCCACTGATTTAAGGCAATTAAGTATCTAGAAATACTTAATTTTCCTGATTACTATCTTGTGAAATATGTGCTTTTAACTGACTACTTGTTAGTTACAGTATGGGTAAGCAAGAGATCTCGGACATCTATCGTCAATTAGATAGTACACCAAAAGATAAGGGAACCTCATCCCAATCAAATTCCTCAAGATACTCAGCAGATACTGAGGAAGGAATATTTGTCCGTAAGGCACAGTTTGAGGAACCACTTACCCCTAAGAAAAGAAATTTGATTCTTAGGAAAAGTCAAGGGAAAATAAAGAAGTCACAACCAAAAGGAGTAGGTATCAACCCACTATGGGAAGATGAATTAAACAAAAAATGGGCAAATCTCTATATGTTAGCCACTACAGCAGTAAATGCTAACTTATAGTTAAATCACCAAACTAGTACCAACACCTATATCACCTACAAGCCAGAAACTTTAATATAATAAATAACCACTAGTATATTTGAATTTTAGTTGTATTAAATATAAATTACAAATATTTTGTTTCAATAAAATGGTTTATTAGATATTTGTAATTAATATTAAATTTTCTGATTTCCATTCTGTGATTTTGTGAAAATTCAAGTTACAAAATTTTAACCTAGAATTTTGTGTGTTTCTTCATATCTGCTAAACAAAATGAATGAATTATCTGAAGCCCTTCAGAATCTCAACCTCTACCCTGTTAACATAGAAGTGTCCCAAGACTTTACCGGTTATTGTATCGATATGGGGGAACCTATGGAATTTCAAGCCCAACCTCCGGAGAAACCTAAGCCAAAGAAGAGGAGAAGAACAGTGGGCCGGAGGCGAGTACGTAGGAGGAAACCAACAACACGGAAAGCTATAAAAACAGAGGATCCTAAAGGAAAAGGCAAAGAAATAGAGATTGGGGAAAGTTCCAAGCAAGACCAGGAAATGCCACCCTGGGAAGAGTTGGACCATAAACTAGCACTTAGTGACCTCATCGGGCCTGTCAGTGAAAACCTCTTTAATTACCTAGCGGAAGCACAACTTCCAGTTGACCTAGAACCTGAAATCCCAGATCCTATTATCCATTCCCAACCTCTACCAGCAGAGTTGGAAGAATGGTGGACCACCGACTGGCAGTTTCAAAACCTCCTAAACAACCCTAATACCTTTTTCCCTCAGTTTGACCCTGAACCTCCACTCCATCCACCTATGAGCTCAGAAAACTTGACAGAACTCCGCCACTATGGCGAAGAGCTGGTGGATGCAGGGAATAGAATCCGAGAGGTAGGGGAAAGGATCTCCTGGAAATACGACGAAAGGGAACGTCATTTCTAAGTTACCAGCTGAGGAAAATGGTGTGACTGTGATTGTGTGGTAGTAGGAATATGTGTTTAATAATAATATAATAATAAAATATAATCATGTGAAATAACTCAAAATAAAAACCTTGTAAAATAACCAGTGTGTATGGATGCATATTATAATATATAATAAAATATCGAATGTTGGAAAATTAACAATTTTGGCTATACTTGTTAATGTGATTATGTGCAATTTTATTATGTTTGGTTATTAATTATTTTATATTAATTAATTACCAGATGGCCAACGCTGGTAGTGAAACCGATAATGAAGTTAATCAATCTGAGCACAACAATGAAGATCGATTTCTGAATAGGCAAGATATCGAAAATATCGTTGCTTAGGGAATAGCCAATACTATTCCAGCAATTCTGGCTGCTGCTCGGAATCCAGTTGAACCTCAACAAATTATTCCTAGTAAACGTACTCAGGAAGATAACTTCAGTAATAGTATAAACGGAGGCGGTAACTATACTAATAACAACAATGACGGAATGCAAGCTCCACTCTTTAAGAAAATGAAAGCTGCAACGCCTGGTTGCACTTATAAGGAGTTTCTTGCTTGTAAACCGGTTGAGTTTGCAGGTAACGAAGGGGCAACTGCTGCACTGCGTTGGTTAGAGAAAACCGAAGCAGTCATTACAATAAGTAAATGTGCTGAGGACGACAATGTCATGTACGCGTCGCATCTTTTTAAAGAAGGGGCGCTAGAATGGTGGAATACGGTACTTCAAGCCAAAGGAAGAAATATGGCCTATGCCATGAGTTGGGAAGAATTTAAGCGGCTAATGGAAAGAAAATTCTGTCCCGAATATGAGAAAGAACAAATGGCAAATAAAATTTTGAACCACCGGATGGCGGATGTAGGCTGTCGAGGGTATACTTCGACATTCTTCGAGTATGCAAGAGTAGTACCAACCCTGGCTTCGCCAGAACCGGTGCTTATTTCATGCTATATTTGGGGATTAACTGGCGAAATCCGTGATATCGTTAAAGCTGCGAGACCCCGCACTATTGACGATGTTGTGGAATTAGATAACACCCTAAGTGACGGGCTGATACGTACAAGAGAAGAAAACCGGAAGAAAGAAGTGGCCCAAAAGATTACCCAGGGATTCCGTATGGGTAACTGTGGTAATTTCAAGAAAAAGGGAACTGGGCAATCTTCCACTGTCCCATTTTGCAATACCTGCAAAAGAAAGCATTTTGGAAGATGCAAAGGGTATTGCAATTTCTGCAAAATCCCAGGGCATCAAGAAGAAGATTGCAGGAAGAATCAAGCAACAATCTGCTATACCTGTGGAGAAGCTGGACATTTTAGGCCAGACTGCCCGAAATTAGTCAAACCAGCTGATAACAAAACCAAACCTGCAGAAGGAGCTACCAAGAAAAACGCAAGAGCCTTCCAGTTGACTACTCAGGAAGCAGAACTAATTCCTGACGTGATAGCTGGTACGTTCCTAGTTTACAACGTTTATGCAAAAGTATTATTTGACTCTGGTGCAAACCAAAGTTTTATAAATACTTCATTCTGCCAATCTCTTAACCTACCCTTAACCAACCTTAGGCAGATTTTTACAGTTGAAATGGCAGATGGGAATTCTGTTAACATAGATAAGGTTTTACGAGAAGAAAAGATCGAACTTTTAGGCTATGAATTATCTGCAAACCTATTACCTATGAAGTTAGCCGAATTCGATGTAGTATTAGGAATGGATTGGTTAGTAGCCAACCATGCTCGAATTCTTTGTGATAAGAATTCCATAGAAATTCATACACCCTCAGGAGAATTAGTGGTGATTACAGGAGATAAGCCACGAAAGCCAATGAAATTCATTTCAGTAATAAAATTGGCCAGTTATTCAAGAAAACAAGAAATGGTGTATATGATTTCAGTAATCATTAACACTAAGAGTAAGGAGCTTAAGGAAATTACAGTAGTATCCAAATACCTAGATGTATTCCCAGAAGAACTACCTGGATTACCACCTGGTAGGGAAGTAGAATTTAAAATTCATCTAATTCCTGGAACTACACCGCTAGCCAAGGCACCTTATCAGTTAGCATCCACAGAAATGCTAGAATTGAAAAAGCAATTAGATGAATTACTGAGCAAAGGATTTATACAACCTAGTTCATCCCCGTGGGGAACGCCAGTGTTGTTTGTGAAGAAGAAAGACGGTTCGATGCGAATGTGTATCGATTATAGAGAATTGAATAAAGTTACAATTAAGAATCGATACCCATTACCTAGGATTGATGATATTTTTTATCAATTGCAAGGAGCTAGATACTTTTCTAAGATAGATTTACGCTCCGGATATCATCAATTGAAGGTACAAGAAGAAGACATACCTAAAACTGCTTTCAGAACTAGGTATGGTCATTACGAGTTTACAGTCATGCCCTTCGGACTAACAAATGCTCCTGCAGCATTTATGGACATGATGAATAGGATCTGTAAACCGTACTTGGATAAATTTGTAATTGTAACACCTCGTAAAATCACGTCCAATAATGTATTCACGTGTAATAAACCCTAATAAAGTCAAACCTTGAATTTAAGGGACAAATTCTTCGAAAAATCGAAAAACTTTGATTATGAAAGAACTGGAAGTATTATCATACCTAAAATAAGTTTCTAAATAACCTTTTACGGTTTTATATTCACAAATGAGCCACTTGTTAATCAAGTGTAGCCGTTTGTGTAATTAATTGAAAGTTTGCGCAATAAAGGGTTAAAAGCGTCAACATGTTAATTCTTAATCTGAGTGACCTTTTAACAAACCGAGAGCCTCATGATATTTGATTATACTCTCGAGAATACCAATCGTTCTTCGTCCAAGGCTTCTATGCCTATAAATGAGGTTACGCGCAACTTTGCAAGTTAGAGGGACTAAAAGTGTCAATATGTTTAAATTATACCTTTGAATGGCCTTTTAGAGAACCCGAAGCATTATGATGTTTAATAATACTTTCAATAATGCCTAATATGGATTAGATAAGGCTTCAGTGCCATTAAACAATGATATGCGCAAGTTTGCGCATTAGAAGGACTAATTGCGTCAAACTGCAAAAGTATGTCGATCCATATGTATCGGACCTTCCAGAATATGATCATAAGTTAATCATACCCCATTTATCCTTTACATAGCTTAGATATAGGCTTAGAGGTGTTTAGTGTGCAAAAAATAAACTTTTAAGTCATGCAGGGACTAAAAGTGTCAAAAAGTGCACAAGTTTGCGTTTACGCGCATATCTTACATTCTAAATATCCCCGGACACCCAAAAATTTATGTAAGCACTAAAATATTTTATTTTAGTGTTTGGCTTGATAAAATTCCATTCGTCGCGTCGTTTGGATTGTTTTTCGCGTCCATCCGTGTTTCGTCGTAATTAGCCGAACAACGAGACCGTACGACCAAACGAACCAAAATCCGACATATTTTTGAGCATGTTTCATGTTCCCTATGCTTAGGCATCATGGTAGAGCCCTAAAAATGGTTTAACGGGCCTTAGATGTGTCAGAAATGGCATTTGGAAGTACAGGGGCTAAACCTGTCAACAGTTGAAACATTGCTATGCTGACCAGGTCCTTACGGGCCGTAACACTCTGGACCTTATGGTCCGTAAGCATGGCCCAGATGTAGAAACTCGGAAAGTTGGCTGTTCAGCCCATGTAACCGACTTATACTGCCCTTTTCACTTCCATGAGCGACCCCTACTGATTCTTAGGCCTTAGGGACACTTGTTAATCATCAGGGAACATGTATAGCGTTGTTTGTCATGATCTTGATGGATCAAGAACACTATATAAAGCCCCTTTGTTTGCCATTTTTGATCATTCATTCTCAACTCAACTTCTGATCATTTCTGGAGCTCAAGGCCCTTCTCTAAGCATCTCTGGTCGTGCATTAGACCAAGCCCTTGACCTTCCTAAATTGAGTTTTGCTTAGTTATTAGCTTAAAAGTCAAACTGTCGTAATTAAGGTTTGACTTATCGATTAATCACTAATGGTCCAGAGATTAGTCAAACTTAAGGTAGTTATAAGTTGGTATTTATGTGGGCAATAAACCCTTAAAAGGGAACCCTCTGATTCCCGTCCTAACTAAGACATTTGTCAAGTCAAGGTTGTTTGTAAAAAGTCAACAGAACCTTAATTTTCAAATTAACGCATAATTAACAATATAGAAGATGTGTAACCTGTTTTACCACTTATATAACTTGGTAATTAGTATAAGAACATGTCTAAGCTTGTTTGATCCGACAAATTTCTGTTTAGGCTCGGTTCGGAACCGAAAGTCGCAAAACTTTGACTTTTGCTTTGACTTCAGTTCTGACCCGATTTAGATGGGTTTGGTAATGCCTTAGAGCTTCCTTAGGACCAGGTTACGTGATAGTATAACCCTCTGTGGTTGGATCGTTGATTGTCCGATTCGTTTACACGTTTCCGTAAATTCCTTAAGATTGACCATAATGCCCTTTTTACCATAAAACGAGAATTTTGGATATGTGAGAGGACAATAATCTTTGTTGCTGAATTATAAACATGTCCCTAAAATTTCATATCAGTTAGAGGTCTAGATTAGGAGTTATGCTCAATAACGCACTTCAAAAGCTTTTTGTTAATTAACGGCGCAATTAGCATAAAGCCTGTCTAAACCCAATTTTTGACATCAAACCTTTTACCTACTGATGTAATATAATATTTTGGGATTTTTAAAGATTTTTAATTATTTTTACCTGCTCATAATCTAAGGTTATGGCGTTGATTCGGTAAATACCGATTATACCCATTTTGTTTATAAAATGAGTTCTACATAGTATTTTGACACTAATCCAATTGCTACTGATTTTATATAATAAATAAAGTATTTTGAACTTTATAACCTGATCAGAAAACTCAGATTTCCTGTATAACCCGGAAAACGCTTAAAACGACTTTTTACGCGTATTAAACACCTAGTATGGGTTTAAAACCATTTTGGCATATAAGACTTATCACCAACTGATATAACCTATTAAATTAAGTCGTTTTACTGATTATTTCATACCCGAGTCTCAGAATTAAAATTAATCTCTTTTATAATCTTTAAAATGACCAAAATACCCCTACGGGGCTTAAATTGAAATTAAACTCGTTTTGGGCATAATGGAAGGTATCCTACTGATATCACAACATATTTAAGGCATATTAACTTAGGAAACCTGTATATGACTCTTATGGTTACCCGTTACGCTTCTTGCGCGTTCGGTTCGGTTTATGTAACTAGTTTACATAAATTAGCCGAAACGGGTCAAACCTTATCATTTTTATCTCAAAATCCAGAATGTGTTTAGATTACCCATATTATACAAGTCTTCAAACTTTTCGGGTCTAAATCACATTCTATTCCGGTCTTCGCTTAATCATGCGTTTGAACCGTAAACCTTTCCTTAAAACTAACCGGTCTAAGTTACGACTTAAATAAGACCCGTAAGGAATCTAATACGTTAATAAAACCTTCGTTCCAGATTGAGAGCCCTAGTAGAAGTACTTGTGCTTGCTGATTAGAATATACGGCTGAGTATAAATTGCTTTTGCTAGCTCAGGTAAATACTTTTAACTTATTTTTCCTATACGGGCTTGGGATACGGTATCATAATAATACCGCTTGGTCGGGTATTGAATGTTTAATCTTATTGTGGTTAAATTATTGAGGTAACCCGCTTTAATCTGTATTGTTTGAAATAAAAGCCTTTAGGGGTTAATGACCATGTCCCGGATATCCTTGACATCATTGTATTATAAAATGGCCACGTCTTAAGCACGGGGTGTAGGCATACACCTGATAGTCGCTTAAGGGAAACGATATCTCACTCTCTTGTGGGCCTATACTTGTGGCGTGTCTGTTAATCTTGACTCGGTTTCTACATCGGGCCCTGAACGTACAACGAACATGTAAATATGTATACAAGATTATTTTTATATAATTGTCCCAAGTTATAAAAGATATTTTTGTGCCTGGTGCATCTAAATCAATTCTCTTAAACTCTTTTTAAAATGAGTCGGTTAATTGTATTTACCAGTGTAAACTGACGTATTTTCCAAAAAGGTTAAGTGACAGGTACTGAACGTAATTGGCTGGAAGCTCAGGGCATTAATAAGGAATCTTGCAAGTTCTAGGCGTCTAAAGTCTGTTGAACAATATTTATGTTTTAAGATCCGCCTGTGGATCCTTTACTTTCCGTTGTAATACTTTGATATTACTATATATTCAGATTTTAATATATTTATCTTTTTGCTTCCGCTGTGCATTTATATATTGTGTTGTTTGACTATGATGATATCAACTACGTCACGATACTCCCCACCGGGCCCACCGGTAATACGTGGAAATTTCGGGGTGTGACAGGTTGGTATCAGAGCCAACATTGAGTGAATTAAACACTAGCCCTTAGTGTTTAATCTCAATGACACAGTAGCACATTCCTTGACCTTCTGAGTCTAGACTTAACATAGGAGTACTCTCAACCCTAATCTGAAAACTATTGTTTCCAAATTTATATATTTTGAATATGTCTCCAATCAAGGAAGCCGAAATGGAAATTCTCCACATCCGGAGCTTTGAAATGCCGAGCTTCGTACCGCGGCTAGGGTGCAACGTGCAACCAAGGAGAAAGCATTCAGAAGTAAAGTAAAGAAGAAAACTCCTTTTTGCTGAAATTCGTTTCCTTAGTAGTCCTTATAAGGACATGTTTATCTTCTAGTCCCTTCATGGACAACATTAATTCCTTCAAGTCCCATTTAGGGTAATTCTGTACTTCTTTTAAAATATTTTATCCAAATTTCATTTTATATATGAAATAAATCAAATTATTATTCCTTTTCATAATTGATCTACCAGTATATATATTGAAAGAATCTTAAAGGGTAAAACATAGCTTGAATGTCATTAAAGACCTAACTGTGATGGTAAAACCTGTTTAAAAGAGATTCAGATTCTTGTTAACATCCGAAAACATGTTAACACTCCTGACAACAGTGATACGATAAAATCACACTTGTCATCTTTATATTGGGAAATTCCAAACCCTTATCTAGCCTAGTGATTTAGAATCATGGCTTAAATCATCAAATGAAGATGATCATATAATAAACATCCATTAGTGATGAAATGCCTACGGGCCATACTTATTGTCCTAAGGGACAAAAGACAGTTGAAGTCTTTGACTCTCTGTAAGAAAAAGGTAATGAAATATGTTCAAACCTTAATGCCTCGATTCTCTGAAGTCATGGCTTATAAATTTAAAACTGTCCTTGTGACTAGGCCTTTTGCGCCACTTTAATATCCTTAATGTTTTATAACTAGGATAAATTATAATGAAAATACTAATATAACTAACAAATTAACCAATATGGTTTATATTACCATGGTTGATGAATCATCAAAAGTGATGAATCCATAATAACCTCTGAATGAATCATCGTCAATATTTATGTAGCAATCAAGCTACATGGCTGGATCGGATGAGGTCAACAGCCACCCGGGGGAAAATAATGATGCTCCCAGAGTTAATATAACTGGCGCGGAACTGCAGGCATTAATAGATAATGCCGTTACACAAGCTCTCGACAGACAGTATGATGAATCAAGTGATACACATTCTAAGACTCTATCTGTGGCTCGTAGTAAGCCCCTTTCTAAATCACATGAGTCAAGGGAAGACGATGTTCGTAACTCATCAAATCAAAGGAGTGTTCCCTCTAGACAGGTGGTGCTTCATCAAGAGGCACCAGTTAAGACCTGCTCATATAAATATTTTGTCTCCTGCAAGCCCAGAGACTTTACAGGAGAAAAAGGGGCCATCGATTGCATGACATGGCTCGATGAGATGGACACCGTTGTTGACATCAGTGGATGTGCAGAGCAAGACATTGTGAAGTTTGTTTCACAATCTTTTAAAGGAGAAGCTCTAGCTTGGTGGAGGTCACTGATCCAAGCTACGGGGAAGATCCCTTTGTACAACATGACTTGGGATCAGTTCGTTGCTCTTATCAAAGAAAATTACTGTCCTCAACATGAAGTTGAGAAAATTGAGACTGAATTCTTGATATTAGTCATGGAGAACTTAGATTGTCAAGCATACCTTACAAGTTTCAATACCATGTCTCGATTGGTTCCTTACTTGATCACACCGGAACCAAAGCGAATAGCTCGCTTTATTGGGGGTCTAGCCCCAGAAGTAAAGGCAAGTGTGAAAGCATCGAGACCTACTACATTCAGGTCAGCGGCAGATCTGTCGCTATCTCTCACACTCGATGTGGTCAGAAACAAGGCTGCCAAGGCCCCTGAAGATGGAAAGCGTGAAAGGGAGGATGAGAATTCTCATCGCTCCGATAGGAAGAAAAAGAGGAACTCTGAGGATAAGAAGAGTTCCGGGTTTAAGAAAGGCAACCAGCAGTCGGATGAAAAGACCAGGTGCAAAACCTGTAAGAAATACCACCTTGGGAAACGCAGATTTGAGTCTCAGCCTCTACCCCGTGGAATCTGCAAGTCTAAGGAACATAAAACCTTGGATTGCAAGAAGTTGAAAGATGCAACCTGTTATGGTTGCAACGAGAAGGGGCATATCAAGACTAACTGCCCTAGGAATCAGAAGAAGCCTGAAGAGGCCAAGAAAACAAACGCATGAGTCTTCCAGATGAACGCCCAGGAGATGGTGCAGAATGATAACTATATAGCAGGTACCTTCCCTTATCAAGCAGTTTATGCAGAAATTTATTTGATGCTGGCACATATGATTCTATAATGAACGATAAATGTTGGCCGTTGATACTTTAGAAAATGCTCCAACAAATCTTAGATTGATATTTTATATCTATTAGGAATCACTCTTTTCTGATACCCTTATGGTAAGCTTTCAAGCTATCCAAATTCATCAGTATAATAAAAGCAGATGTGACATTTTGATCCCCTGTCAAAAAGATGATGGATTAGGTCCAAACCTTAAATGCCATTGATGGTCTTTTGTGACCTAGGCTAAATATAATGGATATATATTAAATGACATTCATTAAGAATGTAGTACTATATTAGCCTGTATGGTCTATTGATACCATGGTTAGTATATGTTAAGGCATCAGGATGGTGAATAGCAGTTATTGGATTGCAACTAAGAAATCGTTTTATTGGTGTTAGGAACCAATATCGAGTATGGCAAACTCAGATAAGACAGCCGTTGATCGTGTTATGAATGATGAGACACATGCCAATGATGCTAAAATTGTGAACCTTAGAATTTCCAAAGATGTTCTTCAAACTATGATAGACGCAGCTGTTGGAAAAGCTGTGAAGAAGGCTGTGAAAAAGTTCAAGGAGCCCCATGCTACTCGCTCCAAATTTTATCTAGGACCATATTTCCTTACTCATAAGGAGGATCTTGTTCATGCCTCAAATGCAAAAGATGAGCTAAAAAGGAAAAGGGAGGAAGATAACTCCCAGAGCTCTAAGAAGAAGAACAAACAAAAGTCCAACCAGAAACCAGTATGCAAGACCTGCAAGAAGCGCCATTATGGGAAGTGCAGGTTCGAACCAAAATCCCAATCGTAGCCAAGGGCTTGTGGGATCTGCAAATCAAGGGAACATAAAATGTTGGACTGCAAGGACATGAATAATGCAGTCTGCTTCGGCTGTAATGAGAAAGGCCACATCAAGACCACGTGCCCTAAATCTGTCAAAGGAAATGCGGCTAAGGAAGGAAAGCCTAAGAATGAAAGCGCCTAAAATACCTGAGCTAGTTCATAAATAATGGCCTCAGGTACATTCCTTGACATTTATCAGTGATTTTAATGCTAAGAGTTTTTATTTTGGTTCGGATACCAATAAATCCTTCATAAACTATAGGTATAACAAGCTCTTAAAACCTTTCATAAGAACCCTATATATTAAGTGTAAGGTAAAACTTACAGATAGAAAATTCATAGGAACTATTTCTTCTATTCATGTCAGAAATCTTCAATCATAAAGTCCTAATGTACCCTCTCTCCAGGTAAAGTACATCATCATATGAAATTGATATCTCTTTCATCTCTATTGATTTCGAATACCAAATGGTATGACAAAAGCGCCATATGAGGATTGGTGTATCTTAATATGTTCCATATATTGCTTCCATGCCTGATCAGTATGGAGGTTTAATGCATGGAACTGCAAGGATATCCCAATGGTCATATGGTACTAAAGTCAGCTAATGGTATTCAAAGAAGATATCTAGAAAATAGAATTTTCCAAATAAATGTTTCCTGGTAAAGGAATCTGTGGACTCATAGCATAAATGTGTCACTCCTTTGGCACAAGCGAGGATGGATGAACTGGAGCCTGAGATTTGGAAAATCTCTGTAACCTCCTTGTATCTTGATTATCTTCTCCTAAGACTACCCTATTTACCTCCCGAGAGGCAAGTAGAGTTAAGATTAACATCCCGCTTTGGGTTGGAGTGTTGTAAGAACTCCATGTTGATTATGGAATAATCGAAACCCTGATTAAGTAAATTTTAAGATAGGAGATTCATATAGCCTAACTCAATATTCCGAGAGTTTGATATTGTTAGATAAGAAAGACGGTTCATTTTGCTTATGCATTCATTACCGCAACCCTATTTAGACAACGATTAAGAATCGCCATCAACTACCCAGGATCGTCGAGTTATTCAACTAGCTATAAGGATTAGCTATTCCTTAAGAATAGTTTTAAGCAATGGTTGGGATGACCATCCCACCTTAAGATAAGCTTTTCTATAATAATTGATATGTAAGTATTAAGGCTGCTCCTTGGGAGACCTTGTATGGATGGAATGTTAAGCATCTATTGTTAGATAGAGAATTGGTAAGTCCAATTATCAGGATCTGAAAGTTGCCTAGGAAACAACAAATAAGATCATACAAACCCATAATCGACTGTAAGTTGCCAGTATACGGCAGGAAATCAAGGATTTATGAAAATAGCAAACCTCCTAAGTTCTTGTTAAAAGATAAGGTTCAACAAAAGATAACACCCTAGAAGGGTGTGCCAAGTTGTAATTTTCAGGTTAGTTAAGCTCTGAATATATAAAGTCATTCAAAGGATTCGAATGTATCAAGATTAAATAGCTTACGAGCTAAGACCTAATTAAGGAGCTTGGTGGAACGGGCAATGTGACCCACACTAATGATTTAACGACGTGTCACCAATAAGTCGAAAAGCACTATCACATAATGATATGCAGATTTATGATATGATAAGCAACCTGTGTCGATTGAGAATCGACAGGTTAAGGAGCTCCAAAAGAAAGTATGCACCTATTGTATAGGTCAACTGGGATACCCTTAGAGGCCCAAATATACTATGGAAGTTAAATCCATGATACGACATAAAGTACTTGTTGGGATTGAACCCTACCAGAGGAACAGTTAATTAAAGCCAAAACTGGGTCGGAACAGTGGATCCAGAATAAGCAGATGTTACATACAAGTCTCTCCCCTTGAAAGTGATTTCAACATCTGCTGACCTCCTATCTACTGATCGTGCAAACTGCTGACCCACAACTGCTGCTCATGTAAAGACCTGATGATAGAACTAAAGCTCTGCTGTTCAATCTACTGCCTTGGTTCAAGCATTGCTGATCCGAACAAGTACTGTTGGGTTCACAGCAGTGGAGGGATGCAGCAGTTGTTTATTCTGTCTTTATGTAATGAAATGTAATAAGCAGTAGTTTAGTATAGCAGTGTTTGTATAGATCAGGGGTTATAGTTTGTTAGGAAGTTAGATGTCACTTTCATGGTGACGTCAGCTTAGATGCTCAGTGGTTTGCTAGTGCCTATAAATAGAACAGTGCTCTGTACTGTTCTATTAGCTCTTTGCAAACTTGTTTTCCTGCACGAACAAACGCTGAGCTCTGGCTGAGGGGGAGTTTGTATTAAGCATTACATTGTAATCGGTGTTGAAACTAAATTCAATCTTTCGGTTCTTTGTAGAAAAATGTCTTGATCAAAGCAATACTCTCGTTTGATTGTATGCAAAGTTTGTTTTCATCTTAATTCCGCTGCACAACTCATCCATCTTCATCTTAATTTCAAACGTAAAATACAATCAAAACCAAACTCAGATCCAACAATTGGTATCAGAGCTTGGACAGTCAAATTTGATTTAACAATCATTTTGACATAAATAGTTCAGCTCAAAATCTTTGATATCGATAGTTTGTTCGTTTGTGTTGAAAAACAGAGCAAGGTTTAATCACCATTAAAGTTGATTAATTAGTGTCTGTAAAACAACCAGGATGACGTCACAATCACAAGATGATAAGAATAACATTGGCTCTCTTTTTAAACCACCTATACTTAAACGTAATGAATACAACATCTGGGAGAGAAGGATGGGTCATATCCTTGCTCAACAGAACACCGGATGTTGGAGGTCTGTTGTTTTTGGTCCCCATGTTCCTACGGTGCCAAGTGCTGAGGATCCAAAGAAGTTCGTTCCTAAACCATCTAAAAACTATATCGAAATTGATTTTCAAAAGTTCGAACTCGATGCCAAAGCATTTAGCATCATAGCATCTGCATTACCAAATGAGATCTATGCTGGACTGTTACATTGTAACAGTGCCAAAGAGCTATGGGATGCATTAAAGGAACAGTTCGGGGGAACTGAAGAAGTCATTGAAAACAATAGGGAAATTCTGAATCAGCAGTATGAAACATTTTGTCACATCAAGGGTGAATCATTGACTCAGCAGTTTGAGCGATTCAGTTGTCTCATTAGTGAACTAAGGCTTGTTAAAGTAACTTTTCCAAATTCAACTCAAAATAGCAGGTTCCTTAGGTCATTACCAGAAAAATGGGACACCATAGCTTTTGTCACTAGAAACTCAACTGAGTTCAAAGATCTGACCCTGACCCAACTCCATGGTAGACTTCTTACCTATGAAAGGGAGTTAAACCAGAAAAGGAAGTTGCAAGAGTCTGGCAAAGTTGCTGATGATTATTCATTCGGTAGCACAGCTCTTTTGGGTTAGGAAAAATCTGGTAGTAGTAGTAAGGAACAGGGTTATGATCATTTCATTGATATAACAGCTGGTGGTAACTTTACCAACCCTGATCCTCACTCTGCAAATTATGCTTTTACTGCAAACACTGAAAACCAGATGTCAGATAATTTGTGTTTTGAACTCAATGATTTACAACATTTTGATCCCACTGACTTAAAAGAGATGGACATCCTGCACCAATTGGCTTTACTCAGTGTTAGAACTAGCAAATTCTACAAAAGAACAGGGCGAAAATTCCCAGGTTTACATGGGAATCTAAGGGTTGGGTTGGATAAATCGAAAATCAAGTGTTACAAGTGCAATAGGCTAGGCCATTTCGCTAGGGAATGCAGGAGTCAAACTACTGGTCCTATAATCACTCATCCTAGCTCAAACCCTAGACCTCAAAATCAAAGCACTGTGCATTATACCCAATATACCCCTACAACACATGTTAAACACTGCTCATTATGCTGCTGCCCCTGTGCCTGTGCATTATGTCCAAACCACTGTTCCACAGATTCAATATGTTCAAACCCCTGTTCCCCAGGCACAAGTGCAACCTGTTGCACCTCAAACAGCTACTCCAGCAGTGGTACAACCAGATCAACAAAGCTTTTTCACTCAAGGCTTTGTTGACTGGAGCAGTATGCCTGATGAACTTAGTGATGAAAATTTTGCTCTCTATGCCTTTTATGAACCTTCTAATGATGAATTTTGTTTGATGGCTTTAGAGTCAATACCAGAGGGGGTTGAAACTGAAGGTGAACAGCTAAGTGTTGAAACAGTGGATGAGGTGACTGAAGCAGTGGTTACTGCTGTGGCTGGTGAACTACTGCTGGGAGAAAGTTCAGGAACCCTGATTGAACCACTGACAGATCCATGGTCCAAAAGAGGACAAAGAAGAAGAGGAAGAGAAGAAAGCAGGTGAGAAAGAAGCAAGAGCTGATGATGAAGAGGATCATCAATGTGATTGTGCAATGATGGCTGCTGCCAAGGTATCACCTCAAGTTCTTGAAAAACTGTGTTCAGACAATTGCATTATTGCTTTTGCTAACATCAAAGAGGTAAATGAAAACCTTAGGAACAAAGTCCTGTCTGATGAAGTCAAATTTGAAAAGTTGTTAAAAGAACTTAGAAACAAATTGGCTGAAAAAGATAAGGAGATCAGCAGTCTGAAAGAAGAGCAGAGCATAACCAAAACTCAACTCCAAACTATGGTAGAAAAATACCAAGTTTGCAAAAAGGAGTTGGAGTCCACCCAGATTACCTGTGAAAAATGGGTGGAATCATGCAAAGGGTATGAGGTTATGCTTGAAAAACAGATTAAAAGCAATGTAAAATTTGGTGTTGGTTATAGAAAACATGATGATGAAAACACTACTTTTGAAAAATCTGTTCAAACCACTGATGTAACCACTGAGTTCATCCCCACAAACAAGAATGGCCAAGAAGTGAAAATCACTGATAAACTTGGTAACAAAATCACACTTGACAGACCAATGGGATCCTCTACTTTTGAGGAGCTTGAAAATTATCAGTTTAAACCAAAATGGTCTGATGAGTGTGATATTCTTGAAAATTTCAAGCCCATGGACTTTACATCAACTGATGGTGTTAAAGCTCCAAAAGCTAAAGTCATTCCTCTTAAGGATATCCCAACAGAGGTTAAAACCTCTGCTGCAAAGGAGTCCGAAAAGAGAAAGAAGAAAGAAAAGATCAATAACCTGTTTTGTGAATTCTGTGAGAAAAGGAATCATCTAACAAAAGACTGTTTCCATTTAAAAGCTTATGATTTGAACAAAACAAGTGTCATTGTTCCAGCTGAAAGCTGCATTGTTTGTGGTAAAACAAACCACAAAACTCAAGCATGTGTGTATCTCAAAAACTTTGATGTGAAAAAGAATGAGTACATTGCTAAAACATCCTTGAGTCCATCAACATCATCTGTCAAATTCACCAAGAACCAACCACTGTTTGTGCCAGTTCAAACAGCTGTTACAAAACAGCTGAACCAAACATCTGTCAAAAGAGATGTTCAGGTTACTGATGCACCCCCTGCCAATCAGTTCAGAAAAGGCAAGGAAAAACAGTCTTACCAAAGGATTCCACACGTTTATGAGGCCTACAAAAGGCCCTCTAAACCTAAAGTGAACAGGCATCCTTTTGGGTATCAACAGGTGATTGGTCAAGACCCCCAATAGTGGTTAGCAAGAAACAGTACTAAAACTGTCCAAACCCCTGACCTAACCACTGTCCATCAATGTACATCCATCCCAGACACTGTTGAGACCCCATCCAAAGCCTTATTGGCTTTGGAAACCCTAATGAACTAATCCTTTTACTTCATGTGCAGGGAGCTTCTGCCTGCTTAGATAGCCTTTGGTATGTTGATAGTGGAGGCTCCAGGCACATGACTGGATGTAAAGCCCTACTCAAAGATTTCAAAATTCATGGAAGGGGTGATATATCCTTTGGGAATAACAGTAAAGGGAAAGTTCTGGGGTCTGGTACAGTGCAGTCTGGAAATGTAAAATTTGAAAATGTCAATCTTATAGACAATCTAAAATTCAACCTTCTGAGTGTGTCCCAAATGAGTGACAAAGGGTTTTGTTCATTCTTCACAAAAGATTGTTGTAGGATTGTTGGACCAGAAATGGTCAAAAAGATTGAAGCAATAATAAAAACTGGTCAAGCAAAACTTGTTGCTCAAAGAAGTGGCAATGTTTATGTTGTTGATATGTCTAAAGAATGTCCCAGAGCTGATGCCTATCTGTTCTCAGCTGCCTCTAACAAAGAGACAGAACTTTGGCACAGAAGACTGGGGCACACAAATCTTAAGACAATCACTGAAATTTCAAAAAATGGTTTGGTGAGAGGCCTACCACAAAAATTGTTTTCATGTCCTAAACATTGCATTTCCTGTTTAAAAGGAAAACATCATAAAAGTTCTTATAAGTCCATTGAAGAGTCCAAAACAACCCAGTGTTTGCAAATGCTACACATGGATTTGTTTGGCCCAATTCAAGTCATGAGCCTCAAGAAGAAAAGATATTGTTTGGTTATTGTTGATGACTTTTCTAGGTTTACATGGACTTTCTTTTTACACTCAAAAGATGAGACTGCAGGCATTTTGCAAGACTTTGTGACACAGGTTGAAAAGCAATTTGACCTTCCAGTGAAAAGCTTCAGGAGTGACAATGGCACAGAATTTAAAAATAAGGAGTTGGATGCCTTCTGTGTGAAGAAAGGGATTGTAAGGCAGTACAGCATCCCTAGAACACCAGAGCAAAATGGGGTAGTTGAAAGAAAGAACATAACTTTGATTGAGGCTGCCAGAACCATGCTTGCTGATTCAGGTTTGCCATTAACTTTCTGGGCAGAGGCAGTAAACACTGCTTGCTATGTCCAGAACAGAGTTTTAATAAACCCCAGGCACAAAAAGACTGCTTATGAAATTTTGTATAAAATCAAACCACTGATCTCATACTTCAAGGTGTTTGGCTGCCCATGCTTTATTTTGAACTTAAAAGATTCCATTTCAAAATTTGCAGCCAAAATTGATTATGGTTATCATCTGGGATACTCAACCACTGCCAAGGCCCACAAAGTGTTTAATACACGGACCAAGGCAGTGGAGGAGACTTTGAATGTAAAGTTCAATGAACTTTCATCAATGAATATCCCAGCAAATCCTGCAGATCTGTTTGATCTTGAAAAATTTACTTTTGAAAATACTGCTGTCAAGACTAACAGTGCAGGTCCATCAGAGGATTCAACACCAGACTATGGGTATGAAATCATCATCCCTCAAAGGTCTGCCACAATGGGAAAAGCATCAGCTGTTCAAAACAGCTGTCAAAGCTCAACCACTGCTACCTCAACAGTTGTTGACCAAAGTAGCCCATCAACCACTGCTTCCACATCCTCAAACACTGCTGACAAAAGTCCCCAAACAGTGGATAAAAGTCAGTATATGTCCACTTCATTACCTCCAATTCCACCACCTTTTGAAGCCACTACTGGATCATCAAAGTCCCCAGCAGTGGTTAGCTCAGATGATACACATTTGCAGCCTTCACCAACAAATGCCATCATTCCATACCAAGGAGATTTAATCTACTTGAGATCTCATCCACCTGACCAAATCATTGGCAACATCAATGAAGGGGTGCTCACAAGAAGCCAAACCCAAAACATTTGTCTTTTTGCTGGTTTTCTATCACTCCATCAGCCAGTCAAGTACCAAGAGGCACTGAAAGACAACAGCTGGGTAGAAGCCATGCAAGAGGAGCTCCAACAGTTTAAAAGACAACAAGTATGGGAGCTTGTACCACTGCCAGAAGAGGTTAGTCCCATTGGCACAAAGTGGGTCTTTAAGAACAAAACTGATGAAAGGGGCATTTTTGTCAAGTATAATGCCAGGCTTGTGGTTCAAGGTTACAGACAGGAAGAGGGGATTGATTATGATGAAACATTCGCCCCTGTAGCAAGATTGGAAGCTATCAGACTGTTCCTGGCCTTTGCTGTCAACCACAACATGAAGGTGTTTCAAATGGATATCAAAAGTGCTTTCCTCTATGGTACAATTCAAGAAGAGGTGTATGTGTGTCAACCTCCAGGTTTTGAGGATCCATTTTATCCAGATCATGTCTACAGGCTGAACAAAGCCCTGTATGGCCTGAAACAAGCACCAAGGGCCTGGTATGAAACTCTTTCCACCTTTCTACTCTCAAATGGTTTCAAAAGAGGTACCATTGATAAAACACTGTTTCTAAAATGGAGAGGAAAGGATTTAATGATTGTCCAAATTTATGTGGATGACATTATTTTTGGAAGCACATGCAACAAAATGTGTGAAGAGTTTAGGGAACTCATGACAGTTGAGTTTGAAATGAGTGCAATGGGTGAGCTACAATGCTTTCTTGGTCTCCAAGTTCAGCAAATGCAAAATGGTACTTTCATTCATTAAAGCAAATATGCAAAAGAACTTTTAAACAAATTTGATATGAATGATTGTAAACCATGCAGCACACCCATGGCAACAAATAAGCTTGTCATGTCTGATGAAAAGGATGAGCTGATTGACCACACTTTATATAGAAGCATGATTGGGTCTTTGTTGTACCTAACTGCATCTAGGCCAGACATTATGTTTGCAACATGTGTTTGTGCAAGAAGTCAATCAGCCCCTAGAAAATCCAATCTTATAGCTGTAAAAAGGATATTCAGATACATAAAAAGTGCTCCCACACTTAGTATCTGGTATCCAACTAATGGGAATATCAAGCTTTCAGGATTTTCAGACAGTGACTTTGCTGGATGTAACACCACAAGGAAGTCCACATCAGGAGGGTGCCAGTTTCTAGGTGATTGCTTAGTTTCATGGCAAAGCAAAAAGCAAGCAGCTGTTTCAACATCCACTGCTGAAGCTGAATACATTGCTGCTGCAAGCTGTACAACCCAACTCCTGTGGCTTCAAAATCAGTTACTGGATTTTGGTATCACTGCCTTAAAGACACCACTCATGTTGGATAGCCAGGCAACAGAAAATATCATCAAAAATCCAGTTTCCCATTCAACCACCAAACACATCGACATCAGACATCACTTTGTGAGGGATTGCTATGAAAAAGGTTTGATTTCTCTGCATCATGTTCCAACTAAATACCAGCTAGCAGATGTGCTCACAAAAGCACTAGATACAGCCACTTTTGAAAGCTTGGTCTCTAGGATTGGCATGCTGAACATGGAATAACAAGAAAAATCTTGTTTTTCTATGAATAAAAGCATTAAAATGTTTTCAGAAAATCAAAAATCCATCCTTAAAAATAACTAAAAATGAAGTTTTCATTAAAATCCTTAAAAGTCTGCCATAACCACTGATTGTTCAAAAGTCTACTCTACTTCAAAATGACTGTCCACTGCTGAAAGCCATCCTCTGTTCTCTCATTTCCTTGATAAAATCAGTGGATCAAAAGCAGTGTCTTATCCACTGATATGCTATCCACTGATAGTGAAAATCATCCACTGCTACCATTTTACCGTTGTAACCACTGCCTTCATTAGTAACTTTCATAAAAGTATTGTCCTTCATTTCCTCAAAGGTGTGCATGTGGATAATACATAGTGGTCAGTACTTTTGTAACCGCTGCCACGTCAGCCTTCGCTTTTTCCTCTATAAAACCCCCACTTCACACCAAAACAGGGTTTTACTGTCGAATTGAATTCTCAAAAATTCTCTTCTCAAAACAGTTTTTCCTCACATTCCTTCACAAATTTCTTCGATCATCATCTCCAAAATGACAAAATCGAAGCCATCTGCAAAACCCACTTCCAAATCATCGTCGAAAGCGGCCTCTCAAAAGGTCAATACCACTGAAATCCCACACAAACCATCTCACAATCTTCTGGGTCTTCTCACAAAACCCGGCACCACCGATGCTTTCGACTCCATTATCGCCAAAATGGCTAAATCAAAGTACAAAACTTTGTTAACAGCCGATGCACCAATTTACTTAGCAACCCAACGAGAGTTTTGGAAAAACGCAATACTTGACAAACAAGGTGAAACTGTGGTAGCCATTAACTCCTCTTTAAAGGGTAAAGCTGTTCAAATCACACCACAATCAATATCAGAAGTCTTTCAACTCGAGGATCAGCAAGGTAAAACTTCTTTCCCTAAAAACGAGTTAAAAATTGACTTCATTGAGAGAGGGTATGCAGACACAATGGTGAAGAAAGCTACCTTACAAAAAGGTTTCTTTCCTTCTGCAACAAGGTTTTTATTCCATACCCTCCTAATGTGTGTTTCAAACAAAACCACTTCTTTTAATGAAATACCATTAAAGATTCAAAATCTGGGATATGCTATTCTTCAAGAAGAAAATTTTAATTATTCTCGGGAAATCTTTAATGATTTGGTTAATAATGTTGAAACAAAATCATTCCTACTGTTTCCAAGGTTTTTAAGTTATTATTTTGAAAAGAAATTCAGTAAGGATGATATTGCAGTAAAAAACCAAGGTGATTATTTTCAAATAAACAGTTTAACTACTGAAACTTTTTCAAGAATGTTAACACCTTGAAAAACACAAGCAGAGGTGCCTGAGCAGAATTTAGCAGCCACCACTGCTCCTCAGGTATCTGCTGCTGAGCCCACTTCTCAAGGTGTTCAAAGCAGCAAAAAACTGCTTTGAAACCCACACCTAAAATTACTAAAAAGCCACAGAAAAAGAAAAATCAAAAACCCCCCAAACCCATCAAAAAGGCAACTCTGGAGGATGAGATACCAGAGCTACTGCCTGTGACAGCACAAATGTCACAAGAAACCACTGCTGCTACTTCCTCACAGCAGTTGGTACAAATATTTCAACCCATAACCGAAACTCCTCCTGCTTCTTCACAAAAAGAACATGTTGTACACATAGGGCCACCACATCATGATGCTCTGAAATCACTTGGTTTCATCATCCACAGCTCAATGCCCGGGGAAAATCCTGTTTCTACACCAAACCTCACATCCACAATTCCCTCACCAACTAAACTGCTGTTGGATGCAATTGATTTGAACCAGGCACTAACCAGTCCTTCTCAATCACCTATCAATGAGAAAATACCTCAACAACTGACTGGGTCTGATGTATCAATCTTTGCTAACCCACCAACACAACCTGAGGAGGTTACACCCCTTGAGTTACAAGTAACTCTTGGGGGTAATCCAAGTGAAGTAGCCACTACAACTGTTGAACTCACTAGTTTACAGTTGGACAGTGGTTACATTAATAAGACTTCCTTGGAGGCAATTCCTTACATAGCACCTCTGCCAACCACCAGTGGATTTATTTTTCCCACTGGCAACATCAAAAGGTTGTCAAGTGTTGAAGGAAGAAGACCCCAGTACCAAGAAAAAGGGGCATCAGTGGTTAGTGTTTGGAGTACACTCCCTACCTCAACCACTGATAAAACCACTGATAGTGGGAAATCAGATGATCCCATTAAATTGGGTGATGATTTAAAATATCAGGATTTGACGGAACGTGTTGACAAATTGGATACATCTGTTGGAGATATTAAAGATATGCTACAGCAGGTGTTGAAAATACAAAAGATGCAATCCACTGTTGTTCCATCTCAAGCACCTGCTCCACGACAAGCATCTGCTACAAATGAGCTCTGGAACCTCTTCCAACCTTTTCTCCAACAACAACAAGAAATGGCTGATCAGCAACATGAACTACATGTCCAAAAGCTGAGAAACATAATGGAGTCTAGGTACAAGAACACTCAAGCAGATATTAAGGCAATCAAGGCCCATTTATTGAAAACCACTGGCACTGCTCCTCCAATAGTACTTTTCATTGATCAACTCCCAGAAGATAATGCCAAAAAGGGGGGAGAAAATTCAGGAATGGAAGAAGAAGGGAATAGATGATGGTCTGTACATTGAACCTGAAAGGGATGCTATGACCAGAAAAATTCCTGTGCCAGATGGTAGTAAAAAGGTTGATGCTACTCAAGAAGCACTTGATGAAGGAGTAGCAAGTGTAAAAAGGGATAGAGTGGCAAAGGATATTTCAAGGTGGAATGAGGAGAAAAGAGCTTTCATGGAGCTGTATGCGCAGGGTTGTTCTGGGTCAAAGGATACTAAAAATCCTAAGACAAAAAGGAAACCTAAGTCCATCCCATCCAGAATTCCAAAGCATATTCCTAAACCACCATCCAAAAGACATCAGCATCAAACCTCCACCCAAACAGCTGTTGTAACTCCTACTGTACCAACTACTGCTGGTACTTCAGAGGTTTCAACAACTGTTATCACTTCAACACACACCACATCTACTGCTTTACCACCATCACCACCAAAAACAACATCACCTGCTGACAAAAAGCAGAAGACAACAGATGTTATAACATCTGTTGTAATGACAACAGTGGTTGAGACACCAGTTGTTTCAACAGCTGTTAGTCAATCACAAACCACTGCCACTCAAATCACAACCACTGTTCCACCCAAAACATCATCAGTCCCTCATCAAACAAAAAGGAGAAGGCTAATTCTTAAAGATGATGACAATTCACCACCACCAACATCTTCAAAATCCTTGTCACTTGTTACAATACCCAAACCTGTTCCTCTCTCATCAAGACAAGTTCAACAGCCTTTAGCTCCTACAGGTGTCCAATTTCCTCTTGAGCTCATTGCAGTCAGAGATGAAATCAAGTCCTTTTATTATGAGGACGACCCTGCTAAAAGGAGATTGCCATCAGTTGAAGGATATCCCAGGCCTAACAATATTGAAGAATATTTGAAACTCAAGGCTAAGCAAGCAGAGGATATCTCAAAAAGAAACACAAAAGGGAAATCTGATAGGGAAATACAGCAGAACTATCAGTACTTGCTCACACAAGTCAGATCCCTGGAACAATTTGCAAAAAATGTATGTCAACAAATTTCAAAAAGAGCAGATGAAACTCTGAGAAAAGACTACATTGAAAGCATCATGGCAACAAAGAAATACAAGGGAGAAAAGCACATGTACAAGGAGTGGACCATTCCTGAGCTTGAACGAGAAGCAGCCAGGATTCAAGAAATGATAAAAAATGAGGTCAAACACACTCCTCCAGAATGGTCAAAATTCAAAAAGAATGTGCCTGATAAATCACTTGAGCTGAAGAGAATGAAAGAGGAATTGGTTGCTGCTGATTATGGGTCTAAACGACAAATAGCAAGGTGGAAAGAAGATGTAGTCAGGACCACCTACAAAAGGTTGGAAGAACTAATGAAGAAAGATCCCAAGTTCCTCAAAAACCTGATTACTCTAAAGCAGAGGTCTCAAAAAGACCACCAAAGCTGCAAGTCAAAAGAGCCACTGCAACAGCTGGTGCAGCCATCTATAAAAGAAGGACACACAAACAGTTGGGTGGTGAAACCATCCAAGAGTTGATAAAAGGAGATGACCTTGTAAAAGAAGGCATAAAGAAAATGATCATAGAAACTCTTGGCTTGGATCAAACTGCAAGTACCGCTCAGCCAGTTATGAATAGGCCAGCCTCACCAAATACCTCTGCAAATAAACATCTCCCAAGAAACCCACCAGGCTCAAAAATACAAAAGTGGGAAACTGATAAACAGACCTACGTATTGACTTTGCTCAGGTCTGGTGGAGAAGTGAAGAAAATATCAAGGGAACAAGCTCTTGGCCTGATTCTTGAAGATTTGCAGGATCTCCTTGATCTTCCACTTAGCAGGGATGATGATGACACAGATGCCCTAGATTTTGAACTACAGTTTAAAGGTCAGATAAGGGAACTACTGATGAGGCAATAAAATTCCACAATAATGAAGAGTTTTGGCATTATCTGTTCCAGGGGGAGATTGTTGGGATTGAACCCTACCAGAGGAACAGTTAATTAAAGCCAAAACTGGGTCAGAACAGTGGATCCAGAATAAGCAGATGTTACATACAAGTCTCTCCCCTTGAAAGTGATTTCAACATCTGCTGACCTCCTATCTACTGATCGTGCAAACTACTGACCCACAACTGCTGCTCATGTAAAGACCTGATGATAGAACTAAAGCTCTGCTGTTCAATCTACTGCCTTGGTTCAAGCACTGCTGATCCGGACAAGTACTGCTGGGTTCACAGCAGTGGAAGGATGCAGCAGTTGTTTATTCTGTCTTTATGTAATGAAATGTAATAAGCAGTAGTTTAGTATAGCAGTGTTTGTATAGATCAGGGGTTATAGTTTGTTAGGAGGTTAGATGTCACTTTCATGGTGACGTCAGCTTAGATGCTCAGTTGTTTGCTAGTGCCTATAAATAGAACAGTGCTCTGTACTGTTCTATTAGCTCTTTGCAAACTTGTTTTCCTGCACGAACAAACGCTGAGCTCTGGCTGAGGGGGAGTTTTCCTGTTGAAACTAAATTCAATCTTTCGGTTCTTTGTAGAAAAATGTCTTGATCAAAGCAATACTCTCGTTTGATTGTATGCAAAGTTTGTTTTCATCTTAATTCCGCTGCACAACTCATCCATCTTCATCTTAATTTCAAACGTAAAATACAATCAAAACCAAACTCAGATCCAACAGTACTTCCTTTACTTTAAGCAAATCTCAAGGTCGAGATTTCTTTTAAGGGGGTGAGGATGTAACACCTCGTAAAATCACATCCAATAATGTATTGACACGTGTAATAAACCATAATAAAGTCAAACCTTGAATTTAAGGGACTAATTTTTCAAAAAATAAAAAAACTTTGATTATGAAAGAACTGGAAGTATTATCATACCTAAAATAAGTTTCTAAATAACCTTTTATGGTTTTATATTCACAAATGAGCCACTTGTTAATCAAGTGTAGCCGTTTGTGTAATTAATTGAAAGTTTGCGCAATAAAGGGTTAAAATCGTCAACATGTTAATTCTTACCTCTGAGTGACCTTTTAACAAACCGAGAGCCTCATGATATTTGATTATACTCTTGGGAATACCAATCGTTGGTCGTCCAAGGCTTCTATGCCTATAAATGAGGTTACGCGCAACTTTGCAAGTTAGAGGGACTAAAAGTATCAATATGTTTAAATTATACCTCTGAATGGCCTTTTAGAGAACCCGAAGCATTATGATGTTTAATAATACTTTCAAGAATGTCTAATATGGATTAGATAAGACTTCAGTGCCATTAAACAATGATATGCGCAAGTTTTCGCATTAGAAGGACTAATTGCGTCAAACTGCAAAAGTATGTCGATCCATATGTATCGGACCTTCCAGAATATGATCATAAGTTAATCATACCCTATTTATCCTTTACATAGCTTAGATATAGGCTTAGAGGTGTTTGGTGCGCAAAAAATAAACTTTTATGTCATGCAGGGACTAAAAGTGTCAAAAAGTGCACAAGTTTGCGTTTACGCGCATATCTTACATTCTGAATATCCCCGGACACCCAAAAATTTATGTAAGCACTAAAATATTTTATTTTAGTGTTTGGCTTGATAAAATTCCATTCGTCGCGTCGTTTGGATTGTTTTTCGCGTCCATCCGTGTTTCGTCGTAATTAGCCGAACAACGAGACCGTACGACCAAACGAACCAACATCTGACATATTTTTGAGCATCTTTCATGTTCCCTATGCTTAGGCTTCATGGTAGAGCCCTAAAAATGGTTTAACGGGCCTTAGATGTGTCGGAAATGGCATTTGGAAGTACAGGGGCTAAACCTGTCAACAGTTGACACATTGCTATGCTGACCAGGTCCTTACGGACCGTAACACTCTGGACCTTACAGTCCGTAAGCATGGCCCAGATGCAGAAACTCAGAAAGTTGGCTGTTCAGCCCATGTAACCGACTTATACTGCCCTTTTCACTTCCATGAGCGTCCCCTACTGATTCTTAGGCCTTAGGGACACTTGTTAATCATCAGGGAACATGTATAGCATTTTTGTCATGATCTTGATGGATCAAGAACACTATATAAAGCCCCTTTGTTTGCCATTTTTGATCATTCATTCTCAACTCAACTTCTGATCATTTCTGGAGCTCAAGGCCCTTCTCTAAGCATCTCTGGTCGTGCATTAGACCTTGGTAAGTACCCTTGACCTTCCTAAATTGAGTTTTGCTTAGTTATTAGCTTAAAAGTCAAACCGTCGTAATTAAGGTTTGACTTATCGATTAATCACTAATGATCCAGAGATTAGTCAAACTTAAGGTAGTTATAAGTTGGTATTTATGTGGGCAATAAACCCTTAAAAGGGAACCCTCTGATTCCCGTCCTAACTAAGACATTTGTCAAGTCAAGGTTGTTTGTAAAAAGTCAACAGAACCTTAATTTTCAAATTAACGCATAATTAACAATATAGAAGACGTGTAACCTGTTTTACCACTCATATAACTTGGTAATTAGTATAAGAACATGTCTAAGCTTGTTTGATCCGACAAATTTCTGTTTAGGCTCGGTTCGGAACCGAAAGTCCCAAAACTTTGACTTTTGCTTTGACTTCAGTTCTGACCCGATTTAGATGGGTTTGGTAATGCCTTAGAGCTTCCTTAGGACCAGGTTACATGATAGTATAACCCTCTGTGGTTGGATCGTTGATTGTCCGATTCGTTTACACGTTTCCGTAAATTCCTTAAGATTGACCATAATGCCCTTTTTACCATAAAACGAGAATTTCGGATATGTGAGAGGACAATAATCTTTGTTTCTGAATTATAAACATGTCCCTAAAATTTCATATCAGTTAGAGGTTTAGATTAGGAGTTATGCTCAATAGCGCACTTCAAAAGCTTTTTGTTAATTAACGGCGCAATTAGCATAAAGCCTATCTAAACCCAATTTTTGACATCAAACCTTTGACCTACTGATGTAATATAATATTTTGGGATTTTTAAAGATTTTTAATTATTTTTACCTGCTCATAACCTAAGGTTATGGCGTTGATTCGGTAAATACGGATTATACCCATTTTGTTTATAAAATGAGTTCTACATAGTATTTTGACACTAATCCAATTGCTACTGATTTTATATAATAAATAAAGTATTTTGAACTTTATAGCCTGATCAGAAAACTCAGATTTCCTGTATAACCCGGAAAACGCTTAAAACGACTTTTTACGCGTATTAAACACCTAGTATGGGTTTAAAACCATTTTGGCATATAAGACTTATCACCAACTGATATAACCTATTAAATTAAGTCGTTTTATTGATTATTTCAGACCCGAGTCTCAGAATTAAAATTAATCTCTTTTATAATCTTTAAAATGACCAAAATACCCCTACGGGGCTTAAATTGAAATTAAACTCGTTTTGGGCATAATGGAAGGTATCCTACTGATATCACAACATATTTAAGGCATATTAACTTAGGAAACCTGTATATGACTCTTATGGTTACCCGTTACGCTTCTTGCGCGTTCGGTTCGGTTTATGTAACTAGTTTACATAAATTAGCCGAAACGGGTCAAACCTTATCATTTTTATCTCAAAATCCAGAATGTGTTTAGATTACCCATATTATACAAGTCTTCAAACTTTTTGGGTCTAAATCACATTCTATTCCGGTCTTCGCTTAATCATGCGTTTGAACCGTAAACCTTTCCTTAAAACTAACCGGTCTAAGTTACGACTTAAATAAGACCCGTAAGGAATCTAATAGGTTAATAAAACCTTCGTTCCAGATTGAGAGCCCCAGTAGAAGTACTTGTGCTTGCTGATTAGAATATATACGACTGAGTATAAATTGCTTTTGCTAGCTCAGGTAAATACTTTTAACTTATTTTCCCTATACGGGCTTGGGATACGGTATCATAATAATACCGCTTGTCCCGGATATCCTTGACATCACTGTATTATAAAATGGCCACGTCTTAAGCACGGGGTGTAGGCATACACCTGATAGTCGCTTAAGGGAAACGATATCTCACTCTCTTGTGGGCCTATACTTGTGGCGTGTCTGTTAATCTTGACTCGGTTTCTACATCGGGCCCTGAACGTACAACGAACATGTAAATCTGTATACAAGATTATTTTTATATAATTGTCCCAAGTTATAAAAGATATTTTTGTGCCTGGTGCATCTAAATCAATTCTCTTAAACTCTTTTTAAAATGAGTCGGTTAATTGTATTTACCAGTGTAAACTGACGTATTTTCCAAAAAGGTTAAGTGACAGGTACTGAACGTAATTGGCTGGAAGCTCAGGGCATTAATAAGGAATCTTGCAAGTTCTAGGCGTCTAAAGTCTGTTGAACAATATTTATGTTTTAAGATCCGCCTGTGGATCCTTTACTTTCCGTTGTAATACTTTGATATTACTATATATTCGGATTTTAATATATTTATCTTTTTGCTTCCGCTGTGCATTTATATATTGTGTTGTTTGACTATGATGATATCAACTACGTCACGATACTCCCCACCGGGCCCACCGGTAATACGTGGAAATTTCGGGGTGTGACAGGTTGGTATCAGAGCCAACATTGAGTGAATAAAACACTAGCCCTTAGTGTTTAATCTCAATGACATAGTAGCACATTCCTTGACCTTCTGAGTCTAGACTTAACATAGGAGTACTCTCAACCCTAATCTGAAAACTATTGCTTCCGAATTTATATATTTTGAATATGTCTCCAATCAAGGAAGCCGAAATGGAAATTCTCCACATCCGGAGCTTTGAAATGCCGAGCTTCGTACCGCGGCTAGGGTGCAACGTGCAACCAAGGAGAAAGCATTCAGAAGTAAAGTAAAGAAGAAAACTCCTTTTTGCTTAAATTCGTTTCCTTAGTAGTCCTTATAAGGACATGTTTATCTTCTAGTCCCTTCATGGACAACATTAATTCCTTCAAGTCCCGTTTAGGGTAATTCTGTACTTCTTTTAAAATATTTTATCCAAATTTCATTTTATATATGAAATAAATCAAATTATTATTCCTTTTCATAATTGATCTACCAGTATATATATTGAAAGAATCTTAAAGGGTAAAACATAGCTTGAATGTCATTAAAGACCTAGCTGTGATGGTAAAACCTGTTTAAAAGAGATTCAGATTCTTGTTAACATCCGAAAACATGTTAACACTCCTGACAACAGTGACACGATAAAATCACACTTGTCATCTTTATATTGGGAAATTCCAAACCCTTATCTGGCCTAGTGATTTAGAATCATGGCTTAAATCATCAAATGAAGATGATCATATAATAAACATCCATTAGTGATGAAATGCCTACGGGCCATACTTATTGTCCTAAGGGACAAAAGACAGTTGAAGTCTTTGACTCTCTGTCAAGAAAAAGGTAATGAAATATGTTCAAACCTTAATGCCTCGATTCTCTGAAGTCATGGCTTATAAATTTAAAACTGTCCTTATGACTAGGTCTTTTGCGCCACTTTAATATCCTTAATGTTTTATAACTAGGATAAATTATAATGAAAATACTAATATAACTAACAAATTAACCAATAATTGTATTTACCAGTGTAAACTGACGTATTTTCCAAAAAGGTTAAGTGACAAGTACTAAACGTAATTGGCTGGAAGCTCAGGGCGTTAATAAGGAATCTTGCAAGTTCTAGGCGTCTAAAGTCTGTTGAACAATATTTATGTTTTAAGATCCGCCTGTGGATCCTTTACTTTCCGTTGTAATACTTTGATATTACTATATATTCGGATTTTAATATATTTATCTTTTGCTTCCGCAGTGCATTTATATATTGTGTTGTTTGACTATGATGATATCAACTACGTCACGATACTCCCCACCGGGCCCACCGTTAATACGTGGAAATTTCGGGGTGTAACAGTAATTGTCTTCATCGATGATATACTTATTTATTCCAAGAGTCAGGAAGAGCACTGTCAGCACTTGCATGCACTCTTAACTTTGTTAAGAGAAGTGAAACTTTACGCCAAATTCTCAAAATGGGAATTTTGGCTACAAGAAATGCAATTTTTAGGACACATGGTGAATCACGAAGGGATTCACATAGATCCTTCCAAAATAGAAGCGATCACCAAATGGAAAGTCCTGCTATCAGCTATGGAAATTAGAAGCTTTCTAGGGTTAGCTGGTTATTATAGACGATTTATTAAGGATTTTTCCAAAATAGTTGTACCCTTAACTAAGTTAACCTGTAAAGCAGTTAAGTTTGAATGGGGACCTAGGCAAGAAGAGGCTTTTAGAATTTTGAAACAAAAGTTAACAAATGCCCCAATTCTAGCCTTACCAGAAGGAACAGAAGATTGTGAAGTATACTGTGATGCTTCTAAGCTAGGATTAGGATGTGTATTAATGCAACGCAAAAAGGTAATTGCGTATGCATCAAGGTAATTGAAAAAGCACGAGGAAAACTATACGACTCATGACTTAGAATTAGGAGCCATAATTTTTGCCCTTAAGATTTGGAGACACTATCTGTATGGAAGTACGTTTACTGTCTATACAGATCATAAAAGCTTAAGATACATATTTGGGCAAAAAGAATTAAACATGAGGCAAAGGAGATGGATGGAAATCCTAAGCGACTACGACTGTGATATTCAATATCACGAAGGAAAGGCAAACGTAGTTGCTGATGCCTTAAGTCGTAAATATCATGAAAAGCAGAAGCGAGTTCGTGCTCTTAGATTAAGTTTACAATTAGACTTAATGGAACAACTGAAAAACATTCAAGAAACAGCAATCAAGGATGATGCTGAAGGAATGAAAGGACGAATAAAGGAATTAGAACAAGGAAGTGATGGAATTTGGAGATTCCATAAGAAACGAATTTGGGTACCTAAGCAAGGAGAATTAAGAAATAAGATTTTAGAGGAAGCCCATAAATCTAGGTATACCATGCATCCTGGTAACAATAAGATGTACCAAGATTTAAGGAATAATTTCTGGTGGATAGGAATGAAAAAGGACATAGCCAGATATGTTTCTAAGTATCTTACTTGTTCACAAGTCAAGGTAGAACACCAGAAACCATCAGGTCTACTACAACAATTAGAAATGCCTGTATGGAAATGAGAACTCATAACAATGGACTTTGTTACTAAGTTGCCCAAAACCAGAAAAGGTAATGACGCGATTTGGGTATTTATGGATCGATTAACCAAAGCAGCTCATTTTCTACCTATGAAAGAAACCTTTAGCATGGAAAGGTTGGCAAAGTTGTACGTAGATGAAGTAGTATCCTTACATGGAGTTCTGCTCTCCATTGTATCAGATAGAGATAGTCGTTTTATTTCCCATTTCTGGACAAGTTTCCAGGAAGCAATGGGAACCCGACTAAATCTAAGCACTGCATACCATCCTCAAACAGACGAACAAAGTGAAAGGACGATCCAAACCTTGGAAGACATGCTTAGAGCATGTGTCATCGATTTTGGTGGAAATTGGGATGACTACCTACCTTTAATTGAATTCTCCTATAACAATAGCTATCATACAAGCATTAAAGCTGCCCCATTTGAAGCACTGTATGGACGAAAATGAAGAACTCCAGTTTGTTGGGCAGAGATAGGAGAAAGCCAATTGTCAGGTCCTGAAATTGTACAAGAAACCACTGACAAGATCACTCAAATCAAGGAAAGACTAAAAACGGCTCGAGATCGCCAGAAAAGTTATGCCGATAATCGACGCAAGCCACTAGAGTTTCAAATTGGAGACAGAGTACTATTAAAAGTTTCTCCTTGGAAAGGAGTAGTTCGATTTGGAAAGAAGGGAAAGCTGAGTCCAAGATACGTAGGACCATTCCCAGTAATCCAGCGAATAGGACCAGTTGCTTATCGCCTACAACTACCAGAAGAGATAGCTGGAATACATGACGTATTTCATGTATCCAACCTTAAGAAATGTTTATCTGATGAATCCTTGGTAGTACCTCTTCAAGATATAGAGGTAAATGAAAAGTTAAAATTTGTTAAGAAGCCACTGCAGATAGAAGACAGAAAGATCAAGTTTCTCAAACACAAGCAATTAGTGCTAGTTAAAGTCAAATGGGATTCAAAGAGAGGATCTGAATACACTTGGTAACTGGAATCAGAAATGAAGCGAAAGTATCCTCACTTATTTCAGTAAATCTCGAGGACGAGATTTTAAATAAGGTGGGGAGGATGTAAGGACCTTCAAAAATGTCCCAAAACGACCCATAAGTAAAAACCCGGACCCTTGAAACCCTACTGTGCATGAAAAATCAAGAAAACAAAATTTTAGGGTTTCACGCGGGCCGCGTAAGTGTTAGCATAGGCTTACGCGGGCTGCGACAGTTCACCAAAACTCTGGGGCAACGCACAGGCCACGTGGTAGCCCTAGGTGTGACACGCTAGCCCTAATCTACGACTAGACCTCCACGCGGGCCGCGTAAGGATTGGCTTAAGATTCAGGCGGGCTGCGACAGAACCATTTTTCACCTATAAATAGCTTGGATCATGAGCAGTCCTCTGGTGTCGAAACCATTACACAAAAACGAAGTTGGCTGCTCAAATTCAAAATTTACTTTTATAATAGCGAGGCGCTGCTACGATACAGGGTATTAACTCGATCGCTGCTATGATTCAATGTCCGATCGATTGAAACTATCCGATGGATGTTTAATTGCTGCCCACATTAGGGCCATACTTTGTCTGGGGCAGCGCACAGGCCACGCGGGCCGCGTAAGGATTGGCTTAAGATTCACGCGGGCTGTGACAGAACCATTTTTCACCTATAAATAGCTTGGATCATGAGCAGTCCTCTGGTGTCGAAACCATTACACAAAAACGAAGTTGGCTGCTCAAATTTGAAATTTACTTTTATAATAGTGAGGCACTGCTACGATACAGGGTATTAACTCGATTGCTGCTATGATTCAATGTCCGATCGATTGAAACTATCCGATGGATGTTTAAGTGCTGCCCACATTAGGGCCATACTTTGTCATTAGTCGTGAATTCGACGGATGTTTAAGTATAGCACATTGTCATTCGTTGTGAGGGTTTTTAATCTCGTGAGTTATCTGTCACACCCCAACCGATGGCGGAATCATCGGGGCATGGCACTGAGCGAAACAGATTGTCCAGAAGTTTCCATAACAACTATCATTACCATTTAATTTAAAGCAATACGTCCCATACCGTATCATAAATAGTCAAACAAGTTATTACAGACAACATCAAAACAAATATTCTGTTCCGACAACTCAGATTTAAACATAACTAATTTATTCGTTGGTTTCTAGGACTCCAGTTCCTAGCTTCGATTTCATCACAGCACAAAGAGCAAACATGCAACCTAAGCACCTGTCACATACGTTAAAATAAAGTCAATACATAAAATGTAAAGGTGAGCATACAAGTTTGATAATAGCATATAGGGTTCGAATTCGTTTACGCATAACCAGCACGTACACATAGTGAAACGAAGCACGTTAGTTATCGACATGGATCCATCGATACCAATGACTGCGGGTTGACTGCCCGAGGCAGTTCGCAATACATGATTACCACCGTAATCCATGCAAGTAAAAGATCCTTAACAACCCCCGTGTGAACGGGTGCTGAGTCCAAACTATAGTACTATCGTTGCTAAGGCAGGTAGACAGCATTCCATGTGTAGACATAACAAACAAGCATTCATAAGCCACGTATAACATGCGTAAATGGTTTAGCGTTTAAAATAGCTTGAGTAGTGTGATAGTTGTAGTTTGAATATTCGTAACGTATGTAACACCCAAAAGTGCTAAAGCAAAAAGGGTTCGAGTATACTCACAACGATTATGGATTGAAGGGAGCGCTTTACAGCGAGTACAGTTAGCCTGAATAGATTCGATAACGTAAGGATAAGCGGCACGCAAAACAGTACAAGTGAGAGTGGTTAGGATGGCTGATCGTGCGGATCAACTATCCGTGAGAGGTAGTCATCCGTGCGCGTGAACTATCCGTGCGGATGGCGATCCGTGCGGATGGTGATCCCTCCGAATAAGCTATCCGTGCGTGCGAACTGTCCGTGCGGATGGTAATCCGTGCGGATTAGTCGTACGTGCGGATTGCTTATCCGTACGGACAAGTTGTTTGTGCGGATAAACGTTCAAGTGGATTGTTTCTTCCTAAGGATGTGTTTGTGTATGATGGCTTGTGCTTTGGAGTTTTCGTTGTAGCATTTAGGAAACATTTAAGTGTTTCTACCTTTCAAGCCGGTTGCGCGGACAACAATCCGTACGGATGGTAGTCCGTGCGGACAATGGTGATCCGTGCGGACAGTCTGTGCGCGCGGGCAGGGGCAATCCGTCCGGATAACCTGTCCGTGCGGACGACTTGGCCGTGCGGATGAACACTGTTTGAATTTATTTTAAGGCCTTAGTATCTCATGATCCGGAGAGTAATCCATTCAGAGGTCGTCTGTCTGGATTGCTCATTCGTCGATACTCAAACCTTGTTTGGAAAGTGGGTCCCAAGGATAGCTCGTCCGGATGACCTGTACGTGCGGACAGCTAGTCCGTGCGCACAGCTTGTCCGTGCGGACAGCTTGTCCGTGCTGACAGTCTCTGGTCTGATTGTCCCGTTCGTCTACTCTTGGTTTCTGTTGTCGTTTATCGAGACGTTCTGATTTCGTGGCAACCACTTGGAGTTGTATTCTCACCCGCACGACTAGACCGGTCAGGAACCACCCTAACTTGGCCTGTCGGCGACTCAGAACGGTCGTTCCGGTTGACCCCGAAATCAGGTGTCTGATGGGTAGGATTCCAGATCTAGGACTAGTGCATCACTATTATCGAGTAGAGACTAGAACCGATCAGATTCGTACCGATCTTAAGGGTAAAAGGAGAAAACTTAGGTTTATTTCTTTCAACTCTTTTATCCTTAGAAAAGTTTAGATTTAGGTGATGTGGTTGTGAAATCTTATGGAAATCATTCAGATCTGAGCTATTCTTGGTGGAATGAAGTCAAGCTTGAAGTTCATACGAACTTCATGATGACGTCACCCGAGAATACCTCAAATCCGGATGATTTCATGGTTGGAAGTTGAGATTTGAAAGATGGAAAGGTGTAGAATTGTGTAGTGATCAGGATTGTACAAGAATTAGTGCAAGATCTTACCTGGATTGGGAGAAATCTGAGAAAAGGTGAAGAATGCGTGCGGTTCGGACGTCACTTGCCAAAAGTGGAAAAGTTGGAGAGTGACCCGTGTATTTATAGGATGCTAAAAGAGGAAAGGGTGAACCGTGCGGGTGGCACGTACCCGGATAGACTATCCGCGCAGATTGGTCATCCGCGCGGATTGGTCATCCGTGCGGATTGACAATCCGTGCGGATTGGCAATCCGTGCGGATTGGCAATCCGTGCGGATTGGCCATCCGTGCGGATGTCGCCTGAATTGGTTCGTTCGGTGCGATGTTGCTTCGGTTTCGATTTGCGAGGGATTCGATAGGGTTCCCTAGTCAAATTACTTTCAGTCCCAACTACTTCTTATATGGTTCGACTCGGAATTCGGGTTCGGGTTCGCTTACATTCGAGTTAGACTTCGAGTTCGATTGAGTTCGCTTGATTATCACAACATAACATAAAATAAACATGCACAGGTAACACGTAAGGCACACACACACGTATAAACAATAAGTAAAATACACAGTTCGAGTTACGGTTCGATGTCATAGCTTGATTAACTTTATCGCATTGTTACTTCCTATCATTCACAGTCGTAGGTTGATAGAAATACGGTTAGCATGACTCGATTATTGTAATGAACGACACTTACTCCACATAATATAAATAAAATAAAAACATTTCTGCGAGTCAAGTCGCGCGAAATCGGTCGTTGACTTTGACCTTGACTTTGACTTTCACTCGTGAAAACACGGGGTGTTACAGCCTCCCCTTATTTAGGGAATTTCGTCCCGAAATTAAGCTGAAAGCTGTAACTAGGTCGTGAATCACGTGTGAGAGTTCCTCGTTTGGACCACTGAAAATCGTCAAATTAGTCGGGGTTTTACGGTTAAAATTGCTGATTTTTGGATATGATATGCGAAATTATCTGATCTAAAAGCCTATAAAGTTTCAGATCTTAATTCGAAGCCGTTTGGGAGAAATTTGAATTTTTTTTTGTTAGAAAATGCAGAATGTTGCTGTTGATGTACACCGTACGGATAACAAATCCGCGTTGACTATTGTTGACTTTGAGACGTGCGGAATTCGTGAACGTGTGTGAGTAAACATAATCGTAACGGAGTCAAAATCGGTCCTACAAGTGGTATCTGAGCAGGTGCTCGATTGCGTGGATCAAACGCACTAGAATGCTAGCAAGATCGAACACACGAACAGTAATATAAACTGTGATTCTTTGATAGATTTGATAACGTACAAGAACCTTGAATCACCTTTTGCCTTTCTCTCTCTACTTTCTCTCTCTAAGCACCAAGCTCCAAACTCTCTGAAATGGCAAAAGTCTCTAAAACTAACCCTAAGGGTTCTATTTATAGGCACAAGGTTATAAGGGGTCTTTCTTTATTTATAATTATGCCACCTTGCCTTTCTTAACCAGATATTACTCACTCGTTAAACAATTGTGGATACTTCGCCTTCATGTCGCCTTCGAGTTCCCGAGTGAACTCCGCGCCTCGTTTGCCTTCCCATCGGACTTTCACAATAGGAATGCGTGAGCGTCTGAGTTCTTTGGTTTGGCGATCCATGATTTCGACAGGCTTTTCCACGAAGTGTAATGTTTCGTTCACTTGTAGATCATCTAGAGGAACATGTAAGTCGTGGTCGGCGATACACTTTCGGAGGTTTGACACGTGGAAAGTCGGATGGACATTGCTAAGTTCCTCCGGTAATTCGAGTCTGTAGGCAACTTTTCCGATCCTTTCCAGAATCTTAAAAGGTCCAACATATCGAGGCGCGAGTTTCCCCTTCTTGCCGAATCGGACTACACCCTTCCAAGGTGATACCTTTAGGAGTACGTAGTCACCAACGCCATATTCACGGGGTTTGCGCTTTTTATCGGCGTAAACTTTCTGTCGATCCCGAGCTTTCGCTAGGTTGTCTCGAATTTGGAAAATTTTGTCTGTCGTTTCTTGTAGCAGCTCCGGACCGGTTAGTTGCGAGTGACCGATCTCGTGCCACACAATAGGCGATCGACATCTTCTTCCGTACAAGGCCTCGAAAGGTGCCATCTGGATGCTAGCCTGGTAGCTGTTGTTATACGAGAATTCGACTAACGGAAGGTGTCTATCCCAATTACCTCCGAAGTCTAGAACACACGAACGGAGCATGTCTTCAAGAGTTCGAATCGTTCTTTCAGTCTGACCGTCGGTTTGTGGGTGGAACGCAGTACTTAGATTAAGCGTTGTACCGAGTGCCGTTTGAAATGTTTCCCACAATCGTGAAGTGAACCGAGCATCACGATCAGAGATGATGTCACGAGGCATCCCATGTCGACAAATGATCTCGTCGGTGTAGATTCGGGCTAATCGTTCCACCTTGTAGTCTTCTTGTATTGGTAGAAAGTGAACTGATTTAGTCAAACGGTCAATGACAACCCAAATGCTGTCGTGGCCTGATGACGTGGTTGGAAGCTTGGTTACGAAATCCATAGCTATGCTTTCCCACTTCCACATGGGAATTGGTGGTTGTTCAAGCAAGCCAGAGGGTCTTTGATGTTCAGCCTTGATTCTAGCACAGGTTAGGCATTTTCCAACATAGAGAGCGATATCCCGTTTCATACCCGGCCACCAGTACCTATAGCGAAGATCATGGTACATTTTGTTAGCACCGGGATGGATAGAGTATCGGGATTTGTGGGCTTCATCCATGATAATCTGTCGCAAATTGGTTCGCTTGGGAATCTAAATTCGGTCTAAGAAGTGGAATATCCCATTCGATTTGCTCACAAGCTGGGCTCCATCGTGGTAGATGCTTTCTTTCTTCAAAGTGCGTTCGTTGAAACATGCATGCTGAGCGTCGCGAATGAGAGCTTCAAGGTTGTGCTGGGCTTGAACGTTACGAGTGCTAAGCAGATAGCCCCGTCTGCTAAGTGCGTCGGCAACAACATTTGCCTTGCCTGGGTGATGACTAATCTCACAGTCATAATCGTTGAGAAGTTCTATCCATCGGCGTTGACGCATATTTAGTTCCCTCTGATTATAGATGTGTTGTAGGCTCTTATGATCGGTGAAGATCGTACACCTTGTACCATACAGGTAGTGTCGCCAAATCTTTAATGCAAAAACAACTGCGCCTAGCTCGAGATCGTGGGTTGTATAGTTCTTCTCGTGGATTTTGAGCTGACGAGATGCGTAAGCTATGACCTTGTCCCGTTGCATTAGGACACAACCGAGACCAAGGTTGGAAGCATCACAATAGACAATGAAATTATCGTTTCCGTCAGGTAGTGTGAGAACATGAGCATTGCAAAGCATGTGTTTGAGGGTTCGAAAAGCAGTCTCTTGTTTGGTTCCCCAGACAAAAGGCTGGTCCTTATGCGTGAGAGAGGTAAGTGGTACAGCAATCTTCGAGAATCCTTCGATAAATCGTCGATAATAGCCCGCTAGCCCGAGAAAAGAACGGACTTCAGACGGGTTCTTAGGCGTAACCCAGCTCTTAACAGCTTCAATCTTCGCAGGATCGACGTGAATATCATGACTATTTACGATGTGACCCAGAAACTGAACCTCCCCCAACCAAAACTCACACTTGGAAAATTTGGCGTAGAGTTGGTTCCCCTGGAGTAACTCGAGAACCAAACGTAGATGTTGCGCGTGTTCGACTCTCGTTTTGGAATAGATCAAGACATCGTCGATGAACACGATGACGAAACGGTCAAGATATGGTTTACACACTTGATTCATTAGATCCATGAAAACCGCTGGTGCGTTTGTTATGCCAAAAGGCATGACAACGAATTCGTAATGGCCGTAACGAGTACGAAACGCGGTTTTGGGTATATCCTCCTCTTGTATACGCAGCTGATGATATCCGGAACGTAGATCGATCTTCGAGAAACACGTAGCGCCTTGTAGCTGATCAAACAAATCGTCGATTCGAGGTAGAGGATAACGGTTCTTGATAGTCAACTTATTCAATTCCCGGTACTCGATGCACATTCGGAACGACCCGTCCTTCTTTTTGACGAAAAGGACTGGTGCGCCCCAAGGAGAGGTGCTCGGGCGAATAAAGCCTTTCTCAAGTAGTTCCTGGAGTTGGGTTGAGAGTTCGCGCATTTCGGACGGCGCGAGTCGATAAGGAGTTCTGGCGATAGGATTAGCTCCAGGAATGAGATCAATGCGAAAATCAATATCGCGCTTTGGAGGTAGTCCGGGAAGATCCTCTGGAAAAACATTAGGAAATTCTCGAACCACTGGAACGTCTTTTACTTCCTTCTTCTCTTTCTTTTCCTTCTCCGCTGCTACGGCGTTAGCCAAGAAAGCCCTGTATTCCTTGCGGAGATACTAGCTAGCTTGTAGACATGACATAAGCTTGAGACCCTTCGAAGTAGTATCACCATAAACACACAATGAATCACCGTTTGCGAGAGAAAAACGAATCATTTTATCGAAGCACACAACTTCGGCGTGGTTTTCGCGAAGAAAGTCCATGCCTACTATGACGTCGAAACTTCCGAGTTGCATCGGAATGAGGTCGATTGAGAAGATGTGATTGTTGAGCTCGAGAGTGCAATCACGAATAACAGAGTTTACAGCGACGGTTCTTCCGGTAGCGACTTCAACATCGAATGCAGAGGAGAGTCGGGAACGTCTACGACTAAGGAGTTTCTCAAATTCGAGTGACACAAAGCAATTATCGGCTCCAGTATCAAACAAACATGAAGCATAAATACCATTCACAAGGAACGTACCATTGACCACGTTGTTGTCGGCCTGGGCTTGACGCACATTGAGATTGAAAGTTCTGGCGCGTGCGGCCTGTTGTTGCTGCTGCAGTGGTTGCTGTGGTTGCTGCGGTGGTTGCTGCTGTTGCGGTTCTTGTTTCACTTCCCTGTTCGGGCACATGTTGGCGAAATGATTCGGGTCGCCACACGTGAAGTATGCTCTGGCTTTGACTGCGGGTGCCGGAGGAGCTTGTTGACCCTGTGGGGCAGCGAGTAGAGCTTGATTGGCAGGAGCTTGGCGAATACGGCAGTTGGCAGTAAAGTGGCCGTAGACATTGCAATGAGCACAGAAGCGACATTGAATAGTTGTCGGGTGATGATAGGTGCAAGTAGGGCAGAGCGGGTGTGGTCCAGTATATGCACGCTTTGCAGGCGGTGCATTGGCCACGGGCGCCGCTACTTGACGCTGTTGGGCAGGTACAGCTTGGATCGGTGCAGCAGTAATCGCACAGTTCTTGTTGGTGGAGCTGTTCTTTCTCTTGTTCTTTCGCTTGTTGCTTGACAAGGTGGTTTCAGCAGTTGGTGCAGCAGTAGTGGCTTGATGCAGATGCTTGGAGGTCTTATCCCACACCCCAGCCTTAACCCTTTTGTCATTGATTTCAGCGGCCAGCAGATAGGTTTCCTCGATCGTGGTAGTCTTAGCCGCTTGCACGAAATCAGCAACGCAGTCGGGCAAAGCTCGGATGTACTTCTTGATGGTTATATCAGGAGTCTTGACCTGGTCGGGACAGATAATGCTGAGCTGTTTGAAACGAGCAGTGAGACCAGCATTGTCTCCATCCTTCTGATGTATGTGCCAAAATTCATCTTCAAGCTTTTGACGCTCGTGAGGAGGGCAGAATTCCTCTAGCATGACTTCCTTGAGCTCGTCCCACGACAAACCGTAAGCTGCATCATTCCCTCGCTTGTTCCTCTCGACCGTCCACCAGTCCAAGGCATGGGACTGAAAGACGCCGGTAGCGTTCAGTGTTCGAAGTTCATCAGGGCAACCACTTTGTCGTAGAGTAACCTCGATAGAGTCAAACCAGTGAAATAGTGCAGTAGGACCTCCTTCGCCTGTGCATTCTTTCGGCCCACATGACTTGAATTGTTTGAAACTGAAAGGTCTTGTGACAGCTTTAGGACCTTCAGTCCTCGATTCCTCGGATGACTTGCTGGCGTTCTCATAGACATTGCTCACAGCTTTTGCCACACTTTTCGCGATGATAGAGGCAAGACGTCGGCCCCTCTTTTCCTGACGAGAGAGCGTATGACGAGATCCAGACGACATTGTCTGCAATAGACATCGCCACGGAACTCAACACATGTATTTGAATCTCACCTCACACGTCTACTACAACTAAAGCTCAGTAACACGTACCATGTAAACATATATAGTCACAAAATCACAGAATTGCACAAAATCACGTAACACATAGAGCACATAATCACAACACTCCTAAACACGTAAGCACGATAGCAAGAACACATATGTCTTAGTCACTAGAGGTAGTCAGAAAACAGAAACCTAGTATTCGGAGTTTGCGAGTGTTCGAAAGCAGTGTAGTGCGAGTGATTTGTTAATGATGTGTCGTGTGAGTTTTGTATTTTAGCAGAAGCAATAGTGTTGGGTTGAAAACAATAGTACCTCAAAACGTTAACAAATAAAATCTTCATAAAGATTGGTAAATCAAAGGTAGATTGTCTGCGGCTAGTAGACTTCGACTAACCAAAGTGGCTCGACTATTCGCAAGGATCCTGTGTGCACAATTACCTCCAGGACTATGCCTTTGCCTCGATTCTTGGGCGTTGGCGCAATTCCCATTGGTTATATTGTGTCTTTAGATCGTTGGAGTCCATCGAGACTTTGGTGAGAGTTTTGTATGAAAGCAGGACGAGTCGTCAAGGTTAGGGTTTCACCCCTATCTTGCAACTTCCGTCCTCGTTTTTGATAAAAATTGAGGAGATTATTCATCAAAATATGGATTTCACTCCTGATTTGGTATGATTCTCCTCGTTTGTAGCTAAAACGCAAGCTGATTAGGCAACTTTAGTCGAGAGTTTGCGGTTTTCACACCTATTCTCGGCCTTATTACCTGTTCACAACTTGAAAATTCGAGTGCAGTGATAGAAAAGAGTGAGTGATAGTGGTGAGTTTACGCATACGCGTGAGTTGGTCTGTTGGTTCTTAACTATAGACTAGGTCTCTAAGACTTCGACCCGGACTAGGTCGAGTCTTGCCTAATTCCCTATAGTTATGGCTCTGATACCAATTTGTCACACCCCAACCGATGGCGGAATCATCGGGGCATGGCACTGAGCGAGACAGATTGTCCAGAAGTTTCCATAACAACTATCATTACCATTTAATTTAAAGCAATACGTCCCATACCGTATCATAAATAGTCAAACAAGTTATTACAGACAACATCAAAACAAATATTCTGTTCCGACAACTCAGATTTAAACATAACTAATTTATTCGTCGGTTTCTAGGACTCCAGTTCCTAGCTTCGATTTCATCACAGCACAAAGAGCAAACATGCAACCTAAGCACCTGTCACATACGTTAAAATAAAGTCAATACATAAAATGTAAAGGTGAGCATACAAGTTTGATAATAGCATATAGGGTTCGAATTCGTTTACGCATAACCAGCACGTACACATAGTGAAACGAAGCACGTTAGTTATCGACATGGATCCATCGATACCAATGACTGCGGGTTGACTGCCCGAGGCAGTTTGCAATACATGATTACCACCGTAATCCATGCAAGTAAAAGATCCTTAACAACCCCCGTGTGAACGGGTGCTGAGTCCACACTATAGTACTATCGTTGCTAAGACAGGTAGACATCATTCCATGTGTAGACATAACAAACAAGCATTCATAAGCCACGTATAACATGCGTAAATGGTTTAGCGTTTAAAATAGCTTGAGTAGTGTGATAGTTATAGTTTGAATATTCGTAACGTATGTAACACCCAAAAGTGCTAAAGCAAAAAGGGTTCGAGTATACTCACAGCGATTATGGATTGAAGGGAGCGCTTTACAGCGAGTACAGTTAGCCTGAATAGATTCGATAACGTAAGGATAAGCGGCACGCAAAACAGTACAAGTGAGAGTGGTTAGGATGGCTGATCGTGCGGATCAACTATCCGTGAGAGGTAGTCATCCGTGCGCGTGAACTATCCGTGCGGATGGCGATGCGTGCGGATGGTGATCCATCCGGATAAGCTATCCGTCCGTGCGAACTGTCCGTGCGGATGGTAATCCATGCGGATTAGTCGTACGTGCGGATTGCTTATCCGTACGGACAAGTTGTTTGTGCGGATAAACGTTCAAGTGGATTGTTTCTTCCTAAGGATGTGTTTGTGTATGATGGCTTGTGCTTTGGAGTTTTCGTTGTAGCATTTAGGAAACATTTAAGTGTTTCTACCTTTCAAGCCGGTTGCGCGGACAACAATCCGTACGGATGGTAGTCCGTGCGGACAATGGTGATCCGTGCGGACAGTCTGTGCGCGCGGGCAGGGGCAATCCATCCGGATAACCTGTCCGTGCGGACGACTTGGCCGTGCGGATGAACACTGTTTGAATTTATTTTAAGGCCTTAGTATCTCATGATCCGGAGAGTAATCCATTCAGAGGTCGTCTGTCCGGATTGCTCATTCGTCGATACTCAAACCTTGTTTGGAAAGTGGGTCCCAAGGATAGCTCGTCCGGATGACAACCCATCCGGACGACCTGTACGTGCGGACAGCTAGTCCGTGCGCACAGCTTGTCCGTGCGGACAGCTTGTCCGTGCGGACAGTCTCTGGTCTGATTGTCCCGTTCGTCTACTCTTGGTTTCTGTTGTCGTTTATCGAGACGTTCTGATTTCATGGCAACCACTTGGAGTTGTATTCTCACCCGCACGACTAGACCGGTCAGGAACCACCCTAACTTGGCCTGTCGGCGACTCAGAACGGTCGTTCCGGTTGACCCCGAAATCAGGTGTCTGATGGGTAGGATTCCAGATCTAGGACTAGTGCATCACTATTATCGAGTAGAGACTAGAACCGATCAGATTCGTACTGATCTTAAGGGTAAAAGAAGGAGAAAACTTAGGTTTATTTCTTTCAACTCTTTTATCCTTAGAAAAGTTTAGATTTAGGTGATGTGGTTGTGAAATCTTATGGAAATCGTTCAGATCTGAGCTATTCTTGGTGGAATGAAGTCAAGCTTGAAGTTCATACGAACTTCATGATGACGTCACCCGAGAATACCTCAAATCCGGATGATTTCATGGTTGGAAGTTGAGATTTGAAAGATGGAAAGGTGTAGAATTGTGTAGTGATCAGGATTGTACAAGAATTAGTGCAAGATCTTACCTGGATTGGGAGAAATCTGAGAAAAGGTGAAGAATGCGTGCGGTTCGGACGTCACTTGCCAAAAGTGGAAAAGTTGGAGAGTGACCCGTGTATTTATAGGATGCTAAAAGAGGAAAGGGTGAACCGTGCGGGTGGCACGTACCCGGATAGACTATCCGCGCGGATTGGTCATCCGTGCGGATTGACAATCCGTGCGGATTGGCAATCCGTGCGGATTGGAAATCCGTGCGGATTGGCCATCCGTGCGGATGTCGCCTGAATTGGTTCGTTTGGTGCGATGTTGCTTTGGTTTCGATTTGCGAGCGATTCGATAGGGTTCCCTAGTCAAATTACTTTCAGTCCCAACTACTTCTTATATGGTTCGACTCGGAATTCGGGTTCGGGTTCGCTTACATTCGAGTTAGACTTCGAGTTCGATTGAGTTCGCTTGATTATCACAACATAACATAAAATAAACATGCACAGGTAACACGTAAGGCACACACACACGTATAAACAATAAGTAAAATACACAGTTCGAGTTACGGTTCGATGTCATAGCTTGATTAACTTTATCGCATTGTTACTTCCTATCATTCACAGTCGTAGGTCGATAGAAATACGGTTAGCATGACTCGATTATTGTAATGAACGACACTTACTCCACATAATATAAATAAAATAAAAACATTTCTGCGAGTCAAGTCGCGCGAAATCGGTCGTTGACTTTGACCTTGACTTTGACTTTCACTCGTGAAAACACGGGGTGTTACATTATCGTAAATGATGTATTAGTTACTGACCTAGTTCGTGTGCATTGTTATTTAAATTAGGTTACAAGGCTAATCAGTAGGCTAAATTCTGCCCTTATAAATCTGCAATGTGAGTCATTCTCTTTTTATCAAATAGTATTTTTACAATACTCCAATTATTTTCAAAAGTTATAATTACAGGGATTAAGTCATGGTTATCTTGAATCACTGGCTAATTGGGGTATTGTGCACATTACTAAATTTCTCACAGTTAGGCTAATAAATCCTAACAGTGATAATCATCACTACTTGGGGAAGGACCCAATAGTGGTATGACCATCGTCACCAGGTGACACGGCGCCAGCTAAAAATAAGATAGAAGCCATTGTAATCGCTCTTATGCTGTAATTTATAACTATGTGTCATTTTATCAAATTGAGTGACTCGCCAGTATTTCCCCGCTGATAAAATATTTTTAAAACATGTTTCAGGCGACCTGCTGTAAACCAATGAAAACGTGCTACGGAGCACTAATCAGCTTGAAGAGGTGGCTCAATTAAAACGAATAAACATGTTTTATAAATCAGGGAATTTCCTAGTAAAATTTCTCTATTGTAAATCACGGGATTATCCCGAATTATGAAATAAAATAATTGGGTGTTTTCAAGTTTTAAAAGATCCTGTTAAATCTTCCGCTGTCGCATCAATTAATAAAAACCACGGGTTCCTGTCCCGCGGCTCCTGACCGGGTAAAACCGGGGCTGGGGCCGTGACATTCTTAACACCTATACATGATCAATTTCATACTAATTCATGGATTAAACATAACCCACTTCATACAAGATCATCAATCTAAGTTTCAAGACATACCTCATGATCCCCTTGTGTAGGTGATCATTAATTCGTGTTCATTTATAGGTTTGAGCTTCGATTCACTCTTTAATTTGAAGATCTTTCATAACTAGGGTCTGGCTCCCCTTGTGTTCTTCTGAATATTCCAGACACACACACATACGATGTGTGTGTTGTGTGTTAAATTCATGTTTTATAAAACAAGGGTTTTCCCATGTTACAATTTAGTCCCTCTAGTTTGCCATCTTATCTCTTCTCCCATAACTTTCTTCTTTACTCTTAAAAGTTAACATTGCATTTAACTAGGTTATTTGTTCCTAGTTATCCAACATCATGTTAAATTATTTAAACACCCACTTGGGTCAATAAACGGATTTTGGGGCGTTACAAGTCTACCCCCCTTAAAAGAGGTTTCGTCCCCGAAACCCTGTTCATTTCCACTTAACATTAAATATCTTTTCTTCCCGCCCCATTTGGTGACGGCCTCTAACTCAAAAAAAAAACCCGACCCATAGTTTTTAACAGTGCCGTCTTCATTGTATAATGCTAGTTTCTAGCAAAATAAACCTAATTATATGTTTCATTCCTATCAAACAATACCTACCTTCGCTTTCCGGTTATTATTAACCCATCAACCGCCACGTTTAGGGCACACCCCTAAAATACATTTCCTTAGATTTCGGATTTCTACATAAGGTTAGTCTCTAGTGATCATCATCACTACTAGTTCATTCCTTTAATTTATTTCAAAATTCATATTATCTTCATCGACTATACAATCTTACTTCGTAATTTATACATACACATCTATGTTTAACTTCGATAGATACATCATAATAATAAGTGACTATCCAATCTCGATTCATAAACTATTCATACAATTGACTTCTTTCTAACAAGTCCATACTTTTCCATACCATACTTTCACATAACATTCTCATTTCCTTGACCCGTTAGTAACGGGTCGATATACATACTTCTTCAAACTTGTAATAGTACATACATTCGTATGATCCGTTTATAACGGATCTAATACCTTCATCTCATTTCTTAAGATTACATTCCATACATATATTATATAACATTTAATTCATGTTTTGTTATCGCAACAAAACTACTATTTTGTACTCACACATTCGTGCATAACTCCAAAGTTAAACATCATTCTACGTTTTCTACAGTTACCTGTACGATTCATACCTTTACGTTAGCCTCATATCATCTCATTCATATCACATTACTATTGTTCTCACTTCATGCATTACTTATTCTACATAAGTAAATGTGTCGTGCAAGTTCATCATACGAGGGTTTAATCAATACCTGAAACTTTCACTCAAGACTTTTGAGATTTCCTTTATAATGACAAATTTTCTTCTTATGTTGACAGTTAAAATTCAAACATCCCATACCATACCTATACTATCATTCATTTCGTAGGTCGTTTTCAATCTACCAATTCATACTTATCCAACATAAGTTATACATTTTAGTAACCTCGATTTCATTGCATAATCAATGATCCGTAAACCAGATCGATCCGCTTCTTCACGAGTACTCACTGTACCAGGCTAGATTTCATTCATCCATGTAATGAGCTTCCGCTAGTGCACATCCTTTCACCAATTCGATTGGTTTCATCACATTAAGAGTTCTACCACTATAATTCTTCTACAAATTTCCTATGTACATGCTATAACATATCATACATTCCATTTCTTACATACAATTTTTTTTCCATTTTGTTAGTTATTACGCCATTTTCTTGCAGTTTGACTTTTCAAGGTCAAACTGGCATTTCTTACTTATCGTACATGTATTGAAGTACACGTTCGTACTTCTTTCCATTCATGCTTACTTGCAAAGACTTTATTACATCATTTCAGAATTTCTTGCAAAAACTTACCCTTCCCGTCCATACTTATGTTATTGTCCGGGTCGTAGCCCGTCATTCATTCTGACTCCCAAGAGTCGTTTACTAATACATCTAACACGTAACTTATTCAAAACTTATTTCTTTCAACTCAAATTTAGGTTTGCGTGCCAATTATGGTCATTCTTTTGTTATACTATCACCATCTACTTTATACTTACTTACATGACCCGTTTGACTCAACCACAGTCAGACTGTCAACACATTCTTATGTAGGTTAATTTCATCTTCTTTTTTTTATGTTTTTAAATCCGTCTCGCGTGTTCTAACATACCATTCATGTTATGGGTCATTTTCTGAGTATACATATCCTGACTAATATCCTGCTTTTAATTGTTTATTTGTGACCAGGATACTGGACGGGGATATTGCTAACATCTTGGGCGATATCCTAAGTTTGAGTGAATTAAACACGTGCAGGTTAATGGCTGTAAGTTACTAACGGTCATCAGGACTTCTTCTCCTCAAGACTCGGGCGTATTTGTTATGAGGAAGCCATTGAACCCGAAAGACTTGGTCCTCAACGTTCGAATGGGAATATTCGCTGGATCCCGGAAGTTTAGGATAGTTTGTTACGTTATCTTTACTATAAATAGATGGGGGCGGATCAGTTTAAGGCACACAATTTACACTGACACTCTCGAACACTTTCACTCTCTAGCTCATTGCAAACACCACACTTGTATTCAAATTTCATTGTAACACATAGTCGATCCGCACCACATCCTGCACTGTATCCTGATATTTGAAGCAATAGAAGAACAAGGCAGCTGCGATTGTCAGCTCCCGAGGTTTTATGCCGGCGATCTAGATTGATCAAGGGCTTTCCTCGTATATCACGTGTCCACCTTTACATTTTTGCTCATTGTTTGATCACAGATACAACTCTATATCCTGAGCCGTATCCTGAAACTGTTTTCATATCTAATTTTGTTAACACATTTTTCACACATATTTCTAGCACACTACCTCACTTAACTAATTTGATCACTAAATTGCTTAGGTAATTTTTGACCAAAACAATTTGGCGCCCACCGTGGGGCAAGTGGTGCTACTTTTACTAAAAATCTTTGCAAAATCATTAATCGGTTTTCTATTTTCTAAACCTTTTTGCCACATTGTTTACAATGGCCTCAAGATCAAACATGAGCTCTTCCACTATGTCTGCTACAACCTCTGCTACCACTGGTTCGGTGCTTCCACCACCTCCTCCAAGGATGTCGTTTTCTTCACAACCTCAAGATGTTATCCCTACTCGGAGTGTCCAGGGATCTGCTCCTGTTTTAGCCTCTAATGATGAAATTTTGACTTTATTTGGAAGTGTGCAGGAACAAATGAGGCAGCAATAGGAGACTAACCAAATGCTATTAAGAGAAATACAACTCTTAAAAGCTAGCTCGAGTAGACCCGCTGAAGAAACTGTCACTCCTATACAACCCAGGGCTTTGAACTTCAGTTCTGCAGTTTACACTGAGGATAATAGGGGGACTATCGTCCCAAGCCATTCTCAGAATCATACCCCTGAGATACCCTCTTCGGTCAGAATATCGACTGTGAGAAGTTCAGGATATGGCCAAAATCCTCAGAACGGTAATGTGTCAAATAATAATATTCTTGCTACTAACAATAATGGCTCTTTGCAGGATGCAGGTATGACGTCAACATTTACCAGGGAGCTGCAGAAATTGAAGGACATGATATCCAGTGTGCCTGGAGTGGTCCAACCAATTCCGGAAGTATCCCAAGACAGCCACAGGATATCTCGCTTTGCATATCCCATCTGTGATGCTGAAATCCCAAAAAGATTTCAGACTCCCAACATGAAGCTGTATGATGGGACTACGGATCCTGAAGAGCATATTGCTCAGTATAGGGAAAGAATGGAGATTAACCCTATCCCTCCGGAGCTCAAGGAAGCATGCTTATGCAAGGGATTTGGTTCTACTCTAACAGGATCAGCCTTAAAATGGCTGTTAAACGTTCCTCCTCACTCAATTACTTCGTTTGCTCATTTGGTTAATTTATTTAACAGTCAATTTTCTTGTAGTCGGAGTTTTGAGAAACTAACCAGTGATCTTTACAGGATAACTCAAGGGCCTCAGGAATCCTTGAGGGATTATGTGAACAAATTCAGTCGAGAATCCTTGGATATCCCACATCTTGATGTTGCAACAGCTGTGCAAGCTTTTAAGATGGGATTACAAAAGGATTCTCAGTTTTATCAGGATCTTGTAATGAATCCCTGCAGGAATCTCGACGAAGCTCGTAACAGGGCTTTGAGATATATCCGTCTGGAAGATGACAAGAAGATGCAGGAAAGGATGAACTCTACCTCAACCTATGAATCAACTAACAGGAAATCGGAGACCTCGTATAAGCCATATCGCTCCAGGCCATACGGCAGAAATGATAACAAGAAAGTGAATGCTGTTGAAGACGAGGATCCTGAAGAATATCCTGACTTATCTGAATACTGCTTTTCTGTTAATATACCCGAATTAATGTATGCTATGCAGGGCTTAGGGGACAAAGCTAGGTGGCCTCGAAAGAACCAGCAGAAAGCTGATTGGAAGGATAAAGCCAAATGGTGTGCCTTCCACGAAGACTTCGGACATATGACCGAGGATTGCATTGCTTTAAGGAAAGAGATAAGTTACCTATTAAGCAAGGGATATTTGAAAGACTTGCTGGGAAAAAAGAAGAATAAAGGGCAGGATCCCGAGAAGGATCCTGAACGAGCAGCATCACCCCCAGCAGATGCCAAGATAATTAACTTTATTTCAGGAGGATCCGACATTTGTGGGACTTCGTATTCGGCGGCCAAGAGACATGCAAAGGAAGCTAAGAGCGAGAGGGGAGACAGACCAGTCAGAATGACTACCCTCACAACTGATAAAGTGATCACTTTCGATAGTGATGATAGGGATACTGTTCAGGATCCTCACCATGATGCTTTAGTAATAACATTATATGTGGCTAACCATTTTGTACGCAGGATACTGGTAGACAACGGTAGTTCTGTCAATATAATTCAGCTGGAAACGTTGAAGAGAATGAATGTATCTCCGATGGACATCACTTCGAAGTCCACTGTGCTTGTTGGTTTCAGTGGAGAAGCTAGAAATACCGTAGGAGAGATAAAGTTACCAGTATATGTTGAAGGGGACAATTCAATACAATGTTTCTGTGTGATGGACTCCTTATCCTGCTATAACATCATACTGGGAAGACCATGGATTCACGATATGAAGGCTGTGCCATCAACATATCACCAATGCATCAAGATTGTTATGGGTGAAATTCTGAACCCCTATATCCTGGAAAATATCTTGGTTATGTAGTATCTGTTTACATCCGGGATGCTGGTTCAGGATATTGGTAATATCCTGAATGGTATCCTCAGGATTACTAACGGATTACGTGTAGGTACGTGGGTTGGAAGCTGGCAACGTTCATAAGACTCATTCCGCGGAAGACTCGGTCCAAGTCGTTCAAATGAAGACGTTGAAGCCGTATTACTCGGTCAATAACGTTCATAATGGAATATTCGGAGTACCCCATATTTGTAGGGATTATTGTTTGTAATTCATTACTATAAATAGGTGGGTATACCAGATCAAATAGGACATCACAATCACACTCGCTACACTCTAACACTTGCTCTCGAGCAATTCTTACTTTCATACAAAAGCATTGTAACACTTAGCGATCTGGTCCATATCCTGCACTGTATCCTGAAGTTTAAAGCAATAAGAAGAACAAGGCAGCTGCGATTGTCAGCTCCCGAGGTTTTATGCCGGCGATCTAGATTGATCAAGGGCTTTACTCGTACATCTCGTGTCATTTCCTTTACTTTTTGCTCATTGTTTGCTCACTGTTTGATCGCAGATACAGCTCAATATCCTGAGCCGTATCCTGAATACTGATTTTCTAAATAACTCAACAAGCATATTTTCTATACACTTTCTAGCACACTACCTCACATTACTAATTTGATCACTAAATTGCTTCGGTAATTTTTTACCAAAACAATTTGGCGCCCACCGTGGGGCAAGTGGTGCTCTCTTTACTAAAAATTTTTGTCAAATCGCTAATCGGTTTACTATTTTCAAAACTTTTTGCCACATTATCCATAATGGCCTCAAGATCAAACATGAGTTCCTCTACTGTGTCTGCTATGACTTCTGCTACTACCGGTCCGGTGCTTCCGCCACCTCCTCCAAGGATGCCAGCCTCTACACGACCTCAGGATATTATCCCTACCCGCAGTGTTCAGGATTCTGCTCTTGTTTTAGCTTCTAACGATGAAATTTTAACCTTATTTGGAAGTGTGCAGGAACAAATGAGGCAGCAATAGGAAACAAACCAAATGCTTTTAAGGGAAATACAACTCCTGAAGTCCGGCTCGAGCAGATCTGCTGAGGATATTGTCACTCCATTACACCCCAGGACGTTGAACTTCAGTTCAGCTGTGTATACTGAGGATAACAGGGGGAATATTGTGCCCAGCCTTCCTCAGAATCATACTCCTGAAATACCCTCCTCGGTCAGGATGTCGACCATAAGGAGCTCAGGATATGCTTTAGGATATGGGCAAAATCCTCCAACGGGTAACGTGTCAAATAATAATAATACTCATACTACTAACAATAGTGGATCTTTGCAGGATACAGGTGTGACATCAGCACTTACTAGGGAACTTCAGAAGTTGAAGGACATGATATCAAGTATACCCGGGGTGGTCCAGCCGATCCCGGAAGTGTCTCAAGACAGCCACAAGATATCTCGTTTTGCATATCCTATCTGTGATGCTGAGATTCCAAAGAGGTTCCAAACCCCCAACATGAAGCTTTACGACGGAACAACGGATCCTGAGGAGCATATTGCTCAGTATAGGGAAAGGATGGAGATTAACCCTATCCCTCCGGATCTCAAGGAAGCATGCTTGTGCAAGGGTTTTGGTTCAACCTTGACAGGATCAGCCCTGAAATGGCTCTTGAATGTTCCTCCACATTCGATTACATCTTTTGCTCACTTAGTAAACTTATTTAATAGTCAGTTTTCTTGTAGTAGAAGCTTTGAAAAGTTAACAAGTGATCTCTACAGGATAACACAGGGGCCTCAGGAATCCCTTAGGGATTATGTGAACAAGTTCAGCCGGGAATCACTAGACATTCCTCATCTTGATGTTGCAACAGCTGTGCAAGCTTTCAAGATGGGGCTGCAAAAAGATTCTCAATTTTATCAAGACCTTGTAATGAACCCATGCAGAAACTTGGATGAAGCTCGGAACAGGGCCCTAAGATATATTCGGTTGGAAGATGACAGAAAGATGCAAGAAAGGATGAACTCATCCAACACTTATGAGTCAACTAACAGGAAGTCAGAATCCTCATTCAAGTCATATCGGCCTAAGCCATATGGCAGAAATGAGAACAAGAGAGTGAATGCTGTCGAAGATGAGGATCCTGAAGAATATCCTGAATTATCTGAATATTGCTTTTCTGTTAACATTCCTGAATTGATGTATGCCATGCAGGGTCTAGGGGACAAGGCAAGATGGCCTCGAAAGAATCAATAAAAAGCAGATTGGAAAGACAAATCAAAATGGTGTGCTTTCCACGAAGATTTCGGACATATGACTGAGGATTGCATCGCTCTAAGGAAAGAAATAAGCTATCTTCTAAGCAAGGGATATTTGAAAGATCTCTTAGGGAGAAAGAAGAATAAGGGTCAGGATACTGAGAAGGATCCTGAGCGAGCAGCATCACCTCCCGCGGACGCCAAGATAATCAACTTCATTTCGGGAGGATTCGACATTTGTGGGACATCGTATTCGGCGGCAAAGAGACATGCAAAAGAAGCTAAGGCCGAAAGGGGAGACAAACCTGTCAGGATGACTACACTTACAACTGATAAAGTGATCACATTTGATGCTGATGACAGGGATACTGTCCAGGATCCTCACCATGATGCTCTGGTAATAACGTTATATGTGGCTAACCATTTTGTACGCAGGATATTGGTTGATAATGGCAGCTCCGTCAACATAATCCAACTAGAGACGCTTAAAAGAATGAATGTATCTCCAATGGATATCACTTCAAAGTCTACCGTGCTTGTTGGGTTCAGTGGAGAGGCTAGAAACACAGTGGGAGAGATAAAGTTGCCGGTGTACGTCGAAGGAGTCAACTCGATACAACGTTTCTGTGTGATGGACTCTCTATCCTGCTATAACATTATACTGGGAAGACCGTGGATTCACGATATGAAGGCCGTGCCATCAACATATCACCAATGCATCAAGATACCTACCCCTTGGGGAGTTGTCAAAGTTGATAGTGATCAACAGGAGGCGAAAGAATGCTACTCATCCTCGATGAAATCCTCAACCAAGCCTAGTGCAGCATAGCAATTAAAGACGCGGGCCCAGGATATCGTGGAGGATCCGGAGCAGGATGTGAAGAAAATTATCCTAGACCAGGATAATCCCGATATTTCGGTGCTCGTGGGAACCAATATCCCTCAGGATATTGAAGAGCAATTAATTAGCTTTTTAAAATGCAGGATGTCAACGTTTGCATGGAAGCATGAGGATATGACAGGTGTTTTGGTCAAAAAATCTGTTGAGAATATTGCAACCAAACTCTAGATTACGGGGTATGATGCTCAATAAGTGTAACAACAATGAGGATCACTTCAATGTGGAATGCACAAACAACACAAGGATTTATACGGGGAAAAAGCCCTTGATCAATAATTGATCTCCGGCACAAAAAACCCCGGGTGATGGAAACTACCGATCACCAAACTCAAATAAATGAATAAACGTTTACAACTTCGGATAGTAACGAGCTAGGTACAAGGATCACTACGGTGAAATGTGTATAAAGTGTAAGTAATTGCTAAGTGTTTGAACGAGAGCTTTGTATGAGCGTGTTTGCGAGTGTGTGTGTAATTGCCAAAAATGACTAAGTGTCACTAACTAGCTCGTTACCCCTTTAAAATAAGAAAAATATCTAGTTAACAAACTCTCCGACTTTCGGGCCAAGCCTCCACGTTCTCCATAACGTCTAGTTTTGATCTAGCACGTGCAGAATACTTCGGGAATATTCTCCAAGAATGCCGCTAAGACTTGGTCAAGCTTGTTATACCTGTGAGATGTTATAAAACATACGTAAACAATCGTCAGTATGAGGATCCTTGAAGTGATCCATGATCCTGATCCTAAAGCCCTTCTGAGGATCACCACCTGTCACAGAAGTAAGGATCACCAGTTAGGATAACGAATAAGGATCACTAATTGTTAGAAAATCCTCCCCTAACAATTGCCCCCAAAATATAAGGAGTGAAATTGTAAAATTAGCGAGTTATGTTTTCTTGATCTTATCCGTAACAAACTAACGGATATATAGCCGTTAATTTTGAACTAGCCGTTGCGATGATGATGTCACGGAAGTGACAACCTGCAAGATCATGATTATAAATAGAGATATAGATAGGATCAAATGCATTTAAATTTTCAGAGAAACTCCCTTTATAATCCACATTCCGAAGACGTTCAGGTATTCTCTTTCTCTATCCTTTTTTCCTCTCTTGCTCTGTTTTTATCTTTCCATCAAAGATGTTGCTCCGAAGTTCTCCGGGCAAAGATCACAAGAAGGATAGCCCTTTGGAAAGTCAGAAAATCGTCAAGGACTCAGCGAATGAAAAATGTTGTTTTAACGACGCACAGATAGACAGAATCCGCTGCTGCTTTCCGGCGAATGCCTTTATCAGACCCTTTGATCCTACTACCCTTAGCGACTACGTTTCAGAAACATGGGTTGCATTTCCAGCCACTCCATTCACCATAGGATACACCTATCCTTTCCCAGAGTTTACACAATCCTTCTTTTCCCTTACCGGCATCTCTTATATCCAAGCCATGCCGATGATTTGGAGGGTCTTGTATACCCTGGAGAGGATCATCGAACAAGAAGGCATTGCTTTGGGCATGTCAGAATTGGCGGAGCTGTATGATCTTACTACTTTTGGTTCCCATCGTTATTTGTTCAAGCGAAAACCCGGTGCAGATCATCCTCTTCTGAAAGTCACCAAGAATGACAAAGACTGGAAACGTCGCTTTTTCTTTGTCAAGAGAGATTCTATCCAGGGTGGAAAGGATCTTCCTAAAAATTGGGCTACCCATGGTAGGATGGAGGATCCTGATAAGGATCACCAGGAACTTTCTTTGATTGCAAGGATAACTTATATTTTTGCTTTCTTGTTTTGCAGCTATCACCGTTTCACGTATCCGCACATCACCTGAAACCAAGGATAGGCTCGCTGCTTTTTGGAAGCTTGATCCTGAAACAAGGACATTCAAGATAGACACCCAAGACTCACAAGAAGTATCCTCAGGTTCCATTACCATGTCGAGTAAGTATCCTGTCTTTTGCATAGTTTAAATATTAAATAAAATAGATAAATTGAAATAGGATAAGGATACTCATCTTGCTTTGAATGTGTAGGCGCTGGAAAACCTGTCAAGCCTGTTTCCCAGTTCAACGCAGCTGATCTTGATCTCGTACGACCCAGGAAGAAGAGGTCCACTACCAGTCCTAGCATCTCCATTCCAAGGGCACCCACTAAAGGAAAGGGTGTCAAGAAAAGGAAAACTTCTGATGCTGAAGATCTTCAAGGGCTGCCACTGATCCGCCACCAATTCCTTGAATACTTCAATGATGTAAGGATCCTTAACTTTGCCTAGGTATCCTACTCTTATGAGGATCACTTGACCTTGAACTGCCTTATCTTCTTTCTGCAGAAATTTGCTGAGATAGAGGATTACGTGGGCAATGTTGAGGAGCTGGACAAGAAAATAGCTGATCTCCAACAAGTTGCCGTGCTCAAAGATCTTGCACTTGCTGATGCTCGGAAGGAACTCCAGGATACCAAGCAGGAATTGGCCAAGGTGCTGGTCAACTTTGATTATGAAAGGCATGACCTCATCGAAAATACCAAGCTCTCTGCTGCCATCACAATGTATCAGACTAAGTTGAAGATGGCCCAGGAAGCTCAAGATCCTAGTTTCGACAAAAGCAGCTGGGATGTTGAAGGCTGGAAGGCAAGGTTGGCAGATCTTGAGGATGATGAGGAGGAGGCAGCTGATGTCCTGGCAATTGAGGCAAGTGGCAGTGGGAAGGATCAGGCTGGTGGTGATGATGCTGGTGGTGATGCAGCCAAGGTGTGAGCTGCACAATTGGGCGATGATGGATATATGTGCCAAGGCCGGAGCCCAATTTTTTAGTTTGATGGTAGTTTTTTTGTGGTTGTGATGTTTAAGACAATTTCATGGGTTGTACTTTGAACAATAGGTTTTAGGATTAAGGATCACGTATGATCCTTTGGACAATAGGCAGGATTGCAATCGGTGGAGGGATCCTCTGTTTGGGGGATGAAGCCATTGTGATCCTGCTGCCTTTAATATTCCTGCACTACTTTTGAACTCATTATCATGGACACCCTTTACCTACCCCAGCGGACGGGCCACGTTTTGCTGGTAGAAGCTCGGGTAGGTAATTTTGACAACCTTTAAAGGGTTAGTCTTATGTTAATAAATAAAAACTTAACCTTTTGTCGCTTATCTTGTGTTGTTATCCTTTTTAGTATGTTATTTTCCAACTGTTATAATGTTCAATTTGTTTATACTTATCAAGCCTTGAAAAATTAGAAAAGATATCCAAAAAGTTTAAGATATGAACAAGGATCACATATCTCATAACCAATAAGTTTTAAAAATGGTATAGTTTAAGAAACACAAGTTCAGTTGTCAAGTATAGGGGTTATTCAAATGAATAATGAATAAAACCAAAAAAGTTAAGGATCATACCTGAGGATCCAAGTTAGAATCCTAACCATAATAAGGATAACTATAAGATAAACCTTAGAGTGAAATAAGGATCAAGGATCCCTAACTGCCTATCTTCAATGACCTGAAAAAGAGCATAACTTGGGACTAAGCCAATATAAGAAAAGAGTTAGCAACTGGGGACAAGCCCAAGGATAACTGGGGACAAGCCCAAGGATAACTGAGGACAAGCCCAAGGATAACTGGGGACAAGCCCAAGGATAACTGGGGACAAGCCCAAGGATCGTGTGTAAACTGGAGTATGGCCCTAACTGGCGACTATCCAAACTTAGTGACATGAAGATGCCAAAACCTTAGCTAACGTGAAAACGTTAGAAACCTTAGCTAACGTGAAAACGTTAGAAACCTTATGACCGGATGTATGGTACGTCTACCATTATACGTAGGATCCTAAGCATAGCCAGAACAATGGAATTATCAGCCCCTATAATGAGTACTGGTCCCAAAGCCTTGAACTATACCAGGATCATCGTGCGCTACAGGCGGAATCTGGGGCCAAGCCCAAATAACTGGGGTTAAACCCAAAGACGAATTGCTTCTGTGGATAACCAACGTTGTGCTAAAGATACCTGAACTTTCAAAACTTGAACTCACGTGAGAAATGGATAAAGGATACATGATCCTTATCCTAATATGAGAAAATAAAGAAATGAAATAGTTCAAGATTAGGATATTACCTGAATAAGGATCACCGATACTTTGAGGATCCTTTAAGGATATCCCTTTCACTAGGATCACCTCTGTCACGAGGATCCTTGTCACATGAAATATTTCTTCAAGTGAACAGCATTCCAAGCTCTCGGTAGCAAATCACCTTCCATGGTTAGCAATCTATATGCCCCCTTTCCTGCTTCAGCTTCAATCAAATAAGGGCCTTCCCATTTTGGAGCCAATTTTCCATCGGCAGGATTGGTGGTATTCTGAAATGCTTTCCTTAACACCATATCTCCAACTTGAAACCTCCTGATCCTGACATTTTTGTTGTAAGCACCAGCCATTCTTTGTTGATAACTGGCCATCCTGATCCTAGCCATATCCCTGATTTCTTCAATAGTATCCAGGTCTTGAGCCAAGTTTTCATCGTTTTCCTCAGGATCACGGGTACTTGTTCTAGCAGTAGGAACCACCATTTCTGTTGGGATCACTGATTCTGCCCCAAACACCAAAGAGAATGGTGTTTGACCAGTAGCATTCTTAGGGGTTGTCCTGTCAGCCCAGAGCACATAGGGTAGTTCTTCTGCCCACTTCCCTTTCTTGGATCCAAGCTTTTTCTTCAAATTGTTGATGATGATCTTGTTGGATGATTCTGCTTGGCCATTAGCTTGTGGGTGGACTGGTGTTGATGTTATCATCCTAATCCCCCAGCTGTCACAAAAGTTAGTGGTTCTGCCCCCAATAAATTGGGAACCATTATCACATATAATCTCAGAGGGAATTCCAAATCTAGTTATAATATTTCTTTTAATGAAGGATATAACTTCCTTTTCTCTAACTTGGGCAAAAGCTTCAGCCTCTATCCACTTGGAGAAGTAACCAGTCATAGCTAGCATGAATACTTTTCCACCAGGTGCCTTAGGGAGCTTGCCAACTATGTCCATACCCCATCTCATAAATGGCCAAGAGGAGGATATAGGATGCAATAATTCAGCTGGCTGATGAAGGATATTGCTGTGTCTCTGGCAAGGATCACATCTTCTGGCATACTCCATAGCATCTTTCTTCATGGTTGGCCAATAATATCCTGTCCTCAGGATCCTTGAAAATAAAGCCCTACCCCCAGTGTGGTTTCCACAATCTCCTTCATGGAAGTCTTTTAAAACTTCCTGAACTTCAGGATCCTCAATGCATCTCAAGTATGGTCCTGCAAGAGATCGTCTATACAACATATTATTCATAATTGTGAATTGAGATACCTTAGATTTGAAAGCCCTAGGGTTTTCTCCTGTAGGAATCTCTCCATGTTGTAAGTATCTCATAATTGGTGAGATCCATGATCTGGATCCTGAATAGGATTGAATATCCTCAGTAGGGATAACTGCAGAATCATCTCCTATCTCCATAGTCTGGTGATCCTCGATAGCCGGGGTCAGGATATGGATAATAGGAATCTTGATATCCTCTGGAATCTTCAAAGATGATCCTAAGTTAGCCAATGCATCAGCTTCTGTATTTTCTTCCCTTGGTACCTGTGACAAACTAAAGGAAACAAAAGAGAGTGCCAAACTTTTGACTATCTCCAAATATTTGGTTAGTTTTTCACCTTTAACAGCATATGATCCATTAAAGTGATTTGTAATTAACAAAGAATCTACGTGTACCTCAAGATACCTGATCCCCATATGCTTTGCAATTTGCAAACCAGCAATTAAGGCTTCATATTCAGCCTCATTATTAGTGGTTTGGAACTCACAAGCTATAGAATGGGGTATTATGTCCCCCTGTGGCGATTTTAGTAGTATTCCAAGCCCTGTGCCTTTGACATTTGAGGATCCATCAGTGTGGAGTATCCAAGGATCCTTGGTCTCTTCTAGCTGCTGGACTTCTAGCTCAGCTTCTTCTTGTAGATCACTACTGAAATCAGCCACAAAGTCAGCTAATGCTTGGGATTTGATAGCTGTCCTAGGCTCATATCTTATATCATAGGCACTCAGCTTTACTGCCCACTTAGCCATCCTTCCGGACATCTCTGGTTTCCTGAGGACATTCTTGATGATCCTTAACAAGGACCGCACTTACTGCTTTTGAGGATACCGCGAGATACAAGGATAACACTTCACCTTTTTATGGTTTCATTAAAGCCGGGGCCGAGGATAGGTAATCTTTGAGGGCTTTTAAAGCATTTTCATGCTTCTCCGTCCACTCAAATTTCTTGTTCTTCCTTAGGATATCATAGAATTCTTTACATTTCTCGGAGGACTTGGATATGAATCTGTTCAAGGCTGCTATCCTTCCTGTTAACCTTTGAACATCCTTAGTATTGGCCGGAGATTTGATGTTCACTATTGCTTTGATTTGTTCCGGGCTAGCTTCGATGCCTCTCTTAGTCACCATGTATCCTAAGAATTTACCTGCTTTAACACCAAAATGACATTTTGAAGGATTAAGCTTCATATTATATTTGTCAAGGATATCAAATGCTTCCTCCAAGTCCCGTAGGTGATCCTCAGCTTTTAAGGATTTCACCACCATATCATCTATGTAAACCTCCATAGTTTGTCCAATCTGATCCTTGAACATCATATTCACCAGCCTTTGGTATGTTGCACCTGCATTTCTCAATCCAAACGGCATAGCAATATAGCAATATATACCAGTTGGAGTCATGAAGGCTGTATCCTCTTGGTCGGATGGTTCCATTTGGATTTGTTGAAATCCAGATGAAGCATCCATAAAAGTTAACAGTTCATGACCCGCAGTTGCATCCACCATGGAGTCAATGTGGGGTAAAGGGAAAGGATCCTTGGGACATGCCTTATTTAAATCGGTAAAATCGACACATACCCTCCACTTTCCGTTTTTCTTTTGAACAACAACCACATTGGCCAGCCATCTTGGATACTTGACCTCTCTAATCATACCTGCCCGGAGCAATTTTTCTACCTCTTCCTGGATAATGGCATTCCTTTCTGGTGCAAACTTCCTTCTTCTTTGATGTATTGGTTTGAAGGATCTGTCGATGCCGAGTTTATGGGTGATAACATCTTTGGATATACCAGTCATGTCTTCATGTTTCCAAGCAAAGGTAGTCTTTCTCCTTTTGAGGAAGGATATGAGGTCTTCTTTCATTTCGCCAAGGATCCCTGATCCGATATAGATTTTGGATTCAGGATCATCAGGATCCATGAGGATTTCTACCACATCCTGCTCTCTGGCCTCCAAGACATTCCTTGGAGGATACCTTGATTGCTATTGCTCCCTTGACTTCGAAGCTGGTTTCATCGATGAAGTGTAGCAATTCTTAGCTTCCTGCTGATCGCTATCAATCTTTACTATTCCCCAAGGACTAGGGAGCTTCACACATTGATGGTAAGTAGATGGGACTGCTTTCATATTGTGTATCCAGGGCCTGCCAAGGATAACATTACAACAAGATAAACAGTCAATAACACAAAATTTTTGATAAGAGTGTAAGCCTTCGATATATATTGGGAGTTTAATGTCCCCCAGGGTGTTCTTAGTTTCGCCACTAAATCCCACGAGCACGGAGGATCTTGGTATGATCTCTGATTCAGGGATACCCATCTTCTTTAGAACGTCAAGCTGGATAATGTTCACTGAACTTCCTCCGTCTATTAGGATCCTGCGGACAAAACAATTAGATATAAAAAGAGTAATAACTAAACCATCGTGATGAGGATCCTGGATATCAGTACGATCCTCTTCATCAAAGGTTATGACTTTTCCTTCGGAGACACTCGATGTTCGAACTGGTCTTTCTCCATTATCCATTTTAGTTTCCTTTGCATGCCTCTTAGCTGCTGAGAAGGATGTGCCACAAATGTCGGATCCCCCAGAAATAAAGTTTATCACTTGTGCATCTGCTGGAGGGGCTGGAGCCTTCTCAGGGATCCTTTCAGGATCCTGAGTCCTCGACTTTTTCCTACCCAACAACTCTTTTAGATGCCCTTTGCTCAACAAGTATCCAATCTCCTTTCTTAATGCAATGCATTCTTCTGTGAGGTGCCCAAAATCTTCATGATATGCACACCACTTTGATTTATCCTTAGTTGCAGCTGGCCTGTCATTCTTTCTTGGCCACCTAGCTTTATCACCTAGGTTCTGCATGGCAAGGATTAGTTCATTGTTATCAACACTAAAGCAATATTCAGAAATTGGAGGATAATCCTCATCATCCTCTTCTTGATCAATAGAATGCACGTTCTGATTATCAGATTTGTTGTAGGATCTGAACTTGTTGTTTCTGAATGAGGATCCTTGCTTATCCTGCTTTGAGGATCCTGTTATCCTCTCCTGAATCCTCTTGTCATCCTCTAGCCGAATGAACCTGAGGGCCCGGGTTCTTACCTCATCTAGGTTCCTGCATGGTGTCATAACAAGATCATCATAAAATAACCAATCCCTAAGCAGTCCCATTTTGAAGGCTTCAACAGCCGTGGCTATATCTAAGTTGGGAATGTCTAAGGATTCTTTACTAAATTTGGTAATGTAATCCCTTAATGATTCATTATGACCCTGGGTTATCCTATATAAATCACTAGTTAATCGTTCAAATTTTCTACTACAAGAAAACTGAGTATTAAACAAGTTAACTAGGTTTGCAAATGAGGTAATAGAATAGGGAGGAAGACTTAGCAGCCACTTGAGAGCTGATCCAGTAAGAGTGGATCCGAATCCTTTGCATAAGCATGCTTCCTTTAACTTTTCTGGGATTGGATTGATCTCCATCCTCTCCCTGTATTGTGCTATGTGTTCTTCAGGATCCGTCGAACCATCGTACAATTTCATTGTGGGCACATGGAACCTCTTGGGTATCTCAGCATCACAGATTGGTGGTGCAAAGCGAGATATCTTGTGGCTCCCATCTGCAATCTCTGGAATAGGTTTGACTACTCCCGGAACACTCGAGATCATATCCTTTATCTTTTGTAATTCTCTGGCCATGGCATGATTGATACCTGGATCCTGCATAAGACCATGGTTAGTAGTATGAGAATTATTAAAAGTGTTACCTCCCATTGGATTCAAGTTAGGAAGAATAGAGGTCAATCCATATTGTTGAGACTCTGGAATGATCGAGGGACCGGTAGAGGCATTGGTCTGCATTGGAATAAAATCTCCTTGATGGACATCTGAACTTCCAGTTTGTAAACTCCTCAAGGATCCTGGCATCTGGAAGGATCCCTGAAACTGAGACGATCCTGGAACAAAGGAGGATCCTTGAACCTGGGATGATCCTGGAACGAAGGAGGATCCTTGAACCTGGGATGATCCTGGAACGAAGGAGGATCCTTGAACCTGGGATGATCCTGGAACGAAGGAGGATCCTTGAACCTGGGATGATCCTGGAACGAAGGAGGATCCTTGAACCTGGGATGATCCTGGAACGAAGGAGGATCCTTGAGCTTGGAATGATCCTGGGCCGAAGAAGGATCCTTGATGCTGCTGCATTCCTGAATATCCTCCTGTACTCGTGAGGGATCCCATATGCTGGGGATAGGATCCTGCTGGCTGGAAATATGAACCTAGTGCCTGGGTCATAGCTGTTGTTCCATAGTGCACTCCTTTTGGTCCACCCGCATATTGAATGTCTGGAACCACTGATGGCTGAGAAGTAATCACCGGAGTGTCAAAATTCAAAGATCTGGGCATCAGTGGGGAATGATCCTCTGCCTTTTTCTTCTGTTTCTTAATCTCATCAATCTCCCGGAGGATCCTTTCGTTGGTTTTATCCTGCTCTTGTGCATGATTCCTCATCTGCAAAATCAAGGCATAGAGATCATTAGTAGTAGGATTAGTTGAAACAGAAGAAGTAGGTGGTTTTGAGAAAATGGGAGTCGGTTTCTTCGCAGCATTCTCTGTATTCTTCTGGGATCCAGAAGGTGGTGGAGGCAAAGGAGGAACGCCTTGTGAAGAAGTGAACGAAGGCATCAAGTTTGAAGCATTCTTCGCTGAGGAAGCCATTTGCTTGGTAGTAATGAACCGGAATGAGCACAGAAATGCGAATTCTTCTAAGGACAAAGCACCAATTGCCCCACGGTGGGCGCCAAACTGTTTTGGTCAAAAAATCTGTTGAGAATATTGCAACCAAACTCTAGATTACGGGGTATGATGCTCAATAAGTGTAACAACAATGAGGATCACTTCAATGTGGAATGCACAAACAACACAAGGATTTATACGGGGAAAAAGCCCTTGATCAATAATTGATCTCCGGCACAAAAAACCCCGGGTGATGGAAACTACCGATCACCAAACTCAAATAAATGAATAAACGTTTACAACTTCGGATAGTAACGAGCTAGGTACAAGGATCACTACGGTGAAATGTATATAAAGTGTAAGTAATTGCTAAGTGTTTGAACGAGAGCTTTGTATGAGCGTGTTTGCGAGTGTGTGTGTAATTGCCAAAAATGACTAAGTGTCACTAACTAGCTCGTTACCCCTTTAAAATAAGAAAAATATCTAGTTAACAAACTCTCCGACTTTCGGGCCAAGCCTCCACGTTCTCCATAACGTCTAGTTTTGATCTAGCACGTGCAGAATACTTCGGGAATATTCTCCAAGAATGCCGCTAAGACTTGGTCAAGCTTGTTATACCTGCGAGATGTTATAAAACATACGTAAACAATCGTCAGTATGAGGATCCTTGAAGTGATCCATGATCCTGATCCTAAAGCCCTTCTGAGGATCACCACCTGTCACAGAAGTAAGGATCACCAGTTAGGATAACGAATAAGGATCACTAATTGTTAGAAAATCCTCCCCTAACAACAGGCATATCCAAAGATATTATCACTCACAAGCTTGGAATTGATAAATCATTCAAGCCTGTGCAACAAAAAAGAAGGAAGTTTGCTCCTGAGCGGAATGCGATTATTCAAGAGGAAGTTGAGAGATTATTGAAGTCCAGGATGATCAGAGAGGTTAAGTTCCCAAGGTGGCTAGCAAACGTGGTTGTGGTACAGAAGAAAAACGGGAAATGGAGAGTCTGTGTAGATTACACAGACTTGAACAAAGCTTGTCCTAAAGACCCATTTCCTCTTCCCTACATTGATGCAATGGTAGATGCCACTGCCGGGCATGAAATGCTGACTTTCATGGATGCATCCTCAGGATTTCAACAGATCCAAATGGAGCCTTCTGACCAGGAGGATACTGCCTTCATGATACCAACAGGTATTTATTGTTATACAGCTATGCCTTTTGGTTTGAAAAATGCAGGTGCAACATACCAAAGATTGGTAAACATTGTTCAAAGACAAACTGGGGGACACCATGGAGGTGTACATCGACGATATGGTGGTAAAGTCAAAGAAAGCTCAGGATCACCTCCAGGATATCAAAGGAGCGTTTGATATCCTGGATCAGTATAACATGAAGCTGAATCCTGCTAAGTGCCATTTTGGAGTAGGAGCAGGAAAATTCCTAGGATATATGGTGACCAAAAGAAGAATAGAAGCAAGCCCGGAGCAGATTAAAGCCATCTTGGATATTAAATCACCCTCAAATATGAAGGATGTTCAACGATTAACAGGGCGAGTGGCAGCATTGAATAGATTTATCTCAAGATCTTCAGAAAAATGTAAAGATTTTTATGATATCCTGAAGAAGAACAAAAAATTCGAGTGGGGAGAGAAGCATGAAGCAGCCCTACAGGATTTGAAACGATATCTCTCAACCGCACCTCTGTTGATGAAACCTGAAAATGGTGAACCACTATCCCTGTACCTTGCTGTATCAGGGAATGCTGTAAGTTCCGTTCTCATAAAAGACCATGAAGGTCAGCAATATCCTGTTTATTATGTTAGTAAAAGTTTGTTAGATGCTGAAACTAGGTACTCTCATTTAGAAAAATTAATACTAGCATTAGTTATGGCATCAACAAAACTTAGACACTACTTTGAGACACATAGGATACACGTTAAAACAAATTATCCTGTCAAAAATGTACTTAGGAAACCGGAAATGTCGGGTAGAATGGCTAAGTGGTCAGTAAAGTTAAGTGCCTATGATTTAGTATATGAACCTAGGAATGCCATAAAGTCTCAGGCTTTAGCTGACTTTGTGGCTGATTTTAGTAGTGACATTCAGGATGAGGTAGACCTAGAAGTTCAACAGTTAGGAGAATCCTCAGGATCCTGGACATTATATACTGATGGTGCATCTAATATAAGAGGAGTAGGATTAGGAATACTACTAAAATCGCCACAGGGGGACATATTACCCCAGGCTATTAGGTGTGAATTTCCTGCTACCAATAATGAAGCAGAATATGAGGCTTTAATCGCAGGATTAGAGTTGGCTAAGAGCATGAGTATCAAAAATTTACAAGTATATGTTGATTCTTTGTTAATTACTAACCATTTTAATGGATCCTATGCAGTTAAGGGTGAGAAATTAATAGAATATCTTGATATTCTCAAAAAATTAGCAAGATATTTCGATGTTTTTACACTTGAACAGGTACCAAGGGAGGATAATGCTGAAGCGGATGCCTTAGCAAATTTGGGATCATCAATCAGGATACCTGAAGGGACCCAAATACCGATATTACATGTCTTCTATCCTGCAACGAATCCTCAGGATAAAGAAGTAGCGGGTATTCGGGATCCTAAAGTGGAATATCCTGAACAGGATCCTAAATCCTGGACGGCTCCAATTGTGAGATATCTCAAAGAAGGACACATCCCCGGAAATGAAAATCCTAAGGCATTTAGGATGAAGGTATCACGATTCACTATTATAAATAATGTTTTATACAAGAAATCTCTTGCAGGACCGTATTTGAGGTGCTTGGAGGATCCTGAAGCCAAGGAAGTACTTCAGGATATACATGAAGGGGATTGTGGTAATCACACCGGGGGCAGATCATTGTTCTCGAAAGTATTAAGGACAGGATATTATTGGCCAACGATGAGGAAAGATGCTGCAGAATATGCTCGAAGATGTGATGCATGTCAAAGACATAGTAACATACTACATCAACCAGCTGAACCATTATATCCTGTAGTTTCCCCTTGGCCATTCATGAAGTGGGGGATGGATATAGTAGGGAAGTTACCAAAAGCTCCGGGAGGAAAAGTCTTTATGTTAGCTATGACAGATTATTTCTCCAAGTGGGTTGAGGCTGAAGCATTTGTCCAAGTTAGAGACCAAGAAGTAGTATCCTTCATAAAGAGAAATATCCTGACTAGGTTTGGAGTACCAGCTGAGATCATTTGTGATAATGGGTCCCAGTTTATAAGCAAAAGGACTACTGACTTTTGCAAAAGTTGGGGAATCAAAATGATCACATCTACTCCAGTTCATCCTCAAGCGAATGGACAAGCTGAATCTTCAAACAAGATAATGGTCAATAACTTAAAGAAGAGACTTGGGGCCAAAAAAGGAAGATGGGCGGAAGATTTACCCTTTGTTTTGTGGGCTGATAGGACAACGGTAAAGAATGCAACTGGCCAAACCCCGTTTTCCTTGGTATTTGGAGCGGAGGCGATGATTCCAATAGAAATGACGATACCTACTGCAAGATCTATGCTGTAGGATCCTGAACAGAATCCTGAAGTCTTATGTCAGGATTTGGATACTATAGACGAAAAAAGAGATGCAGCAAGGCTAAGGATAGCAGCATATCAACAAAGAATATCCAGAGCATATAATAAGAACATAAGGACTAGAAGATTTCGAGTTGGTGATTGGGTGCTAAGAAAGGCTTTTCAAAATACCACTAATCCTGCTGATGGCAAGCTAGCTCCGAAATGGGAAGGACCTTATGAAGTCGAGTCAGAAGCAGGGAAAGGAGCATATCGACTCAGGAATGTGGAAGGGGATATGCTACCAAGATCCTGGAATGCAATACATTTGAAGCACTATTTCAAGTAAGAGTAGAATTTATTTTCTATCTCGGAATGGTATGTATTCTATTTTTAAATATATTTTTGTTTATTGTCTTGAACCCAATACTGACTTAAGCATCGGAGGGGTGTTAGCCAAGCTAACACCCACCTTAGTTTACAATTGTTTTGCAGGATATGTTTCGGGATATAGCTCCAGGATATATACTCAGGATAAGTCGAAAGATTAGAGGATTGGCCCCCTCTCTCACGTTTAAGGGATCCTGGTCCCTTCAAAGGTTTAAAGGTATTCACCTTTCTTTCGAATTGGGTTTAAACACCTCGCCTGAAGCACAAGTTATCTAGGTATAGTTCAAGGTAGCGGGACCAGTTCATGTAAAAGTGGCTGACAATTTCGTTACTGTTGGCTATATCCTGGATCCTAAAGGTATATGAGGATTGATCACCCTCTCTCACGAAATAGTATTTTCATACTCTCAAAGGTTTAAAGGTTTTCACCTTTCTAAGGATTGGAGTTTATACACTCTCGCCTGTAGCGCATGAAATTTAGGGTTTATCCCCAGATATCAGGTTTATCCCCAGGGTATTAAGGGTCTATCCCAAGTTTGCTAAAGATTCATTTCAGGATATCAGGGGTGTTGCCCCAGGGTATGCGGAATTTACTTAAGACAAGGTATAAATGCATTTGCGTTTCTGTGTAAAACACAGGGGACATACATTATACTGTTCAAAGAATGGATCCAAGTTCACAAGTATGCACTGGGGACAAAACTTATAATGGAGGATTAAAATCTCTGGTATGATCTTTCCTTTTTATTTGGACAATTTGTAGGTTATATCCTTATCAAGATATCTTTCAGGATACCTTTCAGGATACATCTATAATATATATTCCTAAAAGTGTACAAACCAAACAATTTTTACAACTACGATTTTCATAGCAATGACAACAGTAATAAGGTCAAAAGAGAAGTTATATGATACCAAAAGATGTGCTCTTAGTTTCACCTCAAAACAAGGCCCATCCACTAAGAGCACTAATAGTTCATTACCATATTTACCCAACAGTTGAAGGCTTCATCTCAAACCGAGACCCATCCACCTTCAACTGTTGTATTGTTCAAAAAGCATGCAGGAAATGTAAATTGTTCAGGTGCGGGAAAGTAAAGTGCAGAAAAGTAAATTGTTTATGGGACTACAAGCCAACATTCAAATTCAAAAAGGTGGGCTCTGGCCTTGGCACGTATATCCGTCATCGCCCACCTAAATGCCCTCACACAGCGGCATCTCCTCCAACCTTCTCAGACTTCTCCGCTCCAGCATCCTGACCAGCATCCTGCGCAGCATCCTGACCTATGTCCATCCCAGCATCAGCTCCAGCATCCTTCTTGTCTCCAGCTTGGACCACCACCTCTGCTGACTTAGAAGACTCACCGGCTTCAGAAGGAAATGGCACAACTTTGCCTCCGAGCTCCTTTAACTTGGCCACCCAGGATTCAACTGGCCAAGATGGACAAACAAGGCCCGTCTCCTTGGCCTTGTAGGCCATCTTGATGCGTGCTTGTAGCAGGGAGACGATAGCAGAAGCCTTGATTCCCTCTCGGAAGTTGATCAGGGCCTGATCATGATCCATTTGAACGGTGGCAAGTTTGACCTCAGCGTCTTGGGTGACCTTCTTCAGCAAGCTTTCATAGTGTCGGCTCTTCGCTTCAGCAATGGCACCTTGGTCAGCAACGGTGCTTTCGAGTTGTTTGATCCTGGCTTCATGAAGTGCCACAGTACCACAAGCGTCATTATACAAGTGGAGCAAATGCTGGAGGCCCTGCACATCAATTACAGGTATAAAGTTAGAATGTATGTTGACCGAGATATCCTACCAGGATATCCTGTTAGGATATATGTGCAGGATATACATGAAGGATATGCGTCAGGATATTACCTTGTTAAGGAAGGATGTCATTGGCTCTAAGGAATCGGAGAAGCTGAGTTCGTCATAGGAGAACCCTTCTGAGCCTGGAGCACTGACTTCAAGACCCTTCCTCTTTTTCGCTGTGGAAGCACGGGTTCTTGGATTAGCCTTGGGAGCCGGGAGTGGTTTGGAGCTAGTAGCAGCAGGAGTCTCCTTCTTGACTATGGCTGGAGTTGGATAGCTGTCAAGTTCATCAAGGTCTAGATAGACTGGGACTTTGCTGGAATCTGCACACAGGGAGTAAATTTCTAAATCTCTCCTAAGAATAGCAAATAAAAATCATATGTGTGCAGGATATCTTGCAGGATTCTTACCAGACATGTTTGCGCTTGAAAGAGGGCTTGGAGTTGGTGGAGACGGATTAAAACTTCTCTCTGTTTCTGAAAGCAGTCTGATAGCGTCTATCCTTTTTTGAGAATCAGCAAGGGGAGGTTCGATCTTTCTGAAATCAGCTGCATACAAAAACAGGAGAAATAAAATTCATTAGCTGAGGATATGAGACAGGATAAGAGACAGGATCATTCTTAAACCCTAAGTCCTACCCTTTCTTAACCATCTCATCGGGTAATCCGTTCCACCAGGGATTGAATCCCTTTTCACGAAGAAAAACTTGGATTGCCAGCCATCCTCGTTCCTGGTGGCACGAAGTATCAATGGATCACCGGAAGTAGAATAAAATAGGTCAGGTATGTGGTTTCTCTTGATTTGGTCAAGAACAGACAAAACACGCCAGAGCATTGGCATGGTTTGGCTAAAAGAAATTTTGGTGATATTAAAAAACTCGGTGATGAAGTCCGGAAAGGGGAATCGTAGCCCTAAGGTAAAGGGGAAAGCATTGAAACAAATCCACTCGTTGGAAACCATATCTGACCGGATTTCTCTATCAAAAGGTCGGAATATGGTTCCTTCCGGAAAGATACCGGAGGATTTCAAAGCCGACAGATGAGCACTGTCAAAGGTGCATGTTTCGTTCTCCGGTTCTTGGAGAAGATTCTGTTGGATGAATGTGGGAGCCGAGTCGCCTGAACTGGACCTCGTTTGCCTAGGCATTTGGTCGCCTGAATTCTCGCCGGAGAAAGATAAAAGATGAATAAGAAGATGAGGGAGAGAATATTACCTTTTTCTTGTCGATTGTGGTTAAAAAAGAAGACGAGGATGAGAAGATATAGGGCATGATGAGTAAATATAGGCCGGGTGGTTGAAAGCTGTCACATCAATGGTCTTATCTCTTAATTACCTCGGCCACCGTGAAAAATGTAACCGTTAGTGCAGGATATCAAACGGTAACATTTTTGGGGACAATTGTTATGGGTGAAATTCTGAACCCCTATATCCTGGAAAATATCTTGGTTTATATCTTGGTTATGTAGTATCTGTTTACATCCGGGATGCTGGTTCAGGATATTGGTAATATCTTGAATGGTATCCTCAGGATTACTAACGGATTATGTGTAGGTACGTGGGTTGGAAGTTGGCAACGTTCATAAGACTCATTCCGCGGAAGACTCGGTCCAAGTCGTTCAAATGAAGACGTTGAAGCCGTATTACTCGGTCAATAACGTTCATAATGGAATATTCGGAGTACCCCATATTTGTAGGGATTATTGTTTGTAATTCATTACTATAAATAGGTGGGTATACCAGATCAAATAGGACATCACAATCACACTCGCTACACTCTAACACTTGCTCTCGAGCAATTCTTACTTTCATACAAAAGCATTGTAACACTTAGCGATCTGGTCCATATCCTGCACTGTATCCTGAAGTTTAAAGCAATAAGAAGAACAAGGCAGCTGCGATTGTCAGCTCCCGAGGTTTTATGCCGGCGATCTAGATTGATCAAGGGCTTTCCTCGTACATCTCGTGTCATTTCCTTTACTTTTTGCTCATTGTTTGCTCACTGTTTGATCGCAGATACAGCTCAATATCCTGAGCCGTATCCTGAATACTGATTTTCTAAATAACTCAACAAGCATATTTTCTATACACTTTCTAGCACACTACCTCACATTACTAATTTGATCACTAAATTGCTTCGGTAATTGTTGACCAAAACAAAGATCCCTACCCCTTGGGGAGTTGTCAAGGTTGAAAGTGATCAGCAGGAAGCGAAGGAATGCTACTCATCCTCAATGAAATCCTCAACTAAGCCTAGTACAGCATAGCAATTAAAGATGCGGGCCCAGGATATCGCGGAGGATTCGGAGCAGGATGTAAAGAAAATCATCCTGGATCAGGATAAGCCTGATATCTCGGTGCTCATAGGAACCAATATCCCTCAGGATATTGAAGAACAGCTAACAAACTTTTTGAAATGCAGGATGTCAACGTTTGCATGGAAGCATGAGGATATGACAGGCATATCCAAAGACATTATCACTCACAATCTTGGAATTGACAAATCATTCAAGCCTGTTCAACAAAAAAGAAGCAAATTTGCTCCTGAGCGGAATGCGATTATCCAAGAGGAAGTTGAAAGGTTGTTGAAGTCCAGGATGATTAGAGAAGTCAAGTTTCCAAGATGGCTAGCTAACGTAGTTGTGGTACAGAAGAAAAACGGGAAATGGAGAGTCTGTGTAGACTACACGGACTTGAACAAGGCTTGTCCTAAAGACCCATTTCCTCTCCCTCATATCGATGCAATGGTAGATGCTACTGCTGGACATGAGATGTTAACGTTCATGGACGCATCCTCAGGGTTTCAGCAGATTCAAATGGAGCCTTCGGATCAGGAGGACACTGCTTTCATGACACCAACAGGTATATATTGCTATACTGCTATGCCTTTCGGTTTGAAAAATGCAGGTGCAACATACCAGAGATTGGTAAACATGATGTTCAAGGATAAGCTGGGGGACACCATGGAGGTATATATCGATGATATGGTGGTGAAATCTAAAAAGGCTGAGGATCACCTCCAGGATATCAAGGGAGCATTTGATATCCTGGATCGATACAACATGAAGCTGAATCCTGCTAAATGCCATTTCGGAGTGGGGGCAGGAAAGTTTCTTGGATATATGGTGACAAAAAGGGGGATAGAAGCAAGCCCAGAGCAGATCAAAGCTATCCTGGATATAAAATCACCCTCAAATATGAAGGACGTACAAAGATTGACAGGCCGAGTAGCAGCTTTGAATAGATTTATTTCAAGATCCTCAGAAAAATGCAAGGAATTCTATGATATCCTCAAGAAGAATAAGAAATTTGAATGGGGAGCAAAGCATGAAGCAGCCTTGCAGGATTTGAAGCGATATCTCTCAACCGCACCTCTATTGATGAAGCCTGAAAATGGTGAACCACTATCCCTATACCTTGCTGTATCAGGGAATGCTGTAAGTGCCGTTCTTATAAAAGACCATGAAGGTCAGCAATATCCTGTTTATTATGTTAGTAAAAGTTTGTTAGATGCTGAAACTAGGTATTCTCATTTAGAAAAATTAATATTAGCTCTAGTCATGGCATCGACAAAGCTTAGACATTATTTCGAGACGCATAGGATACATGTTAAAACGAATTATCCTGTCAAAAATGTGCTTAGGAAACCAGAGATGTCAGGCAGGATGGCCAAGTGGTCAGTAAAGTTAAGTGCTTATGATTTAGTATATGAACCTAGAAATGCCATAAAGTCTCAGGCTTTAGCTGACTTTGTGGCTGATTTCAGTAGTGATATTCAGGATGAGGTAGACCTAGAAGTTCAACAGTTAGAAGAATCTTCAGGATCCTGGACATTATATACTGATGGTGCATCCAATATAAGAGGTGTAGGTTTACGTATACTACTAAAATCGCCACAGGGGGACATATTACCCCAGGCTATTAGGTGTGAATTTCCTGCTACTAATAATGAGGCAGAATATGAAGCTTTAATCGCAGGATTAGAATTGGCTAAGAGTATGAGTATCAAGAATTTGCGAATATATGTTGACTCCTTGTTAATTACTAATCATTTTAATGGATCCTATGCAGTCAAGGGTGAGAAATTAATCGAATACCTCGATATTCTAAAAACATTAGCAGGATATTTCGATGTTTTTACACTTAAACAGGTACCAAGGGAGGATAATGCTGAAGCAGATGCCTTAGCAAATCTGGGATCATCGATCAGGATACCAGAAGGAACCCAAATACCAATACTACATGTCTTATATCCTGCAACGAATCCTCGGGATAAAGAAGTAGCGGGTATTCAGGATCCTGGAGCAGAGCATCCTGAACAGGATCCTAAATCCTGGACGGCTCCAATCATGAAATATCTCAAAGAAGGACACATCCCAGGAAATGAAAATCCTAAGGCATTTAGGATGAAGGTATCACGATTCACTATTATAAATAATATTTTATACAAGAAATCTCTTGCAGGACCGTATTTGAGGTGCTTGGAGGATCCTGAAGCTAAAGAAGTACTTTAGGATATACATGAAGGAGATTGTGGTAACCATACTGGGGGCAGGTCGTTATTCTCAAAAGTATTAAGGACATGATATTATTAGCCAACGATGAGGAAAGATGCTGCAGAATATGCTCGAAGATGTGATGCATGTCAAAGGCATAGTAACATACTACATCAACCAGCTGAACCACTATATCCTGTAGTTTCCCCTTGGCCATTAATGAAATGGGGGATGGATATAGTAGGGAAGTTACCAAAAGCTCTAGGAGGAAAAGTCTTTATGCTAGCAATGACGGATTATTTCTCTAAGTGGGTTGAAGCTGAAGCATTTGTTCAAGTTAGAGACCAAGAAGTAGTATCCTTCATAAAGAGGAATATCCTGACCAGATTCGGAGTACCAGCCGAGATAATCTGTGACAATGGTTCTCAGTTTATAAGCAAGAGAACTACTGACTTTTGCAAGAGTTGGGGAATCAAAATGATAACATCTACTCTAGTACATCCTCAAGCGAATGGACAAGCAGAATCCTCAAACAAGATAATTGTCAATAACTTAAAGAAGAGGCTTGGAGCCAAAAAAGGAAGATGGGCAGAAGAATTACCCTTTGTTTTGTGGGCTGATAGGACAACGGTAAAGAATGCAACAGGCCAAACCCCATTTTCCTTGGTATTTGGAGCAGAAGCAATGATTCCAACGGAAATGACAATACCTACTGCAAGATCAACCCTAAGTGATCCTGAGCAGAATCCTGGAGCCTTGAGTCAGGATTTAGACACTATAGATGAGAAGAGAGATGCGGCAAGGCTAAGGATGGCAGCATATCAACAGAGAATATCCAGGGCATATAACAAGAATATTAGGACCAGAAGATTTAAGGTTGGAGATTGGGTGTTAAGAAAGGCTTTTCAGAATACTACTAATCCTGCCGATGGCAAGTTAGCTCCAAAATGGGAAGGACCATACGAAGTTGAATCAGAAGCAGGGAAAGGAGCATATAGACTCAAGAATATTGAGGGGGATATGCTACCGAGATCTTGGAATGCTATACACCTTAAGCTCTATTTCAAGTGAGTTTAGAATTTAATTTCTAACTCAGGATGGTATGAATTCTACCTTTTTTAAATATGTTTGGTTTAATTTGTTCTTTGTAACCCAATACTGACTTAAGCATCGGAGGGGTGTTAGCCAAGCTAACAGCCACCTTAGTGTAAGGATGTTTTGCAGTATATGCTTCGGGATATAGCTCCGGGATGCTCACTCAGGATATTTCGGAAGATTAGAGGATTGGCCCCCTCTCTCACGTACAAGGGATCCTGATCCCTTCACAGGTTTAAAGGTATTCACCTTTCTTCCGAATTGGGTTTAAACACCCCGCCTGGAGCGCAAGTTATTTAGGGATAGTTCAAGGTGGCGGGACCAGTCCATGTAAAAGTGGCTGACAATTTCGTTACTGTTGGCTATATCCTGAATCCAAAAGGTATATGAGGATTGATCACCCTCTCTCACGAAAGCGTATTTTCATACTCTCTAAGGTTTAAAGGTTTTCACCTTTCTAAGTCTTGGAGTTTATACACTCCCGCCTGTAGCGCATGAAAATTTGGGATTTTCCCCAGGATACGAGGGATTTATCTCCAGTACATCCTTGGGTTTTACCCTTGGGACGTAAAAAATTGCCTATACAATGGAAACTGACATTCAGAAGATTTCTAAAGTATTTGAAGACATTGTACACAGGGGACATTCCTACCAAGGTGGTGATGTAAAGTTAAATGGATAAGGCTCGGAACTAATGCACTAAGTACCTCGCACAGGGGACATCTTCGTTGAAGAAGTTGCAAAGGGATTAAGGCTTGGTAATAGGGTTATATACTACTCCGGGTATGATCTTTCCTTTGTAAACATCGTCTAAGTTTTTAGTAACACTATGTTTTATAAAAGGTTAAGTATCCTGATATATTCTCAAAGTCCTTTTCAGGATATTTGATTAAGGTGTTTGAAACTAATATTAGTTTGGAACTTTGATCATTTAAGTATTATCGAAAACTGGTTTTGGAAAAATAGATTGTTTTTCAAAAGCTTTCTACAAAGTTGAACGAGCGTTTGGGAGTCCTATCTAATAAAAAAGTTTCTGTAATATATTGCTGAGTATACTGATCAGGATATTTTCATAAGATAACAATATAATTTTTTTTGCAAAGCTAAGATTTATACTTAGGAAAAACGGAAGATGATGGCAAGAAAAATAAAAAGATGAAATTATTCTTGAAGCAATTAATACTGGTTGATAACCGAAGGTTTCATCCTGAAACCCATGACCCATCCACCTTCGGCTATCAAATTGTTTCGATACAGAAAGAAAAATTGTTCATAAAAACCTAAAATTGTTCAAACGATTTAAGGTAAATAAGCTTTAGGGGGTAGTGCCTTCTTCGTCCATAGTAATTTCAGCAGCATCCGTCTTGGGATCCGCCTCAGTATCCTTCTCAGCATCGGTTGTTTTTTCAACTGCTTTGGAAGATTCTTCGACAGCTGATTTGAAAGAAATGCCGCCGAGGTTCTTTAGCTTGGTCTCCCAGGCACCAACATCCCAAGAAGGGCATTCAAAGCCTAATGATTTGGCTTCATGGGCCATCTTCAATCTGGCTTGGAGGAGAGAAATGACGACGGAACTCTTGAGGCTTTCCCGGTAGCTGACCATATCCCGTTCGTACTGCACGTGGGCAGCTTCAAGATCAGTCTGGGCTTGAAGAGTAGCTTTGTTGAGAGCAGTTTGGTGTTCTTGAGTCATGGCTTTAAATTTCTGCTCGTAATGACGAGATTTGGCGGCTGCGATCATGCCTTGATCGGAGATTGTGATTTCAGCTTCCTTTAGCTTGGTTTCAAGCGTCTTATTGAGCTTGCAGGATTCTTGATATAGGTTAACCAAACGCTCAAGACCCTACAAAGGTAAGAGGACAGGTATTAATATTGATAAATCTTTGAAAATAATGCAAGCCGCAGGATGTGATATGAGAAAACTAACCTGGTTGAGAAAGGAAGTCATAAACCCGCTGGCTTCAATGAACCCGTGTTTCTCATAAGAAAATATGTCAGAGATGACAGGGGAATCAGGCTCTTTCCTTTTGCGGGAACTTGAACTCCGGGGCTTGGTAGCCGGTGAAGGTTTGGGGATAATGATGGCTTTGGAGCTGCTGGGTTTGGATGTGGCTGTGGTCTTGGGGCTAGGTTCTTTCTTGACCTGGATCTGATCAGAATAACTGTCCAATTCATCGAGGTCAAAGACTTCAGGGATCTTGGCCGGTGCTGCATAAAGGGAAAAGGTTTACTCTTCATTTTATTATTTTACTGTCTTGACTAATTATTTTAAAAGTAATCCTTACCAGACATTTCGGATGACGAGTATTGACTGGAACTCGGGACGTGTGTGGTGAAAGTCCTGTCTATTGCAGGTAACTGGTAAACAATATTGATTCTTTCTTCTGACTCGGCGGTAGGGGGAGCGACTTCCTTGAAGTTCACTGCATAAAGATCGAAAAGAAGGATATTAATAGAAGATAAGAATTAAATGATCTATGAGAGTATTTATGACCCTACCGGTGGTTAACCACTCCACCGGAAGGTTGGCACCCTCAGCAATGGAGTCTCGTTTGACAAAGAAAAATTTGCGTTGCCATCTGTCTTCGTTTTTGGTGGCTTTGAGAATTAGGGGTTTGCTGGAGGTCGAGAAAAGCAAGAACCGGCTAGAGCCATGGGATCGGAGGCGATAAGCAATAGGCAAATCCTCGATGCGGAGGTTGGAACAATGGAGGTTTTTGATTTGGTTAAGTACAATTAGTACTCTCCAAACCATGGGCATGGTTTGAGCAAAAGAGATGCCGGTGGTTCGAAAGAATTGCATCATGAATTCAGGAAAAGGGTATCGAAGACCTGGCGAAAAAGGATATGCTGGAAAACAAACCCATTCAGTGGAAGAAACATCCGATCGGATTGACCGATCGAATGGTCTGAAGACCGTGTTCTCAGGGAAAGCGCCGGAGGCTCTTAAAGCTGCAATGTCTGCGTTGTCAAAAGCACAGATCTCCTTTTCGGGATTTTTAAGGAGATTCTGCTGGGTGAAGGTCTCGGCATCCATTGCGAGTAAGGCGATGTAAATTGATAGAAAGTAAATCAGAAATGGAGAATTACCTGAAGGTTCTGTTGAAGATATCTGCTTTTCAAACAAGAAAAGAGAAGATATAGGGGCATTGTGGATCTCCATTGAGCAAAAAGCGCGTTGGAAGTTATGATGTGATCTTGACCGTCGCTTCGTTTTAAATGCCTTGAGTTATGGGATAAGATTTTTGAAATATATCCGTTGGATTGGTATACCAACCGATATATTTGGGGACAATTGTTATGGGTCATTTTCTGAGTATACATATCCTGACTAATATCCTGCTTTTAATTGTTTATTTGTGACCAGGATACTGGACGGGGATATTGCTAACATCTTGGGCGATATCCTAAGTTTGAGTGAATTAAACACGTGCAGGTTAATGGCTGTAAGTTACTAACGGTCATCAGGACTTCTTCTCCTCAAGACTCGGGCGTATTTGTTATGAGGAAGCCGTTGAACCCGAAAGACTTGGTCCTCAACGTTCGAATGGGAATATTCGCTGGATCCCGGAAGTTTAGGATAGTTTGTTATGTTATCTTTACTATAAATAGATGGGGGCGGATCAGTTTAAGGCACACAATTTACACTGACACTCTCGAACACTTTCACTCTCTAGCTCATTGCAAACACCACACTTGTATTCAAATTTCATTGTAACACATAGTCGATCCGCACCACATCCTGCACTGTATCCTGATATTTGAAGCAATAGAAGAACAAGGCAGCTGCGATTGTCAGCTCCCGAGGTTTTATGCCGGCGATCTAGATTGATCAAGGGCTTTCCTCGTATATCACGTGTCCACCTTTACATTTTTGCTCATTGTTTGATCACAGATACAGCTCTATATCCTGAGCCGTATCCTGAAACTGTTTTCATATCTAATTTTGTTAACACATTTTTCACACATATTTCTAGCACACTACCTCACTTAACTAATTTGATCACTAAATTGCTTAGGTAATTTTTGACCAAAACAATTCATATCTTTCATTCCTTTCATGTTTCGAATCCGTCTCGCGGATTCAAAATATCATTCATATCTTTCATTCCTTTCATGTTTTGAATCCGTCTCGCGGATTCTAACATATCATTCATATCTTTCATGTGTATTTGGTACTTTCAAATCCCTGAAAGTCTTACACTTCCCTTCACCCACACGTCCACTTACTACCTAATTCTAACGGACATACCTGTAACAATTATCACGGTCTCACGAACGTCATATGTTTCTTGTGTACTGGCCAGGTACACAATCCATATACTAGTTTCGTGTCTTCATGTAATCGTCACCTTATGTCTGAAGAATAAGGTTTCGGCACGTGTATCATTTTCAAAACTTCATTACCATTCTATTATTATATTTCATTTAAAACTTTCCTTCACTTAATAGATTTTACCATTACATGGTTAAATTTACGTACCTGTGTCAATTTGTCTTATAACATGCCATGGTGCCGGTCCTAGACCGCATTCACGGATCATCCTCTCCAAGCAATTATGCTTACCTTACACATAACATACTGTTAGTTTTCTTCAAATGCATACTTAAGTACATACTTACCTTTGCTTCTACCCTTAGATCTTGCTCGAGTCTCGGATTGTACGGGTTCCTTGTCAAAAGAGCACACAGGTTTGAGTTCAAGTATTTACCTCCTCATACTTGATTTACCTCAAACCAGTGCTCTGATACCAACTTGTAACACCCTAAAACGTTTTGGCCATAAGAGACGCAGCGGAAATACCGACTCAAAAATTCTTTCTTGTATTGTCTATATGACATACTTGAAGGTTCATTTATAATCTGTCGGACACTTCTTGAAAGGATTTACAACAGTCATTCTTGATTAACGCGTTAAATGTGATACCATAAATACAAGCTATGAGACCGCTCTTCCCGTACACTCCTTGCTCTTCGACTCGATCTTCAACCTCTTAGTCTCCACAATGATGTTAATTCCGTGCAACCATTCCGCATTCTTCTATTCATGCTATTCTTTTATGTTTATCTTTTTCGAGTACAATCTTGCATCCAATCATCAAATCTTCATAATGAGACAATAGTATACCTGTATTTTCATTTCATTCTCAAGGCACACGGTTAGTAACATGAATACTCAAATGTATTGAAGCCATGTATACATATATACAAGCCCCATTCTTTCATAAACAATAAATCCTACTTCGTGCATATGTATATTTATACACACATACAAATCTACATACATACATATATACATCCATACAAGCTCTTACATACCACTTACATTCCCACATGATTATACTAACACATCCTAGTCACAAATATCTATATAAATAAGTCTCATACGTATCAACCTACATGCATACTTATTTCTAATCGTGCTTACCTATGGATTCCATTACTAACATGTAGGTAAATCCATACCCATACTTATACATGCCTCTAGACTTAATTCATTCCCACACATACTTTTGTACACGCTCATCACACCTCATAAACACTCTTCAATGAATTTGTGTAATAATAAGCATTTCTTTAACATTCCTTCAATCATACTTTCTAACGGGTATAAATTTCAAATCCCTTCTAACTTCTATATCTGGTTCAACATCAATTCCTTATCAGTTAATCTCTGAGGTATAACCCAGACAAGTTACCTGGTCATCTAGGTTATAAGGTATAACCCAGACTAGTTACCTGGTCATCTAGGTTATCAGGCATAACCCAGACGAGTTATCTGGTCATCTAGGTTATCAGTCATAACCCAGACGAATTGTCACAGCCCACACGTTTATTTCACCCTGTCGGTATGCCAGTCGTATGCTACGGCAAACATCAACAAAGAATTCAAACCGTGTATAAATCGAACTTCCATGTACTTTCATTTAATCATAATCAAGCTCAATATCCTTCTAAATCTTAATCGCGTGATCAAACCAACTACTACATCACGCCATACTTCTTTCTACATTTTGACCTGTTCGTTTCTACTGTGTAGTTTTGACATAAACAACTATCTTCGACTTACCATAACACTTCTTACTTTGGTACTTACTCTTACCCATAATCTTCTTACATGGTTCCCTATATTCAACACACCAAACTTCATTTATTAAAGAAGAAGTGATTCTAGAAATCACTTACCTTAAACGTTTGTATTCGTATCCGTTTCCTTGCTTCCTTTTGACCCTTTAGCCTTCCATGCTTCCATCCATCTTGACATGATCCCTATAATTTCATGTCATTGCATTCACATTCTTGTTAGTATACATGATTGTATATATTAATGATCATATCAAATTCATATTCCACATTTGACCTTCACTAGTAAATTCTAACAAACATAAGGCATATTCCCACAATCATATCTCTTCAACTCATATAATTCATCACATCGTCACATATAACACACATTGATATAACACGTACCATATAACTTTTTATAATCTTACAATTGTGACAACAAGTCCAACCATGCTTCTTATGCGCAGTTGACTTTCGGAAGTCAACAGTTTATCATATGAACTTTCGACATAACCTCGTACATCCGTGACATCATAATAGGCTGTAGAAATGACGCTATATACATTTCATATTCACAACGCAAATGTGCTTACAACTACATTCAAACTAGTAATTTAACATAATCTCAGCATCATTATCATATTTCATTCATATATATATCAAGCCGTTTCATACAATTTCGCATCCTAACTTCACTTAGACATTTCATCATACACCTGGTGTGCGTACTACTTTCTAAGCACAATGTACAACTAATTCATGCATAATATTCTAAGCTCTTACTTAGTTCATCAAATCTTCTTACTAATCAACAAGTATCATTCACACATAGACATCAAACTTATCAAACACCAATTTCTTTCAATTCATCTAACAAGAATCCATCATACATAACATGATACATCAATATTGAATAAGATTTGGACATGGATGATATATCCATGTCACCATCTTCACCATAACAATTGGGTTTCACCTTAAAACAACAAATTAAGCAAAATCATGCATAATTCATGTTCTATATGGTGATTCTAACACCTATACATGATCAATTTCATACTAATTCACGGATTAAACATAACCCACTTCATACAAGATCATCAATCTAAGTTTCAAGACATACCTCATGATCCCCTTGTGTAGGTGATCATTAATTCGTGTTCATTTATAGGTTTGAGCTTTGATTCGCTCTTTAATTTGGAGATCTTTCATAACTAGGGTTTGGCTCCCCTTGTGTTCTTCTGAACATTCCAGACACACACACATACGATGTGTGTGTTGTGTGTTAAATTCATGTTTTATAAAACAAGGGTTTTCCCATGTTACAATTTAGTCCCTCTAGTTTGCCATCTTATCTCTTTTCCCATAACTTTCTTCTTTACTCTTAAAAGTTAACATTGCATTTAGCTAGGTTATTTGTTCCTAGTTATCCAACATCATGTTAAATTATTTAAACACCCACTTGGGTCAATAAAGGGATTTTGGGGCGTTACACATTGATCAAAAAATTATAGGATCTAGATTAATTTATTTTTCTTCTTTCAAGAAGATTTTTCTCAAATGAACATCCCCTATATATAAATATGTGTGTGTGCCATATTTATTTCAAGTTTAATATTATGTTAATAATCGCATAAACATGCCTCCATAGCTACAATGAAAATAGCAACAAAAAATTATCTCCCCCCCCCCCCCCCTAATTGTTTGTTTAATGTTAGGGTAAATTACATTTTTTGTCCTTTATGTTTATATCAGATTGCAGTGGATAACCTTTAACTTCAATAATTACAGTCAAAGTACTTTATTTGTAAAACTCATTACACTGTACGTCCTTTAGCACCAACCTAGTTAAAATCTCAAAGTAAGTATGGTCATGTACACCTCATGTGAGGGTATCTATGTCTTTTTACACCGTTCTTCTTCCCTCTTATAAACCCTTCACCCTGTAACAAAAAAAACCACAGCCTTGGCCACCAGTCCACCACCACGTATGACCACCACCGCAGCCTGTAAACACCACCCCCGGACGCCACCGTTTGTTTGAAACACCACCCCGACTATCCCCCTATCTAGATCTAAAAACCACAAGATACTTAGCACACCATAATCAACAATATCAAATACAATATACTGCAGATTGTTGGAGTGATCTATCGATCAAGGAAATAACATTCAATGCCGCCGGTGCACATCACCACCACCCTTCCATTAACCCGCCAGTGCACACACCGCCAGTGATAATAAGAAGCTGTTAGTAACATTATAAAATGTGGAAAAAAGTCTTAGATCTAAAGAATGGCATGGAGTTGCAGATTTGAAGAATGGCAAGAAGATGGAGATTTTAAGTCTCAGATCTGAAGAATGGCAAGGGGTAGTTCTGGATAGAGAGAGGATGATTCGAATATGCTTATACCTAATAAATCAAAACCTCCAGCTTCGTCTTCATCTGATGCACCCACTCGTAAAACCCTTCAATCTTGGGTGCTTGGTTTCTAAATGGGTGTAGAGTGGTTGATCAGGAGGTTCAAATCCAATTGGGTTTTCTTCAGTTCTATCCCTTGCCATTCTTCAGAACTGAATTTTGATTTGTGGGTGTTTCAGATTGGGGAAAACCCATATGTTTATGATGAGGAGGTGTTTATGGTATTTTTTTTATTCTTTTGACATAAATGCCCTCACATGAGGTGCACATGGCCAGAATTAACTTGAATTTTTAACTGAGTTAGTGCTAAAAGACGTACAATGTAATGGGTTTTATAAATAAAGGATTGTGATTGTAGTTATTGAAGTTAAATGTCATCCACTGCAATTCGATACAAACATAAAGGACGAAAAGTGTAATTTACACTTAATGTTATTCTCTTTTTCCTAATTTCTTTTTGGGGTATTGGATTTTAATAATCCCAAGTTTCACTAATTGGCCGGTAATAATCCCAACTTCAAAAATTGCCTGTAACAATCCCAACTTGTATTATTTTGGCCCCCAATGATCCTTGGCTAACTCGGTTATAACCCAGTTAGTTTTTTGCTGATTGGGCTGCTGACGTGGCACCATCACCACCTCCACCTCCTCCTCCTCCTCCTCCACTGCCACCACTATCTCCTCCAGCCACCACCATCATCTCCGACCACCACCCCCACCATCACCTCCGACCACCTCCACCTCCACCCACAGTCTTCCAGCACCGGAAAAACACTATCACCTCCGATTCACCATATCCACTGAACACCCCACCCTTCCAACCTCCGGCCACCACCATTAAACTGCCATCCACAACTCCAACCGCCTCACCGGAAAAACGTGATACCTAGATATGGTGGAAATTTTGAAGTTTTGAGCGGCGGAGAAGGTCACTTGAGGTTGGAGATGACAAGTGGTGGTCTCCTTTGGTGGTTTCAGGGGTAAAGAAGGTCGTCAGAATAAGTTGCAGGTCACCGGAGTTGCGTAGATGGTGGAAATTTTAAACTTTTGACAAGTGGAGAAGATTACAGGAGGTCGGAGATGATTGGTGGTGGTCTCGTTTAGTGGTTTCAGGGGTAAAACGGGTCGTCGGAATAAGTTGTAGGTCACCGGAGTTGGGTAGATGATGGAGGTGGTCGGAGGTGATAGTGGTTTCCGGTGGCAGATGATGGAGGTGGTCGGAGATGATGGTGGTGACTGGAGGAGATGGTGGTGGCAGTGGAGGAGGAGGAGGTGGAGGTGGTGATGGTGCCACGTCAGCAGCCTAACATTTAAGTTTTTAAACACGTCAGCTGCCACGTCACCTGCCACGTCACTTTTAACTAACCCAGTTAGACAAGGATCATTGGTGGCCAAAATCTTACAAGTTGGGACTGTTGTAGGCAATTTTTGAAGTTGGGATTATTACCGGCCAATTAGTGAAACGTGGGATTATTAAAATCCAATACCCCTTTCTTTTTTAAAAGGTATTACAATCATACATTTGTGCATTTGCATATAGACAAAAGAGTATAAATACCATATTTTTTTCTAAAAAAAACAACGATTAAAGCGGTTTTCATAGTTCTCCACAATTTGTATAAAGTGTGTTCAATCAAAATTTCAAAACAAATAAAATGGTTGAGAAAGGGAATAGAAATCAAAAACGATTTTTTATGAACGGACATATCAAAATAGATGGTTTGAATCTCATTTGCACCCCAACTTTCATGTGGCCTAGATCCGTCTCCATGGGCCCGTGTCTGACCCAGCATTTCGACCCCCCTAATTGCCGTCTTCTTGACCCATCTTTCCTCTAAATCGCTAATTTGGATTCCTTATCTAGATTTAAAGTGAACATAAAAAAATTGGTTAGTGATGGGGTATGGTATTGGATCCGATCCGAATGATTCCATTACTTATTGCATTTTATTATAATATATATATATACATTTTTATTGCTTACTTACACAAAGTGTGGCCCATCGCGATGTAGTTTATGCTACAATGGGTTGGGGACTTGAAGAGATAACTCTTAACTGGGCTTGGCCCATTTAGGTTAGAGGTGGCTCATGTCTCTTATATAAAGAGGTGTTCATCTCATTATTAGACCAACCATAGGGGGGTTTTTTTGGCTTTTTTCCCCAAAAAAAAGCTCCTAAAACGCCCCTAGACCGCCCCCTGGGCGTTTTTTTTTTTTTTCAAAAACAATGCTTTTGGCATTCTTTTTTTCCATGTCTTGCTTCAATGGTTTTGGTCAATCGCCGGTTTCCACGCTGGGGTTTGTCTAATAACATTTTTCGATGGTTTTTTTATTTGATTCTATTACACCCCTTTTAACATAATGTCCCACAATACCCACATCCCCACTACACTTATTTTAGAAAAAAAACGCTACATAATGTCTCATTGCTGGTTGGACTGCCACATGGCGCAAAACGCCCAAGGGTGGGGGTATTATTTGTGTCTTCCACTACACATGGTCTTAGGGCAGACAATATGGAGCCTCCACACATTTGTAGCTGAAAATAGAGTATTCTTCCTCTACCGGTCATCTCTACACTCCCACTTTTATCTTTTCTCTTTGCATAATTGGATACCGGAGGAAGAACAAGATGTGACTCTCGATCTCTCTTATCAGAGGAAGAAACACGGAATCACTGGAGAAACATACTGCTTCGCGAAGGTAAGATCAAATAAAACATATTATTTGATTCTCTTTTTTCCAAGTGTATAACAACCAAGATCTATTATTTATGAGAACCGGTTGAACATTTGAATTATATGGGGTAAGATCAAATAGAAATTTATTTTGTCTAAGTAGCATGAAAATGGATTTTAACCATTCATTTTTTAAATCAATGGTTAAAATAAAAATGTAAGAAAAAAAAGGAGTGTTGTAACTTGGTAAATATGGGGTAAGATCAAATAGAAATTTATTTTGTCTAAGTAGCATGAAAATGGATTTTAACCATTCATTTTTTAAATCAATGGTTAAAATAAAAATGTAAGAAAAAAAGGAGTGTTGTAACTTGGTAAAATCATATTTATTGACTTTCTCCCTTCACGTGCAAGTTAAATACATTTTTCACTCCTATTTTTTAAACGTTCATAACTTTTTAATACGACATTATTTTTTCATAAAGATTTCACCATAAAATCGAACGTCTTTTTATCTTTAATTTGAGTACTATATTGCTATATAAAATATGACGACTAAAAAACTCACAAAAATGTGTTGTATTTTTATGTTATATAGCATTTTTATGCTGGATTTGTGTACTACATTTTTGTGCTAAATTTTTTTGTCTTAATTTTTTTTTCTGATTTTTTTGTGCTGGATAATTTTGTGCTATATTTTTTTTTGTACTGGATTTTTTGTGCTATATTTTTTAGAAAACAAAAGGGGCGTCACGTGTCATTTTCACACTCTTACTTATAAGGACCAAATATTTTAGTACCAAAATGCCATTCCATCATATTTATAAGGAGTGTCACATGTTATCATAACAATCTTTTTTAGGCTACTTAGTTAGAATTCACTTTTTAATGTATCATTCCCCTGAATTATATATACTTTTGAGTAAATTGTCATTTTAGTCCCTGAGTTTTGTCTAAATTTGCCATTTTAGTCCAAATAGTTTTTTTTCTCCTCTGGATCCCTGACTTTTCCCTTGTTTTGCCATTTTGATCACATTGCCTAACTGATTCTAAAAACCTGGTTATAACCAGGGGTATTTTTGACATTAACAAAAAGATGCTTCCAAATTGCCATTTTCATCCAATACCATTTATATATATATATATATATATATATATATATATATATATATATATATATATATATTCCTTTTAGTATATTGTGGATATATACATGCATGCCCACTACCCACTTCCACCCACCTCTTTCCAGAGGTACCGGGTTCGAGTCTTGGGAGTGGCATATGTCGCCCAGGGTAAGAACTCGGCATGTGTAAGTCACCGCGGAGCTAGCTTGGTCGGGTAGCGGCTCCCGGAGTGAGATCACTCCGGCAGTTGGGAGGACCGTGCACTACCCCCCCCCCCACTTTTACACACACTCTTCTCTCATCTTTCTCTCTCTAGAAAACCACCACACCACCTCCGCCGCCGCCATCACCACCTGCCCCCACCACGACAACCATCCCCCACCACAACCTCCATCAGTCACCACCGTCACCTACCACCCCACCTCTGCCACCGTCACCCACACCACCACTTAACGCCACTGTAACCACTAACTATAAAGGATTCATACAAGATCCGACGAATCCTAACAAGTAATCGTGGGTAAACCTATGTGTATAGCCACAACCATCTTGATTTCCAAGAGAGAGAAAGTAAGGACTGTGATTTTGATCTTCAAGATTATTGGATTATTGATGATGATGGGGGTGGGGGTTTGGTGTTCTTAGTATATGAAGATTAGATATTTAATTTCTTGGTTTTTTTTTTTTTGGGGGGGGGGGGGGGGGATTGTTGGTTTTTAGAGGGATTATTGGAGATTTAGTTTCTTGTTATTTTGGCAGTGGCTGATGGTGATGGCGGATGGCGGTGGTTGGTAGTGGTGTAGGTGATTGCTAGATCCGAATTGGGTTTAATAGATGTGGTTGCTAGATGGTGGTAACAGGTGATGGAAGTGATCAGTGGTGGTCCACGGTGGAGGTTGGTTGGGGGTCTACGGTCTACATTCACATATTAAACAATTCACTAACCTTGCTACTTTGGCGTAATACTACGACTTACAAGAACGGATCGGTCCACTTCGTCACGAGTCCATACCATCTCTGGATAGGTTTTCCTCATTCTTATGACAAGTTCCGGCTCGCGAGCATCCTTTCACTAACTCTATTGGTTTCGTCACCTCAAGAGTTCTACCATCCTCACATATAAAATTAAAGATTAGCACCTTTCATTCAAATTTAAAATTCCATCAATCATGACATTTATCAAGTTATCTTCTTTACATACTAGCACCTTCCAGATTCTTTTAAAACATTTGTTCGTTCGGCCCGCTTGTAACGGGTCAATGCATGACCGTTCCTTAATATATCATTTTCATTTGTTTGACCCATTTACAACGGGTCTATACATGACCTTTCTTTAATATACTATTCTCAAAAATGTTTTTCCTCCCATCCATACTTAATCTATCGCCATCTACTTTAAACTTACTCATAAGACCCGTTTGACTCCAACAAATTCAAATTGTCAACACACTCTTATGTAGGTACTTTCATTCTTTTTATGTTTAGAATCCATCTCACATATTCAAACCTTTCTTTTTATACTTTTCATTCTTACCTTTCATTCTTACTTGTTTGACCCGTACATACTTACAGGTTCAAACTTTGCTCATACTTTTCATTCTTTTCTGTTTGAGTCCATCTCGTGGGATCAAACCTTTCATTCATACTTTTCATTCATTTCCATCATTTGACCCGTTCATAACGTGTCAACTTCCTTATCATTATTTTTCATTCACTGTGACCCGTTCATAACGGGTCAATCCCTTAACATAGTTCCCCATCCATTGTGACCCGTTCATAGCGGGTCAATTCCTTAACATACTTTTCCATTCGTTTTGACCCGTTCATAACAGGTCAATTCTTTAACATACTTAATTACATGTATTACTATAATCGCAAGATATAACAATGAGCATTACTACAAGTGAAACTAGAAATATAACAAGTAAAATATAGATTCAAACATTTTATTCTTACTTGGTTGGTCCATTCTTACTTACGGGTTCATATTCTTCCTTCCAAAATTTTCATTCAACATAAAATGCTCCCAAGTTACTTGGGAATCTTTCCACTCTTTTGACACACACGGCCACTTACTTCTCAATTCTACCGGACATACCTGTGATGATTATCATGGTCTCACGAGTATCATATATTTCTTGCGCGCTGGCCGGGTGCGCAATCCACATACTAGCCTCGTGCCTTCATGTAACCATCACCTTATATCCGTAGAAGTGGATTTCAGTTCGTGCATCATCTATAAATCTTATTAAGGCAATATCAATTTCTTACATTGTACCCATATTTATTTAAAAATGTGTACCTGGGGTTCAACGGTTCAATCACATACTATGGCATTTGCCTTAGATCGCATCTTTGGACCATACTTCTCAATCATCCAAGCTTACCTTACATAGATAACACAGTTAGTTTCTTCATATGAACGTACGTATACATGTTCCCATTCGAACCTTACCTTCAAGTCTTGATCGAGTCTTGGATTGTACGGTTTTCAAGTCACAAGAGCACACGAGTTTGAGTTCAAGTACTTACCTTCTTGAACTTGATTTCACTCAAACTAGGGCCCAGATACCAACTTGTAAGACCCTATAAGCGTTTTGACCCAAAACGACGCAGCGGAAAATGAACCTCAAAATTTCTTTCTTTTTAAATATTCTAACATATTTGAAAACCATTTAAAACGATTCCTTTAAAAGAATTACATCATTCATCTTTAATTAATGTACCAAATATAGCATGCGAATACAAACTAAGTGACCACCCTTCCGTACAATCCATGTTCTATAACTCGATATTTGCCCCCTTTTCCTTCGTGATAAATGGTAATGATCCGTGTAACCTACAGTCACCATAAACAACCGACACATTAGTAAATGGTGACATTATACTTATATAATAAACACATAGGTAAATGACGATATTGCATTCTAACGACGCGAGATATCTTGTTCGATCATCCTTCCAAACTCATCCACTAGTTCCCGGCATCAATTCACTTTGACCCAACGTTATCATACCTGCACTTTTCATTTCATTCTCAATGATAATATGATTAGCAACGTGTACCTTTAAACATATTGCAAACCCACAACTTCACATAAACACATTCTATTAATATACATTCATTAGATTACATCACATACGTACGTGTACACGTACATATATCCAAGCACATATTTACGTTTCCCATACACACGTATATACCTATAAGTTCGTACTACATACACTTACTATGAATTCTTATTTATATACACATATACAATCACACCCATTTAATTTCTTTCAAGCACCATACTTTGTTAGGCTGTCACGGCACCCGGCCCGGTTTTACCCGTTTCCGGAGCCGCGGGACAGAAAACCCGTGGTATTGGTATTCAATTAGGCAGCGGAAATTTTTAACAGGATCTTTAAAACTGAAAACATTCATTTATTTCATTTCAAGTTTCGGGACAAACCCCGTAATTTACAATAAAGGAATTTCACTGGGAAATTCCCTGGTTTACAAAAACATGTTTATTTATCTACTGAGCCACTTTTTTCAAGCTGTAGTGCTACACGACACTTTTTTCCTGGTTCACAGTAAATCTCCTGAAACATGTTTAAAAAGATTTTTATCAGCGGAGAAATACTGGTGAGTCATTCAATTTGTACAAAAAGACAATGTGTTATAATCTACAGGATTAAGAGCGATTACAATTGCAACTATCTTACAATTATTTGGTCTAGTGTCACACCCTGGTGACTATAGTCATACCACCATTGGGTCCTTTCACCCAATAGTGATGATTATCACTGTTTAGGTTCGTCCACCTAAAAGTGAGGAAACAATAGTAATGTGCACAATACCCCACTTACTGCCAGTAATTTAAGATAACAAAGACTTACCTCTTGTAAAATATAACTTGAAAATAATTTAAGGTTTTGTAAAACAGTTTTGACAAAAAGAGAATGACTCACATTGCAAGTTTAGTTGGACAGAATTTAACCTACTGATTAAGCTTGAAAACCTAGTGAAATAACAACGCACACGAAACTAGGTTAGTAACTTAATACAACATTTACGATAAGCTCACGAAATCAAAACCCTCATGACGAATGACAAAGTATAGCCCGGATTCGGGCAGCACTTAAACATCCATCGGATCGGTTTCAATCGATCGGACATTGTATCGTAGCAGTGATCGAGTTATTACCCTGTAATCGTAGGAGGGTATCGACCCTAAAATACTCGTTTATAAGCAGAATGTTTGCTGTTTGAAAGATTTTACGAACACAGATGAAATGGCCATGCAATGAGCAATTTATAGCTAATTTTTGAGTCTCTCACGGCCCGTGTAAACCTAAAGAGAATCTTACACGGCCCGCGAGGGCCACCCTAGCTACAACTAAGGCTACCGTGTCACGTGTAGCCTTGCCACTTGTCTGGCACGTGGCCTGAAGCTTATCCGGAGATTCACCAAGTTGTCGTGCCCCGCGTAAGCTTAGCTTAATTCTTACGCGGCCCGCGAACGACCAATAAAATTTAATTTCTTGATTTTTCATAAGGATTAGGGTTTTAGGGGTCCAGGTTTCCACTTACGGAGTGTTTTAGGACAATTTCGTGCAGGTCCTTACATCCTCCCCACCTTATATAAAATCTCGTCCTCGAGATTTATTGAAACAGGTAAGGATACTTCCGCTTCATTTCCGATTCCAGTTCCCAAGTATACTCTGGTCCTCTTTTTGAATCCCACTTGACTTTGACCAACACTAATCTTTTGTGCTTGAGGAATTTGACCTTTCGGTCTTCTATTTGAAGTGGTTTTTCTATAAATTTTAACTTTTCATTTACCTCTATATCTTGAAGTGGTATTACCAGGGATTCATCAGATAAACATTTCTTGAGGTTAGATACATGAAACACGTCATGTACCCCTGCTAGCTCTTCTGGTAGTTGTAGATGGTAGGCAACCGGTCCTATCCGCTGGATCACTGGTGTAACAACTCTCACCAAAACTATTATTTATTATTATATTTGGTTCAATAGGAAACCCTAATTAAGACCCCCAAGCGATCCTGCATAAACCCTAAAATTTTCAGAACAATCGGAATCAGGATCAGGGCCCCTAAAACTCAGGGGGGGGGGGGTAAACCCTAGTTGATATTATCTTGACTGTTTTACATGTAAAACGAATTTTAACGCAAGACCAACTCAGCTAGGCTACTTAGACACGGGGCTACCCTATGATAGGGTAGTACCCATCGCGCCACGCGAAGACCCCTCGCGCCACGCGAGGGGGTCGGTTTTTCAGCTATAAGTAGTAGACTTTGGCACTTGCAATTTTGCGTTGATTCGACGTAGAAATACAATACGTACACTGAGATATTGTAGAAACAGTCCAAAAACACACACGATCACGAAACGCTGCCGCAATAACAGGGTAATAACTCAATCGCTACTACGATTCAATGTCCGATCGATTAAAACTATCCAATGGATGTTTAAGTGCTGCCCACATTAGGGTTATGCTTTATCATTCGTCGTGAATTCGATGGATGTTTAAGTATCGCGCTTTGTCATTCGTTGTGAGGGTTTAATCTCGTGAGTTATCGTAAATGTTGTATTAGTTACTAACCTAGTTCGTGTGCATGTTATTTAATTTAGGTCAAAAGGCTAATCAGTAGGCTAAACTCTGCCCGTATAAATCTGCAAAGTGAGTCATTCTCTTTTTATCAAATATTTTACAATACTCCATTTTCAAATGTTATAATTACAGGAAGTAAGTCGTGGTTATCTTAATCACTGGCTAGTGGGGTATTGTGCACATTACTAAGTTTCTCACGAGTTAGGCTAATAAATCCTAACAGTGATAATCATCACTAGTTGGGTGACAGGACCCAATAGTGGTATGACCATCGTCACACAGTGTGACACGGCACCAGATAAAAATAAGATAGAAGCCATTGTAATCGCTCTTATGTTGTAATTTATAACTATGTGTCATTTTATCAAATTAGAGTGACTCGCCAGCATTTCCCCGCTGATAAAATATTTTTAAAACATGTTTCAGGTGACCTGTTGTAAATCAAGGAAACGTGCTACGGAGCACTAACAAGCTTGAAGAGGTGGCTCAGTTAAAATGAATAAACATGTTTTAATAAATCAGGGAATTTCCTAGTTAAATTCCTCTATTGTAAATTACGGGGTTTATCCCAAATTATGAAATAAAATAATTGGGCATTTTAGAGTTTTAAAAGATCCTGTTAAAAATCTTCCGCTGTCGCATCATAGATACCACGGGTTCCTGTCCCACGACTCCTGACCGGGTCAAACCGGGGCTGGGGCCGTGACAACTGGGAATGGTCCTATGTATCTTGGACTTAGCTTCCTTCTCTTACCGAACCGAACTACCCCTTTCCAAGGGGAAACTTTCAATTTTTAGGACACATGGTGAATCATGAAGGTATTCACGTAGATCCTGCTAAAATCGAAGCAATCACCAAATGGAAGGTTCCACAATCAGCATTGGAAATTAGAAGCTTTATAGGTTTAGCCGGATATTATAGACGGTTTATTAAGGATTTTTCCAAAATAGTTGTACCATTAACTAAGCTAACCTGTAAAGCGGTTAAATTTGAATGGGGACCTAGGCAAGAAGAGGCTTTTAGAATTTTGAAGCAAAAGTTAACTAATGCCCCAATTCTAGCCTTACCAGAAGGAACAGAGGATTTTGAAGTATACTGTGATGCTTCTAAATTAGGATTAGGATGTGTGCTTATGCAACGCAAGAAGGTAATTGCGTATGCATCAAGACAATTGAAAAAGCACGAGGAAAACTATACGACTCACGATTTAGAATTTGGAGCCATAATTTTTGCCCTTAAGATTTGGAGACATTATCTGTACGAAAGTAAGTTTACTGTCTATACAGATCATAAAAGCTTAAGATATATATTTGGGCAAAAAGAATTAAACATGAGGCAAAGGAGATGGATGGAAATCCTAAGTGACTACGACTGGGATATTCAATATCACGAAGGAAGAGCAAATATAGTTACTGATGCTTTAAGTCGTAAGTATCATGAAAAGTAAAAGTGAGTTCGTGCTCTCAGATTAAATATACAATTAGATTTAACGGAGCAACTGAAGAACACTCAAGAAACAGCAATCAAGGACGCTGCTGAAGGAATGAAAGGAAGAATCAAAGACTTAGAACAAGGAAGTGATGGAATTTGGAGATTCCACAAGAAAATGATTTGGGTACCTAAGCAAGGAGAATTAAGAAATAAGATTCTAGCAGAAGCTCATAAATCTAGGTATACCATGCATCTTGGCAACAACAAGATGTATCAAGATTTAAGAAATAACTTCTGGTGGATAGGAATGAAAAAGGACATAGCTAGATATGTTTCTAAATGTCTTACTTGTTCACAAGTTAAGGCAGAACACCAGAAACCTTCAGGTTTACTACAAAAATTAGAGATGCCTGTTTGGAAATGGGAACTCATAACAATGGATTTTGTTACTAAGTTACCCAAAACCAGAAAAGGTAATGATGCGATTTGGGTAATTGTGGATCGATTAACCAAGTCAGCTCATTTTCTACCCATGAAGGAAACCTTTAGCATGGAAAGGTTAGCCAAGTTGTATGTAGACGAAGTAGTATCCTTACATGGAGTTCCACTCTCCATTGTATCGGATAGAGATAGTCGTTTTACTTCTCATTTCTGGAAAAGTTTCCAAGAAGCAATGGGAACTCGACTAAAATTAAGCACTGCATATCATCCTCAAACAGACGGACAAAGTGAAAGGACGATCCAAACCCTGGAAGACATGCTTAGGGCATGTGTGATCGATTTTGGTGGGAACTGGGACAACCATCTACCTTTAATTGAATTCTCCTATAACAATAGTTATCCTTCAAGCATTGAAGCTGCCCCATTCGAAGCACTATATGGATGAAAATGCAGAACCCCAGTCTGCTGGACAGAGATAGGAGAAAGTCAATTATCAGGTCCTGAGATTGTGCAAGAAACTACCGACAAGATCACTTAAATCAAGGAAAGACTGAAAACGGCTCGAGATCGCCAGAAAAGCTATGCGGACAATAGGCGTAAGCCGTTGGAGTTTCAAGTCGGAGATAAGGTACTATTAAAGGTCTCTCCTTGGAAAGGAATAGTTCGATTTGGTAAGAAAGGAAAGTTAAGTCCAAGATACGTAGGACCATTTCCAGTGATCCAACGTATAGGACCAGTTGCTTATCGCTTACAACTACCAGAAGAGCTAGCTGGAGTACATGATGTGTTTCATGTATCCAATCTCAAGAAATGTCTATCTTACGAGTCCCTGATAGTGCATCTTCAAGATATAGAGGTAAATGAAAAGCTAAAATTTTTTGAGAAGCCATTACAAATAGAAGATAGAAAGATCAAATTTCTCAAGCACAAGAGGCTAGTGCTGGTCAAAGTCAAGTGGGATTCAAGGAGAGGACCTGAATACACTTGGGAGCTGGAATCAGAGATGAAGCGAAAGTATCCTCACTTATTTCAGTAAATCTCGAGGACGAGATTTTATTTAAGGTGGGGAGGATGTAACAACTCTCACCAAAACTATTATTTATTATTATATTTGGTTCAACAGGAAACCCTAATTAAGACCCCCAAGTGATCCTGCATAAACCCTAAAATTTTCAGAACAATCAGAATCAGGATCAGGGCCCCTAAAACTCAGGGGGGTAAACCCTAGTTGATATTATCTTGACTATTTTACGTGTAAAACGAATTTTAACGCAAGACCAACTCAGCTAGGCTACTTAGACACGGGGCTACCCTATGATAGGGTAGTACCCCTCGCGCCACGCGAGGGGGTCGGTTTTTCAGCAATAGGTAGTAGACTTTGGCACTTGCAATTTTACGTTTATTCGACGTAGAAATTCAATACGTACACTGAGATATTGTAGAAACAGTCCAAAAACACACACGATCACGAAACGCTGCCGCAATAACAGGGTAATAACTCAATCGCTACTACGATTCAATGTCCGATCGATTAAAACTATCCAATGGATGTTTAAGTGCTGCCCACATTAGGGTTATGCTTTGTCATTCGTCGTGAATTCGATGGATGTTTAAGTATCGCGCTTTGTCATTCGTTGTGAGGGTTTAATCTCGTGAGTTATCGTAAATGTTGTATTAGTTACTAACCTAGTTCGTGTGCATGTTATTTAATTTAGGTCAAAAGGCTAATCAGTAGGCTAAACTCTGCCCGTATAAATCTGCAAAGTGAGTCATTCTCTTTTTATCAAATATTTTACAATACTCCATTTTCAAATGTTATAATTACAGGAAGTAAGTCGTGGTTATCTTAATCACTGGCTAGTGGGGTATTGTGCACATTACTAAGTTTCTCACGAGTTAGGCTAATAAATCCTAACAGTGATAATCATCACTAGTTGGGTGACAGGACCCAATAGTGGTATGACCATCGTCACACAGTGTGACACGGCACCAGATAAAAATAAGATAGAAGCCATTGTAATCGCTCTTATGTTGTAATTTATAACTATGTGTCATTTTATCAAATTAGAGTGACTCGCCAGCATTTCCCCGCTGATAAAATATTTTTAAAACATGTTTCAGGCGACCTGCTGTAAATCAAGGAAACGTGCTACGGAGCACTAACAAGCTTGAAGAGGTGGCTCAGTTAAAATGAATAAACATGTTTTAATAAATCAGGGAATTTCCTAGTTAAATTCCTCTATTGTAAATTACGGGGTTTATCCCGAATTATGAAATAAAATAATTGGGCATTTTAGAGTTTTAAAAGATCCTGTTAAAAATCTTCCGCTGTCGCATCATAGATACCACGGGTTCCTGTCCCGCGGCTCCTAACCGGGTCAAACCGGGGCTGGGGCCGTGACAACTGGGAATGGTCCTATGTATCTTGGACTTAGCTTCCTTCTCTTACCGAACCGAACTACCCCTTTCCAAGGGGAAACTTTCAATAGTATCTTGTCTCCTACTTGAAATTTTAACGGCTTGCGTTGATTGTCTGCATAACTCTTCTGGCGATCTCGAGCTGTTTTCAGTTTTTCCTTGATTTGAGTTATCATGTCGGTGGTTTCCTGTACAATCTCGGGACCTGATAATTGAGCTTCTCCTATTTCTGCCCAACATACTAGAGTTCGGCACTTTCGTCCACACAGTGCTTCGAACGGGGCAACATTAATGCCTGCATGATAACTATTATTATAGGAGAATTCTATTAACGGTAAGTGGTCGTCCCAGTTTCCACTGAAGTCTATCACACATGCCCTAAGCATGTCTTCGAGGGTTTGGATCATCCTTTCGCTTTGTCCGTCTGTTTGGGGATGGTATGCAGTACTTAAATTTAGTCGAGTCCCCATTGATTCTTGGAAACTTGTCCAAAAATGTGAAGTGAAGCGACTATCCCTATCCGATACTATGGAGAGTGGAATTCCATGTACGGATACTACTTCATCTACGTATAATTTTGCTAATTTTTCCATGCAAAAGGTTTCCTTTATCGGCAGAAAATGAGCAGATTTGGTTAATCGATCTACAATTACCCAGATTGCATCATTACCTTTCCTGGTTTTGCGCAACTTGGTAACAAAGTCCATTGTTATTAATTTCCATACAAGCATTTCTAACTGTTGAAGTAGACCTGAAGGTTTCTGGTGTTCTGCCTTAACTTGCGAACAAGTTAGACACTTAGATACATATCTAACTATGTCCTTTTTCATTCCTATCCACCAGAAGTTACCTCTTAAATCTTGGTACATCTTATTGTTACCAGGGTGGATGCTATATCTAGATTTATGGGCTTCCTCTAAAATTTTATTTCTTAAATTTCCTTGCTTAGGTACCCAAATTCTTTTCTTATGGAATCTCCAAATTCCATCAGCCCCTTGTTCTAATTCCTTTATCCTTCCTTTCATTCCTTCAGCATCATCCTTGATCACTGTTTCTTGAACATTCTTCAGTTGTTCCATTAAATCTAATTGGAGATTTAATCTAACAGCACGAACTCGCCGTTGCTTTTCATGATACTTACGACTCAAGGCATCTGCTACTACATTTGCCTTTCCTTCGTGATATTGAATATCACAATCCTAATCGCTTAGAATTTCCATCCATCTCCTTTGCCTCATATTTAATTCTTTTTGCCCAAATATGTACCTTAAACTTCTATGATCTGTATAGACAGTAAACTTACTTCCATACAGATAATGTCTCCAAATTTTAAGGGCAAAAATTATGGCTCCTAATTCTAGGTCATGAGTCATATAATTTTCCTCGTGCTTTTTCAATTGCCTTGAGGCATATGTAATTACCTTTTTGCGTTGCATTAGCACACATCCTAACCCTAGCTTAGAAGCATCACAGTAAACTTCAAAATCTTCTATCCCCGGAGTTGATCAAAGAGATCATCGATCCTAGGTAATGGGTATCGATTCTTAATTGTAACCTTATTCAGTTCCCTATAATCGATACACATTCGCATTGAACCATCCTTCTTTTTCACAAACAACACTGGTGCTCCCCAAGGGGATGAACTAGGTTGTATGAATCCTTTGCCTAGCAGTTCATCTAGCTGCTTTTTCAGTTCTAACATTTCAGTGGGTGCTAACCGATAAGGTGCTTTGGCTATTGGTGTAGTTCCAGGAATTAGATGAATTCTAAACTCTACTTCCCTATCTGGTGGTAATCCTGGTAGCTCTTCTGGGAATACATCCGGGTATTCTGATACTACAGGAATTTCCTTAAGTTTCTTGCTTTTAGTGTTAATGATTACCGAAATCATGTACACTATTCCTTGTTTGCGTTCATAACTAGCAACTTTCATTACTGAAATGAATTTCAATGGTTTACGGGGCTTATCTCCTGAAATCAAAATTACTTCTCCTGTAGGTGTATGAATTTCTATAGAATTCTTATAACAGAGGATTCGAGCATGGTTGGCTACTAGCCAATCCATTCCTAATACCACATCGAATCCAGCTAACTTCATAGGCAGCAGGTTTGCAGAAAATTTGTGGCCTGAAAGTTCTATCTTTCCTTCTTGAAGAACCTTATTTATTTTAACAGAATTACCATCTGCTGTTTCTACAGTAAAAACTTGTCGAAGTTTGGTTAAAGGTTGCTTAAGGGCTTAGCAGAATGAAGTATTGATAAAACTTTGGTTTGCACCAGAGTCAAATAATACTTTCGCATAAACGTCATGTACAAGAAACGTACCAGCTATCACATCCGGGATCAGATCGGCTTCTTGCGTTGTCAGCTGGAAAGCTCTAGCATTCTTCTTATTAGTTCCTTCAGCAGGTTTGGCCTTGTTATCCGCTGGCTTGACCAGTTTAGGGCATTCGGGTCTGAAATGCCCTACTTCTCCGCAATTGAAGCAAATTGTTGATTTCTTCCTCCTGCACTCTTCTTCTGGGTGCCCCGGTCTATTGTAGAAATTGCAATACCCTTTACATTTCCCAAAATGCTTTCTTTTACAGGTACTGCAAAATGGCGGGGTGGAGGATTGCCCAGTTCCTTTTTTCTTGAAATTATTACGGTTATTACCCACACAAAATCCTTGGGTAATCTTTTGGGCCAATTCCTTTTTCTTATTCTCTTCTCTTGTATGAACTAGCCCGTCCATTAAAGTATTTGCTAATTCAACCACATCGTCAATTGTGCGGGGTCTCGCAGCCTTGATGATATCACGAATCTCGCTAATTAAACCCCAAATATAGCGAGAAATAAGTACCGGTTCTGGCAAAGCCAGAGTTGGTATAATTCTGGCATACTCGAAGAATTTCGAAGTATACCATCGACAATCAAAATCCACCATCCGGTGGTTTAGGAACTTATTCGTCATTTGTTCCTTTTCATAGGCGGGACAAAATTTTATTTCCACCAATTCCTTGAATTCTTCCCAACTCATGGCATAAGCCACGTCACTTCCTTTTGCTTACAGGATCGTATTCTACCATTCTAACACTTCTTCCTTGAAAAGGTGGGATGCATACATGACCTTGTCTTCCTCGGCGCATTTACTTATTTTAATTACTGCTTCGGTTTTCTCTAACCAACGCAGTGCGGCAGTCGCCCCTTCATTGCCTGCAAACTCAACTGGCTTACAGGCAAAAAATTCTTTATAAGTGCAACCAGGTGTTGCAACTTTCATTTTCTTAAGTATTGGGGCTTGAACCACATTATCATCATTGTTGCCACCTCCATTTACACTGTTACTGAAATTATCATCCCAAGTGTGTTTGTTATGGTTGGCCTGAGAAGGTTCAGCAGGATTCTTAACGGCAGCGACAATTGCCGGGATAGGATTGGCTATGCCCTGAGCAACGATATTTTCCATATCCTGTCTATTAAGAAAATGGTCTTCATTATTTTGTTCGGATTAGTTAACTTCATTTATCGGTTGTTTGTCCGCGTTTTCCATCTGAATCATTAAATATATATGTCACGGCCCCCGTCCTGGTGTGAACCGGTCCAGGAGCCGCGGGACAGAAACCCGTGGTATTTATTAATTGAGTTGACAGCGGAAGTTTAACAGGATCTTTTAAGACTTGAAAATGCCCAATTATTTTATTTCATAAGTTGGGACAAACCCCGTAATTTACAATGGAGGAATTTCACGAGGAAATTCCCTGTATTACAAAACATGTTTATTTATTTTACTGAGCCATCACTTCAAGCTTGTTAGTGCTCAGTAGCACGTTTTTCCTTGGTTCACAGTAAGTCACCTGAAACATGTTTTAAAAATATTTTATCAGCGGGGAAATACTGGAGAGTCACTCAAGTTATATAAAACGACACATAGTTATAAATTACAGCATAAGAGCGATTACAATGGCTTCTATCTTATTTTTATCTGGCGCCGTGTCACTGCCTTGTGACGATGGTCATACCACTATTGGGTCCTTTCACCCAAGTAGTGATGATTATCACTGTTAGGTTGATGAACCTAACCGTGAGAAATTAGTAATGTGCACAATACCCCACTTTCCAGTGATTCAAGATAACTAAGACTTAATCCCTGTAATTATAACTTTTGAAAATAAATGGAGTATTGTAAAACATTGTTGATAAAAAGAGAATGACTCACATTGCAAGTTTAAACGGGCAGAGTTTAGCCTACTGATTTTAGCTTGGTAACCTAGATAAATAACAATGCACACGAAAACTAGGTCAGTAACTTAATACAACTTTTATGATAAGCTCACGAAATCAAAACTCTCACGACGAATGACAAAGTGCAGTACTTAAACATCCATCGGATTCACAACGAATGACAAAGTATAGCCCGAGTTCGGGCAGCACTTAAACATCCATCGGATTCACAACGAATGACAAAGTATAGCCCAAGTTTAGGAAACACTTAAACATCCATCGGATTGGTTTCAATCGATCGGACATTGTATCGTAGCAGTGATCGAGTTATTACCTTGTTATCGCAGCAGAACTTCATGCTGTGTGTGTTTTTAGAGTAAACAGACGATATCTCAGTGTGCGAATTGAATTTTAACGTCGAACCAACACCAACTTTCAAGTGCCACACCCCTCTATTTATACTGGAAAAACGGCTCCCTCGCGTGGCGCGAGGGCCTGTCGCGTGGCGCGAGGGCACCCCTCCTACCATAGGGTAGCCTCGTGTAATTGTAGACTGGGTGAGTCAACGTTTGGCTAAAATTCGATTTTGACAACGATCTGTGATGATAATCGTCAATGGGGAATACCCCCCCCCCCCTGAGTTTTAGGGGCCCTGATCCTTGTTTCGATTGTTCTAAAAATTTTAGGGGTCATGCAATATTTATTGGGGGTCTCAATTAGGGTTTCCTAATGGACAAAATAAAATAATAAGTAACAATTTTGATGAGAGTTGTTACATCCTCCCCACCTTAATAAAAATCTCGTCCTCGAGATTTACTGGAACAAGTAGAGATATTTTCGCTTCATCTCTGATTCCAGCTCCCAAGTGTAATCAGGTCCTCTCTTAGAATCCCACTTGACTTTGAACAGCACTAGTCGTTTGTGCTAGAGAAACTTGACCTTTATGTCTTCTATCTGTAGTGGCTTCTCAACAAATTTTAACTTTTCATTTACCTCTATATCTTGAATAGGTACTACCAGGGATTCGTCAGATAGACATTTCTTGAGATTGGATACATGAAATACATCATGTACTCCAGCTAATTCTTCTGGTAGTTGTAAGCAATAAGCAACTGGTCCTATCTGCTGGATTATTGGGAATGGTCCTACGTACCTTGGACTTAACTTTCCCTTCTTTCCGAACCGAACTACTCCTTTCCAAGGAGAAAATTTCAAGAGTACCTTGTCTCCTACTTGAAATTCTAGCGGCTTGCGTCGATTGTCTGCATAACTCTTCTGACGATCACGAGCCGTTTTCAGTCTTTCCTTGATTTGAGTGATCTTGTCGGCAGTTTCTTGCACAATCTCGGGACCTGATAATTGGCTTTCTCCTATTTCTGCCCAACAAACCGGAGTTCTGCACTTTCGTCCATACAGTGCTTCGAGCAGGGCAGCTTCAATACTTGAATGGAAACTATTGTTATAGGAGAATTCAATTAAGGGTAGGTGGTCATCCCAGCTTCCACCAAAATCTATCACACATTCCCTAAGCATGTCCTCCAGGGTTTGGATCGTCCTTTCACTTTGCCCGTCTGTTTGAGGATGATATGCAGTGCTTAATTTTAGTCGGGTTCCCATTGCTTCCTGGAAACTGGTCCAGAAATGGGAAGTGAAACGACTATCCCTATCCGATACAATGGAGAGTGGAACTCCATGTAAAGATACTACTTCGTTTATGTACAACTTTGCTAACCTTTCCATGCTAAAGGTTTCTTTCATAAGTGAGAAATGAGCTGATTTGGTTAATCGATCCACAATTACCCAAATCGTATCATTACCCTTTATGGTTTTGGGTAACTTAGTAACGAAATCAATGGTTATTAGTTCCCATTTCCAAACAGGCATTTCTAATTTGAAGTAATCCTGAAGGTTTCTTGTGTTCTGCCTTAACTTGTGAACAAGTTAGACACTTAGATAAATATCTAGCTATGTCCTTTTTCATTCATATCCACCAGAAATTATTTCTTAAATCTTGGTACATCTTATTATTTCCCGGGTGCATGGTATACCTAGATTTATGGGCTTCCTCTAAAATCTTATTTCTTACTTCTCCTTGCTTAGGTACCCAAATCCTTTTCTTGTGGAATCTCCAAATATTATCAACTCCTTGCTCTAGTTCCTTTATTCTTCCTTTCATTCCTTCAGCATCATCCTTGATTGTTGTTTCTTGAATGTTTTTTAGTTGTTCCATTAAATCTAACTGTAAACTTAATCTAAGAGCACGAACTCGCTTTTGCTTTTCGTGATACTTACGACTTAAGGCATCTGCAACTACGTTTGCTTTTCCTTTGTGATATTGAATATCACAGTCGTAGTCACTTAGAATTTCCATCCATCTTCTTTGCCTCATATTCAATTCTTTTTGCCCAAATATGTATTTTAAACTCTTATGATCTGTATAAACTGTAAACTTACTTCCATACAGATAGTGTCTCCAAATCTTATGGGCAAAAATTATCGACCCTAATTCTAAGTCATGCGTCGTATAGTTTTCCTCGTGCTTCTTCAATTGTCTTGAGGCATACGTAATTACCTTTTTGCGTTGCATTAGCACACATGCTAATCCTAGCTTAGAAGCATCACAGTAAACTTCAAAATCTTATGTTCCTTCTGGTAAGGCAAGAATTGGGGTGTTGGTTAACCTTTGCTTTAAAATCCTAAAGGCCTCTTCTTGCTTAGGTCCCCATTCAAACTTAACTGTTTTACAGATTAGCTTAGTTAATGGCACAACTATCTTAGAAAAATCCTTAATGAAGCGCCTATAGTATCCAGCTAATCCTAGAAAACTTCTAACTTCTGTAGCTGATTGTGGGACCTTCCATTTGGTGATCGCTTCTATATTGGAGGGATCTACGTGAATACCTTCGTAATTCACCATGTGTCCTAAAAATTGCACCTCCTGTAGCCAAAATTCACACTTCGAGAATTTGGCGTAAAGCTTCTCCTTTCTTAACAAAGTTAAGAGTGCATGTAGGTGCTGACAATGCTCATCTTGACTTTTGGAATAAATAAGTATATCGTCGATGAAAAAAATTACAAATTTATCCAAGTATGGTTTACAGATTCTATTCATCATGTCCATAAATACTGCAGGAGCATTTGTTAGTCCAAAGGGCATGACTGTAAACTCATAGTGACCATACCTAGTTCTGAAAGCAGTTTTAGGTATGTCTTCCTCTTGTACCTTCAACTGATGATATCCGAAGCGTAATTCTATCTTAGAAAAATACCTAGCTCCTTGAAGTTGATCAAAAAGATCATCAATCCTAGGCAATGGGTATCGATTCTTAATTGTAACCTTATTCAATTCCCTATAATCGATACACATTCGCATCGAGCCATCTTTCTTTTTCACAAACAATACTGGTGCTCCCCACGGGGATGAACTAGGTTGTATGAATCCTTTACTGAGCAATTCATCTAATTGCTTTTTCAGTTCTAACATTTCCGTGGGTGCTAACCGATAGGGTGCCTTTGCTACGGGTGTAGTTCTAGGAATCAAATGAATTCTAAATTCTACCTCGCTATCTCGTGGTAATCCTGGCAATTCTTCTAGGAATACATCCGAGTATTCTGATACTATAGGAATTTCCTTAAGTTCCTTACCCTTAGTGCTAATGATTACCGAAATCATATACACTATTCCTTGCTTTCGTTTATAACTAGCAACTTTCATTACTGAAATGAACTTCATGGGTTTACGCGGCTTATCCCCTGTAATTATAATTACTTCTCCTGTGGGTGAACGGATTTCTATGGAATTCTTATCACAAAGAATTCGAGCATGGTTGGCTACTAACCAATCCATTCCTAATACAACATCGAATCCAGCTAAATTCATAGGTAACAGGTTTGCAGAAAATTAATGGCCTAAAAGTTCTATATTTTCTTTTTGCAAAACCGTATCTATGTTGACAGAATTCCCGTCTGCCATTTCTACTGTATAAATTTGCCTAAGTTTGGTTAAAGGTAGCTTAAGAGGTTGCCAGAACGAAGTATTTATAAAACTTTGGTTTGCACCAGAGTCAAATAATACTTTTGCATAAACATTGTGTACCAGAAACGTACCAGCTATTACGTCAGGAATCAGTTCAGCTTCCTGCGTAGTTAATTGGAAGGCTCTTGCGTTCTTCTTGTTAGTTCCTTTTGCAGGTTTGGCTTTGTTATCAGCTGGTTTAACCAGTTTAGGGCAGTCTGGTCTAAAATGTCCAGCTTCTCCACAATTGAAGCAAATTGTGGATTTCTTCCTTCTACAGTCTTCTTCTTGATGCCCTGGAATTTTGCAGAAATTGCAATACCCTTTGCATCTTCCAAAATGCTTTCTTTTACAGGTATTGCAAAATGGAACACTGGAAGATTGCACGGTGCCCTTTTTCTTGAAATTACTATTATTACCCACACGGAATCCTTGGGTAATCTTGTGGGCCACTTCCTTCTTTCTATTTTCTTCTCGCGTACGCACCAGTCCATCCGTTAAAGTGTTGGCTAATTCCACTGCATCGTCAATTGTGCGAGGTCTCGCAGCTTTAACGATATCACGGATTTCGCTAATTAAACCCCAAATGTAGCGAGAAATAAGTACCGGTTCTGGCGAAGCCAGAGTAGGCACAATTCGAGCATATTCGAAAATCTTCGAAGTATACCCTCGGCAGTCAACATCCACCATTCGGTGGCTCAGGAATTTGTTCGCCATTTGTTCCTTTTCATATTCGGGGCAGAATTTCCTTTCCACCAGACGCTTAAATTCTTCCCAACTCATGGCGTAGGCCATGTCACTTCCCTTAGCTTGTAATACCGTATTCCACCATTCTAATGCTTCTTCCTTGAAAAGATGAGAAGCATACATGACTTTATCCTCCTCGGCACATTTACTTATTTTAATTACTGCCTCGTTTTTTTCCAACCAACGCAGTGCAGCAGTCGCCCCTTCATTGCCTGCAAATTCAACAGGTTTACAGGCAAGAACTTCCTTGTAAGTGCAACCAGGCGTTGCAGCTTTCATTCTTTTAAGAATTGGGGCCTGCATTACATCATTATTATTAATGTTGCCGCCTCCATTTACACTATTACTGAAGTTGTCTTAATGAGTACGCTTGCTAGGAATAATTGGTTGAGGTTCAACTGGATTTCGGGCAGCAGCAAGAATTGCTGGAATAGCATTGGCTATTCCTTGAGCAACGATGTTTTCTATATCTTTCCTATTCAGAAAATGGTCCTCATTGTTTTGCTCAGATTTGTTAATTTCGTTAACTGATTCATTAACAGCGTGTTCCGTCTGGTAATTAATATATATTACTTATTTGCACAAAATAAATAACAACCAAGCATAATAAACAATCGCACATAATCAAGTTAACACGTATAACCAAAATTGTTGACTTTTCGACTTCCATATTTTATGTATTTTGGTTTCTCTTGGTTCACTTCGTTGTTTCATTTCTCAAGTATTAATTATTACAGACTAATATCTAGTACAATTATTTAAGTACGATTATACAAACAAATTGATTAAAACGGCGAACATAGCGAGTGTTATATATATATATATATATATATATATATTACAAACTACAACTGGAATTCAAATTATACTAGTAGTTGTGCATTCATAATTTATTTTAATTTATCTAAGAATATTATGCTTTTATGTAAGGTTTATTCTATCTCCTTCCTCTACTAATTTGTTATCTAATGGGCGAAGTTTCTTTAAAGTATCTGGCTCATAGGTGGCATGGGTGCTAATACTGGTTTGGCGGTTCAACTATAAGTTAGCATTTATTGCTGTAGTGGCTAACATGTAGAGATTTACCCATTGTTCATCTAATTCATCTTCCCATGGTGGGTCATTACCTGTTTCCTGAGTTTCCTTATTAATTTTCACTCTTTTTTGTTGTGACTTCTTTATTTTCTCTTGACTTTTTCTAATAATCCAACTTCTTTTCTTAGGGGTAAGTGGTTTCTCAAACTGTATCTTACGAATAAATATTCCTTCCTCAGTATCTGTTGAGTATCCTGAGGAATTTGGTTGAAATGAGGTTCCCTTATCTTTTGGTGAGCTATCTAATTGACGATAGATGTCCGAAATTCTTTGCTTACCCATACTGTAGATTAACAAATAGTCAAATAACACAAAAACACAAAAACACATAACCACAGAATAGCAATCAGAAAAATTAAGTATTTCTAAATACTTAATTGGCTTAAATCAGTGGCTCTGATACCACCTTTTTCTGTCACGGCCCCCGTCCTGGTGTGAACCAGTCCAGGAGCCGCGGGACAGAAACCCGTGGTATTTATTAATTGAGTTGACAGCGGAAGTTTAACAGGATCTTTTAAGACTTGAAAATGTCCAATTATTTTATTTCATAAGTTGGGACAAACCCCGTAATTTACAATGGAGGAATTTCACGAGGAAATTCCCTGTATTACAAAATATGTTTATTTATTTTACTGAGCCACCACTTCAAGCTTGTTAGTGCTCAGTAGCACGTTTTTCCTTGGTTCACAGTAAGTCACCTGAAACATGTTTTAAAAATATTTTATCAGCGGGGAAACACTGGCGAGTCACTCAAGTTATATAAAACGACACATAGTTATAAATTACAGCATAAGAGCGATTACAATGGCTTATATCTTATTTTTATCTAGCGCCGTGTCACAGCCTTGTGACGATGGTCATACCACTATTGGGTCCTTTCACCCAGGTATTGATGATTATCACTGTTAGGTTGATGTACCTAACCGTGAGAAATTAGTAATGTGCACAATACCCCACTTGCCAGTGATTCAAGATAACCAAGACTTAATCCCTGTAATTATAACTTTTGAAAATAAATGGAGTATTGTAAAACATTGTTGATAAAAAGAGAATGACTCACATTGCAAGTTTAAACGGGCAGAGTTTAGCCTACTGATTTTAGCTTGGTAACCTAGATAAATAACAATGCACACGAAAACTAGGTCAGTAACTTAATACAACTTTTACGATAAAGTGCAGTACTTAAACATCCATCGGATTCACACCGAATGACAAAGTATAGCCCGAGTTCGGGCAGCACTTAAACATCCATCGGATTCACAACGAATGACAAAGTATAGCCCGAGTTTAGGATGCACTTAAACATCCATCGGATTGGTTTCAATCAATCGGACATTGTATCGTAGCAGTGATCGAGTTATTACCCTGTTATCGCAGCAGAACTTCGAGCTGTGTGTGTTTTTAGAGTAAACAGACGATATCTCAGTGTACGAATTGAATTTTAACGTCGAACCAACGCCAACTTTCAAGTGCCACACCCCTCTATTTATACTGGAAAAACGGCTCCCTCGCGTTGTCACACCCTGGCTTTGCGGAAGCGTGGTTAATTTGGTGTGACTTCTCAATACCATAGCTTAACCATAACAAAGCTATATGAAATAAAACCATGCAAGATCATCCATTTAATTAAGTTTTAAAAACCAAATTCAACAACATTGTCTCAACGGAAACATATCCTAACGACAAAGTTTTAAAAACCATGATAGATCTACCGCTCCTGTCCCTCGGTCCTGCCATGAGGACTAATGGCCTCATATTGCTCCTACCCACTCACATGATCTAAGTAGTAAACCTCCTTATGCTAACCATACCATGTATAAAGTACTTGTAATCGAAGTAACATGTATTTCACCCCCGTAGTTAAGAAAACTGAAAACAGTTAGAGAAAAAGGGGGACATGAACTCACCGTGGTGCGTCTCTACCAAGTATGCCTCCAAATCAAACAGCTGTGTGACGACCTACACGTACTAATTCTATTAGACGGACGGCCGTGCCTTAGCTTTATGGTTTAAGTTTCTGGGAAATAGTTAGGCAACTATTTCGTGGTTACATTTTGTATATACTTGGTAGTCATTTTTCCTTCCCAAGGATGGGGGAATTTAATACATGTGTGTTCGAAATATATTTCGGATTACACTATTAAGTCTCACCTAATATATTTTATTTCCACTTCAAAATATGAATATTCTTCTCAAAAATATTATATTTTCATACATGTGATTTTCCCAAAATAATACTTAGTAATATTATCTTTACTCTAAAAATAATATTTACGTAGTTCACAAAATAATCATAAACACTTATACAAGTGATGTTGTGATAAATATATACTAAATACATTTATGTATCACGTTTTATTTTGTGAAATCCCACCTCCGGTATTTTGTAAATAAGTTGTGGCGAAATCTATAATTTGAAAACAAGTCAAAATGTATTTCTAACACTTATAGTGATAATATTTCTAAGTGTTAGGTTTTTGGGAAAATTTCGCCATTGTTTCCTCTGTAACTGGAGGTGGCCACGCTTTCAAGCGTATCATTTTCTTTTATAAATCAAACCAACAATCTTCTTATTCAATCAAAACAATGTTCAAATCACAAACTAGTCAAAATATGTATATAAATCGCATATATTTCATGAACTTGTGATTTATCCAAACTATGAAGTAAATCTCATTACTTTTAGTGGATCTTTATATAAAACAATCCGATTTTGTAAAAACCTCGTTTTTAAAGAAATTCCATCTTTACAACTTCTCGTCATCTTTTCCAAAAATAGTTATTTTGTCGAAACTTTGTGTTACACAAGTGGTTACACACTTGTGTGTTCTAAAAACCATTCGTGTTAGTGTAAGATCCGTCTTTAAAAGCATGTTTTCTCTTGACACTTGGTCCTTTGAAAATACCACTTGTAGATACGTAGATCTACTAGTTTTAAACACTATTTCACAACTAAAATCGCTTTTACACAAGTTCATGATTAGTGTGTGGTAGAGTTTCATCCTTTAACCCTTATTACTTCCAAAACAACCTTATGTCATGATCCATGATCATGACCAATCCGGGTTAAACGATGATCCGAGCTACCACAACATAGATCGGGTCCAAATAACTACCCAAATCAAATACTACAAGTTTTACACAACATAAGAGCTTTTAACCATCACTTATAGCATTTCTAGTAGACTTTTATGTGTCATCTTGTATGTTAACGAGTTTTAACCGTTACAAATCATATTAACCACTTTAAAATAGTTCGAGAAGGTGATTTAAGCAACATACCACTAGCTCGAGGCTAGGGAAGAATCTAGACGCAAAATGAGAGGATAAAAGCAATAGAGTGAGGTCCTTCGCCTTCCGTTTGCACCAAGCTTCCTTATACGTGATCCTTAACGCTTGAATGATCTTGGAAAGTAATGATCAAAAGTCGAAAATGGATGTATGTAGGAGGGGGTGTTCGACCGTAGCTTCTTTAGAGAGAGAGGGGGAGTGTTGTTGTGGTGTGTGTTAAGTGAATGATCATGTGTGTTAAGTCATGAACTTATAGACAATTTTCCAAGTTAATTATCCAATGGATGCTATGTCTTCTAGATACTAAGCAAGGAGGATTAAAATAATCACCACAAGGACAAGGGTGTCCCCTCTAGTTGGGGACGGTTAGAGAGGGGGGGGGTGCTAGTTCGATTCCAACCAATTAGTTGGGACTTAGTTAGTTGAGTTAAGTGTTAACTCGGTTACTAGCGTGTTATGCATTACAAAGGGTGTTAGGGTATTCAGGGACCCTAACTGGCTCAGAAAAAGGCAAACAATGAAAATGACAATATTTTCATGTTCCGGGTATAGTCCGGTTGTTCGGTTGGATAGTAATCCGTTAAAGTGTTAACAAAGCTTTAAAGTGTCGTTAATACCCTTTTTAGTGACACAACTCATTTCTGACACTTTGGAAAGTGTCTAGTAATATTTTTCTCATATTTTGGCACTTTATTAGTTAGCTAAAAGCTGAATTATTAAGTAAAGTGCTGAATTTTTATACTTAAAGTACGTTTTAGGCACATCCAGTCATTGTAACTTATTCCTAGAGACGCAGTTCTACAACCCTTGTATCCCTAAACTCACCACTAGTGTAGTAAAATATTTCTGGTTCCTACGGGCCTTAGAGGCAGTGTCTGCCTGATGCCGGTTTATCAGCATGTTCTATAGGTTATCCGTTATAGTGCTACTGTGCTTTTTGTGCATCATGTTTGTCACTAGGGTTCAACATGTAAATAATGTAGTGACGGTAAGTAAAGTATGATGCAGGTAAGTACTTGTATTAGTAATCAAGTAGCAGTTTATCCACAAGTTCAAGTAAGCACAGTAATTAAGCAGTAATTAATTATTAATTAAGTCGTACGGATACCTGGTTTAGTGCGGGTTGTCACATTCTCCCCCCGTTAGAAAAATTTCGTCCCGAAATTTTAAGTTCTGCTTGTAGATGCAGGGTTCTTAGGAAATAGGTGGGGCTATTTCTCTTTCATCCGGTCCTCACGCTCCCAGGTGTATTCAGGACCATGTCTGGCATTCCAACGAACTTTGACGAGCTTGACACTGCTCCGGCGGGTCCTGTTTACTTTCCAATCCGTAACCTCAACCGGTTCTTCAACGAAATGGAGCGTGTCGTCAACATGAATCTCGTCGATGGGAATGGCAATGTTATCTTGAGTTGGACTTTTCTTCAGGTTGGATACATGAAATGTATCGTGAACTGAATGGAGTTCAGCAGGTAAGTCCAGCTTGTATGCTACTAGCCCTATTCTTTCCAAAATTCGGAAAGGACCAATGTAGCGCGGATTTAACTTCCCACGCTTTCCGAAGCGTGCCACACCCTTCCAGGGTGAAACTTTCAATAGAACCATTTCTCCAACTTGAAATTCCAAGTGTTTCCGGTTTGGATCTGCATAGGCTTTCTGTCTGTGGCGAGCTGCTTCGATGCGTTTTAGAATCTGCGCATTCTTGTCCGTCGTCTCTTGGATGATTTCGGGACCAGCAAGCTGCCTATCACCTGCGTCAGCCCAGCATAGGGGTGATCGGCACTTGCGTCCGTAAAGGGCTTCAAATGGCGCGACACCAATACTGGTGTGGTAGCTGTTGTTATATGAAAATTCGACCAAAGGTAAATGCTTATCCCAGCTACCGCCCAAATCCATAACACACGCTCTCAGCATGTCTTCCAAAGTTTGTATCGTTCGCTCGCTTTGACCGTCAGTTTGCGGATGAAACGCAGTGCTCAGATTCAATTGTGAGCCAAAGGCTTCTTGGAAGGATTGCCATATCCTTGACACAAACCTTCCATCTCTATCAGAGATGATCGAGAGAGGCACTCCATGACGTGCGACGATCTCTCTCATGTATATTTCGGCCAACTTGCTCGTATTATCCTTCTCTCTGATAGGTAAGAAGTGTGCTGACTTCGTTAGGCGGTCAACTATCACCCAGATAGTGTCATGACCTCTTGGCGTTCTTGGCAACTTTGTAACAAAATCCATTGAGATTTGTTCCCATTTCCACTTGGGAATCTCAGGTTGTTGCAGAAGTCCTGAAGGCTTCTGGTATTCGGCTTTAACCTTAGCGCATGTTAAACATTTGCTCACATAAACAGTGACGTCACCTTTCATCCTAGGCCACCAATAATAATCTTTGAGATCCTGGTACATCTTATCCGCTCCAGGGTGGATAGAGTACCGTGACTTGTGAGCTTCATCGAAAATAACCTTCCTTAAACCTCCAAACAAAGGAACCCAAATCCTCTTCTCAAAACATAACGTTCCTTCCTCGTTTGGCACCAGTAGCTTCTCCATCCCACGGAGATATTCTTCTTCGAGGTTTCCTTCCTTGAGAGCTTCTTTCTGCGTGGCACGAATGCGCAAGGAAAGATCGGTTCGGATAATCATTTCTAAAGCCCTAACCCTTATGGGCTTGATCCTCTCCTTTCGACTTAGGGCATCGGCGACTACATTCGCCTTCCCTGGATGATACTTTATCTCGCAGTCGTAATCGTTCAACAACTCAACCCATCGTCTTTGTCTCATATTCAACTCCTTCTGGTTGAATATGTGTTGTAGGCTCTTGTGATCTGTAAAAATTGTACACTTTGTACCATAAAGGTAGTGTCTCCAGATCTTTAATGCAAAAACCATTGCGCCAAGTTCCAAATCATGTGTGGTATAGTTCCTTTCGTGCACTTTCAATTGACGCGATGCGTAAGCAATAACCTTTTGGCGTTGCATCAACATGCAACCCAATCCTTGGCGCGAAGCGTCACAGTATACCACGAAATCATCTGTACCTTCCGGTAGTGCTAAGATTGGCGCATTGCAGAGCTTATCCTTCAGTATCTGGAATGCTTCCTCCTGTTTGATTTCCCAATCAAACTTCTTATCTTTCTGCGTGAGGAGCGTCAATGGTTGAGCGATCTTCGAAAAATCCTCAATGAACCTTCGATAGTAGCCAGCCAAACCCAAGAATTGCCGAATTTCGGTTGGCGTCTTTGGCGTTTCCCAATTCTTAATCGCTTCGATCTTGGTTGGATCCACATGGATTCCATTTCCATTTACCACGTGCCCAAGGAATTGGACTTCACGTAGCCAAAATTCGCACTTGGAGAACTTGGCATACAACTGTTCCTTCTTTAGCAACTCCAAAATAGCTCTTAGATGCTGCTCGTGCTCAGCCTTTGTCCTTGAATAAATCAAGATATCGTCGATAAACACAATTACGAACTTGTCCAAGTACGGCTTGCAAACTCTATTCATTAAGTCCATAAAGACTGCAGGTGCGTTTGTCAAACCAAACGGCATAACAAGGAACTCGTAGTGCCCATAACGAGTTCTGAAGGCTGTCTTCGGGATACTCTCCTCTTGTATCCTTAACTGATGGTATCCGGATCGCAAATCGATCTTTGAATAAAAGCTTGAGCCTTGCAGTTGGTCAAACAGATCATCAATCCTTGGCAGAGGATATCTATTCTTGATCGTCAGCTTGTTCAACTCCCGGTAGTCAATGCACATACGAAAACTACCGTCCTTCTTCTTGACAAACAGGACCGGAGCTCCCCAAGGCGAGAAGCTTGGTCGGATAAAACCCTTGTCTAACAACTCTTGAAGTTGTGTCGACAGTTCCTGCATCTCAGACGGAGCAAGTCTATAAGGTGCCTTAGCCACAGGCGCGGCGCCTGGAACTAAGTCAATGCGGAACTCCACTTGTCTTTGAGGTGGCAGTCCAGGTAAGTCTTCTGGGAAGACTTCCGGATACTCCCTTACGACAGGGATGTCTTCTATTCTTGGCTCAGCAGCCTTCTTATCCACAATGTGTGCCAGGAAGGCAACACATCCCTTTTGCAAACACTTCCGCGCTTTCAGGCAGCTGATAATTCTTAACGGCGTATCACGCTTCTCCCCGTGAACCACAATTGTTTCGCCATCTTCGGTTGGGATACGAACGACCTTTTCGTGACAAACTATCTCCGCCTTGTTGCCTGATAACCAATCCATTCCTACCACCACGTCGAAGGTTCCCAACTGGACTGGTAGTAGATCCAAAGCAAACTCACGTTCTCCCAATTCGATCACACAGCCTCTGATAACTTCATTGGCTTCTACTAACTTCCCATTGGCCAATTCGATTGAGTACGGAATATCTAACTTATTAGCGGCTAAACCAAGCATATTCTTAAATTCTAACGACACGAAGCTATAATCGGCGCCAGTATCAAATAAAACGGATGCATAGCGTTGGTTTACATGGAACGTACCAGTGACAACATTGGGATCTTGGCGCGCTTCCCTTGCTTCAATGTGGAACACTCTTCCACGGGCTTGGTTCAATTCTGGGCAGTTCCTCTTAAAATGCCCAATATCACCGCAGTTAAAGCATCCAAGTCTTTGCCCGTTTCCACCTCCATTTCCAGCTTGGTTGTTGTTTTGGTTCGCATTACCAGCCTGATTCACATTGTTGCCTCGATTCCCGTTTCCTCCATTGTTTACTTGTGGGCGATTTCCATTACCACCACGATTATTATTTCTATTCCCAAATCCTCCTTGGCCTCCCCGGCCAGCACTAGCCCAACAAGAATCCTTCAAGTGGCCCGGCTTTCCACATGCTTCGCATACTTTCACACTACAATGGCCAGTATGGTGGCGTTGACAGGTATTACACTTGGGCTGGGTGCCATGATATCCTTTTCCTTTCTTTCCACTACCAGCTGTAACCTGGTCTGGCATGCCTGATCCTCCCTTCTTAACCGCCACACTGGCGCCCTGCTTGAAGTTTGAGAACTTCCGTTTGTTACCTCCTGATGACTCGACGTGAGTCTCTTTCTTCTTAAGCTCAGCAACATCAAACTTGTTCAGGCGAATAGCCTCCTCTGTGAGAGCCACGCTCAAATCAATCGCTTCAGTAATGGTCGCAGGCTTGGATGAGGTCACCATGCTTATGATTTGAGGAGCTAATCCCCAAATGAAACGTTCAATCCGCTTGAACTCCGGAGTGACCATGTAGGGTACCACATGCGATAAGTCATGGAACCTTTGAACGTATTCTGCGATCTTTGGACCTTCCATTTTCAAATGCCAGAACTCGGTTTCCAATCTTTGGATTTCCGCGCGAGAGCAGTACTTTTTGCGCATAAGTTCCTTTAGTTCGGTCCAGGTTAGCGCGTAGGCAGCAGCTTCACCAAGTGTCTGTACTTGCAAATTCCACCAAGAGAGGGCTCCGTCCAAGAATAGCCCTGAGATATAGGTGACTTGCTGATCTAGTGCGAATTTGCTCATGCGAAGAACAGATTCAGTTTTCTCGGCCCAACGAACAAAGGCGACAGCACCTCCTGTGCCATCAAAGTTGACCGGTTTGCAGTCTAGAAACTGTTTGTAGGTGCACCGTGCACATACATTGCAACATGTGAACGGTATTAGCATCTTTGCTATAGATATCCAATTAGGTCATGGTATGTCTAAATATCTTAGTATTACCATGAGGTGGATTATTGTTGTTGCCAGTGTTGCCAGAGTTGCTTCCACTAGTCCCTCCTTGAGAGGCGGCGTATTGTGCAATGGCAGCAGCGATAATTTGCTGGAGTTCTGCCTCATTGGTAGGCATGTGTGTCTCACGTCTCGGCGGCATCTTCTAAAAGATGGTTTACGTTGGTCAGGCCATAGTAAGGATCCCGTAAGTCAGGTCATAATGTAGCGTACGTATAAAATGATAGTAATAGTACATAACATCTCATGTTATAATCATATCAATCACACAACATCCCATGTCATAGAATATAAATAATCAAATCAAGCATCAAGTATGATGAGAATACTGCGATTGCCATATATCGAGACCACATAATAAGCGTACAAGTACATCACAGCATCATACAACATCAGTCGACTAAGGGCTACATCACCCTAGTCCAAAAACTATATCAAATCTGTGTCAATACATCAAATACATGTCAACAAAAGTCAGAATCAAAATGTAGTCTCCAAAAATGTTGTGCAGTCAAAAGCATTCGTCGTCTTCTCACCAATGTCTACCTATATGGTACTGAAGAGCTCTACACAGATGGCGGTGGAGGAGGGGGAAAGTGAGTGTAAAACAAGCGACGCAAATGGAGCCAGTCCTCCTCCATGGCTCTCTGGGTACGCAAGAATGAAGCAACCTGCTGCTCCAGGGCAAAAAGGCGTGCAGCATAGTCTGGTGGTACAGGTCGAGAGGGCTGCAAAGGAGAGTGGGTCTGACCCTGGCACTGACACGGCGGCGGCTGGGCTCTCTCAAGCTCCTGAATGCGCTATGTGTGTGCCTCGTGCTGGGCGACAAAAGACATCAGAACGTCCTCAATAGTATACCCCATGTGGAAAGAATGGTAGGGGTCAGTCGGTGGCATGGCAGAAGGTGACGCCCAGAGAAACGGCTCACTGGTGGGATCAAAAGGTGCCACATGAAATGGAGAAACAGGGGGAAAAGTAGCAGACGGTGGTATAGCAGGGATAGATACTGGTGCATGTCCAAAAGGGTGAGCCGAAGAACCCTCTCCAGCTCGTGCTGGAGGTGTAAACCGAGGAAATGAAAAGGAGGTATCAATGTGACGGGTATCAGTGATCTGAGGGGGAATAGGTGGGACCTCGTCATCAGCAGGAATCCACCCACACTGGGCGTGCTCATCTCGTGGGTCCACCTGTGCCTCAAAAAGTGTACGATCAAACTGAACTGGCATAGGATCATGGTGAGGTGCAACAAGAGGGTCAACTGGTGCATCAGCAATAAGTGGGGGATCAACATGATCAGCAGCAATGACATGATCGTCCTCCAACAATGGAGCATCTACAGGGTGATCATCGATAGGTGGGTCAGCAACGACAGGCTCAATAAACATGCCAGCATGAGCAGGGTCATGCTCAAGCACTGGGTCAGGAGCAGGGTCTAGTGGCTGCTCGGGCTCATCAAAGGCCATCTCAAAATCAAACTCGGGATCGATGGGGTCAACTGGGTTGACTGGATCCTCCATAGGCTGATCCATGGGTATAAACTCTATATCCTCATCTGGGTCGAATCCTGGGGGAAAGACAGGATCGGAATCCTCCACATCATCGTGGTCGAAAGTAAAACTAGGAATAGGGGCAACAGAGGATGCCTGGTCGGGATCTGATCCATGTGAGAAGTGCTGAGCACTCTGGGTGTGTGAAGGTGCGGAGGCCACAGACTCGAAAGAGTCTGGGACCGGTGAGTGAGCAGGTGACTCCTCAGCGGGAGCATCTGCGATCATCAAGAGATCACCAGCAGCAAGAAGGGCCTCGCCCTGAACATCCTCCTCTAAGGGCTCATCATCAAACAGATCGACGTCGCCATCATCGTCGGCGTCGAGAAGCAAATCATAAGCAGGATAAACAGCTAAGGGTATGGGAGCAGGGATCTCCACTAACGGTAGGTCCCCGACCAAAGGGCCATCAGCGAGCTCATCAGCACCATCAGGTAAAGCAAAGGGCTGGAAATCATCCTCGTCCGTGCTAGTAACGTCAGAGGTGTGGACCTCGTGCTCTGAAGGCTCTAGGTCATCTGAGACTATAGGTCTAGGTCCGGTGGTGTCTGAGTCACCTGTGCCAGAGGTGTCCATGGTGTCTGTAACATAAACATAAACATGCACAAACAGTCAATCATACAATCAAATAATCACGTAAGTCACCAAGTAAGCAATCAAATAATTCTCCTAGTCTCACTAGCCTCCCAGTCTCTTAGACTGCTCTTCCTAGTCCCACTAGCCAATTCTCCTAGTCCCACTAGCCAACTCTCCTAGTCCCACTAGCCAATTCTCCTAGTCCCACTAGCCAACTCTCCTAGTCCCACTAGCCAATTCTCCTAGTCCCACTAGCCAACTACCTCGATCTCTCAGATCGAGCCTCGGCCTCCAAGATCGAGCTTAAAAACAATGAATAAAATGTGCTCAACATTTGTTTGTAAAAAGTTTTGGATCTGGACTTGAGTGGTATGCAGAAAAATGTTTTCGTGAGAGCCCTAGTGATCATAGTCTAGACTCGAGAAGGAATCCTAGTTCGCTATGATCAGAGCTCTGATACCAAGCTGTCACACCCTGGCTTTGCGGAAGCGTGGTTAATTTGGTGTGACTTCTCAATACCATAGCTTAACCATAACAAAGCTATATGAAATAAAACCATGCAAGATCATCCATTTAATTAAGTTTTAAAAACCAAATTCAACAACATTGTCTCAACGGAAACATATCCTAACGACATTGTTTAACAAACACAAACATCAACATGACATAAAAACAGTTTAAGGACTGTGACTTGTCCAGGAAAGAGTCACATTCCCCAAACCCGGATGACCTCGAAACTAGTGCAGCGGGAAAACGTGCCATACCGCGCCAGATCCTTTAATTTCCTGAAATACATGTAAGTTGAAAAATCAACAATAATGTTGAGCGAGTTCATGTGTAAGTGAGTAAATAAACCTTTGTGAGTATAAAAAAATAGTCTTGGTATGTAGCAAATAAGGGAATTGAGATCACCAATGGTTTGCAAGGCCACTGATATATGTGAAGTGCAAGTAGGGAGACTCAAACCTAGCAGATTTCGCCACGGCATTAGTATGTGGACAAAGTCACCCCGAGGTCCGTTTCTAGTTTGGCCTGGGGCTGGGCTCGCTACACCCAGATAGATCTACCGCTCCTGTCCCTCGGTCCTGCCATGAGGACTAATGGCCTCATATTGCTCCTACCCACTCACATGATCTAAGTAGTAAACCTCCTTATGCTAACCATACCATGTATAAAGTACTTGTAATCGAAGTAACATGTATTTCACCCCCGTAGTTAAGAAAACTGAAAACAGTTAGAGAAAAAGGGGGACATGAACTCACCGTGGTGCGTCTCTACCAAGTATGCCTCCAAATCAAACAGCTGTGTGACGACCTACACGTACTAATTCTATTAGACGGACGGCCGTGCCTTAGCTTTATGGTTTAAGTTTCTGGGAAATAGTTAGGCAACTATTTCGTGGTTACATTTTGTATATACTTGGTAGTCATTTTTCCTTCCCAAGGATGGGGGAATTTAATACATGTGTGTTCGAAATATATTTCGGATTACACTATTAAGTCTCACCTAATATATTTTATTTCCACTTCAAAATATGAATATTCTTCTCAAAAATATTATATTTTCATACATGTGATTTTCCCAAAATAATACTTAGTAATATTATCTTTACTCTAAAAATAATATTTACGTAGTTCACAAAATAATCATAAACACTTATACAAGTGATGTTGTGATAAATATATACTAAATACATTTATGTATCACGTTTTATTTTGTGAAATCCCACCTCCGGTATTTTGTAAATAAGTTGTGGCGAAATCTATAATTTGAAAACAAGTCAAAATGTATTTCTAACACTTATAGTGAAAATATTTCTAAGTGTTAGGTTTTTGGGAAAATTTCGCCAGAGTTTCCTCTGTAACTGGAGTAAAGAAATTCCGATTTTTATGAAGTGGAGTAAAGAAATTTCGCCAGAGTTTCCTCTGTAACTGGAGTAAAGAAATTTCGCCAGAGTTTCCTCTGTAACTGGAGTAAAGAAATTTCGCCAAACTATGAAGTAATTCTCATTACTTTTAGTGGATCTTTATATAAAACAATCCGATTTTGTAAAAACCTCGTTTTTAAAGAAATTCCATCTTTACAACTTCTCGTTATCTTTTCCAAAAATAGTTATTTTGTCGAAACTTTGTGTTACACAAGTGGTTACACACTTGTGTGTTCTAAAAACCATTCGTGTTAGTGTAAGATCCGTCTTTAAAAGCATGTTTTCTCTTGACACTTGGTCCTTTGAAAATACCACTTGTAGATACGTAGATCTACTAGTTTTAAACACTATTTCACAACTAAAATCGCTTTTACACAAGTTCATGATTAGTGTGTGGTAGAGTTTCATCCTTTAACCCTTATTACTTCCAAAACAACCTTATGTCATGATCCATGATCATGACCAATCCGGGTTAAACGATGATCCGAGCTACCACAACATAGATCGGGTCCAAATAACTACCCAAATCAAATACTACAAGTTTTACACAACATAAGAGCTTTTAACCATCACTTATAGCATTTCTAGTAGACTTTTATGTGTCATCTTGTATGTTAACGAGTTTTAACCGTTACAAATCATATTAACCACTTTAAAATAGTTCGAGAAGGTGATTTAAGCAACATACCACTAGCTCGAGGCTAGGGAAGAATCTAGACGCAAAATGAGAGGATAAAAGCAATAGAGTGAGGTCCTTCGCCTTCCGTTTGCACCAAGATTCCTTATACGTGATCCTTAACGCTTGAATGATCTTGGAAAGTAATGATCAAGAGTCGAAAATGGATGTATGTAGGAGGGGGTGTTCGGCCGTAGCTTCTTTAGAGAGAGAAAGGGAGTGTTGTTGTGGTGTGTGTTAAGTGAATGATCATGTGTGTTAAGTCATGAACTTATAGACAATTTTCCAAGTTAATTATCCAATGGATGCTATGTCTTCTAGATACTAAGCAAGGAGGATTAAAATAATCACCACAAGGACAAGGGTGTCCCCTCTAGTTGGGGACGGTTAGAGAGGGGGGGGGGTGCTAGTTCGATTCCAACCAATTAGTTGGGACTTAGTTAGTTGAGTTAAGTGTTAACTCGGTTACTAGCGTGTTATGCATTACAAAGGGTGTTAGGGTATTCAGGGACCCTAACTGGCTCAGAAAAAGGCAAACAATGAAAATGACAATATTTTCATGTTCCGGGTATAGTCCGGTTGTTCGGTTGGATAGTAATCCGTTAAAGTGTTAACAAAGCTTTAAAGTGTCGTTAATACCCTTTTTAGTGACACAACTCATTTCTGACACTTTGGAAAGTGTTCTGTAATATTTTTCTCATGTTTTGGCACTTTATTAGTTAGCTAAAAGCTGAATTATTAAGTAAAGTGCTGAATTTTTGTACTTAAAGTACGTTTTAGGCACATCCAGTCATTGTAACTTATTCCTAGAGACGCAGTTCTACAACCCTTGTATCCCTACACTCACCACTAGTGTAGTAAAATATTTCTGGCTCCTACGGGCCTTAGACGCAGTGTCTGCCTGATGCCGGCTTTATCAGCATGTTCTATAGGTTATCCGTTATAGTGCTACTGTGCTTTTTGTGCATCATGTTTATCACTAGGGTTCAACATGTAAATAATGTAGTGACGGTAAGTAAAGTATGATGCAGGTAAGTACTTGTATCAGTAATCAAGTAGCAGTTTATCCACAAGTTCAAGTAAGCACAGTAATTAAGCAGTAATTAATTATTAATTAAGTCGTACGGATACCTGGTTTAGTGCGGGTTGTCACACGCGTGGCGCGGGGGCCTGTCGCGTGACGCGTGGGCACCCCTCCTAGCATAGCGTAGCCTCGTGTAATTGTAGCCTGGGTGAGTCGACGTTTCGCTAAAATTCGATTTTGGCAACGAACTGTGATGATAATCGTCAATGGGGAATACCCCCCCTGAGTTTTAGGGGCCCTGATCCTAGTTTCGATTGTTCTGAAAATTTTAGGGGCCATGCAATATTTATTGGGGGTCTCAATTAGGGTTTCCTAATGGACAAAATAAAATAATAAGTAACAATTTTGATGAGAGTTGTTACAATATAGGCAAATTATTATCACAAAATGGATAGCAATCAAACACAATAAAGTAGAAACAAATAAGTCAACACGTATAGCCAAAATTGTCGACCTTGCGACTTTCATATATTTTTATAATAGCATGCATCCGTACACACCATATATTTACAATGTTTTATTTTAGTTATTATTATTATATATTATTATACTATTATTATTATTATTATATATATTTTATTATTATTTTTTTTCTACATATTAGTATTATACAATCACACAACCACAGTTAGCTGGCCTTTCAGAAACGTCGCTCCCTCTCGTCGTATTTCCTGGTGATGTTTTCCCCCACTTCCCTAATCCGGTTGCCCGCGCCCACTAACTCCTCGCCCTAGCGGCGTAACTCGGCAACGTTTTCTGCGCTCATAGGTGGGAATGGTGCAGGTTCAGGGTCAAACTGGGGAAAATAGACATTGGGGTTATTCATAAAATTCTGAAAGTGCCAGTCGCTTGTCCACCACTCTTCCAGCTGGCCTGTAACAGGTTGGGGATTGATAATAGGGTCTGGGATGGCCGGTTCCAAATTAATTGGAAGTTGTGATTGGGCTGGGAAATTGAACATGTTTTCATCGGCAGGTCCGATAAGGTCACAATTTGCCAGTTTTCGATCTAGCTCCTCCCATGGTGGCATTTCCTTGGCTTGCTCGGAACTTTCCCCGATCTCCTTGCCTTTCCCTTTGTCCTTCGGATCCTCAGTCTTTTTCACCTTCTGGGCAGCTAGCTTCTTCCTACGTCCACGTTTCCAATCCAAGATTCTTCTCCTCTTTTTCGGCTTTGGTTTCTCCTGCTGCTGGGCCTGGAATACTATTGGCTCTTCAGTATCTGCTTGATAGCCGGATAAAGTCCCGATTGTATCCATGTCAGTGGTATGGATAGTAAATTTTTGGAGTGCCTCCGACAGTTCATTCATGTTGTAGGCATACATGAAGAAACATACAAAATTTTAAATTAAAATTTTATTTATTAAATTAAATTCTCATAGAATCACAAAATGGCTATCTGAAAAATTAAGTATTTCTAAATACTTAATTGGCTTAAATTAGTGGCTCTGATACCACCTTTTACTGTCACGGCCCCCGACCCGGTTTTACCCATTTCCGGAGCCGCGGGACTGAAAACCCTGTAATTTACAATAATGGAATTTCACTGGGAAATTCCCTGGTTTACAAAAACATGTTTATTTATTTACTGAGCCACTTTCTTCAAGCTGTAGTGCTACGCGGCACTTTTTCCCTGGTTCACAGTAAATCACCTGAAACATGTTTAAAAATATTTTTATCAGCGGGGAAATACTGGCGAGTCATTCAATTTATACAAAAAGACACAGTGTTATAATCTACAAGATTAAGTGCGATTACAATTGCCACTATCTTACAATTATCTGGTCTAGTGTTACACCCTGGTGACTATGGTCATACCACCATTGGGTCCTTTCACCCAATACTGATGATTATCACTGTTTAGGTTCGTCCACCTAAAAGTGAGGAAACAGTAGTAATGTGCACAATACCCCACTTACTACCAGTAATTTAAGATAACAAAGACTTACCTCCTGTAAAATATAACTTGAAAATAATTTAAGGTTTTGTAAAACAGTTTTGACAAAAAGAGAATGACTCACATTGCAAGTTTAGTTGGACAGAATTTAGCCTACTGATTAAGCTTGAAAACCTAGTGAAATAACAATGCACACGAAACTAGGTTAGTAACTTAATACAACATTTACGATAAGCTCATGAAATCAAAACCCTCACGACGAATAACAAAGTACAGCCCGGATTCGGGCAGCACTTAAACACCCATCGGATCGGTTTCAATCGATCGGACATTGTATCGTAGCCGTGATCGAGTTATTACCCTGTAATCGTAGCAGGGTGTCGACCCTAAAATACTCGTTTATAAGCAGAATGTGTGCTGTTTGAAAGATTTTACGAACACAGATGAAATGGCCATGCAACGAGCAATTTATAGCTAATTTTTTAGTCTCTCAGGGCCCGCGTAAACGTAAAGAGAATCTTACGCGGCCCGCGAGGGCCACCCTAGCTACAACTAGGGCTACTGTGTCACGTGTAGGCTTGCCACGTGTCTGACACGTGGCCTGAAGCTTATCCGGAGATTCACCAAGCTGTCTCGCCCCGCGTAAGCTTAGCTTAATTCTTACGTGGCCCGCGAGCGACCAATAAAATTGAATTTCTTGATTTTTCATAAGAATTAGGGATTTAGGGGTCCAGGTTTCCACTTACGAAGTGTTTTAGGACAATTTCGTGCAGGTCCTTACATAGGCATACCATTTTCCATATATAAACACACTTATGTACTAGTTCCGTCCATTCACACGTGTGTCATATCCAAGTATAATCATTCCTACGAGAATCACTCACACACATAATGAAGTTCACATTTACACACACCAACATACATGCTACATATTCACGCAACCTCCCGTACGGGTTCCATCCTTACTTCTACCCCGCAAAACTATATCGTAGGCTTAGGGTACCTTTAGGAAGTTTAACGGGACCTTGGAAACAAAGAAAAACGAGAAAAACATGAATAGACATTTTCCTAAGTCTCCAAATCATTCCTATTCTAATTCTCATTTCCCAACATCCAATTTTCACAACTTGGTTAATGTCTTTCGTATTTGTGACCCATTTGCTTATTCTATATGATTTCAAACATAATTAACTACATATGATCAAATTTCGTCATCCTTACTTTCAAACGACTACTACATTCTCATCCTTTTATGATTCCCAATAATAAGCATATCTAACTTCATTTAAATAAATTAATAAGTGAGTTCGGTAATCACTTACCTCAAGCGTCTGTATTCGTGTTTCTTTCCTTGCATCTTCTTGACTCGTAGCCTTCCACGTTTGAGTCCATGCTAATGTGATTCCTATCCTTTCATTCTATCATATGCACAACATTGTTAACACGCATATTCATTCATAATACTTTCATATCGAATCCTTAGTTACATTGACGTTTATTAGTCAATCATTAATATGCATAACACATGAACCGATAATCACATTATTTAACATCAACGAATTCCAATACGTCATCATACATAAGACATAATCTGACTAACACATGTCGTATGATCCCCCAAATCTTACATTTGTGTCAAAATTCCTAACCATGCTATGTATACATTGTTGACTTTAGAAAGTCAACCATCTTAGCATATAACTTCCAACTTATGAACACACACTCATATCGATATAGTAGACCATAATAACAACGTCATGCACATTTCATAATCATGTTGTGTAGTATATACGACTGCACGATCACCTAGTTATATGCACATATAAACACATAGTCGATTCTACACATACTAATACCTTCATGATCCTACAATTTGGGAATGACAAGTGTCATTTATCTTAATTAATTCAAAAGAGTGTATTAGTAATTTTCCATTATTATCAATTAATTGATTTCCAAATATCACTGCCAAAAACTAGCGATGAGATATATCACGCGATATATAAGGGATTTGATTCGAATTCAAATTGTTCTATACATTTAATTGTTTACGGTAAGTTCTTGTTGTAGTGTTATATTCCCCAGTCAATAGTGTTATATTATGTACAGGCATCTTTAATCTCCTTTTCATAGTATTTTATCCCCATCAATAGTGTTTTATTCTATATAGTGTCTTACAGTAAACAGATAGTGTTATATCTTTCTATAGTGTTTTATCATGTAATATATTGTTCCTTTCATAGTGTTTTATCCCCATCAATAGTGTTTTATTCTGTATAGTGTCTTACAGTAAACAGATAGTGTTATATCTTCCTATAGTGTTTTATCATGTAATATACTATTCCTTTTCATAGTGTTTTATCCCCCATCAACAGTGTTTTATTTATGTATAGTGTCTTACAGTAAACAGATAGTGTTATATCTTCCTATAGTGTTTTATCATGTAATATACTGTTCTTATAGTGTTATAAAAGTTGTTGTGAAGGAAATCGAAGAATTTATTCAGTACGAGAAATTCGCTGATTTTTTAGGAGATTGATGGGGGATTTGAAACAGTTACCATAAATTCGCTGATTTATAGGAGATTGATGGGGGGTTTTGAAACGGTTACCATATTTGAAGCGTTGGAAAAGTCACTATTGCCCTTGAATTTTACATAAGGTCCTTCAAATTAAAACACAATTTACATTTTTATACCCTATTGATGTCAACCATTAGATCAAATATCCAATGGTTTAAAACACTTCTTACCCTTCTCACATTTTAGACACTTTTTACCATATCCCTACCCTATATATATATATATATATTCTAATCGTAATGAAACGATTAGTTACATCTTACTCGTATATCGCACATGATATTCCATTCAAGCGTTATCCACATGAGTACTTATCGTGAGTTTACTTCGGTATTCTACTATTATCATTCTTTCTAATTACTTTCATTGAAACCTGTTAGTTTAGACCATGTACACATGCATATTACCAACATTCATTCAGGGTTATCACTATTACTACTAGCTATTATTTCATTCTCATAATTCATACTTGCTAGAAGGTTAGGCATCATTCTATTGTCTATACCTGTATAACCACTAAGTACACTGTTGGTACATTTATGTGTCTGTAACTTTGTCTTGTTTATGTTGTAAGTTCTACGGTCTTTTGTAATCAAGTCTGTAAGTTCCGTCAAGTCTACCTAGTCAGATATCCTTCAATCTTACTTGGTATGACGCTTGTCTCTGTATTTGTATCTTAAACTAATGCTAGTGTGCATTATGTTTATGAGTGTGTGTAATCATGCTTAACTGTTTAACTCTTCGTATATTCTGTCTTTGTTTGATGATTGATGAAGAATCAATCTTCGTCATGAATCATGCTTGGCGAACCTCCTATTGTTCGTCGATATGAGTGTGTGACGAAGAATCAATCTTCGTCACACATAACCTTCGTCGTTTCATGGTTCGTCGAGGGATAGTATATATTGCCTGTTATGTTAATAGTTTAGGCATGAGAGCATAGAGAAACTGAGAGTTTATCTTCAAGAATTGTGTGTATATGTTTGATGTTGTTCTCGTCCTTTTAATCTAAAGTGATTCTTTGGTTATCTGTTGTGTTACTCGCTTTAGTCTGTTTAGTTTGCACCGTCACATGGATTCCGCACTCGTGACCGTGTTTGTGATAAACAAGGATAGGTCTCCGTATTGATCCTCCGAGAAAAACGAACCTACATACACCCTTGTAAGGTAACTTCCGAGTTAATAAATTATAATCCAAAATCTTCGTTCTACGGTTTTATGTTCCTTTCCATGACTCAATCTAAGTCAAAGTCCTTCATGTGTTCACTTATAAAGTCACACCCTAACCGCAACATAACTACTATTTCATACATAATCTTCCATACTTAGCTCGAGTTTTAAGAGTCATTCTATGTTTGTTTTAGTTACATGTACTAAGTACACCCTTAGCTTATATTCTGGGCCATTCCCTTCGTATCATTTTAATTTGCTAGTTAGCTTGTTTCACGAATTACTTACCAGAAACTAACGTTCACAGTGCTAATCAACATTAAGTCTGAGTTGATGTTTAATATTTAGTTGACCTCTAAAAGTTAAATCTTCCTTTCCATGTCACACTTATGCTACCATTAGTTCGTACGGAAGTACTTATTCAACTCATAACTTTATATCTACATTCACAAATTAAACAATTCACTAACCTTGCTACTTTGGCATAATACTACGACTTACAAGAACGGATCGCTCCACTTCGTCACGAGTCCATACCATCTCTGGATAGGTTTTCCTCATTCTTATGACAAGTTCCGGCTCGCAAGCATCCTCTCACTAACTCTATTGGTTTCGTCACCTCAAGGGTTCTACCATCCTCACATATAAAATTAAAGATTAGTACCTTTCATTCAAATTTCAAATTCCATCAATCATGACATTTATCAAGTTATCTTCTTTACATACTAGCACCTTCCAGATTCTTTTAAAACGTTTGTTCGTTCGGCCCGCTCGTAACGGGTCAATGCATGACCGTTCCTTAATATATCATTTTCATTTGTTTGACCAGTTTACAACGGGTCTATACATGACCTTTCTTTAATATACTATTCTCAAAAACGTTTTTCCTCCCATCCATACTTAATCTATCGCCATCTACTTTAAACTTACTCATAAGACCCGTTTGACTCCAACAAATTCAAATTGTCAACACACTCTTATGTAGGTACTTTCATTCTTTTTATGTTTAGAACCCGTCTCACAGATTCAAACCTTTCTTTTTATACTTTTCATTCTTACTTGTTTGACCCGTACATACTTACGGGTTCAAACTTTGTTCATACTTTTAATTCTTTTATGTTTGAGTCCATCTCGTGGGTTCAAACCTTTCATTCATACTTTTCATTCATTTCCATCATTTGACCCGTTCATAATGTGTCAACTTCCTTATCATTATTTTTCATCCATTGTGACCCGTTCATAACCGGTCAATCCCTTAACATATTTCCCCATCCATTGTGACCCGTTCATAGCGGGTCAATTCCTTAACATACTTTACCATCCGTTTTGACCCGTTCATAACGGGTCAATTCTTTAACATACTTAATTACATGTATTACTATAATCGCAAGATATAACAATGAGCATTACTACAACTGAAACTAGAAATATAACAAGTAAAATATAGATTCAAACATTTTATTCTTACTTGGTTGGTCCATTCTTACATACGAATTCATACTCTTCCTTCCAAAATTTTCATTCAACATAAAATGATCCCAAGTTACTTGGGAATAATGCCACTCTTTTGACACACACGACCACTTACTTCTCAATTCTACCTGACATACGTGTGATGATTATCATGGTCTCACGAGTATCATATATTTCTTGCGCGCTGGCCGGGCGCGCAATCCACATACTAGCCTCGTGCCTTCATGTAACCATCACCTTATGTCCATAGAAGTGGATTTTAGATCATGCATCATTTATAAATCTTATCAAGGCAATATCAATGTCTTGCATTGTACCCATATTTATTTAAAAATGTGTACCTGGGGTTCAACAGTTCAATCACATACTATGGCATTTGCCTTAGATCGCATCTTTGGACCATACTTCTCAATCATCTAAGCTTACCTTACATAGATAACACAGCTAGTTTCTTCATATGAACGTACGTATACATGTTCCCATTCGAACCTTACCTTCAAGTCTTGATCGAGTCTTGGATTGTACGGTTTTCAAGTCACAAGAACACACGAGTTTAAGTTCAAGTACTTACCTTCTTGAACTTGATTTCACTCAAATCAGGGCTCTGATACCAACTTGTAAGACCCTATAAGCGTTTTGACCTAAAACGATGCAGCGGAAAATGAACCTCAAAATTTCTTTCTTTTTAAATATTCTAACATACTTGAAAACCATTTAAAACGATTCCTTTAAAAGAATTACATCATTCATCTTTAATTAATGTACCAAATATAGCATGCGAATACAAACTAAGTGACCACCATTCTGTACAATCCATGTTCTATAACTCGATCTTTGCTCCATTGTCCTTCGTGATAAATGGTAATGATCCGTGTAACCTACAGTCACCATAAACAACCGACACATTAGTAAATGGTGACATTATACTTTTAAAATAAACATTTAGCTAAATGACGATATTGTATTCTAACGACGCGAGATATCTTGTTCGGTCATCCTTCCAAACTCATCCACTAGTTCCCGACATCAATTCACTTGGACCCAACGTTATCATACCTGCACTTTTCATTTCATTCTCAACGATAACATGGTTAGCAACGTGTACCTTTAAACATATTGCAAACCCACAACTTCACATAAACACATTCTATTAATCTACATTCATTAGATTACATCACATACGTACACGTACATATATCCGAGCACATACTTACGTTTCCCATACACACGTATACACCTATAAGTTTGTACTGCATACACTTACTATGAATTCTTATTTATATACACACATACAATCACTTCCATTTAATTTCTTTCAAGCACCATACTTTGTTAGGCATACCATTTCCCGTATATAAACACACTTATGTACTAGTTCCATCCATTCACACGTGTGTGATATCCAAGTATAATCATTCCTACGAGAATCACTCACACACATAATGAAATCCACATTTACACACACCAACATACATGCTACATATTCGCGCAAGCCCCCGTACTGGTTCCATCCTTACTTCTACCCCGCAAAACTCTATCGTAGGCTTAGGGTACCTTTAGGAAGTTTAACGGGGCCTTGGAAACAAAGAAAAACGAGAAAAACATGAATAGACGTTTTCTTAAGTCTCCAAATCATTCCAATTCTAATTCTCATTTCCCAACATCCAATTTTCACAACTTTCTTAATCACTCTCGTATTTGTGATCTGTTTGCTTATTCTACATGATTTCAAACATAATTAACTACATATGATCAAATTCCGTCATTCTTACTTTCATACGACTACTACATTCTCATCCTTTTTATGATTCCCAATAATAAGCATATCTAACTTCATTTAAATAAATTAATAAGTGAGTTCGGCAATCATTTACCACAAGCGTCTGTATTTGTGTTTGTTTCCTTGCATCTTCTTGACCCGTAGCCTTCCGCGTTTGAGTCCATGCTAATGTGATTCCTATCCTTTCATTCTATCATACGCACAACATAGTTAACATGCATATTCATTCATAATACTTTCATATCGAATCCTTAGTTACATTGACGTTTATTAGTCAATCATTAATATGCATAAGACATGAACCGATAATCACATTATTCAACATCAACGAATTCCAATACGTCATCATACATAAGACATAATCTGACTAACACATGTCTTATGATCCCCTAAATCTTACATTTGTGTCAAAATCCTAACCATGCTATGTATACATTGTGGACTTTAGAAAGTCAACCATCTTAGCATATAATTTCCAACTTATGAACACACACTCATATCGATATAGTAGACCATAATAACAACGTCATGCACATTTCATAATCATGTTGTGTAGTGCATACGACTACATGATCACCTAGTTATATGCACATATAAACACATAGTCGATTCTACACATACTAATACCTTCATGATCCTACAATCAATGTCTACATTGAAAGTTATCCGATTTAACATAATTCTACCATCTTTACTTGCTAGTAAGTCCTCACATTTCATAATTAGTACTTGGTCATTTACTAATCATAATCAAGCAAATAATCCCATGTATGGTGTGCATCACACCTTCAAAGCATATAGTACAACTACTAATGCACATTTCTAAACAATCAAGAAATAAACAAGATTACCCACATGAGTTCAATCAATTACACCTTCCTCATTTAAGTTTAATAACAATTATATCATTATCACACTTTATACCTATTCACCAAGTTCTTTCATACAAATTCACCTTCTAACTCCACTTAGACATTTACTCGAACACTTGATGTGCATACTATTCTCTAAACACATTGTACAAGTATCTTTTGCCTACCTTACTAGTTCATAACATCAAGAATTATAAACATTTCTCTAGTCATGGATTGCACATGCAATACCATTAGACCATCCAAACAACACCTTCAACTTCCTTATTTTCGTACAAGAATTTTGTTATAAATAGTTCAGTTTCAAAATTATATTTCCCGACCTCTGATCGGAATTTACTTTGGAGGTATTAAAGACCCATAAGCCAGAAAGCTACAGTCAAAATTTCAGCTCAATCCAACGGTCGGATCTCTGGGAAAATCGATTCTAAGAGGCTGTGTTTTTATAAAACGCAAATACGAGCTGCTATGAAAACGTGTTTAAATATAGAGTTTAACAGCTCTATTTTACATTTCCATTGTTCAAAGTGATGATATATATATATATTTATATGTTATAATACTTGTATACAAAAATCAAGATGATCCAACGGTTAGATTTCGCAGATCGTCAGATTCTTTGTAACTGGGTTATAGAATTACATTCTGGACAAATTTGATTTATACAATTTTAACAACTTTAAACAGTGATTTAGGGAAATCTGAGCTTACCATTGCGTTCGTTGCATCGATAATTGGTTCCAGGTTGAATCTCACAAGTCCGACCACCTCCGGCCACCGCGAATCGCCGCTAAACCTTGTTCATTTCCTCTAAACAATAACTACCTTTCTTTCTTGTCATTATTATTCATTCACTGACATACTAATAACGCATTCATAGAATGCATATATATATATATATATATATATATACTAGTGGGGAACCCGCGCGTTGCGGCGGAGTCGACAATACGCGGCGAAAACATGATACGCATCAAACAATTAGGAGTGAAATGAGGATGTCATGGGACGTCGTCGTACAATCTATTACAAATATCAGATTTAATTATACAAATGGTTTATCCGTTTAATAGTGTAAATCGCATTCCTTTGCAATTGCAATGAAGTAATTAAACAATGCTTCAAGTTGAAGATAATTAAAAGCTTCAATACCACAATTTTAAAATGTGAAACTGAAAGTTCAGTTTTACGTTGGATAACATGATAATGATAAAGCTATTGTTTTCTTCCAAGATGGTTCCATCTTTTTGCATTTTACCCTCATAAAAGAGCATCTGCAATGCAGGTGGATATGCATTAGATCCCTGCAATGTTTCACATCTGCAACCTCCATGAATAAATTTAATGACATCAAGTATGAACTGAAAGTACTAACAATTCTATAACTCCATATAACACTCCTAAATTCTAAACTAAGTAATAACAAATCTATAATTCCATACCAAAACAATCTATGTTATATCAATTTGAAAATAACAGAACAATAAATACTTTTATTCTTCTCTGACCACCTAAACAATATAATTTCAAAAAGCAGGCGAACGGGATTCTTTTTCTTCATATGTCATCATGCTAGGTGACTTGTTTCCCTTTTTCTTCACTTGTCATCTACATCGATACAACTGTAAGAGTCGGTTCACAAAAAAATAATTTCTTGAATATTTACTAATGTTATGTGGGATAGATGTAGGGATGAGCATTTGGTATCGGGTACGGGTACCGAACCGGTACCGAACCATACTGGGTATATTCGGTACCAGTTCCCATTTCCCTCGTTTTTCAGCACCATTGCCGATACGGTGCCGGTATTTACAGGTAAAACACCGGTAAGTACCGGTATCGGTACCGAACCGGTGTATTCGGTACCGGTACCACCATTCCCCATTTTTCGGTACCGGTACTTTCGGTAAACGAGCCGATCCAAGCTCGAGCTCGTTTAACTTATGAAGGCTGGAGCTTGAGCTTGATTCATAGATAATTTTCAAGCTCATATTCAAGGGAACTAACTTCTAATGGTTGGCTGTGAGGCTGTGAGATAAGATCACAAAAATTCAAATTGCAACTATATGAAAAGGGATACTCACATTCAAGGGAACTAACTTCTAATGGTTGGTTGTGAAAGTAATGTCTGGATATTTCCTTTGTGATCTGGTCTAGAAAGTCATCGGGCATGTATGTCAATTTAATCTCTCTAGGTGCCTTGATTTTATCAGTATTCTGCAAGGGTTGTTTTTTAACTTATGGCAACGTCTGATGTCTAATTTTTAAGGTTGTCCTTTGCTTTGTCCTCCACGTCCCATTCCTGCAACCCTTGCAGCTTCCATTATATCAAGACTTCGAGTTTCTTAAATCCTCCTCGATGACAAATCATTTGTTTTCCTGTGAATGAATCACACAAAAGCGACAAATTCCAGATCAAAACCAAGATCTTAGCCACGTATCTTTAGTCTACAATGCAGAGACTATTTACCATGGTAAACCATTTAGAAAATCTGACAACATTATCGTTTCGCTAACAATCTTCATACGTGTTTTAATGTAAAGTTGTGCTCGTAAATAGTTGCCAACGATGCTCAAATGTGGATCCATGCAACAACATAAGATAGTTTAGTCACAAGCAGCAAAACACAACAAGAATTCCAGTAAATGTTACATACATAATGGTTTTCCTTCTTTTCCTTGTTTTCCTTTTTAGGTTTATTTGAAAAGTCCATGGAGTCAAACTGTAATTGCTTTTCACAGTGTCTAGCAGACTCAACTTCTTAACTGTATCTCACATATTTGACTCTGTTTATTGTATATTTGACTTTCCAAATGTCAATGTGAGCCTTTAACCAAACTGCAAAATCGCAATCTTCATCACATATCAGAGACATGAATTCGATTTGCAGTTCAAGAATTTCCTACAAACCACTTACAACTACATTCCAAATGGGTGGGATTTTGAAACAGTCAGCTTAAGACATGTTGAACTGAATGAGGCTCGTGGTCGAACCGATAACGGGCGCTTTGATCATCAGATTATGGATCCAAATGGGTTCCACCTATGCCCAGCACCACAAAACAGTTTGTGTTCAAATACATATTTTACAGAAGCGAAAGAAAGCTTCAAGCCTTCACCAGCACATAAGTTAGTGTATTTTCAAGTACGTTGGAGAAAAGTGTTGAAAATGGTCAATCTAGTGTGTCTTGTGACTAATGAAAGTAACAAAACAAGTAGTGTATATAAGGAAAGTAATGGGAATGATATAAGTGATGGCAGCAGTGGTGGAGACCAAGTGAAATCAATTAACCTATTAAAAGACACTGAAAATCTTATATGGTGACGAAACCGACACCGGAAAATGGAATCTCCGTTGTGTGTCCGTTATAGCTCTACCTGATTTCAATGACGACTTTTTAAGACGGTGGATTGCTATAAACGGACAAGGCCATTGAAGCAGAAACGATTGAGTTGCATAGATTGTTGATCACATTTAATATTAGGGTGGTTAAATTACTTTGGCAGAAACTATCGCATGCCAGCATTGGATTGTTAGGCCATAGCTTCTCAATTGTTCTGTCAATCATGCCATCAACAAACTTATATGGTGCAAGTTTCTTCCAAAATATTGGGTTAAACAAGAGAAAATGCCAAGATTTAGTCTAATGAACTCTTAACTAAAACTATTTAAAAATAAATTTTCATTACTCACTCTGTCATATGCATCCTTAAAGTATCGAGCCGCGTCGTTTCGAAATAAACGCTCTCCTAGATACACAATTCAAATACCAAACCGACAACTAATCTAAAACAATACACATCAAAACCACAAATCCAGCACATACAAATTAGAAATTAAATTAAAGTTCTACACAAAAAACAACATAAAATCCAGTAAAATCCCCAAAAATTCATCACATACAACAACCAAGCCCTAACAAAACCCTAGCTGATGCACAACAAAATAATAAACCAAACAAATACTTAAAATTATGTTTGAATACTGTCACACCCCGATTTCCACGTGTCACCGGTGGGCCCGGTGGGGGAGTATCGTGACGTGGTTGGCAACATAATAGTCAAACAACACAATATAAAAACATGCACAGCGGAAGCAATTTAAAATATGATACAACCGAATAAATTATTGTAATATCAAGTATCACAACGTTCGGATGTTTATCCACAGAACGGATCGAAATAAAATATGAAACAATAGTTCAACAGACTTCAGGCATCCTAAGCTTGCGAGACTTTTTATTGATGCTAAGGAGACAATCCAGCCAATTTCGTTTAGTACCTGCATTCAGTCTTTTTATTGATGCTAAGTTGATTTTCCTTCCGTCTATTTGTCCTGAGTGGACTTCGACGTGCATGGTTTGAGCAAAAGGCTTCGTGAGGGATCAGAAACCGGACTGATCATTGAAGATGTACCTATGGTGCGACTGGATTCCTGCAATTTGAAAAGTAAAAAATCTCAATGGGTGATTCACCAACTCTTGCCATACATTACCTCCGATCGGACCACAAACACCAAGCTTCGTTACCTATCCTGAACTCTAGTCCGCCCTTGAATCTTTTCTATCACAACCAAACAATCGGAGTAACGGTTGTACTCTCCGAAAACAACCCTACCGCTCTTGTAATGACGAAACCGACACCGGAAAATGGAATCTCCGTTGTGTGTCCGTTATAGCTCTACCTGATTTCAATGACGACTTTTTAAGACGGTGGATTGCTATAAACGGACAAGGCCATTGAAGCAGAAACGATTGAGTTGCATAGATTGTTGATCACATTTAATATTAGGGTGGTTAAATTACTTTGGCAGAAACTATCGCATGCCAGCATTGGATTGTTAGGCCATAGCTTCTCAATTGTTCTGTCAATCATGCCTTCAACAAACTTATATGGTGCAAGTTTCTTCCAAAATATTGGGTTAAACAAGAGAAAATGCCAAGATTTAGTCTAATGAACTCTTAACTAAAACTATTTAAAAATAAATTTTCATTACTCACTCTGTCATATGCATCCTTAAAGTATCGAGCCGCGTCGTTTCGAAATAAACGCTCTCCTAGATACACAATTCAAATACCAAACCGACAACTAATCTAAAACAATACACATCAAAACCACAAATCCAGCACATACAAATTAGAAATTAAATTAAAGTTCTACACAAAAAACAACATAAAATCCAGTAAAATCCCCAAAAATTCATCACATACAACAACCAAGCCCTAACAAAACCCTAGCTGATGCACAACAAAATAATAAACCAAACAAATACTTAAAATTATGTTTGAATACTGTCACACCCCGATTTCCACGTGTCACCGGTGGGCCCGGTGGGGGAGTATCGTGACGTGGTTGGCAACATAATAGTCAAACAACACAATATAAAAACATGCACAGCGGAAGCAATTTAAAATATGATACAACCGAATAAATTATTGTAATATCAAGTATCACAACGTTCGGATGTTTATCCACAGAACGGATCGAAATAAAATATGAAACAATAGTTCAACAGACTTCAGGCATCCTAAGCTTGCGAGACTTTTTATTGATGCTAAGGAGACAATCCAGCCAATTTCGTTTAGTACCTGCATTCAGTCTTTTTGGGAAAATACGTCAGTTTACACTGGTAAATACATTCAACTGACTCATTTTGTAAAATGATTGAAAATTGGTTTGGATGCACATGGCATAAACATTTTTATAACTTGGGAGAATTATTTAATATTATAATCTTGTGAACGAATTACATGTTCCTTATGCGTTCAGTAGCCCGGATCTTGTCCGGGTTAAAGATCAATAGACACACCACAATATTCTTTTATGCACTGACGGGTGTACGCCTACACCCCACGCTTAAGTCGTGGCCATTTCGTAAAATGATGCCAAGGATATCCGGGACATGGTCATTAACCCCCCAAAGGCTTTAAGTAACAAGACTGTTTAAACGAGCCGATCAAATTTATTCAATTACCCACTCAACGGTGGAGGATTTGATGCCCGATCAAGCGGTATTCTATATACCGTAACCCAAGCCCGTATAGGGAAAATAAGTTAAAAGTATTTACCTGAGCAAGTATTAATCACAATAAGCAAAATGCACGTAGCTTTTACTGGTCCTCCTAATCTGGAACGAAGGTTTATAATAACCTATTAGAATTCTAACGGGCCTTTTATTAAGCTTAAGCTTAGACCGGCTAGTTTCAAGATACAGTTCGTACGCACGATTAAGCGAAGACCGGGTAGAATGTGATTCAGACCCGACAAGTTTGAAGACTTGTTTAATATGGGTTTATTATTCACATTCTGGATTTTGAGATAAAACCGTTAAGGTTTGACCCGTTTCGGCTAATTTATGTAAACTTGTTACATAAACCGAACCGTACGCGTAATAAGCGTGACGGGTATTCATGAGAGCTATATACAGGTTTCCTAAGTTAATTTTGTCTCAAATATGTTGTGACATCAGTAAGATGTCTTTCATTATGCCCGAAACGTGTTTAAACACAAACTAGGCCCCGTAGGGGTAGTTTGGTCATTTTAAAGGTTGTAAAAGGGTTTAAGTGTTTAACTGAGTTACAGGTCTGATGTAATTAGTAAACATACTCAAATTTATGAGTTATAACAGTAGGATAAAGTATACATGTGAAATTTGTCAATTATAACCAAACTATACACCGTAGGGGCATTTTGGTAATTTCACATAAGCCGAAAAGCTCAAAACTGAAGTCTGAGTTTAACAACCTTTCCTTACTGTTAAAATATTATAATTTGCCTCATATATCAGTAGGTATCAACCCGGGTATGTTCAATATGATTTTAATACATACTATGCGTTAAAAACGCTAAATAAGGCGATTAAAGGCCATTTCCGGGTTCGATACTTAAATCTGATATTTTTATATTTCCAAAAGGCTTAAAATAATTTATTTAACATTTCTAATCAGTAGCAAAAGGTTTGGAGTCGTTTAGATATGTAAAACTCATTTTATGGCCCGTAAGGGCAACACCGACATTTACCGGGTTAAGCCTACGACTATGAGTTATGCTCAGCCTAAAATTAATTAAAAATCTTTAAAAATCCCAAAATAATATATTACATCAGTGGGTAAAAGATTTGATACCAAAAAGTATGTTTAACTAGGCTATAAGCTAATTACGCCATTTTACTAACATAAAGCATTCATTTTGCGATAATGAGCATAACTCTTAATCTACAATTCAAACTGATGTCAAACTTTACATACACGTTTATATATCAGTAATTTAAGTTTCTACTCTTTTACATTTCCAAAAATCACGTTTTAAGGCAATAAGGGCATAATGGTCAACATATGAGCAATTAACGGAAACATGCATATTAATTGGATAACTAATGAACCAAGGTGTATAATCACAGAGGGTTGTAGTAACATGTAACCTAATCCAATTAAAGTTCTGATGCATTTCTAAAACATGCCTAAACAGGTCAGAACTGAAAGTCAAAGTGAAAGTCAAACTATGCGACTTTCGGCTCCGAACCGGGTCTAAACAGGAAATTGTCGGGTTGAACATGTTTAGACATGTTCTTACACTTATTACCGAGTTATAACAATGATCCAACAGGTTGCATATGATCTACAATGTTAATTATGCATAAATAGCATTTTAGGCTTCCTGTTGACTTTTTAAATATAAGTTTGACCCGACTTTTGACCTGGTTAGAGTGGTAATCAGGGGGAACCCTTTTGAGGGTTTATTACCCACATAAATACCTACTTATAACTACTTTTAATTTGAGATATGACTGAGCCATTGTTGACTAATCTCGAAGTCAAACCGTAATTACGTCGGTTTGACTTTTAGCTAAATAACTAAGCTAAAATTAATTAGAGAAGATTAGGCAACTTACAAAGGTCCTAAGCTTGATTAGAGAACACTTGAGAGAAGGTTTTGAGTTCCAGAAGTGATCCAAGAATGCAGATGTAGATGTGATGAATTGTTTGCAACTAAAGGCCCTTATATAGTGGATTTACTCACCACAATGCATTGACAACAAGGTCTACTACTGCCCACAACATTCCTACATGTGTCCTACATGTTGAGTGAGTGTTTAGGGGCCAAGGGGTAAGAGGAAACTCGTTTAAGAGGTCAGAATCGCATTTAAACTGGCAACAGCCGGTTTTCTGTTGCTGGGCAGTTGCTTGCGCACCGTAAAGCTCCCATTGCTGCGGTGCGCAAGCGTTCATCAGGGACCAAAACTTTGGCTTTTCAATGATTTGAAAGGTCAACTCGTGTAATTCGAATATGGGACTTGTTTTAGCAGCATGGGGCCTCAAAATTGGGTCTTGTATAGTTACATACCCTACCATTAAGATAGGTGTGCTTGGAATCCTTTATAAAGTACCGAAAACAAAGGGTTACCGTAGGAATTTCTTCGTAGGAGTCCACCAATTGAATTATGAATCATTTATTGCTATAATTCACTGAATTTGAACATATACTAGATGTTTTTAATATGATTTGAGTCTGGGATTTATAAAGAGGTCATTCAGAGGTGCAAAAGTTAACATAATGACACTTTTAAATCCTGTCAAACCTTTTTAATAAATCCGAGTTTATAACGCGTTTTGTCTTACATGACACGTGTCGTTATTTTATTTAACACGAATTTTCGAGGTGTTACAAATACCTTGTTCCGTGAATCAGGAAGAGAGTGAAGGTGATTTCCGAATATTGAAACCGTTGTTTTTCTCATCTTCATCATCATTCATGAAAAAAAGAACTGAAAAAAGAACAAATCAAATCTGGTCAGAATTGAATTTAGCAAAAAAAAGGGGGGGGGGGATTCAACACCTCGTTACCGTCCGGATCTAGATTTGAAAGTGCCCTAATTTCATCATTGAAACCAAAAATTAGGTATGTGATTGTTAGTAACCTTTGTATGAAGTGAAATGATTGAATCGCAAACCTCCTGAACCATATTCTCCATTGGATTTGATTTCCGTTGGAGATGGTGAATCTGAATTTGAGATCGATTGATTGTAACGCATCACGAAGAAGAGAGCATCCACAGAGTGGACAGCAACGGCGATGAGTGGAAGGTGGAGAGAGTTGAGCGATTGAGTTGTAGGTAATTAAAGGAGGGGGTTGTCGATTAGGGTCTTGAGGGCAGGGAAGAAGCGTTGTTTATGAGGTGGATTGAGGGGACTAATTAAAGGCAGACGATTGAGTCGCAGCATTCAATTGAAGGGCAGGTGAGGGAATGTGAAAGATCAAACTTCAATACAGACTTCTCGGTTGAATAAGGGCAAAGATGGAACTGAATTTTAGATTGCAAAGAAGGAGTCCAATAAATTTACTATTTTGTCCTTCTAGTGTCTTAAAATTTAGTGTTGTTTACTACTTTACCCTTTTCAAATGTGTTTTGTTTATTTGTACATGTTGCTTCAAAAGTTGTATGTAATGTAAATTTACAATTTGGTACGTCACTTCTCCTTTTTATAATAGTATAGATATATATATATATATATATATATATATATATATATATATATTCTAATCGTAATGAAACGATTAGTTACATCTTACTCGTATATCGCACATGATATTCAATTCAAGCATTATCCACATGAGTACTTATCGTGAGTTTACTTCGGTATTTTACTATTATCATTCTTTCTAATTACTTTCATTGAAACCTGTTAGTTTAGACCATGTACACATGCATATTACCAACATTCATTCAGGGTTATCACTATTACTACATAGCTATTATTTCATTCTCATAATTCATACTTGCTAGAAGGTTAGGCATCATTCTATTGTCTCCACCTGTATAACCACTAAGTACATTGTTGGTACATTTATGTGTCTGTAACTTTGTCTTGTTTATGTTGTAAGTTGTACGGTCTTTTGTAATCGAGTCTGTAAGTTCCGTCAAGTGTACCTAGTCGGATATCCTCCAATCTTACTTGGTATGACGCTTGTCTCTGTATTTTTATCTTAAACAAATGCTAGTGTGCATTATGTTTATGAGTGTGTGTAATTATGCTTAACTGTTTAACTCTTAGTATATTCTGTCTCTGTTTGATGATTGACAAAGAATCAATCTTCGTCATGAATCATGCTTGGCGAACCTCCTATTGTTCATCGATATGAGTGTGTGACGAAGAATCAATCTTCGTCACACATAACCTTCGTCGTTTCATGGTATCGAGGGATAGTATATATTGTCCGTTATGTTAACAGTTTAGGCATGAGAGCATAGAGAAACTGAGAGTTTATCTTCAAGCATTGTGTGTATATGTTTGATGTTGTTCTATTCCTTTTAATCTAAAGTGAATCTTTGGTTATCTGTTGAGTTACTCGCTTTACTCTGTTTGGTTTGCACCGTCACGTGGATTCCGCACTCGTGACCGTGTTTGTGATAAACAAGGATAGGTCTCCGTATTGATCCTCCGAGAAAAACGGATCTACAAGTGGTATCAGAGCATTGGCTATTTTCCTTGTTTAAAACCAAACATTGTCGTGTTTGAAACAAGTGTTGTTTGTGATTTTCAGATTTTTGTTCTTGAAAAACGTTATATTTTTCTGAAAAAGTCTTTAAAATCTGTTAAATCGTGTTATTTTGCTATAGTTTTATTGAAAACCTTGTTATATTACATGTGTGCATGTTTAAAGTTTGTTTTTTATTGAAAGTATATGCAAAGTTTCGTGTTCGGAAAATTTATCTGGTAAGAATTTGGCCGGAATCATCATATTGTTCATCAAATATTCAAAGTGTTCTTGATATCTTCATATTGTTATTGGTTGATCTTCATAATATTTCTGTTGTTTGATCTATATCTGTTTTGAATTATTGTGTTTGTCAATTATAATACAATTGTTTGACATTTGTGTACAAGAGTATGATGATGGTTTGGTAAGCAAGGTGTCTCGGTAAGGTGTTGTTTATGTGTCAGTAAGATAAGATCTGATTTGTTTTTACAAAATATCTAATACAACTGTTGTGTTCCTTTTTGTCAACGAAGTTTCACTTCGACGACGCTCCTAGTGTTCGTCGAATTGTCTTAGATGAAGAATCATTACTCTTCGTCAAATTGTGTTTGACGAACTATCAATTCTTCGTCGTTTGGTCATTGAAGAAGAATCACAGTCTTCGTCATCTTTGTCTTTGATGAAAAATCAAGAGTTCGTCACACAATCTTCGTCAACAATACTTATCATTTTACACAGAAGCTTTGCAAAACAATCTTAACAGTCTCATTTCAAGTTTGTGTTTAGGTACAATTGTTCATATATCAATCATGAGTACTAGCCCTTGGGATTGGAGCAGTAGCTCAAGTACGGCTCAAGATCCGACCTCCGCAGCGGCATGGATCAAGAATATGATGCCACAACAAACAATTTCTGCAAGTCAATGGGCATGCGTAGCAAATCAAAATCAAAGTATTCAAAATTTGCTAATGAGCGAAAGTGAAACGGGTAGCAAATATCGACCGCCAAAGCTAAATCATATGAATGAATATCCAACTTGGAAAGGCCGTTTTCATACTTACGTTCTAGGGCAAAACACCAAGCTATGGATATGTTTCACTACAGCATACAATACAGCTCTTGAAGAAGCAGGTTCAAATCCAACAACATTAGCAAATATGTCTGAAGTAGAAAAGAAAGCGTACGATCTTGAAAAGAAGGTGTTTGTTATCTTGACGCAAGCTCTCCACAAAGACATATATCATCAATTCTCTTATTGTAATACAACAAAAGCCTTATGGGACATCCTAGTAACAAGAGGAGAAGGGAATGCGGCGACAAGGAAGACTCGCCACGACTTGCTAAAAAAGGAGTTTGACGCATTTTTGTTTATAGAAAACGACACTTTAAATGAAATGGCAACTCGTTTTTATCATTTAATAAGTGAAATGTTTTCTTACCAAGTTACTGCATCTCCACAGGAAATGGTGAAAAAGTTTGCTGATGCTCTACCACCAAAGTGGAGCCCTTTTATTGAACTATTAAAGCATACAGGTGTCTTAGATACTATCAGTATTTATGAATTCGTTCAAATGCTGGAAAATAAAAATGAAGAAAAAATCCGGAAGGAAAAAAGAATCTCAACCCCTCAGAATCCAGAAATGTACTTTGGAGGGATTAATCCTGTTGCAAGCTCCAGTCAGCAACCAAAACTTCAAACGGCGTTCATGTCCAATTCAAGCCCGTTTCCTCAAGTGACAAATGTAAATCCCTTTGTATTTGTACCAGAGCAACCACAACCTCAAGTTGCTCAAACTCAATTTGATCCTAGCACTTGATTCCTGAAACCACAAGCTGTTACCATCCCACCTCAGCCACAATTTGATCCCAGTGCCTATTTCCCTCAACCACAACCTCAAGTTGCTCAATCTCAATCTCAACCTCAATTTGATCCTAGTGCTTGGTTCCCGAAACTACAAGTTGTTACCCCTCCACCTCAACCTCAACAAGCATTCTATGGTAACAATTTCACTCAACCGCAAAACCCCAATACCACTAGACTTGATACTTCAAACCTTCCCAAAGTCAATGTAGAAGTCGCCAAGGAACACATGGAACTTCTTAGTACAATGGTCAATGCCTATTGTGGGTTCATTGCAAGTCAGATTGGAAACATAAATTAGACCAATGAAGATTATCAACAGATTGATAGGGATGAAATGGAGTTAATGGATATCAAGTGGGCTTTTGCAAGCGCGGTTAGACGAGCTAAAGACTACATGAGCAGAACTGGGAAGACTAGTTTGGAAAGCAAAACGGATACAAAGTACGGGTTTGACAAAGATGTTGTCACGTGCTTTAACTGCGGAGAAAAGGGTCACTTCAAGCGGGAGTGCACTCGACCGAGCAGACAAACAAATCAAAATCCCTTCAGGAATCAAACAAGTACCTCCAACCAGAATCAAGCTAAACAGGAAAGAAGGATAGTAGCTGTCAACAACCAGACCAACACCGCCAACATAAACCAATCGGGTCCTTCTAACACCAACCGTGCATTAATTGTTCAAGCTGATGAAGGTTGTGATTGGTCTGTATAGTTTGGAGGTGACAATTCAGGAGGAACTGAATGCTATGCCAAGATTATCAATCATATCAAGCATGTGCATAAGGAAGAGTTCTCTAAAAGCGATGATAGCTCGGGTTACAGTGGCAGTTCAGATGAGGAAGTCTCGAGTGTTGACGATGATTGTTCAGAATCGGATGTAAATGAGGGAAGTTATTCTGATGTTGATAGTTTGTTGATGGAAGCTGAGGAGTTAAAGTGTCAGAAATTTGTTCTGATCAAGAATGCTGATATTGCATCAAAAGAGATGGAAAAGTTCTTTTCTGAAGATGGATCTTTCTCTTACCAGACTGTCTTTATGGTAAATGTCACAGCCTCTTCAAGTCAGGTAAATTCTAATACTCCTACTCCTAGCATATGTAGCAATTGTGCTGATCTTAAACATGAATGTGCTAAATTGAAACATGAATCTGAAACAGTTCATAGTCACAATCAGAGTTTAGTTATTGAACTATCAAAATGCAAAGAGGCAAAGATGACCTTAGCTCGCAATGAAAAGGAGTTTAAATCAGTTACTGAAACCCAAAAGAAAAGTGTTTCCGAGTTATCAAAAATTGTTTTTAACATACAAACTGGTATTAATAACTACATTAATATCATTGAGGCTACAAAGAAAGAGCTAGCTATGGCCAAGTGTGAGTATGAAGCGATCAAGCTCAAATTGGAGAGTTATTCTAACTCCCAATATGTGCTTGATCACATCATTGACGTTCAGAAACTAAAAGGAAATGTTAAAGGCGTTGGTTATAGGAAGTGTCCACCCCCTTTGAGACACGACTATACCAAGTCGCCCGATGAGGAAGAAATGCCTCATTTTGAGCCAACTGTACCTCTTGATTATGAGGAAGTTACAACTGGCTTAGGGTTCAAAACGGACAATTCATTGGAGGACTCATCTAAAAAAGAAAAGCCATCTGTTACGGAACAAAGTCCTCCAACTATTGAGGACTATGATTCGTCAGATAATGAATCAGATGACAGTGATACGGATACATCTCTTGATGATAAGAAAGGAGTAGACATTCCTATTGAGAATCACATTTTGTGTGATCCTCCTACTCCTGCTGTGCACTCTACCATCAAACAAGAGATAGATCCTATCGAGGAGAAAGTGTCTACGGTTAAAAGCGATAACGTGTTGTACACTTTGGTCGGTGATAGTAAAATTTATTCAAACAAGGATTTTCCAATCAAAAACGTCAATCAATCTCTGATTGATAAAGTGTTTGAAGATACTACAAGTAAGTTTTTGGGAAAAGCGATCCCGAGAGTTTCCGTAACTCAGTGTGATCCTATTCCAAAAGCTAAAGTTAGGAAACAATTTTAAAACCAAAGATTACCGACTAAGCAACAACCTATCACTTTTAAGGGTAAACAGAAGGAACAAAGAGCTCCAAAAAAGGAGCTCGTTTCAAGAAGAAGGAAAATGATGTCAAATTTGTAGCATCAAAAGGTACTGACAGGGTGGAAACTTTTGAAAATAAATCAAACACCGATTTTGTTCAAAATGTTAAAATTTTAAAGCGAAATAGCCAAAACAATTACACCCAACACACAAACGGGTGTGATGAAGGCACAAGTACCTCTGGTTCTACAAGTTCGACATCAGATCGTTCAGCTGGATCTCCTAAGTTTGTTGAAAGGAGATCATGTTTCAAGTGTGGGGAGTTTGGACATATCATCAAAAATTGTACAAACTCGCCCAAAGAAAATTTTGTTGAGAATGCCCCACCTGAAAAAGGTCACCAACAACGTCGTTCTGTTTCACCAAAACAAGATAAACGCACTGTTAAAGAACAAGAAACAAAACAACGACGTCAAAACGTCAAGGCAATTGAAAGGGATTTAAAATCAGAAGTAAAACCTGTTAAAAAGGAACCAAGTTCATCACAACCGATAAAACCAGAAATTTCAAAATCTGTTAATAATACACAATCTGGTAGACAAAAGAAATCTTGGAAACCTAAAACCGGTGAAGTTTCAGGGGGAGACACGAAATTTCCAAATAATCAAGAAATCGAAATCACATTTCTTGATGATCAGGGACGACCCAAGACCACTAAGGCTTGGGTCCCCAACTCCAACTGATTGTTGAATGAAATGTGCAGGGTGTTCCAGGAGGAACTATTAATAGTCATTGGATCATTGATAGTGGAGCATCTCGGCACATGACTGGCGACTTACGACTTCTGTATGATGTGAAAAACATTAGAGGAGGTTATGTCGCGTTTGCTGGAGACAAGGGTGGATACATCACTGGAGAGGGAATGATCTCCAATGGTGTAGTGAGTTTCGACAGGATCAATTACGTGCGACAAATTGATCACAATCTTCTGTCTGTGTCGCAAATCTGTGATAAGAAGTTCACCGTGCATTTTGATGATGTCGGTTGTTAAGTGTTGAAGGCCGGATTTAAAATTCCAAAAGAATGGATTCTCTTTCCAAGGATTAATGATCTTTATATCCTTGACATGAGCCAGGCGATTACAACTTCTGCTCAAGTCACTTGTTTTGTCTCGAAAGCCACAGAAAAGGAGTCTATCTCTTGGCACAGACGAATGGGGCACATTCACTTGAGAAAAATGAACCATTTGGTGAAAAACAATCTTGTGAATGGTGTGACTGTGAAGAATTTTCATCTACAAGATGTCTGTGTTTCAGGCCAGAAGGGAAAGCAAACGAAGAAATCCCACCCGCTGAAGAAAGTCAACACTGTTAGTATGCCTTTGGAACGTCTTCATATGGACCTTTTCGGACCTATGAAACACAAGACGACCTTTGGGGATGCTTATTATCTGGTAGTTACTGATGACTACTCCAGATTTTCTTGGGTATCGGTTATGGCTCACAAGAGTGATACTCCTGGAATCCTCAAGAATCTTTTTACTTTGTTGGAAAATCTGTATACTCTGAAAGTGAAGAGGATTCATAGCGACAATGGCACCGAATTTAAGAATCATGTTATGGATGAGTTCTGTACATCAAAGGGTATTCTTCATGAGTACAGTTCTCGTTACACTCCTCAACAAAACGGTGTCGCTGAGAGGAAGAATCGGACGATAATAGAGACTGCGAGAACGATGTTGGTTGAGTCGGAGCTTCCTGTTCAGTTCTGGGGGGAGGCTATGGCTACTGCATGCTATACATTGAACAGAGTTCTTACGGTCAAAAGGCATGACAAGACATGTTTCGAACTATTGCACAAAAGAAAACCGGACATTTCTTACTTCGAACCTTTTGGAGGCCCATGTACTATGATTGACCCGCACGGAAAGTTTGGCCCAAAAGCTATCGAGGGTTTCTTCCTTGGATACGCTACTCTGAATTTTCGTGTGTGGAATTTGACAACCAAAAAGATTGAGTTATGGGTTGAAGTAAGGGTTCAAAGGTATACTCATTCTGTAAGAGCTCCGGGTGATCCTTGGATGTTTGATTATGGTGGGCTTTTCGACTCCTTTAATATGCCAACCTTTGATGAAACATTTGCAGCTGCTCAAATGCTACTGGATATTGACAATGCGGTTGACTCGTCTTTGGTTCGACCAATTGTTGTTTACTCTCAAGCTTCTAATTCGATTAACAATATTGCTCAAAATGAGAATTTTGAAGATGCTACTGATGATTATAATGTATATTCGGAAGATGATGAATTCCATGATGCAAGTGAAGGCTCTTCTGCTCCAGTTGCTCCTGTTCAACGTGCTTCTGAAGCCACTTCTCATGTGCAGAATGTAGATACTGCTGAAGGAAATGCTTCCACTTCTACGTCTATTCCAGCTATAGATTTGGTTGTTGATCATAATATCAACAATTTGGGTATCAACATTCGTGTTACTGATAATCCTGAAACAAGAATTCATGATACTCACCCGCAGCAGAACATTATTGGAGATGTCCAAACTGGAGTTTAGATGCGTAATCAGCTGAGAAACAACCAGAATCTTGGTTGGTAATCAACTATAAGAGAATCGGGAATGCAAAATGATTGGTCCTTCGTGTGTTATGTTTCACAAGAAGAACCAAAGTCTTGGAAAGAAGCTCTAAAGGATAATTCTTGGGTGGAAGCGATGCAGGAAGAACTTTAACAATTCCAGAAACTAGGTGTCTGGAGACTTGTTGAAAAACCCAACGATTACAAGAAAATTGGTACTCGTTGGGTATACAAATGCAAAAAGGATGATCGTGGAGTGGTCATTCGCAACAAGGCGAGATTAGTTGTTCAAGGTTTTCACCAGATCGAAGGGATCGACTACAACGAGGTTTATGCACCTGTTGCACGTCTGGAGGCTATTCGGATCTTTCTAGCTTATGCTTCTTACAAAGGATTCAAAGTATATCAGATGGATGTCAAAAGCGCATTCCTTCATGGTATCATTGAAGAAGAAGTGTGTGTCGAACAACCTCCTGGGTTTGAAAATCCTATCCATACCGATCGGGTTTGGTTGCTCAACAAAGCTCTCTATGGTTTACATCAAACACCGAGGGCTTGGTACGCAACCTTATCTACTTCTCTGCTGGAAAATGGTTTTCGACGAGGACTTATCAACTATACTCTTTTCATCAAGGAAACAGATGGAGATCTTCTGCTGGTACAGGTATACGTTGATGATATCATATCTGGTTCAACTAACGATACTTTGTGCAGGAAATTTGCGTGTGTGATGCAGGAAAAATTCGAAATGAGCGCAATGGGGGAGATGAATTTCTTTTTGGTCCTACAAGTTCAACAAACTGAGTCTGGGATATTCATCCATCAGACTAAATATGTTGGTGACATCTTGATCTGGTTCCAGATGTCTGATGCAACGCCCATTGGTACCCCACTTCTGACTAATCACGGGATTACTCCGGACTTGAAGGGTGAAAGTGTCAACTCTTCTTATTACCGCGCTATGATCGGATCTTTAATGTATCTCACTACCTCGAGGCCTAACATAATGTATCCAACGTTGCCTCGCAAGATATCAAGCCAACCTGAAGGCATCTCATCTGGTTGCTGTAAAAAGGATTTTTTGCTATTTGAAGGGTTGCCCGGACACCGGTCTCTGGTACCCTAAGGATGATAGCTTTGACTTGGTCGCATTTAGTGATTCTGATTTTGGTGGCTGCAAAATCGATGGCAAATCAACAACTGTTGGATGTCAGTTCTTAGGAAGTCGCCTAGTCACGTAGCAGTGCAAGAAGCAGACTTGTGTCGCTACATCAACCTGTGAAGCTGAATACATTACTGCTTCAAGTTGTTGCTCTCAAGTTATATGGATTCAACAACAAATGCGTGACTACGGTTTTGAATTCCTATCTACTTCTATTTTTGTTGATAATAATGCTGCCTTACAGATTACTAGAAATCTTGTGCAACACTCCAAGACCAAACACATCGAAATTAAGTATCACTTCATACGTGATTGTTTTGATAAAAGACTAATCGATGTTGTTAAGGTTCACACCGATGAACAACGTGTAGAGCTTTTTACAAAAGCTTTTGACAAATCTCGTTTTGACTATCTTTTGTTGGTCAATGGCATTAAGGTGAAACTAGAGTAAAACTTCTTTCGGCAGATCGTTTTCGTAAATATTTTCTTTAAACTCAAAAATTCAAAAAGATTTTCATTTTATTTATCCTTTCGCATTTTAGGGGGAGAAATTTCAAGAAAATAACAAAAACATGTGAAAAATTCAAACATCCAAAAATATGTCGTTTACTTTCTGTCTTTAAGTCTGAAAAATTTGAAAAAAGTTCAAAAATAATAGAAAATCAAAAATGAGTTTCTTGGATAAGGGAAAGTGATGAGATTCACTGGTGTGGTCTGTCAATATGGTCAAAAACAAAAAGAAAAATTGAAATATGATAAGTAGCTCTACTAACGATATATCGGTAGGCTCACAATCAGACTAAAATGTGGAGGATGATATAGACCTAATAGACTTCAAGTCAGGTGGGAACCATTCATTGGCATATGGTCTTGGTACCGAAATTTCGTTTAAGAGATTGCCGAGGTTCAGAGATATTTGGTCTTTATGCTGTCTTATCATTTGGGTATCATGGTTGTATCTTTTACCGGAAAAATAACGGAGACGAAGTCTAAATCTTCCATGATACTATACATACGTGTACATATTGCATACGACTGCAATAAGTGATCAACAATCACATGTCCAAACAAAATAAGTGATAATATATCACAGCTTTCTTGCGGGAGTCAAGTTCGTCTCTTTGTATGTACGTTGGTACTAACCTGTTCACGGACTTGCTCCTGTGCCCTCATGCATCTGAAAATCAAGTTCCTCATCAATAAGTGATTCTATCACATAGGGCTTGTTTTCAATCAAAATAAGTGAGTTTCTCACATCTTTTATACGCTCAAACGGATGATAAGCGCTATACTCACCGGTAAGATGAACTCTCGTGCGTACCTTGATACGGCAGTGTGTCGTGAGTGGCTGAACATCGACAAGTAAGTATAATTCTTACCGTAAATCATATCTCCTAATTGTGATTACATCTGATAAGTTGAGGTTATGTGGATAACAATACCGATAATTGTGGTAGGATACTTATCTAAAGCTTTAAACAGAAATCATAAACCGTTTTGACAAAGACCGTAAGCTGGTTTGATTCTCTTACCTTGAAACTCGCAAAAAGATTGATATTGTATAGTGTCTTTATGCTTATTATTGCTTCTCGTTAGTTTACCGCATTTTCAATTCTGTGTTAGTGTAAGTTGTAAAGTTCGTTTTTGATTAGCCGAAGTTGAATCTCGAAGTTTTATGCCGAAAAGCCCGAAACCGACTTGTTTGTGACTTCACTTCTTCATAAAAATGTCCTTTTGCATTTGATAAATCTAACACAAGGCAAAATCTGTTCAAAATCAAACATTGGCGTTTCTGTGTTACTGGTCAACAAAGACTCCTTAAGGTCTTCGAAAAACTTCCTTGGTCGATGAAGATTCAATCTTCGTCGAGATAAGTGATGGGCTAATTCACTGTGGCCCAACAACAATCTTCATCGAGCCCAAATTCATTCTTCGTCGGCATTAAACCTTCGTCGTGGGTCCAGAAGGGGTCAGGTTATAAAAGGTAGCCCTGTGCATTATTGATATCACACATCTAAATATCACATATCTCAATATCACACATCTCAAAATCACTTCTTCATCTCTCAACTCTGCTCACCCATCTTCTTCGCAAAAACCCTTTTCGATGAAGAATCCTTTTGCAGACCTTTGTGATTTTAACGATCCAAGGTAAAATCATGAACCTAAAACATTATCGAAACCATGTTTAACCCTCTGTTCTTGTCAGATGATTGTGGAACCCTCAAAAATCATTGATCATTTCACACATTTATCAGTTTTGGTCCATTGTTTAGCATTGAATCTTGTTTAACATATGAATATCTCTTATGATTATGAGTTTTGGTAGTTATATGTTCTGGGTTGTTGATTTGGGTTTTGAACAGGGTATTTGGTTTTTGATGTTTATCTAGGTTAGTTTATGTGATATAGTTTGTTTAAATGTTTGATTGATAATCGATAATGCTTGTTATAATCTGTGTATCTCTTTTGAAACATATAATCGATTAAAACAGTGGTTCTTGAGTCATTGTTGTTGTGTTGAAATCTGGGTATGGTTGTTGTTGTTATGTTTTTCATATAATGTTGGTTAAAATTTTGTGTTTTGGGTTCTTCATATTGGTCATTTGAATTTGTTTTGATTTTGGTCATTTTGATGTTGAATCAACTGTGTTTCAACACAATTCGGTGAAGAATCCCTTATGACGAAACCCCCAAATTGATTTTGAAACGACGAACATCTCCTTTGGTCAACGAAGATTCAGTCTTCGTTGACTATAATTGACCTTTGCTGACCATTGAAACTTCGTCAGCTAAGGCGGCGAAGATTCAATCGAAGAATCCCTTATGACGAAACCCCCAAATTGATTTTGAAACGACGAACATCTCCTTTGGTCAACGAAGATTCAGTCTTCGTTGACTATAATTGACCTTTGCTGACCATTGAAACTTCGTCAGCTAAGGCGACGAAGATTCAATCTTCGCCATTAAAGGGGAACTTCGTCACAGGGATAAGTCTTCGTCGATCAACACTTAGAATAGTTTCAAGTTTGTCAATGTTTAATACTTTTAACAATGTATATGTATATACATATTCTTGGTTTACAATACACATGAATATGTATATATATATATATATATGCATTATGAAAGTGCTATATCATTTGGTCTTACTATGGATGTTGTTCTTGTACAGAATGGCTCCGAAAGTAAAGAAACGCAAAACAAGTACACGTACCAACATTGGCGTTAAGAGCATGGGAACACTTGACAACCTCCTGGACGATGGTGTGGTGCACAAAAAGAAGTGATTGATAAGAACGATCAATTACTAAAAGATCAAAAGGCTGGAATCTATGATCTTTTTGTCACTGCATCTGAATTAATGTAACCCCAGCGGCAGATATGTAAATAGCGAGTTCTGGAATTTCAAGGAAAATCGAAAAGCTACACTAAAGGAGGTTATCAGCTTCAGTCTGAAAAACACCAAAGCACTGAAGACTAAAAGAGCGAAGACCAAGTAACAGACAAGGGGAGTTTGTTGGTACATTTATGTGTCTGTAACTTTGTCGTGTTTATGTTGTAAGTTGTACGGTCTTTTGTAATCGAGTCTGTAAGTTCCGTCAAGTCTACCTAGTCGGATATCCTCCTATCTTACTTGGTATGACGCTTGTCTCTGTATTTGTATCTTAAACTAATGCTAGTGTACATTATGTTTATGAGTGTGTGTAATCATGTTTAACTCTTCGTATATTCTGTCTCTGTTTGATGATTGACGAAGAATCAATCTTCGTCATGAATCATGCTTGGCGAACCTCCTATTGTTTGTCGATATGAGTGTGTGACGAAGAATCAATCTTCGTCACACATAACCTTCGTTGTTTCATGGTTCGTCAAGGGATAGTATATATTGCCTGTTATGTTAACAGTTTAGGCATGAGAGCATAGAGAAACTGAGAGTTTATCTTCAAGCATTGTGTGTATATGTTTGATGTTGTTCTCGTCCTTTTAATCTAAAGTGAATCTTTGGTTATCTGTTGTGTTACTCGCTTTACTCTGTTTGGTTTGCACCGTCACGTGGATTTCGCAATCGTGACCGTGTTTGTGATAAACAAGGATAGGTCTCCGTATTGATCCTCCGAGAAAAACGGACCTACATACACCCTTGTAAGGTAACTTCCGAGTTAATAAATCCTAATCCAAAATCTTCGTTCTACGGTTTTATGTTCCTCTCCATGACCCAATCTAAGTCAAAGTCCTTCCTGTGTTGACTTATAAAGTCACACCCTAACCGCAACATAACTACTATTTCATACATAATATTCCATACTTAACTCGAGTTTTAAGAGTCATTATATGTTTGCTTTAGTTACATGTACTAAGTACACCCTTAGCTTATATTCTGGGCCATTCCCTTCGTATCATTTTAATTTGCTAGTTAGCGTGTTTCACGAATTACTTACCAGACACTAACGTTCACAGTGCTAATCAACATTAAGTCTGAGTTGATGTTTAATATTTAGTTGACCTCTAAAAGTTAAATCTTCCTTTCAATGTCACACTTATGCAACCATTAGTTCATACGAAAGTACTTATTCAACTCATAACATTATATCTACATTCACATATTAAACAATTCACTAACCTTGCAACTTTGGCGTAATACTACGACTTACAAGAACAGATCGGTCCATTTCGTCACGAGTCCATACCATCTCTGGATAGGTTTTCCTCATTCTTATGACAAGTTCCAGCTCGCAAGCATCCTTTCACTAACTCTATTTGTTTCGTCACCTCAAGAGTTCTACCATCCTCACATATAAAATTAAAGATTAGCACCTTTCATTCAAATTTCAAATTCCATCAATCATGACATTTATCAAGTTATCTTCTTTACATACTAGCACCTTCCAGATTCTTCTAAAACGTTTGTTCGTTCGGCCCGCTCGTAACGGGTCAATGCATGACCGTTCCTTAATATATCATTTTCATTTGTTTAACCAGTTTACAACGGGTCTATACATGACCTTTCTTTAATATAATATTCTCAAAAACGTTTTTCCTCCCATCCATACTTAATCTATCGCCATCTACTTTAAACTTACTCATAAGACACGTTTGACTCCAACAAATTCAAATTGTCAACACACTCTTATGTAGGTACTTTCATTCTTTTTATGTTTAGAACCCGTCTCACAGATTCAAACCTTTCTTTTTATACTTTTCATTCTTACCTTTCATTCTTACTTGTTTGACCCGTACATACTTACGGGTTCAAACTTTGTTCATACTTTTCATTCTTTTATGTTTGAGTCCATCTCGTGGGTTCAAACCTTTCATTCATACTTTTCATTCATTTCCATCATTTGACCAGTTCATAACGTGTCAACTTCCTTATCATTATTTTTCATCCATTGTGACCCGTTCATAACCGGTCAATCCCTTAACATATTTCCCCATCCATTGTGACCCGTTCATAGCGGGTCAATTCCTTAACATACTTTTCCATCCGTTTTGACCCGTTCATAACGGGTCAATTCTTTAACATACTTAATTACATGTATTACTATAATCGCAAGATATAACAATGAGCATTACTACAAGTGAAACTAGAAATATAACAAGTAAAATATAGATTCAAACATTTTATTCTTACTTGGTTGGTCCATTCTTACCTACGGATTCATACTCTTCCTTCCAAAATTTTCATTCAACATAAAATGCTCCCAAGTTACTTGGGAATCTTGCCACTCTTTTGACACACACGACCACTTACTTCTCAATTCTACCGGACATACCTGTGATGATTATCATGGTCTCACGAGTATCATATATTTCTTGCGCGCTGGCCGGGCGCGCATTCTACATACTAGCCTCGCGCCTTCATGTAACCATCACCTTATGTCCATAGAAGTGGATTTCAGATCGTGCATCATTTATAAATCTTATCAAGGCAATATCAATGTCTTACATTGTTCCCATATTTATTTAAAAATGTGTACCTGGGGTTCAATGGTTCAATCACATACTATGGCATTTGCCTTAGATCGCATCTTTGGACCATACTTCTTGATGTGTGTAAAATGCAACATATAAATTACATCAAATGAGGCATAAAACTAACCCTTTTTAAGTACTAATATTGGAAAAAGAGTGTTTTTGTCTTCCTTTTGTATTTTCAGGATTAAATGAGCTCAAAAACGCAAAAGAAGCAAAAAGACAGCTAAATCCAACATAAATACAAGAAAATGAATATTAATGGACTGCCCGACCCCTCAACGGCACCTTCCAAAGCAAAGTAGAGAAATCAGAAGACTGAACACGCCCCGTGCTCAGCCAGCACGGGGCCGTGCCCAAGAAGCAGCAGAAAAGACAAACCTATAGAAGCTTCTATTGCCCACCACGGGCCGTGCTCAGCGGACACGGGGGCGTGTCGAAAGTACAGCAGGCGCATTTATTGTAATTGCGAATTACAATTAATGAGGAGAGAGATTGTCAGACGGACACGGGGCCGTGCCCAGCGGACACGGGGCCGTGCCCAGCTCTCTGTTCAGCCTATAAATAGGAGTGCTTGGATTCATTTCATCTCATCCCTTGGCACACCACCTCTCTCACACTTCATCCACCACCCACCACCATCACAACACCATCATCCACCACCATCATCCATTGTCCATCGTAGAGTGTGTGAGTCATCTCGGGATCCAAGATTGATCGTAAGAGTTCTTGACAATCAAGGCCATGTTTGCCTAAGTCTCTTACATCACTTGGTGAAGACAAAGTGTCTAGTATAATACTTTTTATTTCTAATCTTTTGCACTTTTTATTTGGTTTTGTATTAATGACTTTAATAACTAGTTACTTATGTTGAAGGTGATCTTTCCTTATCGTTTGTCCGTGGTGTCTTGGCATTATTTTACTGTCTATATAAAATAAAGGATTTTCACCATTCATATCTCCACGGTCTATATGGAGATATGTTGGCTACCTGGTCGGGGGTTAAGGGAACGGTTTGGTAAAGGTCTTGCCATTGTTCAGCGTTTAGAGGTCCTGCAATGGACCTGGGTCAAATTTAGTAGGACCTCCTTCAATACTTCACGGTATTGGATGGCGGGGGTCCAAACTCTTTGATCCCCTCATAAGTTAACTACTATTAATACCATAACCCGGCTATTTAGGACTGTATCCCTGCTGACTCAGACTACTTAGCCGAGGGTAACGTCACCGCCAAAAGCGGGGCCTACCACAATACTGCATTAATAACTTAATTCATTATCTTCCAATAATCCACCCTTTTAGGATTGTATCCCTGCTGACTCAAACTACTGGGGTGAGGGTAACGTCACCTTCAAAAGAGGGGCCTACTACAATAACTAAGATAATCTCTTAATTATGTGCAAAAGTGCGGAAATAATCAAAGGTTATACTAGATACGAGTCGGAACCAAGTGATTCATCTTGTCTATCTGTTTTTTCTTTTATTTTTATTTTCAGCATTTTAGTTAGTTTTTATTTTTCTTAGTTTAAAACATTTTCTAAACTTTTATTTTGGTTAGACGTTGAGGATAAACCGGTACTAAAAGCTCTTGTGTCCTTGGACGACCTCGGTATCTTACCAACGCTATACTACACTCAACGATGGGTGCACTTGCCCATATGTGTGTTTAGTGTTAGTGAAATATCGTGTTTTATAAATTTAAAACTTGGCTAAAATAAGTGTTAAAAAGGGCTTAAAATATATACCTAAAATAAGTAACACTTCGCACGCATCAAGTTTTTGGCGCCGTTGCCGGGGACACAAGGATTTTAAGAAAGTTAGGAATCAACGGCCTAATCATTTTTTATTTTTTTTTTATTTTTTTTTAGGATTTTCTTAGTTTTTCAGCTTCTGCAGAGCTCAGCACGGGCCGTGCCCGCTGAACACGCCCCCGTGCTCAATCATTGGAACTGGCAATCCTGTTTTACATCAGACAGTAAGCTGAACACGGGGCCGTGCCCACTCAACACGCCCCCGTGCCCAAGTTTCAGTTACTGAAAACAGAACCGTTAGATCCCGGCGGTTGGTAATTTCTGACATAAACATGAGTGATAGTAATTATTTTTACTTTCGGCACTCTTATGGTACGTGGTGTCCATTATGTGGTGGCGAACATGAAGAAGTAAAATGCTACTTCCTAAATTATAGGCCCCACTACATGGACCCACCAACTTCTCACAACCTTAAGAGGGGCGAAAGTAAAAATAAGCACTATTTCTCCCTCGAATGCGCCCAGCCAGATATTCTAGGGGAAATGCTCCTTGACGAGTTATTTCAACTAGAAGAGCTAATTCTGAAATGGTTAGAAGAGCTTGGGAAGGATTTTATTGATCCACCCCAAGACGATACCCATGAAGAAAAGTTGGAACCGCATTCCGACAACCTCGTTGCTCCCGAAAATACCTTCGTACCTAGCAAAGACTTGGACGATAGTCGTCCCTGTGTCGATTGTGCCGTGAAGGACTCTCCATCGACTTCGTTCGGTGCATACATAGACCTGAGCGATTCGGCATACACCTTCTTTAACAAGAGCCCGGGAAAGGGTTGGACTTGTCCACCTAGAATGAAAATAGGAATTACCCTCACCGACAACCTCTTGCGTTCTCGCCTTAGTCTAGGACAATTAAGGTATCTTAGGCACTTTGGGGTTGTTCCAACCAATAAGGAACCACCCGATTTCGACGAAATCCTTAGAAGAAGCAAAACTCCATAAAACAGCCTCCAGACACGGGGCCGTGTCCAGGTCAACACGCCCCCGTGCTCATCAAAGAGATTCTCTGCTGATTTGGTCAGAATACGGACAAAATGTGTCAGGAATTCCTCTGCACACGGGGTCGTGTCCAGTCAACACGGGGCCGTGTCCAGTGCACTGTCGTTTTCTTTAAATGCAGCCTGAATCCTGCTCATTTTTGACCACTTCAAAAGACAGAGATTCCTGGGATTTTCACTCATACCATCCTAGGTAAGTGCTAAAAGAAGGTTCCCAAGGACCCTCTTGTCCCTTCCACTTTTACTCATTTCCTCCTCTTTAAAAATTTTTCAAAATTTCCTCCATGGAAGCTTGGAAATCTCTTGATTCCAACCCTCTATGTGAAGTTTGTAAGATTATTTGCTAAGGATTCTTGTTTAAAGTTAGTTGTATAACTTTATTTTAAATTATCTAAGCCTAAAAACTAGCTAAAAAAATCATGAGAATAATTTAAAACTCCAAGACTCCCTAGCATAAAATCCTGCAGACAAATGAACACGGGGCCGTGCTCAGTGAGCACGGGGCCGTGTCCGAGGATCTGTTTTGAAAAAATTTAGCTTTCTTCGGTTCCCTTAGCAGAAAATGGCAAGCAGAACAAGCGGATCATCTTCAAGAAGTAACCGACAAGGGAGGAGATCTTCAACAGCAGAAGACTCTCTTGTAAACTATGTTTACGCTCTAAGAGAGGCTATTGACGAAATGATGGGAGTGGGGGAAGCATTGGTCGACCGTATCAACCATCTTACAGTGGGGCTGGAGGGCTGTCTCCATGAAGTAAACCTCTTGCACCAGAGGTTGAACCTTCTCGCCTCCCCGCCTTTGGTACCTATGATAACCCAAAGGGCGTGGAACATGGTACCCGAAGTTGTCATTCCAGCCGAATGGTACTCCATGCACCAAGAACCTCCGCGAAGAGTGGTGCAAGGATTCCCGGTGAATGTTCCCCCTCAACCACCAGCTGCGGAGGAAAATGAAGGCGCATTCTTCCTTCCTAGGGAAATCGAAGAATGGCTTTAAATAACATTTAGGGAAGAAATCATTCGGCTAAAAGTCCTACTATATCGGGAAACTATTCTCGAAATTTTCTTAAAATAAGTAGAACTTCTTATGATAACCTCGTGCACTTGCTGACCTATTTAGTTAAGTTTTAATTTAGGACTATGTAAGTTCTCTCTATGATGAAATGAAATGATGGTTTTAAGGTTTGGATGGTTTGTAATGAATAAAACACACTCATGGTGGTAAAGGATGAAAAGGGGAACGAGAAAAATGAACCCATGCACAAGAACAAGGCAACCCGACAATTTCAGAAGGTTCAACACGGGCCGTGCCCAACCAACACGGCCCCGTGCTGAGCACCCTGCAGAAAACGCCCAGTTCAGGTAACTGGACACGGGCCGTGTTCACCCAACACGCCCCCGTGTCCAGGCTTCTGTTTCTCTTGTTTTAATTATGTTACTGGCACTTGAACATGGGGCCGTGCCCGGACAACACGGGGCCGTGTTCAGTGCCCAGTAACGCAAATTTTTGCTTTTTAAACACTATTTTACACATCTAATCAACCTAAAAATTTATTTTTGGGACACATTGAGGACAATGTGTAATTTAAGTGTGGGGGGGGATGCTAAAACCTTGAATTTTGCAAGTCCTAAATACAAGCCTTACACAAAACTCTATTGGAACCGCTAATCACCCAAAAAATTTTTTCAAAAAATTTCTTTTTTTTTACTTGTCTAGGTTTAACTCGGAAAATTCAAGTTCTCAAAAAGGTTATATTTTTACAAATTTACAACCGATAGCGTAGTGATAAAAAGAACCAACATAATAAAATTATGAAAAGGCATAGCAAACTTATTTAAAATTTGATTATATATACTTGATCACATAAAAACCCATTCCCACAAAAGTGAGTTTTGAGCCTTTATTGAGCACACAATTACATATCATTTGACTAAATGCTCATTTTTCGTTTCTTGTGTGAATAGCCGCTTGGTTCTTACGACTCTAGAACTTGCCATGACAATACATTCCCGGTCCTTATCAACTTAAACCCGAGTAAGTAAATGATGGAGGCATTAGGACTAACCCTTTTTATTTCTACACCATTATTTTTCTTTTTCTTTTACCACCTACCCAAAAATCCCCCTAGTTAACCCCTTTGAGCCTAAACCTTTTCGTTTCATCACCCAAACAAAAAAAAAAAAAACCCTTTTACCCACCAAAACCTTTTTCATTTTTAACCCTTTATTTTAGTAACAAGTTCGGTTCTTCGTAAAAAAAAAAAAAATTGTGTGATAATGATGAAGCAAAAAGAAAATAAACAAACAAGTTAATCAAAATAACTTAGTTTGAATAAAAGCTTCATCAAAATAAAAAGTTGCAAAAATACGAAAACCGACACTTGTTACGCTTTTAGCCCTTTTTCTACTAACCACTAACCCAACCACCTACCTTTAACCCTAGCCTAACCCTTAACCCACAAAGTCCTCTTGATATCTACAAAGGTATAAAAGTTAAAAAGGAGGAGGATTGATTTCTTGGCAAGCCTATGGTAGGAATAAGTTCCATGCCGCTCTCGAGTGATTCACTAAAAATACACCTTCGGCCGAGTGTGAGTGATTTCCCCGTGAGGTATGTGAACTTGTATATAAATAGAATTTTAAAAAGGCATGTTATGCCCAAATAAGTAATTTCTTTTATGAAAAGTTCTAAATAAATCATTACAAATAGGAGTGTAAATAAATAAAAATAAAACCCAAAAAGATCTTGGAAATCCAGACACTCTACGACAAGCCCAAAGCCTTCTCTTCTACCTATTCCATTTGGGAGTGTAAGCCACATATTAAAGAGTTTTGCTTGAGGACAAGCAAAAGTTCAAGTGTGGGGGTATTTGATGTGTGTAAAATGCAACATATAAATTACATCAAATGAGGCATAAAACTAACCCTTTTTAAGTACTAATATTGGAAAAAGAGTGTTTTTGTCTTCCTTTTGTATTTTCAGGATTAAATGAGCTCAAAAACGCAAAAGAAGCAAAAAGACAGCTAAATCCAACATAAATACAAGAAAAGGAATATTAATGGACTGCCCGACCCCTCAACGGCACCTTCCAAAGCAAAGTAGAGAAATCAGAAGACTGAACACGCCCCGTGCTCAGCCAGCACGGGGCCGTGCCCAAGAAGCAGCAGAAAAGACAAACCTATAGAAGCTTCTATTGCCCACCACGGGCCGTGCTCAGCGGACACGGGGGCGTGTCGAAAGTACAGCAGGCGCATTTATTGTAATTGCGAATTACAATTAATGAGGAGAGAGATTGTCAGACGGACACGGGGCCGTGCCCAGCTCTCTGTTCAGCCTATAAATAGGAGTGCTTGGATTCATTTCATCTCATCCCTTGGCACACCACCTCTCTTACACTTCATCCACCACCCACCACCATCACAACACCATCATCCACCACCATCATCCATTGTCCATCGTTGAGTGTGTGAGTCATCTCGGGATCCAAGATTGATCGTAAGAGTTCTTGACAATCAAGGCCATGTTTGCCTAAGTCTCTTACATCACTTGGTGAAGACAAAGTGTCTAGTATAATACTTTTTATTTCTAATCTTTTGCACTTTTTATTTGGTTTTGTATTAATGACTTTAATAACTAGTTACTTATGTTGAAGGTGATCTTTCCTTATCGTTTGTCCGTGGTGTCTTGGCATTATTTTACTGTCTATATAAAATAAAGGATTTTCACCATTCATATCTCCACGGTCTATATGGAGATATGTTGGCTACCTGGTCGGGGGTTAAGGGAACGGTTTGGTAAATGTCTTGCCGTTGTTCAGCGTTTAGAGGTCCTGCAATGGACCTGGGTCAAATTTAGTAGGACCTCCTTCAATACTTCACGGTATTGGATGGCGGGGGTCCAAACTCTTTGATCCCCTCATAAGTTAACTACTATTAATACTATAACCCGGCTATTTAGGACTGTATCCCTGCTGACTCAGACTACTTAGCCGAGGGTAACGTCACCGCCAAAAGCGGGGCCTACCACAATACTGCATTAATAACTTAATTCATTATCTTCCAATAATCCACCCTTTTAGGATTGTATCCCTGCTGACTCAAACTACTGGGGTGAGGGTAACGTCACCTTCAAAAGTGGGGCCTACTACAATAACTAAGATAATCTCTTAATTATGTGCAAAAGTGCGGAAATAATCAAAGGTTATACTAGATACGAGTCGGAACCAAGTGATTCATCTTGTCTATCTGTTTTTTCTTTTATTTTTATTTTCATCATTTTAGTTAGTTTTTATTTTTCTTAGTTTAAAACATTTTTCTAAACTTTTATTTTGGTTAGACGTTGAGGATAAACCGGTACTAAAAGCTCTTGTGTCCTTGGACGACCTCGGTATCTTACCAACGCTATACTACACTCAACGATGGGTGCACTTGCCCATATGTGTGTTTAGTGTTAGTGAAATATCGTGTTTTATAAATTTAAAACTTGGCTAAAATAAGTGTTAAAAGGGGCTTAAAATATATACCTAAAATAAGTAACACTTCGCACGCATCACTTCTCAATCATCCAAGCTTACCTTACATAGATAACACAGTTAGTTTCTTCATATGAACGTACGTATACATGTTCCCATTCGAACCTTACCTTCAAGTCTTGATCGAGTCTTGGATTGTGCGGTTTTCAAGTCACAAGAGCACACGAGTTTGAGTTCAAGTACTTACCTTCTTGAACTTGATTTCACTCAAACCAGGGCTCTGATACAAACTTGTAAGACCCTATAAGCGTTTTGACCTAAAACGACGCAGCGGAAAATGAACCTCAAAATTTCTTTATTTTTAAATATTCTAACATACTTGAAAACCATTTAAAACGATTCCTTTAAAAGAATTACATCATTCATCTTTAATTAATGTACCAAATATAGCATGCGAATACAAACTAAGTGACCACCCTTTCGTACAATCCATGTTCTATAACTCGATCTTTGCTCCCTTGTCCTTCGTGATAAATGGTAATGATCCGTGTAACCTACAATCACCATAAACAACCGACACATTAGTAAATGGTGACATTATACTTGTATAATAAACACATAGCTAAATGGCCATATTGCATTCTAACGATGCGAGATATCTTGTTCGATCATCCTTCCAAACTTATCCACTAGTTCCCGACATCAATTCACTTCGACCCAACGTTATCATACCTGCACTTTTCATTTCATTCTCAACGATAACATGGTTAGCAACGTGTACCTTTAAACATATTGCAAACCCACAACTTCACATAAACACATTCTATTAATCTACATTCATTAGATTACATCACATACGTACACGTACATATGTCCGAGCACATACTTACGTTTCCCCTACACACGTATACACCTATAAGTTCGTACTACATACACATACTATGAATTCTTATTTATATACACACATACAATCACATCCATTTAATTTCTTTCAAGCACCATACTTTGCTCTAGATTAAGACGAGAACGCAAGAGGTTGTCGGTGAGGGTGATTCCTATGCTATATGTAGGTGGACAAGTCCAACCCTTTTCCGGGATCTCGTTAAAGAAGGTGTATGTCGAATCACTCAGGTCTATGTATGCATCGAACGAAGTCGATAGGGAGTCCTTCACGGCACAATCGACACATGGACGACTATCGCTCAAGTCCTCACTAGAGTTAGAAGTATCGTCGGAAACAACGAAGTTGTTGGAATGCGATTCCAACCCTTCTTCTTGGTTATCGTCTTGGAATAGATCATTGAAATCTTTCCTAAGTTCTTTTAACCAATTAAGAATTAGATCTTCTAATTGAAATAGTTCATCGAGAAGCATTTCTCCTAGAAAATCTGGTTGGGAGCATTCAAGGGAGAGATAGGGATTATTTTTACTTTCGCCCCTCTTAAGGATACTTGGAAACGATGGGTCTATATAGTGGGGCTTATAATTTAGAAAATAACATTCTAATTCCTTATGGTTACCACCACATAATTGACACCACGTAGTACCATAAGAGTGCCGAAAGTAAAAAGTATCAGTATCACTCATGTTTGTGTCAGAAATTACCAACCGTCGGGATCTTACGGTTCTGTTTTCAGTAACTGAAACTTGGGCACGGGGGCGTGTTGAGTGGGCACGGCCCCGTGTTCAGCTACTGTCTGACTTAAAACAGGATTGCCAGTTCCAATGATTGGGCACGGGGCGTGTTCAGCGGACACGGCCCGTGCTGAGTTCTGCAGAAGCTGAAAAATTAAGAAAAATCCTAAAAAAAATTGAAAAATAAGAAAAACGACTAGGCCGCTGATTCCTAACTTTCTTAAAATCCTTGTGTCCCCGGCAACGGCGCCAAAAACTTGATGCGTGTGAAGTGTTATATATATTAGGTGTATATTTTAAGCCCTTTAACACTTTTTTAGCCAAGTTTTAAATTTATAAAACACGATATTTACTAACACTAAACACACATATGGGCAAGTGCACCCATCGTGAGCGTAGTATAGCGTTGGTAAGATACCGAGGTCGTCCAAGGACACAAGAGCTTTTAGTACCGGTTTATCCTCAACGTCTAATCAAATCAAAAAGTTTAGAAAAACGTTTTAAACTAAGAAAATAAAAACTAACTAAAATGTTGAAAATAAAAATAAAAGAAAAACAGATAGACAAGATGAATCACTTGGTTCCGACTCGTGTATAGTGTAACCTTTGATTATTTCCGCACTTTTGCACTTGTTTAAGAGATTATCTTAGTTATTGTAGTAGGCCCCTCTTTTGAATGTGACGTTACCCTCAACCCAGTAGTTTGAGTCAGCAAGGATACAGTCCTAAATAGCCGGGTTATAGTATTAATAGTAGTTAACTTATGAGGGGATCAAAGAGTTTGGACCCCCGCCATCCAATACCGTTAAGTATTGAAGGAGGTCCTACTAAATTTGACCCAGGTCCATTGCAGGACCTCTAAACGCTGAACAATGGCAAGACTCTTACCAAACCGTTCCCTTAACCCCCGACCAGGTAGCCAACATACCTCCATGTAGACCGTGGAGATATGAATGGTGAAAATCTTTTATTTTATATAGACAGTAAAATAATGTCAAGACACCACGGACAAAAGATAAAGAAGAATCACCTTCAACATAAGAAACTAGTTATTAAAGTCATTAATACAAAACTAAGTAAAAAGTGCGAAAAGATTAAAAATAAAAAGTATTACACTAGACACTTGTCTTCACCAAGTGATGTAAGAGACTTAGGCAAACATGGCCTTGATTGTCAAGAACTCTTACGATCAATCTTGGATCCCGAGACGACTCACACACTCTAAGATGGACAATGGATGATGGTGGTGGATGATGGTGTTATGGTGGTGGTGGGTGGTGGGTGAAGTGTGAGAGAGGTGGTGTGCCAAGGGATGGTTTGAGCTTGAGCCAAGCACTCCTATTTATAGGTTGAACAGAAGCTCAGGCACGGCCCCGTGTCCACATCCTTCTCTTTCTTCATTTAATGCAGCTTGTCTTATTAGTTGACCACGCCCCCGTGTCCGCTGAGCACGACCCCGTGTGCAGAAGAATCTTTGTACTATGAATATTTGCCTGGATTGTGCGAATCTTATAGTTGACCACGGCCCCGTGTCCACTGAGCACGGCCCCGTGGTGGGCAATAGAAGCTTCTACCACTTTGTCTTTTCTGCTGACACTTGGGCACGCCCCCGTGCTGGCTGAGCACGGGGCGTGTTCAGTCTTCTGTCTTCTTGTTTTGCTTGGGAAGATGCTGCCGTGGGGTCGGGCATGTCACGTTTGTTCCTTTTCTTGTATTTATGTTAGATTTTGCTGTCTTTTTGCTTCTTTTGTTAATTTGAGCTCATTTAATCCTGAAAATACAAAAGGAAGACAAAAGCACACTTTTTCCAACATTAGTACTAAAAAGGGTTAGTTTTATGCCACAATTGATGTAATTTATATGTTGCATTTTGCACACATCAACAACATAGTTAACATGCATATTCATTCATAATAATTTCATATCGAATCCTTAGTTACATTGACGTTTATTAGTCAATCATTAATATGCATAAGACATGAACCGATAATCACATTATTCAACATCAACGAATTCCAATACGTCCTCATACATAAGACATAATCTGACTTACACATGTCGTATGATCCCCCAAATCTTACATTTATGTCAAAATTCCTAACCATGCTATGTATACATTGTTGACTTTATAAAGTCAACCATTTAAGCATATAATTTCCAACTTATGAACACACACTCATATCGATATAGTAGACCATAATAACAACGTCATGCACATTTCATAATCATGTTGTGTAGTACATACGACTACACGATCACCTAGTTATATGCACATATAAACACATAGTCGATTCTACACATACTAATACCTTCATGATCCTACAATCAATGTCTACATTGAAAGTTATCCAATTTAACATAATTCTAGCATCTTTACTTGCTAGTAAGTCCACACATTTCATAATTAGTACTTGGTCATTTACTAATCATAATCAAACAAATAATCCCATGTATGGTGTGCATCACACCTTCAAAGCATATAGTACAACTACTAATGCACATTTCTACACAATCAAGAAATAAACAAGATTACCCACATGAGTTCAATCAATTACACTTTCCTCATATAAGTTTAATAACAATTATATCATTATCACACTTTATACCTATTCACCAAGTTATTTCATACAAATTCACCTTCTAACTCCACTTAATCATTTCCTCGAACACTTGATGTGCATACTATTCTCTAAACACATTGTACAAGTATCTTTTTGTAACACCCCGTGTTTCGAAATTCAAAGTCAAAGTCAAGATTGAAGTCAATAGGAGACAAGATTGCTAATTGCGATCTGTCACTCCTTGCTCAATTCCTGTTTTGACTTCTTTGACTTGTAAATAGTCTATTTTGTTATCGCTTTAGTTGTATTATGTGGAGTATCTATTAATAATCGCATAAGTAATCGCTATTTAATCGCATGTTTAATCAATTTAACGCGTATCGCTATCACAACTCGAGTTACGCAATCTGGTTATTGTTCTTATGTGTGTGTGCCTTATGTGTTACTTGTTCATGTTTATTTATGTTATGTTGTGGTGATTAATCGAAACGCAATCAAAACTCAATCGAATCGAAACGCTAAACGAATGATAATTAGGATGCTTGTATGTTGATATTGTAGTTGGGATTAAAAGTAATTTGAATAGGAAACTCTATCGCATCGCAACGCTCAACACGCGAATTGGAATCGCAAAACTCATCGCGTCGTTCCCTCCAATTGAGTGGCCACCCGATCGAGCTGCCACCCGATCGGGCTGCCATCCGATCGAGGTGCCACTCGAACGGGCTGCCACCCGACCAGGGTAGCCACTCGATCGACTAGCCCTCTGCTCCCCTTTCCATTTATGGAAACCCTATAAATACCCCCTGTCTGTGACAACTGTCAAAAATCCAGGTATCCGTACAATTAATAAATCTTGATTAGTGCTTAATGACTGTGCTGAATTATACATAACTGCTTTTTGATTACTGCATCATACTTACATGTGCATCACATATTTCATAATGTCACATCATTATTACATGAAAACCATATTGACATAAACGATGCACAAAGTACAGTTAGCACAGTTAGCGGATAACTCAGAAAAATGCTGACAAAGTTCAGTACATAGACAGACAGTGTTTTGAGACCCAATATGAGCCAGAGACTAAGTACTACGCTAGTATGGTGTGTAGGGAAGTAAGGACCACAAAACTGCGTTCCTAAGTGATAGTTTAAGTGCCGGAAAGTGCCTAAAACTCACCCAAAGTGCAGAATTCAGCATAAATCAGCAAAAATCAGCATTTAAATACATTAATATTATGCAGAAACATGACTAAATGGTCCTGAATGCTTTCCTAAGTGTCGGGAATTAAAAGTGTCACAAAAGGGTACATAAAGAACACTAAACGGTATAGTTTAGCACTTTAACGAACCAGTATCTAACCAAACAACCGGACACTACCCGAAACATCAAAATTACACTAGAAGCATTGTTTTAACATTTCTGGGCTAGTTATGATCCCTGAACACCCTAACACACTATATAACACCTAATACACATAACACCTAACTATTACACTTAAATCCTATCTAAATAACCTAACTTATCATTAAACCCCAACCAATACCCCCCCCCCCCTTGTTGTGGACGGTCACCAAGGGTGGACCCACCCTTGATCTTACTTGATCTTGTTTGATATGATTAGAGATCTTGTGTGTACTTAGGAGAACATATTACCCAATGGATTAACCTTTAAACTTGGATATAAGTAAAGCATGAGAGATCATAACATTCATTATCTTTCACACACAACACACACTCAACTCTCTCCTCCTTCTCCATCCCTTACAGCCGTGAGCCACCACCCACACCACCATCATCTTCCATTCACTTTCATCCATTCCAAGCTCATCACAAGGTGTTAGAAGCAGGATAAGGAGGCTTGGTGGCATTGGAGATTGAAGGACCTCTTCCATTTGCTATTATCCATCACATTTATCATCTTCATCTTCTTTGGTTCTTCCCTAGCCCTTGTGCTAGTAGTAAGCCTCTTGTCACTTGAATTTACTTCTTATTTAGTTGGTTAAAAGATCATATGTGATGAAAATCATGAAGAACACTAATGAACAAGAAGATGAACTTTCACATAAAGCTTAATAACATAAGAATACATATTGTTTAGTGTTATTTTGCTTCTTGATGATTGATTGTTTGTGTTTATGATGTTAGACATCATATGAAACCTACTAGATTGTGATTAAACACATGATCTAGTAAGATAAGATGATGATCTTGTGAAAGACCAAGATGATCATACTTTGTGTATACATGAACTTGAATAATAAAATTTGTTTTCATATGTGATGATGATTTAAACACAATACAAGTCTTGTAAGAGGATGATTTCCAAGATAGTTTTCTCAAGAAACTAAGTTAAGTAACAAGATTTATATAAACTTGGTTCGTACATAAACCAAACTTGCTTTTAATGGTTAAACAAGTGTAGAAACACTTGTGTAACAAAAAGATTACATAAAGAAGCATTTTTAGAAAATGTGTTTGGAAGTTGTAAACACCCAACTTCTTTAAAAATAAAGTTTTTAAAGAAGTAAACACATTTTAAAGGGTAACTAAACCTACTAAACCCCCTACCAAGTTACTACAAGTTTTTATAAAAGTTCAAGTTCATGTTGTTATATAAATTGCATGATTTTGGCACTTGGTAAGTGTTGATTGAGTTGTTGACTGTTTGTGAGGATTTTAAAAATAAAATGATATGCTTTGAAAGCATGGACACCTCCATTTTTAGGGGAAACTATGGAAAAATTTTCTAAAAATATAAACACTTAGAAAAATATTTTCAAACAAATATTTACAAGAATAGTTTAACCATGAGTTTCCATATAAACCTTGCCATAATTTTTGTTACAAAAATACAAATATTGGAGGTTGGTTTTTATAAATAAAAATGGCTAGATATATATTAAAGACACGTGTGTGTGAATATTTGTATACTTTGTGTAATAGTTATATTATTTTAGGGTTAAAATAATATGACATAACAAAATACTAAGAAATTACAATCCAAAATAATACCAAAAATCTCAAGTAATAAATATATATGTTACACACATAATATTGTGAAACCGAACGAAAGAATGTAACTTACCAAATATTCCGGAAAATATGTTTACAAAAATATATATTTTGGTAAATAATATTTTGGACATCAAAAGAATGAAAATGGGATTTTCACAATTATTACAAAGTTATATCATATTTTTTATAAGGAGAAATTATATTATATTTGGGAAGTAAAAGTATATTTTCTTGGAATTTTTAGAAGATATATGACTTTTAGGAAAAAAAATATATATTTTCTTGGATAAACTGGAAATACATTATGTTGGATAAAAATAAGTTTATATATATTTTCTAAAGTTAGACTTGAAAATATATTATTTTGGAACTACAAATATTTTTGCCAAAAGGAAAAATTTATAAATACTTTTTCTAAGTAATGATCCTTAAATATATATATTTTGGGAAACATATATATATTAGTGGACTTTTATAGGAAATAATATTCCAGAAAGTTTAACGCAAAATTAAATATAAGGAATACTTCTTGAAATATATATATTAGAAATATATATTGGATACTTATTAAAGGAAATACACGCCGGAATACGACACCAATACATGGCAAGTTATACAAAATACAAGAATACGAATACACATATATGAGATACCCCCATCCTTGGGAAGGAAGTGCGAGTACAAATACTTGAGAAGTATTATTACGAAAATATTGTTTAACAATTATTCCAAAATTTATAAATATAATTTAAGTTGAAATATTAATTATTTTGACAATAATTATATAAATTGGAATGATACCAGAAACGTAACTCAAAAACGTAAATACTAAGACAAGGCACGGCCCGTCCGTCTAATAGAAGTTAGTACATTGTAGGTAGTCGTGTTTGCTGAAGAGACGTGAGTTACGAGTATTGAAGACGCAAGACTGTGAGTTCATGTCCCCCTTTTCTTTTAACTGTTTTCAGTTTTATAACTTCGGGGGTGAAATACATGTTACAATTGTTTACATACGTTTTATACATGGTATGGTTAGCTAAGGAAGGTTACTGCTTGATCATGTGAGAGGTGGGTACAACACTTAAGGCCATTAATCCTCATCGTAGGACCGAGGGACATGAGTGATAGATCTATTTGGGTGTAGCGAGCCCACATCTATGAGGACCAGGGTGGCCCATGTGGTGACTATGTCCACATACTGAAGCCGTGGCAAAATCCGCTAGGTTTGAGTTTTCCTACATCACTTCACACATATCAATGGCCTTGCAAACCATTGGTGATCTGTTTTTCCTTATTGCTCTCATACAAGGATTTACATACATACAGACATACTTTAAAAGGTTATTCATATACACAGACAAGCACATGAACTCGTTCAACTTTTGTTGATGTTTACAAATTACATGTATTTCAGGGAATTAGATGGATCTAGCGGGTGTTTGCATGTCCCAAGCTGCGTTATCAATACAAAGATGTCATCCGAAGTCGTTAGGGTTTAGGAGATGTATCTTAATCCTGGACGAGATACATGGTTCTGAACTCGGTTTTATTTAAGGTCTTTTGTCGAGTCTTCGTGAACTCTTTAAAACATGTTATGGTTTGTAATTTAAATTTGGTGTCAACGTTTCAGACAAGTATGTTGTGGTATTTTCAAACTTAATTTATGGATGAACATCTAATGGTTTTATCATATAGCATTGTTATGATTGAATGCTATGGTATTAAGAAAGTCACATCATAATCACGCTTCCACAAAAGTCAGGGTGTGACACTGTCAACATCATAACTTCACCTTTTGCACTCTCTCGTCCGACCAGCGATTCTTGCCCACTTTTTCTCCGATTTCTCGCGATTCTTGTAAGTTTTCCATCTAACTCTTGTACTTCCTTAATCTACACACACTCCTACACCTTTCTATCTTTTAAATCTTAACTTTTAACCGTGAAATCACTAGATTTGAGGCATTCTAGGATGATGTCATCATGGTGTTCTTACGAACTTCATGTTTTGGCATCAATCCAGCAAGAACAACTTAGATCTGAACGATTTCCACACAAATAAATGAAGATCTTGCACAGATCCGAACATATTCATGGTGAAAAGGGATTGAAAGATGGTTTCTAACTTTCTTTCAACTCTTTTACACTCAATGCACTCAAAACCGATAGAATCGGACCTTGTTCTAACCTTCTACTCCTTCTTGGTAATGTGTTAGTTCAAGATCTGAGTTCTACCAACGAGACAACCGATTTCGGGTTAACCAAGAACAACCGTCTTGAACCGGTTAACTGGTTGAACTTGGGTGATTCCGGTTCAATCGGGTCACTTGAGTCAAGATGGGGTTCTGTTGGTTAGCACGTTGCCACACCATCTCGACAAAACTACAAACCATCGAAAACAACCAAGTGTAAGACGATCAGGCTGACCAGGACGGAGTGTCGCCCGATCGGACTGCTGTCCGATCGGATTGTCACCCGATCGGGTTGCCCCCCGATCGGCTTACACCTTGGCCCCACACTCAACTTTTATTTTTCAAACTTTTGAGGTTGAACATTGAACGAACGGTTGTTCGATCGGATTACCACCCGAATGGATTACCACTCGATCATGAGATGTTCTGACTTCCGCACTTAAACAATTTTCAACATGTTCAATGCACAGGGTTGCCACCCGATCAGACTACCCTCCGATCGAGTGACCATCCTGCTGTGAACCTGTTTTCAACACTGAAGAGTCTCGCCAATCGGATTGCTCTCCGATCGACCGGCCGTTCGATCGACCGGCCTGAAAGGTAGAGATACTTCTCTATTTTCAAAATGCTACAACGAAAACTTCAAAGTTCAAACCATCATACATAAACACATCCATCCCAAATGAGGTAACAATCCACTCACATAGTCAACCGATCGGATGACCATCCGAACGGATTGTCACCCGCTCAATCGGACATCCGATCGGATTGCCATCCGAACGGATCACCGACCGACTCACTGACACCTTGTTTCGTTTTACGCGTCGCTCATCGCTTGTGCTAGCGTTAACTGTTCAGGCTAATATCCCCTCTAAGCGCTCCCTTCAATCCATTAACCAATCGCTGTGAGTATACTCGAACCCTTTTTGCTTTATGCACTTTTGGGTGTTACATACGTTACTTATTCTAAATCACATCGAACACACTACGCAAATACTTTAACACTAACCGTTACTGCATGTTATACGTGACTAAATGAATGAATGCTTGTTTGTTATGTTTTCACATGGAATGTTGTCTACCTGCCTTAACAACGATAGTACTATAGTTTGGACTCAGCACCTGTTCACTCAGGGGTTGTTAAGGACAATTTGTTACATAGCTCACATTGGTGAGTGTGTATTACAAACTGCCTTGGGCAGTCAACTCGAAGTCATTGGTATCGATAGGTTCATGTCGATAAATAACGTGCTTCATTTCACTCTGTGTACGTGCTGGTTATGCGTAAACGATTTCGAACTCTATATGCTATTATCAAAATTGTATTCTCACCTTTACACTATGTGTATTGACTTTTACTTTAACGTATGTGGCAGGTGCTTAAGATGCTTAATTGCTTGGCTTGCTGTGAAATCGAGGCTAGGAAAGAGTCTAGAAACAAAGACAATTTATTTTTATTTATTAAGAATCTGAGTTGTCGGAACATGCTTTTGTTTGAAGAATATCTATGTCTGTAATAACTATTTTATCATATGGGTCATGGTATGGGACATGATATTTAAACTATTCGGTAATATAGTTGTTATGGAATTTCTTTGAACAATCTGTTTCGCTCAGTGTCGTGCCCCGATGATTCCGCCATCGGTTGGGGTGTGACAGATTGGTATCAGAGCCATAACAATAGGGAATTAGGCAAGACTCGACCTAGTCCGGGTCGACGTCTTAGAAACGACCTAGTCTATAGTTATGTCACACCCTCAAAACCATGTGCGGAGTACTACCGCGAGGCGTGTGACTAACCAGGATCCAGCCACCAATTATACTGAGCATTCAATTAATAAAAGTAATAATGTTCACCAACCACAGGGGTTAGTAAATATCATAATCAAAGTTCAAAGGTTTTAAGTTCAAATAGCAGTTTAAGTAAGTAGCGAAAGCATTGGCAACACAATTCAAACAAAGTTCATAGTTTAAGTTTATTATAGAACCCAACACACGGGTTAAGACGATCACTACACATCCCCAAGCAGCAAGCTCCTGAGTCACTGGGTACCTGCAAAGCATGCAGTAGGGTATCAACATAATGTTGGCGAGTTCACGAGTTTGTCCAGTTATTTTTTTTTAATTCCAAAAACTTGTTTCAACACTTAATTTACTCATTTATACCATGCCAAGGGGAGCTACCCCTTAAGTAAGCTACTGAACTGGTTTTACAATACCGAATACTATGCAACCGTACGTTTCCATAGAGTGCCCCATTTGTCAATGTTCTATCATCATTGACGGTTTGCCAGAGTCTATTAGTTCACTCCCGATCCCATACGCGAGCACGGTGTGAGGTTGGTGAGACCTAAATAGCGCTATCAACTAATAACCCGTTCGCCTGGCCCCGAGGACTAATCGGTATTAAGTAGTAGGGACTTGAGTGATAGAGTTTCGTTTAGTATTGCTTGTTGCATCTAATATAAATAGTAATTAACTAAGGGTCCCGCATAGTGGGAGAAAAGAAGGTTTATATCCCTTTCAAGGGGATAGCGTTGTATTAAGTTCAGTTTCCCAACCGCCGGGAACGCATGCTTTAAAAGTTGTGAACTCACCTTGGGTTGCTCGGCAGATTAGTTTACTTGGTCAAGCACGCTGGTCACCACGTCCTAACATGGTTACCAGTATGGGTCAGGTTTGGGTACAGAGAGGTCACGTATACTTTACTCATAACTAACACATAGCATGCATAACAATTATCCATTAAGTTATTGGGCCGGTTCTAGTCCTTAAACAGTTAATCAGCAGTTAGCACATAGTCCAGTTAAATATGCAGCCCAAACATGACCAAACACATTGTGGCCCAATAACTAAGGCAGGCAGCCCAGTCGAGACCAGGTGGTCTCGACTCGAAAGCACGAGGTCTCGAGTCGCAACCAGTGGGTCTCGAATAGTGATTGTCTAACTCAAAATCATGCAGGTCTTGAGTCCCATCTCGAGTACAGATCAGGGGGTCTCGACTCAAGAACATGCCCGTCTCGAGTTCCTGAAGCTTGACTGTTGATATTGAGTTGTTGATTCATGGTCTCGAGTCGCAAGCACTGCGGTCTCGAGTTGTCACTTAGATGGTCTCGAGTCAAGACCGGGGGTCTCGAGTCGAGACCGGGGGTCTCGAGTCGAGACCGGGGGTCTCGAGTCGAGACCGGGGGTCTCAACTTGCACACCTGATGATCGAATCCTTCTAGAACACATGCCAGCATTTGTACTATCCAATAGAATTGCAATATCATGATCTTATGTACTAACCAATCAAATATCACAAACATGTTTCCTTGTCTAATTCATAAACAAAACGGATGAAATATAACATTTTCAAATATTTTTCATAATCTTCAAGTAGTTCATCTTTTCAGTTTTTATATTCAATCAATCATGTTCATCCTACACATACTCATGCATTCTATGAACAAGAATCATAACACATAAGCTAGATATCAAGGCCATCTTGCAAACCATTACCAAATTATCCTTAAACTTTCTAGAATGAATCCATTGTTCAAAACACACTAGCTTATCCATATCATTCAATATTTTAAATCATTCATTCGGTTTATAAGAAGCATATTGTTCATCAACAAGTTGCATGTCACGGTTCACCCATCATTCATCATTTAAACATTCAAAACAACAAACACTTATTATGCTACACATTCATTTCCATAACACAAAATCTATCATTAAACTAATCACACTAATCAGCTAGTCGTTTTAACTCATCTATCCTCTTAGAACATGTATATCACTCATCAAGCACACATTTTTGTCATACATTGCCAACTATAATAACGGGAGCAACTAACCGATTCAAGTGTGGGTGCAAGGGTGTGAAGTAGTAAAGAATGAAGCTTCCAATAGGTGTGTGCGAGCTGATCCGAGACCTCCGATGGCTGTCGGTTCGAACCCGAGAGGAGGAGAGGTGGTGGTGTTGTTAGGGTTTTAGTGAGAGAAGGTAGGAGAGTGTGGGCGTGAGTGTGAGGGAATGTTTGGGGATTTGAGCTAATGATGGAGTGTCCAAAATAGGGAGATGTTGGCTTATGTGGGGGGGTTTTATACCCGTTCTAAGGCCGGTGCACCCTAATGGGTTTCCGAGTGGGCTCAAGGGTGTGTGTGGCCCAACTATTGTGGGTCACTCGAGACCGAGTGGTCTCGAGTCGTGTCCTTGGGGTCTCGGCTCACATATATACACATATACATATATTACATACCCATAACTTAATACAATGATCACATAGCACACCAAGATAATTCATAAAATTTCATTTAAAATGTACGTACTCATAATGCTAAACAAGAAGGTTGCTCGGGAAAACCTAGAGTGTCACATTATCCCCAAGTTTTAAGAACTTTCATCCCGAAAGTTAAAGTGCAGCCACTGACAAGCTAGTATGAGTGAGAACGTTTCAACGGGGTGTCACGTCATCCCCCGTTAGTTGGAATTTCGTCCTGAAATTCTGAGGTAGCTTTAGTGCTGGGAGTTTCGTCTGGGAACAATTGGGGATATTTGCGATTCATCTGGTCTTCCTGCTCCTAGGTAAACTCTGGGCCATGGCGCGAGTTCCAACGGACTCGTACGATAGGTATCTGGCTACGTTTGAGGGTCTTGATCTCTCGATCCGTGATCTCAATCGGTTCCTCAGTAAAGTGTAGCTGTTCGTCAAAAGTTAGCTCCTTGAAAGGAATGATGAGTGTTTCATCTGACAGATATTTCTTCAGATTAGACACGTGGAAGACGTTGTGCACTGCACTTAGTTCTTCAGGCATATTCAATCTGTAAGAAACCTTACCGTTCTTCTCGGTAATTTTAAATGGTCCGACATATCACGGATTAAGCTTTCCCCGTTTTCCAAAACGAACCACACCCTTCAAGGGTGAGACTTTAAGTAGAACCCGGTCACCAACCTGGAATTCTAGCGGTTTCCTACGCTTATCAGCGTAACGTTTCTGACGGTCACGAGCTGCCGCCATGCGTTGTCTGATTTGGGCAATCTTTTCCGTAGTCTTGACTACAAGTTCCGGGCCAGTAATTTGGCTTTCGCCAACTTCCGCCCAACATAGAGGTGATCGGCATTTACGACCGTACAATGCCTCAAAGGGTGCTGCCTGAATGCTGGTGTGGTAGCTGTTGTTGTAGGAGAACTCTACCAACGGTAGGTGTCGTTCCCACCTGTTTCCAAAATCAATAACACATGCTCTCAGTATGTCTTCAAGCATTTGGATGGTACGTTCCGATTTGACCATCGGTCTGCGGGTGGTAAGCTGTACTCATATCCAGACGTGAGCCAAAAGATCTATGCGTAGCTTGCCATAATTCGGATGTAAAGCGTGGGTCGCGATCGGAAATGATGGAGATTGGCACCCCGTACCTAGCAACTATTTCCTTTAAGTAGATAGCAGCGAGCTTCGAATATTTATCTGTTTCCTTGATCGCGAGGAAGTGTGCAGACTTAGTTTGGCGGTCCACGATGACCCAAATAGTGTCGTTCCCGCTTTGGGACCTAGGTAAGCCTGTAATAAAATCCATGGAAATCTGCTCCCATTTCCATGTTGGCAACTCTGGTTGTTGCAACAAGCCCGACGGCTTCTTGTATTCGACCTTGACCCTAGAACAGGTTAAACATTTGCTAACGTACTTAGCAATGAGAATCTTCATGTTAGGCCACCAATACAGAATCTTGAGATCGTGATACATTTTATCGGCACCAGGATGTATTGAGTGGCGTGACTTGTGTGCTTCGTCCATCACGAGTTCTCGGAGATTTCCATAAGATGGAATCCAAATGCGACTAGCGACATAGTGAATACCGTCATCCTTGAGTTCCAACCGTTTCTCCATACCCCGTAGGGATTCGGCTGGAAGGTTTTGAGTGCTTCCACTTGAGCATTACGAAGCTGGCTAGGGAGGTTCGAGTGGATAGTGAGCTGTAAAACACGAACACGCCTAGGTTTGGTTTCCTTCCTGCTAAGGGCATCGGCCACAACATTAGCTTTGCCTGGGTGGTACTTGATCGCGCATTCATAGTCATTAAGGAGTTCTACCCATCTTCGTTGCCTCATGTTCAACTCCTTCTGTTCCAAAATATGCTGGAGACTCTTGTGATCGGTGTAAATTGTGCACTTGGTACCGTACAAGTAATGCCTCCAAATCTTTAGTGCAAAAACGACTGCTCCGAGTTCCAAGTCGTGCGTCGTGTAGTTCCTCTCGTGAATCTTGAGCTGTCGAGAGGCATAGGCGATAACTTTCTCGTGTTGCATCAACACGCAACCGAGCCCATGAATAGACGCGTCATAGTAAACCACAAAGTCGTCGGTACCTTCAGGTAAGGAGAGAATAGGAGCACTACAGAGGTTATCCTTTAGCTTTCGAAAAGCAGACTCTTGAGCATCATTCCATTTGTAAGAGATACCCTTCTGGGTGAGGGTCATGAGGGGTTCAGCAATCTTCAAAAATCCCTTGATGAATCTACGATAGTATCCTGCCAATCCCAAGAATTGGCGAACTTCGGTCGGAGTCTTAGGTGTAGGCCAATTCTTTATGGAGTCGGTCTTAGCTGGGTCGACGTGGATTCCGTCCTTATTGACCACATGCCCAAGGAAATGGACTTCTCGAAGCCAGAAGTCACATTTCGAGAACTTGGCGTACAGTTTCTCATCGCGTAGGAGCTCGAGAATAAGACGCAGGAGTTGTTCATGCTCCTCTTGACTTTTCGAGTAGATCAGGATGTCATCGATGAACACAATCACAAATTTGTCGAGGTAAGGCTTACACACTCGGTTCATGAGATCCATAAATACCGCAGGCGTGTTGGTCATCCCAAAAGGCATGACAAGAAACTCGTAATGGCCATAACGAGTTCTGAACGCAGTTTTAGAGATGTCCTCATCGCGGACTCTCAGCTGATGATAGCCTGGTCGCAAATCAATCTTAGAGTAGTAGCTCGATCCTTGCAACTGATCGAATAGATCATCGATACGGGGGAGTGGGTAGCGGTTCTTGATGGTAACTTTGTTCAGCTCACGATAGTCGATTCACATGCGGAGTGTGCCATCCTTCTTCTTGACAAAGAGCACTGGTGCCCCCCAGGGCGACGAACTAGGACGGATAAATCCTTTATCCAAAAGTTCTTGCAGTTGCGTAGAAAGTTCCTTTAGTTCAGCGGGGGCTAGTCGATAATGCGCACGACCTATAGGTGCCGCTCCAGGAGTTAGCTCGATTTGAAATTCGACCTGACGGTGAGGAGGGAGTCCAGATAATTCTTCAGGAAATACCTCGGGATAGTCGCGTACAACCGGTAAATCTTCGATCCACTTTTCCTTTTCCTGTGTGTCGGTGACAAGTGCTAAAATAGCGGTGTGCCCCTTTCGTAAACACTTCTGGGCTTTTAAGAACGAGATGATTCTTGTGACTTCTCCGCCTTTGTCACCTTGAACGATGAGGGGTTTGCCAGAAGGACGGGGAATACGAACCATTTTCTCTTGACAAAGGATTTCAGCCCGATGTTTGGATAACCAATCCATCCCAATGACGACGTCGAAGCTTCCAAGAATGATAGGGAAAAGATCGATGCTAAAGGTTTGACCAGACAATACTAGTTTGCAGTCACTTATCACGTGTGAGGCCTCGACGTTTCTACCATTTGCTAACTCGACGGTATGCTTAGAACTTAATATCGTAGGCTTACGCTTAAGCTTCTTACTAATACGTAGGGATACATAGCTAGCATCGGCTCCAGAATCAAACAATACAGTAACGTAACGATCATCAAGTAGGAACTTACCCGCTACGACGTTGGGATCATTCCTAGCTTCTCCAGCTCCAATCACAAAAGCCCTTCCTCTGGAATCATTTCCAGAATTGTTGTTGTTTTGATCGTTGTTTCCAGCACCCTGGTTGTTATTGCGGTTCTGGTTCAGTTTAGGGCAATCCCTTCGCATGTGCCCTGTTGCTCCACACTTGAAGCATCCACGGTTGTTTCCTTACTGCTGCTGTTGTTGTGGTTGTTGATGATTCTGCCTAGCAGGAAGCTGGCTTCTGCAGTCTTTGGCTTCATGCCCCATCTTGTTGCATCGCTGACACTGACTTTTGCCACATGGTCCATTGTGGTGTCGGTTACACTTGTTACACTTGGGGTGGTTTCCTCGGTAGCCACCCTGCTGTTGAGGGCCCTTGTTGTTTTCAGTTTTCCTTTGCTGAGTTGGGGCCTGAGTGGGGTTAGCATCCTTACCCTGATTTCCTTCCAACTTACACTTGTTATCACCAGAAGTTCCAGTAGTAGCACTGATCCTTTTGGGCAGCTTGCCCTGCTCCACAGCCTGATCAGTGAGTTTGTGAGCAAGACGAATGACTGGCTGAATGGTAGTGAGGTTAGCTGAAGTGACCAAGCTCTAGATTTCTGGAACCAAACCCTTGATGTACAGTTCGATCCTTCGATAAGCAGGTCGAGACATGTTTGGACAGAGAGCAGCATAGTCGTTGAACTGCTTGGTGTAGGTCTCAATCTCTGATCCAACCATCTTAAGCTCGAAATACTCGTTTTCGAGCTTGTGGATGTCATCCCTGTGACAGTACTCTTCCTTGATCATGTTCTTGAAGTCTTCCCAGGCAGTAGCATTAGCAGTTTCCAAACCGAGCATCTGAATCTACGCTTTCCACCATGAAAGCGCATTTCCTTCAAGCGTACCAGTAGCAAACTTCACCCAATTAGCAGGGGGACACTCGCAGACAGCAAACACAGCTTCAGCGTTCTCAATCCAGTGCAGAAGACCTATGGCACCCTCAGTGCCATTGAAAGGGAGAGGCTTGCAACCCATGAAGGTTTTGAAAGTACAAACATGTGGTTGCGCAGGTGCAGGCTGACCTGTTGCAAGAAGCAAAGCGAATATGTTTAGGGGTGAAGAGACGATACAGGGGTAGGATCTAAACATTCTAAAATAACGAGTTTACCGCCAGGGTAAGCTGCGAAAGCTACAGCCACCGTGTTAATCAGGTTAGTGAACTGAGCCTGAGTTATGTTAACGTTTCCTCTTCCGCGTCCGCTCATTGTCTTCACAACCAGAAAACATAATATGAGTGCGATGTCGTAGTGTAGCGAGAATGAGATGGAAGAGGGAGATGTATCTATCTAACTAGGCACACTAGTACGTATAGTAGAGCATAGCCATAAAACAAACAAGCAAGTAAACACAAGTCCGAGCCATGAAGTCTAATACGTTGAGTCTTGCACTTGGAGTGTAGTGACATCACGAGTCACGGGTTATAGTTTGGTTTTTCTCAAAAAGAGTTTCTTTTTAAAACCGAGTTCACTATAACCAATGGCTCTGATACCAATCTATCACACCCTCAAAACCACGTGCGGAGAACTACCGCGAGGCGTGCGACTGACCAGGATCCAGCCACCAATTATACTGAGCATTTAATTAATAATAGTAATAATGTTCACCAACCACAGGGGTTAGTAAATATCATAATCAAAGTTCAAAGGTTTTAAGTTCAAATAGCAGTTTAAGTAAGTAGCGGAAGCATAGGCAACACAATTCAAACAAAGTTCATAGTTTAAGTTTATTATAGAACCCAACACACGGGTTAAGACGACCACTAAACATCCCCAGGCAGCAAGCTCCTGAGTCACTGGGTACCTGCAAAGCATGCAGTAGGGTATCAACATAATGTTGGCGAGTTCACGAGTTTGTCCAGATTTTTTTTTTATTCCAAAAACTTGTTTCAACAGTTAATTTACTCATTTATACCATGCCAAGGGGAGCTACCCCTTAAGTAAGCTACTAACCTGGTTTTACAATACTGAATATTATGCGACCGTACGTTTCCGTAGAGTGCCCCGTTTATCAATGTTCTATCATCATTGACGGTTTGCCAGAGTCTATTAGTTCACTCCTGATCCCATACGCGAGCACGGTGTGAGGCTGGTGAGACCTAAATAGAGCTATCAACTAATAACCCGTTCGCCTGGCCTCGGCGACTAATTGGTATTAAGTAGTAGGGACTTGAGTGATAGAGTTTCGTTTAGTATTGCTTGTTGCATCCAATATAAATAGTAATTAACTAAGGGTCCCGCATAAGGGGAGAAAAGTAGGTTTGTATCCCTTTCAAGGGGATAGCATTGTTTTAAATTCCGTTTCCTAACCACCGGGAACGCATGCTTTAAAAGTTGTGAACTCACCTTGAGTTGCTCGGCAGATTAGTTTACTTGGTCAAGCACGCTGGTCACCACGTCCTAACATGGTTACCAGTATGGGTCAGGTTTGGGTACAGAGAGGTCATGTATACTTTACACATAACTAACACATAGCATGCATAACAATTATCCATTAAGTTATTGGGTCGGTTCTAATCCTTAAACGGTTAATCAGCAGTTAGCACATAGTCTAGTTAAATATGCAGCCCAAACATGACCAAACACATTGTGGCCCAATAACTAAGGCAGGCAGCCCAGTCGAGACCAGGTGGTCTCGACTCGAAAGCACGAGGTCTCGAGTCGCAACCAGCGGGTCTCGAATAGTGATTGTCTAACTCGAAATCATGCAGGTCTCGAGTCCCATCTCGAGTACAGATCAGGGGGTCTCAACTCGAGAACATGCCCGTCTCGAGTTCCTGAAGCTTGACTGTTGATCTCGAGTTGTTGATTCATGGTCTCGAGTCGCAAGCACTGCGGTCTCGAGTTGTCACTTAGATGGTCTCGAGTCGAGACCGGGGGTCTCGACTTGCACACCTGATGACCGAATCCTTCTAGAACACCTGCCAGCATTTGTACTATCCAATAGAATTGCAATATCATGATCTTATGTACTAACCAATCAAATATCACAAACATGTTTCCTTGTCTAATTCTTAAATAAAACGGATCAAACATAACATTTTCAAATATTTTTCATGATCTTCAAGTAGTTCATCTTTTCTGTTTTTATATTCAATCAATCATGTTCATCCTACACATACTCATGCATTCTATGAACAAGAATCATAACACATAAGCTAGATATCAAGGCCATCTTGCAAACCATTACCGAATTATCCTTACACTTTCTATAATGAATCCATTGTTCAAAACACACTAGCTTATCCATATCATTCAATATTTTAAATCATTCATTCGGTTTACAAGAAGCACATTGTTCATCAACAAGTTGCATGTCACGGTTCACCCATCATTCATCATTTAAACATTCAAAACAACAAACACTTATTATGCTACACATTCATTTCCATAACACAAAATCTATCATTAAACTAATCACACTAATCAGCTAGTCGTTTTAACTCATCTATCCTCTTAGAACATGTATATCACTCATCAAGCACACATTTTTGTCATACATTGCCAACTATAATAACGGGAGCAACTAACCGATTCAAGTGTGGGTGCAAGGGTGTGAAGTAGTAAAGAATGAAGCTTCTAATAGGTGTGTGCGAGCTGATCCGAGACCTCCGATGGCTGTCGGTTCGAACCCGAGAGGAGGAGAGGTGGTGGTGTTGTTAGGGTTTTAGTGAGAGAAGGTAGGAGAGTGTGGGCGTGAGTGTGAGGGAATGTTTGGGGATTTGAGCTAATGATGGAGTGTCCAAAATAGGGAGATGTTGGCTTATGTGGGGGGGTTTTATACCCGTTCTAAGGCCGGTGCACCCTAATGGGTTTCCGAGTGGGCTCAAGGGTGTGTGTGGCCCAACTAGCTTATCCATATCATTCAATATTTTAAATCATTCATTCGGTTTACAAGAAGCACATTGTTCATCAACAAGTTGCATGTCACGGTTCACCCATCATTCATCATTTAAACATTCAAAAAAACAAACTTTTATTATGCTACACATTCATTTCCATAACACAAAATCTATCATTAAACTAATCACACTAACCATCTAGTCATTTTAACTCATCTATCCTCTTAGAACATGTATATCACTCATCAAGCACACATTTTTGTCATACATTTCCAACTATAATGAAGGGAGCAACTAACCGATTCCAGTGTGGGTGCAAGGGTGTGAAGTAGTGAAGAATGAAGCTTCCAATCGGTGTGTGCGAGCTGATCCGAGACCTCCGATGGCTGCCGGTTCGAACCCGAGAGGAGGAGAGGAGGTGGTGTTGTTAGGGTTTTAGTGAGAGAAGGTAGGAGAGTGTGGGCGTGAGTGTGAGGGAATGTTTGGGGATTTGAGCTAATGATGGAGTGTCCAAAATAGGGAGATGTTGGCTTATGTGGGGGGGTTTTATACCCGTTCTAAGGCCGGTGCACCCTAATGGGTTTCCGGTGCACCCTGTAGGGATTGTGTACAAGCTTACTTACTATACCTCGCTATTCTCGCCTTCGCTACACTATCACTGCACTCTAGTTTTCGAAAATGAACAAATATTTGGGTCGAGATTAGGCGTGAAAACCGCAAACTCTCGACTAAATTGCTTGTTCGACTCGTATTTTGTCTACAAACAAGGGGGATTTGCATCGAATCAGGAGTGAAATCCATACTTTGACGCATAACTTCTCCTTTATTTTGCCAAAAATAACAGGAACGAAGTCGTTAAGTCAGGGGTGAAACCCGAACCTCAACGACTTGTTCCGACCTCTATTTTGTTTTGTAAAACTCTCACCAAAGTCTCGACGGACTCCAACGACTTGAGGTCACTCTGGAACCAGAAGAATGCATGCCATTCGCCCAGATTCGAGGCGAGAGCACAGTTCCAAAGGTCAAAGAGTGCACTGACAGTCCTTGTGAATAGTCGAACCACTATGGTTAGTCGATGTCTAAACAGCCGCAGACAATCCATCCTAGATTTTTATATGTTTCGATTCTGAGCTCGCTATTGCCGACTCTGATGTTCGATGTTTTGTGTGGATTTTATGTGTTTTATGTGGTTTATGGTTATTTGTTAGCGTTATGAGGTACTACTGGTTTCGATCTAACTCCTTTTGTTCTCACTAAACACACAACACGCTGCACAACCACTGACAAATCGCTACTACGTGAGGAACAACCTTACGCCATGTTGCTTGATGTACTAATCGCTTATACTATACTAATCGCTATGCTATTTGTGATCGCTAATTTCGAACGCCCGCGAACTTTGAATGATAGGTTTCTGTATTCTGACTGCCTCTTGTGATTATGTGCTTCGATGCTTTGTGTTTCTGTGCCTTACATGCTTATGTGCTTCTGTGCTTATGTGAAACTGTGGTTATGTGCATATGTGTTTACATGATCGTGTCCTTGAGCTTTAGTAGTATTAGACGTGTGAGGTGAGATTCGATTATATTGTGTCTAAGACCCGCGACGATGTCTGTTGCAGACCATGTTGTCACCTGGACCATCGTCTGGACCTCGTCACCCACGACTTACTCGTCAGGAACAGAAAGACAAACGCCTTGCTGCTATCGTCGCTAAGCAAGTGGCAAAGGTCGTGTCTCAGATCGTGAGTGAAATCTACGAGAATGTGAGCAAATCATCCGAAGAGTCCAGAACCGAAGCTCCTAAAGCTGCTCCCAAATCTGCTTTCAGCTTCAAGCAGTTCAAAGATTGCGGTCCAAAGGAATTTAGTGGCGAAGATGGCCCAACGGCTATGTTTCAATGGTTTGATTCCGTCGAAGTCACTCTGCACCAGAGTGGATGTCCTGAAAATCTCTGTACTCTAAATGCTACCGGCGTTTTCCAGTCCCGCGACTAGTGGACGGCCGAGAGAAACAAACGCGGAAATGATGCAGCCTATGAGCTGACGTGGGAAGGGCTGAAGGCCATTATGATGGATGAATTCTGCCCTCCCCGTGAACGCCAAAAGCTGGAGGACAAATTCTGGCATATCCAGCAGAAGGATGGAGATAACGCAGCTCTGACTGCTCGCTTCAAGCAGCTCAGTATCATCTGTCCTGATCAAGTGAAGACGCCCGACATGACAATCAAGAAGTACATTCGAGCTCTACCAGACTGTGTGGTAGATTTTGTGCATGCTGCAAAACCAGCAACGATCGAAGAGACTTACTTGCTTGCCGCGGAAATCAACGACAAGCGAGTCAAAGCTGGCTTCTGGGATAAGACTACCAAGAACCTGCACCAAGCTACCGCCGCATCAGCTACCGAAACCGCCCCCGCTCAGTCATCAAAAGTCTCTCGCCGCAAGAAGAAGAACAACAACAGCAGCTCCAGCAACAAGAACTGTGTTGTCACTACCACTGCTGCCCTGCTTCAAGCCGTCCCGGCTCAGCAGCAATCTCATCATCGACCAGCACCAGTTACCTATGCACTTCCTGCAAAGCGTGCATACACAGGTCCCCACCCTGCTTGCCCGACATGCACTTATCATCACCCGGTGGGTATCGCCTGCAGATTCTGTATACATTGCAACATGTACGGCCACTTTACCGCCAATTATCGTACTAGTCCCCGACAAGCACCAGCCCAAACCACTGCTCATCAAGCTCTACTTCCAGCTCCGCAAGGCCAACAAGCGGCTCAGGCACCCGCGATCAACACCAGAGTCTGCTTCGCGTGTGGTGATCCCAACCACTTCGCAAACATGTGCCCGAACAGGGTTGTGAAACAAGATTCTCAGCAGCAGCAGCCTCAACAGCAACAACAACAAGCCGCTCGCACCAAAACTTTCAATGCGCGCCAAGCTTAGGCCGACAACAATGTGGTCAATGGTACGTTCCTTATGAATGGTATTTATGCTTTGTGCTTATTTGATACTGGAGCCGATAACTGTTTTGTGTCGTTTGAATTCGAGAAGCTCCTTAGTCATAAACGCTCCCATCTCCCCTCGACGTTCGATATCGAAGTCGCCACTGGAAGAACCGTCGCTGTCAATTATGTTCTTCGTGATTATACTCTTGAGCTCAACAATCACATTTTCCCAATCGACCTTATTCCGATGCAACTCGGAAGTTTTGACGTCATAGTAGGCATGGACTTTCTTCGCGAAAACCATGCTGAAGTTGTGTGCTTCGATAAAATGATTCGATTCTCGCTCGCGAATGGTGACTTATTGTGTGTTTATGGTGAAACTGCTTCGAAGGGTCTCAAGCTCATGTCTTGTGTCCAAGCTAGCAAGTATCTCCGCAAGGAGTAAAAGATGTTCCTGTGGTTCGTGAATTTCCTAATGTGTTCCCTGATGATCTTCCCAGTCTACTGCCGAGTCGTGATATCGACTTTCGTATCGACCTCATTCCTGGAGCCAACCCTGTTGCCAAAGCTCCTTACCGACTCGCGCCATCCGAAATGCGCGAACTCTCGAGTCAACTCCAGGAATTACTTGATAAAGGCTTCATTCGCCCGAGCACCTCTCCTTGGGGCGTGCCAATCCTCTTTGTTAAAAAAAAGGATGGGTCATTCTGGATGTGCATCGACTATCGGGAATTGAGTAAGTTGACCATCAAGAATCACTATCCCCTGCCTCGCATTGATGATTTATTTGACCAGCTACAAGGTGCTATGTGTTTCTCAAAGATCGATCTACGTTCAGGCTATCACCAGCTCCGCATTCAAGAGGAGGATATTCCCAAAACCGCATTCCAAACTCGATATGGCCACTATGAATTCGTTGTTATGCCCTTTGGGTTAACCAACGCACCCACGGTTTTCATGGATCTGATGAATCGTGTGTGTAAACCTTATCTCGACTGTTTCGTCATCGTGTTCATCGATGATGTCTTGATCTATTCCAAGTCGAAAGTCGAACACGCACAACATCTATGTTTGGTTCTCGAGCTACTCCAAGGGAATCGACTATATGCCAAGTTCTCCAAGTGTGAATTTTGGCTAGAGGAGGTTCAATTCCTCGGTCACATTGTCAATAGTCAATGTATTCATGTCGATCCCGCGAAGATTGAAGCAGTTAAGAGTTGGATTACACCAAAGAACCCGCTTGAAGTCCGTTCTTTTCTCGGACTAGCGGGCTATTATCGTCGATTTATCGAAGGATTCTCAAAAATCGTTGTGCCACTTACCACTCTCACACATAAAGACAAGCCTTGTGTTTGGGGAACTGAACAAGAGACTGCTTTCCAAACCCTCAAGCACATGCTCTGCAATGCTCCTATTCTTACCTTGCCCGACGGAAACGACGACTTTATAGTCTACTGTGATGCCTCGAACCTTGGCCTTGGTTGTGTTCTCATGCAACGGGACAAGGTTATTGCTTACGCATCTCGTCAGCTACAACCCATGATCTCGAGTTAGGCGCAGTTGTTTTTGCGTTAAAGATTTGGTGACACTACCTGTTTGGTACCAAGTGTACGATCTTCACCGATCATATGAGCCTACAACATATCTTTGATCAAAAGGAACTTAATATGCGTCAACGCCGATGGGTAGAACTTCTCAACGACTGTGACTGTGAGATTCGCTATCATCCTGGAAAAGCAAATGTCATTGCCGAAGCTCTTAGCAGACGGAGCTATCTGCTCAGCATTCGAAATATCCAAGCCCAGTACGATCTCGAAACCCTCATCCGCGAAGCCCAGCATGCCTGTTTTAATGAACGCACTCTAAATAAGGAAAGAATCTACCATGATGGAGCCCAGCTTGTGAATAAGTCGAATGGGATATTCCACTTTCTGGACCAAATTTGGATCCCTAAGCGGACTAATTTGCGACAGATTTTGATGGACGAAGCCCACAAATCCCGATATTCTATTCATCCCGGTGCCGACAAAATGTACCAGGACCTTCGCTATAAGTACTGGTGGTCGGCATGAAGAGAGATATCGCCCTCTATGTCGGAAAGTGCATAACTTACTCTAAAGTCAAGGCTGAACACCAAAGACCCTCTGGCTTACTTGAGCAACCCCCGATCCCTATGTGGAAGTGGTAAAGTATAGCTATGGACTTCATAACGAAACTTTCGCGCACGCCATCAAGTCACGACAGCATCTGGGTACTCGTTGACCGATTGACCAAATCTGCTCATTTTCTGCCAATACGAGAAGACTACAAGGTGGAAAGATTAGCCCGAATCTACACCGACGAGATCATTTGTCGATTGGGATGCCTCGTGACATCATCTATGAACGTGATGCTCGATTTACTTCACGCCTATGGGAAACATTTCAAGCGGCGCTCGGTACTACGCTTAATCTAAGTACCGCGTTTCATCCCCAAACCGACAGTCAGACTGAAAGAACGATACGTACCCTTGAAGACATGCTCTGTTCGTGTGTCATAGATTCGGTGGTAATTGGGACGCATACTTACCCTTAGTCGAATTCTCGTACAAGAACAGTTATCATTCCAACATTCAAATGGCACCATTTGAGGCTTTATACGGAAGGAAATGTCGATCGCCTATTGTATGGCACGAGATCGGGCAGTCGCAATTAACCGGTCCTGAGCTATTGCAAGAAACGACTGACAAAGTCCTCCAAATTCGAGACAATCTGCTGAAAGCTCGGAGTCGTCAGAAAAGTTACGCCGATAGATGACGCAAGCCCCTTGAATTTGACGTTGGCGACTACGTACTCCTAAAGGTATTACCTTGGAAGGGTGTGGTCAGATTCAGAAAGAAAGGGAAACTAGCGCCTCGATATGTTGGACCTTTTAAGATTCTGGAAAGGATCGAAAAAGTCGCCTACAGACTCGAACTACCGGAGGAACTTAGTAATGTCCACCCGACTTTCCATGTGTCGAACCTCAGAAAGTGCTTGACTGAGCATGATTTAATTGTACCTCTAGAAGATCTCCAAGTAAACGAAACACTACACTTCGTGGAGAAGCCTGTCGAAATCATGGACCGCCAAACCAAGCAGCTCAGACGCTCGCGCATTCCCATTGTGAAGGTTCAATGGGAAGGCAAACAAGGCGCAGAGTTCACTTGGGAACTCGAAAGCGACATGAAGGCGAAGTACCCGCAGTTGTTTGTTACGGCTTCAGTCTAATTTGGGACGAAATTTCCTCAACTAGGGGAGGCTGTAACACCCCGTGTTTCGAAAGTCAAAGTCAAGATTGAAGTCAATGGGAGACAAGATTTCTAATTGCGATCTGTCACTCCTTGCTCAATTCCTGTTTTGACTTCTTTGACTTGTAAATAGTCTATTTTGTTATCGCTTTAGTTGTATTATGTGGAGTATCTATTAATAATCGCATAAGTAATCGCTATTTAATCGCATGTTTAATCAATTTAACGCTTATCGCTATCGCTATCGCAATCGCAACTCAAGTTACGCAATCTGGTTATTGTTCTTATGTGTGTGTGCCTTATGTGTTACTTGTGCATGTTTATTTATGTTATGTTGTGGTGATTAATCGAAACGCAATCGAAACTCAATCGAATCGAAATGCTAAACAAATGATAATTAGGATGCTTGTATGTTGATATAGTAGTTGGGATTAAAAGTAATTTGAATAGAAAACTCTATCGCATCGCAACGCTCAACACGCGAATCGGAATCGTAAAACTCATCGCGTCGCGCCCTCCAATCGAGTGGCCAGCCGATCGAGCTGCCACCCGATCGGGCTGCCATCCGATCGAGGTGCCACTCGATCGGGCTGCCACCCGACCAGAGTAGCCACTCAATCGACCAGCCCTCTGCTCCCCTTTCCATTTATGGAACCCCTATAAATACCCCCTGTCAACAGCATAACTTCACATTTTGCACTCTCTCGTCCGACCAGCGCTTCTTGCCCACTTTTTCTACGATTTCTCGTGATTCTTGTAAGTTTTCCATCTAAATCTTGTACTTCCTTAATCTACACGCACTCCTACACCTTTCTATCTTTTAAATCTTAACTTTTAACCGTGAAATCACTATATTTGAGGCGTTCTAGGATGATGTCATCATGGTGTTCTTATGAACTTCATGTTTTGGCATCAATCCACCAAGAACAACTTAGATCTGAATGATTTCCACACAAATAAATGAAGATCTTGCACAGATCCGAACATATTCATGGTGAAAAAGGATTGAAAGATGGTTTCTAACTTTCTTTCAACTCTTTTACACTCAATGCACTCAAAACCGATAGAATCGGACCTTGTTCTAACCTTCTACTCCTTCTTGGTAATGTGTTAGTTCAAGATCTGAGTTCTACCAACGACACAACCGATTTCGGGTTAACCAAGAACAACCGTCTTGAACCGGTTAACTGGTTGAACTTAGGTGATTCCGGTTCAATCGGGTCACTTGTGTCAAGATGGGGTTATGTTTGTTAGCACGTTGCCACACCGTCTCGACAAAACTACAAACCATCGAAAACAACCAAGTGTAAGACGATCAGGCCGACCAGGACGGAGTACCGCCCGATCAGACTGCTGTCCGATCGGATTGTCACCCGATCGGGTTGCCCCCCGATCGGCTTACACCTTGGCCCCACACACAACTTTTATTTTTCAAACTTTTGAGGTTGAACATTGAACGAACAGCTGTCCAATCGGATTACCACCCGAACGGATTACCACTCAATCATGAGATGTTCTGACTTCAGCACTTAAATAATTTTCAACATGTTCAATGCACAGGGTTGCCACCCGATCGGACTACCCTCCGATCGAGTGACCATCCTGCTGTGAACCTGTTTTCAACACTGAAGAGTCTCGCCAATCGGATTGCAGTCCAATCGACTGGCCGTTCGATCGACCGGCCTGAAAGGTACAGATACTTCTCTATTTTCAAAATGCTACAACGAAAACTTCAAAGTTCAAACCATCATACACAAACACATCCATCCCAAACGAGGTAACAATCCACTCACATGGCCATCCGATCGGATGACCATCCGAACGGATTCCCGCTCGACCGGCTATCCGATCGGATTGCCATCCGAACGGATCACCGACCGAATCACTGACACCTTGTTTCATTTTACGCGTCCCTCATCGCTTGTGCTATCGTTAACTGTTCAGGCTAATATCCGCTCTAAACGCTCCCTTCAATCCATTAACCAATCACTGTGAGTATACTCGAACCCCTTTTGCTTTATGCACTTTTGGGTGTTACATACGTTACTTATTCTAAATCACATCGAACACACTACGCAAATACTTTAACGCTAACCGTTACTGCATGTTATACGTGACTAAATGAATGCTTGTTTGTTATGTTTACAAATGGAATGTTGTCTACCTGCCTTAGCAACGATAGTACTATAGTTTGGACTCAGCACCTGTTCACTCAGTGGTTGTTAAGGACAATTTGTTACATGGCTCACAGTGGTGAGTGTGTATTACGAACTGCCTTGGGTAGTCAACTCGCAGTCATTGGTATCGATAGGTTCATGTCGATAACTAACGTGCTTCATTTCACTCTGTGTACGTGTTGGTTATGCGTAAACGATTTCGAACTCTATATGCTATTATCAAACTTGTATGCTCACATTTACACTATGTGTATTGACTTTTACTTTAACGTATGTGGCAGGTGCTTAAGATGCTTAATTGCTTGGCTTGCTGTGAAATCGAGGCTAGGAAAGAGTCTAGAAACAAAGACAATTTATTTTTATTTATTTAGAATCTGAGTTGTCGGAACATGCTTTTGTTTGAAGAATATATATGTCTGTAATAACTATTTTATCATATGGGTCATGGTATGGGACATGATATTTAAACTATTCGGTAATATAGTTGTTATGGAATTTCTTTGAACAATCTGTTTCGCTCAGTGCCGCGCCCCAATGATTCCGCCATAGGTTGGGGTGTGACACTTTTGCCTACCTTCCTAGTTCATAACATCAAGAGTTATAAACATTTCTCTAGTCACGGATTGCACATGCAATACCATTAGACCATCCATACAACACCTTCAACTTCCTTATTTTCGTACAAGAATTTCGTTATAAACAGTTCAGTTTCAAAACTATAGTTCCCGACCTCTGATCGGAATTTACTTTGGAGGTATTAAAGACCCATATGCCAGAAAGCTACAGTCAAAATTTCAGCTCAATCCAACGGTCGGATCTCCGGGAAAATCGATTCTAAGAGGCTGTGTTTTTATAAAAACGCAAATACGAGCTGCTATGAAAACGAGTTTAAATCTAGAGTTTAACAACTTTATTTTACATTTCCACCATTCAAAGTGATGATATATATATATATATATATATATATGTTATAAGACTTGTATACAAAAATCAAGATGATCCAACGGTTAGATTTCGCAGATCGTCCGATTCTTTGTAACTGGGTTATAGAATTACATTCTGGACAGATTTGATTTATAATATTTTAACAAATTTAAACAGTGATTTAGGGAAATCGGAGCTAACCATTGAGTTCGTTGCATCGATAATTGGTTCCAGGTTGAATCTCACAAATCCGACCACCTCCGGCCACCACCTGCCACCGCGAATCGCCGCTACCGGCAACCCCTCTTTCTCTAATTCTCTCTCTTATTTCTCTCTCTAACTTGAGAGAGAATTCTGCCCAAAATGAGCTAAAAAGGGGCTTTTATACATTGGACTTTGGTTATTTACATAATACTCCCCTCATGTATGATTTTTATAACAATGGCCTTCAAGTTCGGGCGAGTCACAATATGAGGTAGCCGTATTTCCCGGAACCGAACCCATTATATTTATCGACATATATTACCAGAATACATTCCATTACAATATGTTGCTACCCAACAAGTTATTTTCCCTCATTAATAATTCCCAACGAATTATAAAATAATATTTTATAACTTCATCTAAAATGGGATGTTAGCCTAGTATTTTATTTCATGATATACTCATATGGAAACGAGTTACTCAAATTTAAAATTCGAGTTTTGGGGTGTTACACTGTGGTTCACGTTGTGGTTTTACAGAGATAGAGTGAGATATAAGAGAGAAAGAAAGGGCTCTATACAGTGTGTATATATATTAAATATATTTTAAAAAGGGTAAAATGTTGTAATAAAAGAATGGATCAAAATGACAAATGAAAAGATTTAAATTGAAAACCTGCAAAATACCCCTGGTTAAAAATAGGGTTTTTGGACGGAGTTAGGTTATGTGATCAAAATTGCAAGAAAATAAAAAAGTCAGGTACCCAGAGGAGAAAAAAACTATTTGAACTAAAATAGCAAATTTGGACAAACCTGAGAGACTAAAATGATAATTTACTCTATATTTTTAGTTAGAACCTTTTTAATAGAGTTTGATCATACTTCCAGCTTATATTTACAAAATAAGATAACTCTATTAACCTCCTTATAGATTATTCTTTAGCATCCTTTTCCAATTAATTATATTGAATATTCTATGGGTAGGTGAAGAACACATGTGGGGGGATCTATCAAAACCTATGACTTGTTTTATTGGGCACTTGAATGGGTGGTTGTACAAGTTCAAATTTAGGAAAACATGTAAAAGTGTAAGACCCCGACACCATTCTTAATCTTTGTTATAAAGATAATTAGAGTTTTTTCTTAAAGTATTGTTGGTGAGGAAAATATTTATCAGAATAGTATTTCTTGAAAATTATTTACCAATATAGTGTTTATCACTTAATAGTATCACTTATTTTGTACTAAGGTTTCATGTTTTTACCAACATATTAAACTTCTTATTTATGCTTTTATTCTATCAATCCATTATCTTTTTTTTCTTTATTATCCTTTTTTTTTGTGTTTTTATTCTATCAATTCAATGAAAAATTGTTTATTTCTTCCTTAGTCAACTCATTACAACTTTTTCCCCAACTCATTATTTTTATTTTTATTTTTTTCAATGAACTCTAGCTATGTAAATAAGAGTCAAGTTCATGTACAAATAGCGTTATTGTAGAAAACGTACGAAACTTGCAAAGTAATTTTGATACACCTATAGAGTAATTATGATACTCTACAAAATTACCCTACAAGATCAAAATTATTTTACAAGATCAAAATTACCATACAAGATCATTTGTAGAGTAATTACGATACTCTACAAAATTACTCTACAAGATCAAAATTACCCTACAATAACATTTTACAAAATTACCTTACAAAATCAAAATTACCCTACAAGAACATTTTACAAAATTACCCTACAAGATTATTTGTATGGTAATTTTGATAATTACTTTACGAGTAAATAATTACGAAAATGTCACTGCATTTTGTACCTTTTCACCTTATTCATACGTTTTGTATGATAATGGTATTTGTATTTGATATTTTGTCATGTAAATAAACCTAAACGTTTAATAAACCATTTAAGAATAGTTCAACAAAAAGATTGTTACGTAAGAAAATGTAAATGAACAAAAATAAATGAAAATTCATGTGCATAAATGAGTATGAACATTATATTTATTCTTGCTCGCTTGTCTACTTAAACTAATAGAAAGTTGTGTTCATATTCATGTATTTATTAAATGAATAAATGTAAACAAACTTGTTCCAAATATAAATAAACAAATATCATAATGGAATGTTCGTAAATAATTCGGAACGAAGTGCACTTATATTTGTACATTTAATAAACGAATGAACATGTACACAACTTTTTGTTAATTTAAACGAGCGAACATGATCACATCATTTGTTATTTGCTTATATACAATTCAATAAATAAAATTTATTCAAATTTATTTATTATTGATATTCATTCATTATTAATATATGTTTCATACATATTTTAAGACAAAATGGACTAAAGATTATTATTAATATATGAAAGTGAAACTAATTAATTTTTGAAAGAATAATATCATCTACACATGTTCAGCTATTGAAAAAATTACATCCCATACATCCCACGAATACGTTTTCAAATGAAGTCAAACATTTTAAATATTTTATGTTCACGAATACAAATATAAATAAGTTGTAAGATGTTTAAAACATAAAATCTTACTACAAAATAAGGGATAAACATCATTTTGATAAATATTTTTTAAGAAACACTTTTTTAATAAATAGTTTTTCCATCAACACTAGTTTAGAAATAAAACTCAAGATAATTAGGCACAAAAACTATTAAGATATGGCATTTTTCTTTCAATATATATATATAGTGTTTTATTTTTATTTATTTGTTTATTATTATTTGTACTATTAATCATTTGATCTTTCGAAATCTTTGACTCATTATGTATTACGTTTCCCATGTTGAAAAACTTAAGTTAAATAAAGTATCCATAGTGTCATATTGTTCTACACCCGTGCAATGCACGTTTGAGAACAGAATTTAAGCAAAACGGTGGTACTGCTAACATTAATAAATAAAATTTATTGACCAAAATAGTAAATACAGATATCTTTTTTTTTTGAAAGGTAACTGTCATTAAAACAAGGCCGACCCAAGACGGACCGCCACCAAAACAACTACAAAAATTACATATTTACAAACGACGCCCAGTCTTGCCAATCTAATCCTCTATATTTCGATCTATTGGTGAACCACAAAAAACCCAAAGCTTTAGACTCGCTAATTATGCTATCAATCCTAATAGGGGAATTAGAGAACTTGGCGTTATTTCTAGCTCGCCAAATACTCCAACATACAGTAGCTATAATACCTTGAATCGCGTCTTTCTTTTTATCCGAAGCGTTGAGGTTGTTGCCGAAAGAAAGGAGATCCTTGAGATCGAACGCATAGACGTTTGGAATCTTGCACCAGGAACTTATTCCTTGCCAGACATTCGCTGCGATATAACACCCAATAAAGACATGCTCAGCCGTCTCGTCGTTCAACTGACACATCGGACACGTCGAATCACCGACGCCAATGTTCCTTTTCCTTAAAGCTTCAATTGTGGGTATTTTATCCATAACCATCCTCCATGCGTGAATATTGACTTTCGCAGGAACCCATTTACACCAATTCATGACAAAAGAATCTTCGATTACCGGTTCTTCTTTCAATAACCTTTTTACAGATTTAACCGAAAACTCACCCTTCGGATCCGCTCCCCATTTCCACTTATCTGCGGTTGCCGAAAGATGGACCCCCGCAAGGGCATTTTTCAACTGTTCCAGATCTGAGATAAGACCTGCATCGGAGATACTCGACCTCCATTGCCATTGGTACTGATGCTCGGTTCCAGTCTGCATGATCCTGTCAGCGACTGTACATTTCTTGTTCAAGTCGAGCCTAAATAAATCTGGAAATTTGGTCTTGAGGGGTTCGTTGAAAAGCCAATTGTCCAACCAGAATGATACCTTTCCTCCATTCCCTACAGAACCGATCATGTAGTTCCTCAGGTGTTGTCCTCCAGCTTTGGAGTTAATGAAGTTTTTTGAAATATTGACCCAGACCCCACTGGCAGATTTTTTAAAAGGGATACTCTCCCATCCGACCCGACTCGCATGAATAGCGTCAATGACTTTTTTCCAAAGAGAGTTATCTTCTGTCTTGTATCTCCATCCCCATTTGAAGAGGAGAGCCGTGTTCACGTCGAATAATTTATTTAAGCCCAATCCACCATTTTTCTTGTGACGGGTAACCTTGTCCCAAGCGACCCAATGTAATTTTCTTTCTTCCGACGAGCCCCCCCCCCCCCCCCACAAGAATTTTTTTATCATCGACTCCAATGAAGCAATCACTTTCTTAGGGGCTTTATAAAGCGAGAAGTAGTAACAAGGCAAACTCTCCAACACCGATTTAATAAGAACCACCCTTCCTCCAATAGAGAGAAGATGGGCCTTCCATTTAGCAAGTCGAGCCCGGAAAATGTCACATACCGGTTGCCAATTAGCCACACGGTTCATGTTTGCACCGACCATGAGACCAAGGTACTTGAATGGAGGACAATCCGGCTTACAACCAAACTCATTCGCTAGCCCCCCAACTTCATCCAACTCAACACCTAACCCATATAGATAAGATTTATCTATATTGATTTTCAAACCTGAACTTAAATAAAAACAACGAAGGATTCTAACGACATTCAACAAATCGTTCCTTGACCATTCACCTAACATAATCGCGTCGTCCGCATAGAGGAGATGGGTGATAGACGGACCATTATTAGCGATCTTAATACCTCTAATAATATCCGCTTCCTTCGCTTTGTCAATCATACACGAGAGAGCCTCCATCACTACCAAGAATAAGAAAGGGGAAAGGGGATCCCCTTGCCTCATTCCTTTCTCGCATCTAAAAGTAAATGTTGGAGCTCCATTGACCAACACCGAGGAGTTAGCCGATTTAAGAATACCCATAATCCAAAGACACCATTTTTCATGAAAGCCCATCTGACGAAGAATGTTCACCACAAAATTCCAATTTACATTATCATACGCTTTGTCAAAATCCAGCTTGAGAATATAGGCTTTAGAATTCTTCTTTTTGATCCAGGATATGATCTCATTGACTATGAGGGGACCATCCAATATGAACCTTCCCCTAAGAAAGGCCGATTGAGATTCGGAAATGACCCCGTCCAACATCATCCGCATTCGGTTGGCTAAGACTTTTGAGATTACCTTACTAATCACACCCACAAGATTAATGGGCCTATAGTTATTAAGAGACTCCGGGTCGGACACCTTAGGAACGAGAGCTAAAAATGAAGCCCCACTTCCTAAAGTAATGTCACCGAAGTTGTGGAACGAATCAAATACTTTCGCGAAATCATCTTTAAATAAGTCCCAATAGTGTTTAATAAACTTGAAGTTCATCCCATCCGGACCCGGGGCCCTATCCTCTCCACACTCGAATACAGCGTTTTTGATTTCTTGGTCCGAAAAAGGCTCTATTAAAAAGAGACTATCCGCTTCCGAGATTTTCTTCAAGTTACTACAAACCAATTCCGGTCTCGAAGGGCATGGGTCTTTAAATTTATCCCGAAAGAAAGAGAGAACCTGTTTCTTAATAGTCGACGGTTTTGAGCACCAATCACCATTAATATTGAGCCCGAAGATAGAGTTGACCGCTTTCCTACTATTGATCGATGCGTGAAAGAACTTAGAGTTCTCATCTCCCTCACAAGCCCACCTCAACCGGGCTCTTTGTTTTAGATCCAAAGATTTTCTAAAATCAACTTCTTTTACAGTTTTACTATTTTCTGCCAATATCCATTCTTCTTCCTCCGAGAGATCTCTATCTTCCATTTCTCTTTCCAGGACTTCCAATTCTTCTAAGGCCATGTTGACAGTTTCTTTCTCTTTCTCCAAGAACTTATCCCTCCAAATCTTTAGGCGGGATCTGATGTGAGCAAACTTAGACGAGAGACTCGCATCAGGACAACCACTAGGGACAAAACTATCCGAAGCCTCCCTGACCGCTTCATCAAACCCAACCTGCCCAATCCACGAGCTATAAACCCGAAATGGCCTGGGGCCAAAGTTAAGTTTAACCACTTCTAAAATAATTGGACAATGATCAGAGTGCCTGGCAGAAAGCACTCTCACGCAAGCTGTAGGCCACATATTAAAAAACTCCGAACATACTAGAAAACGGTCCAGCTTACTGAGTTTCCTACCATTCTCCCTGATACAAGTGAATTTACGCCCGTGCATAGCATATTCTAACAACCCATTCTCAAAAATGAAGTTATTAAATTTTCAGCACAAGCCACTTTGAAACTCGAATGTTTCCTTTCTTCCTGAGTGCGGACCGCATTAAAGTCACCAGCCAAAATCCACTGACCGTCTGAAGCGATTAGAACTGCTGAAAGATCCTCCCATAATTGTTTTTTAGCCAAAACACTTTGTGGAGCGTAAACGTTAACTAAGTTCACCGGCACCCCACTACCAACCATGGTTCCTTTAATCATCAGATAACATCTATTGTGAACAGTAGAATCAATCTTAAAGATTTTAGGGTCCCACATCCAAATAAGCCCCCCCGATAGACCAACGGAAGGCTCGAAGGCGAATTCAAAATTAGAGTTTCCCCAATAACCAGATAAACCCGATTTAGACAACGACTCCACCTTAGACTCTTGTAATGCAACTGCCCCAATTTTGTGAGCCAATCTTATCTCTTTGACCCAATTTGCTTTAGCTCCCCCACTTATACCCCTGATGTTTAAAGAAAGCAAATTCATTGATAAACCACATTCTTACCTTCTCCTCTAATCACCTCTTTGATCAGCTCTGTATGATTCTCCAGATCCACTCCGACTATGTTGGCAATCTTGATTGTTTCTGTTACCTCATCTTTATCCTGGTTGTCAAAGGTATCAGCCACTATAGCCTCTTCCCTCTCAGACGGAACCTCACTATTTCTATCTCCCCCACCGTTAATTAACCCTGTGTCGAAAGGGTCGTCGTTTAGGAAAGTAGCTTCCTCCTCCACCGTCTTCGTCTCTGGGCCTTTTTTTGGGTCTCTCCTCTGATATCGGGCTAGAGGGCCCATTCCGAGAGTGGGACGATATTCTGGGCCTGTTCTTAACAAGTCTTTTTTTGGACCTCAACTCTTCACTTCCTGAATTAAAAAAGAACACCTCATTATTCGAAGAACCAAGGGCCCCACCTGAGCGTGACCTCGTTTTCTCCACCAGGGAAGTAACCGAAACGTTAAAAACCTTTTCCACATTATTATCTCCACCATTTTGAAACCCGGAATTGGCGGCTGCATTAAACTCCTCCGACTTTTCGTTTTCCTTAGCCGACTTCTGAATTATCCCCGGAGATTCCAACTGCGGATCGAGACCTTGGTCATCTCTCCTGCCAATTGGTTCCGACTGGACCATGCACTCCGACACGGGATGTAACTTTTGCGACGAATCTTCACCCGGAAACATCACCTTGCCTACAGAATCCGGCACCCAGTCACAGATCTCTTCTTCTACCCAAACTCTATAACTTTTATTAGACCACCTCAAAGTGACGTGGCCCTGAATCCTATCGCCATCTCCGACAAGTAGGCCTATCCAACTGAAAGATAAGTTAGCGTCGGTCACCTCTATCTGAGACCCATGTACAATCTTCCCGAAGTGTTCCGCAACGTTGTTGATCACGTCGTTATCCGCCAAATGCATTGGGATACCTTGGACCCTAACCCAAGCCAGCCTTTCGAACGGGAGAGACTGGTTGTTCCAAGGGTCTAGATTAGAGAACCAAGATTTCCATCTAAGATGATCAAGCATAAACTTTACGCATGACTCGTCAGAATCAAACTTCAAGAGCATAGAGAGTCCTCCTAAGTAGCTTAGCGAAACCCCCGATAAACTGTTCTCAACTAGAATGACATTGAGTTTCCTAAGGATCTTCAAATCTTTGCACCTCCCCACCAAGGCACAGCCAATCAGGTCACTGAAAGCAAGCGTGTCGTCTGCGATATCGATAACGATACCAGTCTCCGTATCCGGGGGGCTCTTATTATCTGAGCGAGGAATATCATTCCTGAACAAGTCACTGAAAAGTTTACCTTTTCCATGCATGGGGCCCGAAGGATTGTGGACTGGCCTTTCCTGTGCAGATGTAGGTCTCTCCTTGACATTAACTCTATCTTCTCCTCGTTTCCCACCAGATTTACCGACGTTCTCCTTAGCGAATCTTGCCAAGTTTGCTATCAGTTTGGACCCCCCCAACTTAGTGCCGTTTAGAGCTCGCTCCATTTCCTTCACATCCACCACATTGACAAAACTAACGAAACCAAATCTCCTACCTTCTTTGTCAAGCTTCCGAGCGATGTAGACCCCCGAGACCTCACCGAATACTTTAACGAAGTCTGCGACGTCCCATGGCCTGCATCCCTTAGGCAGATTGCTGATGTAGAATTTAGTAATGTTTCCTCTTAGGTTCTTGATGCCCGAATCTCCGTTGGACCTTGAAGTCTTTTTGGAGGTGACTTCGTTCCACTCCCCACCGTCGTCAACATCATCCATAGCAAAAGAAAAGACTGATGAATCCTCGGAGGCGAATGGATTAGACAACTACTGATTAGAATGGAAGGTATTCAGTTCCAAACGAAAGGAATAGAGAACACCTCACACGCTAATCTGTTTATTGCCATCGTCGTCGAGCGCTCCTCGCGAAACACAGCCAGAGAGATCCAGAATAACAAGAAGACCGCCGGTACTAACCCTGAATCAGAATACCCAACCCCGGCTAAAAATCTCGATATGTTTGGAGAGCACGGTCTCCAAACAATTTCAGGCTGTTATGCCGGAGCGGGAAAAGCCGATTAGGGTTCCGCCGCACGAGAGAGTTTTCAAGATTCTAGTAATACAGATATCTATGAACTAATACTTCTACAATAAATTTCAAACTTTCCAAATATTAAAACAACAATGTGTTAATAAACAACCCGTAACATGTCATACTTTTTGACCGACAACGTTTTATTTTAACACAAAGGTAATGAATTGCCATGTTATAAGTTTATTCGATATATATGCCGTTATAATTATTATAAGTCGTTAGTCATATATTGAATAAGTCAGTCTAGATAAATTACAAAATTTTAAATATTTTTAAGAATACACCCATTACAAAACAAAATAGTGTCACTGTCGGTAATGTAGACATGGTAATGTGATTTGCGACGGAATACCAGTAGATTTTTTACTTGACCTTCATAAGTATAGCCATGTGTAATGTGATTTGCGACGGATTACCCGTTGACTTTTTACTAGCAGGGGTGCAAACAAGCTGAGTTTAAATGAGTCCGAGCCCAACTTAAAAACAAGCTCGTTTAGCAAACAAGCCCAAACTCGAGCTTCACTTATCGAGCTCGAGCTACCTCGCGAGCCTAAATAAACCCATTATTTATATAATTTTTAATCAACATATTAAGTATTTATATTTAAACTAGGTTAAACCCCCACCGCATTACGGCCGGGGGCTTACAAATTAAGAAGAACAACAGGTTTAACCCCCACTGCAACGGTCTCTTAGCGAACGCGACATGCTCTTTTGATAACATTAACACAAATTATTGAAATCAAACTTTCATATACATCCTTTTTATTCACACAAAACTACGACCTCCATAATTACTCAAACATTCTCATCACCACTAAGTGCCAACATCAGCCCTCCCCATCTATTAGCTACACCGCCCACACCAGATAACACCATTTTTAAAGTCGATAGGTATCAATCAAATTGAAAGATAATAATAAACAATATTTGTTCAAATGGTAAGTTTATCTGAACATATCTTCCCAAAGTTGAACTCATATTATGGAATCTTAAATCAGGATTTTATAGTTTCTTATATACACAATGCAAATTGTTCAAATGTTTAACTCCAAACAATTATATTTCTTTCTCTTTGTTTAAAAAAAACAGCTATCCTCTATCTCACTATTTTTTACTTTAGTACGTCGTCTCTTTCTCTAATTTTTCTCTTTTTTAAAAAAAAACAACTATCCTCATTAAAAATCTCACTCTTTTTTACCTTGGTACGTCATATCTTTCTCTAATTTCTGAAAATCAGCCCTTAACTTTTTCACAAGCTGCTTTTCTATTTTTTAACCACACTGTATTATTTTTTGTTTTGTAAAACACCAACAACAGCAATGAACAATCATCGACACCATTGAACCGTCACCACCAGCATCAATAGTCCATACCAATGTAAAAAAACATTAAAATTAACCGACTTAGATGTAATGCATCATCACCGTCGGGACAAAACAAAGAGGCTTAAACACATTTCTTCATCGCCAAGAAACTATGGCTCAGTGCCGTCACGGCTGCAAACGCAGTTGCCATGCCAAGAGACTGACCACCATCATTGCCAGCTAAAAACAACAGACCGACACCAATACTGGCGGTTGATATGCAAGAACAACACTGGTAGTGGAAAAAAGCCGTCGGAAAAATCGCCAAAAATACACCGACAAAGAGATCAGTTTTCAACCCAAAGGTTGGTACAACCCATACAACTATAGGCACAACCCTCACATGCACATAACACACACGAACAACAACACCGGCGATGGTGCCTACAAATCCGTCATCAAATCCAAGGACAAACACACCGAGAAACCAACCGTCGGAGACCGACAAAACATGGTATTACGGTGTGAGCGGCTTCTAAAGCCAGCATGATGATGTCTCAGCCATAAATACATACCACCGTCGTCACCACAGACGGCTCGAAAACCGTCAGGCAACAACACCAACAAAATCAATCATGAACCCCCCCCCCCCCCAAAAGGGCAATACTTCGCTCCAACAACCACATGTTTTACAAAACTTTCAAAAAAACCATGAATCTATGACATGCCCAAGGATCTCTTCCCTCTCTAGACATAACACATGGTCTCTGACAACGTTTTTTTAGAGAGAGAAAGGACACATTTTTTTCCAGAAAAGCAAGGGTTTAGAGAGAGAAAGAGATGAAACCGCCGCCTTAGACGGTCGGAACCACTGGCAATAGTAACGAAACCCTAAAACCCAATGTTTTCTTCTCTTTGTAAAGATAAACACATGGTCGCTGGCGACTTTTTTAGAGAGAGAAAGTGATGATATGTAGAGAATGAGAGAAAGCTTTTGTGAGAAATATGGCATTAAATCGAAAAGAAAACCTTCAAAAACCAAACCACAGTACCAACACCTGTCTACCTATGAGGCCATGACCGCCCAAATAAACAAATGAGGTGAAACAATTACCATTTACAATAAAAGCAAAACATTTTACAATACTTATGTGCTAGAAACATGCCTAAAGCTAAAAGTACAACCACTTGAAGCCCAAGTGTGTTGCTAATTCATAATTGCCCGGATGGTCTTTGTGGTTTCACGTTTTTTCACGTTTAGTCCCCACCTTTTGGAAATAGCAGGTATGTTCTCTATGGTTTGTCATTTTATTAGTCGGATAGTCCCCTGACATTACTCAGGGGACTATCCGAGTAACAGAACGACAAACCATATGGAGCATACCTGCTATTTCCAAATTAACTGACATCAACTCAGGGGACTATCCGAGTAACGAAATATAAACCATAGGGAGCATACTTGCTATTTTCAAAGGTGGGGACTAAACGTGAAAAAACGTAAAACCACAGGGACCATCCGGGCAATTAACTCTAATAATAATTACTATTTATAAAATTATGAAAAATAACTAAATTATATATAAAATAATAATTATAATGAATATAAATTAATTTTTAGATAATAAACAAGAGCCCGAGTTTGGAAAACTTCCTACGAGCTCGAGTCCAGTCCAGTCGAGCTCAGGCTCAACTTGGTTTGTTTGTACCCATACTTTTTAGCAACAAAAATAAAATAAAATAAAATAAACTGTATTTTTTATTTGGATTTTATGGTTTCAGTCGGTTGATTTTTAGATTCCTTGACTCTAACGAATTTTTCGTGAATGATACTAATTTGTTTAATATTGTGTTTGTTTTTTTCTTAATTTAGTAAACAATCAATATCGTGAATGATACTAATTTGTTTAATATTGTGTTTGTTTTTTTCTTTATTTAGTAAACAATCAATATAATAATTATAATTAAATATTCATGTATTTATCCAGTTTTTTCCTTAAAGAGGTGCGATTCAATGGAGATTAAACACTTGACTACTTGAGTATGCATGTAAGTCATTTGGCCCTCTTAAACCATTTGGAACATTTTTTATATTTGTTTATAGTTTTATACATTAAATCTATATAATTTATCAAGTTATATATATGCGTCATATATTACATGATAACTTGAATATAGTTTCTTGAAGTAATGAAATTTTTTACTTAAAACTACTCACCAATTTATAATATATATATATATATGTGTCTATTTTAGGATCGTTTGATATGAAGAAGATTTAACATGAAAGAAATATAAATTAATTTAAAGAGATGGCAACATAATAAGCATGATATGAATTTAAAATATACCTGAGTTTATTGATTGAGAATCTTGATTACAAACAATTTCTTTACAATCGGGAGGAGCAACTATAATTTAAAAATCTAAAGATTTTGAACATAGAGAAGTTGATAATACAAGTTTTAGGTTTGAGGGTTTTTTCATACATAAGAGAAGATGTAAGAAAATGTGTGTGTTCCTTCTTTGATCTTCTTCCCTTTTATAGATGGAGTATAAAAGGGTCTTCATTATTGATTTTTGAAAGAGTTTCCGTATGAAATGGCTTTTGTTGGAAAAATTGTTTGTCCACCTTGAGAATTATTTGCACCATCTTTGAAGAATTGAAAAATTATTTGTCTCTTTGTTGCACAATCTTCTATAATTGGAAAGTTAATTGTCTCTTTGTTGAATTATTTGCTCCACTTTTGAAAATAAGAAAAGTTGATTGTCCTTTGTTGAATTATTTTGCACCACGTTTTGAAGATAACTATTTTTCCAAACTTCCATCATTATTCTATTCTCTAATTGTCGGTATATTATTATTATTATTATTATTATTATTATTATTATTTTATATATATATATATATTTTTACATCAGATCAAATGGGTCTTGAGAATCTTGAAATACTTCAGTCCCCGGAGATGAGTGTTTTGAAGGGGATGGAGACTGTCGAATTTCATTGACTATTTTTAAAATTTCTTCTGGAGAATTGCAACCTGAAAGTCTTTGAATATATTCTTAATCTTCATTGCTAGCTTTGATATCTCGAATCGGAGAATTTAGACTTCTTTCATATTGAGTGGTTAGTTCCTTATAATACTTGGTAACTGCTTGAGAATTTGCTTTTGTGATGATAAACTTATTCCACCATTTACATCTGTATTGTCTGAAGAGCAATGGAGGAGAAAGTTTTGTAGGATTTTCTTCTTGAAAATTGTAAGTCCATAAACAGATCCATGGAATTCTGAAAACACTCATAAACTGTAAAGTATACTCGAAAATTGGTGTTTCATCATGTTGAAAATACTCGATGAATCTTGAAAATGCTTCTAAAATTTCTTTGGGAAAAGCTTCTGGAATAATTCTCATATATTTAAACCATTTAACAAACCATCTTGGATAAATATTTGAAAAATCTTCATCAAATTAGAAGAACCAAGAATGATCAAAGTTTCTTAGAAGAAATGCATATTCCCATGCATCTTGATAATCATAATAGTTATATTGAGGATAAGCACTGAAATTTGAAAGGGTTTTTGAATTATAGGGCTTAGAATTCCAGTTTTCTAAAGATAGAACCTTTAAAATTTTTACTTGACTATAAGTGATCTTGGAAGAATCTCCACTATTAAAATTGTGTCGAATAATAACCGATTCTGAATCTACTAAAATTGCTTGATAATAATCTCTAGTCTTGTATTCGTCCTTGAAAAAATGGCATCCTCTTGGATAAATGAAGTCGATTAAGGATTAAAAAAATTTGCTAACTTTTTCGACTTCTAAAGGCTCTAGAATTTTGATAATCTTTTTATTTTGGTTGATAGTATAAGGAATAGTGGCTGGTGAAGAGCTTGAAGGAGAGGCTGGTTTAGAGAGTTTTGTGAAAGAAGGAGATTGAATAATGGGTTTTAATTCTAGATTTTGAATAATGGATGAAAATGGAGGTCTAGGTCTGGGTCCTGGGGTTAGAGGGGCAAATCTGTTTTGAATATTAGGTAATAAGGGAAATTGTTGCAAATGGGTTGGTCTTGATGGAGAACTTGGAGAACTTGATAATTGAGATTTTGAGAATTGTTGTTTTGAGAATACAATCTTTTTTGTAGAATCACAGTTGCTGATATTCCTTGTAAAAATTCTCTTGATAAAAAATCTGGTAAAGAATTATTTTCTCCTTTTATAAATTCTATTTGAAAATCAAAGTTGCTTAATAATGTTTGCCATCTTGCAAAAACTTGTTTTGAAATCAAAATTTTAATATCCTTTTCTAAAATATATTTTGCAGATAAACAGTCGATTCTTAATAAAAATGGTTTCATGTATAAATCATCTTCAAATTTTTTTATACATAAAACTATACTTAAAATTTCCTTTTTAATTGTAGAATAATTCTTTTGAGTATCATTCCATGCACCTGAATAATATCTAACTAAACTTTCTTTATTATTTAATTTCTGTTTTAGTATTCCTCCGAATTCTAAGTCACTTGCATCAGTTTCTACAATTAATTCTGCGTTAGGATGGGGAATATGTAAACAGGGTAAACATTTTATTTTATCTTTGATATATTTTACTATATCTGTGTGTTCTTGAGTCCATGGTTTTGGATTCTTTTTTAACCTGTCATATAAAGGTTTACATATAATTCCTAAGTATTTGAAAAAGTCATGAATATAATTTAAACATCCTAAAAATCTTTGCAATTGTTTTTTATCTTTAATTTCATTTGGAAATTTATTTGAAAATTCTAAACTTCTGTTAATAGGTTTTATTGTTCCTTGAATAATATTATGTTCTAAAAATCTTATTTCTGTTTGGAAAAGACTCATTTTAGAAGGTGATACTACTAATCCATTTTTATGAATAATATTGTAGAAAGCATTCAAATGTTTAAAATGTTGATCTAAGGAATTTGAAAATATTAATACATCATCAATGTAAACGATTGCATAATTTCCTAATGGTAAAATAATATCAATCATTATATTTTGAAATTCTGAAGGAGCATTTTTTAATCCAAAAGGCATTACATTCCATTCATAATGTCCAAATGGTACATTAAATCCAGTTTTATATCTATATTCTTCAGCAATTTGAACTTGCCAAAATCCAGACTTCATATCAAATTTAGAAAATATTTTTGAATCATAAATCTTTTTTAATAAATCTCTTTTATTTGGTATAGGATATCTAATCCACTCTAAAACTTTATTTAATGGTTTATAATTTATGACTAACCTAGGAGCTCCTCTTTCTATTTCTGCATTATTTTGAACATAGAAGGCAGAGCAAGACCAAGGGGATTTAGATGGTCTTATTAACTTCTTATCTAATAATTCTTGTATCTCTTTTTTACAATAGTCTTCTAACTCTTGAGACATATGTATAGCTTTAGATTTTGTTGGAATATTTTTCTCATTAAAATCTTTATTATAAGATAATCTTACAATGTGTTGTTTTCTTTCCCAAAAAGCATTTGGAATATTTGCACATATATTATCCTTAAATTTATTTTCAGTTTCTTGTATTCTTTTTATAATTATTTTATCTTGCAATTGATTCTTTATTCTAACATGATCAATTTCTTCAATTAAAAATTCCTTTTGTTTTTCTTTTAAGCTTAAAATATTTATTTGTTTTGAAGTAATTGGATAAGCAAATTCAAAGCAGATCTTTTTATTTAATACCTTAATACTTATTCCTTTTTCTTCAACTGTGAAAGGATATAATTGAGTTATGAATGGGAGTCCTAATATAATTTGAGTTGTTAAATCCTTTACTAGAACTAAATTGAGTTTTATAACAATAGTTTTCTTTGCAAATATGAACATTTGATAATTTATATTTAATATTTAATGGGTTTTCATTAGCTCCGGATAATCTATATGTAGTTTTTTCATAGTATTTTGTGGGTATTAAACCTTCTTGGATACAGTTCATATCAGCCCCACTATCAATCATGACAACTAATGTTAATCTAAATTCATTATTGATTATTATTATATTTAGTTTAGTATACCATTTTTGAGAATTTAATCCTTTTAAACTATTTATTTTTCTATATTTTCAGTATCATTATTATTTTTAATATCATTATTATTTTCTTCTTTTTCTTTATTTTTTCCTTTTTCAAATTCTTTAATTTGTGTTTTTATTTCTCGAATTTCTTCTTTTATATTTTTTAATTCTATTTGCAATTCAATTATTGTAACAGGATTTTCTTTTATTTGTTTTGTTTGAAACCTTTGACATATTTCATTGAAATTATACACCTTTTCTTCCTTTTCTATTGGTAATTTATACTTTTCTTTTAATTGTTTTAGATATACTTGTTTTACTTCTTTATCATCAATTTTTTCTAATAATTCGAATAGGTCTTTATTATTTGCTGTTAGAGAATTTATTGTACCATCGATCTCACAAATACAAGAACCAATACATTCACATTAATTTTCTTCTGAACTACTTTCTGAATTAGAATCTTCAATATTGTTTAAATAATTATCACTATAGTCTGAAATATTGTCTTCACTTGAGTTATTATAAATGAGTATTTTATTTATCTGTTCTTTTAATTCACCGGAAATGTTTAGCTCATTTATCTTTCACTTAGTATAGCAATCATTTGAATAATGTCCTTGTCTTCCACATTTATAGCAAATGACAATATCTTGTTTACCTTGTTTTTTCTTTTGAAAATCAGTTTTATCTTTATAATATTTCTGTTTATTTTTAATATATGGTTTTCTTTTATAATTCTTCCTGATAAATTGTTTATGAATTTTCTTTTTAGATTTAGAAGGAGTTTTAAATGGTTCAAGTCCATATTGTTGACAAAAACTTCATAATTCCTTATGACCTTTGATACCATCCTTTTTTATTTTTTCTTTTAATCTTAAATCATTACATATTTTTAATCCTTCTTGATTTATATAATTTATTATTTGCCCATAGGATAAATCTCTATAGGGAATATTATTGTTAAAATCTTTTTTAATTTTTTCTCTAATTCTTTCTGCAAATAATTTTGGTAGCCCAGCTATAAACCTTTCTTTCCAATAAGCTTCTTTACAATCATCTCTAGTCATAACTTTTGAAAGAAATACATCTTTATGCCATCTAAAATCTTGTAATTTTATACACGTCAGATTTAATAATATTAAAGAATTTCTTTCTTGATAATCTGTTAGATTTCCAATAAAATGTTTAATTATAGCAAACATTAAAGTATTAATTATATCAGGTGTTTTAGTTGGAACTTGAACATTATTTTCTGTTTTAATAATTGATTTTTTAGCATTTTGAATTATATGTTTTTCTTCTTCTGTAAGATACTTATCCCACCAACCTTTAAGAATTCCTGTAAAACCAGAAACTATCATAGTAAGGATTTGAGCTTCATTATTTCCATTTGCTTTATATGCATTAGCTGCCATTATCATTTCTTGTAATAGATTAAGAATTTGATGTTCTGCTTGACCTTCTATATTCCATTCGTATAGAGAAGTTCCATCATATTTTGCTTGAACTAAAGTATGTCGTTCTTCAAATTGTAAATCAGGTGGGGTAGGTCTAGGGTAATAATTTCTTGTTTCAGGCCTAGTAGTATAAGTATTATTTTTTAAAAAATGATAATTTCCTCTTTTAATTTTGTTTATAGAATCTTATATCTGAAAATCATTAAATTGTTCTTCGATACTTTGAATTTCTTGATCTGAAATAACATTTATATTTAGTTTTGAAATTTTTGAAGAAATATCTTGTAACATATCTTGTTGTTTGTTTAAACGTATTTGGATATCTATAATATATGGTTTAAATATTGGATTTTCAACATTTTCAGTTATTATTTTAGTATTTGAAGTACTAGGTTGATCTGAATTATTTTTATTATTAGTTTCTATCCTCTCTAAGTGTTCTCCTATTGTATTTAATTTTTCATTGGTATAATTATTTTGAAAAATAATTGTCTTTACGTTTTTGTCTATATCTTCCTTTATGTTTGCCAAAGGCTTTGCAATATATTCTTTATTTTCAATTTTTATTTTTATATCCGTATGTGGAGGATGTATACTAGTAATATCTTCATTTTTATCTATAATTGTATATGTTTTGGTTATAGTATTACTAACAGATATATTTTCAAAAAATGGATATTTAATTTTATTTTCTACACAGTAAAGAGGGAACCAGGAGAAAAATGAAATATTTTCATCATTTTCACACATATATAAATGCCAATCAATCTCATGTAAAAATCTTTCATCTTCATTAAATGTAGAAAAATACCATATTAAATTTTTATTATTATATTCATTGAACATTTCATCTTTTAAATATTTTAACATTTCTTTATCCATAATTAACAAGTTGTGCTTGAAATCTTTTCTATAAGTTTTACTCTATAATTATTTTCTTCTCTTAATTTTCTTTCTAAAAACAATATATAACTAGAGGGATGATACGGGTCAGATGTATAGTTAGAGGGATGATACGGGTCGGATGGAGGCATGATGCATGAGTTATTACTATATTCTTCTATTCTTTCCCTTAAATCTTGTATTCTTCTATTGCAATTTTTCAAAAACCAAATATTGTAATTTCTTCGAGCTTGAACTTTTGAATCACTCATTGTATATCTTCATAATTTTTCATATCAGACTTAGTTGGGACATAAGTATTATTATCACTATCATTTTCTTCATATAGTGGTCTTGGGATAGTATTTGAAAAATCAACACCTTTCATTTTCATTGATAAACTTCTTCTAAATAGACTTTCATCTAAAGTATTTCTAGAAGTACTTGCTCCTATAGAATGCCTTGGTAAAACATTACTAAAAGAAATATCTATTGAACCATCAAAATGTTCTACTATGCTAGATGTTTGATTTTCTATTTCTATAGGCTTTGGTGGGTTTATATCTTGTAAATTCTATGTTAATGATTGAGTTATTTCATTCCATTTTAATTTTTTAGGTGTTCTTATCTTTGTATGCATAGTATTAGCTTCAAAAATAATAGTTTCATCTTTTGGAGATACTAATTTTGTTTTAGGTTCTATAGTGGTAGTCATAGTCTTATAATATATTCTATATATAACTACTGCAGCATTAGTTTTTTCTTTGAATTCTAAGTTTTTGGTTTTAATTGTTAATGTTAAAGTGTCTAAAATATTTGGATCAAATAAACCAATTGAAAAGTTTGGGTAGCAATTAAAGTAAATAGGACCATTTGAAATATTAGACTCAGCCATAGCTAGCAAAGAATTATTAAAATTTGTATGTCTTGCATCTCTTAAAATTAGTAAAACAGGAGCATCAATTCCTAATCTAAACATAGGTTTAATGGCGACTTGAACTAATCCTATGTGTAGAAATTTATATAATTTTCTATTTCTTTTAATAGCTTCTACTGATAATAATTGCATGTTTTGATACTCTTTATTAATAGGTATAGTTTGTTCATGAGTTTTTATAGAATAATCTTGTAAAAAATCAAAAGTACCAATTCTGTAAATAATTTTAACATCTTGTTTTGGTATATTCCAATTTAAAAGATTGTTTTCAATCTGAGAAATATTAATTTCAACAGAATTCATATGTAAAGAATTCATGTTTAAGTCTTCTTCATCATTATCATTAGTATTTGAGCTATAATCTCGTTTAGAAAAGAATTTTGATAACTAATTCATTATAATTATTAGTCTTTAAATTTTTAAAGTAGAGCTTATACTGAGGGAACACCCCCATATCGTCGTGGTCCGACTGCCCATTTTCAGTATTCTTTTGGGCATAATGCTAATCCAACCGACAATCGACAAGGCTTACCAACACAGTTCTTTTGGGCATAATGCTAATCCAACCGACAATCGACAGGGCTTACCAACACAGTTCTACCTCCCTTGAAAAATTCAGGGCTAACAATCATAATAAAAACAATTTCTAAACAGAGACATGGCTCTGATACCGACAGAAATTGTTTAGAACAGAATATATATATATATAGGGGACCGCTAGAATGAGAACCACCTCCAGTTGTAAGAACCGCAAGAACCACTTTCTAGCCGTTAGATCAAGTAGATGAATGGATGAGATTAAAAGTATTTAAAAATAATATTAAGTATTTTTTGTCTTATTATGTCTTTAATATTTTATTCTTAAAGGGTATTTAAGTAAAATTGTCTTTTTTGTCTTTTTATATATATTAATTTTAAATTACCTTTTTTGTCCTATTTTATTAATTACTTTTTTGACTTAATTATTTTTTATTTATAAACAGAATTTTTTGTTAAACAAAATTTTTGAAATCAAATTTTATTATAATTTTTTTTAAGATTTATTTAAAAAAACGTTTTGAAGAGCCTTTTTTTTTAAGCCCGGCTTTTTCAGGCGTCGTTTTTTTAAACGCACCGTCATTTACGTTAAAAACTTTACGTTTTGCGTTACGCGCCCTAATGTGCATTCATTACAGTCCAAGTATGTTAGGAGCAATTCGAATATCACTATTTTCCCTCTATAACTTTGCAAAGTTTTTAGTTCCCTCACAAAACACTGTTCAATTTTACTCTTATTTGATTGGTTTATTCACTTTACTCTTATTTGATTGGTTTACACAAGATGCAACATGCTATCCACCTCATATCTCTCTCTCACTCTATTCTTCACAACTACCCCCATTGCTTACTTCCCCATCTTTCCCTCTTACCTCCTCCTACAGCATCACACCAACATGCACCGCTGGTACTCCACAAGTCGGTCCCCGTTCAACAAGACCACAGCGACGACGACATGGAATAGTCGAGATCTACATTGGTGAAGATGGATGGACGGATTTTGGATTCGCAGGAGAGGCGAGTTGGGTCGTTTATAAAACGTGGAGGTTCGTCGGCCGGAGGTCACCTCCGTGTTCCACGGCCCGCCGGCGGCTTGGTAGTGGTGCTGCACAGTTGTGGTGGTGGTAGCCATGGGGGGTTTGGTGCTGATGGTGTTGGAAGGCAAGTGGTGGTGGCGGCTGGGTGGTGGTTGTGTTAGGTGGTGATGACGACGATGGTGTCTCTCAGTGACTGACAGTGTCGTGGTGGTGTATGGACAAATCAAATGAGGATTTGATTGTTATAGATATGATGAGATGGTGCTCACGGTGGTTCCGTTAAGAGCCGAATTGTTAGAAGGGGTTGTTGGTCGGGTTAGGGGCTGTTTGGTAGCCTCTTAATGACCATTCAGATGCTACCTCTTAATGGTTTAAAACCTCTGAATGAATAAGAGGTAACCTCAAGTCTGAATGGTTAAGAGGTAACCTCTGAATGGTAAATCATCACGTGTCACATTCTTCTACCTTCTCATTGGTAAAATTCTTAATGGTTTCATTAAGAGGTAGCCTCTTAATGATCATTCAGAGGCTACCAAACAGCCCCTTAGTGTTATTAACATCATAGAAGATGGTGGATATTAACATAATATATTAATTTAGTTAAGAAAATGTTTGATGTATAATATCAAAGGACCTAGAATATATAATGCTTCGACCTGACTGTTCGTTTCTTTAAACCTCTTAAGAAAAGTTTACAGTTAACTTTTCCTCTAACTTACTTTTACTAAAGCTATAAAAAATTTAAGTTAATATAATATTCATAAAATACGTGAGGTTGAAATTAATTTACTAAAACTATGTAAGATTGGAGTTAAAATGAGATGTAAGATCGGTTCTGGAGGATCTTTAAGTTCCAATTAATACATTAATTCAAATCTAATACTATTACTATCATCATTATTTAATTGTAGTCATTAAAGATTTTTTTGTTTGTTTTAAGTAAATTTTGTTTTCGTTTTGACTTAATTATTATTTATTACTAGAGGGAAGGCCCGTGCGATGCACGGCATGACCAACAGTTAGTGTCCTTCATTTTGTTGTGTGTTCGAGGAAAATGTTTATGTATGGATAAAAGATAATTAGCCAAAAGACAATGTAAAAGAAGCCATACAAAACGTGATAAGAGCTTGTACCATAAGCCGGCCACACAAAATGTAAGGCGTGCATAGCACAGGAAACTTTGTTTGCGGAATTTGTTTAAGAACAAACATGTATGCCAAGTCTAAAAACATACATTACAGGGAAAAAACTTAAAGGAGTTCACAAAGCTTCCGGTTTTATTCAATAATTCACGAAATCTTCTGCCGCTAATGCATGGCCATGTAGTCGACGTTCCCCTCAGTAGTTACCCACAGAATCATCCGAATCAGAACCTTCATAAGTAGGGCTGTGAAAGAAAGAAAGGAAATGTTAGGCAGAACTTTAACTTGGATGACGTATATGTTAGTAGTTCATATTCCATTGTTTTGTAATTAAAACTTGATGGGGTCGTATGCGTTCTCAAATCGAAAAAGCGATGGGGTTGTATGCGTTCTCAAATCGAAAAAGCACATAACAAAACCAATGGTGTAATTGTACTTGTTTATAGTTAGTGATAAAGAAATAAACATGATGTTTGTATCATATAATATTCACTTTTGAACATTTACTTAAACACGACACAAATGGATATGTAGTTATGTGGTTCATGGAATTTGGTAAGTCAAAAGTATATATAGAAACTTACATGTACTTTCTGATTGTTTCTTTGAGCTTTACCGGTGTCGGTATTGTCATCACCCCTTTACCCTTCCTAGTCATGGGAGTAGGAGTGGTAGATCCAACGGATTCACAATTGGTTTCTTCCGGGAGCACACGCTTGCAGTTGAAGCTCTCAAAGGCCCCATGATGGTAGTATGTGGATGTATCAACTTGGATGGTTCGGGTGGTGCCCACAAGTGAGTGTAAGCAGTTTGGGAGCGTTGAGATGCTACCGTCAGAGTTCTGTATCATGACTGGAGCGGTGTAGATATGCGAGAGACCCGATTCCGCATTGAGTATAGACTCAGCAGTGGTGTTTGTTAGAATTTGCGCAGTGTCATCGAAGCACATGATGACCGCATTTGCCGTGGAATCGAGCACCTCAAGTTCAAGATGGAACCTGTTGAAAGTTTTTTTTTCAGATGTGAAAGTGTATAAAGGCGTTTGCCAACGCACATAACTATAGAATACGAAAACCAAACCTTGCTTGTGGAAACATAACTGGGTTTTCACAACCAGCACACCACAGCTCCCCGTGTTCACGCGATACACCTTTCATGCATTTTCCTCCGCCACACATAAGTCTGAACCACTCTTCGCTATTACGTACGCCTTTAATGGCCACACGACAATTGAACTCAGCATTCTGCATGGATTAGAAGAAAAACATTTAATGTATGGATAATAATAATGCCGGGGGAAACAATCGAAATTATAGAAAGTTTTGATACCGTGTGTTTCTTATTTTCTCGACCATGGTGTAATATTTCTTCAAGAGTCGCCAAACCTTCTGAACAGTTAGCAACAGCAGTGGTTTTCTTCATGTTGGCAGGTGTCTTCCGATATTCAGCCACAGGTTGCATAATGAAAGGGAGGATGCTTGACTGTGCCTGTGTAATTATAGAGACATGATAAGTAGCCTCTTGGGATGACTTGTGGCAGTTTTCATTTTAATGAAAGTTTAAATGAAAAAAATGTTATAGGATCTGAATATGAAGAGTCATCAGGTGTAAAGTTGCTTACACATCTAATTGCATTAATGATAACAAATAATATTAATAATAATAAATGATGGTAACATATATTTTGATGTTATGGAATCTGAATATGAGAAGTCTATATATATATAAATCTATATTATTAAATAAAATGGATGAGTCAATTGGTTAAAATATATTTGAAAATCGTTTGGTAATTCCTGGGAAAATGGGGAAAAAACCAATTTTAGCAAAATAAACAAAAACCATTTCATATTTTTTTTAAAATGTATGATAATATGAACAATGAAGGCTGAATAAGTACCAGGTACGCTCCGTCTTAGATGAGTCAACCAATAGAAGATGTGACACCCTTCCTTCCATCTGAGGTAAAATAAATTATAAAATGTAACTTCAAACTTTATTATTTTTTGCTTACAACATGAAATCGGAGCATCAAACCTATTAAACTAATCAACTAAATACAATGGCAATGGTGAAAAGTATTAGATGCCTACAGCCACTCCACATTACTTTTTTTTTACAAATAAGTACACCAGTGACCATCATATCATATTAACAGTGTAACTTTCCTCCTAACATACTTGGACTGTAATGAATGCACATTAGGGCTGCAGCTGTAGGTTCACATTTGGGCCACAAATACTAATGTCAGCCACCTGTTTTACCATGAATCCATATTCAACCATAACCCAACCCACCTATCTATCACCTCAAATGCTAATATTTTAGGGTGAGGGCAGACACATGTTATCAGATGTTATTCTTTGTATTGTGATAGTATATTTTCTGCATGTACGCACATCAAATGGATTAATCTTAGTAATCAGAATCCATAATGTGATCACTAACTTATTTTGGATTGCTTATTAAAACTTTTATCTGTCATTATGGGCTACTGTAGCTTGAATATTGGAAGGGGCATTCTTTAGATCATATTAGAAGTACCACCGCAAACATGCGATTTACGCTTGTATCGGAACTGCTTACAACTTGTAGCAAAAAGATGATATCTTTCCATTAAAATGAGATTCACCTTGTTTAAAATTATCACCTTTTAGCATTTAAAATAAACAAAAAATTGTGGTAAATTCAACCACATTTACTTAAAAATGGGTCTACTTAAGCTATGCTTTAATACAAACGGGTCACGAAATAAAACTTAGCACGTTATTGTTTTTAAGAAAATCTAAAAAATGGAAAGAAAATAGTGTTTATGGGTTGATCCAACCCACTTTGTTTGACTCATACATTGCATGTTGACCCGTTACCCAACCCCACATAAATTCAAAAGAAGGAGCTTGAAGAAACAAAATACATACCTTAAATGTAGGCCTGACTTAATGCATGGAGTTAACCTGCAATCAGTAAGGTAGGCACAGATTAACCAAGCAAAAATTATGGTTTAGCTAATTTAAAGGGGATGAATATCAACTATCTAAATAGGAATGAAAACTTAATATTCATACAAAAGGTAGTTAAAAAGTTACAAACATTCATCTAACACTGTCAAAAATCACATACCATAAAAACATCTCTCCATGCTACGCAATACTCAGTATATGGCATAAACATCCTCCCCATTGATATATACCGCTTCTTTCCAGTCCTGCACACAATTACCGATATTGTATTAAGTTTCACATAATACGTAAAGTCGTAAATAAACATAAAAATAGCCAAATTTATAATGTAAATGTATATACCTCTAGGAGGACCACAATCTCTGCCCTCAAGTAAGGTACTGCTACGCCGATGTTAACAACCCGCTCAATCTCGTCTATAGTTACTTTTTCAAACAGTGTATCATGTATATGCCGCTCAAATGCAAGCCTAAATGCAGCAACCCTACACATCATCAATAAATCCATTAGATAAGTAACAATAAATCATACCCTAATCGTTCTTCGTAATGATGAACAGTGTATAAAAACAAAAATGACTTTAGAGTTGCAAAAGAAACACACGCCTTTCAGCGGATATGGTTGGTGCCACTGGAGGTTCATCTACGTCCATTGCTTCAGGTTCAGCTCCATTCACTCTTCGTTTTTACGATTTTATCAACGTTTCTTGATTGATTCTTCCGGTCACCCATCCACCATCCTTTTCTCAGGTAGGTTCCTTCCTTCTTTATTTCTTTCCCACCTGGGGTTTTAGGGTTTTTGTTTTCTAGATAGATAATAATTATCATGATCATGCCTATTCTATTGTCAAAAATCACATACCATAAAAACATCTCTCCATGCTACGCAATACTCAGTATATGGCATAAACATCCTCCCCACTGATATATATCGCTTCTTTCCAATCCTGCACACAATTACCGATATTGTATTAAGTTTCACATAATACGTAAAGTCGTAAATAAACATAAAAATAGCCAAATTTATAACGTAAATATATACCGCTTCTTTCAACAATTACATACCGATGATGTCGACGATAGTACGAATCTGCAAGGTATCCATCGTCATCTTTGGCACCGGAGCCAAGAAGATTCTTGGAGGAAGCGGTTCTCTCTCCAAGTAGCCAAGAAGATATTGGAATGCCAAAGGCATGCTCAAGTTTGTTGCTGATGTAGATCATACCAAAGAAGAGGATGCCATTGCAGAATTCTTGTGTTGGTTCACCAGCTAACTGATTCTCGTGAAATCGATCCGAGTTAGCATGTTAACACCAAGCTTTATGGGGGCCCACTTGCAGAATTGTAATTTATCAGATATGTGCTGATAAAATATGTGTGGGTCAGGTAACAGGTCAAAACAGGGTTGCATTAAAACATGTCATTTTTAGTTATGGCTGAAAACGGCCTGGCTTGGTTGGCAAAACACCTTTTGACCATTTTTTATACAAACAACCAACCACACACGGAGTGTAAAACAGATTAAAAGGAACACAACATACCTTCATCAAACGACATAAAACAACTCCTGATGTACCAACAAATTGCGTATAGACCCTGCACAAGAAGACAATTTTCAAACGGCAACAAAACGAACTGGAAAAAAACTAATCATTACATACAGTATGAAAAACGAAAACAATTTATTTGATAATATAAAGTTGTTATGACAGGCTAAACAACATAAAGAAATACAAATCCGGATAACAGTTTATATAACCATCTTATGATTTGTATGTGCATTTATCCATGTAGGCCAACCAGTAACCTACTCATATACACAGATACAAAAAAAGTAATAGCAACTCGAAATGGCTGTACAGCCATAACTACAATCAGTTACACCAACAGATTACAAATACAATGTTTTTATGCCTTGATGAGATTGTTGATGCAAGGTAGGGAACTATAGCTTTACATTTATATCAGTGACTCTAATTCAAGTTCACTTTCTTGTTCATGTCCTAATTAAACATGGTTCGTGAGTAGATAAAAAAAGCAATAATGTTATATAAAAAAAAAAGAACACCTTTAGAAATTATGGTCGAGGATTATTTGACCTTTCTTTGAAACGAACTTCAGTTATAGATGTCTCTCTCATCTCCTCTTAAAGTCTGAATAGCCTGCATTAAAAGAAACGGAAACAATATAAAGGCATTGTTTTTGTTGGCAAAAATAAACACAACCTTTTTAGAGGCGTCATAGTCGCATCAAGATTGTTTCAAACCAAAATATTGCAAGGTCTCGTTCCACACCAAAGTCAGTTTTGACCTATTATCCAGCCCGACTATCTACCTTGAAAAGAAAAGAGTATTTTTTTATCCATTTGCTACGCAAACCCGCACTGAATCTACCCATTCCAAATCGATCCAAGATTTGGACCATTGTAGAACCCAACCATCTATCTTTATAAAATTACTTGAAACTTTGTTCTAGAAACAACAAAATAAATGTTATAAAATCCTTAAAAACCATGGCCGCCCCTTTTTCTATTAGAAAAAAATAATACAATAAGAAATACACTAAAAAATCTTATTTAATGTTTTAGACTTGATATAAAGTAAAAATATTTTTAGCAATAATAAGAATAACGGAATTTAAGTGTAAAAAAATGGGGTTTATAAACACGTCACATGTGTGTGCGCGAGATACTGTTCGAGACCAACAGTATGTTCAAAGCATGATTAGAACAGATCAAAATCACGTTAAAACTCAGCCGAAAACCATTTCGTTTCACCGTAATTCAAATGAAATCAGTTGTAATTCAACTCGAAACAAATCTGGCTATCTTTTTTCTAAATCGAACACATAGTTTCAGATTTCGTTTTCCTTTTTTTTTAGACAATACACACAACTCAGATCTGAAACAATTTCACAGAAAAAATAACAATTTTTCAACTCGAAAATCTGCTTGTTTTCAATACTGTGAAGATGATATGTTCAATACGAATGAATCAGTGATGTGTATTATATGAATATGAACGATCATGATTTATAATTCGTATACGACAATTATGAAATGAAGTTTTGAACAATATGCTGATTGTCGTTCAGTTTCAGCCAATCAAAATCTCTAAAATTGATGAAAACATGTCCAAGATCAACCAAAAAACAGTTTGTATAACTTTTAAATTATCCGAAACAACCTGTAATCGCAACTAAATCAACCCAAATTCAGACCTTTGATTCGTTCAAACAACAAACCTGGATTCACTTTGATTCGTTAATCAGATTCAGTTAATAACACTTTCAATCGTAAACGATCCGAAAGTTCAAAACATGACTGAAATTTACCGAAATATGTTTGAAAAGTTCGATTTTTTTTTCACTTAAACTCACTGGTTGTCTGAAAAACTATGAAACTTCAATCAAAAGTCATCAAAACATGTCCTTTCGGCTCTTCTACTGCCACCCGGCTCCATCTCCTGCGCTGGCTCTGGCCGTCGCTGCTGATTTTCACACAGACATTTCATCGAGCACCTTGTATGCAAAATTTGAAAGACAATGAAACAATGCAAAGTGACACTCAATTTGGCCCCATAAGCATAAGTTTATAAAACAAATCACTAAATAAAACATCTCTGAAGCGCATAACGAACCTGTATCTAAATCTGAAAGGAGCTTCAATCGCAACAAAAGCTTCGCTACAACACATCGTTCGTCAACCAGTCTCTTTCATCATCTAACTTGTTTTGATTGTTGTTGCTAATTAACTCCCATAACAACCATAGGGACACTGAAAGGTATCCCTTGAATTTAAAAGAAATAAATGTAACGTTTTACAAATACGAAGTTAAATCAACCTTACCGTTTACTCATTTTTGTTTCAATGGCATCAGCATCCACTGCAATTCCAAAGTACGCCAAGACAGGGTGCAATGATACGTGCGGGAAGGTGACGATTCCATACCCTTTTGGAATTGGTGCGGATTGTTCTCTCAATCAATGGTACATCGTTGATTGCAACAACTCTACACCATATCTGTCTGCATTCAACCACCTAGAAGTCTTGGGGGTAGACTTGGAAGATCAGATAATCACTGTTAGTACGCCAAAAATCTCTGATTGCCAAACTCCTTGGAATAGCAGTCTGACAATGAGTATCGATCTGGGTAAGAGCCCCTTCTTGATTGATTATTAGGGACATTGAAAGGTAGTGTGGTGATTTGGGTGGGGTTGAGAGAGAGATAGGGACCAGAGAAATCTGAAAAGTCAATACTTCAAGATTTTCCAACGGGTCAAGGAGGGTGGGTGGCAAGTTTATGTTTATTTTTCTCCTTATTTTGAATAAACATTTTATATAATCATACCTAATCACCATCAATTATCATCAATTAATAATCCTTAAACACCAATCACTATTAAATTAGTGGAGAGAGATAGAAGAACCCAATTTAAAACAACCATAAATTTTGGTTTTAAAATAGAACATATAACTAAACTTTAGAATATATATAGATTTTCTACGATAATGTTTAAGTAAACACTTCGCAAAGGATGTACGTAATTAAACGTTTCAACATTTATATTTTTGTTTGGTTTAATGGTCTCGCTGGAAGCAGGGGCGTACCCACCCTAAGCCAAGGGTGGGCGGACGCACCCCATGAAAAAATATTTTTTAGTGTTATTTTTCGCCGGAAATCCTGACCGCACCCCTTGGAATTTTTCACCCGCACCCCTTGAAAATTTTCAACCACCCCACTTAGAAAAAATAATTATTAACCACTTATTCACTTAATTATTTAATCCAATCAAAGCCCAATCTGCAATCAATTTTTATTAACACAATCTCAAACCCAACCTAAAGAATTTTGAACTAAATAAAATAACCAAACTCATCTACCCATTCCATTTCCAAATCCCGCCCCCAAAAAAACTCCCAGCGACTTGACGCCACTGCTCACGACCTGGTGGCTTTTTTTACCGGAAAAAACAAAATTCCGGTTGGATCGACCCATATTACGTCAGAATTCCAATATAGAACTACTATGGTTTATTTATTTATTTTGTTTTATGTGATGATTAGGAGAAAATATAGTTCTATAAGGGTTTAATCTTTTTATATTCTTTTGATTTTTTTTTTTTTTTGTTCTAGACTTGTAGTTAAATGATTTTGTTGTTTTATTTATAGCTTTGTTTGTTTAAATGATTAGTTACAAGTAATCAACATTTAATATTAGGGCCTGAATGTTTAAAAATATAATTGAAAGTTATGGGCTATGGTTGAACATGATTGTTTATTTTGTTTAAGTGTTTAGTGTTGTTTTATGAACTTATGGAGCAAATTATATGTGTTAGGAACAATGAGTAAGAATGTAATGAACTTATGGAGCAAATTATATGTGTTAGGAACAATGAGTAAGAATGTAATGAACTTATGGTGTGTTTAGCATCTTTAGATGATATTTTGGATATATTTCAAAAAAAGAAAAAAGAAAACCTGTAGGGCACAATTTTAAATACTTTGTAAATTGTAATAACGTTTGACGTTTTTTGACGATTTATAATTAGTTTGATGTTCTTTTATCTTATATGATCCGACCCAACCCGCTATGAACCGATATTTTTATACAGCTAGGGGCCTAAAATCTTTGAAAATATTCCGCACCCTCAGGAAAAAAATCATGGATCCGCCACTGGCTGCAAGGCGCGGGTCCCAAAAAACTCGTTTTAATCTATAACACGTGACACACTGTCGCCGTTATATATTTTTTGGGCCGTTAGTTTTCAGTAGTATAGTTAGGTGAATTTTTTAATTATTTTCTAAAATAATTTTTTATTCATCATAACTTCTTCCTTTTCAACCTTCAAATGTTGAACTTGAAAAGTCATGAAAGCCACCATGTGCGGAAATATCGAGAAGGGAATGTTCAAAGATTGCTTGGGTCACGGTCCATCACTCATCACCCAACTAGCATACATATATTTTCTTTTATTTTTAAATTATTTCAAAAAATGTAACACTTGTTAGGATAACATTGATAGTCATATATACACATATACATCAATAACCACTGCAAGATATTTTTATAAAATATTGATTTTTTCTTAAAATATAAGAAATCAAACAGTTTAGAACTCTTAAACAAACTAATATCTGTTAAACATTTACACAAAAAAAAATTAAAAATATACATATATATATATATATATATATATGCATATAATGCAACTTGGACTCGCAACCTCAAATTCCCCCACGTTACATAAACTTTGATTTTCTATACTTCCTAGTCAACAAAATGTATCCCATTTCTTTAGTTTTCAAACATGTCTATAAATATCAGACCAAAACTTGCATGTTTTGCACAAACCACAACCAAACATTTCCCTTCACTCCCATCTCCGACTATAAAGTTTTAAAAGATGGCCAGAGTCCTCAAGTACCATAGTCTTGTGACCCTTCTCGTGTTACTCAACTTCGTCTTCTTAACTAGCGCTCGCCCATTAAGCGTTCTACAAACAGTTGGTTGTCCCGATGCCAACAATCGCTTTTTTGATCGCTTTTCTTTGGGTTCCATTAAAGATGGGCCAAGTCCTGGCGTAGGACATCGATTCGAAGACAAGACCACGCTTGGAGGAATAAAGTTTAGAGCTAGTCCTCAAGTCCAACATGGACATGAGTTCACTAGCATTGAAACTTTGGGAGGAATCAAAGAAGGCCCAAGTCCCGGAATAGGACACAAGATTATAAATGTTGAGCAACTTGGGGGACGTAAGAACGCGGGCCCTAGCCATGAAGATGGACATGAGTTCGCGCTCGTTCAAACTTTAGGAGGAATCAAAGAAGGCCCAAGTCCCGGAATTGGACACAAGACTATTAACGTTGAGCCACTTGGTGGACGTAAGAACGCTGGCCCTAGCCATGAAGATGGACATGACTCCGCGATCATTCAAACTTTGGGTGGAATCAAAGAAGGCCCGAGTCCCGGAATTGGACATAAGATTATAAATGTTGAGTCCTTGGAAGGACGTAAGAGCTCTGGCCCAAGCCCTGGTGCGGGTCACTAGTGGAGAAAATCGTCCAAAAACATGTTCAAGGGTTTTCATGCAAACTATCTAATGGTTCTTTTATTATTTAATGTCAGCATATACATTCGTTGTTAGTGAGCCTAGATTCACATCAGATTATAAAAATAAAAAAAATGTAGTAGTGTTGTTGTATCAAAATAATGTTTATTGATAATTGTAATATACGAGTTGACGGCAAACCGCGCGTTGCGGCGGGATGTGGGTTATGAATGTTTTTAGTATATCATTATGAGGTATGAAAATGCAAAGCTTTTTTTTTTCATTTTGTCCAATCTCTGATCTATAACACCACACAAAAGTGGTTTTCTTTAAAACATTCTTTTCTGTGAATACAGTACGCTATATATTTTGCCACATAAAAACAGTGTATGTATGTGTGAACTTTTTAATGGTTGTACGATCATATTAAGAATGAACTTTAATGAATAATTTATATTTCCATCATTACACTTGAGTTATTCATTAACACCTCAGATCAAACTATTCATGCAGCATGAAGAAACAAAATTAGACCATGGCTATGATTGAATAAATTATAAGCAACACTATCTCTAACTTGCATTCATTTATTGATTCACCCCTACCATTTTCGCCAACGACAATCTCATCATCAAACAAATCAAACTTCAAATCCTCCTCCGTAGTTTAAATTTCACGAATTTTGGCGACCGTGTTTCCCTATGTGTCACCACACCCTCAAATTTTGGCGTCGGTGTTTTCTTTGGTCTCTATTCTATATTCGCCATTTCTGAAACAAAATTCAAGGCATGTATTTTAGAACACTAATATCGTACAACATTGATGCGAAATTCTAGAACACTAATTTCTATTCTAGGCATAAGTAGAGAACAATGCATTAGAGGATGAAATTAAAGGGACAATAAAAGCACTTTAGTTACCATATGAAAGTGAGAAAAATGAATTGCTCACTAAGTACAGAATGCAACTGATCCCAGTCTCATATGACTGCCACCAAAGAAGAGAAGATTCGAAAACTCCAATAAAAAAACCGCCTAGCGGTTGTCTTATGTAGGTGATGATTCACGCTTCGGTTCCCGTTTGTCAATCATGCTAATTCAAACACCTATTGTTCATTATTCTGCACATATTTCGAAATAATCTATGCCGATTAGAATCGTACTAACCAAAGAATTATTTGATGTATTCTGACTTGAATCAAGAAGAGCGCAATGAAATATTAATCATCTGATGAAACCGTCACATCATCGTTTGCAACCGCAACTTAGAAAACATAGAAAAAGAATTTCTCAGTTTACTGAAACAAAACAATCAAAATCTCTTAATCAAAATACTCAATTTGAAAGATTTACAAATCATCAAGATTCTTGAACGAAGATACCATGATTTAATGGATTCCTTGAATCCTTGTTTTATCATTTCAAAGACAACAATAATAATGAACGAATCGTAAAAGGAAAACCAATTGATCCTAACGTAAAAGAATGTTATAAAGTTTCACACCACACTACACAATCAAAATGTAAAAGAATCGAAAAGATGAAATAATAATCAAAGCGTGTAAACCGTTAGAAATCATTTATAAGACAAAAAACCATTAAGGAATCACCGACGATCGATATCTCGCATTCCAAATAGGCCGCTTAGTTTGGAGACGATAACATATTATGCAAAAACAAACTTTCCCACCACATGATCATCGAATATATGTAATTAACAATTACTTTTCTGGCTTCAATCGAAATCTAAACTCCAACTTGTATATATGTTTGTATTTATATACCAGGAGATTGGCACAAATTGTTTCCATTAATCAGTATCAAAAAAAATTATACAAAGGAAATTGGGCACCGTTTTCGGTTTAGATTTTTAACGCATACTGGGGATGCAACATGAAATTCGGTTTAGATCTACATGTTAGTAATCATATAATTTATTTCTTATGTTCATCACCAAATAAACATAACTATTTAGAGGGAAATCAGGGAAAAAAAGATATTGGTTGACAAAGAGCTACAAACAACGAACCGATGTCCTGAATTGTTTCCTTTTAATTAGCTTATATACAATACAACACGGCTCATGCTAATTTTATATATATAATATAGTATTTTAACCGACGCGACTTTTAAGCGAAAGAGTATGACCCAAGTTGCTTTTTGTAGTTATAGGTAATATAATAATATATAATAAACAAATGAAAGGGTGTGAGTAAAATGAAATAAATGGTGTGACTTTTAAACAAATAAGACATAACCTAAGTATATAATGAAATGGTGTGAGTAAAATGAACTAAAATGTGTGACTTTTAAACAAATGAGACATACCCTAAGTTGCTAATTGTATAAGGGTATAATGTCAAATGTTTAAAGACCCTGAATTTTTGTTTGAAATACATTTCAACCAATTTCTCATTTTACAAACTAATCAGTGCATCAAGTGAATAAGTAAAAACATCAAAGAAATTCACAACAAATAGGACAACCCCCTATTTACAAGAGAATTTGGCATTCCATCTTCAAGATATTATATAGCCTTTGGTGTTCCATATTCTAGCCATTATTAGGAAGCTTTTGGTGTTCCATGCCGTAGTAGTCTTGTATATTTTGTTTGTGTAGTAAAGTTTCAAATCTTAAAAGAAAGATATATAGTAAAACTATATCCAGGATAGACTTTTGATAAAATGATAGAAATGCAAAAAAAAAAAAAAAAAAAAAAAACAATTTTTTTATTTTGCATTTCTATCATTGTATCAAAAGTCTATCCTGAATACAATTTTTTTCAAAAGTTACATGTAAACACCATCTTCTTATAAATCTTCGTCATCAAGAAGGAGCGGTAAATAGCAGCAGCAGGAAGAACAAACAATAGAAGAAACAAGATACTAGTTAGTTTAGTTTGAAGAAACTAGAGAAAGAGCAAGACCTTCAAATGGTCTTAAGCAGACACATAGAGCATTTTTTTTTTCAAGCTCTCTACAACTCTTGTTTGTTTATATCCGAGTTTCGGTCATCTGCTATATTTTTGTATAAGTGGGTGACATCATTATTACTAGGTATTCTTGATCATGTTCGTATCTGATTCGATTAGAAGCTCACATGCTCAATTTATGTTTAGGATTTACGCCCCGCTTGTGGTATGCTCATATAATGTATATATGTGTGGGCGCTCGGGGGGCAAAAGTGAAAGGGCACTAATTTTAACGTTATTTTACTAATTTCGTGAAAATAACGTTAAAAGAGGGGGATGGTTAATCATGCATCATGTGGTGGCGTTGATAGCCAAAAGACAAGGGGGTACATGCACTAATCGGTGTTTGTCTCAATTGCCGAGTGTTATGTGCCTTATGTCCAAGGCTTGAAGCAAAACTACAATCGAGCCGGGGGTCTCATTGGAAGCAGCCTCTCTATTCCTATGGGGTAGAGGTAAGGCTGTCTACATCTCACCCTCCTCAGACCCTACCTTAGCTTTGCTATTGGTGGGATATACTGAGTATGATGATGATGATGATGATGATTTATGTACATTAGGTCAACTTTTTTGAAGATACATATCGCGTTTTCTACTGACGACCTTGTCAAATTCCAATTTTTTGGGCATAGTTTATAAAATCATTTTAAGATTTGAGAATTTATTATTTGATGCTCATCGTTTACAACTTTGATTGGGTTGTGTTGTTTACACAGAATGTGGAGTTCGAATAAGACTTATTATAACCATCGCTAGTGCTCTAGTGGTGACCACGGGTATTTAAGTTCCATCTATGGTGGGTCCGGGTGAGTTTTCTCCTCCAGATCTCAAGTTCGAGTCTGGGTGATAGGGGTTTCTCATTGAAGGGTTTAAATTGGGGATCTATTGTGCGAGGGGCTCTCTAGCGCGGACCCGGTTAAGACAATGTATGCTAGACATCCTGACATTTGCGAATAATTCACACCGTAAAAGTGTTGTCCCAACTAGGACGCATGCTTTTGGAAAAAAAAAGGTTGTGAACTCACCTTAGTTTGCTCGGCAGTAAACTTGAAAGATGATCAGGAATAATCTCTTCCTGATATGTTTGCCATTTCAGTTAGTTTAATTTATGAATTCCTACACATAGTCTAACACATAGCCATAGAATCACGTTGTCATCCAATTACTCGTTTAGGTAAGTTTGTGTATATGATCATATCATTCCGTAAACACATTCATTGTCACCTGCTAATGTTTCTAGTAACATTCAACACCTTTTGATAACATGCAGGAACATTTAAAATGTTCACAAACACTTTCAGCTTATTGCAGTTTTATGTAAGATTTTATGCAGTTTCCGGAATTTATTTAAAATACTAAATGAACTCAGAAACCGACGAGAGTCTGGACACCCTCCCCAATCCGCATCAGAATAAGCAGTCAACTTAGTAGAAGGAGAGGGAGAGATTAGCAAGCCTTGAGATAGGGTACCTTTAATGTAGCGAGGAATTTGTTTCAGAAATTGAAAATGAGGTTCCCGTGGGGCGTGCATAAAGAGGCAGACTTGCTGAACAGCGTAAGAGATATCGGGTCTGGTGATAGTTAGGTATTGCAATGCACCTGCCAAGCTTCGATACAATGATCCATCAGAGAATAACGCCCCAGAATCAGCGCTCAGCTTGGAACCTACTTCAACCAGGGTGCTAACAGGCTTGCAATTCGACATATTTGCCTGGTCCAAAATGTCGACTGCATAAGTAGATTGAGGTAAGAATAAACCGAAGGACTGTGGTTGAATCGCAGTACCAAGAAAATGATGCAAAGTACCAAGATCAGTCATTTTAAATTCAGCAGTGAGAGATTTGATGATACGTTGCAGAAGAGTATTACTAGAAGCAGTGAGGATAATATCGTCCACATATAACAACAAGTAAGCTAAATGAGCACCCTGTTGATAAATGAAGAGAGACATGTCGCACACACTACTTTTGAAACCACACTTGGATAGATACCCTGCAAAACGATGATACCACGCCCTTGGGGCTTGCTTCAAACCATATGAAGATTTATTTACTTTTCACAAATACTTCGGGTTCGTATGAGAAGTAAACCCTGGTGGTTGAAACATGTAGACTGTTTCTTTAAGATGTCCGTGTAAAAATGCATTTTTAACATCTAGTTGATTAATGGACCATCCCTTAGAAACAGCAAGACTAAGAACCCTCCGAATAGTAGTGGGTTTAACCACCGGACTGAACGTCTCGTCACAATCAATCCCAACTGTTTGACTTTTACCATTCACAACTAGTCTAGCTTTGTGGCGTTCGAGGGTACCATCTGCGTGATATTTATGTTTGAACAACCACATACAACGTAGTACAGGTTTATCGGCCGGTCTCGGGACACGTTCCCACGTATTGTTAGCCAATAGAGCTTCATATTCATTTGTCATGGCAAGTTTCCAGTTTGGGTCATTGAGGGAAGTCAAATGAGACTTAGGTAATTGAGAATAGAAGGAGGTTTCAGTGTGAAGAGAGAAAGGGGTACGCGGTTTGAAAATGCCCGATTGGGATTGGGTTTTCATCAGGTGAGCAGGAGCAGGAGGTATCGGGTGTGGATGTATTGGGCGTGAGGTGTTAATGGCGGGTGGGGTGAATAGGTGAAACGGGCTGAGGGGAGTGTAGTGGGCTCGTAGGAGGGTTGTAATGAGGAAAAGGAGGGCCAAGCAGAGTGGGACTGGTGCATGCAGAGTGTGGTGAGAGAGGCAGTGGTGTGGATGGGTTTTGGGCCGAAGCCGTAGGCTGAAACGGATGGGCCGAAGACGATGCTGTAGCGTGGTTGTTGGTTGTGCTGGGTTTTGGGTGGGAAAAAATTTGAGGGTGAAAGAGTAACGGGGAGGGATCGAGGAAGGAGTGTGAAGGTGTGGGTTGAGGTGGTTTGGCGAAGGGAAATACATCCTCAGCAAAAGTGACATGTCGTGAGAAGAATGTTTTACCGCTGGTGGTGTCAAGGCAACGGTATCCGAGGTAGTTAGCTGGGTAACCGAGAAAAGCGCACGCAACCGAGCGATGTGTAAGCTTGTGCGGGCGCGTGGCCAAGGTGTTGGGGTAGTATAAGTAACCAAACACTCGTAGATGCTCATACGAGGGTTGATGAAGGTAAATGAGGGAGATAGGTGTGAGATTGTTGTGAAGTTGTGTTGGAAGAAGGTTATGAAGATAAGAAGCGATATGTAACGCCTCGACCCAAAATGTGGATGGGAGAGAGGCATGAGTGAGTAAGGTAAACATGATTTCGTTTAAACAGCGAATCATCCTTTCGTCTTTACCATTTTGTTGGGACGTGTGAGGGCATGAAAAGAGAAATTGGATACCATTATTTGTTGCAAAATTTTTAAAATTGGTATTGTCAATTTACCGCCCATATCACATTGGAACGTTTGAGTGGGTAAACATGGGTCGGCTGATTATATTGGGCCTGTGGAGCGGGCTGCCTGGGCTGGGTGGATGGGGCGATTGTTGTTGGGCCGCCTAGTTCGATTGTTTTTGCGCTGCTGATTATTATTATTATTGGGCCGGTTATAGTCACGGACTCTGTGATGGTGCTAGGGCAACAACGACTAATGGGGTGGGGGTAACAACCTCTCTGGCGGCTATGCGTCTAGCCTTGAACTGAAGTTGATCGATGGCATCTTCCCAAGATGGGATAGATTGGTTGAGGATGGAGGCAATAGTGTTATATTCTTTTGAGAGACCTCGAACAAGATGAAGAACCCTTTGATTATCATTCATAGGATAATCAGCTGCTGCCATTTGGTCCGATAACTCACGAATTCGTTGGCAGTAAGCTTCAAGATTGGGCATTGAAGCAAGAGTGAGGTTTGTGAGTTCATGCTGAAGAGCTTGAGCCCGAGAACCTTTGTTATTGACAAACAACCGTTTGACCCGTAACCATGCTTCATGGGCCGTGGACTCATCATTAAGAACTCGGACGAGGAGATCATCCGAGAGAGAGCTGTAGATCCATTGAAGAACAACCGCATCTATCTTTTCCCAAGCAAAGAATTTTGGGGAGTCTTTCGTTGGGGCCGGCAAACCGTCGAGGTGATTAAGCACTTTGTACCCTTTCACATGAAGCAAAAAGAGTTTTACCCAAGATGAGTAAGAAACCTTAACACCATGAGAACACGTACCTTATTCAGAATGTTCGTGACTGTGTAAACAGGATGCAGAGGCTGTTGTTTGGAGTCGGTTGTGGTGAAGTTTTCCGGATCGATTTTATCACCGGCTTTATCACCCATGGGTAAATAATTTTGTTAAACAAAAAAAAAAAAAAAAAAGAAGGAAGGATGGATGGATGGCGATGGAGGAAGATCGGAATCAATCCTCTGGTGTATGATACCATGTAAATAAGTGAATTCCTTGACTTTATTGATAAACATAAATCCTATGTATACTAAAATTAGGAACAAGCATAAGGAAACTATATCTCTAAAATATAATTACAAATATACGAAAATATACAAACCGAATCTTGATATAGTTTTTCTTTTATTTTTTCAATTTATATTTATAATCTCTAAAACAACGACAAACAACATAATGCATCCAAAACTTATCTCTCCAACTCTTATCATGCAACTTATTACAATTGATTATTTAGCATCACATACTTATCTTTAAATTATTGGTCTTAATTGTTAGAAAACGGCTTCAGAATGTAAATCGAAGCAAATCGATCGGTTCAACTGATTCAAGATCTATACGGTTTCATCTACAATTTACAATTTGAAAAGCCAAAATTTGACGGTCTAGTCAAGTTAAAACTTGGAAAAGATCATATAAACATAATCGCACATTTAACCTTTATTATTTATTTTCCTAGATTTCAAAATACACATTTACATACACGCATAATACTCATCAACCTTTTTTTTTATATAACTAGGGTTGTAGTTACCCTTGTGTTGTGTAGGGACGTTGTTGGAATTCAGAACGTATAGCACACCATGACCACTGATAAATAAATTCGCAAAATTAAATAAAATGATATTCAAATGTGTTATGCTATTTGTGTCGTAACTCGGCTCTGAACATTAAAATAATAAGAAAAGGTAATACAATATAGTAAATAACAAAGGTAAATGAAAAATAAAACGATAGAAACTCGGTCAGTTTCGGTGCACTTGTTATAACAAAGAAAAAGAAAAGTTAAAAAATATGATCAAATCGGAGCGTTCGCTAAAAAAAACTAAACTAAAAATATTTATCTAAAACGATATTAATGTGTTCATTGAAAAACTATTTAGAGATAGAAAATAATTTGATTAAAGTAAAAGAAAATTAATACAATAATTAAACTATATGAGTTGCAAATAAAAATTTACATTAAATGATGAAATAGACTAAAACACGAAAAAATCACTATTCATTATCTTTCAATAATTTAATTTATATAATAATAATAATAATAATAATAATAATAATAATAATAATACAAGTTACAACAACTTAAAAAAAATCGGTCTGACTGATCCAACCAACCAAACCAATTTGTTTTACTTTTACCATTAAAATTTTTGAGTTAACTGTCATTTTCGTTTCATGGTTTGGTGGAAAATGTCACTTCAGTCAAAAAAAAAAAGTTGCGCCAGTTCGGTCCTTAAGATTTTTGAAACGTGTCACCTCAGTCCAAAAGATAACGCGCCGTTAAAAACGTTGAGGACAGAACTGGCGCAAGACATTATCTTTTTAGACTGAGGTGACACGTTTCAAAAATGTTGAGGACCGAACTGGGACAAATTTTTTTTTTTAATTGAAGTGTCATTTTTCACCAAAGCACAGAGACGAAAATGTCAGTTAACTCTAAATTTTTTTTTATCAAAACTAACCTGACGGAACCAAACCGAACCGAAACTAAACATAAACATAAAGACTATTATCCTAAACAAAAAATCTAAGGAAAAAGAACGTCCATTAGAAACACTTAAAAAGAGGCGGGTGAAGTGAAATCTTCATCCATCCAAAACTTTCAGAAAAAAAAAAAAAAAACATGGGGAGTTCCAAAGACGATTCCGCCACCGACGGCGACAAATCCACCGCCAATCGCCGCCGTCCGGACTCCACTTCCAACCTCTACTCCGACGGCGAGAAAGTCCTCGCTTATCACGGCCCTCGCATCTACGAAGCAAAGGCATGTCCCCTCTTCATTTCTCGCATAAAAAAACACGCACTTTGCTCTCACTTGTGTTCAATTCAAGTTTAGATCTTCAATGACACACAATTTGGGGGTTTAACAGGGGAAAATTCAACAGAAAAAAAAGTGTTTGTTTTGATGAACCAGATTGATTAGGTTTTCGTTACGTGTGGAATTTGAATACTAGGGTTTGCAATTTTCAAATTTTGAATAGAGACAAAAGTTGATTAGTTAGGTTTTTGTTAAGTGCTTTTTAAGATAATTTGGTGTTAGGGTTTCTAATTTATAAAGTATAAAAGTGATTTATTTTTTATATTGTGTTTTGTAATGAGAATCTTTATTTTTATTTTTGAGACAAGTTTAGTGTATGGTTGCAAAGGGACAGACAATATTTATTGGACTGATAGATAAATAGGATTTTAGGAATCAGTAGAAGTTTTAGTTTTTACCGTAATTGGTAGGATGATGTGACTGATATTATGGTTCTTGTGGCAAAAATGTTTAGAGAAAGGATGTGGTTATCTTTTCATGATTTGATGCAACTTTGAAATTTTTTTATGGTGCTTGTTTGGTCACATTTAGTCAACTTCTGTGCTGTATTAGAATGTGATACATGGTTAACGGAAACTGTAAATTGGTTATTGTTATTGTAGCGAGCTGACGATTAAGTAGAAATAAAGTGAATAAGGATGCTGCATTTTTTAAAGGCACTACAAATGAACTAGCTCTAAAATACGAAGAAGATTTATTTAAGTGTTAACTCTTATCAATCGTTTGATAATTTGGCTTTGCTGTTGCCTGTTAGTTGTTTTTTTGCTATATGAATTGAAGGTTTTAGTCGTTTAGGTGTTTTATACATTATAACTTAACTATACTTTTCTGTTAACCATGTATATATGATTCTCTACTTTCGACTCTTAACTACAACTGTAGAATGATATAAGTACTTATAGTATTTCTATGCTTTGTTTTTTTCTTTTGACATTGAAGGTTCAAAAGGCGGAGATACGAAAGAATGAGTGGAAATACTTTGTTCATTACCTTGTAAGTTTTACACTGTCTTTTTATTTTGCTTTACTGTCCCACAAGGATAAATGTACTGTTTAATTGTGAATTTACTATGATGTATGATGTTCATATTTTAGTTTTACATATTGCGATTAAGTGGCGGTTATCATACTACAACAGTAAGTAATATAGACTATTTTCTTTCTGTTTTGCAGGGTTGGAATAAAAAGTAAGTTCTTTCTTCATGGTCTCATTCCTGTATGTATTTTTGACTTGCAATGGGTAAAGTTACTTTGTGTTTGGAATGTCACCGTTTAAGTTATATAGCTCTATACACAAAGTTGTTGGGTATAGGTTGTGATTAGCATTGTAGTAATGTCATTGTTACTTTGTTAGGAGTGGTATATAATAAATAAATGTAACGACATTGAACGGAACGCTTATTAGCATGCTTTCTTCATGGTCTCATTCCTGTATGTATTTTTGACTTGCAATGGGTAAAGTTACTTTGTGTTTGGAATGTCACCGTTTAAGTCATATAGCTCTATACACAAAGTTGTTGGGTATAGGTTGTGATTAGCATTGTAGTAATGTCATTGTTACTTTGTTAGGAGTGGTATATAATAAATAAATGTAACGACATTGAACGGAACGCCTATTAGCATGCTTTTTATCAATTTAAAGTAGTGTTAGTATACTCTTTTGATACTTACTATATGCTTTTGAATATGATTTATCAATGGACCCAGGAAAAATCAACTAGGAAAGAGCACATTGTGTTGAAATTTGTGTTAAATATTTGTTTAGATGTTTAATGCCGCAAAAAATTAGGTTTGCAGATAGGTGATAGAACCTTAATTATATGACCTTGGGTGGTCAATTATCCTCTTTGTGGTGTTATCTCATATTCTGATATAAAAATATCATGTCTGTACTCTGTATATTTCTAGCTCTTCAGTCTACTTAATTTTCTTTGTTTTGTGTCTACAAGTAGATCCATTGTTTTTAAGACTGGACCAGCTGGTTCAACCAGTTAGACCCGGAACCGGGGGCGCCACTGGTTTAGTTTTCACTCTAGTTGAACCGTTTGCAGTTAAACCAAGCGGTTTATGTTCAAACCTGGTTGAACGGGTAACCGTTTTTGGTGGTCGAACCTGATTGTAATGCTTGCTTTAGTATTCAATTCATAGAAGAGGAGTGGTTGTAGTTTTCTTACAAGCAGGATACAAAGAGAAAAAAAAGGATAAATTTTTTAGAGTCGGTATTCAAAAATATTATTGGGGACCGGGGAGTTGCCAGGTTTCGAACAACATACCACATGTGGTTATTAAGGAATGTTTACCAACTCAACTGGATAAGTATTCATATAATAATTATGGGTATATGATTAAACATAAGCAACCAGTCTTTTAGATGTAGTTGTCACATTTGAGCTCTTTTTAGTTTTATATCTTTTATTTTTTATTTTTTAAATATAATTTTTTTTTAAGTTTAACAATATTACATTACAGTTATATTCTACATTCATATTTTTTTGTTGGCATTTAGATTTAATATAATATAATATTAATATATTATTAAATTTCCAAAAAGAGTTGTGACATCAACTGGTTTTTAAGATTGATTCAACCGGCCCAACCAGTGAACCAGTAGTGTGGCCAATTTGATTACTTGTCCGGTTTTTAAAACATTGAGTAGATTCATAGTTGTCGAAGGCTCAAGGCGCACTCAAGTCACGAATGGTGAGCCTTGGGCCTAGGCGTAAGGCGCATAACATAAGCATACCATTTTTTAGGGATATTAGACTTTTTAGGCTGGTTTTAGGCCAATTTTGGATGTAACATACCAGTTAGGCTGGAATTTGTAGATTTTTGCCGGAATTTACAGAACTTGGGCAGAAACTCATCAAATCCCTACTAGAACCTCGTCGGAACGTCGCCGGAGTGCCTGGATGGCCTCAAGGTGCTTTTCTTGTGACTCGCCTGAGGGCCTAGGTGCATCCCGAAGGGCTTTTGACAACATAGAGTAGATCGTAGTACCGTGTACAAGCAACGCAATGATCACATACTATCAAGTTTGTAAGTTTAAGCTTCTATGTTATGGTACTCATCAATCTCTTCTCATTGGAGTTTGAATGTTTTTATTCCTCGCCTTGTATAGTCTTGAAAACTTGAAAAAGGTAGAATATTATGTGTTATTATTTTATTATTTATCTAAACAAGCATATAGACATGGGAAACCAATCCAATTGGTATCTAAATATCTAATTACTATTCTATCCTAATCTAAGCATAAGTAAGATTATATATCTGTACTGAATATCTTTTATTATCTTTCAGTATACTTTATAATTTTATAGTTGTATGTTTATTTTATTTTTTACACCGTTATATTTTTATCATATAAAGTATATATTCGAACTGTGATTTCTTTTATGAAGTTATGAATGAAAGTTACTTATTTTATACCTTTCATTTGTGTGTATTTAACGGGTGCTTTCCGTATACCTATGGCTGGCAAAGCGGGCGGGTCATGTCGGTTCAGGTCATGGGTCAGAACGGGTCGTTTTAAAGATGGGTCATTTTGGTTCTGGTCAGAACGGGTCGTTGGGTCATCGAGTCAAAACGGGTTGTTTTACAAATGATATGTCAGCAGCATTAAAATCTTCATGATTACTAACTGAATTAAAATATAAATTGAAATTAGAACAGCTCGGAAAACCAAAATTTGATTAAACTTAAAAAGAACTGTTTTATTTTAGAGATTTAAAAAGAAAATACTTACAAAATTAAAGATTCAAACATACTGATTGAGAAAGAGGAGAGCCACCGTTCGTCTGATTCCGGCGTCGCTTCAACCACCTGTTGGTATGGCAGTTAAGAATTAACCGGAGTTGAGAAAAGCAGAACCGCTGGTTGTTTCATTCCGGCACCACTTCAACCACCCATTCGTATGGTGGTTAAGAATTAACTGGAGTTGTGAGAGAGAAGAACCGCCGTTCGTTTCATTGCGGAGCCACTTCAGCCACCCGTTCGTATGGCGGTTAAGAACTAACCGGAGTTTCACTGGCGGAAGCACCTACCAGATGACACGATGGCGGCCGTTTCTGATTGTGGTTGATTCTGGTGTAAGAAACCCTAAACTGATTATTTTAGTAGAATATGAGGAACTGTGCTCCTTTGACTTGTCCTTTTCTTTCAAACCCCGTTTGACCCGTGTTGTGAATTTATAATTTTTATAATGACCCAAACTGACCCGTTGGAAATACTACATGACCCAAATTAACTCAAAAACTTATATTAAAAGTCCATTTTGATGAAGGGTTAGGTTGAGATTGCCGGATCTTACCATACATCATGTCTCTTTTAGGTTCTAGTGTTCTACTATGAGTATAAGATGAATACCGCACATTAAATAACCTTGTTAAGATTATATAACTATTTTGGTGGAAGTTTTGAAGTAATAAAAGTTATAAAACGTATCAAAACAGGTCTTGTTTTTATCCAAAAAGTGCATCAAATAATAAAAATGGTTGTGAAGCGTTAATATTTTTGATAACAGTTGGGATGAATGGGTTGGTGTTGACCGTCTGATGAAATATACCGATGAGAACATTCAGAAGCAGCAAGCCCTTGACAAAAAACAAGGTGCCGAAAAGAACCCTAAATCTGGACGCTCAAGTCACGCTAAGCCAAAAATACTAAATGGTATTTCCCTCTTATAATCACTCAAATTGCTATACAAACCATATCACTTAACCCTTTCTTAATCGACATACACTCTGCTTTCTTCTGCTTTATGATTAACAATGAAAATTTCGTTCTACTCAGATGTAAAGGTGGAAAAAGAGGATGTCAAGAGTAGTGGTATGTCCTTTAAACTTTACCATATAGTGTACGTAACACAGTTTATATACCTGTGATGATTATTTTGCGTGTTACTTCAGGGGCAAAAGGGAAGAAGAGAAAGAGTGACTCGAGTACAGAGGTAAATTTTCTATATCGCGTATGAAACTGTGCTATATGCTGACTGATTTTGTTAATTGTGTCAGAAAGGGAATGCATCTGTTGAAAAGCCGGTGAAGATTCAAATTCCATCAACTTTAAAGAAGCAACTTGTGGATGATTGGGAATTCGTTAATCATCAAGATAAGGTACGTAACTACGCATGCCTATGTTTATTCTTCAACTGTTGTCTAGAAAATTAGTTATTAAAACATTTTTTCAGCTTGTTAAACTTCCTCGCTCTCCAAATGTTGATGACATATTGGCGAAGTACCTTGAATACAGGTCAAAGAAGGACGGCATGTAAGTTGACAATCGTAAAATCTATTCATTTGTCACGATTTTTTATTAAGATGTTTAGTATTGATATTGTTGGCGTGAATGCAGGATGACGGATGCAGTCGGAGAGATATTAAAGGGATTAAGGTGTTATTTCGACAGAGCGTTACCAGTTATTCTTTTGTACAATAAGGAGCGTAAACAATTTCAAGAATTCGTTACAGATAATGTTTCTCCTTCAACCATATACGGTGCTGAACATCTCTTGCGTCTATTTGGTATGTGCTTCTTTAATTAATATTGACGGGTCGGGTTTTATTGATTATTAGTTTTGTCAAATCATTTTCAAGACGGTTTTCTTATTTACGCAGTTAAATTACCCGAGTTATTGCCATATGTTAACATAGAAGAGGATCTGGCCATGCGTTTACAGCAAAAATTTCTCGACTTCCTCAAGTACAACCTTTTTCTTATAATGAAAAACGTCTTCACTTTGTGTATGATTATACGTGTTAAAACAAGTTGATCGTTATATCACATTATTGTAGGTTTTTGCAAAAGAATCAAACATCTTTCTTCATTTCTTCTTACGATGGCTCAAAGGATTCGGACAGCTCAGCAGTGAGGGGCAAAACGAGTCAGGAGTAGAGTTATTCTTCTTCTCCACCTTGTGATGTAACATTAGGTGTTATCATTTTTAACCACCAGCAGATGTTGACAATCTGCCATGTCAGCTTTGTTGTAACATAACCTCAATTCTTTTCCCTTTTTTTTTATTATTAACATTGAACCTCTTTGTGGGCTCCTAAAAATAGCAGTCGTTTGGTCGAGCCTATGTACAATCGATCTTGGTTTAAACAGGTGAAGTGTTGTAGAATTCACATTCCCATCAGCAATATGATTCTTAAATTTGTAGCACAGTTCTGTTTCTGGTACTCGAAATCATTCAAGCTTGTAGTTGTATTTGCTTGTTTATCTTATAGAAAATCATGACTCAAAATCATTCCGCTTGGCTAAAAGTATATTTATGATTTTCTCATAATTAAATCATTTTCTTATTTATTAGGCATCAAGGATGGTCCACACAAATCGGTATACATGTAATCTACAATATTATAATACTAGTAATAAGACCCGCGCGCGTTGCGGCGCGGGTACTTCGCAAATATCGAACGGATTAGTCCAAGCGTTATGTGATGTGTTAACCATATGAAAATGCATGTTTTGATGTATCAGATTGAACTCAATGTATCCTATAGTTGCATTGCGATTGGATCAAAACGTAACGTAAATCGAATTTATATCGTACAACTATAACGTATTATACGCGACACGACTAACTCGAATTTATATCGTCAATTCAAAAACTCTCGAGGGGGTCAAAGTGGCATTTAGAAAAGTGGCATTTAGAAAGTTCATAAAAAATTAAGTGATTAAAAATTGCATTTCCAAGACTTAAGGGCTAAGAAAGGGTAAAAATAAAATTTGATGAAGTTTTAGGGTAAGAAGAAAACCATAACAAAGTTGGGGCTTTAAAGGAAACTACCACAAAGTTGGGAAGTCAAAAGCAAACTATTTGTAAAATGGAGTAGTAGTTTAGGGAATTTGTCATTTTATGAAACTTTAAAGGTGCCAAAGTTAAGGGGCTAAAATTGCAATATCGTAAAAGTATGGGGGAGGGAGGCAAAGCCGGTGGGGTTTCCACCGACTTTGTTTTTTAAGATATAGCTAGTAATTAGACCCGCGCGCGTTACGGTGCATGTACATTGCAAATATCGAACATACGTGTATCAAAGGAAAACCTGACACTTGCAATCAAAAGACATTTTCATATCAAGGGCATAAATTCTACCCTTAGCACGTGATGGTGGGGTCGAAATGTAGAACTGGAAGCGAACATAAAATAAGCCAAAAAACGTTTTATATTTTACCTAACTTGTTTCCCTAAAACATTTTACACCTAAGCGTAGACGAACTCAAATTTATACGGACGCATAAATTGCAATTTGCATAATACAACCCGCAGGCGATGCGCCATGAGCACTTTATAAACATTGAATGAATTGGTCCAAGTGTTATGTCATGCGCAAACCATATGAAAGCGCTTGTCTCAACGTACCCAGTTCAACTCAATATACTGTTGAATCAAAGCGTAAAGTAATTCGAATTTAGACAAATTAGTTATTTAAAAAAGAATTTAGCGAAAGGAAATCATTTAAGAATACAATAGGTTAAAAACGTATATTATAAACGATAAGGGGTAAAGTTGAAACATTAGAAATTTTAGGTATTAAACCTTGAAGGTAGCAAAGCTAATCGACTAATATTGTAATGTGATTGAAATTTGGGTTGGAAAGTCAAGGACTAAAAACGCAATTTAGAAAAATCAAAGCAAGGGACCAAAAAAGCAATTTTGTATATGGGACAAAAAAAAAGCAATGTCTATAAAATGTATTTGATCGTTAAAGTTAAAGTGCATGTGAGGCCAAAAGTAGAAGAGTTGTCGGTGGCTATGCCACCGACTTTCTCTTTTAAGATATAGTAGAATTTCTGTTTTTTTACGCGTAGTACCTACGGGTGTTAAATGTTGTGTTCGTTGGCTGGTAAGTCGAACCTGACATAAACTTTTAATTGTATAAAATCCGAACATTACACGAACCCGAAAATTGTATAACCCAAACACGGCATGTTTATTCACTGGCTGACACAAATGCATATATTTATGTATTAATACTCTAAAATTTAATTTACAACACTCTAAAACTTAATTTACAACCGAAAATAAATAAATAAATGCTTATGAAATATTTACGTTTAAATTATAAAACATGATGCTCATTTATGTGTGAATTTATTAATTTTGACATGAAATACTCAAATACCTTATTTTATGACAAAAACCACATATATGAAAAGTTAAAAGTAAACAGTTTAACCCTTTAATAAATAAACTTTTGTGAAAAATTTACCTTGAAGCATCTTTAACGACTTGTATTTTTGTGATTCCCTTATCTCATGTATATAGATATTAGCCTCTGTTATGATACCAAAAACGTATTATTTCAATAATAATCCTATTTATTTGCATTCACTCATGAAAATATATATCCTTGGTTCCTGTTAAGATCTGTAGAAAAAAATTACAACAATATGTATGGACATCTTTACAGATAACATGTATGTGAAAAATAGATGTTATTATGTAAACACCATAATTTCCATTTTAATGATAAAAAAAAAAACCCGCATAAGTGAAAGATAAGAGGGTAAAATCCATCAATAATAATCGTGTCAAGAAATATCACTAAAATACAAGAAGCTTTGCACGATTCCACCAATGGCCCGTATTAAACACAAGAATATCAGAATCAATCCATTTTGAGCTAATATTGTCCAACTCATCAAGTTTAATCGTTGATTTAACCCTCTTTAGCGAATGTCCCAAAATAAGGACCTATAAAACTCGACCATAAAATTATAAGAAGTAAATCTCACACCCAAATACCTAATCTTTTTACTTTCTTATTCCCATTAACTTGGTCTTATCATCCATACACAAACAAATCATAGACTCCCATTGAGTTCTACTCAACAAACACAACTCGCTTCCCACGAAAAACAACACCAACATCAAACCTAGAAATTTCACAATTATTCGGCTTCCACCGACGATTAAAACTATCTTCAGCAAAAGGGCATTGAGAAGCATTGTATAAAGAACCCAAGTTCCATCACATAGATCATAAACTCCATAAGAATCTTTGGAACCTATATACTCATGTCTTGTTCAACTATTACATGTTTGAATAAGTATATATACCCATAGATTATTGTTACGATAAAAAATAGTAATCAGGATAGATCGATAAAAGAAAGGAAGAAACACAGAAGAAGAGGGGAAACCCTTATCAATTCATCGATAGTTCAATCTGTTACAACACACCCAACTATATAGCCACCAAGTAACCAATAACCCCTTACACTATAGAACAATTATATTGAGGCCCTTTTACTTATTTTGACACGTAACAATTATAGCCATCACAATGAATAACAAAGAAATAATCACATTAAACTTGTTGAATTCAATATCCCCAAATATAATCTTTACAACAATAACAGAGAATGAAACCCACCCTAGAACCTGTCTGTTTGTTGACGTTAAACAAGCAGCCATTGATGCAGGACGAGGAAGTAAAGAGTAAAGTTGAAGCAAAACTTGTTGGATGTTTTGTCAACTGCGGTTGTTTGTTATCAGTAACATTAATAAAGGTTAAGAAGGATAAAATTGTTGGGATATTATAATGATACCATTACCAAGTCAACACAAGAAAGATGGCCCATATCATGTTTGCAAATGTAAGATTGTATTTCCAGAAAAAAAGAGTTGTAGGTTGAAATATCATCGTAGATTGGAAGTTGTGACCATAACACTGGTGTGGGTTCAGAACACCTTCCACACAGTCCCAGCATGTATCACTTTGTCATACACTTGTTTACAACTCAATTACAAATATGGTCAACTGAATATGCAAGTTGTGACCATAACTACAATGGTGTGGGTTGAGAAGCCAAAAAATAAGATTAACTGATCAAGCTAGCTAAAAAGGGATTTTTGAGTGCTTACAGTTTCTAAGCATTTGATAGGCCCACTTCAACCTTAGCAGCCCAAGTTCAAGGCTTCAAGCCCTTGTGTTGTCCCTCCCATGTGATGAAATGATGTGTATTTTAGGAGTAAACTAAAAATACAACAAACTCCTCTTAACTGCATACAAATCAGTACCCTCAACACTTGACAACTGCACTAAGAAAACATCTAAAATGGTTTTCAGAGCATCACAAGTTTCCAGCTGCTACAACATCACAAACCCCCCAAATCCCACAAAAACAAAACTTTCAAGGTCCCTCCCTAACATATCAATTATCATTAAATACTCATTTGATCCTTGTGTGTGTCTCAAGTAATACCCAACTTTTTTGAAAAAAAAAAAGCAATATATTTAAACAATAAGCCCTTTAGATTAATGCTACAATATATTAGAAACCTAATCTTAAAAGGGTGCTGCATGAAAACTTGTATAGTGTCTCTTATGCAGTCACCTTCTCTACAGACTTTAAATCTTTTTCTTGCCTTTTCCTGCCACAAATATAATAACTTTTAGCATAATGCAATTGCAAATCATGTTTAACGTATCATATATTAAAAAATGACTTACTGTTCTTGCAGCTTAACCATTGATCTAGGCCTCTTATAACCATCCTCGTCATCATTCGACTTCTTCCCTTGATTTCTCGATTCCGGTTTCCAGTTCGCTTTAATAAGCGATTGACCCAATAACTCAGCAATATCAGTCGCCATGGCCTCCGCTTTCTTCACATACGGAAAAGTTTCCTCCTTGAAGTGATTCGACAGCCATAGATACATTGATACAACTTGATGCTTACTCTCAAGATCCAACAACTCTGTATCGTTTCTAGCAGAAGTCTTCGGCATCCCCATAGCTAAACTAACCGGCACGTTTTGAGCGTACGATTGAGCAAATCTTAATAAATGATACATCGCCTTTGGATCCCGAATGTTAACCGGAGCAAAACAGAAGTTAAACCGGTCTTCAAGCGAGAGCCCTTGAACTTTCTCCAACATGTTAGTGACCTTTTTTATATGATCATGTTTACACAAAAAGTACGATCCATCCAAACGGCAATTTTCGCCAAATTTTTCAAGTAATTGGGAGAACGTAACGTCTGAGATTTGTCCAGCGAATAACTCGACTTGCTCGTAGAATGGGAAGAGGCCCACTTTCTTAACTTCATCGAACGATTTTTGTAAGCATTCGATCAGATAGTCCAAATCGTCCAAGTGTAAAGTGGTTGTAAGCCCATCGGGATAAATACTTCCTCTACGCCCAGCCCGACCCGCAATCTGCTTCACTTGTGATGCGGGAACGGGCACGATTTTATCACCGTTGTACTTTGAAAGACTATAAAAAACTACACGTCTTATATTAAGGTTTAATCCCATTCCTACAGCATCACTTGCAACCAATATGTCATACTCGTTACCTTGTTCGTTGAACAAGTTAGCTTGGTGTCTACGGGTCTCAGGTGGCAATGCACCGTAAATAACACAACATTTATGATTCGTGTGCTTTTCGATAGCTAACTTCACCTCAAAAATCTCTCTTCTTGAAAACGCAACAACACAATCACCCGAACGAACGTTTCTTATGTCTCCTAACAAAGTCTTAGCTTCAACCACTAATGGTTTGAATCTTTCATAATGATTTTCAATCAACTCATCACCGGTTTCTTGACATATCTTTCTAACAATATCCAAAACACTTGGATCCCCACATAAATGTATCTCATCAGCTTGCAAACCAAGCAAAGCGCGGGTCCACGCGTATCCTCTATACACATCCGACATCATTTGAATCTCATCAATAACAGCCACCTCATACAACTCTTCTGTAGAAACCATCTCAACGGTGCAAGCAGTGTGATTCCCAAAAGGAACATACTTCTTTTCTTGACCAGTAAGCAAACTACAATACACACCTAATGAATTCACCTTATCAAAAACCTCCATAGCCAAAAGCCGAAGCGGACTGCAATAAATACCCTTTTTCGCTTCCATAAACCTTTGCAAAGCATTATACGTTTTACCACTATTCGTCGGCCCACAATGATATATAATCTTACGTTTAATTGCTCTAGCAAACGGAAACCACGTCTCAGGTTTCGTCAAATCCGCAGACGAAATCATACTCCTAAACTTCTTAATCTCATCCGGAAACTCTTCCAAACAATACTCAACAAATATTGGAAACAAAAACCTCTCGGATTCATTACCAGGACCCAACGACAACAAGCAATCAACAATCTCATCATCACATTTCTTGAAAAAAAAGCTCCTAAAGTTATGCGCAGCAGTCGGGAAAAACGAAGCACCAATGTATATAGCTAGAGCCTGATTCGAAGCCCAACCCGACCTCGCAAAACACCTAAATATTTCAGTAAGTTGTTCCCACTGCTCTACCCCTAATTTTCTCGCAACCGGACCGTCACGAAGCCTACGATAAAGTTGTAGAGGATCAACATTTGCAACATGTGATGCAGATACTTGATTTTCGACCTTCTTCTTCTTATCATTATCATCATGTTCTGACACTGTAGATTCTATTGTGCAATAACTGAAACTAGGAACCCTAAAATCTAACCCTAAAGGGGAAATATGATGAAATTTGGTTGTTTTAGGATGTAAGAAGCAAAAAGATTGGTGGGTTTGTGTGGAATGTGAAGAAAATCGATTAGAAGATGGGAAAAATCTGACCTTTGAGAGTTTATATTGGAAAGAACATAGGCGGAGAAGACGAGTTGCAGGGTTTCTTGCCATTGAGATTGATGGATAATTGTATTGTTTTACATAATATGAATGATTGTATGCGTGAAGGTGATGGAAATTAGTGGTGATTTTGAGAGATTTGAGGGAATGTGGTGAATGCAGACTTCAGTGACCACCAGAGGTCCTGCAGAAGCCGCCTTCAATCGGTCACCGGAACAAAATAATGAAGCCTCGACAACATAGGTCACCGGAAAATTAGGGCTTCTTGTTTTGTTTCTTTACTTTCCTTCTTTATCTTTCTTTATTTTCCTTTTTTTTCCAAGATGGGTGATACTATTCCCCCCCCCCCCCCCCCCCCCCTAATTCCTGATTACACCCCCCCTACAAAAACATCACATCCATCAATCCATCAATCAATCATTTGCTTTTTTTTAGTTTTTTTTGTCTTTTTGTTGTCATTTACTTTGGGTGTAAAAAACTACCCCCTCGGGCGCGCCGTTTGAAATTTTTTTTTTACGAATGTTGTTAAAATATACGGATCTAGTTGTAAAAAAAAAATCGTGGTCAACGCCCCTCCGTGGCACGTGGTTCCCGAGGGGGTAGTTTTTTACACCCAAAGTTTGTAAAAAAAAAAAGAAAAAACAAAAAAATAATAAAAACACCAAACTTTGGGTGTAAAAAACTACCCCATCGGGCGCGCCGTTTGAATTTTTTTTTTTACGAATGTTGTTAAAATATACGGATCTAGTTGTAAAAAAAAATCGTGGTCAACGCCCCTCCGTGGCACGTGGTTCCCGAGGGGGTAGTTTTTTACACCCAAAGTTTGTAAAAAAAAAAAGAAAAAACAAAAAAATAATAAAAACACCAATCTTTGGGTGTAAAAAACTACCCCCTCGGGCGCGCCGTTTGAATTTTTTTTTTTACGAATGTTGTTAAAATATACGGATCTAGTTGTAAAAAAAAAATCGTGGTCAACGCCCCTCCGTGGCACGTGGTTCCCGAGGGGGTAGTTTTTTACACCCAAAGTTTGTAAAAAAAAAAGAATAAGGTACACAGTTTACAGTTATTTGGTTATTCGTCAAACATACACAACATAAATAGCCGTTAACGGTTAATGATCATGCGATTTTGTTATTTAAAAAAAACAGAAAACAAATATCAAGTCAAAAGGACGAAAACGTGGATCATATAATTGGTGCTACTGTTATTATTATTATTAGTGAAGAAATGCCTACTATTATTATTATTATTATTAAAAAAAACGTGGATCATATAATTGGTGCTACTGCCTCAAATTATTGTTTAGGGCTGTTCAAAGAACACTTTTAAAAAGAACACTTTATTCTTCAATCAAGTCCCGTAGCCTCTTTCAAATTTCAATCTAAAGTTTTACAAAGTGACACAAGAGCATCAAGAGGGGAGCAAGGATCATCACACTCGTGGTTAAAATCTCCAAGGCACAGTCCGTTTACGAACTATCAAGAGCAGGATTACACTCAAGAACCTGGAAGGCATAGTTCATTTACGAACTATCAAGAGCAGGATTACACTCAAGAACCTGCAAGGCATAGTTCATTTGTGAACTCCCAAGATCATGATTACACTCAAGAGCCTTGGAGACATAGTTCATTCGGGTATCTAGAGACTGCTGATTATGTTGGTTACATCAGTCCAGACGTGAACTATCAAGTGCCTGGTGAAACAAGTTCGTTCATAAATCAAGATATTTACGGAAAAAAACCATTCAAGGACGATCCTGGTGAACCAAGTCCGTTCATGACACAAGATACAGACGGACAAGGTTTTTTTACCAACCTTTTAAACACACCGGGATATGATTTCATGGGGTTGAACCAAGATATTGTCGGACAAAGTTCTTTCGCCAACTCTACAAGTGCGCCAGGCTATGACTTCATGGGGTTGAACCAAGATCAAGCATCACAGGTGATACACAACTATATTCATCTAATTCCAAAAATCTTCCATGCGTATGTTACACGCATACATAACGTGTTAGGTGATGGAAATTGTGGGTTTCGGGCGACAGCTTCTGCTCTCGGGTACGGTGAAGATGAATGGTTATTTATCCGGAGATCACTGTTGGAAGAGCTACTCGAGTTTAGAAATAAGTACACTAAGGCTTTCTTAGGCTCATTCAAAGATGTGTTCACGTCCTTGGCTTGGTCAGGATCGGGGTTTGCACCTGAAAAACACTGGATGATTATGCCAGAGGCAGGATTCTTGATTGCGAACAAGTTTAATGTGATCGTTCATTTTTTATCTCAAGAAAAAAGAAACAGCTCTACTTGTTTTTCGCTTTGGAGAGGCCCTCACGAGTTCCCAGAAAAAAAATAATTACAATTGCACACGTGAATGGTAACCATTTTATAATGGTAGAATTGCAAGGAGAGTATCCAATTGCCAGCACAAACAACCTATGGAAATTAATGAGAGAAAATGATGCAGCTGGCTGGGAGAATATATTTGAATCACGTCAAAATATGTATAAGTCTTGGATAGCACAACCTGCTACATTTGGGGGGTGTATCGATTAAACCTCTGTATGTAAATTATTAAATGATAATAATTTTGTAAAAAAGTACTTATTTTTATATAGCTTTTGTTACAGCTATAAATATAATTTGATAAATTATAACAATAAAAACTAATAATAAATACTATATCATTACTACTACTAATAATAATAAATATAATAATAATAAATATAATAATAATAATACTAACTAATTAAATAATAAACAAATACTAATTAATAATAATAATAATAATACTAACTAATTAAATAAATGAATAAAAAAGACAACAAAAAGACAAAACAGGCTAAAAACAAAAACCAAGTGATTGATGGATGTGATGTTTTTAATAGGGGGGGGGGGGGTGTAATTAGTAATTAGGGGGGGTGGGAATAGAATGAGCCTTTATTAACTTTTACCCTTGAAACTTTTTTTACTTGATAATCTCAGAACGCATTTTGTCTAAATTACTTTTACGACATTATGGCGGTGTTTGGGGTTCCTTATTTTGCACCAACTTCTCACTTATTGACTTCTTAGAAGTGAGAAGGAATCCCAAACACCATTTGAGAAGAACTTCTATAGCCAAAGTGAATCCCAAACACTCTTAGATAAGAACTTTTGTGCCTTGAAATGACTTAAAGAAGGAGAAACTGAGAAGTAACAAATTCTTACTTCTCACTTATTACTTCCCAGAAGTTATAAGTCATAAGTTAAAAGGAATCCCAAACACCCCCTATATCATAACGTGTGACACATTATTATACTCTTTTATATCTATGCCTAACTACGTTAATGCCTAAATTACCTTTACAACTTTACACCGCAACGAAATATTCTTTTTTGATATGTCTAAAGACGTTAATGTCACAAACGTAACGTGTGTAAAAAGGTCAAAAACACTCATGTCACATGCGGACGCCACACGTTAATGCCATCATCATACTATAAGTGTAACCGCAATACTTAAACAAGTAAAGCGTCGACATAACAACGCACGAACTATAACAACAATCTATCTAGTGATAAAAAAAGATGGCATATGGTTATAAAGTTATAATAGTTAGTCTCATCTAGTTTGAATCAAACCATCACTCATGGGCTGCAAATTTCATGTCTTTCTTGTTTTTCTTTTCTTATTTTTTTTTCGTGATGTCATTACTTTTTTGTCGGATATTTTTTGTTGGACTGCAAATGTGCCAAGTTTTTAAATAAATGACGAGTGGAAGTTAATTTTATAAGTGAAGATAAATAAAAAACAAAAAAATTAATTTTGTCTTGTCAATTTTACAATTTTGTATTGTTTGTGGATATATGTCTGATAATTATTTACAATTTTTTCATATATGAAGCAAAATCCACCTAGAAAATAGAGTTTCATGTGGTGACCACATTAATGGGAAGATTACATGTTATGAAGTCATTCCTCGTCTTTATAGCTCTCGCGTATTTTAAGCCCACGACTTCATCATGAACCGAAATATCCTATTTTGAGTTTATAGACACCTAAACTCATAAGCTTAGTAACCTCCATGGAAAAAAAAATCATGCACGCCACTATAAGCATAACTAGGCCTTTTCCTTTGACGAGCAGATTCGTCATTATGAATGTCCATCTTTTAAAGTTAGTTTTCTTCGGGTATGTAACGTGGATGAGGCATGGAGTGTATCCATTTTAAGTCCATCATAGAGACCCCATGTGGTTATCTACTAAACATGACAAAACAAGGCTTTAGATAGTAAAAATATAAAAAAAAACATGGATAGTGTGTTGTTAAACACAATATGCAATTTAAAAATTAGGATTGCTTAGAGAAGAACAACATTGTCAACGTCAAGACATTGGCGTATATAACTAGTAAAAACCATAGTAAGCACTAATGGCATGTTTGGTTAAGTTTTTTGAAAAAACTTATTGGCTTTTTGAAAAGTCATAAGCTTTAGATGATGTTTGGCAATGAGCTTGTATGTGAGAGGAAAAATGACTTTTTCAAAAAGTCACTCCATACTAACTTTTTCAAAAAGGCAATAAGTCAATAAGTTGTTTCAAAAAGCTTAGCCAAACATGCCCTAAATCGATTCATTTAGATACCCATAAGTCTGTATGTGATGAGTAAGAGTTTAGTATGGATAACCATTAGTAGAACTAATAATACAATATATCATAATGTTGATAAAATAAAAATAAGAGAATGTGGACATCATGTGGTTGATATGTAGCAATAGAGGGCGTGTGGTCATTGACAGAAACAAAGCCGTGGGGCATGCTGCTATGCTATGCTATGGAAGACGAAGAAGCTCTATAACTGGAAGATCTCCAACAACCCCATCATCAATGGCAGCAGCGTCAACAATGACTACTCTTCGTCTTCCTTCTTCTCTCACTCTTCCCACCAGAAGACGAAGGCTCCGAGTCAACTCACTCCACCCCTTTCTTCCCAAATCCCTAATTTTCCCCCCTAATTCGCTCCCAAAACCCTTACCTACCCGCATTTTTCCCATCACCTGCCATTCCAAAACCACCAACCACCACCACCACCACCACCACCATAATCATGATCATGAGATTCACAGTCACGATCATCATCATCATCATCATCACCATCATCATCATGGTGGTGGTGAATACAAGCTTACGAAAACACAACTGGCGTTTGCTGATTTCGCTAAGGCTGTTAAGTGGAGTGAGCTTGCTGACTTCTTAAGGGAGCATTTAGAGCTGTGTTGTTTCTCCACTGCGTTGTTTTTAGCTGCTGCTGCTTGCCCTTACTTCCTCCCCAAGGCTTCTGTGAAGGCTGTTCAGCATGTTTTAGCTCTTGTGGCTTTTCCTCTTGTTGGGGTAATTCTTTCTTTTCTTTTCTTTTGTTAGGGTTTTACTCAGATGTTGAATGATGGAATCTAGGAGTTAATCCTAACTAAAGCAACCTAAACTAGCCTTAAACATAAGTCCCCTAAACTAGCTTTTTAAGTTATTTGAATAGCATCATCATGTTAGCAGAAAATACTGATCATTGAAGGATCGAAAGTCTACATCTGTTATTAGGCAATTAGTCAAATCTTCCATTACTATAAGGGGTGTAATGATTCAAGTTGTATAATGTATATATAGTGTATGTACTCGTGTTATTATTGGAAGCTTTTTCCCGGTCGTCATTAACTGCTTAAGGCTTTCCGTGTTCCTTATATCAGGTGTCAGCATCATATGATGCACTGTTAGATATTGCTGGTGGGAAAGTTAATATTCATGTATTAATGGCTCTTGCTGCATTTGCATCTGCATTTATGGGGAATTCACTAGAAGGAGGCTTGCTTCTAGCAATGTTCAATTTGGCTCACATCGGTACTCATCTCATTATTATTGTTTTTCTTTTCCAGATGGAATATGTTGTTTGCTATTTGGCTAACACATGAAAATGATAAAAACTGCAGCTGAAGAGTATTTCACTAGTCGGTCAAAAGTTGATGTCAAGGAGTTGAAAGAGAACTATCCAGAGTTCGCCCTCCTACTTGAAGTTAACAACCAAAAGTTACTAAACTTTTCCGATTTGAAATACAATGAGGTCCCGGTTAATGAGTTAGAAGTTGGATCATTTATCTTGGTCAAAGCTGGAGAGTCGGTTCCTGTAGATTGCGAAGTTTTCAAAGGTAGGTCAACAATCACAATTGAGCATTTGACCGGTGAAGTGAAACCAGTAGAACGCGATGTCGGTGACAGCATTCCTGGCGGCGCAAGAAATATAGACGGTATGATGATTCTCAAGGTATTTGCTTCTCAACTATTTTAATCTCTCTGTATGTATGAATTGTGGGCCCCGTATTCGAAAATAATCTTAACTACGAATGCTATGTGACAGGCAAAGAAGACGTGGAAAGAATCTATGCTGAATAAGATAGTGCAGCTGACAGAAGAAGCTCAACAAAGGAAACCGAAGCTTCAAAGGTGGTTGGATCAGTTTGGTGAGAATTACAGCAAGGCAGTTATCATTCTATCAGTTGCGGTTGCCCTCATTGGCCCTGTTCTTTTCAAGTGGCCATTCTTCAGTACTCCAGGTAATGCAATGCCCTTTTTAGTTATCTGAAACGAGCCTTTCACCTTCATTTAGTGCGTCCTTTGTTTCAAACTATGTAGTTGTGTAGCTTGCAGGGGTTCATTTTACCGAGCATTAGGGCTCATGGTTGCAGCATCACCGTGCGCTTTGGCTGTGGCTCCGTTGGCTTACGCTACTGCAATCAGTGCGTGTGCCAAAAAGGTACCACTTTTTTATGCATTTTGGCTACTAAAAATGACCCGTTTCAACATGTATGTCTGTTCGAGGTTTGAGAAATCTGATTTGTGTGTAGGGAATATTGCTAAAGGGTGGACATGTTTTTGACTCTCTAGCTTCCTGTCACACCGTTGCATTTGATAAGACTGGGACATTGACGACAGGGGAGTTTATGTGCAAAGCGATTGAGCCCATACACGGACATGAAGCTACCGCTTCTTGTTGCGTTCCGACGTGTGAGAAAGAAGCCCTTGCTGTTGCTGCTGCTATGGAAAAAGGCACCACCCACCCGATCGGAAGGTATTTCTGTTAATCTGTTATTATTAATGTTATATTTTCTTTTCATAGATCATAATACGTCAACAACTTTTTAATATATTGTAGAGCGGTTATAAATCATAGTCAAGAAAACGAGCTTCCTGCTGTTTATGTTGAAAGCTTTGAGAATCTCCCTGGTAGAGGTCTTTTTGCTACATTATCTAGCAATCAGGTAAAGCCAAACTGAATATTTGGTATTCTTTCATTTAGGCCTGTAAACGAACCGAACGTTCGTGAACTTGTTTGGCGGGGAGATAGTTTATGTTCGTTATTTAATAAACGAACTATGTTCAATTATTTACATTCGTTTATGTCCGTTAAAAAATTAATAAGTGCTTATGTTTTTCTAAATATATATATATAGGGGGCTTTCTAACCGCTTATATATATATAACTAAATCGGGATTCGACTTTTTATTAATAAAAAATAGGCTTTTTAATGTAACTTATCTTAATTGATCACTACTTTATATACAATTAAAAAACTACTTATTATTAGTATGGCTTTTGTGTTTGTTTATCGTTTGTTCAGTTAAGTTCGTTTGTGTTCGTTTAAGTTTGTTTATGTTCATTTGTGTCTGTTTACGTTCGTGAACTGTTTGTTTAGGTATTAAACGAAAGAATAAACGAACACGAACATGCCCATTTTCTTAACGGACGAACATGAACATAAAAATTCTTTCGATTATATGTTCATGTTCGGTAAAAGTTAAATAAACGAACACAAATATGGCCATGTTTGTGTTTGTTCGGTTCATTTACAGGCCTACTTTCATTCATCAGTTTTTCCGTATATAATTGTTTTCTCTGTTTTGTTTGGTTATAGCCAGGCTTTGGAGGGCGCCAAGAGTTAAAGGCATCACTCGGTTCCGTTGAATACATCACATCACAATTCAACTCTACATATGAATCACAACAGATCAAGGATGCAGTAATCAAGTCTTCATATGGAACTGACTTGGTCCGTGCTGCACTCTCCGTCAACAACAAAAAGGTCACACTTTCTTTGATCATATGGCTTTTAGCTTTACAACATCTATTATTAAAAAATTGAATAAGAAACGAACTATTTGTAATTTAACGATCAACATGCAGGTAACTCTGTTTCACTTTGAGGATAAACCTCGAATTGGGACAAAAGATGTCATCTTGGAATTGAAACAACAAGCAAAGCTTCATGTAATGATGTTAACCGGTGACCATGAGCTTAGTGCACGAAGGGTTGCTAATGCAGTCGGCATTGATGAAATTCATTGCAGCTTAAAGCCTGAGGATAAACTCAATCATGTCACTAACATCCCTAGAGATACAGGTCATTTATATGTGCCTTTTCTTTACAAACTAACATAGTCCATGCATGCATCCATGATCTCCTCGTATTTCTTATATTGTTGGTTGTGTTGCAGGAAGAGGTCTGGTGATGGTTGGTGATGGTATTAATGATGCACCGGCACTTGCTGCTGCTACCGTTGGTGTTGTGCTGGCACAACGTGCTAGTGCAACTGCCATAGCCGTTGCAGATATATTACTACTTCAAGATAATATTTCTGGTGTTCCATTTTGTATCGCAAAGTCTCGCCAAACAACCACCCTGGTACCTTTCTTTAATATCACTCGGTTCTACTGTATTTTATATTTATTATAATTTACTCCTTTTTTCTTGCAGGTGAAATTGAATGTTGCACTTGCCTTATGTAGCATTATGCTGGCCTCCCTTACTTCAGTTATGGGATTTCTCCCTTTGTGGCTTACGGTACGAAACAGCTTGCAGATAGGCCTGTAAATGAACCGAACGAACACGAACATATAATCGAACCCATTTTTTTGATTATGTTCGTTTATTAAGAAAATGGACAAGTTCGTGTTCGTTCGTTTAAAACCTAAATGAACAATTCATGAATGTAAACAGACATAAACAAACATAACTTAACAAACAACCACCACAAATGAACATAACTGAAGAAACATAAACGAACATAAAGTAATTTATTATATCAATTAGTGATTAATTACGATAAATTCCATTGGAAAACCCATTTTTATTACTAGAAACCTAATTACCAATTAGTTATCTTTATATAAGTATTTAGAAAGTTTCTCTTATGTTTAATAATATATAGAGTTAATTACCCGGATGGTCCCTGTGGTTTCACGTTTTTTCACGTTTAGTCCCCACCTTTTGAAAATAACATGTATGCTCCCTATGGTTTGTCATTTTGTTACTCGGATGGTCCCCAAACATTTACTCTGGGGACTATCCGAGTAACAAAATGACAAACCATAGGGAGCATACCTGCTATTTTCAAACTAACTGACATCTACTCAGGGACTATCCGAGTAACAAAATGACAAACCATAGGGAGCATACCTGCTATTTTCAAAAGGTGGGGACTAAACGTGAAAAAACGTGAAACCACAGGGACCATCCGAGCAATTAACTCTAATATATATATAACTACTTATGTATTTAAATTGAAACGAACATAAACAAATGTAAATAAACGAACCTAAATGAACACAAATGAACGAACATAAACGGACGTTCATGAACATAGATGAACGAACAAAACGTGTGTTCATCCACCGAACAGTTCATGAACGTTTGGTTCATTTACATACTTGCAGATTCTTATATAACATATACTTAATGTCGATTTTGTATTATACAACAATACAATTGTAAATTTGCAGGTTCTTCTACATGAAGGAGGGACGTTGCTTGTGTGTCTAAATTCTATTCGTGCTCTTGAAGAACCGACATGGTCATGGAGGGCAGATGTTCTACAAATATTCAACAAATTCAAGTCTCTGCTCACTTCCGTCACGAAAAACACCCCGACAATCCAGGCTGCACCCTCTTAAGACTGCAACCACATTAGTTTAGGTACACTCTACAGCCAGTTATTTAGGCTACACTTTTTTCATGTAAATTATGCTCAACAAGTTTCTTATTCAACAGCAATTGAAATAAATAAAACTGAAATCATCGCTCATCTGTTGCTGTCATGCACTTTTTTTTATGGTTAATCATATTTATTTATTTGAAAGTCAAAGGGCGGTTAGGTTTTCCTATTAATGAAAACAAAGCAGTTAGTTAGTTGGAAGCTGAAATCACAAGAAGGTAGATAATGATGATGAAGACGTATAACCTTGCATTTATTGATGTCCCTTTGTCACCGCTTAAAGTTGTAACATTTTGGCTTTTGAAGATTGTAAAATCTTTTTCTTTTAGATACTTTTGTGGTTAAAGTAGCTAATTTTATCTTTATTTTTATGAATTATTTGATTATATGCATTTAGATTTAAAAATAATAATAATAATAAATAAATATGCATTTATGGATAGTTGTTATGATGGTTGTACTGTATGCAGTTACACTTTGACCAGAAGAAGATCTCGTGTGGGTTGGGTTTTCAACTTCTCAACTAACATTTTTTTTAAAAGGTAATTGTGTTTGACATATAGTTTAAGATGTAATGATTGGGGTACGTGGATAAGTTTGAATTGAGATCCGAGGGACAACGTTGAATGAAAACGACCAATACATTAAATATTAATATTGTTGGTTATCTCGTTAAAAATGTTACCTTGAGTAAAACACAATCTGTCTTACGTCAGTTAGTTATCAAGAAACTCATCAATGACATCCTAATGGTCTTGGCACCGTCTCGGACGCCTTGGTTGCATGTTCGAATCCCATTATAGGTATTTAGATGGAGCAGAATTCTATAGTTTGTGTTTTCCTTGTAAAAAAGTTACATTATTCGGATCAACTTTCATCTCTTTTCGACGTCGCACCTTCTTCGTATCCTCCGTGCCTGTCGCCTCTCTGCTCCGCATTCACCAACGCCTGCCCCCTTTCTCGTGAGGTAGGCCGAAAGTTGGTATTTTGACATCTAGGAAGACAAAGAAAGAAAGAAAGACACGTCTTTGACAATGAATTTAAACTAAACAATCCAATCCAATCTACGTTAGGCGTCAAATCTGCAAGCTGTACTCGGGTCCACACAAATTAGACCACAGTTTGTCGTTAACAACCAAACCCATGACATGACAGTTAAAATTAAACTAACACAAGACACTTGTTTTACGAAACATCATCATTTTAGCCCCTTCACTATAGTATTATTTCAGTTTTTTGTTGGCCTGTTTATGCAACAAATAGACTCACTCCCCTGAATCTGATTCACATTCTCCACCCCATCATCATCATCATCAACCACCAACAAATCTAATTTAAACTTACGTACACAAATAATTACTTATAATCTAATCCATCCGATTCACCACCGCCCTCAACCCATCGCTACCGCCCTTCATATAATTCCTCACCTCCATCTTTATCATCTCTTGCATCACCGACAAAAACTCACCATTAAACGCCGTCACCACCTTTTCCGCCGCCGGTTTCGGGACCGGCGGACGATGTGTAACTGCTGACGTCTCACACGGTTCGACTCCGGGAAGCGATAACGTCAGCAACGTCGGCGGATCGTCAACGGCGGCCTTCACTGCCGGTCCGTACGCCGGCGAGGACGAATTCGCTGCTGGAACACTTGAATCGCTGACGTCAGATCCCGACGGACTACTCGGGTTAAAACAAAAACCCGAAACGGGTACAGCCGACCCGGTACTAACAGATCTTTTCAACAAGGGTTGGTGTATAGCAAACTCGTTAAACTCTTGATTCGTCATGGAACAACACTTTCTTTTCAAAGTAGAATTCCAGTGGTTTTTAATCGCGTTATCAGTCCGACCCGACAACAAGCGGGCAATGGTGGCCCATTTGTTACCGAAGCGGGCATGGGCCCGGAGAATGGCGTCATCTTCTTCGGGGGTAAAAGCCCGGTGCTCCACCTGCGGCGACAGCTGGTTGCACCACCGTAACCGACAGGATTTGCCGGATCTTCCTGGGATGTTTTTGCTAACCAGCGACCAGTTTCTTGGGCCGTGTTGTTCAACGAGTTGTTGGAGCATGTGGTCTTCTTCGGGGCTCCATGGGCCTTTGATCCGATCCATGGGTTTTGTGCGAAGGTGGTGAAGATTGTGGAAGTGGTGGTTTTTATATAGGGGTGGGACGGTGAGGGGATGGAAGGTGACAGGCTGTGAGTTTAGCAAGAGGTTCAGTTTGGGATCCAGCTGGTTAACTAACACGCGTCCAAATATTAAATAACGGATTTTGCCCGTTTACACTCTCGTTTTTTCTGTTTTCTAAAAGAAAAGAATCGTATTCTTTAATTTCGTACCTATTCATACACCTCAAACGTTCCGCTTTAGCCAAAGCGGAGCGATTTGGGGTAAAGTTAACAGACAAGCACTGAGCCTGTCGGTCTTTGTCTGTTGACCTCGTACCAAAGCCAGTGGCGGAGCTAGACTTTAACGCCAGGGGTATCCAAAAAAAAAAAAAATTACGGTGTATTCATATAAAATCCTTTATAGGGGTATCCTCGTATTTTTTTAGGGGTATCCTTTATATAAAATCGAAAAAAAAAAACAAAAAATTAACACTGCGAACACGACTTTGAGCCGTTGCCCGTGCTACGGCTGGTTCTATGCTGTCTCCGCCCCTGACCAAAGCGCCCTGCTTTGACCAAAACGGACGTTTAGGGCTGACTGTTTATTTTTTGGGGAAAAGTGAGGTTTTGATGGAAAAATGGGTTGTTGGTTTGTTGTTTGGCTGCATTTGGTTGTGTTTTTTTTGTTGAAAAGTTGTACATTTTTGTTTTATTTTTATAAAACATATATAATTTAAAGTTGCTCTATAACGGTCGTTTAACGTGAGTGTACCGGTTATAGTTAATTTATAACAGTCGTTTATAAGATACGTTTCATTATGCCATTGTTATTATAAATGCTAACCGATTTTATTTTGTTATATTACACGAACATGTTTTAAAACAACATACACTAAGTTGCGAAAAGAATCGTTCTAATAGATTAAAGAGAAAAGGCACTAAGAGATGCTCAAAGCAGAATGACTTGTTGAAAAAACAAATACGGTTTAGAGGAGTCTCCTTCATTTGGCTTGAAAAGCATAGAGGTATATTAGTTAAAATCACTATAGCTATTTAATTATATGAAAAATTAATTGCCAGTATTTGTTTTTTAAGTTTTACACTTTGCTCTTCACATTGTATGAATTAGAAAAGGAAAAACACTACTATAGGTGAACCCTCCAGAAGAAATCGCAGACAGATACATAAAAATACATATAACGAGTTATCGTCTTCTGAATCAGAGAAAGGTTTCAAACATTCAGAAATTCACCAAAATGATATTGAAATGTGTGAGCCTTCAAATTATTCTCAGAAACATGAAAGAAGACCACTTCACGAAACTAGATTTTCACAATCATGGGAAACGAAGAAATTTGATGTTGGAAGAGATTGAAGATTTGGTACAACTTCTAGTCATGAAGATCACTCTACTGAAGTTGATCATGACGACTGTAATAAAATGGAACATAATCCCAGATTATCTAAAGAAGCGCTTTTATCATGTGTTTGACAGAATATAGTTCAACTAGAGGAGTTCTGCCATGTGGACATCGCTTTTGCTTTTCATGCATACAGAACTGGGCAGATCATATGGTATCATTTTATCCTTCGTTCATATAATCCTTTACACTTGTCAGTTTCTTAGAACACAAGTAACGACGATATAACTATATATGTCACACCCTGACTTTTGTGGAAGCATGTTACGTGTGACTTGCTTATATCATTGCATTCAACCATAACAAACAACTATATGATAGAAACCATGATGTTCATCCATTACTGAGTTTCAAAATATTACAAACCACATTGTTTAGTGCGAACCCAAGACTTCAAGTTTATAATACAAACCAACCAAATGTTTAAAGTTCCATAAAAGACTTGACACAATACATTGATAAAACAAGACTTTGAATTGTATGTCTTATCTAGGATAAAACATCCAAGTCAAACCCTACAAAAGTGCGGATGACATCATTTATTGTAGACACAACTTGAAAACCTTGAACGCCCGCCAGATCCATTTTCAATTTCCTAAAATACATGTAGTTTGAAAACATCAACAAAAGTTGAGCGAGTTCATGTGTTTTGTAAGTGAGCTCGTAATAAACTTGTAACCATAGTAAGTATGTATTTGTAAATCGGTATGAAATCGTCTATGAACAGATGGATTAATGATTTGCAAGGTCATTAATATGTGTGCAATGGTACAGGATGGCTCAAACCTAGCAGATTTTGTACCGGGCTTCCGGCTGGAAGACATAGTCACCACCTTCGGCCACATCCGGCCCAGGAGTGGGGCTCGCAACACCCAAATAGATCTATCACTCATGTCCCTCGGTCCTTATACGAGGATTAATGGTCTTAAGCGTTGTACCCACCACTCACATGATCTAACAGTTCATTCCTTAGCTAACCATACCATATGTAAACGTTTGTGAACAATTGTAACATGTATTTCACCCCCGAAGTTATAAAACTGAAAACAGTTAAAAGAAAAGGGGGGGGGGGACATGAACTCACAATCTTGCGTCCTGTAAACTGGTATAACTCAAAGATCTTGTACCGAGGTCGTGCGACTACCTACACATGTGTTATGGTTTGTTAGACGGATGGGTCGTGCCTCGGATTTTAGTCTTAATTGTTATGACTTAGTATCTTTGAGTTACGTTTTGATACACATGTGTTATGGTTTGTTAGACGGATGGGTCGTGCCTCAGCTTTTAGTCTTAATTGTTATGACTTAGTATCTTTGAGTTACGTTTTCATGTAACAAATGTTATTCCAAAGTATATAATTATTTGTTAAAATAATAATATTTTAACTTAAATTATAGAGTAAAATGCGCGTATGCTCCCTGTGGTTTGGTAAAATAACACCTATAGTCCCAAACTTTTGGAAATTACATGTATGCTCCCTGTGGTTTGCTCGTTTGTTACACGGATAGTCCCTAATGTGGATCAACGTTAGTTTTCTCAGTTAAGTGAGTGTGAAATGACATAATTGCCCTTACTATTAACCTACAAATCTGAAATCAAAACCTGCAACCTAAAATTGAGTACCACAATTACTAGTATCTGTTGGGATTGAACCCTACCAGAGGAACAGATGATGTAAAGCCAAAACCAGGTCACAACAGTGGATTCACAATAAACAGTAGTTTGCACTAGACTTTCCCCTCGAAAGTGATTCCTAACAGCTGATGTACTCCAAGCACTAATCAGTTCTAACAACTGCTGTCCTATAACAACTGATGAGGACTTAAAGACTGCTAAACACTGTTGCTCTATCTACTGCTGTTCTGTAAGCACTATTGAAGACTCAAAGTACTGACTATCCAAAGACTGATCACCTTTGAAGAAAGCACTGATGCTCAACATCAGTGCTTAGACTATAACAGTTGAAAGCTGGAACAGTGGTTTACCTTTTTGTTGTGTATTTTATTTGTAATCAGTGGTTAGTATAGCAGTGTCTGTATTAGATCAGTAGTTAGACTTTGTTAGTTTGTTAAACATCACTTTCATGGTGATGTCAGCAAAGATGCTTCAGTGGTTTGACTGTGCCTATAAATGGAACAGTACCCTATACTGTTTCATTTGATTGTCTGGGAGATTCCATCTCCTCCAATCCTTTCATCCTGTGCAATCAACCTTGGGGCATCTTGCTGAGGGGGAGTTTTAGTATGTAAGCAGTGCTGTAATCATTCTTGTACTTTAAGCATTCAGCTAAATGAAAAGCATGTGATTACTAAAACTATTTTCATTCTGATTGTGTTTACAAAGTTTGTTGTTCATTTCCGCTGCACCTTACATTGATTAAATATCCATTTATTTGTTCAAATTATAACAAACAAACACTATCATGAGACCCTCCGATCCTAACATAGGACAGTCAAATTCGATCTAACAATCAATTTGACATAAAAGTTCAGCTCAAAATTCAGTGATGCTAAGGTTGATCGTATTTGTTGAAAAACAGAGTAATGAGTAATCACGTTTAAAGTTGTTTATTCAAAAACTCTGTAAAACAACCAGGATGTCAAATGACACACAAAATTCTCATAACAAGTGACGTCATGAATAAATCACCAATAGTTTCAGATCTGGAAATTCGTCTGGTGACTTTGGTTTATTTATTCTCTTGACAAAAATGATTTCAAATGTTATTATGAAATTTGTGTTGTATCCATCATGACTCTTGCTAAGGTGTTTACCTCGTGTTAACAAAAGTCTATGTTCAGATAAAAACATTACTGTTTTTGTTAACATAAAAAGAGGGAAATTAAAACTTTAGTTATTAGATCTTATGTATTGAAAAACAGGTTGAGAATCCTCAAAAAGACCAAATCAATTGTGTTGAAAATACCTTAAGAAAATCAGGAGTCAAAATCATCCAAATCATGAGTATTGTGAAATTTGTCATAAGCATGTGCAAAAATGACCAAATCTCACAAAACATTACTGTAAAATGATTTTGGAATTAAGTATTCCTTCCTTAGAACCCTCCAGTAAGTGTTTCAAAACTTATCAATGGAAAGGGTAAAAAGGGAAGAAGAAAAATCACAAAACCTCTTAAGTGTGTTTATCTCAAAACTTTTGAAGTCAGAAGAAAAGAGTATAAATATAAAACACTTTAGAGTCCACAAGTTGGGTCAACATTGGTCATCAAACAACTATGTGCACTCATTGATTCAGGGAAATTCAGGTAACATAAGTATCACTGGTGATTAACCTTACAAGAGGACTAGACAATTTTTTTTTTCAAAATCATCACATATTAATAAGGTCTATAAAAGGGCTTTCAAAACTTATGTGAACATGTCTCCTCATAGTTGCAATCAACTGATTAGGAAATGGTCTCAAAAGCAGAGGTGATTAAAATTTATTTCAAACCACTGACCATATTCCTAAACTTGAGAATGATGTGATAATCATATATCAAGTTTTATTTCACCAGATCTTGTTGTTGCTGTTTTCAGAAAACCTTTATTGTTTTTGAAAAGGTTAAATTTTTCTTCAATAAAACAGGATATATTATTCTTGATTTTTTTTAGAATGATATATTTTGTACTTTTACTTGTTTTAGATAGTAAAAGTCTCAACTCCTGTCAGGTAGTAGAACCCTTATTTTTTATTTAGGGTGATACTTACCTTGAAAAAACAAATAGCTCAAAAGGTAATGGTGAAATAGATAAGGTCATTTCAAACTCAAGTTGTCATCACAGATAAAAGATTGATTGCTAACTGACCTTAAAATGCTTGATTAACTCATGGTTTATTCAAAAGATTAAAACACAAAATGAGTGGTCTATATAAAAGGTTTTTATCATCAGGGATATCAAACCACTGTTTATAATCCTGAATGTAAATCTCTGAAAGATCTGCTGATATGTTAATCTTGACAATATGCATCTAAAATGTGTTTTGCAAAGGATGCCATTCTACAGATACTTCAAAACAGATGGTGTATAAAACATCTGTTAAAGATATATCAACAATTGCAGACAAATCTAGCCTCAAAATATTAAATCACTGCTGATAAATGTCCATAAAAAATGGATAAAAATCAAGACAGTTTTTTTTCTTTTCCATGATTCATGCCCACAACCACTGATCTGTTTCAAACATCTGTTCAGAAAATACTGTCCACTGCTGAAAGTCAACCCCTATTCTCTTGTCTCCTTGAAAACCACTGATGTTCAAAATTATTGTTTTCAACCACTGATATGCTATCCACTGATAGTGAAAGTCATCCACTGTGGGCCCATATGTCCTTCTAACAACCACTGATACTTGTACTAACAGTGGTTTCTTTAACAACTGTCTTCCACTATTCATCTTTTGTCAAAGGTTGGCATGTGGTCAGTACTTATCCGTCAGATTTTTGTAACCGTCGCCACGTCAGCACTCACTTTTTCACTTTATAAAACCCTGCCCTAACACCCAAACAGGGTTTTCACTGTCGAATCGAATTCATAAAAATTCCTTTCTCAAAACAGTTTTCATCTCATTTCCACAAATTCCTTCACAACTTTCTTCGATCGTCTTCTCCAAAATGACTAAATCGAAGTCCTCCGCAAAATCCACTTCAAAATCATCCTCCAAAGAGGCCTCTCAAAAGGCTAAACCCATTGAAATCCCACACAAACCTTCTCACAACCTTCTGGGTCTTCTCACAAAACCCAGCACCACTGATGCTTTCGACTCCATCATTGACATCATGTCTGCATCAGAGTATAAAACTTTGTTAATAGTAGATGCACCAATTTATTTGGACACCCAAAGAGAGTTCTGGAAGAATATTACCCTTGACAAACAAGGAAAAGATGTCATAGCCATTAACTCCTCTCTAAAGGGTAAAGCTGTCCAAATCACACCTCAATCCATCTCAGAAGTCTTTGAACTCAATGATCAACAAGGTAAAACCTCTTTTCCCAAAAATGAGTTAAAAACTGATTTCCTTGAAAGGGGTTATGCAGAGCAAATAAAAAGGGATGCCTTACAAAAGGTAATTTTCCACCTGCAACAAGATTTTTGTTCCATACTCTGCTAATGTGTGTTTCAAACAAAACCACCTCTTTTAATGAGATACCATTAAAGATTCAAAATCTGGGATATGCTATTCTTCAAGAGGAAAATTTTAATTACTCCCAGGAAATCTTTAATGATTTGGTTAAAAATGTTGATAAAAAGCCATTCTTACTTTTTCCAAGATTTTTAAGTTACTATTTTGAAAAGAAACTTGGTAAGAATGATGTTGCTGCAATAAAACAAGGTGACTCTTTTCAAATGAACAGCTTAACTGCAGAAACTTTCACAAGAATGTCAACACCTTGCAAAACACAAGCAGAGGTGCCTGAGCAGACTTTAGCAGCTACCACTGCTCCTCAGGTATCTGCTGCTGAGCCCACTGCTCAAGGTGATTAAAGTAGCCAAACAACTGCTTTGAAACCCACACTTAAAATCACCAAAAAGCCAAAGCAAAAGAAAACTCAAAACCCCCCAAACCTATCAAAAAGGCAACTCTGGAGGATGAGATACCAGAGCAAATGCCAGTGACAGCACAAAAGTCACAAGAAACCACTGCTGCTACTTCCTCACAGCAGTTGGTAGAAATATCTCAACCTATGACTGAAACTCCTCCTGTTTCTTCTAAAAAAGAACAGGCTGTACATATAGGGACACCACAATATGATGCTCTGGAATCACTTGCTTCCATCATCCACAGCCCAATACCCGGGGCAAATTCTCTTTCTACACCCAACCTTACCTCCACAATTCCCACACCAACTAAATTATTGTTGGATGCTATTGATTTGAACCAGGCACAAACCAGTCCTTCTCACTCACCTATAAATGAGAATATACTTCAACAAACGACTGGGTCTGATGTATCAGTTATAGCTAACCCACCAACAGGACCTGAGGAGGTTACACCCCTTGAGTTACAAGTAACTCTTGGTGGTAATCCAAGTGAAGCAGCCACTACAGGTGCTGAACCCACTGGTTTGCATCTGGACAGTGGTTACATCCATAAGACTTCCTTGGAGGCAATTCCTTCCAAAGCACCTCTGATAACCACTAGTGAGTATGTTTTGTCCACTGGTACCATCAAAAGGTTATCAAGTGTTGAGGGAAGAAGTCCCCAGTACCAAGAAAAAGGGGCAGCAGTGGATGATTCTTGGAATACAATTCCTCAATCAACCACTGTTACAACCACTGATAGTGGGAAATCAGATGATCCCATTAATTTGGGCGATGATTTATTGTACAAAGAATTGACGGCCAGAGTTGACAAACTAGACACATCTGTTGCAGAAATCAAAGGCATGCTGCAACAGGTGTTGAAAGATCAAAAGGTACCATCCACTGCTGCATCAACTTCAACAGCTGAATCAACATACACTCTCACTTCAAGTGAGTTGTGGAATTTATTTCAACCATTGATCAACCATAAAAAACAACTAGCTGATCAGCAACATGAGATTCAGGTTCAAAAGATCAGGAATGTTATGGACGCAAGGTTTAAAGACACTCAAGCTGATATCAAGGAAATTAAGGCCCATATATTGAGCACCTCTGGCACTGTTCCTCCCTCTATCATAATTTTAGATAACCCAAATCCAGATGATGCCAAAAAGGGGGAGAAAGTGGAACCAGATGGCTCTAAAAAGATTGATGAAACCACTAAGATCCTTGTTGAAGAAAAAGCAAAGGTAAAAAGTTGATACTTCAGTGGTTTCAGCAGTTGTTAAACCAACAACCACCACCTCAGTTACAACAACTGCTCTCACTCAAATCATTCAAATCTCTGCCCCACCAGAAACACCATCATCTCCAAAAACCATTTCACCACCATCACCTCCTGCTAAAAAGAAGAAGACATCAGATGTTACAACATCTGTTGTAATGACAACAGTGGATGAAACACTGGTTGTCTCAACACCTGTCAGTCCGAGCACCCTCACTTCACTACAAGCCATCTTCACTCCAATCAACAAATCACCTAAAAGCACTCCTTCACTGGAGAAAACTTACACTAGAAAAAGAAAAACAACTCAGGCAGATGATGATAAATATGATCCTATTGCTGCAAAACATCCACTGGAACTGGAAGCTGTAAAAAATGAGATGAGACAGTTCTACACTGAGGATGATCCTTCAAAAAGAAGATTTCCTTCTCTCATAGGCTTCATAAACCCAGAAAATATGGATGAATATCTCAAGCTCAAAGCAAGGCAGGCTAAGATAAGAGCCAAACTTGAATGTGAAGATCAAAGTGACAAAGCCATTTCTGAAAGAATGGAATTTTTGCTCACTAAAGTCAAACAGATGGAAGACTATGCAAGTGATCTGAGCAAAGAAATGTCAAATTTACCACCCAAAGCAGATCTACGAAAAGAAATGAGAAAATAATATCTTGCATACATCATGAAAGAAAAATTCTATCCAGCTGAAGAAGAACAATTCAAAGAATGGCCAATCATTGCATTAAAGCATGAGGCAAACAGAATTGAAAGGATTAAGAATGATCCAAGAAAGAAGAAAACAGCTCCAAACTGGAATAAATACAAGAAGCTTATTGCTGATCTTACCTCTGAGTACAAAAGAAAGAAGCAAGAGCTGGTGGATGCAAAGGTTGGAACTGCTGAAGCCATAGCAAAATGGACTAGGCAGTATACAGATGAGGCTTATGAGAGGCTAAAGAAAAGAAAGACAACAGATTCAAACACACCAAAGAAGCCTGATCACATAAAGCCAGAACAGCAGATCAAAACTTCTGAACCACTGCTCACATCAACAGACATCTCAGACATTGAGTTAGATCAAAGAAATAGACAAGAACTGATTGATAAAGAGACAACAGAAGATATAGCTGCATCAAATGAGATCATAAACAGGGCTTTCACACAAATGTCAGCTGAAAACTCTGATGCAGCAAAAGTTCAGAGTACTGATCATGCTGAAAACTCTGAACTATCAAAAGCTCAGAGTAATGACCAGGCTGAAAACTCTGAACCAGCAAAAGCACAGAGTACTGATCAACAAATTCTCACAAGGCCACAATCACCCAACTCATCAGTTAATAAAACTCTCCCAAGAAACCCATTGGGTTCAAAAATACTAAAATGGACGTCTGATCAAAAGACCCATGTATTGACTATGATCAGATCCAATGGTGAAGTGAAGTACATATCAAGGAAACAAGCACTAGGCCTTGGTGTTGAAGATCTACAAGATCTCCTTGAACTTACACTGTGCAGGGATGAGGATGACTCAAGTTCCAAGGACTTTGAAGAAGAATTTAAAAGACAAGCTAAGGAACTTCTGATGGGAAGATAAAGATCCAGAATAATGAAAGGTTTTGGCATCATCTGTTCCAGGGGGAGATTGTTGGGATTGAACCCTACTAGAGGAACAGATGATGTAAAGCCAAAACCAGGTCACAACAGTGGATTCACAATAAACAGTAGTTTGCACTAAACTTTCCCCTTGAAAGTGATTCCTAACAGCTGATGTACTCCAAGCACTGATCAGTTCTAACAACTGCTGTCCTATAACAACTGATGAGGACTTAAAGACTGTTAAACACTGTTGCTCTATCTACTGCTGTTCTGTAAGCACTATTGAAGACTCAAAGTACTGACTATCCAAAGACTGATCACCTTTGAAGAAAGCACTGATGCTCAACATCAGTGCTTAGACTATAACAGTTGAAAGCTGGAACAGTGGTTTACCTTTTTGTTGTGTATTTTATTTGTAATCAGTGGTTAGTATAGCAGTGTCTGTATTAGATCAGTAGTTAGACTTTGTTAGTTTGTTAAACATCACTTTCATGGTGATGTCAGCAAAGATGCTTCAGTGGTTTGACTGTGCCTATAAATGGAACAGTACCCTGTACTGTTTCATTTGATTGTCTGGGAGATTCCATCTCCTCCAATCCTTTCATCCTTTGCAATCAACCTTGGGGCATCTTGCTGAGGGGGAGTTTTAGTATGTAAGCAGTGCTGTAATCATTCTTGTACTTTAAGCATTCAGCTAAATGAAAAGCATGTGATTACTAAAACTATTTTCATTCTGATTGTGTTTACAAAGTTTGTTGTTCATTTCCGCTGCACCTTACATTAATTAAATATCCATTTATTTGTCCAAATTATAACAAACAAACACTATCATGAGACCCTCCGATCCTAACAGTATCAATTATCAAAGCCTATTAATTCCACAATGGCCTGAAGACTAGCCGGTCAAACCCCCACCTCTGAAAAATGCAGGGGTGCTGATTTCGAATATGGATAGCAGTGTCCGACGACCCACCGTCCGATAAAACCAACACCCCCTTCTCTCCACAGAAGCCTTTCTGCTTACGCCTCTATTTACCCAGATACAAACCCACACATCACTGACGCATCTCACTCTAGTGTCGACATTGGCTTGCTTGTAGAATGATCCCAAACAAACTATACACATCACCACCACCTACGACTTGCACGACCACCAAAAGAAAATGTAATTGGGTAAGAGCATTCCTCATCCTGCTTACCACCCCCTGCCTGGTCGGGATAGTCTTGCTGTACATAGCCCCGCTCATCACCGTAACCGCGGTTGAGATAGTCTCGTTGTACATAGCTCTGCTTACCACCGTAACCGTGGCCGGGATAGTTTGGCTGACCGTAAGGATATTCAGCCTGAGGATACGGTTCACATCTGTATTCGTAATCCGAATAGCCGTGTTGTGCGTACGAGTCTTCCACAGGGACATTCAAGTCCAGCTGCATCGTATTGTCACGTTAACGAATGCCAGATACAACCTCCTCCCTCGTGTTGGAAGGTATCGGTATATCGTACGAGGCAGAAATAACGGTTCCCTCGTAAGAATCTGGAACAACGGACTCCTCAGAGTATTCACCGAAAAGGTAGTTGCTAAACCACGACATCGTAATTACTGAAAAAATGCTCTACTTAATAGAATTTTCACAGTTAAAAAAAACACAACAGAATATAACTTTTTTTTGAATACGTAAACCGAATGCATGGCCTGCTTCTTAAATGCAACATAAATGGGGGTTGAAGCGTTGCGCTTTGGACAAAGCGTGGCATTTAGGGTTAACGTGTGACACTGAAAAGCAACCTCGTACAGAATAAAACCTCGTATCAAATGTCACTTCATGTTTGGTCTGCACAAGAGCCCTAAACTCCCCGCTTTGGCAAAAGTGAGGCGCTTTGGGGTACATAACAGGGCCTCGTACCACTGTCACATCACCTTTTGTCTGAAAAGCAACCTAAACGCCTCGCTTTGGCCAAAAGTCACCTCTTACTTTTAGTTTCGATCTTGAATTTGTAATTTACTGATGTATTGCATTATGGGTTCAATTTGGTTTTTCAGTTATGAAATTGTTCACCGTTGAGAGGGTTTTGGAGGTATGCTGGTGGCTGTGGCATGGATGGTTGCAGACTTGCAGGTAGGTTATCAAGAAAGAAAAGCAGAGGGCGTGAAGAAGGAAAAGAAACCTCGGTTTGCAAAAGTCAAAGGATATTGGTGGACCCCATTTTGTATTTAATGTTTTATTTTTTTAGAGTAAGGGTAGTTTAGTCATTTTACACCCACTTAACTAAGAAAATTAACGTCCATCCCTTTCAAGGACTATCCGAGTAACAAACGAGCAAACCACAGGGAGCATACATGTAATTTCTAAAAGTTGAGGACTATAAGTGTTATTTTACCAAACCACAGGGTGCATCCGTGCATTTTACTCTAAATTATATTTATTAATTATTGGAATATTTGTTAAAATAATATATTTTAACTTATATTGTTTTGTAATCTTTCCATGAATATTTTTCCCAATGATGGGTATACTTGTGTAATTTAGGCTTGTGTATTTTTGCCAAGTATTGGTGGCGTATTCCGGTGTGTATTTGTACGTACAAGAATTCGTATTTTTATTGTATTTATTAAGTATTCTTATACTTAATTCTTGCATTTAATTTTCTGAAATATTATTTTTAACCAATAAAAATCACCAATATATATATTCTTAAAATATATGTATTTCTAGAAAACTTTTATAGAAAATCATCTATAATTCTTCCTTGGCAAATATAATTATATTTTCATATAATCCTCAAAAATAATATATTTTCAAGATTAACTTAGAAAATATTTATAATTCCATTTTTCATCCCAAAAATAATATATTTTTAAGAAAATATATATTTTCTTCAAAAATATTATATTTTCTAATAATTCAAGAAAATATATACATCTTTTCTTTATTAAAAATAATTTATTTTCTATTTGACAAAAATATGATATATTTTTGTAACACTTGTAAAAATTATAATTTCCGTTCCTTGGGTTTCCAAAATACTGTTTAACTTATTTGTCAAAATATATGAACTCAATTCTGGAATATATATATATATATTTATATATATATGTAATCCATATTCCTTGTTAGGTTTGTGATCTTTTTGGGTATAAATTATATATTTGTTTTCTTGGAATTTTGGTAATATTTTGTATTGTAATTCTTGGTATTTGGTAAGTTATACTATTTCAAGTCCTAAAATAATATAACTAATACACATAATATACAAGTAATCACACAAATTGTGACATCTAAATATATATTTTCCTAAATACATACTTAGTCACTTTTATTTATCAAAAACAACATCCAACATTTGTAATTTTTGTAACACAAATTATGGCAAATTTTATATGAAAAACCATGGTTAAAATTTACTTATAAACACTTATTTAAAAATATTTTTCTAAGTGTTTAAATTCTAGAAAAATTTTGCCATAGTTTTCCCTTAAAAATGGAGGTTTCCATGCTTTCAAAGCATATCATTCTCTTTTAAAATCATCATCAATCAACAACAATTCAATCAACACTTACCATGTGCCAAAATCATGCAATTTATACTACATCATGAACTTGAAATTTTTGTAAAAACTTGTAGTAACTTACTATGTTATTTAGTAGACTTAGTTACCCTTTAAAACATATTTCTTTATTCATAAATATCATTCTTGAAAAATTTAGTCTTTCACAACTTATAAGATGATTTTCTAGAAATATTTCTTCTTGAATTTTTCTTGTTAACAACATATTTCTACACTTGATTTAACACTAAAAACATGGTTAGTTTCCTTAAAATTCATGATTATGTAAATCTTGTAAATAAACTTGGTTTCTTGAGAAAATCATCTTTGAAATCATCCTTTTACAAGACTTATAACATGTTTCATGCTTCATTATACATAAAATCATCTTCATTTTCAAGTTCATATGAAACATAAAGGATGATCATCTTGATTTTTCACAAGATCATCCTCTCACTTGCTAGATCATGTGTTTAATCACAATCTAGCAAGCTTCTTATGATGTTTAACATCATAAACACAAGTAATCTACAATCAAGATGCACACATGCACTTAAACAACATAGATTATTATGATTTTGAGCTTTATGTTAAAAGTTATCTTCTTGTTCTTTCATGATCTTCATGTTTAACATCTTGCATATTCTTTTAACCAACATAATGAGAAGTAAAATAAGGTTATAAGAGTCTTACTACTAGCACAAGGCTAGGGAAGAGATCAAAGATGATGAAGATGATAAACTTGGTGGTTAAAAGCTCTTGAGAAAGGTCCTTCAACTTCCAATGGCAACAAGCTCCTTAGTTTAGCTCCTAGTACCTTGGTAACACTTTGGAATGGAAGATCAAGACTTGAAAGTGATGGTGGTGGTGTGGTTGTTCTCGGCCGAGACCAATGGAGGAGAGGGAGAAGTGTGTGAAGTGTTGTGTTTATGAAATGAGGAGTTGTGTTGCTACTTGTGGTTTAAATCAAGAACTTTCCAACATTCTTTAAACTTGTGTGTATTATGTCTCATGGACCAACAACAATATCAAATAAACAAATTAAAGAAATCAAGGGTGGGTCCACCCTTGGTGACCGTCGCCCATGGGGGGGGGGGGTATTGGTTGTGATGTAATGGTAAGTTAGGTTATGTGGTTAGAATCTAAGTGTTAGAATTAGTGTTTTAGGTGTTGTGTAATTATAAGGTGTGTTATGATGTTCGGTGACCATTACTAGCTCGGAAATGATAAAACAGTGCTTCTAGTGAAAATTTGGTGTTTCGGGTAGTGTCCGGTTGTTTGGTTGGCTACCGGTTCGTTAAGGTGCTAAATTACGTAGTTTAGTGTGCTTTATGTTATCTTTTGTGACAGTTTTGATTCCCGACACTTAGGAAGGTATTCTGGACCACTAAACCATAATTCTGCATAATATTATGTTGTTAAAAAGCTGATTTTTGCTGAAAATTGCAGAATTCTGCAGTTTGGGTGAGTTTTAGGCACTTTTCGGCACTTAAACTATCACTAGGAAGGAAGTTTTATGATCCTTACTTTCCTACACACTATACTAGTGTAACTCTTGGTTTCTGGCTCATTCTGTGTCTTAACATCTTGTCTGTCTGAGTACTGAACTCCCGTCAGTACTTCTAGTTTGTCTGATAACTGTGCTAACTTTGTTTCGTGCATCATTTGAATCATAAAGTGTTGCATGCATTAATGATATGCAATCATGCAATATGGGATGCACTTGTATGTATATGACAATAATCAGAAAGCATTCATGTCATTAATTTAAGTCAAGCACGTTCATTAAGCTACAAATTACTGTTTAATTATTGCACGGATACATGGAAATTTGACAGTTGTCATATTCTCCCCTCGTTAAGAAAATTTCATCCCGAAATTTTAAGCTGCTCTATCGGTTGCAGGGGAGTTAGGGAAAAAATGTGGATACTTTGATTTCATTCGATCTTCACGCTCCCAAGTAAACTCTGGGCCGTGACGTGAGTTCCATCGAACCTTGACGAGCTTAACACTACTCCTACGAGTCTTGTTGACTTTCCAGTCTGTAACCTCAACGGGTTCTTCAGTAAAGTGGAGAGTGTCGTCTATATGCACTTCATCCGCAGGGATGATAACTATCTCCTGAGTTGGGCTTTTCTTTAGGTTTGATACATGAAATGTATCGTGAACACCATTTAATTCCTTTGGTAATTCCAACTTGTACGCGATGGTACCAACCCTTTCCAATATCCTGAATGGCCCAATGTAACGTGGGTTTAACTTGCCACGTTTTCCAAATCGTGCTACACCTTTCCAAGGTGAGACTTTTAACAAAACCATGTCTCCTACTTCGAATTCCAAAGGTTTCTGTCTTTGATATGCGTAAGTCTTTTGTCGATCACGAGCCGCCTTGATGCGTTCTCGGATCTTCATGATCTTGTCAGTTGTTTCTTGGACTAGTTCGGGGCCAACCATCTATCTGTCTCCGGCATCTGCCCAACACAATGGTGAGCGGCATTTACAGCCATAGAGAGCTTCGAACGGTTTGCTTGAATACTTGTATGGTAGCTGTTATTGTAGGAAAACTCAACTAGAGGTAGATGAGTATCCCAACTGCCACCCAAATCCATCACACATGCACTAATCATGTCTTCCAGCGTCTGAATAGTTCTTTCGCTCTGACCGTCCGTCTGTGGGTGAAAAGCCGTACTCAGATTCAACTGAGAACCAAAGGCTTCCTGAGAGGATTGCCAAATCCTTGATACAAACGGTCCATCTCGGTCTGAAATTATCGAGATAGGCACTCCATGACGTGCTACTATCTCCCTGAGATAAAGCTCAGCTAACTTCCCTATGCTATCCTTTTCTCGAATTGGTAGGAAGTGCGCAGACTTTGTCAATCAGTCCACTATTACCCAAATCATATCATGGCCTCTAGGTGTCCAGGGTAATTTTGTTATGAAGTCCATTGAAATATGTTCCCACTTCCACATGGGTATTTCAAGCTGTTGCAGAAGGCATGAAGGTTTCTGATATTCGGCCTTAACCTTCGCACAGGTTAGGCATTTCCCAACATAAATAGCAACATCACTCTTGAGCTTTGGCCACCAATAATAATCTTTTAGATCTCGGTACATCTTGTCCGATCCTGGATGGATCGAGTACCTCGACTTATGAGCTTCGTCAAAAATAACATCTCGTATACCGCCATAAAGCGGAACCCAAATGCGTCCCATGAAATACAAGGTTCCTTCCTCGTTAGGAACCAACTTCTTCTCCATTCCTCGGAGATATTCAGCCTTAATATTCTCCTTCTTAAGAGCTTCTCGTTGGGCGTTATGTATACGTGAAGTGAGATCCGTTTGAATAATCATTTCTAAAGCCCGAACCCTTATGGGCTTAATCCTTTCCTTTCGACTTAAGGCGTCTGCTACCACATTCGCCTTTCCAGGATGAAACTTGATCTCGTAGTCATAATCATTCAGTAACTCAACCCATCGTCGCTGTCGCATATTAAGCTCTTTCTGATCAAATATGTGCTGAAGGCTCTTGTGATCCGTGAAGATAGTACATTGAGTACCATACAGATAATGTCGCCAGATCTTCAAAGAAAATACCACTGCACCTAGCTCCAGATCGTGAGTGGTATAGTTCTTCTCATGGACCATCAGTTGGCGTGAACCATAAGCGATAACCTTTTGGCGTTGCATGAGCACGCAACCCAATCCCTGATGGGAAGCGTCGCAATATACCACGAAGTCTTCCGTGCCTTCGGGTAGGGATAATATCGGGGCATCGCATAGCTTGTTCTTGAGAAGCTGAAAGGCTTCTTCTTTGCTTGTCTCCCTATTCGTACTTCTTGTCCTTCTGAGTAAGGGATGTCAGCGGTTGAGCTATCTTGGAGAAATTCTCGATGAACCTACGGTAGTAGCCTGCTAAACCCAAAAACTGTCGGATCTCAGTCGGTGTCTTCGGAGTTTCCCAGCTCTTGATTGCCTCAATCTTTGTGGGATCCACATGAATGCCATTCTCGTTTACCACGTGTCCGAGGAACTGTACTTCGCGAATCCAAAACTCGCACTTTGAGAACTTAGCGTAGAGCTTTTCCTTCTTTAGCAGCTCTATGATGGCTCCGAAGTGTTGCGCATGCTCTTCCTTAGTCCGCGAATAAATCAAAATATTGTCGATAAATACGATCACAAAATTATCGAGATATGGCTTGCACACTCGATTCATCAAATCCATAAACACTGCCGGCGCGTTAGTCAACCCAAACGGCATCACGAGGAACTCATAGTGTCCATAACGAGTTCTGAACGCAGTTTTCGGTATACTCTCCTCTTGAATCCGCAGCTGATGATAACCCGATCGAATATCAATCTTGGAATAGTAGCTTGATCCTTGCAGTTAGTCGAATAAATGATCAATCCTCGGCAAGGGATACCGATTCTTAATGGTTAGCTTGTTCAGCTCCCGGTAGTTGATGCACATTCGAAAGCTTCCATCCTTCTTCTTAACGAACAACACTGGAGCTCCCCAAGATGAGAAGCTCGGCCTTATGAATCCCTTATCCAATAACTCTTGAAGCTGCGTGGATAACTCCTGCATCTCTGATGGTGCAAGTCGATAAGGTGCCTTGGCTACAGGCGCGGCGCCTGGAACCAAGTCAATGTGGAATTCGACTTGTCGTTGAGGAGGTAATCCTGGCAAGTCTTTGGGGAAGACCTCAGGATATTCCCTTACCACAGGGATATCTTCAAGCTTCAGCTCTTTGGCTTCGTTATCCATAACATGAGCTAAGAAGGCAACGCATCCTTTACGTAGACACTTCTGTGCTTTCATACAACTAATAATCTGCAAAGGTGTATCATGCTTCTCTCCGTGAATCACGATTGTCTCTTCATTCGCCATCGGAATGCGAATGATCTTCTCATGGCACACTATCTCCTCACGATTGCTAGACAACCAGTCCATCCCGACCACGACATTGAAGCTTCCCAAATCAACTGGCAGAAGGTCTATCGAAAACTCACGCTCTACAAGATCCATAATACAACCTCTAATCACCTCATTAGCTTCTACTAGCCTTCCATTAGCCAGTTCTATCGAGTACGGGACATCTAACTTATTCGCAACTAAACCAAGTATATTATTAAAGTCTAGAGATACGAAGCTAAAATAGGCACCAGTATCAAACAGCACAGATGCATAACATTGATTAATAGGGAACGTACCAATAACCACGTTTGGATCCTGGCGTGCTTCCCTAGCTTCGATGGTGAATACTCTTCCACGTGCTTGGTTATTTTTAGGGCAGTCCCTCTTAAAGTGCCCCATATCACCGCTACCAAAACAACCTTGGCCGCGTCCATTTCCATTACCACCCTGGTTGTTGTTGTTGTTGTGTCCTCCACGGTTTCCATTTCCCGCCTGATTTCCATATCCACCCCAATTCTGATTTCCATGCTGATTTCCGTTACCATCACGATTACCATTACCATTACCACCTTGTCCTTCATTTCCACGACCCGCTCTATACCAACACGTCTCCTTAGAATGCCCAATCCTTCCACAGTTGCCACATTTCCTATATCTGCACTATTCGGCATGATGAAATTGGCAGATGTCGCACTTTGGTAGAGTACCCATGTACCCTTTTCCTTTGTTTTCAGCATTTGCAGCGCCAGTCTGTGCCTCAGTTGGCTGGTTAGCGTCTCTGCGCTTGTTGGCATTGTTGTTGTTCACTCGAGTGCCCTTCTTGAAGTTAGTGAACTTTCTCTTGTTATCCCCAGATGACTCCACATGAGTCTCTTTCTTCTTCGATTCAGAAATCGAGAACTTTCCCAACCTAACTGCCTCTTCTATAACAACCCTCCAAAATATTCCGACACCCCTAATATATTTAAAGTGCCCCAGTATGTCCTAAAATACACCCCGTATACGAAAACAGGGCTCAAATACCTTTATTTTCATTAAAATTTATTTAAAAACAAGATTTAATGGTCTCTCGCGGGGCGCGTAGCCCTTGGCTACCTCCTACGCTGGCCGCGACAGATAGGCCACTAGGAGAAACCCGGACAAGCTAGGCCCTACTAACCCTACTACGCGGGCCGTGAAGCCCTTAGAGGACTTCTACGCGTTAGGTGCCCCATGGGCTAGACTGGGTCATTTCTCAAGAACAATAGCTAAAGGCCCTGAAACTACCACTTGGATCTGGAACCTACATGCTGATGCTCACGATTTCGATAGCCATATTTGGCGAGGAACTTGATTTCAGCTCCTATAAATTGGGAGCTCAGGCCTTCAGTCGAACTCGCTCAATTTCTTTTTCTCTCTCGAAATTTCACATAGTAGGCATAATCTCCGGGTATAATACCCCCCTAAATAACGAAGTTCTGCCCCATTGTAAGTATCATAACCCCGGTTACGTATTAGATACGCTGCCCGATTGATCCAGGGTTCCGTAACGGCTGTCGTGGTTCTGCCTGACCTAGTCGTTGGAATGCCGTATCGGGGAGGGTTGATGTGCACAAAATGCAACATATAAATTACATCAATTGTAGCATAAAACTAACCCTTTTTAGTACTAATGTTGGAAAAAGTGTGTTTTTATCTTCCTTTTATATTTTCAGGATTAAATGAGCTCAAATGAACAAAAGAAGCAAAAAGGCAGCTAAATCTAACATAAATACAAGAAAAGGAACAAACGTGGCTTGCCCGGCCTCCCCGACAGCATCTTCCCAAGCAAAACAAGAGAACAGAAGGCTGAACACGCCCCGTGCTCAATGAGCACGGGGGGTGCCCAAGTGTCAGCAGAAAAAACAAAGCTGTAGAAGCTTCTATCACCCACCACAGGGGCGTGCCCAGCGGACACGAGGCCGTGGTCAACTCTAAGATTCGCATAATCTGAGTAAATCTTGATAGTACAGATACGCTTCTGCACACGGAGGCGTGCCCAGCGGACACGGGGGCGTGGTCAACTAATGCAGACAAACTGCATTTAATGAAGAAAGAGAAGGAAGGTGGACACGGGGCCGTGCCCAATGGACCCGGGGCCATGCCCGAGTCTCTGTTCAGCCTATAAATAGGGGTGCTTGGCTCATTTGCAAACCATCCCTTGGCACACCACCTCTCTCACACTTCACCCACCACCCACCACCATCACAACACCATCATCCACCACCATCATCCATCGTCCATCGTAGAGTGTGTGAGTCGTCTCGGGATCCAAGATTGATCGTAAGAGTTCTTGACAATCAAAGGCCATGTTTCCCTAAGTCTCTTACATCACTTGGTGAAGACTAGTGTCTAGTGTAATACTTTTTATTTTTAATCTTTTCGCACTTTTTATTTGGTTATGTATTAATGACTTTAATAACTAGTTTCTTATGTTGAAGGTGATTCTTCCTTATCGTTTGTCCGTGGTGTCTTGGCATTATTTTACTGTCTATATAAAATAAAAGATTTTCACCATTCATATCTCCACGGTCTATATGGAGACATGTTGGCTACCTGGTCGGGGGTTAAGGGAACGGTTTGGTAAGAGTCTTGCCTTGTTCAAGGTATAGATCCTGCAAGGACCTGGGTCAAATTTAGTAGGACCTCCTTCAATACCCACCGGTATTGGATGGCGGGGGTCCAAACTCTTTGATCCCCTCATATGTAAGCTACTATTAATACTTTAACCCGGCTACTTAGGACTGTATCCCTGCTGACTCAGACTACTTAGCCGAGGGTAACGTCACCTTCAAAAGAGGGGCCTACCATAATATGCATTAATAACTTAATTAATTATCTTTCAATAATCCGACCCTTTAGGATTGTATCCTTGCTAACTCAAACTACTGGGTTGAGGGTAACATCACCTTCAAAAGAGGGGCCTACTACGAGTCGGAGCCAAGTGATTAATCTTGTCTATCTTTTTTTTTTTTATATTTTTTTTCAGCATTTTAGTTAGTTTTTATTTTTCTAGTTTAAAAACATTTTTCTAACTTTTTGATTTGATTAGACGTTGAGGATAAACCGGTACTAAAAGCTCTTGTGTCCTTGGGCGACCTCGGTATCTTGCCAACACTATACTATGCTCACGATGGGTGCACTTGCCCATATGTGTGTTTGGTGTTAGTAAAATATCGTGTTTTATAAATTTAAAACTTGACTAACGTGTAAAAAGGGCTTAAAATATACATTAAAACATATCACACCACACACGCATCAAGTGTTTGGCGCCGTTGCCGGGGACACAAGGATTTTAAGAAAGTTAGGAATCAACGACCTAATCGTTTTTTCTAATTTTTCTATTTTTTTTAGGATTTTCTTAGTTTTTCAGCTTCTGCAGAACCCAGCACGGGCCGTGCCCACTGAACACTCCCCGGCCGTGCCCGCTGAACACGCCCCGTGCCCAATCCTTGGAACTGGCAATCCTGTTTTAAGTCAGACAGTAAGCTGAACACGGGGCCGTGCCCACTTAACACGCCCCATGCCCAAGTTTCAGTTACTGAAAACAGAACCGTAAGATCCCGACGGTTGGTAATTTTTGACACAAACATGAGTGATACTGATATTTTTTACTTTCGGCACTCTTATGGTACGTGGTGTCAAATATGTGGTGGTTCCCATAAAGATTTAGAATGATATTTTCTAAATTATAAACCCCATTATATAGACCCATTGTTTTCCTGTAGCCTTAAGAGGGGCGAAAATAAAAATAATCCCTATCTCTCCCTCGAATGCTCTCAACCGGATCTTCTAGGAGAAATGCTTCTTGATGAACTATTGTTAGTGCAGTATGTCTATCGCCTCAGTCATCTCAAGATCGTAGCCGAAACAGTTTATTTCTAGCTTTATATTGTTATAAATAGGAAAAGGCAAGGTGGCATTTCTGTAAATAATGAGATCTCTCATTATATCCCTTGGCCTATAAATAGAACCATTAGGGTTCTCATTTAGAACTTTTGTGACTTTTGCCATTTTGGAGATTTGAAGCTTAGAGGCTAGAGAGAGAAAGGCAAAAGGTGATTCGTGGTGCATTGTACGATTTCATACATTTCTATAGAATCACAGATTGAGTACGTCTCGTGTGTTCGATCACACACGTTCACGGATTCCTCACGTCGAACGTCTTGTTACGCAATCGTTTCGGAGGTCAAAACCGGGACCTACAAGTGGTATCAGAGCAGGTTCTCGGTTGCGAAGATCAAACGCACAGATTCGTATAAAATTTGATCAGATTCAGAGCCAAAATCATCCAGATTTGTCAAATTTTTCTTAACTTTCTTGTTCTTCACGTTCTTATCTGAAAATCGCCAAATTAAACAGGTTTCTACGGTTGAAAATTGCTGATTTTCGGATATGTTGTGCGAAAGTACCTGATCTACAAGCCTATAAATTTTCAGATCTTAATTCCAAGCCGTTTGAGGGAAATCTAAGATTTTCTGTTCGAAAAAGTTGAGATATGTTTGCTGTTGATGTTAAAGTTCATATGGATGACAACCGATCGGCTAGCCCAACCGATCGGCTATCATCTCTAACTGTTCCATTATATCACGTTATATTCATTTAATTCGTTGACTTTGACTTGCCAGCCGATCGAACGGCACTCTGGCCGAACGGACAGCAAAGCATATCAAAGTTGTTGACTTTGTTGACTGCTGACCGAACGGACAGCTGTCTGAACGATCAGCAAGCTGTTTCAAAACATCACTGCTTTTCATTAAAAGTATTTGACTTTGTTGACCTAACCGATCGGACGCCTGTCCGTTCCATAGCATCACTGCAATTCATTTAAGTCTTTGACTTTGTTTGACCTAACCGATCGGACAGCTGGCCGAACGGCTAGCATCCCAACCGATCGGTCGGCAATACGTGTCATTAAGTCAACACTACTATCTTTCTTAGTCAATATTATTCTGCATTGTCAGTCAACTTTGTCAACATTCATGTGAGTCATTAAATGTATACGGTGTGCATGTGACTGTTATTTGTTGTCATCATATATCACTTTCATTAATAACATACAACAGTTTCTCGTGATTCACTTGATCTAATAATGTCCACTATCTCTTGATGCCCAATAGAATTCAAGTTGCATGTGCTAATTGTCGTTTTGTAGTTTGATGTAGTGTAGGTTATAGGTGTCAGTTAGCATGTGATATTGTTTTGAAAGATAAAATCTCATCGTTAAGGTCAAAGAAGTCAACGTGCCAACCGATCGGCTAACAGTTCCCAACCGATCGAACAGCATATTGTTTTGTCGTGTAGTGTCAGCCGATCGAACAGAGGGTCGAACGAACAGCCTTCCCGTCCGATCGAACAGCTTTCCTAACCGATCGGACAACATTTTTGTCGTTTAGTGTCAACCGATCGAACAGAAGGTCGAACGGACAACTAACCGTTTCAAGAATATTGCAAGCCGATCGAACAGCTTTCCCTGTCCGATCGAACAGCCTTTCCGACCGATCGAACAACATCCTGTCTGATCGAACAGCTTTCCCGTCCGATCGAACAGCAACTCCAACCGATCGGACAGCACTGATTTTTGTTGACCCACTCGTTCGAATACCCGTCCGATTCATTTGCTTGATATTGTTTAAACTAATTGTGTTTGCTTGTAAGTGATTCAAGATATACAAGGTGAAAATATCAAGACACAATTTGAAGATGTCTGGATATAGTGATCATGATAGATGGTGGAAAAATGATTACGCAAGATGGGAAATTGAAAAATTCAGAGAACCATTCAAAGAAGCCCAAAGAGCCAAAAGATGGAATGATGATTTGGAATGTTACATGGATCCACGGGGTAATCCAGTTGTTGACCCATCAAAGGTGGATTTTGAAGCTGTAACAAATTTGCTTCCAAGTCAGGCTACGTTCAACACAAGAAGGTTATCTGATAAAGAATATTTGCCGGATTTGGTGAGCAAGATAAAGGAAGTTTGCGAAGCGAGTCTACCAAAGGTGGTAGAAATGAAGAAGAGAAAAGAAGAAGAGTTGAAAAAGATGGTAGAGGAAGTGAAGATTACTGCAAAGCTTGCTGCTGAAGAAGAGCAGAAGATTGAAGAAGAACAGAAAGAAGAAGAAGAGAACAAAGAGGAAGATCTGACAGAAGAACCGGTGCTGAAAGAGACTGAGGTAAATGAATCTTCTGATCTATCGAGTGTTGAAATTGTTGATAAAAATGAGAACAAATGCAGGAATTGCATAGAAATGTGGAAAGCATGTATTGAAAAAGATGAAACAATCAAAACAAAAGATATTGAAACAAGCAAACTTGAAAATATTTTCAAAACAAAATGTAAAGAAATGATTGAAAAAGAAGAAATTTTGAAACTAAAAGTTGAAAAGCTGACACAGAAATGTCAAGATCTTGAAAAAGAAAATGATGTGTATAAACAAATGTGTACAGCAAAATGTGTTGGTTGTGTTGAAAAAGAAAATAAGTTTCAAGATTTTCAAAAAGAGTATGATGTTTTAAAGTGGTCGAGTCAGAGAGTACAAGAGGCTTATGATACTTTGAAGAGCCAAATTAAATGTTTTGATCAAAGATTGTCTGAAACTTTGGTAACTAAAGAAATGTATGAGAGACAGTTTAAAGAAAAGCAACTTGAATTAAACAAGTGTGTTGATGAAATTGCTAATCTCAAACAAGTTTTGGCTGAAAAAGAAAAGGTTGTTACTAAACTTCAAAGTTATCATAACTCTCCGTACATTCTCGAACGCATTTTCAATATCACACCAGATGATAAAGATACTGACAAGAATAAAAAAGGTATTGGTTCAGAATTTCATCAGGTACCACCACCGTTGAGAAACAATTATACTTTTTATGATGAGGAAAAGGTGGCAAAAGGTCAGAACATAGTTGACCAATTACCTGAAAGCATCGATGTGACTTACTCCAAATCTGATGAAGCTAATGATTCAGAGGTGGTAAGTAAGGTTGTTGAAAGCGTTCTGAAAGATGAGTCAAACAAAGGTAAGTCTGAATCACATGATGAAAATGAGGGAAATTTTCATGATGGCTATCTTAAACAGACAAAATCTGAGAAAAATTTGAATGATGATTCAAAAGGATTGGTTTATACCATGATTGGATCGGACAAATTATTCTTAGATGTTGTATTCCCGATTCAGAATGTGATTTCAGAAAAGGTTGATAAAGTTTTCAAAATGGTTGAGATTGAAAAATCTGAAATTTCAAAATTTGCTGGAAAAGGTCACAAACCTTTTTATAACAAACCTGGTTACAAGAAGAAAAACATGAAGGCTGGGTTGGGTTATAAGAAGAAACAAAGTTGGAAAAGAAATAAAATGCCAAATTATCAGGCAAAAATGAGTTTTGTTCAAGGAAAAAGTTTTGAAGAAGAGGAAAAACTCAAATTTAGACAACAGTCTAATGAAGAGTTTTGTGCTCAAAAGAAAAGGCAACAACCACAGGTTAAAGATGTTTAAAAAAAACATGTTTTAAGTGTGATCAATTAGGACATCTTGCACGAAAGTGTCCAAATCTGAAACCTGTAGATGTTGACAAAAAGAAGCCTGAAAATGTTGAGAAACAAAAATCTGAGGGTGTGAAACAAAGGTCAGCCAGATTTGATTTAAAACAAACTTGGAGGTACAACACAAACAAGTTTGCTTCGAATCAAACTTGGAAACCAAAACAGACTAGGTCTGATTTAAGACAAACACATGTTTTTCACACACCCAGATTCAGAACAACAAAAAGTTGGAAAACAACAGTTGATATGACAAAACCTAAAGAGTTTTGGAAACCAAAAGTTGTTGTTCAAAATCAAAATGGTCAAAAAGATTCACATTTTTACAAAAGAGGTACTCCGAAAGGTCAAAAATGGAGTATTAAGAAACAAGTGATTTTGGTAAAAGATGAGAAAGTTGAAGTAAAAGATGAAAAAGTCTTTTTTCAGAATGACAAAGATTTTCCAAATCAAATGAAGCATATTGTATTGAAATGCCTAAGGTCAAACAGACCTGGGCTAAATTGTTCAAGTAATCAATTAGTCTGAATGTGCAGGTGCTTCCGAAGAAAACTGAAGACTGTGAGAATGGAAATCGGAGCAGCCTGGCACAACAAGCAGAGGAGGCTGCTGAATCCTGTGTTGGTTGAAACAGGAAGTTTGGTTGTTTTCTGTAAATAAATAAAAAATATTTCAAAAACCCTAAAAAATTAAAAAATTTAAAATCCAAAAATATGTTTGTTTTTAATTTTTATCAAAATTAGAAAATTACAAATATATGTGTTGATTGAATACGCCGAAACCCTCACGGCTGAACGAACATGATTAATTTCACAAGATTGAAAAACGGTTTTCAAACTGTAAAATATCAATGTGTTGTAAATTATGGGGGTATATTAGATTTTCTGCAAATCAGTGCATGAGAAGGAGAAAATGGATGGCGAGACAAAGCTATCAGTATCGGGTTGTCAAATTTTCTTTAAATGGTTTTGCATTTTAGGGGGAGTAATATTGTCATTGTCAGAAAATAAAAAAACATTAGAAAATTTGAAAAAGCCAAAAACATGATAAAATTCAAAAATTGAGTTTTTGCGTAAAAAGAGGAAATGATAGTACATCAAGTAGACAGTTACAGTATGCTAAAGAAATGTAATGTTTAAATAGAGTTAAACAGTCTCACTGATGATATGCCGATAGATTTTTATACATTTAGTAAACTTTTTCGGGATATAAACCTAAATTCAAACTTGCTTATTTCGTGGGGAACACTACTTGGATATATAGGTAACCCCTGAAATCTCGTTTGAAGGACCCCTCTTTCTGAGATATTAGGTCTTTATGCTTAGTGATATCTGGGGTATTATCCCGGGACTTCTGATTTTGCGGAAGCAATGGCCTAGTCCCCGGAGAATACTTTACTGCTTGCTTGAAATATAGCGCCGCCCTCAGCATAAAATTATGAGACAATAAAATTGCTAATCAATGCTGTTGTAAAAAAGATCCTCTAAAGGGGACACACCTAAAGTCAAACCTGAGCTCTCTGCTGAACGGAAGTTCTGACCTGAGCTCGTATGGTTTCATAATTTATTCCCCTTACAGATATCATCTAGGTATACTCACCTGTAAGACTGAATATTGGGATCTGGATACGGGAGTATATTCAAGAGGTGGGACACATGAATGAGTTTAAGTTCTTAATACACCAAATTCGTATCCTGAATCAGTTGAAATTTGTGTGAAAATTTAAGTGGATCAGTATATCGACAATCTAAGTGAATTGTTTAATTCTTAATGTGTAACTAAGCTCAACGGTACTTGTGACTTGTCAACGACTGATATGATCCTCTAACGCAAACTTAAACAAAAATATTGTCTATAAATATGTTTGTAAAAATTTCTTTACTGCTTTATATTTTCAGAAAAATACAAAAAGATTTTTGATTCTGCTTTATTTTCGACAACCGATGTCTGAAATGCTGAGTTTCAAAATCTAATTAAGCTGATTGTGTTTCTGAAAATAAAACAAGTTCATTAATTTGAAACTTGAAGTTTTTAAAATCAAAAATCAAAAACAGTTTGTGATATCTCCAAGGTCATTAAGTTGGACTTGGATGATTAACTGTGAGGGAGTTGGATGCTTAGATTATTAAAATATGTTGTAATAGAGCCAGTTTCCGATCATGTTCGCTTAACTGCCAAATCTTAAAGTTTGTTGATAGAGGGAGACAATCAAGTTAATTCTAGATATTCTCATATTATTATATCTTAGAGCCAGGATCTTGATTTAGAAAGTTTTATAGAGCCAGGATACGATTCCTGGAAAAACGAAAATGCTTTCATTGTTGAAATGTTTTTAGCATAATCTGAGAGAGCCAGGTTTTCAATCCTGGAAGTTCAAAACGTTGTTACTTATAAACGTTTGAGATTTGCAGATGTTGTACCAGACTACGATCCCGACAGCTGAGTCTAAGGGGGAGTCTGAAGACGAGCTCAACGCAAGAGGAAGCGTGGATTCAATGAGCCAGGAAACTATCCTGAAGGAGCTTGTATACGGAAATCCAGGTGTCGATCCCAAAGCACGGAAGCTTGACGACAGGGGGAGCCTGAAGAGTTTACCGAAAGGGGGAGCTGAAGCTGAAGACAGATCCACCGGGATTCTGTTTAAGCAAGAGGGAGTCTACATTGATGAAAAAGTGTTAAAGCTTCAAGAAGACTCAGTGAGAAAGAGAAAGACCAGACGCTACGAGTCTGACTAAATGTTTGAGATTGACTGCGGCAATATCCAAGGGGGAGTCTGTTAGTGCAGTATGTCTATCGCCTCAGTCATCTCAAGATCGTAGCTGAAACAGTTTATTTCTAGCTTTATATTGTTATAAATAGGAAAAGGCAAGGTGGCATTTTTGTAAATAATGAGATCTCTCATTATATCCCTTGGCCTATAAATAGAACCATTAGGGTTCTCATTTAGAACTTTTGTGACTTTTGCCATTTTGGAGATTTGAAGCTTAGAGGCTAGAGAGAGAAAGGAAAAAGGTGATTCGTGGTGCATTGTACGATTTCATACATTTCTATAGAATCACAGATTGAGTACGTCTCGTGTGTTCGATCACACACGTTCACGGATTCCGCACGTCGAACGTGTTGTTACGCAATCGTTTCGGAGGTCAAAACCGGGGCCGAACAACTATTTCAATTGGAAGATCTAATTCTTAATTGGTTAAAAGAACTTAAGATGGATTTCAATAATTCATCTCAAGACGATACCCATGAAGAATTGTTGGGATCACATTCGAATAAAAACAACTTCATTGTTCCCAACATTACCTCTAACTCTAGCGAAGACGTGGGCGATAGTCGTCCTTGTGTCGATTGTGCCGTGAAGGACTCCCCATCGACTTCGTTCGATGCATATATAGACCTGAGCGATTCGGCATACACCTTCTTTAACGAGAGCCCGGGAATGGGTTGGACTTGTCCACCTACATTTAGCATAGGAATCACCCTCGCCGACAAACTATTGCGTTCTCGTCTTAATCTAGAACAATTAAGGTATCTTAGCCACTTTGGGGTTGTTCCATCCAGTAAGGAACCGCCCGATACAAATAAGTTCCTTAGAAATAGACAAACTTCATAAACAACCTTTCGACACGGGGCCGTGCCTAGGTCAACACACCCCCGTGTCCACCAAAAGATTCCTTTCCGACTTTTTGTCAGAATACGGACAAAATGTGTCAGGATCCTGTCTGCACACGGGGCCATGTGCAGCGTGCTGTCGTTTTCTATAAATGCAGCCAAGAATCCTGCACATTTGGACCATCCAGGGACAGAGATTTGAGAGGATTTTCTCACCTACCATCCTATGTATTTTCTAAAAGAAGGTTCTAACAACCATCTTGTCCTTTCCTCTTTTATCCATTACCTTCTTCTTCATCTTTCTTGCTTCAACACCTCCATTGAAGCTTGAGATCACCATGATTCCAAGCTTTGTTGTGATGTTTATTGGGTTTTTGTTCAAGGAATCTTGTTAAAAATAAGTTGTATAACATTGTTTTAAGTTATTTCTGCTAAAAAATGCTTCATAAGATGGAAAAGTAATTTGAAACTCCAAGATTCCTTGTTCCAAAAATCTGCAGAAAGGTGAACACGGGGCCGTGCACATTGAGCACGGGGCCGTGTCCGAGGGAACTGTTTCATTAAAATAAACTCATTTCCATTTATTTTTGTAGAATGTCAAGCCCAAACAGTGGAACCTCTTCTGTGCACTCCAGAAACAGTCGAAGGGAAAGAAGGTCTTCAATTGAAGCAACTCTCGTACGCTACGTAATGGCATTACGTGAAGCTCTTGACGAGATGACTTCGGTAGAGGAGGTCCTTATAGACCGTATAAACTATCTTACGGTAGGGCTGGAAAACAGTTTTCAAGAAATTAACCTCTTGTACCAGAGGTTAAACATTCTTGTGACGCCTCCCATGGAACCAATTGTTCCTCAAGAGGATTGGAACCTAGCACTTAGTGTCAACAATCCTACCGGATGGGACGACATTCCAGCGGAACCTCCTCTTGAAGATCTACAAGAAGTCCCGGTGGAGGTTGCACCCCCTCAAACCAATGCCAATGAGCCCGCCTTTCTTCTCCCTAGGGAGATAGAGGAGTGGCTCGCCGATGTGTGAGGGACCCATGCCCGGAGAAAGAAGTTTTTCAAGTCGCATCCAACCGAGAGAATTATCTTTTCGGAAATTTTGCTAATAGAATAAGTATTAGGCTAGAACTTCTTGGTTTAGATTTCTTGTGTTTCTTTTGACCTATTTATCTAGAACTTTAACTTATTAGGAATATTATGTAATTCTCTCTACTTAATGGAGTGGTGGTTTTAACTAAATTGGTGTTTGGATGATGTTGTAATGGATAAAACACACTCGGGATGGTGAAGGATACCAAGGGAACGTGAACCATCACCCCAGCACAAAAACAGGGCCACCCGACAAATTTTTCTACATTACAGCAAGTTCAGCACGGGGCCGTGCTGGCCCAACACGACCCGTGCCCAACTATCTGCAGAAAATGCCCAGTTCAGGTAGCTGGACACGGGGCGTGCTCACTGAACACGCCCCCGTGCCCAGGCTTCTGTTTCTTTTTGACAATTTCTGTTACTGGTGATCTGAACACGGGGCCATGCCCGGACACCACGGGGCCGTGTCCAGACGCCCAGTAACATGAATTTTTGCTTTTTCACACCTTTTTACACATTCAATCAACCTAAAAAACTTATTTTTGGGACACATTGAGGACAATGTGTAATTTAAGTGGGGGGGGGGGGGGGACGCTAAAAGCTTGAATCTTGTAAGTCCTAATTACAAGCCTTATACAAAACTCTATTGGAATCGCTAATCACCCCAAATTTTTTCAAAATTTTTTCATTTTTTTTTACTTGTCTAGGTTTAATTTGGGAATTTTAAGTTCTAAAAAGGTCATAGTTTTACAAATTTACAACCGATGGCGTCGTGATAAAAAGAACCAACATAAGAAAATTTTGAAACGGCATGACAAGTTTGATTAAAATTTGATTATATATACTTGATCACATAAAAACCCATTCCCATAAAAAGTGAGTTTTGAGCCTTTATTGAGCATACAAATATATATCTTTAAACTAAATGCTCATTTTTCGTTTCTTGTGTGAATAGCCGCTTGGTTCTTACGACTCTAGAACTTGCCACGACGATACATTCCCGGTCCTTACCAACTTAAACCCGAGTAAGTAAATGACGGAGGCATTAGGACCAACCCTTTTTATTTCTACACCATTATTTTTCCTCTTTTTACCACCTACCCAAAATCCCCCTAGTTAACCCCTTTGAGCCTAAACCTCTTCATTTCATAACCCAAAACAAACACCCTTTCACCCACCAAAACCTTTTTATTTTTAACCCTTTGTTTTAGTAACAAGCTCGGTTTTTCTTATAACTTTAAAAAAAAAAAATGATGATGATGATGATGAAGCAAAAGAGAAATAAACAAACAAGTTTATCAAAAATAACTTTGTTTGAAAAATGGCTTCATCAAAATAAAAACATCAAAAATAAAAAGTCTTACGAAAACCGACGCTTTTTACGCCTTTCGCCCTTTTACTAACCACTAACCCAACCACCTACCTTTAGCCCAAGCCTAACCCTTCACCCCAAAAGTCCTCTTGATATTTACAAAGGTGTATAGTTAAAAAGGAGGAGGATTGATTGCTTGACAAGCTTATGGTAGGAGTAAGTTCCATGCCGCTCTCGAGTGATTCACAAAAATAGATCTTCGGCCGAGTGTTGAGTGATCCCCCGTGAGGTATGTGAAATTGTATATAAATGGAATTTTAAAAAGGCATGTTATGCCCTAATAAGTAATTTATCTTATGAAATGTTTTAAATAAATCATGACGAACAGGATTGTAAATAAATAAAAATAGAACTTAATAAAGAATCTTGGAAATCCCGACACTCTATGACAAACCCAAAAAACCTTCTCTTCTACCCATTCCATTTGGGTGTGTAAAGCCACATTATAAAGAGTTTTGCTTGAGGACAAGCAAAGATTCAAGTGTGGGGGTATTTGATGTGCACAAAATGCAACATATAAATTACATCAATTGTGACATAAAAATAACCTTTTTTTAGTACTAATGTTGGAAAAAGTGTGTTTTTGTCTTCCTTTTATATTTTCAGGATTAAATGAGCTCAAATGAACAAAAGAAGCATAAAGGCAGCTAAATCTAACATAAATACAAGAAAAGGAACAAACATGGCATGCCCGGCCTCCCCGACAGCATCTTCCTAAGCAAAACAAGAGAACAGAAGGCTGAACACGCCCCGTGCTCAATGAGCACGGGGGCGTGCCCAAGTGTCAGCAGAAAAGACAAAGTTGTAGAAGCTTCTATCACCCACCACGGACGCGTGCCCAACGAACACGGGGCCGTGGTCAACTCTAAGATTCGCAGAATCTGAGGAAATCTTGATAGTACAGATACGTTTCTGCACACGGGGGCGTGCCCAGCGGACACGGGGGCGTGGTCAACTAATGCAGACAAACTGCAATTAATGAAGAAAGAGAAGGAAGGTGGACACGGGGCCGTGCCCAATGGACACGGGGCCGTGCCCGAGTCTCTGTTCAGCATATAAATAGGGGTGTTTGGCTCATTTGCAAACCATCCCTTGGCACACCACCTATCTCACACTTCACCCACCACCCACCACCATCACAACACCATCATCCAACACCATCATCCATCATCCATCGTAGAGTGTGTGAGTCGTCTCGGGATCCAAGATTGATCGTAAGAGTTCTTGACAATCAAAGGCCATGTTTGCCTAAGTCTCTTACATCACTTGGTGAAGACAAGTGTCTAGTGTAATACTTTTTATTTTTAATCTTTTCGCACTTTTTATTTGGTTATGTATTAATGACTTTAATAACTAGTTTCTTATGTTGAAGGTGATTCTTCCTTATCGTTTGTCCGTGGTGTCTTGGCATTATTTTACTGTCTATATAAAATAAAAGATTTTCACCATTCATATCTCCACGGTCTATATGGAGATATGTTGGCTACCTGGTCGGGGTTTAAGGGAACGGTTTGGTAAGAGTCTTGCCTTGTTCAGTGTATAGATCCTGCAAGGACCTGGGTCAAATTTAGTAGGGCCTCCTTCAATACCCACCGGTATTGGATGGCGGGGGTCCAAACTCTTTGATCCCCTCATATGTAAGCTACTATTAATACTTTAACCCGGCTACTTAGGACTGTATCCCTGCTGACTCAGACTACTTAGCCGAGGGTAACGTCACCTTCAAAAGAGGGGCCTACCATAATATGCATTAATAACTTAATTAATTATCTTTCAATAATCCGACCCTTTAGGAGTGTATCCTTGCTGACTCAAACTACTGGGTTGAGGGTAACGCCACCTTCAAAAGAGGGGCCTACTACAATAACTAAGATAATCTCTTAGAAAGTGCAAAAGTGCGGAAATAATCAAAGGTTACACTAAACACGAGTCGGAGCCAAGTGATTCATCTTGTCTATCTGTTTTTATTTTTATTTTATTTTTCAGCATTTTAGTTAGTTTTTATTTTTCTAGTTTAAAAACATTTTTCTAACTTTTTGATTTGATTAGACATTGAGGATAAACCGGTACTAAAAGCTCTTGTGTCCTTGGACGACCTCGGTATCTTGCCAACACTATACTACGCTCACGATGGGTGCCCTTGCCCATTTGTATGTTTGGTGTTAGTAAAATATCGTGTTTTATAAATTTAAAACTTGACTAACGTTTAAAAAGGGCTTAAAATATACATTAAAACATATCACACCACACACGCATCAAGTTTTTGGCGGCGTTGCCAGGGACACAAGGATTTTAAGAAAGTTAGGAATCAACGGCCTAATCATTTTTTCTAGTTTTTCTGTTTTTTTTAGGATTTTCTTAGTTTTTCAGCTTCTGCAGAACTCAGCACGGGCCGTGCCCGCTGAACACGCCCCGTGCCCAATCCTTGGAACTGGCAATCATGTTTTAAGTCAGACAGTATGCTGAACACGGGGTCGTGCCCACTCAACACGCCCCGTGCCCAAGTTTCAGTTACTGAAAACAGAACCGTAAGATCCCGACGGTTGGTAATTTCTGACACAAACATGAGTGATACTGATATTTTTTACTTTCGGCACTCTTATGGTACGTGGTGTCAAATATGTGGTGGTTCCCATAAAGATTTAGAATGTTATTTTCTAAATTATAAGCCCTATTATATAGACCCATTGTTTTCCTGTAGCCTTAAGAGGGGCGAAAGTAAAAATAATCCCTATATCTCCCTCGAATGCTCTCAACCGGATCTTCTAGGAGAAATGCTTCTTGATGAACTATTTCAATTGGAAGATCTAATTCTTAATTGGTTAAAAGAACTTAAGATGGATACCAATAATTCATCTCAAGACGATACCCATGAAGAATTGTTGGGATCACATTCGAATAAAAAAACTTCATTCTTCCCAACATTACCTCTAACTCTAACGAAGACGTGGGCGATAGTCGTCCCTGTGTCGATTGTGCCGTGAAGGACTCCCCATCGACTTCGTTCGATGCATACATAGACCTGAGCGATTCGGCATACACCTTCTTTAACGAGAGCCCGGGAAAGGGTTGGACTTGTCCACCTACATTTAGCATAGGAATCACCCTCACCGACAACCTCTTGCGTTCTCGTCTTAATCTAGAACAATTAAGGTATCTTAGGCACTTTGGGGTTGTTCCATCCAGTAAGGAACCGCCCGATACGAATAAGTTCCTTAGAAATAGAAAAACTTCATAAACAGCCTTTCGACACGGGGCCGTGCCCAGGTCAACACGCCCCCGTGTCCACCAAAAGATTCCTTTGTGACTTTTTGTCAGAATACGGACAAAATGTGTCAGGATCCTGTCTGCACACGGGGCCGTGTGCAGCGTGCTGTCGTTTTCTATAAATGCAACCAAGAATCCTGCACATTTGGACCATCCAGGGACAGAGATTTGAGAGGATCTTCTCACCTACAATCCTATGTATTTTCTAAAAGAAGGTTCTAACAACCATCTTGTCTTTTCCTCTTTTATCCATTACCTTCTTCTTCTTCATCTTTCTTGCTTCAACACCTCCATTGAAGCTTGAGATCACCATGATTCCAAGCTTTATTGTGATGTTTGTTGGGTTTTTGTTCAAGGAATATTTTTAAAAATAAGTTGTATAACATTGTTTTAAGTTATTTCTGCTCAAAAATGCTTCATAAGTTGGAAAAGTAATTTGAAACTCCAAGATTCCTTGTTCCAAAAATCTGTAGAAAGGTGAACACTGGGCCGTGCTCATTGAGCACGGGGCCGTGTCCGAGGGAACAGTTTCATTAAAATAAACTCCTTTCCATTTATTTTCGTAGAATGTCAAGCCAAAACAGTGGAATCTCTTCTGCGCACTCCAGAAACAGTCGAAGGGAAAGAAGGTCTTCAATTGAAGCAACTCTCGTACGCTACGTAATAGCATTACGTGAAGCTCTTGACTAGATGACTTCGGTAGAGGAGGTCCTTATAGACCATATAAACTATCTTACGGTAGGGCTGGAAAACAGTTTTCAAGAAATTAACCTCTTGCACCAGAGGTTAAACATTCTTGTGACGCCTCCCATGGAACCAATCGTCCCTCAAGAGGATTGGAACCTAGCACTAAGAGTCAACAATCCTACCGGATGGGACGACATTCCAGCGGAACCTCCTCTTGAAGATCTACAAGAAGTCCCGGTGGAGGTTGCACCCCCTCAAACCAATGCCAATGAGCCCGCCTTTCTTCTCCCTAGGGAGATAGAGGAGTGGCTCGCCGACGTGTGAGGGACCCATGTCCGGAGAAAGAAGTTTTTCAAGCCGCATCCAACCGAGAGAATTATCTTTTCGGAAATTTTGCTAATAGAATAAGTATTAGGCTAGAACTTCTTGGTTTAGATTTCTTGTGTTTCTTTTGACCTATTTATCTAGAACTTTAACTTATTAGGAATATTATGTAATTCTCTCTATTTAATGGAGTGGTGGTTTTAACTAAATTGGTGTTTGCATGATGTTGTAATGGATAAAACACACTCGGGATGGTGAAGGATACCAAGGGAACGTGAACCAGCACCCCATGCACAAAAACAGGGTCACCCGATAAATTTTTCTTCATTACAGCAAGTTCAGAACGGGGCCGTGCTGGCCCAACACGGCCCGTGCCCAACTATCTGCAGAAAATGCCCAGTTCTGGTAGCTGGACACGGGGCGTGCTCACTGAACACGCCCCCGTGCCCAGGCTTCTGTTTCTTTTTGACAATTTCTGTTACTGGCGATCTGAACACGGGGCCATGCCCGGACACCACGGGGCCGTGTCCAGACGCCCAGTAACATGAATTTTTGCTTTTTCACACCTTTTTACACATTCAATCAACCTAAAAAAACTTATTTTTGGGACACATTGAGGACAATGTGTAATTTAAGTGTGGGGGGGGGGGGGATGCTAAAACCTTGAATCATGTAAGTCCTAATTACAAGCCTTACACAAAACTCTATTGGAATCGCTAATCACCCCAAATTTTTTTCAAAAATTTTTCATTTTTTTTACTTGTCTAGGTTTAATTTGGGAATTTCAAGTTCTAAAAAGGTCATAGTTTTACAAATTTACAACCGATAGCGTCGTGATAAAAAGAACCAACATAAGAAAATTATGAAACGGCATGACAAGTTTGATTAAAATTTGATTATATATACTTGATCACATAAAAACCCATTCCCACAAAAAGTGAGTTTTGAGCCTTTATTGAGCATACAAATATATATCTTTAAACTAAATGCTCATTTTTCGTTTCTTGTGTGAATAGCCGCTTGGTTCTTACGACTCTAGAACTTGCCACGACGATACATTCCCGGTCCTTACCAACTTAAACCCGAGTAAGTAAATGACGGAGGCATTAGGACTAACCCTTTTTATTTCTACACCATTATTTTTCCTCTTTTTACCACCTACCCAAAATCCCCCTAGTTAACCCCTTTGAACCTAAACCTCTTCATTTCATAACCCAACACAAACACCCTTTCACCCACCAAAACCTTTTTATTTTTAATCCTTTGTTTTAGTAACAAGCTCGGTTTTTCTTATAACTTAAAAAAAAAAAAATGATGATGATGATGATGAAGCAAAAGAGAAATAAACAAACAAGTTTATCAAAAATAACTTTGTTTGAATAATGGCTTCATCAAAATAAAAACTTCAAAAATAAAAAGTCTTACGAAAACCGACGCTTTTTACGCCTTTCGCCCTTTTACTAACCACTAACCCAACCACCTACCTTTAGCCCAAGCCTAACCCTTCACCCCAAAAGTCCTCTTGATATTTACAAAGGTGTATAGTTAAAAAGGAGGAGGATTGATTGCTTGGCAAGCTTATGGTAGGAGTAAGTTCCATGCCGCTCTCGAGTGATTCACAAAAATACATCTTCGGCCGAGTGCTGAGTGATCCCCCGTGAGGTATGTGAACTTGTATATAAATGGAATTTTAAAAAGGCATGTTATGCCCTAATAAGTAATTTATCTTATGAAATGTTTTAAATAAATCATGACGAATAGGATTGTAAATAAATAAAAATAGAACTTAATAAAGAATCTTGGAAATCCCGACACTCTATGACAAACCCAAAAAACCTTCTCTTCTACCCATTCCATTTGGGAGTGTAAAGCCACATTATAAAGAGTTTTGCTTGAGGACAAGCAAAGATTCAAGTGTGGGGGTATTTGATGTGCACAAAATGCAACATATAAATTACATCAATTGTGGCATAAAACTAACCCCTTTTTAGTACTAATGTTGGAAAAAGTGTGTTTTTGTCTTCCTTTTGTATTTTCAGGATTAAATGAGCTCAAATGAACAAAAGAAGCAAAAAGGTAGCTAAATCTAACATAAATACAAGAAAAGGAACAAACGTGGCATGCCCGGCCTCCCCGACAGCATCTTCCCAAGCAAAACAAGAGAACAGAAGGCTGAACACGCCCCGTGCTCAATGAGCACGGGGGCGTGCCCATGTGTCAGCAGAAAAGACAAAGCTGTAGAAGCTTCTATCACCCACCACGGGGGCGTGCACAGCGGACACGGGGCCGTGGTCAACTCTAAGATTCGCAGAATCTGAGTAAATCTTGACAGTACAGATACGCTTCTGCACATGGGGGCGTGCCCAGCGGACACGAGGGCGTGGTCAACTAATGCAGACAAACTGCAATTAATGAAGAAAGAGAAGGAAGGTAGACACGGGGCCGTGCCCAATGGACACGGAGCCGTGCCCGAGTCTCTGTTCAGCCTATAAATAGGGGTGCTTGGCTCATTTGCAAACCATCCCTTGCCACACCACCTCTCTCACACTTCACCCACCCCCATCACAACACCATCATCCACCACCATCATCCATCGTCCATCGTAGAGTGTGTGGGTCGTCTCGGGATCCAAGATTGATCGTAAGAGTTCTTGACAATCAAAGGCCATGTTTGCCTAAGTCTCTTACATCACTTGGTGAAGACAAGTGTCCAGTGTAATACTTTTTATTTTTAATCTTTTCGCACTTTTTATTCGGTTATGCATTAATGACTTTAATAACTAGTTTCTTATGTTGAAGGTGATTCTTCCTTATCGTTTGTCTGTGGTGTCTTGGCATTATTTTACTGTCTATATAAAATAAAAGATTTTCACCATTCATATCTCCACGGTCTTAGGACTGTATTCCTGCTGACTCAGACTACTTAGCCGAGGGTAACGTCACCTTTAAAAGAGGGGCCTACCATAATATGCATTAATAACTTAATTAATTATCTTTCAATAATCCGACCCTTTAGGATTGTATCCTTGCTGACTCAAACTACTGGGTTGAGGGTAACGCCACCTTCAAAAGAGGGGCCTACTACAATAACTAAGATAATCTCTTAGAAAGTGCAAAAGTGCGGAAATAATCAAAGGTTACACTAAACACGAGTCGGAGCCAAGTGATTCATCTTGTCTATCTGTTTTTATTTTTATTTTATTTTTCAGCATTTTAGTTAGTTTTTATTTTTCTAGTTTAAAAACATTTTTCTAACCTTTTGATTTGATTAGACGTTGAGGATAAACCGGTACTAAAAGCTCTTGTGTCCTTGGATGACCTCGGTATCTTGCCAACACTATACTACGCTCATGATGGGTGCACTTGCCCATATGTGTGTTTGGTGTTAGTAAAATATCGTGTTTTATAAATTTAAAACTTGACTAACGTGTAAAAAGGGCTTAAAATATACATTAAAACATATCACACCACACACGCATCAAGGGTATTACTAATGTAAATATTGGGTTATTATACTAACTCGTGTGCATTTGTGTATTTAATAGATAATCACCAGGAAATCCTTAATAGAAAATCTAAGACAGCAATGTGAGTAATCTCCTTTTTGTAAACCTTTTTACTAATTGTTTTTACAAAACCTTAAATAATTTACAATGTTATTAGCAGTGATTGAGTCTTTGTAATTCTTCAATTACTGCCGGTATGTTGGGGTTTTGTATACAAATTGTGGAACACGTTACCATTGGACAAAGAGTTAGCCAATGTGTAATATGACCCACCAGTCAGGATTGACAGTACTGAATGAGTAATTGTGTAGATGTAAACATTGTAATCGCTCTCAATACTTTTAAGAGATAAAACTCTTCTTGATTAAACTGGGATTCACTCACCAGTATTTCCCACTAACAAAATGTTTTAAAACGTGTTTCAGGTAAAAAAATGTGAAAGCCAACTAGAAGCTAGCTGGACAGCACTGAAGGCTTGGAAAAAGTGGCTATAAAAGTTACCTAAATAAAAGAAGATGTTTTATTTCAATAAAATGGGGTATATCCCTATAAAACAGTTTGTAATGAAAACTTGGGTTTTATCCCAATATATTTATATAAAGTGTGGTATTTACTCTGATAAAATATTTCCTAACTACGGTCATGATGTAATTTCCGCTGCCAAAATGATAAACACCTGGATACCACCGAAACTGGCTGCGGCCGCCCGTTCCCGGGACAGATAGGGGACGGGGGTTGCGACAGAAGATGGTATCAGAGCCAAGCAACTGATTCAGTCACAGAAGTGTTCTGCTGACACCAAGATATTGTTCAAATTGTTAGGAAATTAATTACGGAAATACGTGCATATCTGTATTTTATTGTTGTGTGTTATTTGACTATTTGTTTGTTTATAGTATGAGCGATCAAGGACCCTCCGACGCTTATCGTCAGTTGTCCGGCTCACCTAGAAGCGCAGGCACCTCTTCACAGCCTGCCCTCTTAGGGTATTCAGCTGACAATGAAGATGGGATATTCGTGTTTAAGGCTCAGTCTGAAGAGCCATTCCTTCCTAAAAAGAGAGGATGGTTCAGTAGGGGAGCACATGAGCGTAGGAAGAGGATGAAAAAGTTACAACAGCAGCGAGTTCTAGCAGCCGCTAAGAGAGAAACAGATGCCCACACCCAAGACATGCTCAATAGGAGTTTAGCAAACTTCCATATTTTAGCAACCCCAGCTGCCGACCCAAACCTGGAGCAACTTATAGCCCCTCAACCATTACCCTTGTTTCCCACACAACCAATGGAGATTGAAAACAAACCAGAAAACCAAATCCAAATGCATGATTTTAACCCAGAAGAGATACCAGGATACCAGCAGCCAATCCCTTAGACCTAGACTACGACCCGTGGCTCGATGATCATAGGGATTATGTACAACGCTAGCACCTAACAGACAAACCCATGCCGAACCTAGCAGCTTACCCAGGTCTGGACCCTCTAGATCCCTACTATGATAATGATGAATACATTAGGGAAATCCTAGAGAATCCATACCCTTAGGAAGAACCCATGCCACAGTACCCCGATCCAGTACCAACACCCCCAAAGAGTGCAGAAAATGTGCAAGAACTCCGAACCTTCGGTGAGGAGATTTTAGAAAATAGTGACAGGATGAGGCAGATTGGAGAACGACTCATCTGGAAGTACGACGAGCGTAATATGGAGTTCTGGATGAACCCATATCCGTGATGGTGACAGTAATAAAAATATAATAATATATATATATATATAATATGTGTGTATGAAAAAAATATATAATAATAATAATAATAATAATAATAATAATATATCTATCGTAGTATAGACCACTTTGTGGTTAATGATGCATAATAGTATTGTAGTTTTAGATTTCAGTTCTAGTATGTATTAGATGCATAATATAAGAAAGAGTAAGTCACAATGTTCGACGTTTTTGATCAATATGTGTGTTGTATGATTGTTTGCCTTAAATACTATTTTGTGATATTAATAAGTGGCAAATGTTTAAAATTCAGATGGACAACGAAGTGAACCAGGAAAACCAGAATAACGATAACCAGAGTAACAATAACCTGGATAACGATAACCCGAACAACAACCATAATGGAAACCAAGTGGATAACAGTGCCATCCAACACATAGTGGCACAAGGGATAATAGATGCAATGCCATATATTATCAAAACAGTTAGGGTAGCGGATAATAAAAGTAACAATGGTAGTAAACGTCCCACTGAACCTGAACACAGCGTAAACAATGGACCCGTACTTCAAGCGGCCATTCCTAAAAGAAGAAGAACCATGTCTTATGGTTGTTCTTATAAAGAATTCTGGTCTTGTAAACCAATGGAATTCTCGGGCAATGAAGGGGCCGTTGCATCTCTACGCTGGATTAAAAAGACTGAGGTTGTCTTAAAAATAAGCAAGTGTGCGGAAGAGGATAAGATAATGTTTGCTTCCAATCTGTTTAAGAACTTAGCCTTGGAATGGTGGAACACTATCCTCCAGTCTAGGGGAAGTGATAGGGTTTACAATATGGAATGGGAGGAATTTAAGAATATGGTAGAAAGAAAATTCTGCCCTCCCAATGAAAAGGAACAGATAGCAAATAAGTTCTTAAACCTTAGAATGACTGGAGTGGATAGTAAGGGTTATACTACGTTATTCTTTGAATATGCTAGGATAGTGCCAACCCTTGCATCACCTGAACCAGTATTAATCTCCCGCTACATCTGGGGATTAATTAGTGAGATTAGACATGTAGTCAAGGCAGCGAGACCTCAAACCATAGAAGAAGCTGTAGAACTATCAAATACCTTGACAGATGAGTTAGTACGTACACGAGAAGAAGATCAGAGGAGAACCTTGGCTCAGAAACTTACCCAAAAATTTCATTTTGGAAATTCCAACCGTGGGAAAAATGTAGGTTCTACTTCTGCACCCTACTGCAAGTATTGCAAAAGGAAGCATTCTGGAAGATGCTCCATATACTGCAATTTCTGCAAAATATCTGGACACAAGGAGGAAGACTGCAGGAAAAAGCCTAACAAGAGGATATGTTACAACTATGGAGAACAAGGTCACATCAAGCCAAACTGTCCAAAACTAGCTCCAGCTACGAACACCAAGAATACTAAAAATGCTAGAGCATTTGTTCTCACTGCAGAAGAAGCAAAGATGATCTCGGATGTGATCGCCGATACGTTTTTAGTTAATGATGTTTTTGCTAAAGTATTATTTGACTCTGATGCAAACCAAAGTTTTATTAATACTTCATTTTGCAAACTTCTCAATCGACCAATAACTAAACTCCCACAAGAATGTCTAGTAGAGACAGCAAATGGGGAAACCATTAAGATTTATGAAATCTTGCAGAGCAAGAATAGAATTTCTAAATAAAAAATTTATTGCAAACCTTTACCCCATGAATCTAGCAGGATTTGATATTGTATTAGGAATGGATTGGTTAATAACCAATAAAGCCAGTATTTTATGTGATCAAAAGTCAATTCAAGTAAATTCACCAAAAGGTGAACATATCACAATTAAAGGAGATAAGCCCTCTAGATCCACAAAATTCATCTCTGTGATGAAAACAACAAGTTATATAAGAAAAGGATCATTAGTGTATTTGATTTCCATAATCACTAACACTAAAGGAAAAGAACTAAAAGATATTCCAGTAGTATCTCGGTTTTCAGATATATTTCCAGAAGAGTTACCAGGACTACCTCCAGACAGAGAAGTTGAATTCAGAATCCACCTGCTACCAGGAACAGCACCAATTGCCAAAGCACCCTACCGTTTGGCACATGCAGAAATGCAGGAACTGAAGAAACAGTTAGACGAATTATTGGAGAACGGATTCATACAGCCAAGCTCATCGCCATGGGGAGCGGCGATTTTATTCGTTAAAAAGAAGGACGGATCAATGCGTATGTCCATTGACTACCGTGAATTTAACAAAGTCACGATTAAGAATCGGTATCCATTACCGAGGATCGATGATCTATTCGATCAATTGCAAGGAGCTCCATTTTTCTCTAAAATCGATTTACGGTCAGGATATCATCAATTAAAGGTACAGGAAGAGGACATTCCTAAGATCGCATTTAGAACAAGGTATGGCCATTATGAATTTACGGTCATGCCATTTAGTCTAACCAATGCCCCAGCTGCATTTATGGACATGATGAACCGAATATGTAAGCCATATTTGGATTAATTCATAATTGTCTTTGTAGATGATATTCTTATTTATTCTAAAAGTAAAGAGGAACATGCAAAGCATTTGCATGCACTTCTAAGTTTATTCAGAAAATAAAAGCTTTATGCTAAGTTTTCGAAGTGCGAATTTTGGTTAGAACAGGTACAGTTTCTTGGACATTTAGTCAATCATGAAGGAATTCATGTAGATCCCACCAAGATCGAGGCAATTACTAAATGGAAAACCCCTGAGTCACCAACCGAGGTTAGAAGTTTCTTAGGATTGGCTGGTTATTATAGAAGATTTATTCGGATTTTTCTAGAATAGCCATTCCCTTAACTAAGCTAACCTGTAAATCTGTTAAGTTTGAATGGGGACCAAAACAAGAAGAAGCCTTTAGAATTCTTAAGCAAAGATTAACCCATACACCCATACTAGCGTTACCAGAAGGAACTGAAGACTTTATAGTCTATTGTAACGCTTCTAAGTTAGGTTATGGATGTGCATTGATGCAACGTCAAAAGGTTATAGTTTATGCATCCAGACAACTTAAGAATCATGAAGAGAATTATTCAACCCATGATCTAGAATTAGGAGCCATAATTTTTGCCCTTAAGATTTGGAGACATTACCTTTACGGTAGTAAGTTTACCATTTTCACCGACCATAAGAGTTTAAGGTATGTTTTCGGGCAAAAGGAGTTGAATATGAGACAAAGATGCTGGATGGAGATTCTTAGTGATTACGATTGTAATATCCAATATCATGCAGGAAAGGCAAATGTAGTAGCTGATGCTTTAAGTCGAAAGTATCATGAAAAGCCAAAAAGAGTATGTTCTCTTAAACTAAATCTGCAAGTAGATTTAAATGAACAGATTAGAAAGACACAAGAATCAGTAATCAATGATGATATTGAAAAATTGAAAGGAATGATTAAGGAACTAGAACAAGGAACATATGGAATTTAGAGATTCCATAAGAAAAGAATGTGGATACCTAAATTAGGAAACCTACGCCACCGTATATTAGAAGAAGCCCATAAGTCTAAATATACGATGCATCTTGGAAATGATAAAATGTATCAGGATTTAAAAAAGAATTTCTGGTGGATAGGAATGAAGAAAGATATAGCATCTTATGTTTCTAAGTGTTTAACATGTTCACAAGTTAAAGCTGAACATCAGAAACCCTCAGGATTGGTACAACAGTTAGAAATGCCAGTTTGGAAATGGGAATTGATAACAATGGATTTTGTTACCAAATTACCCAAAACAAGAAAAGGTAATGATACAATCTGGGTGATTGTAGATAGGCTAACCAAGTCAGCTCATTTCCTACCAATGAAGGAAACCTTCAGTATGGAACAATTAGCTAAACTATATGTAAATGAAATAGTTTCATTACATGGAATTCCTTTATCAATTGTTTCTGACAAAGATAGTCGTTTTACCTCTTATTTTTGGACAAGTTTTCAAAAAGCAATGGGAACCAAGTTAAATCTAAGCACCGCTTATCATCCTCAAACGGACGGACAAAGCGAAAGGACAATTCAGACAATGGAAGACATGCTTAGAGCTTGTGTAATTGATTTCGGAGGTAATTGGGACGATCACTTACCATTGATAGAATTTGCTTATAATAACAGTTATCACACAAGTATAAATGCTGCACCATTCGAAGCACTTTATGGACGAAAGTGCCGAACACCGGTCTGTTGGGCAGAAATTGGAGAAAACAACTATCTGGACCTGAGATAGTACAAGAAACAACAGACAAGATCATTCGAGTCAAGGAACGACTGAAAGCAGCACGTGATCGACAAAAGAGTTATGCAAATAACAGACGAAAGTCGTTGGAATTTCAAGAAGGAGATAAAGTGTTATTGAAAGTCTCTCCTTGGAAAGGAGTGGTAAGATTCATCAAAAGGGGAAAGCTAAGCCCCAGGTATGTTGGACCTTTTGAGATTATTAGAAAAATTGGACCTATAGCCTATCAGCTACAACTGCCAGAGGAAATGGCAGGAATACATGATGTATTTCATGTATCAAATCTCAAGAAATGCTTAGCTGATGAATCACTGGTAGTACCTCTTAAAGATATAGAGGTAAATGAACAATTAAAGTTTGTAGAGAGGCCTCTACAAATTGAAGACAGGAAAGTTAAGAACCTCAAGCACAAGAGATTAGTTCTGGTCAAAGTAAAATGGGACTCCAAAAGAGGACCAGAATACATATGTTTTGGTCAAAAATTACCGAAGCAATTAAGTGATCAAATTAGTAATGTGAGGTAGTGTGCTAGAAAGTGTGTAGAAAATATGCTAGTTAAGTTGTTTATGAAAACAGTTTTCAGGATACGGCTCAGGATATTGAGCTGTATCTACGATCAAACAATGAGTAAACAATGAGCAAAAAGTAAAGGAAATGACACAAGATGTACGAGGAAAGCCCTTGATCAATCTAGATCGCCGGCATAAAGCCTCGGGAGCTGACAATTGCAGCTGCTTTGTTCTTCTTATTGCTTAAACTTCAGGATACAGTGCAGGATATAGACCAGATCGCTAAGTGTTACAATGCCTTTTTATGAAAGTGAGAGTTGCTCGAGAGCAAGTGTTAGAGTGTAGCGAGTGTGAATGTGATGTCCTATTTGATCTGGTATACCCACCTATTTATAGTAATGAATTACACACAATAATCCCTACAAATATGGGGTACTCCGAATATTCCATTGTGAACGTTATTGACTGAGTAATACGGCTTCAACGTCTTCATTTGAACGACTTGGACCGAGTCTTCCACGGAATGAGTCTTATGAACGTTGCCAGCTTCTAACCCACGTACCTGCACATAATCCATTAGTAATCCTGAGGATACCATTCAGGATGTTACCAATATCCTGAATCAGCATCCCGGATGTAAACAGATACTACATAACCAAGATATAAACCAAGATATTTTCCAGGATATAAGGGTTCAGAATTTCACCCATAACAATTGTCCCCAAAAATGTTACCGTTTGATATCCTGCACTAACGGTTACATTTTTCACGGTGGCCGAGGTAATTAAGAGATAAGACCATTGATGTGACAGCTTTCAACCACCCGGCCTATATTTACTCATCATGCCCTATATCTTCTCATCCTCATCTCCTTTTTTAACCACAATCGACAAGAAAAAGGTAATATTCTCTCCCTCATCTTCATATTCATCTTTTATCTTTCTCCGGCGAGAATTCAGGCGACCAAATGCCTAGGCAAACAAGGTCCAGTTCAGGCGACTCGGCTCCCACATTCATCCAACAGAATCTTCTCCAAGAACCGGAGAATGAGACATGCACCTTTGACAGTGCCCACCTGTCAGCCTTAAAATCCTCCGGTATCTTTCCGGAAGGAACTATATTCCGACCCTTTGATAGAGAAATCCGGTCAGATATGGTTTCCAACTAGTGGATTTGTTTCAATGCCTTCCCCTTTACCTTAGGGTTACGATTCCCCTTTCCGGACTTCATCACCGAGTTCTTTACTATCACCAAAATTTCTTTCAGCCAAACCATGCCAATGCTCTGGCGTGTTTTGTCTGTTCTTGACCAAATCAAGAGAAACCATATACCTGACCTTTCCGTCCATGATCTCCCTTTAGCCTACAAACTTAGATGCCATGGCTCATCTAGATTCTTATTTTATTCTACTTCCGGTGACCCATTGATACTTCGTGCCACCAGGAACGAGGATGGTTGGCAATCCAAGTTTTTCTTTGTAAAAAGGGATTCAATCCCTGGTGGAACGGATTATCCGATGTGATGGTTAAGAAAGGGTAGGACTTAGGGTTTAAAAATGATCCTGTCTCTTATCCTGTCTCATATCCTGAGCTAATGAATTTCATTTTCTCTGTTTGTGTATGCAGCTGATTTCAGGAAGATCGCACCTCCCCTTGCTGATTCTCAAAAAAGAATAGACGCCATCAGACTGCTTTCAGAAACAGAGAGAAGCTTTAATCCATCTCCACCAACTCCAAGCCCTCTTTCAAGCGCAAACATGTCTGGTAAGAATCCTGCAAGATATCCTGTACACACATGTTTTTATCTGATATTCTTAGGAGAGATTTAGAATTTTACTCCCTGTGTGCAGATTCCAGCAAAGTTCCAGTCTATCTAGACCTTGATGAACTCGACAGCTATCCAACTCCAGCCACAGTCAAGAAGGAGACTCCTGCTGCTACTAGCTCCAAGCCACTCCCGGCTCCCAAGGCCAATCCAAGAACCCGTGCTTCCACAGCGAAAAAGAGGAAGGGTCTTGAAGTCAGTGCTCCAGGCTCAGAAGGGTTCTCCTATGACGAACTCAGCTTCTCTGATTCCTTAGAGCCAATGACATCCTTCCTTAACAAGGTAATATCCTGACGCATATCCTTCATATATATCCTGCACATATATCCTGCACGTATATCCTAACAGGATATCCTGGTAGGATATCTTGGTCAACATATATTCTAACTTTGTACCTGTAATTGACGTGCAGGGCCTCCAGCATTTGCTCCACTTGTATAATGACGCTTGTGGTACTGTGGCACTTCATGAAGCCAGGATCAAACAGCTCGAAAGCACCGTTGCTGACCAAGGTGCCATTGCTGAAGCGAAGACTCGGCACTACGAAAGCCTGCTGAAGAAGGTCACCCAAGACGCTGAGGTCAAACTTGCCACCGTTCAAATGGATCATGATCAGGCCTTGATCAATTTCCGGGAGGGAATCAAGGCTTCTGCTATCGTCTCCCTGTTACAAGCACGCATCAAGATGGCCTACGAGGCCAAGGAGACGGGCCTTGTTTGTCCATCTTGGCCAGTTGAATCCTGGGTGGCCAAGTTAAAGGAGCTCGGAGGCAAAGCTGTGCCGTTTCCTGCTGAAGCCGGTGAGTCTTCTAAGTCAGCAGAGGTGATGGTCCAGGCTGGAGACAAGAAGGATGCTGGAGCAGATGCTGGGATGGACATAGGTCAGGATGCTGCGCAGGATGCTGGTCAGGATGCTGGTGCGGAGAAGTCTGAGAAGGTTGGAGGAGATGCCGCTGTGTGAGGGCGTTTAGGTGGGCGATGACGGATATACGTGCCAAGGCCAGAGCCCACCTTTTTGAATTTGAATGTTGGTTTGTAGTCCCATAAACAATTTACTTTTCTGCACTTTACTTTCCTGCACCTGAACAATTTACATTTCCTGCATGCTTTTTGAACAATACAACAGTTGAGGGTGGATGGGTCTCGGTTTGAGATGAAGCCTTCAACTGTTGGGTAAATATGGTAATAGACTATTAGTGCTCTTAGTGGATGGGCCTTGTTTTGAGGTGAAACTAAGAGCACATCTTTTGGCATGTTAATAATATAACTACTCTTTTGACTTTATTATTGTTGTCATTGATATGAAAATCGTATTTGTGAAAACTGTTTGGCTTGTGCATTTTTAGGAATATATATTATAGATGTATCCTGGAAGGTATCCTGAAAGATATCTTGATAAGGATATTAGAATATAACCTATAAATTGTCCAAATAAAAAGGAGAGATCATACCAGAGATCCTTAGATAATCAACTTCAATCCTCCATTATAAGTTTGTCCCCAGTGCATACTTATAAACTTAGATCCATCCTTTGAACAGTATAATGTATGTCCCCTGTGTTCGACAAAAACACAAATGTATTTATTTTTTGACTCGAATGAATTCCGAATACCCCAGGGCAAAACCCATGATATCCTGAAATGAATCCTTAGCATACTTGGGATAAACCCTTAATATCCTGGGGATAAACCCTGATATCTGGGGATAAACCCTAAATTTCATGCGCTACAGGCGAGAGTGTATAAACTCCAATCCTTAGAAAGGTGAAAACCTTTAAACCTTTGAGAGTATGAAAATACTCTTTCGTGAGAGAGGGTGATCAATCCTCATATACCTTTAGGATCCAGGATATAGCCAACAGTAACGAAATTGTCAGCCACTTTTACATGAACTGGTCCCGCTACCTTGAACTATACCTAGATAACTTACGCTCCAGGCGAGGTGTTTAAACCCAATTCGAAAGAAAGGTGAATACCTTTAAACCTTTGAAGGGACCAGGATCCCTTAAACGTGAGAGAGGGGTCCAATCCTCTTATCTTTCGACTTATCCTGAGTATATATCCTGGAGCTATATCCTGGAACATATCCTGCAAAACAATTGTAAACTAAGGTGGGTGTTAGCTTAGCTAACACCCCTCCGATGCTTAAGTCAGTATTGGGTTCAAGACAATAAACAAATATATTTAAAAATAGAATACATACCATTCCGAGATAGAAAATAAATTCTACTCTTACTTGAAATAGAGCTTCAAATGTATTGCATTCCAGGATCTTGGTAGCATATCCCCTTCCATATTTTTGAGTCGATATGCTCCTTTCCCTGCTTCTGACTCGACTTCATAAGGTCCTTCCCATTTCGGAGCTAGCTTGCCATCGGCAGGATTAGTGGTATTTTGAAAAGCCTTCCTTAACACCCAATCACCAACTCGAAATCTTCTAGTCCTTATATTCTTATTATATGCTCTAGATATTCTTTGTTGATATGCTGCCATCCTTAGCCTCGCTGCATCTCTTTTTTCGTCTATAGTATCCAAATCCTGACATAAGACTTCAGGATTCCGTTCAGGATCCTGCAGCATAGATCTTGCAGTAGGTATCGTCATTTCTGTTGGAATCATCGCCTCTGCTCCAAATACCAAGGAAAACGGGGTTTGGCCGGTTGCATTCTTCACCGTTGTCCTATCAGCCCACAAAACAAAGGGTAACTCTTCTGCCCATCTTCCTTTTTTGGCTCCAAGTCTCTTCTTTAAGTTATTGACTATTATCTTGTTTGAAGATTCAGCTTGTCCATTCGCTTGAGGATGTACTGGAGTAGATGTGATCATTTTGATTCCCCAACTTTTGCAAAAGTCAGTAGTCCTTTTGCTTATAAACTGGGACCCATTATCACAAATGATCTCAGCTGGTACCCCAAACCTAGTCAGGATATTCCTCTTTATGAAGGATACTACTTCTTGGTCTCTAACTTGGACAAATGCTTCAGCCTCAACCCACTTGGAGAAATAATCCGTCATAGCTAACATAAATACTTTTCCTCCCGGAGCTTTTGGTAACTTCCCTACTATATCCATCCCCCACTTCATGAACGGCCAAGGGGAAACTACAGGATATAATGGTTCAACTGGTTGATGTAGTATGTTACTATGTCTTTGACATGCATCACATCTTCGAGCATATTCTGCAGCATCTTTCCTCATCGTTGGCCAATAATATCCTGTCCTTAATACTTTCGAGAACAATGATCTGCCCCCGGTGTGATTACCACAATCCCCTTCATGTATATCCTGAAGTACTTCTTTGGCTTCAGGATCCTCCAAGCATCTTAAATACGGTCCTGCAAGAGATTTCTTGTATAAAACGTTATTTATAATAGTGAATCGTGATACCTTCATCCTAAATGCCTTAGGATTTTCATTTCCGGGGATGTGTCCTTCTTTAAGATATTTCACAATTGGAGCCGTCCAGGATTTAGGATCCTCTTTAGGATATTCCGCCCCAGGATCCTGAATACCCTCTACTTCTTTATCCTGAGGATTCGTTGCAGGATATAAGTCATGTAATACTGGTATTTGGGTTCCTTTCGGTATCCTGATTGATGATCCCAGATTTGCTAAGGCATCCGCTTCAGCATTATCCTCCCTTGGTACCTGTTCAAGTGTAAAAACATCGAAATATCCTGCTAATTTTTTGAGAATATCAAGATATTCTATCAATTTCTCACCCTTAACTGCATAGGATCCATTAAAATGGTTAGTAATTAACAGAGAGTCAACATATACTTGTAAATTTTTGATACTCATGTTCTTAGCCAACTCTAATCCTGCAATTAAAGCCTCATATTCTGCTTCATTATTGGTAGCAGGAAATTCACACCTAATAGCCTGGGGTAATATGTCCCCCTGTGGCGATTTTAGTAGTATTCCTAATCCTACTCCTCTTATATTAGATGCACCATCAGTATATAATGTCCAGGATCCTGAGGATTCTCCTAACTGTTGAACTTCTAGGTCTACCTCATCCTGAATGTCACTACTAAAATCAGCCACAAAGTCAGCTAAAGCCTGAGACTTTATGGCATTCCTAGGTTCATATACTAAATCATAAGCATTTAACTTTACCGACCACTTAGTCATTCTACCTGACATTTCTGGTTTCCTAAGTACATTTTTGACAGGATAATTTGTTTTAACGTGTATCCTATGCGTCTCAAAGTAATGTCTAAGCTTTGTTGATGCCATAACTAATGCTAGTATTAATTTTTCTAAATGAGAGTACCTAGTTTCAGCATCTAACAAACTTTTACTAACATAATAAACAGGATATTGCTGACCTTCATGGTCTTTTATGAGAACGGCACTTACAGCATTCCCTGATACAGCAAGGTATAGGGATAGTGGTTCACCATTTTCAGGTTTCATCAATAGAGGTGCGGTTGAGAGATATCGCTTCAAATCCTGTAGGGCTGCTTCATGCTTCTCACCCCATTCGAATTTTTTGGTCTTCTTCAGGATATCATAAAAATCTTTGCATTTTTCTGAAGATCTTAAGATAAATCTATTCAATGCTGCCACTCGCCCTGTTAATCGTTGAACATCCTTCATATTTGAGGGCGATTTAATATCCAAGATGGCTTTAATCTGCTCCGGGCTTGCTTCTATTCCTCTTTTGGTCACCATATATCCTAGGAATTTTCCTGCCCCTACTCCAAAATGGCACTTAGCAGGATTCAGCTTCATGTTATACTGATCCAGGATATCAAACGCTCCTTTAATATCCTGGAGGTGATCCTGAGCTTTCTTTGACTTTACCACCATATCGTCGATGTACACCTCCATGGTGTCCCCCAGTTTGTCTTTGAACATCATGTTTACCAATCTTTGGTATGTTGCACCTGCATTTTTCAAACCAAAAGGCATAGCTGTATAACAATAAATACCTGTTGGTGTCATGAAGGCAGTATCTTCCTGGTTGGAAGGCTCCATTTGGATCTGTTGAAATCCTGAGGATGCGTCCATGAAGGTCAGCATTTCATGCCCGGCAGTGGCATCTACCATTGCATCAATGTGGGGAAGAGGAAATGGGTCTTTAGGACAAGCTTTGTTCAAGTCTGTGTAGTCTACACACACTCTCCATTTCCCATTTTTGTTCTGTACCACAACCACGTTTGCTAGCCACCTTGGGAACTTAACCTCTCTGATCATCCTAGACTTCAATAATCTCTCAACTTCCTCTTGAATAATCGTATTCCGCTCAGGAGAAAACTTCCTTCTTTTTTGTTGAACAGGCTTGAATGATTAATCAATTCCAAGCTTGTGAGTGATGACGTCTTTGGATATGCCTGTCATATCCTCATGCTTCCATGCAAACGTTGACATCCTGCATTTCAAAAAGTTAATTAACTGTCCTTCAATATCATGAGGGATATTGGTTCCTACGAGCACCGAAATATCAGGGTTATCCTGGTCCAAGATAATTTTCTTTACATCCTGCTCCGGATCCTCCATGATATCCTGGGCCCGCGTCTTTAATTGCTATGCTGCACTAGGTTTGGTTGAGGATTTCATCGAGGATGAGTAGCATTCTTTCGCCTCCTGCTGATCACTATCAACTTTGACAACTCCCCAAGGGGTAGGTATCTTGATGCATTGGTGATATGTTGATGGCACAGCCTTCATATCGTGAATCCACGGTCTTCCCAGTATGATGTTATAGTAGGATAGAGAATCCATCACACAGAAACGTTGTATCGAGTTGACTCCTTCAACGTACACTGGCAACTTTATCTCCCCCACTGTGTTTCTAGCCTCTCCACTGAACCCAACAAGCATGGTAGACTTTGAAGTGATATCCATTGGAGATACATTCATTCTTTTCAACGTCTCTAATTGGATTATGTTGATGGAGCTGCCATTATCGACCAATATCCTGCGTACAAAATGGTTAGCCACATATAATGTTATTACCAGAGCATCATGGTGAGGATCCTGGACAATATCCCTGTCATCAGCATCAAATGTGATCACTTTGTCAGTTGTGAGTGTAGTCATCCTGACAGGTTTATCTCCCCTTTCGGCCTTAGCTTCTTTTGCATGTCTCTTTGCTGCCGAATACGAAGTCCCACAAATGTCGGATCCTCCCGAAATGAAGTTGATTATCTTGGCATCCGCGGGAGGTGATGCTGCTCGCTCAGGATCCTTCTCAGTATCCTGACCCTTATTCTTCTTTCTTCCTAAGAGATCTTTCAAATATCCCTTGCTTAGAAGATAGCTTATTTCTTTCCTTAGAGCGATGCAATCCTCAGTCATATGTCCGAAATCTTTGTGGAAAGCACACCATTTTGATTTGTCTTTCCAATCGGCTTTTTGTTGATTCTTTCGAGGCCATCTAGCCTTGTCCCCTAGACCCTGCATGGCATACATCAATTCAGGAATGTTAACAGAAAAGCAATATTCAGATAATTCAGGATACTCTTCAGGATCCTCATCTTCGACAGCATTCACTCTCTTGTTTTCATTTCTACCATATGGCTTAGGCCGATATGACTTGAATGAGGATTCTGACTTCCTGTTAGTTGACTCATAAGTGTTAGATGAGTTCATCCTTTCTTGCATCTTTCTGTCATCCTCCAACCGAATATATCTTAGGGCCCTGTTCCGAGCTTCATCCAAATTCCTGCATGGGTTCATTACAAGGTCTTGATAAAATTGAGAATCTTTTTGCAGCCCCATCTTGAAAGCTTGCACAGCTGTTGCAACATCAAGATGAGGAATATCTAGTGATTCCCGGCTGAACTTGTTCACATAATCCCTAAGGGATTCTTGAGGCCCCTGTGTTATCCTGTAGAGATCACTTGTTAATTTTTCAAAGCTTCTACTACAAGAAAACTGACTATTAAATAAATTTACTAAGTGAGCAAAAGACGTAATCGAATGTGGAGAACATTCAAGAGCCATTTCAAGGCTGATCCTGTCAAGGTTGAACCAAAACCCTTGCACAAGCATGCTTCCTTGAGATCCGGAGGGATAGGGTTAATCTCCATCCTTTCCCTATACTAAGCAATATGCTCCTCAGGATCCGTTGTTCCGTCGTAAAGCTTCATGTTGGGGGTTTGGAATCTCTTTGGGATCTCAGCATCACAGATAGGATATGCAAAACGAGATATCTTGTGGCTGTCTTGGGACACTTCCGGGATCGGCTGGACTACCCCGGGTACACTAGATATCATGTCCTTCAACTTCTGAAGCTCCCTAGTAAGCGCTGATGTCACACCTGTATCCTGCAAAGATCCACTATTGTTAGTAGCATGAGTATTATTATTATTTGACACGTTACCCGTTGGAGGATTTTGCCCATATCCTGAAGCATATCCTGAGCTCCTTATGGTCGACATCCTGACCGAGGAGGGTATTTCAGGAGTATGATTCTGAGGAAGGCTGGGCACAATATTCCCCCTGTTATCCTCAGTATACGCAGCTGAACTGAAGTTCAACGTTCTGGGATGTAATGGAGTGACAATATCCTCAGCAGATCTGCTCGAGCCAGACTTCAGGAGTTGTATTTCCCTTAAAAGCATTTGGTTTGTTTCCTGTTGCTGCCTCATTTGTTCCTGCACACTTCCAAATAAGGTTAAAATTTCATCATTAGAAGCCAAAACGGGAGCAGATCCCTGGACACTCCGAGTAGGGATAACATCTTGAGATTGTGTAGAGGCTGGCATCCTTGGAGGAGGTGGTGGAAGCACCGAACCGGTAGTAGCAGAAGTCATAGCAGACACAGTAGAGGAACTCATGTTTGATCTTGAGGCCATTATGGACAATGTGGCAAAAAGTTTTGAAAATAGAAAACCGATTAGCGATTTGACAAAAAAATTTAGTAAAGAGAGCACCACTTGCCCCACGGTGGGCGCCAAATTGTTTTGGTCAAAAATTACCGAAGCAATTAAGTGATCAAATTAGTAATGTGAGGTAGTGTGCTAGAAAGTGTGTAGAAAATATGCTAGTTAAGTTGTTTATGAAAACAGTTTTCAGGATACGGCTCAGGATATTGAGCTGTATCTACGATCAAACAATGAGTAAACAATGAGCAAAAAGTAAAGGAAATGACACGAGATGTACGAGGAAAGCCCTTGATCAATCTAGATCGCCGGCATAAAACCTCGGGAGCTGACAATCGCAGCTGCTTTGTTCTTCTTATTGCTTAAACTTCAGGATACAGTGCAGGATATAGACCAGATCGCTAAGTGTTACAATGCCTTTGTATGAAAGTGAGAGTTGCTCGAGAGCAAGTGTTAGAGTGTAGCGAGTGTGAATGTGATGTCCTATTTGATCTGGTATACCCACCTATTTATAGTAATGAATTACAAACAATAATCCCTACAAATATGGGGTACTCCGAATATTCCATTGTGAACGTTATTGACCGAGTAATACGGCTTCAACGTCTTCATTTGAACGACTTGGACCGAGTCTTCCGTGGAATGAGTCTTATGAACGTTGCCAGCTTCTAACCCACGTACCTGCACATAATCCATTAGTAATCCTGAGGATACCATTCAGGATGTTACCAATATCCTGAATCAGCATCCCGGATGTAAACAGATACTACATAACCAAGATATAAACCAAGATATTTTCCAGGATATAAGGGTTCAGAATTTCACCCATAACAACATATGGGAACTTGAATTGGAAATGCAAAAGAAATACCCGCACTTATTCCAGTAGATCTTGAGGACGAGCTCTAAAACAAGGTGGGGAGGATATAACAACCCTCCAAAATATTCCGACACCCCTAATATATTTAAAGTGCCCCAATATGTCCTAAAATACATCCCGTATACGAAAACAGGGCCCGAATACCTTTACTTTCAATAATATTTATTTAAAAACAAGATTTAATGGTCTCTCGCGGGGCGCGTAGCCCTTGGCTACCTCCTACGCGGGCCGCGACAGATAGGCCACCAGGAGAAACCCGGAGCTGCCACGTGGCAGCAACGTGTTGGACCTAGTGTAATAACCCAGACAAGCTAGGCCCTACTAACCCTACTACGCGGGCCGCGAAGCCCTTAGAGGACTTCTACGCGGGCCGCGAGGAACTTGATTTCAGCTCCTATAAATTGGGAGCTCAGGCCTTCAGTCGAACTCGCTCAATTTCTTTCTCTCTCGAAATATCACATAGTAGGCATAATCTCCGGGTATAATACCCCCTAAATAACGAAGTTCTGCCCCGTTGTAAGTATCATACCCCCGGTTACGTATTAGATATGCTGCCAGATTGATCCAGGGTTTCGTAACGGCTATTGTGGTTCTGCCCGACGTAGTCGTTGGAATGCCGTCTCGGGGAGGGTATTACTAATGTAAATATTTGGTTATTATACTAACACGTGTGCATTTGTGTATTTAATAGATAATCACCAGGAAATCCATAAAAGAAAATCTAAGACAGCAATGTGAGTAATCTCCTTTTTGTAAACCTTTTTACTAATTGTTTTTACAAAACCTTAAATAATTTACAATGTGATTAGTAGTGATTGAGTCTTTGTAATTCTTCAATTACTGCCGGTATGTGTGAGTTTTGTATACAAAATGTGGAACACGTTACCATTGGACAAAGAGTTAGCCAATGTGTAATATGACCCACCAGTTAGGATTGACAGTACTGAATGAGTAATTGTGTAGATGTAAACATTGTAACCGCTCTCAATACTGTTAAGAGATAAAACTCTTCTTGATTAAACTGGGATTCACTCATCAGTATTGCCCACTAACAAAATGTTTTTAAACGCGTTTCAGGTAACAAAATGTGAAAGCCAACTAGAAGCCAGCTGGACAGCACTGAATGCTTGGAAAAAGTGGCTATAAAAGTTACCTAAATAAAAGAAGATATTTTATTTCAATAAAATGGGGTTTATCCCTATAAAACAGTTTGTAATGAAAACTTGGGTTTTATCCCAATATATTTATATAAAGTGTGGTATTTACTCTGATAAAATATTTCCTAACTATGGTCCTGATGTAATTTCCGCTGCCAAAATGATAAACACCTGGATACCACCGAAGCTGGCTGCGGCCTCCCGTTCCCGGGACAGATAGGGGACGGGGGTTGCGATAAAAGGTGGTATCAAAGCCAAGCCACTGATTCAGCCACATAAGTGTTCTGCTGGCACCAAGATATTGTTCAAATTGTTAGGAAATTAATTATGGAAATACGTGCATATCTGTATTTTATTGTTGTGTGTTATTTGACTATTTGTTAGTTTACAATATGAGCGATCAAGGACCCTCTGACGCTTATCGTCAGTTGTCTGGCTTACCTAGAGGCGAAGGCACCTCTTCACAGCCTGCCCTCTCAGGGTATTCAGCTAACAATGAAGATGGGATATTCGTGTTTAGGGCTCAGTCTGAAGAGCCATTCCCTCCTAAAAAGAGAGGATGGTTCAGTAGGGGAGCACATGAGCATAGTAAGAGGATGAAAAAGTTACAACAACAGCGAGTTCTAGCAGCCTCTAAGAGAGAAACAGATGCCCACACCCAAGACATACTCAATAGGAGTTTAGCAAACTTCCATATTTTTGCAACCCCAGTTGCCGACCCAAACCTGGAGCAACTTATAGCCCCTCAACCATTACCCTTATTTCCCACACAACCAATGGAGATTGAAAACAAACCAGAAAACCAAATCCAATTGCATGATTTTAATCCAGAAGAGATGGCCTGAGGTACCTCCGCTGTGTTCGGAGCGAAGGGCCTCGTGCTGAGCGATGGCCTGTGAGATGCGCTCTTGTAATTCCGCCTCTGTCGTTGGCAAAGGGTTGTTGGTATCGGTATTTCTTCGCGGCGGCATCTTTCTTCTAATAAGAAGATCGGATAGGTCAGGCCTTATTCGATAAATTGATAAATAGTTGTCTAGGAGTCGTATGTACACATATATATATAAGTAATCATCATAGCAAACAACTATGCAACAACATAATCATAGCATGAACATGTAATCCAACAATGTGTTTAGTGAGAACATGACGATTGAGCTTTCATTAATTACCAACCACAAGTTACATTATTTTTACACTGTATCATACCAAAAGAGACATAGGGTCACACTACCCTTGTCAGATAAGTATGTCCATATACAAAAATAAAAGTCAAAAAGTGGTCTTCCATTCTTCACAATCTCGGCTCAATTGTAGTGCTCTCACAAAAAGTAATGCATATGCATAAAACCAAAAACCTACGGTGCTGATGGTGGAGGAGGAGGAGAAGGAGGGAAGAAAAGCAAACTGCGGACATGTGCAAGCTCCTCCTTGAGCTCATATACACGGTGAAGCAAAAAGCTAATCTGCTGCTCGACAATGAGAAAGCGGGCATCAAAACCTAGGATAGGTGTGGGAGCAGCAGGTGGAGGTACTAACGAAGCTGACGGTGATGAGTGTGGAGGGACAAAAGCAGAATGACAGGGACAAGGTAACCGTCTAGCACCCTCACTGAGCTCCAACTCAAGAACTCAACTACTCAAAATCTCAAACTGCAACTGAAGCGACAAAAGCAACTCATCCCGAGTGTAGCCTCCATAATAATAGGGATGGTAAGGGTCTGAGATAGGCATGGTATATGGAGGGAACTATCAAAATGGCTCATCAAGCGATGCATATGTAAATGGAGTAAAAGGTGTAGTTTGTGGAATCGGAGGGAAATCGGCTGAAGCAAATGTGTCAAAACTCGGGGGCTGTCCCGAGGTACCCTCCCCTGGTCGGGGTGCAGGGATCTCCTGTGAGAAGACAATCGGAATGTCAGTACGGTGAGCATCAGACATAACAGAAGGTGGGGGAGCAACATCAGCGGGTGGGGTGGTGGAATGAATGGATCAATAAGTGGGAGATTAATGGGTTCAGGTATCGGCTCTGGAATAAGACGTGCAATATCAGGCTGACCAAACGATCGCCATCGGATCGTGCTCCTCTGATAGACCGCTCTCAGATGAGGACATGTATACCTGTAGCATAACAATCATAACATGTGCACATATGTTAACCACTAAACATTACCAATTGGTGGGTTATTCCCCGAGGTACCTCCGCTGTGTTCGGAGCGAAGGGCCTCGTGCTGTGCGATGGCCTGTGAGATGCGCTCTTGTAATTCCGCCTCTGTCGTTGGCAGAGGTTGTTGGTATCGGTATTTCTTCACGGCGGCATCTTTCTTCTAATAAGAAGATCGGATAGGTCAGGCCTTATTCGTTAAATTGATAAATAGTTGTCTAGGGGTCGTATGTACACATATATATAAGTAATCATCATAGCAAACAACTATGCAACAACATAATCATAGCATGAACATGTAATCCAACAATGTGTTTAGTGAGAACATGACGATTGAGCTTTCATTAATTACCAACCACAAGTTACATTGTTTTTACACTGTATCATACCAAAAGAGACATAGGGTCACACTACCCTTGTCAGATAAGTCTGTCCATGTACAAAAATAAAAGTCAAAAAGTGGTCTTCCATTCTTCACAATCTCGGCTCAATTGTAGTGCTCTCACAAAAAGTAATGCATCTGCATAAAACCAAAAACCTACGGTGCTGATGGTGGAGGAAGAGGAGGAGAAGGAGGGAAGAAAAGTAAACTGCGGACATGTGCAAGCTCCTCCTCGAGCTCATACACATGGCGAAGCAAAAAGCTAATATGCTGCTCGACAATGAGAAAGCGGGCATCAAAACCCGGGATAGGTGCGGGAGCAGCAGGTGGAGGTACGAACGAAGCTGATGGTGATAAGTGTGGAGGGGCAAAAGCAGAATGACAGGGACAGGGTGACCGTCTAGCACCCTCACTGAGCTCCAACTCAAGAACTCTACGACTCAAAATCTCAAACTGCAACTGAAGCGATAAAAGCAACTCATCCCGAGTGTAGCCTCCATAATGAGAGGGATGGTAAGGGTCTGAGATAGGCAAGGTATATGGAGGGAACGATCGAAATGGCTCATCAAGCGATGCAGATGTAAAAGGAGTAAAAGGTGTAGTCTGTGGAATCAGAGGGAAATCGGCTGAAGCAAATGGGTCAAAACTCGGGGGCTGTCCCGAGGTACCTTCCCCTGGTCGGGGTGCAGGGATCTCCTCTAAGAAGAAAATCGGAAGGTCAGTACGGTGAGCATCAGACATAACAGGAGGTGGGGGAGCAACATCAGCGGGTGGGGGTGGTGGAATGAATGGATCAATAAGTGGGAGATCAATGGGTGCAGGTATCGGCTCTGGAATAAGACGTGCAATATCAGGCTGACCAAACGATCGCCATCAGATGGTGCTCCTCTGATAGACCGCTCTCAAATGAGGACATGTATACCTGTAGCATAACAATCATAACATGTGCACATATGTTAACCACTAAACATTACCGATTGGTGGGTTATTCCCTGAGGTACCTTCGCTGTGTTCGGAGCAAAGGGCCTCTTGCAGTGCGATGGCCTGTGAGATGCGCTCTTGTAATTCCGCCTCTGTCGTTGGCAGAGGGTTGTTGGTATCAGTATTTCTTCACAGCGGCATCTTTCTTCTAATAAGAAGATCGGATAGGTCAGGCCCTATTCGTTAAATTGATAAATAGTTGTCTAGGAGTCGTATGTACACATATATATATATATATATATAAGTAATCATCATAGCAAACAACTATGCAACAACATAATCATAGCATGAACATGTAATCCAACAATGTGTTTAGTGAGAACATGACAATTGAGCTTTCATTAATTACCAACCACAAGTTACATTGTTTTTACACTATATCATACCAAAAGAGACATAGAGTCACACTACCCTTGTCAGATAAGTCTGTCCATGTACAAAAATAAAAGTCAAAAAGTGGTCTTCCATTCTTCACAATCTCGGCTCAATTGTAGTGCTCTCACAAAAAGTAATGCATCTGCATAAAACCAAAAACCTACGGTGCTGATGGCGGAGGAGGAGGAGGAGGAGGGAAGAAAAGCAAACTGCGGACATATGCAAGCTCCTCCTCGAGCTCATACACACGGCGAAGCAAAACGCTAATCTTCTGCTCGACAATGAGAAAGCGGGCATCAAAACCCGGGATAGGTGCGGGAGCAGCAGGTGGAGGTATGAATGAAGCTGATGGTGATGAGTGTGGAGGGACAAAAGCAGAATGACAGGGACAGGGTGACCGTCTAACACGCTCACTGAGCTCCAACTCAAGAAGTCTACGACTCAAAATCTCAAACTGCAACTGAAGCGACAAAAGCAACTCATCCCGAGTGTAGCCTCCATAATGAGAGGGATGGTAAGGGTCTGAGATAGGCATGGTATATGGAGGGAACTATCGAAATGGCTCATCAAGCGATGCAGATGTAAATGGAGTAAAAGGTGTAGTCCATGGAATCGGAGGGAAATCGGCTGAAGCAAATGGGACAAAACTCGGGGGCTATCCCGAAGTACCCTCCCCTGGTCGGGGTGAAGGGATCTCCTCTAAGAAGACAATCGGAAGGTCAGTACGGTGAGCATCAGACATAACAGGAGGTGGGGGAGCAACATCAGCGGGTGGGGGTGGTGGAATGAATGGATCAATAAGTGGGAGATCAATGGGTGCAGGTATCGGCTCTAGAATAAGACGTGCAATAACAGGCTGACCAAACGGAACAGGGTCTGGCTCAGGAACAAGCTCTGGGTCGTGAGGAGATGTAGGGACTCGAGCAGGGGATAATGGTTCAGCAGACATCGAAGTGTCATCATCGGAATCAGTAGCATAAAGCTGCAGTCCTGCCGCCCGCAGGGCTAAGGAAGTCACAGACTCAAAGGAGTCTGAAACTGAATGCAAGCTGGAGTCAGAAGATAACTCGATAACGGGTATGACGGGAGGGGCTACATCTAGCACAACAACGACATCATCAACCTCCCCGTCACCCTGTACATCAGCTGGGGGACCATCTAAAAATAAATCGACATCATCACCAAAAAGATCAACAAAGGGCCAATCCTCAGGAGGAATGACCACGAGGGGAACAACGTCGAGGATAGGTGTAACAATATGCTCACCATCGGGGTGAACGATGATGAGGTGATCATGGATAGGAGTAGGGAAAACAAAAAGATCCTCGACAAGAACGCCATCAGCGATAGGTACGTCATCTCCAAAGTCCGGGAGAGCGAAAGGTTGAAAGCCATCATCGTCCTCAGATAGCATCTCTGGGTCTCTATCGGTATCTGAAGTCAAAACCTCCGGTACGGGCGCCACCTCGTCGTTGGAGACGATCGCCATCGGATCGTGCTCCTCTGATAGACCGCTCTCAGATGAGGACATGCATACCTGTAGCATAACAATCATAACATGTGCACATATGTTAACCACTAACACTCGGTGTATGCAAACAATTACAGTTATCACTTAATCATGTATTCACATTTTCCTACATGAGACTTTTCTATCTTAACTAGTCTACCCCATGTAAACTAAACCACCAACTGTGACCTTGCATTGTGTTTCTTGTCTTTCCTTTGTAAAACGTTTGTTCCATGGATCTTGGCGTTTTGAAAATGCAATGAAAATTATCTTGTGAAAATATTTTCGTTAGAGAGCCCTAAGGATTGTAGTCTAGACTCGAGAAAGAATCCAAGTTCACTACAACCGAAGCTCTGATACCAAACTGTCGCACCCTGACTTTTGCGGAAGCGTGTTACGTGTGATTTGCTTAATATCATTGCATTCAACCATAACAAATAACTATATGATAGAAACCATGATGTTCATCCATTACTGAGTTTCAAAATATTAGAAACCACATTGTTTAATGCGAACCCAAGACTTCAAGTTTATAATACAAACCAACCAAATGTTTAAAGTTCCATAAAGGACTTGACACAATACATTGATAAAACAAGGCATTGAATTGTATGTCTTATCTAGGATAAAACATCCAAGTCAAACCCTACAAAAGTGCGGATGACATCATTTATTGTAGACACAACTTGAAAACCTTGAACGCCCACCAGATCCATTTTCAATTTCCTGAAATACATGTAGTTTGAAAACATCAACAAAAGTTGAGCGAGTTCATGTGTTATGTAAGTGAGCTCGTAATAAACCTGTAACCATTGTAATTATGTATTAGTAAACCGGTATGAAAGCGTCTATGAACAGATCGTTTAATGATTTGCAAGGTCATTAATATGTGTGCAATGGTGCAGGAAGGCTCAAACCTAGCAGATTTTGTACCGGGCTTCCGGCTGGAAGACATAGTCACCACCTTCGGCCACATCCGGCCCAGGAGTGGGGCTCGCAACACCCAAATAGATCTATCACTCATGTCCCTCGGTCCTTATACGAGGATTAATGGTCTAAAGCATTGTACCCATGTCACACCTCGATATTTCCACGTATTACCGGTGGGCCCGGTGGGGAGTATCGTGACGTAGTAGATATCATCATAGTCAAACAACACAATTTTAAATGCACAGCGGAAGCAAAAGATAGATTTATTTCAACCGAATAGATTGTAATATTAAGTATCACAAAACAGTTGAAACAGATCCACAGGCGGATCAAAATAAAAGGAAACATAGTTCATCAGACTTAATGCATCCAAGCTTGCGAGACTCTTAATGATGCTAAGGAGAGGCCAGCCTATTTCGAGTAGTACCTGCACTTAGCCTTTTTGGGAAAATACGTCAGTTTACACTGGTAAATACAATTAACTGACTCATTTTGAAAAGGTTTAAGAAAATTGATTTGAATGCACAAGGCATAAAACATTTTTATAACTTGGGATAATTATTTATATATAAACTTGTAAAAGAATTACATGTTCGTTATACGTTCAGTAGCCCGGATTGACATCGGGTTAAAGATTAATAGACACACCACATGATATAATCCCACGGCGGGTTCTTCCCGAAACCGGCGGTTATACCTTATTATTTATTTATGCACTGTCGGGTGTACGCCTACACCCCGTGCTTAGGTCGTGGCCATTTCGTAAAATGATGCCAAGGATATCCGGGACATGTCATTAACCCCCCAAAGGCTTTAATCAAACAAAACAATTTAAACGAGACATTTCAATAAATTAATCTAAATACAATTAAAAATTCAATGCCCGACCAAGCGGTATTTTATATACCGTACCCCAAGCCCGTATAAGGAAAAATAAGTTAAAAGTATTTACCTTTGCAAGTATTAATCACAAATAGCGAGTGCACGTAGCTTTTACCGGCTCTCCTATTCTGGAACAAAGGTTTTTAATAACCTATTAGATTCCTAACGCGTCTTTAATTAAGCCTAAACTTAGACCGGTTAATTTTAAAGGAAGATACGGTTCAAACGCACGATTAAGCGAAGATCGGAATAGAATGTGGTTTAGACCCGACAAGTTTGAAGACTTGTATAATATGGGTAAACTAAACACATTCTGGATTTTGAGACAAAATGATAAGGTTTGACCCGTTTCGGTCAATTTATGCAAACTAGTCACATAAACCGAACCGAACGCGAAAAATGCATAACGGGTAACCATAAGAGTCATATACAGGTTTCCTAAGTTAATATGTCTTAAATATGTTGTGACATCAGTAAGATATCTTCTATTATGCCCAAAACGAATTTAAAGTCAAACTATACCCCGTAGGGGCATTTTGGTCATTTTAAAGGTTATGAAAGAGATTTAATATGAATCTGAGTTTCGGGTCTGATGAAATTAGTAAAAATACTTAATTTTCTAAATTATATCAGTAGGGTATAATCTATATGTGAAATTTATCATTTCTAAGCATACTATGCACCGAAAGGGTATTTTGGTAATTTCACCTAAGGTTTAAAGGTCAAATCTGGAAATCTGAGTTAAAAACTTTTGCTTACTGCTAAAGTAAAAAATTTACTTAAAACATCAGTAGGTATCAAGTCTTATATATCTAAAATGGTTTTGATGCATACTATGCGCTTAAAAACGCGTAAAAAGACGATTTTAAGCGATTTTCGGGTTTTATAAGAAAAGCTGATATTTTTATTATTCCAGAAGGCTTAAAATATTCTATTTATCATATTGGATCAGTAGAAAAAGGTTTGGTATCAAAAGGATTAGTAAAACTCATTTTATAGCCTAAAAGGGCAAAACCGACAATTACCGGATCAAGCTTAGAACTCTATGTTATGCTTAGCCTAAAAATAAATAAAAATCTCCAAAAATTCCAAAATATTATTTTATGTCATTATGTTAAAAGTTTGGTATTAAAAATTGGGTTTAGATAGGCTATATGCTAATTATGCCGTTTAATTAATAAAAAGCTTTTCATTTACGCTAATGAGCATAACTCCTAATCTAGACCTCAAACTGATGTCAAATTTTAGGGACAAGTCTAATAATCAGTAATTAAGGTTCCTATTCTTCCACATTTTCAAAAATCACATTTTAAGGTCATATGGGCATAATAGTCAACATTTAAGCATTTAACGGAAACATGCATATGAATCGGATAACTAATGAACCAAGTTGTATAATCACAGAGGGTTATACTAACATGTAACCTGGTCCAAATAAGGCTCTAAGGCATTTCTAAAACATGCTACAATGGGTCAGAACTGAAAGTCAAAGCAAAAGTCAAATTATGCGACTTTCGGTTCCGAACCGAGCCTAAACTGAAAATTGTCGGGTTGAACATGTTTAGACATGTTCTTACATTAATTACCAAGTTATATTAGTGACAAAACAGGTTGCATGGGTTCTACATTGCTAATTATGCATTAATTTGAAAATAAACTTTCTGTTGACTTTTTAAGATTAACTTTGACCCGACAATTGACCTAGTTAGAGTGGGAATCAGAGGGTGCCCTTTTAAGGGTTTATTGCCCACATAATTACCAACTCATAGGTACTTTCAATTTGAAATTTGACTGGATAAATTTTAAATAATCACGAAGTCAAACTCTAATTACGACGGTTTGACTTTAAGCTAATTAACTAAGCTAAACTGAATCAAAGAGGGTTAAGGACACTTACAAGGGTCCTATGCACGACTAAAGATCACAAGGAAGTGTGCTTGAGCCCCAGGAACCTCCAGAAGTGAAGTTGTGAAGCTTTGCAAATGAATGAACAAAGTGTTGCAACAATGCTCCTCTTATATAGTGAATTTAATTGCTTAGGATGATGCCAAGCAAGTCTATGGTTGCAACCAGATGTTTACAGGTGCCCCTACTGCATGTAAATCCGTTTGTGCAGCCCCTGGTATGAATTTACATGTCCTAAAGGCGGTTACAGGCCTGAACTGGCAGCTGCCCAGTGAATTCTGTCGCTGGCACTCTCACGCGGGCCGCGTAGTCCCATAGGACCATCTTACGCGGGCCGCCTGGCCTCTCAGAACCAGCCAAACAAGTTTCACTTAATTACATTTCAGCCCCTGGTCCTTTCTAACGTGGTTTTAAGTCTTGTTCTTGCATTTTTGGCCCTCTAACCTTACTTTTAAGGGCTCCATGACATATTTAAACATTGGTAAGTCCTTGGTTAACTTTGTGATCACCCGAAAAGCCTTAAATTTCAACGTTGACGCTTTTAACCCTTCGTATACGAATATCATCATAACTTTCTCATACTTTATCGAAACCTTGTGAAATTTTTACCACTTATTCTAGTGAGCATAATTAACCGTTACAAAGCTTCGGGTTCGCTAAAAGGTCACTCAGAGGTATACTTTAAACATGTTGACACATTTAACCCCTGTAGTTTGTAATCTCTCACTTTCTTCCACAATTAGCTTCGTATGATCCATAATTCATTCGTTTAAGGGTATAAACATCGTGTAGGGTTATTGTAAGGCATGTTTATCCATTGTTGACACTTTGAACCCTTTTATTCACATACTTTCTTTGTTTGTCAACTTTAGTCCCTCTAAAGTAATCTTTTACACGTTTAAAGCTTATGACACGTGTCAATACATTATTGGACGTAAATTTATGAGGTGTTACATCCTCACCCCCCTTAAAAGAAATCTCGACCTTGAGATTTACTGAAACAAATGAAGGTATTTTTCTTTCATTGTGGACTCTACCTCCCACGTGTACTCGGGACCTCTGTGGGCATCCCATTTAACCTTTACAATAGGCACATGCTTCCTTCGAAGCTTCTTAACCTGTCGATCCTCGATTGACAAAGGTTTTTCCACAAATTTCAAACTCTCATCTATATGCACATCTGTATGCGGTATGACTAGCGATTCATCAGCTAGACATTTCTTCAGATTGCAGATGTGGAATACATTGTGAATACCACTGAGCTCTTCAGGTAAGTTTAACTTATAAGCCACTGTTCCCACACATTCGATGATTTCGAATGGTCCTATATACCTTGGGCTTAACTTACCTTTCTTACCAAATCGCATCACTCCCTTCCAGGGTGATACCTTAAGCAACACTTTATCACCAACCTTGAACTTTAGAGGTTTACGCCTTAAGTCTGCGTAGCTTTTCTGCCTATCTCTGGCAGCCTTGAGACGATCTCTTATCTGCACAATCTTATCTGTCGTCTCCAGGACTATATCGGGTCCTGTTAGTTGGACATCTCCAACTTCTGCCCAACAAACGGGCGTTCTGCACTTCCTTCCATACAAAGCTTCAAACGGTGCAGCTTGGATACTTGAGTGATAGCTATTATTGTATGAAAACTTGATCAATGGAAGATGTTCATCCCAACTTCCACCTAGGTCAATAACACAAGCCCTTAACATATCTTCCAGTGTTTGAATCGTTCGCTCACTTTGACCATCCGTTTGGGGATGATAAGTAGTGCTGAAGTTCAGTCGAGTGCCTAGGGATTGCTGAAATTTTTTCCAGAAGTGCGATGTATACCTTGTATCCCTATCAGAAATGATAGACACTGGTACTCCGTGGAGAGCTACAATCTCATCCACATACAACTGAGCTAACTTATCTGAGCTATATGTTTCCTTAATAGGTAGGAAGTGGGCTGACTTAGTCAGTCTATCCACTATCACCCAAATAGTATCATTTCCTTTCTTTGTCTTTGGTAACTTGGTGATAAAATACATTGTCACCATTTCCCATTTCCAGGTGGGAAGTTCAGGTTGTTGTAGCAAACCTGACGGCTTTTGGTGTTCAGCTTTAACTTGCGCACAAGTCAAACATTTAGCTACATAGGTAGCAATTGACTTCTTTAAGCCTATCCACCAAAAATTGACTTTCAAATCCTGGTACATCTTATCAGCTCCAGGATGAACAGAGTACTTAGAACTGTGGGCTTCCTGGAGGATCACATCCCTAAGTCCTCCATAAATTGGAACCCATATTCGTCCATTTAACCTCAGGATTCCGTCCTTGCCATAGGATAACTGTTCAGCAGTTACTCCTAGCTTCTCATCAGGATAGTTAGCTTCTAACACAGCTTCTTTCTGTGCAGCTAACAACCTTTCATTCAAACTATTCTTTAATTCAATGCTCTTGGCGTTGATTCTTATAGGCTTCACCCTTTCCTTTCTACTTAAGGCATCGGCAACTACATTCGCCTTGCCAGGATGGTATCTTATCTCACAGTCATAATCATTCAAAGTTTCCATCCATCGTTGCTGCCTCATGTTTAAGTCCTTCTGATTATACAGATGTTGAAGGCTCTAGTGATCCGAATAGATAACACACTTAGTTCCATACAAATAATGCCTCCACAATTTTAGTGCAAATACAACGGCACCCAACTCCAAATCATGGGTGGTGTAATTCTTCTCGTGCACCTTTAACTGTCGAGAAGCATAGGCAATAACTTTGCCTTTCTGCATAAGCACACATCCCATACCTATGTGCGATGCATCACAATAAACTACAAATTCATCAATTCCATCTGGCAACGTCAGTACTGGAGCGTTGCTCAACTTCTACTTCAAAATATCGAAAGATTCTTGCTGCTTAGGCCCCCAGTCAAACTTGCTATTCTTTCGAGTTAGTAGAGTCAAGGGTACTGCAATTCTTGAGAAGTTTTCAATAAATCGCCTGTAGTATCCTGCTAAACCTAGAAAACTACGAATCTCAGTAGGCGTCTTTGGATCTTGCCAATTCATGACAGCTTCAACTTTAGCGGGATCTACTTGGATACCACGCTCACTAACAACATTTCCAAGAAATTAGACTTCACGAAGCCAGAATTCACATTTTGAAAATTTGGCATAGAGCTCTTCCTGTTGAAGCAGCTTAAGAATACAACGGAGATGCTTCTCATGGTCAGCTTGACTTTTCGAGTAAATGAGAATGTCATCGATGAAGACGATGACGAATTTATCTAGGTAGGGCTTGTAGACGCGATTCATGAGATCCATGAATGCTGCTGGTGCATTAGTGAGCCCAAAAGGCATCACTAAGAACTCGTAATGACCATAACGAGTTCTAAATGCAGTCTTGTGTACATCTTCATTTTTAACCTTTAGTTGATGATAGCCTGACCTCAAGTCGATCTTAGAGAAGTAACTTGCCCCTTGCAATTGATCGAACAGATCGTCGATCCTAGGCAATGGATATCGATTCTTGATAGTAACCTTGTTTAGCTCACGATAATCGATGCATAGACGCATCAATCCATCCTTCTTCTTGACAAACAGGATTGGTGCTCCCCATAGAGATGAGCTAGGTCTAATGAAACCTTTTGCCAACAATTCATCTAGTTGTGTCCTCAATTCCTTCATTTCTGTTGGCGCTAACCTGTAAGGTGCCCTTGCAACAGGTGCTGCTCCTGGAATAATGTCAATTCTGAATTCTACTTGCCTATCTGGTGGCAAACCAGGTAGCTCTTCAGGGAATACTTCAGGATATTCAGAAATGACGGGGATATCTTCAATCTTAGGCTTCGGCTCATCTATAGTCACTTGTGCCATGTAGATGACGCAACCCTTCTTCATACATCTTGATGCCTTAAGCATAGACACTTGCTTAGGCAATCCATACTGGAGTATCTCCTTGTATGGTAAGTGGCTCACCATATGGAGTTTTGATCACCACTTGCTTTTTGTCACACACAATCTGAGCTTGGTTGTGGGATAACCAATCCATGCCTATTACTATGTCGAAACCGGCTAACTTCAAAGGAAGTAAGGACAAAGGAAAAGAGTGGTTCCTAATGGATATGAAACATCCATCTAACATGGTTGATGCGGTTTCTATGGTGCCATCGGCTAATTCAACCTCATATTTTATGCTTAGGGTTCTAACAGGTAGGTTTAACAACTTACAAAACTTATCATCAACAAATGACTTATCTGCTCCAGAATCAAATAACACCCTTGCATAAACATCATTAATAAGGAAGGTACCTGTTATGACATTATCATTCTGGATCGCCTCTTGTGCGTTCATCTGGAAGACCCTAGCATTGGTCTTTTTCCCTTCCTCAGCTTTCTTAGCAAACTTTGGGCAGTTGGACTTGATATGCCCTTTCTCATTGCAATTATAACAAGTAGCATCCTTGATTTTCTTACAATCTAAGGTCTTGTGCTCAGAGGATTTACAAATCCCACAAACTCTTGGCTGTGACTGGGATTTCGATTCATATCTGCATTTCCCGAAATGGTGCTTCTTACAGACCTTACATTTGGGCTTATCACCCGACTGATGACCATCCTTCTTAGTTCCAGAACTCTTCTTGTGGTCATTGTTTCCCTTATGCTTCTTGTCTAAACGTCGTGAGTTGTCATCCTCACGCTTTCTCTTCTCAGCGTCTGTGTTTCTTAGCGATCTCTGCCTGACCGCGTCCAAAGTAAGGGACAATGATATATCAGCTGCAGACCGAAAAGTAGCTGGTCTGGAGGCTTTCACACTGGCCTTGATTTCTGGGGCCAAACCCCCAATAAAACAAGCTATCCTTTTGGGTTCCGGGGTCACCAGATACGGAACCAGTCTTGACATCGTGTTGAAACTCGTAAGGTAGGCTTGACAATCTAGGTTTTTCATAACCAAAGACAAGAAATCAGACTCAATCTTTTCAACCTCATGCTGAGGGCAGTAGTTTTCCTTAATGAGAGTAACAAACTGATCCCATGTCAAATTATACAATGGGATCTTCCCATTAGCTTGGATCAACGACCTCCACCAAGCTAGTGCCTCACCCTTGAATGACTGAGATACAAACTTCACCACATCTTTATCAGCGCAACCACTGATATCTACCACAGTGTCCATCTCGTCTAACCATGACATGCAATCAACTGCTCCCTTCTCCCTAGTAAAATCCCTGTGTTTGCAGGAAATAAAGTACTTATAGGTGCAACCTTTAGCACGTGGTTCTTGGTTCAGCACAACTCTCTTAGATGGAACACTCCTCTGGTTCGTTGAGTTATGAGAATCACTCTTGTGAGCAGTATGAGTCCTTGAGGGTGGTTTAGAGTGTGGTACAGATTGGGTCCTTACATGGGTGCCACTGGATTCATTGAACTACCTGTCCAAAGCTCGCGTAACAGCATTATCTATTAGCGCTTGTAATTCTGCTCCTGCTACATTGACCCTGGTGGTGTCATGATTTTCTCTGGGGTGACTGTTGGCTTTGTCTGACCCGGCCATGTAGCTTGATTGCTACATAAAAGAATGATTTTTAATTCATTCAGAGGTCTATAACAGTTTCATCATCCTAGAAGATTTATTAATCGTGGTATTTAAGAAACCATTTTGATTAATTTAGCATATAATTATTCAGGATTTTCATTATATAAATCCTTAGTTATGATTAAAGTATATAAATGACAAAAAGGCCTAGTCCTATGGACAGTTTTAAATCTTTAATCATGATCTTATAGGGTCATGGTATTGAGGGTTTTTAATTATAATTCATTACCTCTTCTTAACAGGGGTCGAAGACCACGACTGTCTTTTGTCTTATATGACAATGAGTATAGCCCGTAGGCGTTATACCCCTAATGGATGTTTTAATTAATTAAAAATATTTAGGAGAATTAAATATAAGGATGACTCATGCGATTTTATCGAATCACATTTTGTCAAAAGTGTTAACATGTTTTCAGATGTTAACAAGGATTGGAACCTTTTTGAATAGGTTTTACCATCTTGGTCATGTTTGCAATGACATATAGACTAGGTGTTACCTTTAAGATTCTTTTTAATTTTTAACACAGAATAATCCTAAATTGAGGTGTTAATAAGGATCTGAATCTAATTATGGAACTACTATTTTGGCCCTGTCTTAAGATGACACATGGCTAGGTCTTGTCCTTTTTAGATTTTTGTCATTTTATTATAATGATAGATCTTATATAAAGGAATGTCATATTTTCATTTATTTCATATTTTATGTTTTAGCAAAAATGAAAATTTAAATTAAATCATTCCACTGCAAAAATTTAAACAAGTACAGATTTGCCCTAAACGGGACTTCTACTGAAATAACATGCCGCGCAGGGGCTCAAACAGAATAACATACCCACGCAGGGGTTAAACAGAAAAACATGCCCACGCAGGGGCAGAGTACAGAAAGACATGCCCACGCAGGGGCAGAATACAGAAACAAATGTCCACGCAGGGACATGATTACAACACTAAAACTAACAAATAAATAAAGGATTTAATGATCCTTTTTGCTTTTCCTTTTAATTAAGTTTGCCAGACTCTTGAACATTCCCCTGTTTTGCCTACGGTCTTCCCGCACCTCCTGCCGCACCTCATTTATCCTTTGGAGAATCTCTTGATGCTGTGGTGGTGACATCACTGGCGGCTGCGGGGGTTGCTGATATAGCGGAGGTTGAGGAGGCGGCGGTTGCTGATACCCATAAGGTGGGTACCCATAGTGTGAGTATCCGGCTTGATATGGGACCCCAAAGGATCCTTCCCGATGATGGGCATTGTAGTTTGCCGCTGCTACCAGGTAAGGGTCGGCCTCTGCATAGTTGTAGTTGGCGTGGATCGGCTGCTCAAAGGGATTATACGCCGCCGCACCGGTGTATGTAGGAATTGGGTCTCCAAAACCCAACGGTGGTGGCGCTACAGGCGCTGAGTTTACTTCCGAGACGGGGTTTGAAGGTCCACCCATATGCGGGTCTTCATGGAGTGGCGGGTAGCGGCTGCCACTTGAAGGTTGAGGTGTGCTGATTCGTACTCCTCCTCGCACGGACATCCGTGCGGTTGTTCTCCTTCGCCTCGGTTGCTCCGGAGGCTGTTGCTGAACTGGTGGTGGTGGAGGAGTGACCGTGATATAACGAGAATCCTCGGAGGGATCCTGCTGCTGCTGCTGCAGCTGTGGTGAGTTGTGGTAACTGGGAGTAAACACCCAGTCGATCTGTCGGAACCTTTCCTCATAGCTGTCGGGACCATTATAAGGTGATCCCACAAAAGGTGACCCATCTGAAATTTCGATGGGGTGGTTAGGGGTTCCGGACGGTGGCTCTGCGGGATCGGTGTCCTCATCCATGTCCATTGCATGGTCGCCTGAGAAGTGGTCTTTAGGTCCTAGTGGGTTAAAACCCATTGGTTCTCCAAGGTAGTTTTCCGGGTTGAACCGACTCTGGAAAAAGGGCGTTGGGTCATCAAAACGTGAGTTATGGCCCTGGAGAGGAATGTAAGATTGGTGGGAATTATGGGGCTCATTTTCATAATGAGGCCCAAAGGAGTTTTGAAACGAAGGGGAGGAGCTCAGCGAAACTGAGCGCCTTGCTGGTTCAGTATAGGTCCTCCAGTTATCTTGAGGACTCCGGCTATGGGAATCTGACGGTGCTCGCCGGTGCGAAGGCCCGGCCTCATGATCATTCGGGGCGCCTAGTGGCCCCTTGCCTCTTCCTCTCCCTCTTATTCTTGGTGGCATCTTTTAACCTGTCAACATAAACAAAGATAACAACAAGGAAATATATAAAAGACAAAAATAAAACAAATCGGGATTTGTCCTAAGTTCTTTGTCTAGACTCGAAAGTTTAGAAATGTGCAACTGTGTAACTGAGATTAAACACAAAAGGCTAGTGTTTAATTCACTCAGTGTTGGCTCTGATATCAACCTGTCACACCCCGATATTTCCACGTATTACCGGTGGCCCCGGTGGGGAGTATCGTGACGTAGTTGATATCATCATAGTCAAACAACACAATTTTAAATGCACAGCGGAAGCAAAAGATAGATTTATTTCAACCGAATAGATTGTAATATTAAGTATCACAAAACAGTTGAAACAGATCCACAGGCGGATCAAAATAAAAGGAAACATAGTTCATCAGACTTAATGCATCCAAGCTTGCGAGACTCTTAATGATGCTAAGGAGAGGCCAGCCTATTTCGAGTAGTACCTGCACTTAGCCTTTTTAGGAAAATACGTCAGTTTACACTGGTAAATACAATTAACTGACTCATTTTGAAAAGGTTTAAGAAAATTGATTTGAATGCACAAGGCACAAAACATTTTTATAACTTGGGATAATTATTTATATATAAACTTGTAAAAGAATTACATGTTCGTTATACGTTCAGTAGCCCGGATTGACATCGGGTTAAAGATTAATAGACACACCACATGATATAGTCCCGCGGCGGGTTCTTCCCGAAACCGGCGGTTATACCTTATTATTTATTTATGCACTGTCGGGTGTACGCCTACACCCTGTGCTTAGGTCGTGGCCATTTCATAAAATGATGCCAAGGATATCCGGGACATGGTCATTAACCCCCCAAAGGCTTTAATCAAACAAAACAATTTAAACGGGACATTTCAATAAATTAATCTTAATACAATTAAAAAATCAATGCCCGACCCCGGTATTTTATATACCGTACCCCAAGCTCGTATAAGGGAAAATAAGTTAAAAGTATTTAGCTTTGCAAGTATTAATCACAAATAGCAAGTGCACGTAGCTTTTACCGGGTCTCCTATTCTGGAACAAAGGTTTTTAATAACCTATTAGATTCCTAACGGGTCTTTAATTAAGCCTAAACTTAGACCGGTTAGTTTTAAAGGAAGATACGGTTCAAACGCACGATTAAGCGAAGACCAGAATAGAATGTGGTTTAGACCCCACAAGTTTGAAGACTTATATAATATGTGTAAACTAAACACATTCTGTATTTTGAGACAAAATGATAAGGTTTGACCCATTTCGGTCAATTTATGCAAACTAGTCACATAACCCGAACCGAACGCGAAAAATGCATAACGGTTAACCATAAGAGTCATATACAGGTTTCCTAAGTTAATATGCCTTAAATATGTTGTGACATCAGTAAGATATCTTCTATTATGCCCAAAACGAATTTAAACTCAAACTATGCCCCGTAGGGGCATTTTGGTCATTTTAAAGGTTATGAAAGAGATTTAATATGAATCTGAGTTTTGGGTCTGATGAAATTAGTAAAAATACTTAATTTTCTAAATTATATTAGTAGGGTATAACCTATATGTGAAATTTATCATTTCTAACCATACTATGCACCGAAAGGGTATTTTGGTAATTTCACCTAAGGTTTAAAGGTCAAATCTGGAAATCTGAGTTTAAAACTTTTGCTTACTGTTAAAGTATAAAAATTTACTTAAAACATCAGTAGGTATCAAGTCTTATATATCTAAAATGGTTTTGATGCATACTATGCGCTTAAAAACGCGTAAAAAGGCGATTTTAAGCGATTTTCGGGTTTTATAAGAAAAGCTGATATTTTTATTATTCCAGAAGGCTTAAAATATTCTATTTATCATATTGGATCAGTAGAAAAAGGTTTGGTATCAAAAGGATTGGTAAAACTCATTTTATAGCCTAAAAGGGCAAAACCGACAATTACCGGATCAAGCTTAGAACTCTATGTTATGCTTAGCCTAAAAATTCCAAAAATTCCTAAATATTATTTTATATCAGTGGGTAAAAAGTTTGGTATTAAAAATTGGGTTTAGATAGGCTATATGCTAATTATGCCGTTTAATTAATAAAAAGCTTTTCATTTACGCTAATGAGCATAACTCCTAATCTAGACCTCAAACTGATGTCAAATTTTAGGGACAAGTCTAATAATAAGTAATTAAGGTTCCTATCCTTTCACATTTTCAAAAATCACATTTTAAGGTCATATGGGCATAATAGTCAACATTTAAGCATTTAACGGAAACATGCATATTAATCGGATAACTAATGAACCAAGTTGTATAATCACAGAGGGTTATACTAACATGTAACATGGTCCAAATAAGGCTCTAAGGCATTTCTAAAACATGCTACAATGGGTCAGAACTGAAAGTCAAACCAAAAGTCAAATTATGCGACTTTCGGTTCCGAACCGGGCCTAAACTGAAAATTGTCGGGTTGAACATGTTTAGACATGTTCTTACATTAATTACCAGTTATATTAGTGACAAAACAGGTTGCATGGGTTACTTTCTTTTGGTCACCAATTGTATTGTGGTTGGTTTTACTTACTCAATTACGTTGTTCAATATGATTCGTGGCTCGATCCCACAAAATCCACCATGTGGAGCATCACCGCTTGGAGGCGTGACAGCATGGGTTCTACATTGCTAATTATGCATTAATTTGAAAATAAACTTTCAGTTGACTTTTTAAGATTAACTTTGACCCAACAATTGACCTAGTTAGAGTGGGAATCAGAGGGTGCCCTTTTAAGGGTTTATTGCCCACATAATTACCAACCCATAGGTACTTTCAATTTGAAATTTGACTGGATAAATTTTAAATAATCACGAAGTCAAACTCTAATTACGACGGTTTGACTTTAAGCTAATTAACTAAGCTAAACTGAATCATAGAGGGTTAAGGACACTTACAAGGGTCCTATGCACGACTAAAGATCACAAGCAAGTGTGTTTGAGCCCCGGGAACCTCCAGAAGTGAAGTTGTGAAGCTTTGCAAATGAATGAACAAAGTGTTGCAACAATGCTCCTCTTATATAGTGAATTTAATTGCTTAGGATAATGCCAAGCAAGTCTATGGTTGCAACCAGATGTTTACAGGTACCCCTACTGCATGTAAATCCGTTTGTGCAGCCCCTGGTATGAATTTACATGTCCTAAAGGCGGTTACAGACCTGAACTGGCAGCTGCCCGGTGAATTCTGTCGCTGGCACTCTCACGCTGGCCGCGTAGCCCCATAGGACCATCTTACACGGGCCGCCTGGCCTCCAGAACCAGCCAAACAAGTTTCACTTAATTACATTTAGCCCCTGGTCCTTTCTAACGTGGTTTTAAGTCTTGTTCTTGCATTTTTTGCCCTCTAACCTTACTTTTAAGGGCTCCATGACATATTTAAACATTGGTAAGTCCTTGGTTAACTTTGTGATCACCCGAAAAGCCTTAAATTTCAACGTTGACGCTTTTAACCCCTCGTATACGAATATCATCATAACTTTCTCATACTTTATCGAAACCTTGTGAAATTTTTACCACTTATTCTAGTGAGCATAATTAACCGTTACAAAGCTTCGGGTTCGCTAAAAGGTCACTCAGAGGTATACTTTAAACATGTTGACACAGTTAACCCCTGTAGTTTGTAATCTCTCACTTTCTTCCACAATTAGCTTCGTATGATCGATAATTCATTCGTTTAAGGGTATAAACATCGTGTAGGGTTATTGTAAGGCATGTTTATCCATTGTTAACACTTTGAACCCTTTTATTCACATACTTTCTTTGTTTGTCAACTTTAGTCCCTCTAAAGTAATCTTTTACACGTTTAAAGCTTATGACACGTGTCAATACATTATTGGACGTAAATTTACGAGGTGTTACAACCCACCACTCACATGATCTAACAGTTCATTCCTTAGCTAACCATACCATATGTAAACGTTTATGAACAATTGTAACATGTATTTCACCCCCGAAGTTATAAAACTGAAAACAGTTAAAAGAAAAGGGGGGACATGAACTCACAATCTTGAGTCCTGCAAACTGGTATAACTCAAAGATCTTGTACCGAAGTCATGCGACTACCTACACACATGTTATGGTTTGTTAGACGGATGGGTCGTGCCTCGGCTTTTAGTCTTAATTGTTATGACTTAGTATCTTTGAGTTACGTTTTGATGTAACAAATGTTATTCCAAAGTATATAATTATTTGTTAAAATAATATATTTTAACTAATATTGTTTTGTAATCTTTCCATGAATATTTTTTCCAAGGATGGGTATACCTATACTTGTGTAATTTAGGCTTGTGTATTTTTGCCAAGTATTGGTGGCGTATTCCGGTGTGTATTTGTACGTACAAGAATTCGTATTTTTAATGTATTCATTAAGTATTCTCATACTTAATTCTTGCATTTAATTTTCCGGAATATTATTTTTAACCAATAAAAATCACCAATATATATATATATATATATATATATTCTTAAAATATATGTATTTCAAGAAAACTTTTATAGAAAATCATCTATAATTCTTCCTTGGCAAAAATAATTATATCTTCATATAATCCTCAAAAATAATATATTTTCAAGATTAACTTAGAAAATATTTATAATTCTATTTTTCACCCCAAAAATAATATATTCTAAATTTGTTTAAGAAAATATATACATCTTTTCTTTATTCTTAAATAATGTATTTTCTATTTGACAAAAATATGATATATTTTTGTAACACTTGTAAAAATTATAATTTCCGTTCCTTGGGTTTCCAAAATACCGTTTAACTTATTTGTCAAAATATATGAACTTAATTCCTGAATATATATATATATATATATAATCCATATCTCTTGTTCGGTTTGTCATCTTTTTGGGTATAAATTATATATTTGTTTTTTCTTGGAATTTTGGTAATATTTTGTATTATAATTCTTGGTATTTTGGTAAGTTATACTATTTCAAGTCCTAAAATAATATAATTAATACACATAATATACAAGTAATCACACAAATTGTGACATCTAAATATATATTTTCCTAAATACATACTTAGTCACTTTTATTTATCAAAAACAACCTCCAACATTTGTAATTTTTGTAACACAAATTATGGCAAATTTTATATGAAAAACCATGGTTAAAATTTACTTATAAACACTAGATTAAAAATATTTTTCTAAGTGTTTAAATTCTAGAAAATTTTTGCCATAGTTTCCCCTTAAAAATGGAGGTTTCCACAAGATCATCCTCTCACTTGCTAGATCATGTGTTTAATCACAATCTAGCAAGCTTCTTATGATGTTTAACATCATAAACACTAGTAATCAACAATCAAGATGCACACATACACTTAAACAACATAGATTATTATGATTTTTAGCTTTATGTTAAAAGTTATCTTCTTGTTCTTTCATGATCTTCATGTTTAACATCTTACATATTCTTTTAACCAACATAATGAGAAGTAAAATGAGGTTATGAGAGTCTTACTACTAGCACAAGGCTAGGGAAGAGATCAAAGATGATGAAGATGATAAACTTGGTGGTTAAAAGCTCTTGAGAAAGGTCCTTCAACTTCCAATGGCTCCAAGCTCCTTAGTTTAGCTCCTATAACCTTTGTAACACTTTGGAATGGAAGATCAAGACTTGAAAGTGATGGTGGTGTGGTTGTTCTCGGCCGAGACCAAGGGAGGAGAGGGAGAAGTGTGTGAAGTGTTGTGTTTGTGAAATGAGGAGTTGTGTTGCTACTTGTGGTTTAAATCAAGAACTTTCCAACATTCTTTAAACTTGTGTGTATTATGTCTCATGGACCAACAACAATATCAAATAAACAAATTAAAGAAATCAAGGGTGGGTCCACCCTTGGTGACCATCGCCCATGGGGGGGGGGTAATTGGTTGTGATGTAATGGTAAGTTAGGTTATGTGGTTAGAATCTAAGTGTTAGAATTAGTGTTTAAAGGTGTTGTGTAATTATAAGGTGTGTTATGATGTTCGGTGACCATTACTAGCTCGGAAATGATAAAACAGTGCTTCTAGTGAAAATTTGGTGTTTCAGGTAGTGTCCGGTTGTTCGGTTGGTTACCGGTTCGTTAAAGTGCTAAATTACGCAGTTTAGTGTGCTTTATGTTCTCTTTTGTGACAGTTTTGATTCCCGACACTTAGGAAGGTATTCTGGACCATTAAACCATAATTCTGCATAATATTATGTTGTTAAAAAGCTGAATTTTGCTGAAAATTGCAGAATTCTGCAGTTTGGGTGAGTTTTAGGCACTTTCCGGCACTTAAACTAACAATAGGAAGGCAGTTTTATGATCATTACTTTCCTACACACTATACTAGTGTAACTCTTGGTTTCTGGCTCATTCTGTGTCTTAACATCTTGTCTGTCTGAGTACTGAACTCCCGTCAGTACTTCTAGTTTGTCTGATAACTATGCTAACTTTGTTTCGTGCATCATTTGAATCATAAAGTGTTGCATGCATTAATTATATGCAATCATGCAATATGGGATGCACTTGTATGTATATGACAATAATCAGAAAGCATTCATGTCATTAATTTAAATCAAGCACAATCATTAAGCTACAAATTACTGTTTAATTATTGTACGAATACATGGAAATTTAACAGTAATCACAATATATATATATATATATTGTATATCCAGGCATCTATGAAAAAAGTTTCCACACGCCCTTTATGCAAAGCCAAATTTTATAGCAAACAAAAGATGGAAGATGGTGAATCTTCTGATAAGAAAATATATTCTCAGACAATTCCTAACAATTGTCCATTAATTGATGTATACATTATTCCACATGGTGAATCATCTATACATCAGAATATGGTAAATCTTTATTCTTTTTATTGTTATGGTTGACTATTAGGTTATATTAGGTTTTGTTTATAATTAAATATTGGTTTATTTTTGTGATGAACAGCCACCACCAACGCCAGTTTGTTACCAGTGCAGTTGCCGTGAGCATGAGGAACTTCTAATAAGTTGTCAAATTCATTGCGTGCATTCATACTGTTTGGATCCACCACAAATTCCATGGGTTTGTGTCCAATGCAAGGATCTTCGAATGCGGTATGTATGTTAAATTTCATTAAATGATACTGTTATTACGACCAGAGGTATGTTATCAAATATGATATCATTATGGAAAAAATAATGTTAATTTGTATGCTTATATTTTGAGATCTTGTTTTGTTTTAAGTAAGTTGTCCAGAAGCTGTTGGGCGCATTTGAGCCCAGCCCAGCAAGAGGGTAGGCTTGATTAGTTTGTTATTATTACTTAGTAACCTTGTGTTCCATAATATATTTTATCCTCTTGTTTTATCTTTTTGGCATGGATTATGACATTCACACACTCAAACCTTATTTCTACACCCCCCCCCCAATGCGCCCCCTTTTGGCCAAAGCGAGGCGTTTAGGGTTGCTTTTCAGAAAAAAGGTGATGTGACAGTGGTACGAGGTCCCATTCTGTACCCTAAAACGCCTCACTTTGGCCAAAGCGGGGAGTTTAGGGCTCTTGTGCAGACCAAACATGAAGTGACATTTGATACGAGGTTTTATTCTGTACGAGGTTGCTTTTCAGTGTCACGCGTTAACCCTAAACGCCACGCTTTGGCCAAAGCGCAGTGCTTCGACCCCCATTTCTGTTGCATTTAAGAAGCAGGCCATGCATTCGGTTTACGTATTAAAAAAAGTTATATTCTGTTGTGTTTTTTTTTTTGAACTGTGAAAATTCAATTGAGTAGAGTTTTTTTTCAGTAATTACGATGTCGTGGTTTAGCAACTACCTATTCGGTGAATACTCTGAGGAGTCCGTTGTTCCAGATTCTTACGAGGGAACCGTTATTTCTGCCTCGTACGATATACCGATCCCTTCCAACACGAGGGAGGAGGTTGTATCTGGCATTGGTTATCGTGACAATACGATGCAGCTGGACTTGAATGTCCCTGTGGAAGACTCGTACGCACAACACGGCTATTCATATTACGAATACGGATGTGAACCATATCCTCAGGCTGAATATCCTTACGGTCATCCAAACTATCTCGACCACGGTTACGGTGGTGAGCAGAGCTATGTACAACGAGACTATCCCGACCAAGGTTACGGTGATGAGCGGGGCTATGTACAGCAAGACTATCCCGACCAGGCAGGGGGTGGTAAGCAGGATGAGGAATGCTCTTACCCAATTACATTTTCTTTTGATACAAACCGGAAATTTTCGTCACATGATGAGTTTGTGGATTATGTACAGAATACGGGAAAGGACAATGGCTATGTCATTGTGATTAAAAGGTCGAATAAAAGAGGAAGTAATTTCAAGGTTTGGTTTCAATGCAGTCTTGGTGGGAGTACAAGAGTGTAGCTACGGTGATGAAAACATGTAGCAAGAAAACAGATTCCCCGTTTGAGTTCATAGGGTTTACGGAAGCAAAGGGAAGTGTTTGAAAGATAGAGGTGACGAACGCGAGGCACAACCACACTTCTATTGAAAACTTGGAGGGTCACGCGTATGCGAGAAGGCTTTCTTCGGAGGATAAAAGACTGATTGAGCAGTTGGCAGAGCAGGATATTCCAAACCGTAGCATCTAGCATACATTGACGAAAAAGAACCCGGATAAAAAGATTATTCCGATAGATGTACGATATTTTATATAATTTTGAGTATGTTGTTGTGACGTGCCTAAATTTTTCTCTGTATTGATACACTTTTTTTGTCCAAAAACTGAGTTGTGAGTGGTAAACTTAAATAATCAAAGCACAAAAGTACATGTTATCAAACCTAACTCACATTTAGTTTTTTATATATAAATTGACTTAAGTTTTTTCATTATTCTAATAGTATAGTGTAATACTTTAATTCTGAATATATGCGACATGTTTATTTTTGTCTTCGTTCTACTAAAAGTTTTGTTCAAAATTAAACAGATCAATATAATTGATTTTTATCCGTTCTTTACCATGATCAACCGAACTGATACCATGCGAAACTTGGATAGTGGTATATAGTATCTTTTTATATTACAAACTATAGCGAGTATGAATATCGTACTGGTACCTTGACGAACCGAACTTACACCGTTTGTTCTTTACCATGACGAATTGAGTTGAATACGTGTAAACAACTTCGATGGCACTATATAGTTTTTTTTTAATATCGTAAACTATAGCGAGTATTGTTACCACGTCAGTTCCAATCGAACAACATCAGTACCCGTATCGGTTCCATCGTAATGAATACTGAAATTCACTTCGGAAGACATTACTGATATTCGTTTTTATGGTTTTCGATTTATGTAAAATATGCGTCGATATTCTTTTGAGCATGTAATGACTTTATCTTTAGGTTTTTCCTTTCGATTGCTATAACGAGTTCTGGTATCGTACCGATATGTTGTTCGATCGGTTTTAATTCAGTTTAGTACGATAGCGGCACTCACCACGAAGCGTGAGGGAACCTCACTAGTTATTTTACTATATTTTATATATATATGAATATAAAAGTTATGATGAATAGTACCATAATAAAAAATATATAAATATTATATTACATAATATTATATATATATACTATGAAGTGATGATGAACAATAAATGCTCAATGTTTGATGAGATTTTTTAACTAATTTTTTGAATATTATTATTTTTTAGATATTAAAATGGAATGGTTATGAACTTAATGTGCAATAAGATTTTGTTTTAAAGATATATCTTTTAAATTAGCATATTTATTTATATTAGATTAAAAATATTGTTCTAACAAATTACATTTGTTCAATTGACATCGACTAAACAACGTCAATACAAATATATACTTTATTAAAAACGTAGTTGTATTCAAATTAGTGTTTTTATGGGCATCATAAAGATGTGCCATGACAAACCTAACTAGAACTGATTCTGACCAATATACGTTTTTTACGGTTTTCGATCAATGTAAAACATGTGTTGATATTCTTTTAGACATATCACGACTTTATTTATTAGATTTTCTCTTTCGGTTGCTATAGCGAGTACCCGTACTATAACGAACCGAACGCTATCTATTGAGTTTCCGCCGAGTTGCGCGAGGAATTCAACTAGTTTACGTAAAATGGATGATATGTTGCCGTTCAAAACAATTTAAATTATTTATGTAGAATATAAAAGGATGACGGAAAGATATATTGACCGTTGGAAAGATGATGGAAAAATAACGGTTGATGCAGAATCCATGATATGTGAAGGTTTGACTGATTTAAAAAAGCAAAAGCCAGCCTGGGCGCCTTCCTACTTTGGCTTAACGACGAAACCATCAACTTGTTATCTTTTCAATTTATACACTTATTATAACATGCACATGTTATTTAAACAAATCATTATGTTTGAATTATTTCGATTATAAAACACTATAACTCATACATTATAAAAACTAGTAATAAGGCTCGTGCGCGTGACGGTACGAGTACATCGCAAACATCGAATGAATTTTTTCAAGTGTTAGGTGATGCGCAATGGCAGACCCAGGAATTCTTTTCTGGGGTGCGGATGAAGGGTTCAACCATATTTTCAAGGGGTGCGATTGAGTTTTTTGCCTAAAAAATACACTATTTTTTTTCAAGGGGTGTGCCCGCCCACCCACCCGTAAAGGTAGGTCCGCCAATGGTGATGCGTTAACCATACGAAAACGCGTGTTTCGACATATCCGATTAAACTCAATGTAACCTATATAAGTATTGCGATTGGATCATAACGTAAAGTAAGTTGAATCTATCTCGTACACTCATGACTTATTCTATAGGATTAATTAAAACTTTGAAAAAAAAGAATGGAAAAAAAAGAAATCACAATTTGACTCCACTCTGTTCGGAACAAATTTATGAAAACGTACATAAAATAAGGAAGAAAACGTATTATATAAAAGAGTTAACTGCCATTTTCGTCCCTGTGGTTTGGTCACTTTGGCCATTTCAGTCCATTTTTAAAAAATGCGCCATTTTCCTCCCCGGCGTTCTGGAAAGGTGCCATTTCAGTCCAAAAATCATAACCCGGTTAAGTCAGTTAGTAAATAAGGACTGATTGTGTAAATTTGTAACATAAAGGACTGATTGTGTAAATTTGTAACACCACCACCACTAGCCCTGCCACCACCACTCCGCTGCCACCACCACCACCACCACCGCCACCACCGCCACCACAGCCACACCGCCACCACAGCCACACCGCCACCACCGCCACCACAGCCACCACAGCCACTGCCACCACCGCCACCACAGCCACACCGCCACCACAGCCACTGCCTGAATTCGGATGAAGTTGCAGGTTCCGGTGAAGTTGGATCTTTCAGAAACGATGATTGGATCTTCGTTTTTATCTTCAAAGTGGTCGATTTGCCTGAATTCGGATGAAGCTGCAGGTTCCGGTGAAGTGTTTCGGAAAAGATTCGAGAATAGAGATGATGTTACGGACAAGGAGTGGTGTTTCCGATATGGAAGTAGCTGATGACGATGATGAAGATATGGAGTTTCGGAAAAGATTTGAGAATAGAGATGATGACGATGACGATGTGTGGTCAGGTGTTTAGTTGCAGGTTGCAGGTTCGAGAATAGCTTTTGGTTGCAGGTTCCGGTGAAGTGTTTCGGAAAAGATTCTACCTCACTGTAACAATGTCATCAATCTTCAAAATCATCTGCACGCACTCTGTAGCTAGAGTGATAGCACTTGTGCTCACAAGCAAAGGTTGCACCACATTTTCCTCCAAAATGTTAGTAATCTGCCCCTTTCTAACATTAATCCCAACATTAATCTCACCTTGCACATGCCTGTTACGAAGCTCTGTAACAATCACGATCGGATTCAAACCCGCATTTTCAGCCAACGTGTACGGAACAACTTCGAGCGCTTCCGCAAAAGACTTGACACAGAACCCCTCCACACTGCAAAAGATCCAACTTCACCGGAACCTGCAACTTCATCTGAATTCAGGCAGTGGCTGTGGTGGCGGTGGTGGCGGTGGTGGCAGTGGCTGTGGTGGCGGTGGTGGCTGTGGTGGCGGTGGAGGCGGTGTGGCTGTGGTGGCGGTGGTAGCGGTGGTGGTGGTGGTGGCAGCGGAGTGGTGGTGGTGGCAGGGCTAGTGGTGGTGGTGTTACAAATTTACACAATCAGTCCTTTATGTTACAAATTTACACAATCAGTCCTTATTTACTAACTGACTTAACTGGGTTATGATTTTTGGACTGAAATGGCACCTTTCCAGAACGTCGGGGAGGAAAATGGCGCATTTTTTAAAAATGGACTGAAATGGCCAAAGTGACCAAACCACAGGGACGAAAATGGCAGTTAACTATATATAAAAAATATATCCAAATGTAGACCAACTGAATTGATACAAACGCATACATAAAAATATGCACGTAAAAGTGGTTTTTTAAACGAAAACGTCTTATATTTGACCTAACTCGTTTCGAGAAAAAGTTTATGCCGAAACGTAGACACACTTAAATTTATACGGATAGGTACATAAAAATATGCACGGAAAAATAGTTTTTTAAGTAAAAAAATGATATGAGTAAACAAAGAAATTAACGAACGAATGTTGTCGAAAGAAATTTAAATTAGTAAAAAGCTAGGGTTAAAATGTCAATTGTTAAAGTAGAAGAATAGTAAAGTTAGATAACACACTAAAATTGATTGCTCTAAAATTGGAGGGGCCGTAGTAAAGCTGAGGGGCTTGAAATGCAATATTGTAAAGCTTAGGGGGGTTAGTAGTTTAGGGACTAAATTTACCATTTTATGAAACTTTAAAGGTACCAAAGTTAAGGGGCTAAAATTGCAACATTGTGAAAGTATGGGGAGAGGCAAAGACGGTGGGAAACCCCACCTGTAACGCCCCGTTTTTCGTAACTTTCCTTATTTAGAAAGCGTGTCTTGTATTTCTATTTTTTGGAACTTGTTTCTCTTGTAATCGTGTTTCGTTGTATCGTTGTAAATCCGAGACTTTGATCGTAATAAAATTCCCTATTTCATACAAATTATACTTTGCTTATTTGTTTATACTTATACGTTTTAATTCATTCATACGTTATACATGATTCTTGTAAACATATGTGTAAACTTGAAAACAAATATCGTATATACATGATTCATATGTTCGCTTATACTTTATTTTACACTTACGGTACTTAATCCGTGATACCTATGCTTATTTAATACTTGGCTACATGTGTAAAATACATAACATACCTTATAATATATCATAAAGCAAACATCAGGGACCAAACCTGCCTAAAAACAAACTTTTGCTCGGAAATAAGCCCGTCGCGCTACGCGACAGGGAGGGGACTTCATCGTCGCGGCCCGCCAAGGCGGTAAATCCGTAGAAAGTTGTTCCAGCCAAGCTGGTTGGTCAGTTTTGTGTTTTCTTGGTTAAACTCCCACCTAATTGCAATTAAAACTCATCTAACTCAAACCCTAATCCCTCCACTATATAACCAACACTTCTCACACTCTTTTACCACTTTATAAACCACTAATCATTCTCAAAAGCACTCTCTAATATCTCTAAATTTCCAGAAGTTGGCAGAAAGTTTCAAGTAATTCAAAGTGAGTTCTAACTCACTTCTACTACCATTTCTTGCTTATTTCATCTTCCTTAGCACTTGGATAACCTCCAGGTAGGTTTTCACAAGATTATCTTGGTAATCTAAGGTGAAACCTCACCACATTGGAGGTCCAAAGTGTATTAAACTTTCAGTTTGTTTTTATCTTCTCGTATGTTCATATTTTTGCTAATAACTTGGTGGAATCTTGTACCCACCAAGCTCACTGTGACAACCCTCAAAATCCCATGTATTCCGTACAATTCATTAATAATAATTAATGTGCTTGACGACTGTGTGGAATTACGTAACTGCTTTCTGATATCTGTGTTATATTTACATGCGCTTGTTAACATACTAGTAGTATGCAGAAAAGTCACTAAATAGTCCGTTATAATTTCCTAAGTGTTAGAAACTAAACGTGTTACAAAAATATACATAAAAGACATTTTACGGATTAATTAAGCAGTTTAACGGAACAACACCGAACCGAACAACCGGACTTTACCCGGGACATAAAAATATTGTCATTGACATTGCTTTTCTTTCCTGAGCTAGTTAGGGTCCCCGAACACCCTAACACCTGTTGTAAATTACAACACTCTAGTAACTAATTTCAAATCTCTAACTAACTAACTAATACTTAACAATTAGTTACAATCTAACCATGGAACCCCCCCCCCCCCTAACAAGATCGGTTCCCCATGGGGGACACCATCTTACAACTTTGATTAAAATAATCCTACTTGCCATATATCAAGATGACATAATATCCCTTGGTTAATTAGGATGAATGGTTATTAAATAAGACCTTGAGTCCATCCATCACATTCATTCACTTAACAAAACTTCACTCTTTCTCTCCCTCTTGCCCATATCCTCGGCTGAACCCACACACCCACATCCATCCATTTTCGAGCTTTGATCTTGCCATTCCATACATACTCAAAGGTGAAAGATCACACACAAGGAAGCCCGGTGCTTACGGATTGCCAAGGACCTCACTACGACGCTTTTAACCACTCGTTTTTCGACTAGTTTCTTCCCTAGCCTCGAGCTAGTAGTAAGTGACTCTAAACATCTTCTTGATCTATTCTAAAGTGGTTAATAAGAGTTTCGTCGGTTGAAAATCACTAACATATAAGATCACCAACTAAAAGTCTACTAAAGTGATGAACAAGGTGGTTAATGGATGAATATTAGTGTAAATCATGTAGATCTTGTGTGATTATGATTATTGGTTGATTATCTGATGTTTTGCTGATTAATATTAATATGTGATGTTGTTGTGGTCACTAAACATGATTAACGGAATCAATCGAACACAAGTTAGTAAGTTAGAAAGTGAAAACAGAATCTGTCCCGGTTTTACAGCCAACTTCAGTTGGCTGTAAATAGGTCATAAACTCAACGAAAAACCGATATTTTGAATCTAAAATATGTTATTATGAATTACGGTTCTAATGGCACCGGAATCGTAATTTTTGGACTTCGTTTACTATTTTTAATGTGTCGATTTGTAACAACAGCTTAAGCTGAATTTTGACAGCAATAAATGGGTGTCATACTTTCAGTCATAACCTGAGTTTTGTGATGAATCGGACCATGAAATTTGTACAGTAGATGAAAACCGATGCATTTGTAATTACCCCACTGGAATTTCATAAATCGGACACTCGATGAATTTTTAATAAATTTTTCCGTGGACTGTAGTCAGAAATACATAAATCTGAGTTCAGTCCGGAATATGAATTTTTATAAAATATTGGTAGTGAAGCGGACCCCGATATTTTTACACAATAAAATATGGAACGTTTAAGACATCCTGTAAAAATTTGGGAATTTTTGGAATAATTTAACTATTTTATTAAAATGTCCGAAAACAGCCGGTTTTGAATATAAATGCTGAAATGACATAAGTTGTGACTCGCGTGTCTAAATGTCGAGTATGCTATCTGTGAATGATCTAACATGTTATATATGTTATGTGCATTATCGTATGTTTGATTTTGAGTGGGGAATGGATGGGAAACTTAGATGGGCATAAACCATTAAGGTGATGCATGTTGTGTGATAGATACGTGTAGGAACTTTGTGTTCTATTTGAAAGCCGCTAAATGACTAACTGGTAAATCATACTAGGACGTGATTGACCGACCTTGACTGTTAGCTATATTGAGAATCTAACCGAGCAAACCGAGGTGAGTTCACACACTTTCTAAGGCATGGGATTCCCGGTGGTTTGGGAACGGTTTAAAGAATTTAAAACTAAATCTACATATCCTCCTTGGGTAGGATATGTACGGCCATCCTCCCTAGAGTGGATGCCATTATTAATCCTACGAATTCTCCTGGTGCAGAATACGTACGTTCGTCCTCCTGGTGCAGGACAACAACCTTAAAACTAGCTAGACAAAACTCTATCATGAAGTCCCTCAATTTATATCGACTTAATCGCCGAGGCCAATGGCGAGCGGGTCATTAGTTAATAGCGCTATTAGGTTTAACAAACCTCACACCGTGCCGTTCGGACGGGCGTCTACTAATGGACTATGGCAGATTTCAGTGATGATAGACACTGATATAGGGCACAACTTATTTGCGTAGCAGTCAATATCATACCATCTAGTAGTTCAAACGGGGAAAGCCCCCACTGATTATGGTTATGGTTTGGGTAATGAAAAAGGAACTGGTTAAACATACTTTCAACTACGGGGTAACCCCCAAGGCAATTACGCCAACGAAAGTCAAACCACGTTTTTCAGAAAACAACTTAAAACTAAACAACCAAACGTGAACTCACTCAACTTTGTTGTTGACTAGTTGTTACATGCCTTACAGGTCGCTAGATGGAGCTTGCACGAGGAAGGAGTCGTTGTGGCGTACGGACTGTTATGTTCCGTGCTTATTATTTAAATCCTCATGAACTTATTAAACTTGCGTTTTGAACTTTAACTTATAAACTATGGACTTATGCTTTTGGATTTACCTTTATGCTTCCGCTGTTTAAACTAAACATGGTTAACTGGCTTTGGTCACCAATTGTATTGTGGTTGGTCTTATTTACTTAAATACGATGTTCAATATGATTGGTGGCTCGATTCTGGTCACGTCACGCCTCCAAGCGGTGGTACTCCGCATGGTGGATTTTGGGGGTGTGACAGATTGGTATCAAAGCCATTGGTTATAGTGAACTTGGTTTTAAAAGGGAAAAGTTTTTGATAAAACCAGACTATAACCAGTACAGTGCTCAACAATCCACAACGACGCTTCGCTCCACGTGCAAGACTCGACACCATAAGTGGTATGATTTATGTTATATTGTCGGTTAGATAGTTCTCAGTATGCATTAGTTAATGTGATAACTGCTATTTGAACCTTGTGTGCTTACTCTTTTCTGTCACTCCACACTTACGCACTTGCAACACCTTTCTTACGTGTGTCCCTTCGGTGTGAAGATCATGAGTGGACGTCTCGACATGACCCAGGGTCAGCTGACGACCTTGATTTACGAACGGATTGCTGAAGCCTTAGCAACCCAATCAGGGAGTCAACCCATGCACTCTCAAACACGCATGGGCACCTTCAGGGCGTTCCTGAAATGTAAACCTCCCACTTTCGACGGCACTGGAGAGGCAATCGGCCTTCTACACTGGATCCGAAGAATCGAATATGCATTCGAAGAGAGTGAAAGCCCTGCCAACAAATGAGTGGAGTACGCTACCAGCATGTTGCAAGGGAGAGCATATTCTTGGTGGAACACATAAGTCCAGATGCTCGGATTGGCAGACGCGAATGCCACCCTTTGGAGCGACTTCAAGGATTTGATTAAGGAACAATTCTGCCACCTGGACGACATCTTGGAACTTGAAACAGAGTATTATGGTTTGAAGATGGAAGGATCAGAAATTGAGGCGTACACGAAGAGGTCCAACAACTTGGCTGACTTATGTCCTAACTTGTCACGACCCATATCTAGACGAATCAAGCTATACCTCAGAGGCTTAGTTCCAGAAATCCAAGGGTCTGTAATGGAGGCCAACCTTTCCACAATCCAGCAAGTCATTCGTTTGGCGCACCGACTCACCGATCAGGCGGTGGAAGAGGGCAAGCTGCCCAAGCGCGTTAGCACTACTGCTACTAGTGCTCCCAGCAATGACAAGCGCAAGTGGGACAGAAATTCGGGCAAGGGTTCCACTCCAGTTCAGTCTCAGTCCCAGTGGTGAAAGACAGATGAACACAGGAGCCCCAGTCAGCAGTTTTCTGGAAATCAAGGTCAGGGTGGATACAGGGGAAATCACCCTAAGTGCAAACGATGTAGTTTGCACCACAGCTGGCCGTGCAACAAGGATCGTTGTCACAGATGTAGCAAGCTTGGACATCAAGCCAGAGATTGCAGGAGCTCACGTCCTGCGAATCAGAATCGGCAACAGCAGCCACAAGCTCCACAGAACCAACAGCAACAGCAGGGTAACAAGGAATGCTATCAGTGTGGTGCTGAAGGTCACTTCAAGAGAAACTGTCCCCAGTTGAACCGGAAACAGAATAACAACAACAACCAGGGGAACGGAAACAATAATGGGGGAAACAATGAGGGCAATAGAGCCAGGGAACGTGCGTTCGTGATTGGTCAGGGTGATGCAAGGAACAATCCCAACGTTGTGATGGGTAAGTTTCTTCTGGATGACTACCTTGTTACTGTTTTGTTTGATTCGGGTGCCGATACTAGTTATGTGTCCTTAAAAGTTAGCCAAATGCTTAAGCGCACTCCAACACTTCTAAACACCAAACACACGGTAGAACTAGCCAATGGTAAAAGTATTGAAGCCACACACGTAGTTAAAGGTTGTAACCTCGTCTTAGCTGGTCAGACCTTCTCTATCGATCTTATTCCTATCACACTGGGTAGTTTCGACGTCGTTATTGGGATGGTTTGGCTATCTCATCATCAAGCGGAGATTGTTTGCAAGGAGAAAATCGTCCGCATTCCTCGTTCTGGTAAGGAACCCCTGGTGATTCAGGGCGATAAGAGTGGTGCTGTTGTAGGCATTATCTCTTTCCTTAAGGCCCAGAAGTGTTTGCGAAAGGGCCACACTGCCATTTTAGCACTCGTTACTGACACATCAACGGAAGAGAAGAGAATTGAAGACATCCCTATTGTGCGCGATTTTCCTGAGGTATTTCTTGAGGAATTACCTGGTCTTCCGCCTCATCGCCAAGTTGAGTTTCAAATCGAGCTAGCTCCTGGAGCAGCGCCAGTAGCTCGAGCACCATATCGTCTAGCTCCATCAGAACTTGAAGAACTGTCCACACAACTACAAGAACTCTTGGAAAAGGGTTTTATACGTCCTAGCTCTTCGCCCTGGGGAGCTCCAGTACTATTCGTGAAGAAGAAAGACGGTACCTTCAGAATGTGTATTGACTACCGCGAACTCAACAAGGTGCCTGTGAAGAATCGTTATCCCCTTCCACATATCGACGACTTGTTCGACCAGTTGCAAGGGTCAAGCTATTACTCTAAGATTGATTTGAGATCGGGATACCATCAGCTGAGAGTCCGAGAGGAGGACATCTCCAAAACAGCATTCAGAACTCGTTACGGCCATTACGAGTTTCTGGTTATTGCCATTCGGGCTGACGAATGCACCAGCGGTCTTCATGGATCTCATGAACCGAGTGTGCAAGCCTTACCTGGATAAGTTCATTATTGTGTTCATCGACGATATCCTGATCTATTCTAAGAGTCAGGAGGAACACGAGCAGCATCTATGACTTATGCTGGAACTTCTTCGAAAAGAGCAGTTGTATGCCAAGTTTTCGAAATGTGACTTCTGGCTTCGCGAAGTCCACTTTCTAGGCCATGTGGTAAACAAGGATGGGATTCATGTGGATCCATCTAAGGTTGAATCGATCAAGAACTGGCCTGCACCCTGCACACCAACAGAAATCCGCCAATTCCTGGGTTTGGCTGGATATTACAGAAGGTTTATAAAAGATTTCTCCAAGATTGCGCAACCTCTCACTTCACTGACTCAGAAGGGTGTCATTTATCGTTGGGTGATGCACAGGAGTCCGCATTTCAGCACTTGAAGGATAGACTTTGTAGCGCGCCTATCCTCTCATTGCCTGAGGGCACAGACGATTTTGTGGTTTACTGCAATGCTTCCATCCAAGGACTTGGTTGCGTGTTGATGCAATGTGACAAGGTCATTGCCTACGCATCACGCCAACTCAAGGTTCACGAAAGAAATTACACTACTCACGATCTGGAGCTGGGAGCAGTTGTTTTTGCGCTTAAGATATGGAGACATTACCTGTACGGTACCAAGTGCACCATTTACACCGATCACAGGAGTCTCGAGCATATCTTCAAGCAAAAGGAGTTAAACATGCATCAACGCCGATGGGTTGAGCTCTTGAATGATTATGAATGCGCAATCAAGTATCATCCGGGAAAAGCCAATGTTGTGGCCGACGCCCTCAGTCGAAAGGATAACATACCTAGGCGTGTACGTGCTCTACAGCTTACCATCCAGTCTAACCTTCCCTCTCAGATTCACGATGCTCAGGTCGAAGCATTGAAAGCAGAGAACATCAGGGCTGAGTCCCTACGAGGATCGAGGCAGCGGCTAGAACAAAAGGAAGACGGTGCCTACTATGTAAACGGACGCATCTGGGTTCCACTTTATGGCAACTTACGCGAGCTTGTGATGGATGAAGCACATAAGTCTCGTTATTCAGTACACCCTGGTTCGGACAAGATGTACCACGACCTCAAGACTACGTATTGGTGGCCTGGCATGAAAGCCCACATAGCAACCTACGTCAGTAAGTGCTTGACTTGTGCGAGAGTCAAGTCTGAATATCAGAAACCATCAGGCCTACTTCAACAACCGGAGATCCCGAAATGGAAATGGGATCAAATTTCCATGGATTTCGTTACCGGCCTGCCTAGATCTCAACGCGGAAACGATACCATTTGGGTGATCGTAGATCGACTGACCAAGTCTGCACATTTTCTGGCCATCAAAGAAACGGATAAGTTTTCTAATCTTGCAGACATTTATCTAAAGGAAGTAGTGTCAAGGCACGGAGTGCCAACCTCTATTATATCTGATCGTGATGCGCGTTTTACTTCTGAACTGTGGCAAGCAATGCACAAGTCCTTTGGCTCACGTTTAGATATGAGCACCGCTTATCACCCACAAACGGATGGGCAATCTGAACGCACCATCCAAACCTTGGAAGACATGCTTAGGGCATGCGTAATCGAATTCGGCAATGGCTAGGAAAAACACCTCCCGCTAGTGGAGTTTTCATATAACAACAGCTACCACACCAGCATACAGGCCGCTCCATTCGAGGCATTGTACGGACGCAAATGCCGATCACCTCTCTGTTGGGCAGAAGTTGGTGACAGTCAAATCACTGGCCCAGAACTTGTGGTAGATACCACCGAGAGAATTGCTCAGATACGACAGCGAATGGCGGCAGCTCATGACCGTCAGAAAAGCTATGCTGATAAGGGAAGAAAACCACTCGAGCTCCAGGTTGGGGATCGAGTGCTACTCAAAGTCTCACCTTGGAAAGGTGTAGTCCGCTTTGACAAACGAGGAAAACTCAATCCGCGTTATGTCGGACCATTCGAAGTCACCGAGAAAATTGGCAAAGTCGCCTAAAGGTTGAACCTACCTGAAGAACTCAGCGGAGTTCACAACGTTTTCCATGTGTCGAATCTGAAGAAGTGTCTGTCAGATGAGACCCTCATAGTTCCTCTTAAGGAACTCACAATCGACGACCAGCTGCGATTCGTCGAGGAACCAGTAGAGATTACGGATCGAGACGTTAAGATCCTCAAGCATACCAGGATACCTCTGGTCCTAGTTCGTTGGAATGCTCGTCGTGGCCCAGAATATACCTGGGAACGAGAAGACCAAATGAAACTCAAGTATCCCCAGCTGTTTAAGAAAAACGCAACCACTACTGAGGCTGAAGCTACTGCAGAATTTCGGGACGAAATTCCAAATCAACGGGGGGACGATGTGACACCCCAGGAAAATCAGGATAACAACGCAACTTAACTAGCTTCCTCAGTAACCACGCGCTAAATTTCGGGACGAAATTCTCTTAACAGGGGGAGAATGTGACAACCCTCAAAATCCCATGTATTCCGTACAATTCATTAATAATAATTAATGTGTTTGACGACTGTGTGGAATTACGTAACTGCTTTCTGATATCTGTGTTATATTTACATGCGCTTGTTAACATACTAGTAGTATGCAGAAAAGTCACTAAATAGTCCGTTATAATTTCCTAAGTGTTAGAAACTAAAAGTGTTACAAAAATATACATAAAAGACATTTTACGGATTAATTAAGCAGTTTAACAGAACAACACCGAACCGAACAACCGGACTTTACCCGGGACATAAAAATATTGTCATTGATATTGCTTTTCTTTTCTTTCCTAAGCTAGTTAGGGTCCCCGAACACCCTAACACCTGTTGTAAATTACAACACTCTAGTAACTAATTTCAAATCTCTAACTAACAAACTAATACTTAACAATTAGTTACAATCTAACCATGGAACCCCCCCCCCCCCCTAACGAGATCAGTTCCCCATGGGGGACACCATCTTACAACTTTGATTAAAATAATCCTACTTGCCATATATCAAGATGACATAATATCCCTTGGTTAATTAGGATGAATGGTTATTAAATAAGACCTTGAGTCCATCCATCACATTCATTCACTTAACAAAACTTCACTCTTTCTCTCCCTCTTGCCCATATCCTCGCCTGAACCCACACACCCACATCCATCCATTTTCGAGCTTTGATCTTGCCATTCCATACATACTCAAAGGTGAAAGATCACACACAAGGAAGCCCGGTGCTTGCGGATTGCCAAGGACCTCACTACGACGCTTTTAACCACTCGTTTTTCTACTAGTTTCTTCCCTAGCCTCGAGCTAGTAGTAAGTGACTCTAAACATCTTCTTGATCTATTCTAAAGTGGTTAATAAGAGTTTCGTCGGTTGAAAATACTAACATATAAGATCACCAACTAAAAGTCTACTAAAGTGATGAACAAGGTGGTTAATGGATGAATATTAGTGCAAATCATGTAGATCTTGTGTGATTATGATTATTGGTTGATTATCTGATGTTTTGCTGATTAATATTAATATGTGATGTTGTTGTGGTCACTAAACATGATTAACGGAATCAATCGAACACAAGTTACTAAGTTAGAAAGTGAAAACAGAATCTGTCCCGGTTTTATAGCCAACTTCAGTTGGCTGTAAACAGGTCATAAACTCAATGAAAAACCGATATTTTGAATCTAAAATATGTTATTATGAAATACGGTTCTAATGGCACCGGAATCGTAATTTTTGGACTTCGTTTACTATTTTTAATGTGTCGATTTGTAACAACAGCTTAAGCTGAATTTTGACAGCAATAAATGGGTGTCATACTTTCAGTCATAACCTGAGTTTTGTGATGAATCGGACCATGAAATTTGTACAGTAGATGACAACCGATGCATTTGTAATTACCCCACTGGAATTTCATAAATCGGACACTCGATGAATTTTTAATAAATTGTTCCGTGGACTGTGGTCAGAAATACATAAATCTGAGTTCAGTCCGGAATATGAATTTTTATAAAATATTGGTAGTTAACCGGACCCCGATATTTTTACACAACATAATATGGAACGTTTAAGACATCCTGTAAAAATTTGGGAATTTTTGGAATAATTTAACTATTTTATTAAAATGTCCGAAAACAGCCGGTTTTGAATATAAATGCTGAAATGACATAAGTTGTGACTCGTGTGTCTAAATGTCGAGTATGCTATCTGTGAATGATCTAACATGTTATATATGTTATGTGCATTATCGTATGTTTGATTTTGAGTGGGGAATGGATGGGAAACTTAGATGGGCATAAACCGTTAAGGTGATGCATGTTGTGTGATAGATACGTGTAGGAACTTTGTGTTCTATTTGAAAGCCGCTAAATGACTAACTGGTAAATCATACTAGGACGTGATTGACCGACCTTGACTGTTAGCTATATTGAGAATCTAACCGAGTAAACCGAGGTGAGTTCACACACTTTCTAAGGCATGGGATTCCCGGTGGTTTGGGAACGGGTTAAAGAATTTAAAACTAAATCTACATATCCTCCTTGGGTAGGATATGTACGGCCATCCTCCCTAGAGTGGATGCCATTATTAATCCTACGAATTCTCCTGGTGCAGAATACGTACGTTCGTCCTCCTGGTGCAGGACAACAACCTTAAAACTAGCTAGACAAAACTCTATCATGAAGTCCCTCAATTTATATCGACTTAATCGCCGAGGCCAATGGCGAGCGGGTCATTAGTTAATAGCGCTATTAGGTTTAACAAACCTCACACCGTGCCGTTCGGACGGGCGTGTACTAATGGACTATGGCAGATTGTCAGTGATGATAGACACTGATATAGGGCACAACTTATTTGCGTAGCAGTCGATATGATACCGTCTAGTAGTTCAAACGGGGAAAGCCCCCACTGATTATGGTTATGGTTTGGGTAATGAAAAAGGAACTGGTTAAACATACTTTCAACTACCGGGTAACCCCCACGGAAATTACGCCAACGAAAGTCAAACCACGTTTTTCAGAAGACAACTTAAAACTAAACAACCAAACATGAACTCACTCAACTTTGTTGTTGACTAGTTGTTACATGCCTTACAAGTCGCTAGATGGAGCTTGCACGAGGAAGGAGTCGTTGTGGCATACGGACTGTTATGTTCCGTGCTTATTATTTAAATCCTCATGAACTTATTAAACTTGCGTTTTGAACTTTAACTTATAAACTATGGGCTTATGCTTTTGGATTTACCTTTATGCTTCCGCTGTTTAAACTAAACATGGTTAACTGGCTTTGGTCACCAATCGTATTGTGGTTGGTCTTATTTACTTAATTACGATGTTCAATATGATTGGTGGCTCGATCCTGGTCACGTCACGCCTCCAAGCGGTGGTACTCCGCATGGTGGATTTTGGGGGTGTGACACTCACAATCAAGTCTATGGTTTTGGGTTTGTATTGAGGTGATTACCATCAAAGTTATTGTGACACCCCAGGAAAACCAAGAAACCACGCAACCTAACTAGCTTCCTCAGTAACTACGTGCTAAATTTCGGGACGAAATTTCTTTCAACTTCGGGATGATGTGACAACTCGTATTTCAAAACCTATCTTTGTGTTTAATGTAACTTGTTTGAACGATATGTGATTATCTGATACGTGATTTTAATGGAATATTGTGTTATGTGATATGAAACTATTATGTGTATATGTATGACTCGTCGCACAAAACATGTCCATTCGCACAAGCCCTTTTGGGCTACACTCCTTGTACTCGAAACCAAGGGCAGCCCATGATGGGTTCGGCCCACGCTTTACACGCATAACCTCATGAGAGGGGGGTGTATACTCCTCATTATTTGCAAACACAAGAACACACACAACCCCTACACTCTCTTTCTCTCCTCTCGAACCCGACGGCAACATCTCCCCTCCCTCGAAGATCTCCTTGTTCGGGACGATCCTGTTTCACCCTCCAATCGGTTAGTGATTCGTTATAGTTTGCTTGAATGTTAATCGATGTTGTGATTATACATGAAAATAGGATTACATGTTAGTAGTTATGTTGATTGGAAGTATTGATGCTTGTTTTGGAAATAGGGTTCGGTCTCAATATATATATTATGCGAGGGAACTGTTTTTTGTTGATGGTTTATGTAATGATTCATGATAACTTAGGACCGAATACGTGCTAAAGGGATGCAACCTTGATTACATGTTACTCGATTGTTGATGTTCATGACTTAGGTTGCATGCTAGTATGTGAAATCGTTATTTTGAATGATCCGAATTAATGTATTTGGATGTTACTGACTGTTGTACTGAACTAGTTGTTAATTGTTAATTAGGGTTCATAAGAAATAATGGAAATCCCTTGATTTTATCGATTAAAGGAGCAATTGGAAAACTGTTAATTGTTAATGGGATTAAATAAAAGGAAACTGTCAAATTGTTGTAACTAATTGCATGATTTTAGGGATTAGATAACTGATCGCACAAGCTTGTTTGACCGCACAAGGGCAATCGCACAAGCCCTCAGTCGCACAAGTTAGTCGCACAAGCTAGGATATGTAAGGGTACAACAGTTAAAGCACATCGTATAACTTCTTTAAGCTCCGTCGCACAACATCTTGTGAATCGCACAAGGTTGTGTTGATCGCACAAGATGTTGGGCCACTCAATTTATTAAGTAATGCTATGTTATTGGGCCATACAGCCCAAAACCCAATCGCACAAGTTATACTGAATCGCACAAGTATATTTGAACCGCACAAGATAAGTGTTTGTTTAAATGTTTGGGCCGTATAAGTTTTGGATTGCATTTGTTGTTGGGCCGGGTTTGTTTTGGATCGCACAACCCGTTGTGAGTCGCACAAGGTTGTGTTGGACGCACAACAGGTTGGGCCGGATGTTTATTGGGCTTGCATAACCACAACGGCCCAATCACTCGAGTGGCATAAGTTGGGTTATGTTTATGTGGACTGTATGCTTCTATTAAACATGTCAAGTGTAGGTTAACTAGTTGCCATGATTCTACGTGTTTGCCATGATCGTTATGTGTTCGTAACTTGTTAGCTTATGTGTAAACTTACGTGCACTACTTGAACCTAGACCTGACTTATATGGTAACCATGTTAGGACGTGGTTTACCCAAAATAGCTCAAGTGACCTTTTGTTTATCTGCCGAGCTAACCTAAGGTGAGTTCACACTTTCTACAAGGCATGGGATTCCCGGTGGTTCAGAATGGGTAAATGATTGAAAAGAAACCTGCGTATTCTTCTTGGGTAGAATACATACCTCCACCCTCTTAATTGAAGGGTGACAACATTGGAACCTGCGTGATCTCCTTATGTGGGACACGTACCTCCACCCTCTTAACTGAAGGGTGACAACATTGATACTAGACCAAAAAACTCTATCATAAGTCCCACATTTTTATATCGACTTAATCGCCGGGCCAATGGCGAACGGGTCATTAGTTAAATAGCGCTATTAGGTTTGACAAGCCTCACACCATGCCGCAGAGGACGGGAGTGGACTAATGGATCTGGGCACGTCAATGATGATAGACATTGACTTAGGGCACCCAACTTTCTCAGTCAGTAGTCGATACGGTAACGGGTCTAGTGGGATATTCATGGGGTAGCCCCCACGGCTGGGAGCCAGAGTAAAAAGGAAAGGATTAATCATGTTTTTAAACTATGGGGTAACCCCCACGGCAAGTAAGCTAGCTAAAGGAAACCTATGTTTTTTAAACAACTTAAAACGAACACCCAGCTGTGAACTCGCTCAACTTTGTTGTTGATACGTTACTATATGCCTTGCAGATCGTTAGGTGCTTAGATGGAGCTTGCACAGGAAGTCGAGGTCGTTGTGGGGCATGGTTTGTTGTGTGCCATGTTAAACTTCATAAACTTTTAACCTTATACTTGGGTTTTGAACTTATTGCTTCCGCTGATAACTTAGACTTTGTTTTGACACCAATTATATTGTTGGTTGGATTTTACTTATTTAATTATATTGTTTAATATGATTGGTGGCTTGATCCTGGTCAGTCACGCCTCCTGCGGTGATACACCACGTGTGGAATTTGGGGGTGTGACAGATTGGTATCAGAGCCATTGGTTATAGTGAACTTGGTTTTAAAAAGGGAAAAGCTTTTTGACAAAACCAGACTATAACCTGTGCAGTGCTCAACAATCCACAATGATGCTTCAGTCCACGTGCAAGGCTCAACCCTTTAGGTGGTATGATTTAAAGTTTATATTGCCTACTTGCTAGATTACTTTTGCATGATATGTTGTTTATTGTATGTTTATGTAGCATGGTAGCATGCGGTCTAATCACCCTGATGCGTTCTATATGACACCCGAATGTTTACTTGAAATTTGACAAGTGGTGGTCAAATTCTTTTATGTTCCCTCGTCACCCCACTACGACCATTGTTTAGGTGTTCTATCTATTCATACGCTTAACCCGACATGGCGTCGCCATCTGACCCTCCGTACATTCGGTTTGTACGTCAACATTCACGAAGACCAGACCTGGCACAAACGAACTCGGGTTTAGGAGAACTATACCTACACATCCCTATTGACGAACCTCGTCATCTCCACCGGTCGTCGTTACAAGAAACGAAGCAGCCACAGTTACACGCGTTCGTCGTTATGCAACTCGCAACCCTACCAACCAAATTTTGTTCTGGACAAGTGATATACTTCCGTGACCATGATGCAACGAACTTCCCTTTTTGTGTTGTGCCGCCATACCTCACTGCTAGAATTGCTTCTAAGCAACAGATTACTTGGTTGAATTCTTCGGTTATTGTTGGACCCCTGCTTTCGCTCGATTCTTCGTATGAACCTTATTAATTCCTTGTTTCTTTGATTGGCAACCGATTTAACGAAACGCTATTAACCATACCCCGATTTTCACCGATCACAAGACTACCTTATTACCCTGTTGGATGGTTTATTCTTATTCTACTTGATTAGCTCTCTCGTATACCCAACTTAGCGAATGAATGCCATTACTGGTGAATTAGTCTTCAGGACATTTGGGGACGGAGATATGGATCACTCAACCCACTGGCGAACACGATAATTTATACGTTTACCTGGCCCACCTTACACTACAAGAGACGTACTTTAATTTCATGATAGTTTTTTCTTAAATATGCGGAATCTTTGCACTAGCTCTTGCACTGACACATGATTATTGATAAATGATATGTCCAATTTCTACCATTGGCTTAGACCAAACCATCACTCTCTTACCACAGTGACATTACGTTCTCGCTACTCCATGCTGAGATACTGAAACGAACACGCTTTAGCTTAGAGAATTTGGAAGACTCGACTTTCGATCATTGGTGATCACTCCTTGAAACCTTGAGGGTGGTAATGTATTGTTGCTATGATCATACTCCCTTGAACACGTTTTCGCGCCTTTCCTTTGGAACCTCATGATTACGCAGACGTATTTTGGATTCATTCGCACGACCCAAGGAACTCCCCCTAACTTGGTTGCGTACTTGATGAATCACAACACACCTAAGTTCATGGATTCAGGTGAATTATTCCTCCTCCGCATGTGGACAAGTTCAACAACCTTTGGCGAAGGTCTCAGTGAATCTTAACACTACACACTTGTACGACAATCATGCTGCTATACTTGTGCTGGTTGATTTAACCCCCGACATACTTTAACTTAACTATACCAAACTTGCATATGACCAGCTATACCTTCGACCTTATGTAAACCCCTGTTGTGGATTCTTAAACACTTACTCATCAATTGCGACTACTCTTTTTTATGTTTTCACATCCATACACGATATACTTTTGGGATTCTGTGATCCTAACAACAATCCCCGCGGACACTCGCTTGGACAAGTTACACTCTACGAACATTACTCGATGAGCATTGGGCCATGAATATGATGATACCACATGTACTGTTCTTTGAACTTGGTACGACCGATATAGATTCTCAGACGCGACATTCGAATCTAGTCTCACCTGACGAGTATGTCACTTGTTTTCATCGATGACATCCTGATCCATCCCAAGAGTCAGGAGGAACACGAGCGTCAATTGCGACTCATTTTGGAACTTCTTCGAGTAGAACAGCTTTATGCTAAGTTTTCGAAATGTGACTTCTGGCTTCGTAAAGTCCATTTCCTAGGCCACGTGGTTAATGAGGATGGGATTCACATTGATCCATCCAAGGTTGACTCAATAAAAATTGGCCTGCACCTCGAACTCCAACAGAAATCCGTCAATTATTGGGTTTGGCGGGTTACTACAGAAGGTTTATCAAGGATTTCTCAAAGATTGCGCAACCTCTTACCGTTCTTACTCAGAAGGGTGTCACCTACCATTGGGGTGATGCTCAGGAATCCGCATTTCAACAGATGAAGTTGAAACTTGGTAGCGCACCTATCCTCTCGTTACCTGAAGGCACAGACGACTTTGTGACGCGTTAATCCAAGGACTTAGTTGTGAGCTGATACAATGTGAGGGAGTCATTGCTTACACATCACGCCAACTTAAAGTTCACAAAAAGAACTACGTTACTCATGACTTGGAGTTGGGAGCAGTGGTGTTTGCTCTTAAGATATGGAGACATTACTTGTACGGTACCAAGTGCATCATTTACACCGATCACAAGAATCTCCAGCATATCTTCGATCAGAAGGAGTTGAACATGCGACAGCGTCGATGAGTCGAACTTCTTAACGACTATGAATGCGCAATCAAGTACCATCCATGCAAAGCCAATGTGGTGGCTGACGCCCTCAGTCGAAAGGAAACCAAACCTAAGCGTGTACATGCGTTACAACTTACTATTCACTCCAGTCTTCCTGCCCAAACTCGTGATGCTCAGGTTGAAGCATTGGAAGAAGGGACTCTTTTAGCTAAGTCCATGCGGGGCATGGGAAAAGTGACTTGAACATAGGGAAGGCGGTACTCACTACTTCATGGAATGTGACTGGGTTTCATCCATTGGAAATCTACGAGAACTTGTGATGGGCGAAGCACACAAGTCTCGCTACTCGGTGCATCTTGGCTCTGATAAGATGTACTAAGACCTCAAAAACTCTTTACGAGTGGCCCCACATGAAAGCTAACATAGCGACCTATGTTAGTAAGTGTTTGGCCTGTGCGAGGGTCAAGGTTGAATACCAGAAACCATCAGGCCCACTTCAATACCCAGAGATCCCGACATGGAAATGGGAGCAAATTTCCATGGACTTTGTTACTGGCTTACCTAGATCTCAACGAGGAAACGATACCATTTGGGTGATAGTGGACCGACTGACAAAGTCTGCACACTTCATGACTATCAAGGAAACGGATAAGTTATCTACTCTAGCAGACATCTACCTGAAAGAAGTAGTTTCGAGGCACGGGGTGCCAACTCCCATCATTTCTGACCGTGATCCACGTTTTATCTCTGATTTATGGCAGGCGATGCACAGCATATCATCCTCAGACGGATGGGCAGACTGAACGCACCATTCAAACTCTTGAAGACATGCTTCGAGCATGTGTGATCGACTTTGGTAACGGCTGGGAAAGGCATCTACCTTTGGTGGAGTTTTCTTATAATAACAGTTACCACACTAGCATCCAGGCTGCTCCGTTCGAGGCGTTGTATGGACGGAAATGCCGATCACCCTTATGCTGGGCAGAAGTTGGTGACAGCCAAATCACTGGCCCAGAACTCGTCTTCGACACGACAGAAAAGATTGCTCAGATACGACAACGAATGGCGGCAGCTCATGACCGTCAGAAAAGCTATGCTGATAAGCGCAGGAAACCGCTCGAGTTCCAGGTTGGGGATCGAGTGCTACTTAAAGTCTCACCTTGGAAAGGTGTGGTTCACTTTGGCAAGCGAGGCAAGCTGAATCCACGTTATGTTGGACCTTTCGAAATCACTGAGAGAATTGGAAAAGTGGCTTATAGATTGAATCTACCCGAAGAACTCAGTGGAGTTCACAACGTTTTCCATGTGTCAAATCTAAAGAAGTGTTTGTCAGATGAGACCCTCATAGTTCCTTTCAAAGAACTCACTATCAACGATCAATTATTATTTGTCGAGGAACCAGTCGAAATCTTGGACCGGGAGGTCAAGATTCTCAAACGCACCAGGATACCCATTGTCCGAGTTCGTTGGAACTCCCGTCGTGGCCCAGAGTTTACCTAGGAACGAGAAGATCAAATGAAACACAAGTATCCCCAATTGTTCGAGAAAAGTGAGACCACTACTGAGGCTGAAGCTACTTCGGAATTTCGGGACGAAATTCCAAACCAACGGGGGAAGGATGTGACACCCCAGGAAAAGCAGGAAACCACACAACCTAACTAGCTTCCTCAGTAACTACGTGCTAAATTTCAGGACGAAATTTCTTTCAACTTGGGGATGATGTGACAACTCGTATTTCAGAACCTATCTTTGTGTTTAATGTAACTTGTTTTAACGATATGTGATTATGTGATACGTGATTTTAATGGAATATTGTGTTATGTGATATGAAACTATTATGTGTATATGTATGACTCGTCGCACAAAACATGTCCATTCGCACAAGCCCTTTTGGGCTACACTCCTTGTACTCGAAACCAAGGGCAGCCCATGATGGGTTCGGCCCACCCTTTACACCCATAACCTCATGAGGGGGGTGTATACTCCTCATTATTTGCAAACACAAGAACACACAAAAACCCTACACTCTCTTTCTCTCCTCTCGAACCCGACGGCAACATCTCCCCTCCCTCGAAGATCTCCTTGTTTGGGACGATCCTGTTTCACCCTCCAATCAGTTAGTGCTTCGTTATAGTTTGCTTAAATGTTAATCGATGTTGTGATTATACATGAAAATAGGATTACATGTTAGTAGTTATGTTGATTGGAAGTATTGATGCTTGCTTTGGAAATAGGGTTCGGTCTCAATATATATATTGTGCGAGGGAACTGTTTTTTGTTGATGGTTTATGTAATGATTCATGATAACTTAGGACCGAATACGTGCTAAAGGGATGCAATCTTGATTACATGTTACTCGATTGTTGATGTTCATGACTTAGGTTGCATGCTAGTAGGTGAAATCATTATTTTGAATGATCCGAATTAATGTATTTGGATGTTACTGACTGTTGTGCTGAACTAGTTGTTAATTGTTAATTAGGGTTCATAAGAAATAATGGAAATCCCTTGATTTAATCGATTAAAGGAACAATTGGAAAGCTGTTAATTGTTAATGGGATTAATTAAAAGGAAACTGTCAAATTGTTGTAACTAATTGCATGATTTTAGGGATTAGATAGCTGATCACACAAGCTTGTTTGACCGCACAAGGGCAATCGCACAAGCCCTCATTCGTACAAGTCAGTCGCACAAGCTAGGATATGTAAGGGTACAACAGTTAAGCACATCGTATAACTTCTTTAAGCTCCGTCGCACAACATCTTGTGAATCGCACAAGGTTGTGCTGACCGCACAAGATGTTGGGCCACTCAATTTATTAAGTAATGCTATGTTATTGGGCCGTACAACCCAAAACCCAATCGCAAAAGTTATACTGAATCGCACAAGTATATTTGAACCGCACAAGATAAGTGTTTGTTTAAATGTTTGGGTCGTATAAGTTTTGGATTGCATTTGTTGTTGGGTCGGGTTTGTTTTGGATCGCACAACCCGTTGTGAGTCGCACAAGGTTGTGCTGGACGCACAACAGGTTGGGCCGGATGTTTATTGGGCTTTATCCTTTGGATCGCACAAGGTGATTGGGCTTGCATAACCACAACGGCCCAATCACTCGAGTCGCACAAGTTGGGTTATGTTTATGTGGACTGTATACTACTGTTTAACATGTCAAGTGTAGGTTAACTAGTTGCCATGATTCTACGTGTTTGCCATGATCGTTATGTGTTCGTAACTTGTTAGCTTATATGTAAACTTACGTGCACTACTTGAACCTAGACCTGACTTGTATGGTAACCATGTTAGGACGTGGTTGACCCAAAATAGCTCAAGTGACCTTTTGTTTATCTGCCGAGCTAATCTAAGGTGAGTTCACACTTTCTACAAGACATGGGATTCCCGGTGGTTGGGAATGGGTAAATGATTGAAAAGAAACCTGCGTATCCGTCTTCGGTAAAATACGTACCTCCACCCTCTTAATTGAAAGGTGACAACATTGGAACATGCGTGATCTCCTTATGTGGGACATGTACCTCCACCCTCTTAACTGAAGGGTGACAACATTGATACTAGACCAAAAACTCTATCATAAGTCCCTCATTTTTATATCGACTTAATTGTCGGGCCAATGGCGAACGGGTCATTAGTTAAACAGCGCTATTAGGTTTGACAAGCCTCACACCGTGCCGCAGAGGACGGGAGTGGACTAATGGATCTGGGCACATCAATGATGATAGACATTGACTTAGGGCACCCAACTTTCTCAGTCAGTAGTCGATACGGTAACGGGTCTAGTGGGATATTCATGGAGTAGCCCCCACGGCTGGGAGCCAGAGTAAAAAGGAAAGGATTAATCATGTTTTTAAACTATGGGGTGACCCCCAAGGCAAGTAAGCCAGCTAAAGGAAACCTATGTTTTTTAAACAACTTAAAACGAACACCCAACTGTGAAGTCGCTCAACTTTGTTGTTGATACGTTACTATATGCCTTGCAGGTCGTTAGGTGCTTAGATGGAGCTTGCACAGGAAGTCGAGGTCGTTGCGGGGCATGATTTGTTGTGTGCCATGTTAAACTTCATAAACTTTTAACCTTATACTTGGGTTTTGAACTTAATGCTTCCGCTGATAACTTAGACTTTTTTTTTACACCAATTATATTGTTGGTTGGATTTTACTTATTTAATTATATTGTTCAATATGATTGGTGGCTTGATCCTAGTCAGCCACGCCTCCTGCGGTGATACTCCGCGTGTGGAATTTGGGGGTGTGACAGTTATGAGTTCAAACACTCATTATATTTCTGTTTATACATGGTAAAATCAAATGTTGAAAGCAAGCACAAGTCATCACCTTTCATATGATGAACTTGTGATTTGTGAAGTGTGTATAAATGGAAGCTTTGGCTTTCCAAACTAAGTTCCACTCCTTCATTTTGAGCCTTGTGTATAAACACTCATGTGACTTACTAGAATCAAAGTACCTTAGCCCCGTCTAGCCTCCCTCACTTAGTTAATTCTTTTCTTGATGTGTTGGCACACCCGGGTTAAGGAGTATTTGGTCACTTGAGCTTATGCTAGATAGATTTATTTCTTGTTATTCATGACCCTCTGAACCATCCTTGTGGTGCTTTGCTTAGTGGTGAATCATATAATGAGGTTTTAACCTCCATGCTTGACATACATGATGCTATATGATTATCTATAATTGGACTTAGTTTTAGGAACTATTATCATATGAATATACATATAACTATATAAAACAAGGCTTAATTTGTGGCTAATCAACCTATGATTAACCATCATAAACTTAGGCTAACATATGTATAATCTAAGATACTCATTGATGATTCTAATGGGCAATTTAGGACCCATGAAACCACATGATATAGTATCATAAACGAGTAATTAGAACTAGATATTACTTTCGTATACATACTTTTTGATACTTTAAATCCAAGTCTGAATCTTCCATTCTAAATCCATAAACTTACCCACCTTCGTTTTCCCTATGTAGGGTGACTTGGTGAATCCATCCTCAAACCTACAACACTTCATGGGATTATAAAGTTTGAAGCTTTGCAAAACCGTAAGTACACTTGACCCATTTTTGTTTTACACATTTTTGGGTGCAACATGTTAGCATATTCAAAATCACAAACACATTATACTTTATGCAATGCACAAAACAATCCAATACATGAATACTTGTTCGTTATGCTTGATTTATATCCTTTGGTGATTCTTATGTGATACACATGTCATTAACTTCATACGAGCCGCCATTAACATGTATAACGCTATAGGAGTAACGCACCACCCGTGATGGAGAGGTCATGTTAAATTTAATTCTTGTGGAAATCAGATGGTTGACTTGAATATTGCATGCCATTAATATGTTAATCTTGATAACTTAGGTTGCCATGTAGATTCGTTTTAAACACTTTCATACGTATGCTATGTACTTAAAACTTGTGTACTCGCCAATGCTTTTGTGTTGTACTACACTTTTAACATGTTGCAGGTTGATGATGATGATTATGATGAAATCTAGTAGGGACGACAGTAGAAACTCATAACGAAATACTAGAATTGTTATCTCATGATGTACTTGACAATTCATGTTATGAAATGAAATCGGTTTTGAATTAAACTATTGTCATATAACGTTATGAAGTCTTTGAGCAATCTCGTTCGTCTCACTCCGATATTTTCGCCATCGGTTGGGGTGTGACACCAACGACTTTGTCATTTAAGATAGTATAGAATATGTACATGGTAAAAAGAAAGTGAGTAATTAGTTTTTTTTAACGACGAACTAAATCACTAGATAAGCATCATAGGATGCCCTCAATCGAGCAAATGCATCCCCCCTCCATAACGGTTAGAGTTGAATGCATACTCAAGCCACCAAGCCACCAGTTCCAGGGAAAATCGCCCGCCCGAAGGCCCACTGCGATAAAACCCGGTTCGGCTCGGTTTTGAACTTGTGACCTCCAAGTTCTAATCTTTGTTGCCACCGCTAATATCCTTCAAAGTGATGTTAGTGGAAATTGAACTTGGGACATCAACAAGAAGAGAAACTAAGTGACTAACCACCAGACCAACTGGTTAGGACGAGTAAATAATTAGTTACATGATCACTTTATATATATATTATCCTATATATTAAAAAACAAAGCTAATGAATAGTACTTGTCACATCATAATCAATAGTAAACTTTCCTTATTGGTTCAGTACATCCACACTCACATATAACATATAGACACGTGACAAAGTTAATGAATAATAAAGTGGAATTTTTGCCAAACACCCATACCCACCTGTTAGGGGAGGATTTTCTAACAATTAGTGATCCTTATTCGTTATCCTAACTGGTGATCCTTACTTCTGTGACAGGTGGTGATCCTCAGAAGAGCTTCAGGATCAGGATCATGGATCACTTTAAGGATCCTCGTACTGACGATTGTTTACTTATGTATTATACTATCTCGCAGGTATGACGAGCTTGACCAGGTCTTGGCGACATTCCTGGAGAATATTCCTAAACTATTCTGCACGTGCTTGACCAAAAATAGACGTTGTGGAGAACGTGGAGGCTTGGCATGAAAGTCGGATAGTTAGTTTAGGTGGTTATTTCTATTTTAAAAGGGAGTAACGAGCTAGTAGAAAAACACTTAGTCATTTTTTGCAGTTACACACACTCGTACAAACGCTCATACAAGCTCTCGTTCAAACACTTAGCAATTTCATACACTTTCTACACATATCACCGTAGTGATCCTTGTACCTAGCTCGTTACTATCCGAAGTTGTAAACATTAATTCATTTATTTGAGCTTGGTGATCGGTAGTTTCCATCACCCGGGATTTTTTGTGCCGGAGATCAACTCTTGATCAAGGGCTTTTTCCCCGTATAAATCCTTGTGTTGTTTGTGCAATTTACATTGAAGTGATCTTCATCGCTGTTACACATTTTGAGCATCATTCCCCGTAACAAAGAGTTTGGTTGTAATATCCTCAACAGATTTTTTGACCAAAACAGTTTGGCGCCCACCGTGGGGCAATTGGTGCTTCGTCCTTAGAAAAATTCGCATTTCTGTGCTCATTTCGGTTCACTACAACCAAGCAAATGGCTTCCTCAGTGAAGAATACTTCAAATTTGATGCCCTCATTCACTTCTTCTCAAGGCGTTCCTGCTTTGCCTCCACCACCTTCTGGACCCCAGAAGAATGCCGAGAATGCTGCGAAGAAACCAACTCCCATTTTTTCAAAACCTCCAACTTCTTCTGCTTCTTACACTCCTACTACTAGTGACATGTTTACTTTGATTTTGCAGATGAAGGATCAGATACGGCAACAGGATAAGACCAATGAGAGGATTCTCAAAGAAATTGGAGATCTCAAGAAACAAAAGACGACGGCAGAGGATCATTCCCCACTGGTACCGAAATCCCTGAATTTTGATACTCCAGTGATTACTTCTCAACCATCGGTGGCCCCAGAAGTTCAATATGTGGGTGGACCAAAAGTAGTGCACTATGGAACAACAGCAGTGACCCAGGCATCAGGTCCATATTTCCAGCCAGCGGGATCCTATCCTCAGCATATGGGAACCCTTACGAATTCAGGAGGATATTCAGCAGCGCAGCAGGTTCAAGGATCCTCCTTTGTTCCAGGATCATCCCAGGTTCAAGGATCCTCCTTTGTTCCAGGATCATCCCAGGTTCAAGGATCCTCCTTTGTTCCAGGATCATCCCAGGTTCAAGGATCCTCCTTTGTTCCAGGATCATCCCAGGTTCAAGGATCCTCCTTTGTTCCAGGATCATTCCAGGTTCAAGGATCCTCATTTGTTCCAGGATCGTCCCAGTTTCAGGGATCCTTCCAGATGCCCGGATCCTTGAGGAGTTTGCAAACAGGAAGTTCAGATGTCCATCAGGGAGATTTTATTCCAATGCAGACCAATGCTTCTACTGGTCCCTCGATCATTCCAGAGCCTCAACAATATGGATTAACATCCAATCTTCCTAATCTGAATCCAATGGGAGGTAACACTTTTAATAATTCTTATACTAACCATGGTCTTATGCAGGATCCAGGTATCAATCATGCCATGGCAAGAGAATTGCAAAAGCTAAAAGATATGATATCAAGTGTTCCAGGAGTGGTCAAACCTATCCCAGAGATTGCAGATGGGAGCCACAAGATATCTCGTTTTGCACCACCAATCTGTGATGCTGAGATACCAAAGAGGTTCCATGTGCCAACAATGAAGCTGTATGATGGTTCAACCGATCCTGAAGAACACATAGCACAATACAGGGAGAGGATGGAGATCAATCCAATTCCAGAAAGGTTAAAAGAAGCATGCCTGTGCAAGGGATTCGGATCCACTCTTACTGGATCAGCTCTCAAATGGCTGCTAAGTCTTCCCCCCTACTCTATTACCTCATTTGCCAACCTAGTTAACTTGTTTAATAATCAATTTTCTTGTAGTAGAAAATTTGAACGATTAACTAGTGATTTATATAGGATAACCCAGGGTCATAATGAATCATTAAGGGATTACATTACCAAATTCAGTAAAGAATCCTTAGAGATTCCCAACTTAGATATAGCTACGGCTGTTGAGGCCTTCAAAATGGGATTGCTTAGGGATTCGTCTTTCTATGATGATCTTGTTATGACACCATGCAGGAACTTAGATGAGGTAAGAACCCGAGCACTTAGATTCATTCGGCTAGAGGATGACAAGAGGATCCAGGAGAGGTTAGCAGGATCCTCAAAGCAGGATAAGCAAGGATCCTCATTCAGGAACAACAAGTTCAGATCCTACAACAGATCTGATAATCAGAACGTGCATTCTGTTGATCAAGAAGAGGATGATGAGGATTATCCTCCAATTTCTGAATATTGTTTTAGTGTTGATAACAATGAACTAATCCTTGCTATGCAGAACCTAGGTGATAAAGCTAGATGGCCGAGAAAGAATGATAGGCCAGCTGCAACTAAGGATAAATCAAAATGGTGTGCATATCATGAAGATTTTGGGCACCTCACAGAAGAATGCATTGCATTAAGGAAGGAAATTGGATACTTGTTGAGCAAAGGGCACCTAAAAGAGTTGTTGGGAAGAAAAAAGTCAAGGACTCAGGATCCTGAAAGGATCCCTGAGAAGGCTCCAGCTCCTCCAGCAGATGCACAAGTGATAAACTTTATTTCTGGAGGATCCGACATTTGTGGCACATCCTTCTCCGCAGCTAAAAGGCATACAAAGGAAACTAAAATGGATAATGGAGAAAGACCAGTTCAAACATCAAGTGTCTCCGAAGGAAAAGTCATAACCTTTGATGAAGAGGATCGTGTTGATATCCAGGATCCTCATCACGATGGTTTAGTTATCACTCTTTTTATATCTAACCATTTTGTCCGCAGGATCCTTATAGACGGAGGAAGTTCAGTGAATATTATCCAGCTTGATGTTCTAAAGAAGATGGGTATTCCTGAATCAGAGATCATACCAAGATCCTCCGTGCTCGTGGGGTTTAGTGGCGAAACTAAGAACACCCTGGGGGACATTAAACTCCCAATATATACTGAAGGCTTACACTCTTATCAAAAATTTTGTGTTATTGACTGTTTATCTTGTTGTAATGTTATCCTTGGCAGGCCCTGGATACACGATATGAAAGCAGTCCCATCTACTTACCACCAATGTGTGAAGCTCCCTAGTCCTTGGGGAATAGTAAAGATTGATAGTGATCAGCAGGAGGCTAAGAATTGTTACACTTCGTCGATGAAACCAGCCTCGAAGTCAAGGGAGCAATAGCAATCAAGGTATCCTCCAAGGAATGTCTTGGAGGCCAGGGAGCAGGATGTGGTAGAAATCCTCATGGATCCCGATGATCCTGAATCCAAAATCTATATCGGATCAGGGATCCTTGGCGAAATGAAAGAAGACCTCGTATCCTTCCTCAAAAGGAGAAAGACTACCTTTGCATGGAAACACGAAGACATGACTGGTATATCCAAGGATGTTATCACTCATAAACTCGGCATTGACAGATCCTTCAAACCAATCCATCAAAGGAGAAGAAAGTTTGCACCAGAAAGGAATGCCATCATCCAAGAAGATGTAGAGAAATTGCTCCGGGCAGGTATGATTAGAGAGGTCAAGTATCCAAGATGGTTGGCCAATGTGGTTGTTGTTCAAAAGAAAAACGGAAAGTGGAGGGTATGTGTCGATTTTACCGATTTAAATAAGGCATGTCCCAAGGATCCTTTCCCTTTACCCCACATTGACTCCATGGTGGATGCAACCGCGGGTCATGAACTGTTAACTTTTATGGATGCTTCATCTGGATTTCAACAAATCCAAATGGAACCATCCGACCAAGAGGATACAGCCTTCATGACTCCAACTGGTATATACTGCTATATTGCTATGCCGTTCGGATTAAGAAATGCAGGTGCAACATACCAAAGGCTGGTGAATATGATGTTCAAGGATCAGATTGGACAAACTATGGAGGTTTACATAGATGATATGGTGGTAAAATCCTTAAAAGCTGAGGATCACCTAAGAGACTTGGAGGAAGCATTCGATATCCTTGATAAATATAACATGAAACCTAATCCTTCAAAATGTCACTTTGGTGTTAAAGCAGGTAAATTCTTAGGATATATGGTGACAAAGAGAGGCATTGAAGCTAGCCCGGAACAAATCAAAGCAATAGTGAACATCAAATCTCCGGCCAATGCTAAGGATGTTCAAAGGCTAACAGGAAGGATAGCAGCCTTGAACAGATTTATATCCAAGTCCTCCGAGAAGTGTAAAGAATTCTATGATATCCTAAGGAAGAACAAGAAATTTGAGTGGACGGAGAAGCATGAAAATGCTTTAAAAGCCCTCAAAGATTACCTATCCTCGGCCCCGGCTTTAATGAAACCAGAAAAAGGTGATGTGTTATCCTTGTATCTTGCAGTATCCTCAAAAGCAGTAAGTGCGGTCCTTGTTAAGGATCATCAAGGTACACAACATCCTGTCTATTATGTAAGTAAAAGTTTACTTGATGCCGAATCCAGGTATTCACACCTTGAAAAGCTTATTCTTGCATTAATTATGGCATCTACCAAGTTAAGACATTATTTTGAAACACATATTATCATTGTTAAAACTAATTTTCCAATTAAGAATGTCCTCAGGAAACCAGAGATGTCAGGAAGGATGGCTAAGTGGGCAGTAAAGCTGAGTGCATATGATATAAGATATGAGCCTAGGACAGCCATCAAATCCCAAGCATTAGCTGACTTTGTGGCTGATTTCAGTAGTGATTTACAAGAAGAAACTGAGCTAGAAGTCCAGCAGCTAGAAGAGACCAAGGATCCTTGGATACTCTATACTGATGGATCCTCAAACGTCAAAGGCACAGGGCTTGGAATACTACTAAAATCGCCACAGGGGGACATAATACCCCATTCTATAGCTTGTGAGTTCCAAACCACTAATAATGAGGTTGAATATGAAGCCTTAATTTCTGGTTTGCAAATTGCAAAGCATATGGGGATCAGGTATCTTGAGGTACACGTAGATTCTTTGTTGATTACAAACCACTTTAATGGATCATATGCTGTTAAAGGTGAAAAGCTAACCAAATATTTGGAGATAGTCAAAAGTTTGGCACTCTCTTTTGTTTCCTTTAGTTTGTCACAGGTACCAAGGGAAGAAAATACAGAAGCTGATGCATTGGCTAACTTAGGATCATCTTTAAAGATCCCAGAGGATATCAAGATCCCTATTATTCATATCCTGACCCCAGCTATTGAGGATCATGTGGCTATGGAGATAGGGAATAATTTTGCAATGATCCCTAGTGAGGATACTCGATCCCATTCAGGATCAGGATCATGGATCTCACCAATTATGAGATACTTACAACATGGAGAGATTCCTACAGGAGAAAACCCTAGGGCTTTCAAATCTAAGGTATCTCAATTCACAATTTTAAATAATATGTTGTATAGACGATCTCTTGCAGGACCATACTTGAGATGCATTGAGGATCCTGAAGTTCAAGAAGTTTTAAAAGACTTCCATGAAGGAGATTGTGGAAACCACACTGGGGGCAGGGCATTATTCTCAAGGATCCTGAGGACAGGATACTACTGGCCAACCATGAAGAAAGATGCTGTGGAGTATGCCAGAAGATGTGATCCTTGCCAGAGACACAGCAATATCCTTCATCAACCAGCTGAATTATTGCATCCCATATCCTCCTCTTGGCCATTTATGAGATGGGGTATGGATATAGTTGGCAAGCTCCCTAAGGCACCTGGTGGAAAAGTATTCATGCTTGCTATGACTGATTACTTCTCCAAGTGGATAGAGGCCGAAGCTTTTGCCCAAGTCAGAGAAAAGGAAGTGATATCCTTCATTAAAAGAAATATTATAACTAGATTTGGAATTCCTTCTGAGATTATATATGATAATGGTTCCCAATTTATTGGGGGCAGAACCACTAACTTTTGTGACAGCTGGGGGATTAGGATGATAACATCAACACCAGTCCACCCACAAGCTAATGGCCAAGCAGAATCATCCAACAAGATCATCATCAACAATTTGAAGAAGAAGCTTGGATCCAAGAAAGGGAAATGGGCAGAAGAACTACCCTATGTGCTTTGGGCTGACAGGACAACCCCTAAGAATGCTACTGGTCAAACACCATTCTCTTTGGTGTTTGGGGCAGAATCGGTGATCCCAACAGAAATGGTGGTTCCAACTGCTAGAACAACTGCTCGTGATCCTGAGGAAAATAATGAAAACTTGGCTCAAGACCTGGATACTATTGAAGAAATCCGGGATATGGCTAGGATAAGGATGGCCAGTTATCAGCAAAGAATGGCTGGTGCTTACAACAAAAATGTCAGGATCAGGAGGTTTCAAGTCAGAGATATGGTATTAAGGAAAGCATTTCAAAATACTACCAATCCTGCTGATGGGAAACTGGCTCCAAAATGGGAAGGCCCTTATTTGATTGAAGCTGAAGCAGGAAAGGGGGCATATAGATTGCTAACCATGGAAGGTGATTTGCTACCAAGAGCTTGGAATGCTGTCCACTTGAAGAAATATTTTATGTGACCAGGATCCTCATGGCAGAGGTGATCCTAGCGAGAAGGGGTATCCTTAAAGGATCCTCAAAGTATCGATGATCCTTACTTAGGTAATATCCTAAACTTGAGCTATTTCATTTCATTATTTTCTCTTATAAGGATAAGGATCATGTATCCTTTATCCATCTCTCACGTGAGTTCAAGTTTTGAAAGTTCAGGTATCCTTAGCATAACGTTGGTTATCCACAGAAGCAATCCGTCTTTTGGGTTTAACCCCAGCTATTCGGGCTTGTCCCCAGATTTCGCCTGTAGCGCACGATGATCCTGGTGTAGTTCAAGGCTTTGGGACCAGTACTCGTTCTAGGGGCTGATAATTCCATTGTTCTGGCTATGCTTAGGATCCTACGTATAATGGTAGACGTACCATACATCCGTTCATAAGGTTTCTAACGTTTTCACGTTAGCTAAGGTTTCTAACGTTTTCACGTTAGCTAAGGTTTTGGCATCTTCATGTCACTAAGTTTGGATAGTCGCCAGTCAGGGCCATACTCCAGTTTACACACGATCCTTGGGCTTGTCCCCAGTTATCCTTGGGCTTGTCCCCAGTTATCCTTGGGCTTGTCCCCAGTTATCCTTGGGCTTGTCCCCAGTTGCTAACTCTTTTCTTATATTGGCTTAGTCCCAAGTTATGCTCTATTTCAGGTCCTTGAAGATAGGCAGCTAGGGATCCTTGATCCTTATTTCACTCTAAGGTTTACCTTATAGTTATCCTTATTATGGTTAGGATTCTAACTTGGATCCTCAGGTATGATCCTTAACTCTTTTGATTTTATTCATTATTCTTTTAAATAACCCTTATACTTGACAACTGAACTTGTGTTTCTTAAACCATATCACTTTTTAGAACCTATCGGTTATGGGATATGTGATCCTTGATCATATCCTAAACTTTTTGGATATCTTTTCTAATTTTTCAAGGCTTGATAAGTATAAACAGATTGAACATTATAACAGTTGGAAAGTAAGATATTAAAAAGGATAACAACACATGATAAGCGACAAAAGGTTAAGTTTTTATTTATCAACATAAGGCTAACCCTTTAAAGGTTGTCAAAATTACCTACCCGAGCATCTACCAGCAAAACGTGGCCCGTCCGCTGGGGTAGGTAAAGGGTGTCCATGATAATGAGTTCAAAGATAGTGCAGGAATATAAAGGCGGCAGGATCACAATGGCTTCATCCCCCAAACAGAGGATCCCTCCACCAATTGCAATCCTGCCTATTGTCCAAAGGATCATACATGACCCTTAATCCTAAAAACCTATTGTTTAGTACAACCCATCATTGTTCAACAAAAGACATCATCACCAAAACAAACTATCAAACTTAAAAAATTGGGCTCCGGCTACGTCTAGAAATGTCCATCATTGCCCAATCAAGCAGCCTAAACCTTCGCTGCATCACCACCTCCGGCTCCACTTGCTTCACCAGCTTCATCCTTGCTACCAGCCTCGATTGTCAAGATCTCTCCAGCCTCCTCTTCATCACCCAATTCAGCCAGCCTTGCCTTCCATTCTTCAATTTCCCAGCTACTTTTGTCAAAGGCAGGATCCTGAGCTTCCAAGGCCATTTGAAGCTTGGTTTTGTACATTGCTATGGCGGCAGAAACTTTAGCATCATCTGTGATCTCCTGCCTTTCATAGTCAAAGTTAACCAGCACCTTAGCCATCTTCTGTTTGGTATCCTGGAGTTCCTTCTGAAGATCAGCAAGTGCAAGATCCTTGAGCACGGCAACCTGCTGGAGGTCGGCAATCTTTTTATCTTGATCCTCAACGTGGCCTACGTAATCCTCAATCTCAGCAAATTTCTGCAAAAGAAAAGGATAAAGCAGTTCAAGACCAAGTGATCCTTAAATCAGCAGGATATGATAGCAGGATATACGAGCAGAGACGGTAATCATTACATCATTAAAGTACTCGAGGAACTGGTGGCGAATTAAGGGCAGACCCTGCAAATCCTCAGCCTCGGAAGTCTTTCTTTTCTTGATTCCCTTTCCTTTGAGGGGTGCCTTGGGGATTGAAGCTGTGGGGCTGGTAGGAACCTTTCTTTTGGAGGATTTGACAGTGGTGAGATCGGTGACACTGAACCTTGAAGCAGCTTTGGCAGATTTTCCAGCACCTACACAACCAAAACAAGATAAGTATCTTTTCTTAATATACATTTAACTATTTATTTAAATTTTAAACAAGGATACTTACTTGACATTGTGACAGAGCCTGAGGATACCTCCTGTGAGTCTTGGGTTATTGTCTTAAAAGTTCTAGTTTCAGGGTCGAGTCCCCAGAAAGCAGCAAGTCTCTCCCTGGTTGCGGGTGTTGTGATGAGATGTGAAACAGAGATGGCTGCATGACACAAGACAAAGAAGGGGTTAGTGATCCTATTACAAAAACATGACCATCTGGTGATCCTTCCCAGGATCCTCCGGCCTACCATGGGTGGACCATGTTCTTGGTAAATGCTCTCCATCTGAAATGGTATCCCTTCTTACAAAGAAGAAGCGACGTTTCCAATCTTTGTCGTTTTTGGTGACTTTGAGAAGAGGATGATCTGCACTGGGTTTTCGTTTGAACAAATAACGGTGGGATCCAAAGGTAGTAAGATCATACAGTTCCGCCAGTTCTGACATTCCTAAATCAACGCCTTCCTGCTCGATGATCCTCTCTAGGGTGTATAAAACCCTCCAAATCATCGGCATGGCTTGAATGTAAGATATGCCGGTAAGGGAAAAGAAGGATTGTGTGAATTCCGGGAAAGGATAGGTGTACCCTATAGCAAATGGAGTAACTGGAAAGGCAACCCATGTTTCTGAAACATAGTCGCTCAGGGCAGTTGGATCGAAAGGTTTGAAAAAGACATTCGCCGGAAAACGGTGACGGATGTTATCTATTTGTGCATTGTTAAAGCAACACCTCTCGTTCACTGAGTCCTTGATGATCTTCTGACTCTTCAAAGGGCTATCCTTTTTGTGATCCTTGGCCGGGGAACTTCGGAGCAACATTTTCGAAGTGATGAAGATAAAGAAAGAAAAACAGAGTAAGAAAGGAAGAAAGAGGAGAAAGAGATACCTGATTGATCTTCAACTGAGATTATAAAGGGAGTTTCTTTCGGATTTGAATGCATATTGATCCTATCTATATCTCTATTTATAATTATGATTCTGCAGGATTGTCACTTCCGTGACATCATCATCGCAACGGCTAGTTCTATTTTAACGGCTATATATCCGTTAGTTTGTTACGGATAAGATCAAGAAAACATAACTCGCTAATTTTACAATTTCACTCCTTATATTTTGGGGGCAATTGTTAGGGGAGGATTTTCTAACAATTAGTGATCCTTATTCGTTATCCTAACTGGTGATCCTTACTTCTGTGACAGGTGGTGATCCTCAGAAGAGCTTCAGGATCAGGATCATGGATCACTTTAAGGATCCTCGTACTGACGATTATTTACTTATGTATTATACTATCTCGCAGGTATGACGAGCTTGACCAGGTCTTGGCGACATTCCTGGAGAATATTCCTAAACTATTCTGCACGTGCTTGACCAAAAATAGACGTTGTGGAGAACGTGGAGGCTTGGCACGAAAGTCGGATAGTTAGTTTAGGTGGTTATTTCTATTTTAAAAGGGAGTAACGAGCTAGTAGAAAAACACTTAGTCATTTTTTGCAGTTACACACACTCGTACAAACGCTCATACAAGCTCTCGTTCAAACACTTAGCAATTTCATACACTTTCTACACATATCACCGTAGTGATCCTTGTACCTAGCTCGTTACTATCCGAAGTTGTAAACATTAATTCATTTATTTGAGCTTGGTGATCGGTAGTTTCCATCACCCGGGGTTTTTTGTGCCGGAGATCAACTCTTGATCAAGGGCTTTTTCCCCGTATAAATCCTTGTGTTGTTTGTGCAATTTACATTGAAGTGATCTTCATCGCTGTTACACATTTTGAGCATCATTCCCCGTAACAAAGAGTTTGGTTGTAATATCCTCAACAGATTTTTTGACCAAAACACCACCTGAAACACCACCCGAAATACCCACCCGAAAAACCCTCCTTGGCCGAAATTGTTGACTTTTGAATCACTTAAAAATTGTTTTTTTTTAAATACTTAAATATTAAAATACCCACCCGAAACACTACCCACCCAACACTACCCACCCGAAATACCCAACCGAAACACCCTCCTTGGCCAAAATTCTTGACTTTTGAATCACTTATCTTCCTTTGACTGACAATGCCCTTCAGTTTAGATTGACTTTTTCCAACCCATGTAAACTTTAAAATTGTATATTGACCCCTCAAACATTCATTTCAGTTTAAAATACCCCCTTAGACTTTACAGAAGAAATTTATTAATCCAGCCAATACCATTCGGTTTAGGAAATTCGGTACCGGTACCCAATACCATTTGCTCATCTCTGACCACGGGTTTCATACGAACAACATCATTACCATAAAACTTTTTTTGTTGATTTTCTTTCGGTTATCTTATACTGTTTTTTTTTTCTACATTTTCTTTTTATTCTTGTCAGCGGTTCTATGCGTAACGCGCTCGTAGTGATTTCAAAACACATGTAAACACAGACTAAATGACAAAAGAAGTTCGCCGCAACGCGGCCATAGTAATAAACCTAGTTATAATTTAAACAAAATATATGATGCGACTTTTTTTTTGGCATCTCTCAACCATGACCTTTTTTGCCCGTACTACTCACAACTAAATTTATTTTTTATCTAAAAGTATGAAATGTTGAATGTTATTTCTTTGATTAAATTATAAATTTCTTAATCTTGTTATTTTGGAGTGATTAATTAAATTATAGTTATTAGAGTAATACGAAATAAGCGAATGTATTCGAATGCACCAACTATAAAAGTATAATAAATATCTTTTAGCGAATAAACTGTAAAATGGTCCATGATGTTTAGTCGCTTTTGCCACTTTAGTCCAAAACTCAAACATTTAAATCTGGATCCCTGTGGTTTCAATTTTGTTGACATTTTCATCCAAAATCAAAATCTGGTCAGATTTTTCAGTTAATATCCAGTTTTTTTTTGTCTTTTTCCTCCCTTTAATGAAGGGCAAAATGGCCAGATTTTTTTAATTTGTTATAATAAAACGTTAAAAGGCCATTTTTCCCTTCATTAAAAGGAAGGAAAAATAAAAAAAATGATGTTAACTGAAAATCTGACCAGATTTTGATTTTGGATGAAAATGGCAACAAAATTCAAACCACATGGACCCAAACTTAAAAGGTTTGAGTTTTTAACTAAAGTGGCAAAAGTGACCAAACATCAGGGACCATTTTGGCAGTTTACTCTCTTTTAGCTCTTTTAACTACAATCAATCATACTCAGTATAATCTCACCCATAGTCATAACAACTATTAGTAGGATCTAAGGAGAGTGCGATGCAGACACACCTTACCTCTATCCCAAGAGACAGAGAAGCCGCTTCCGGTGAGACACTGATGATTCCATATGTAAGAGCCATAGCAAACATAAAAATTGCACACAACTAGACAAAAGGTAGCAACAAAAACAAATGTATTGTACTAATAAAAATATTAGGCTACAGGGAGTAGGGACGTTTATGGGGTGGTGGAAGCCAGGCAACGCTGGCAAACCCACATCATGCAAGCGTTGACCACGGCGTTGCGCTGCTAGCGTCGCTTTGAAGCCCGACGTTGGACGGGGGGAGAGCTGACTTGGTTGGCTAGTATTGGCTGGTGGCATATGACCGTTGGGCTAGCCGTTGGCCGACAACTATTTAATTTTTTTATTTATAATCTATATATACCAAACAATACTTACCATTTTTACTATCAAAAAATTCAAAAACCACTACCAACCTCCAATGGATTCTTCAAGTTCAAGCGATTCGTATGATATATTTGTTTTGCCATCCTCATCCGACGACGGAGCGGAAATATTATTATCATCAGTGGCGACGGTCATGAAAGCTATTGTCGAAGATTCAAATGAATGGACTTCCTAACTCCAACCCAAACAGAGGAAGTACATAGTTCATGAACGCGAAACCGCAAACGATTTGTTGGTAAGAGATTATTTCTCACCCGAACCAACGTATGATGAAAACATGTTTAGGCGTCGTTTTTGTATGAGTAAAAACTTATTTTTAAGAATACCAAAGGATTTAGAGGATAATTATCCTTATTTCCAACAAAGACCCGATACATGTGGTAAGATCGGATTTACCACGTGGCAAAAGGTCACAGCCGCCCTAAGACAATTGGCTTATGGCCATAGTTCCGACATAATGGACGACTATTTAAGAATGTTAGCACGAGTGACTAGGGAAAGTCTTCACAATTTTTGTGCGTATATCATTGAACTATATATGAAAGGATACTTGAGAAAACCAACATTTAGCTGCAACTTTTGGAACATCACGCTGAATATCATGGTCTCCATGGGATGATAGGTAGTTTAAATTGTATGAAATGGGAGTGGGAACTTTGTCCAACTGCATGGTAAGGCTCTCACACAAGCAGATATCATGGAATGTCGGCTATGATGCTTAAAGTTGTTCCATCACAAGATCTTTGGATCTGGCATGCATTCTTTGGTATGCCAGGTTCACATAACGATATAGACATTACACATTACACATCACTCGCCCCTTTTCAATGATCTAATAAATGATGTTGGACCAAAAGGAACATTTATTGTAAATGATGTTAAATACATGTATGGGTACTATCTTGTTGATGGAATTTACCATGAGTGGGTTGTTTTTGTGAAATCATTTTCAAGTGAGGGAACCCTAGATCCTAAAAGAATAAAGTTTAACAAAGTTCAGATGGCGTACACAAAGACGTCGAGCGAGCATTTGGTGTTTTGCAGAAAAGGTGGCTCATTTTGAGCATGCCTTGTAGATTGTATGAAAAAGATCAATAAGAAACGTGATGTGCGCATGCATCATTCTACACAACATGATTTTAGAGGATAAAGGGCGTGCAATAGTTGAATATTATGGCGAGGAGATCGTATCAAATAACAAAGACATTAGTAATGAAGAGAGAACGCAAAACCAAAATCCAATCAAGTCAAGACAAGTAAGTTCAAACCTTCAAGCTGATTTGGTACAACATGTTTCCACACTTCCTAGATTCGACTCAATTGAAGATGAATATGAAAATGATTGATATTTTTTTTGTTGAAATGTATTATTTTATTGTAGTTATTTTAAATTACTTTATTAAATTCTATGATTAATATAAAAAAAACAAATTCTATCAACATGGCACCCCACGCTCCTTTCACACCCCACTTTTTTGGGTGTGGACTGATGGAGTCCACAAGTGCAATGTGTCATGCAAAGTCTCCAACCCAAGCCCTCAATACCCCGCAGGCTTAGTAAGCTATTAGACAATTAACACACTCATAACACATTATACAGGAGATAGCATGTACAATCCTTTTAAGACTAACAAAATCCACTAAGCTCCTAAGACAATAAACTAATACAAAGAGGTAATATCCATTAAAAGTGTTAACCCAATCCTTTTAACTAAACGGGGATTTTTTGGATGACATGTTGGCCCAAATGAATTTCTCAGCTAAGTGGCGTGGGTGGGTGATGTCTCTTGTTCGGAGCTCTCGTGCTTCGGTTCTTGTCAATGAATCTCCGACTTATGAGTTTTCGTGCCAACGTGGCCTACGACAAGGGGATCCTTTGTCCCCGTTTTTGTTTATTTTAGCCATGGAGGGGCTTTCTCGGATTATTAAAAGGGCTTCCTTGTTGGGCACTTTCAATGGAATTCGGGTAGGTGGTTCGGGGCCTATTCTTACCCATTTCATGTATGCGGATGATGTGGTTTTTTGCGGAGATTGGTCCAAACGGAATGCTTTGAATCTGCGCAGACTGTTACGCGGGTTTTACTTGGTGTCTGGTCTACGGATTAGTCCATCTAAGAGTCGTTTTTATGGAGTTTGTGTTGATCATATTGAAACTTTGGAGATGGCTTATGTTTTGCGAGTGCCATCGGGTGCCTTTCCATTTACTCATCTTGGTGTTTCCATAGCATCTAACATGAATCTTGTTAGAAGTTGGGATCCGGTCGTGGCTAAGGTGCGTAAGAAGCTGTCCGCGTGGAAATTAAAGTGCCTGTCCTACGGTGGTCGGATAACTCTCCTGAAATCGGTACTAAGTTCATTGCCCTTATATTACTTTTCACTATTTCGAGCTCCTGTGCAAGTTATAAATGAGCTTGAGAAATTGCGACGGAACTTTTTCTGGGGGCGGTACCGACGAAGTGGACAAAATGAGTTGGTTGGCTTGGGAAAAGGTTATTGTTCCTGTTGAATACGGGGGCATTGGGTTGGGATCTCTTCGTGATGCGAACTTGAGTTTGTTGTCTAAGTGGTGGTGGCGATTTAAAACGACTAATGAATCGTTATGGCGTAAGGTGGTGTGGTCTATTCATAGTACGGGTCGGGGCTGGTCTAGTATTCCGGTAAAGATTTCTATGGCAGGTGTGTGGAAACAAATAGCAAGTATCCCAAACTGGCTTCCTTTTGAGCCGGAAAAAGTTTTTAAAGCCACTGTTCGTAGCGGGTCGACAATTTTTTTCTGGCTTGATTGGTGGTGCTCGGATGATGTGCTCCACAAAAAATTCCCACTGTTGTTTGCATTGGAAAAGAATAAATCATGCCTTGTTTCGGATCGGGTGTATAATGACGTGCCGCATTCGGGGTTCAATGCCGAGTGGAGACGCTTGGATTTCTCAAGTGATGAGCAGAGGGAACTTGACTCTTTGATGGCACTGTTAAGTGGGATTTCTATTTCTGTGGGCAGTGATTTATGGAATTGGGCAGTGGGGAATTTACATGACTACTCGGTAAAGTCTGTAAAGAAATGTATTTTTGATGCGACAAATACTCTTCCGAGAACATCTTTTGTATGGTGCAATTGGGTTCCTAAGAAGGTGGTCGTGGTTGCGTGGCGTGCTTTCCTTGATCGTCTCCCTATGGTAGATGCTTTAGCTCGAAGGAACATACATGTTGGCTCTCAGGTATGTAGTGTTTGTGGCACAACTATAGAGTCGGTGGATCATTTATTTGCGGGGTGCCCGGCTTTTATGGAGGTATGGCAGTTGATTTTCTCTTGGTGTAATGTGCCGCATAGCTTTATATTCCATGCCCGTGATCTGCTCTCTCTGCCTTTGACTGCTAAGAGTGGTGCTCGGGTGAGAAAAGCGTTTTATGGGGTTATTTTGACGGCTTTTTGGAGTATTTGGAGAGCCCGGAATGACTACATTTTTAACCAAAAGGAAGTGTCGGTTAGACGGATCATGGAAGAGGTAAAGGTTATGAGTTTTATGTGGATTACTAAACGGGCGAAAATGTCGGATATGTCGTGGGACTCTTGGGGTAGATTTGATTCATTAAAGATGGGATAGTGTTCGGGTTTTTTTTCGGATGTATGTTTGTTTTCTGTTTTTCGGATTGTATTTTTCGGACTGTTCCCCGGGTTGTTTGTGGCTAGCTACTTGCTAGCATATTTTATAAAAGTTTGTTTTGCTGTTCAAAAAAAAAAAAACTAAAAAGGGCATAAAATGAAAAAAGAAAAAAAAGGTGAGTGTAAAGAGGCAAAAGGATGAGATAGCAGATAACGACAATGTGGATCTCATCATCAACTGTTTCTTCAGGTTTACTCGACCCTTAAATAATTAGAAATTAGAATCTTGACCGATTTATTTGGATGCGTTATGTTACGTTTTAGATTTAGTTTTAACTTTATAAAAAAGGGGGAAAATATGAGATCCACAAACAGGATTAAAGAGAATATGATATTTTGGAAGTTTAAAAGGATAATTGTCCCTTGTAACTTTTTACTGACTACATCTAAATATATTTTTTTATACTAGTGTTATGTTAGAAGATTGTTAATAAGTGTATCAATCTTTCATTTCTAGTTTAATATTAATTCTAGTAACTGCATTCAAAATCAGTTGTAAAAATCCATGGTTTGTTATTCGGTTCTATTATTGTTATACTGTTGATTAATTCATTTCGATGATTAATTACGGAGTATTTCAAAAACTAAAGCAAAACACAAGGTGTGCTCATGATATACAATTAAGAAAAAGAAAAGCACTTCTTTTCTTTTGAAATTCATTTTGTTGATTACAACAAAATGAGTTCATGTATCATACTGTGCAAATATCATCACACGTTTCATGTTGATTTAATGAATTAAAAAAAAAAGATAACTTAATACACATGAATCCGCAATCCTTATTTTAGTATAGAGAACATTAAAAAAATTCCCAGAGAAGAAAGGAGAACTTAAACAATGATTGAAAACCCTAAACATTCATTATCATCCTTTCATGATTCAACTTAAACAATAATCTTCGTTATCTAAAAAACTATTTGAACTAAAATGACAAATTTAGACATACTTCAAGGACTAAAATGACAATTTACTCTGAACCATCACATTCATATGTGTTTACTTTTTTTCTGACTGAGCTAAAATAACCCCTAATGACTATCTCTTTTGTAAATCTTAGAAAATTAACATAGGTTGATAGCAAAAAATTGGTTTCCATATATCAAGACATAAAAAAAAAGTTGATATCAAGCTCGGTTCATATAAAGAACCGGGTCCTCAAATCTAGATTAAAACCTGATTGTGAACTTCTAGTTAAGTTCTAAATGGGTTGTTCGATCATCTTTAAGACCGTTTGTTTGATAAGGAATCGAGTTTCATTAATTAATCAGATCGATTTTATGATCGGATTATATCAAACTTTTAATCAACTTTCTTAAAGTATAGTCTGGTATTTTTTTTTAAGATCATGTTAATTATTGTATCCGAATTAAATTGACATGCATGTAGATAGTGATAGATTATCTCACACATATTAGAGGACCTGGGGTGCAGCGTTGTCACCCCTTCTTCACCCGTGGATGTGCGTGATACACCATCGTCACCTGATTCGATAACGCGTGAACTTCACAACGCATTGCCATGATCACGCGTTGAAGATTTCTCTCATTCCTTCTCCTTCACTCCTGCTTCCTTCCATCACTAGTGATGGATTTTAGTGAGGGTGACCATCACTCACCACACACTCATCTCCATCACTCACCACACACTCATCTTCATCATCAAACATGGCAACGCATTATCCAGTTAACGCGTTATAAAACATGGTGGCGGTGGGGTATCACGGAAGTCGACGCGTGGCAAACCCTTCATAACGGGGCGCCCCGCCAGCCCTTATGCTTTTAATAATGAAAGTTAATATTCACACATCCATTATCTCTATCTCTCTCTATATAGAGAGAGAGATATATAGGGTGTAAAATGATGTGAGAATAAAATATAGGGGTATAGGAATAGTGAGACTCTTAATAAATTATAATAATCTCTCCATATAAAATAAAATGCTTTTAATAAATTATTATAAGAGTAAAATGCACGGATAGTCCCTGTGGTTTGGTGAAATTTCACCTTTAGTCCCCAACTTTTCAGAATTACACTCTTAGTCCATGTGGTTGGACAAGTTGTTACTCGGATAGTCCCTAAAGCGGATGAAGGTTACTCGGATAGTCCCTGTGGTTTGACAAGTTGTTACTCGGATAGTCCCTGCGGTTTGACAAGTTGTTACTCGGATAGTCCTTGTCATTTCACACCCACTTAACCAGAAAAACTAACCGCCATCCGCTTTGGGGACTATCCGAGTAACAACTTGTCAAACCACAGGGACTAAGAGTGTAATTTTGAAAAGTTGGGGACTAAAGGTGAAATTTCACCAAACCACAGGGACTATCTGTGCATTTTACTCTTATTATAATAATCTCTCCATATAACTAGAATTCCATAAGTTCATTTTGAATACTTTTAAGCAGTATATGTTATTTTAAAGTGAAATGACATCCATCCACAACTTCTCATGGAGCATATTCCAAGGAACCAAACGTTAAGACGTTGTTTTTGTCTGTTTTGTCTCAATAATTTTCGAAATTTTATGACGTATGCTTTTACATTTGTTAAATTCTTGCAACATCCTCTACCACCACCTACCGGTCCAACCCAACCAATTCAAAACTCATATACACAAAATACATTTTGACAACACGAGTCAAATACACCAACACAAATTATTAGTTGTCAGTTATAATCACCTTGTAAGTGGTTCAATAGAGGATGGTTTTAGACTTTAGTTCAAAACTCATATGCACAAAATATATTTTGACAACATGCTCTGACCATTGCGCATTATCGAGAAGTAAAGAGAATTCTTCGCTATCTAAAGGAGACTATTTGATGTAGACTAGAAAACGGGATACAAAATCGGACATGTTAATTCACACAGAATACTAGGATGATTCTTCCAAAATTCGTTGATTCTCGTAGAATACCGAAAATTGGGGTTTCACACTCAAAACACTCACAAGTGAATTGGGAGAGAAAAATAACTTTTCATAAACTTCAAAACTGATTATCTTCCTCCCTTTACATCCATATAAATAATAACGTAAATTGAAAACGGGTCCCAAAACACACTTGGGCCAAAAGCTAGAACGAAATAAAAGTCCACAAAAAGCACTAAAAACATAAAAATATAAATAACTCATAGAAATAAGCGTTTTTGGGCCCGAACGACGGTGGTTTGTAGAAAGATGGGCTTCATTCTCACGATCGTTTCGCCTGGTCGCACGCCCAAAACGGACACCTGTAGCCAAAGTTAGAGCCATTTTAGTGAAGCCCTTTTGTCACGCGATCTTGGGCCTCCAAATACAAGATGACCCGCTCCTCCACACTTGGGCCCGCATCACTATTTCATATGGACTTCATTACGCTCGTCCCACTCACAGGGTTCTCCTTGGTAGGGGTGTTCAAGATCGGATAATCCGGTTTTCGGATATCCGAAAATCGGATATCCGAAATTTCGGATAGTGAAATATTGACATCCGAACCCGAATCCGAAATTTCGGATTCGGGTTCGGATATCTAATCGGATATCCGAATATCCAATTTTTTATTTAATTTTTATTTTTTTATTATTTTTTAATATTTGGAACCAGATTTTTCGGATAGTTTCGGATATCCGAATATAAATTTCGGATATTTTTCGGATATTTTTTCGGATATTTTTCGGATACTTCGGATATTTTTCCGATATTTCGGATATTTTTTCGGATATTTCGGATATTTTTCGGATACTTCGGATATTTTCGGATATTCGGATATCCAAAAAAAATAAAAATTAAATTTTCGGATATTTTCGGATAATCCGATTATCCGAAAATTCTCAAAATCACTATCCGAATCCGAATTTTCGGATTATCCGATTTTCGGATTATCCGAAAATTCGGATATCCGAAAATTCGGATATTTCGGATACGGGTTTTCGGATATTTCGGATTCGGTTTCGGATTCGGATTTTTTTGAACACCCCTACTCCTTGGTTACTCTGATGCTAAATGAGCTCGATGCTTGGAAACACGTCGATCCATATATGGTTACTCCATATTCTTGGGTGGAAACCTTATCTCTTGGAGTGCCAAAAAGCAGCCAACTATTGCTCAATCCAACTGTGAGTCTGGATATCGCGCCATGGTCAATAGTGCTGCTAAAATCGTTTGGATCACAAACCTTCTTCAGGAACTTCACGCGTTACCACCGGACCTGCCTCCCATCCTCTGTGACAATCAAAGTGCATTATGGTCTGACACAAAACTCAGTATCACACAAACGTACCAAACATATTGATCTTGGCTACCACTTCTTGCGTGAACTGGTTTCTTCGAAAAAGTTCATGTGTCGATGTTTTCTTTCTACCCGTCCATTTGTTGAGGGGTATAGGAGAACGACACTCGGTGAAAAGTGCTATTAGTTTCAAATGATGCCCGAACCTTGTGATTGGTAAATTTCGTACCCTCGTCACTCTGAAAAGTTTTTATTTTGTCAAGAATTGAGATTGAACAAACGGAAAAAATATAGACAACGCATCTACAAATTCTGATTTGACGTGTAAAGGGTATATCCATGTGAACCTAGAAAAATCATCAATGAAAGCCACATAGTATAAGAAATTATCAACGATTTAATCGGGAAAGGACCACATAAATCATGATGGATTAACTTGTCGCAAGCCCCGCCCCCTATCTGTCCCGGGATCGGGCGGCCGCGAACTCAGTGTCGGTGGTATCGATGTTTATTAATTTGGTAGCGGAAATTACATCAGGATCGTAGTTAGGAAATATTTTATCAGAGTAAAACACCACATTTTATAGAAATACACACATTGGGATAAAACCCAAGTTTTCATTACAAACTGATTTATAGGGATAAATCTCATTTTATTGAATTAAAACGCCTTCTTTATTTAGGTAACTTTTATAGACACATTTCCAAGCCTTCAGTGTTATCCAACTGGCTTCTAATTGGCTTTCACATTGTGTTACCTGAAACACGTTTTAAAAATATTTGTCAGTGAGAAATACTGGTTAGTGAATCCCAGTTTAATCAAGAAACATTAATTTAATTTAAACAGTATTGAGAGCGATTACAATGTTTATATCTACCCAATTACTCATTCAGTACTGTCAATCCTGACTGGTGGGTCATATTACACATTGGCTAACTCTTCGTCCAATGGTAATGTGTCTCACATTTTGTATACAAAACCCCAACATACCAGCAGAAATCGTAGAATTACAAAGACTCAATCACTACTAAATTGCATTGTAAAATAGTTAAGGTTTTGTAAAAACTGTTTACAAAAAGGAGATTACTCACATTGCTGTCTTAGATTTTCCGTAAGGGTTTCCTGGGAATAATCTATAATTTACACAAATGCACGTGTGTTAGTATAATAACCCATTTTAACATTAGTAATACCCTCCCCGAGACGGCATTCCAACGACTACGTCGGGCAGAACCACAACAGCCGTTACGAAACCCTAGATCAATCAGGCAGCGTATCTAATACGTATCCAGGGGTTATAATACTTACAACGGAGCAGAACTTCGCTATTTAGGGGGTATAATACCCGAGTATAGTGTATACTACGTAATATTTAGAGAAAGAAAGAAAGTTTTGAACGAAATCGACTGAAGGCCCGATGCATTCTTATATAGGGGCTGAGTTTAGCTTTCTCGCGGCCCGCTTAAATGTAGGTAAAGGCCAACACGGCCCGCGTCAACTCTGGTCAACGTGTAGGTGATCCGGGTCATCAACTAGCCTCGCCACGATGATGACACGTGTCATCACCGGGCTGCGCCACCTTCTTGATCTCTAGCGGCCCGCGTAAGACCCTTAAGAGGTTTACGCGGCCCGCGACAAACTCAAAAATTCAATTTTTAATTAAATTTAATAATATTTAAGGTATTCAGGGCCCGTTTTCACGTATGGGGTGTATTTTAGGACATATTGAGATATTTTAAAATATATTAGGGTGTCGGAAAATAATTCGAGGGTGTCGGTTTAGAGTTGTTATATCCTCCCCACCTTGTTTTAGAGCTCGTCCTCGAGATCTACTGGAACAAGTGTGGATATTTCTTCTGCATTTCAGATTCAAGCTCCCATGTGTACTCAGGTCCTCTTTTGGAGTCTCACTTTACTTTGACCAGAACTAATCTCTTATGCTTGAGGTTTTTGACTTTCCTGTCTTCAATCTGTAGAGGCCTTTCTACAAACTTGAGTTGTTCATTTACCTCTATATCCTTAAGAGGTACCATCAATACGCAGAGTGTAAAGGTGAGCATACAAGTTTGATAATAGCATATAGAGTTTGAAAGCGTTACGCATAACCAGCACGTACACAGAGTGAAATAAGGCATGTTAGTTACCGACATAAACCTATCGATACCAATGACTGCGGGTTGACTGCCCAAGGCAGTTCGTAATACATGATCCCCACTGTAATCCATGCAAATAATTGTCCTTAACAACCCCCGCGTGAGCGGGTGCTGAGTCCAAACTATAGTACTATCATCATTAAGGCAGGTAGACAGCATTCATTTAGTCACGTATAACATGCAGTAACGGTTAGCGTTTAAAGTATTGCGTAGTGTGTTCAATTTGATTTAGAATAAGTAACGTATGTAACGCCCAAAAGTGCGTAAAGCAAAAAGGGATCGAGTATACCCACAGCGATTGGTGGATTGAAGGGAGCGCTAGAGAGTAGGGTTAGCCTGAACAGTACGATGGTATAACGATAAATGACGCGCAAAACGATGCAAAGTACACGTGAGTCGGACAGCAGTTCGATCGGATGGTAATCCGATCGGACGGCCAGTCGTGCGAGTGGTAATTCATTCGGACAGGAGTCCGGTCGGACAGCAGTCCGGTCGGATGACTGTTCGAGTGGATTGTTTCTCCCTTTAAGAAGGATGTGTTTGTGTCTGATGGCTTGTCGTTTGAAGTTTTCGTTGTAGTATTTTGAAAACATTGAAGTATCTCTACCTTTCAGGTCGGTCGATCGGACGGTCGTTCGATCGGGTGGCTACTCGAATGGCGAGGCTTCCCAGAGAGAACAAGTTCACAGCAGGGTGGTCACTCGGTCGGATGTCCATCCGGTCGGGTGGCAACCCTGTTATTGAACATGTTGAAAATTGTTTAAGTTTTAAATGAGTCAAGATGCAACCCGATCGGACAATGGGTCGAGCGGATGGCAACCCGGTCGGACAGCAACTCGTCCCAATGGTCTGTTCGCGTTGTTTCTTGGTTTTGCTTGAAGTGTTGTAACTTGAGTGAGACGTTGCAATGACTGGTTTAAACAATCGGAACCCCATCTCGTCCCGATAACTTGACCGAACAGGAATCACCCAAGTCCGGCGGCGCACGGTCCGAGACGGTTGTTCTTGTCCAAACCCGAAATCACTATCCTACAAATGGAACTTGGATCTAGCACTGACGCATCACTAAGAACGAGTAGACGATCAGTAGTAGTTCCGATTCCACCGGGTTTGAGTGCATTGAGTGTAAAAGAGTTGAAAGAAAGTTGGAAAACCATCTTTCAATCCTTTTTATTGTGAATATGTCTAGATCTATGAAAGATCTTTGTTAGTTTATGTGGAAGTCGGTTAGATCTAAGTTGTTCTTGTGGATTGAGGCCAAAACATGAAGTTCTTCAAGAACACATGATGACGTCATCCTAGAACACCTTAAATCTCGATGATTTCTCGGTTAAAAGTTAAGATTCAAAAGATAGAAAGGTGTAGGAGTGCGTGTAGATTAAGGAAGTACAAGATTTAGGATGAGATCTTACCGAAATTGCGAGGAATCGAAGGAAAAAGCGAGTAGGAGCACTGGTCGGACGTCACTTGCCAAAAGTGGAAAGAATGAAAGTGACAAGGGGTATTTATAGGGTTTCCCAAAGTGGAAAGGGGTGATCAGTCAGATGGCATCTCGTTCGGGTGGCAGCCCGGCCGAGTGGCTCCTCGGTCGGATGGCACTTCGCTCGGGTGGCAGCCCGGTCGGATGGCAATCCGGCCGGCTGGCACCTGGTTCGAGTGCTCGTCGCGACGAGTTTTGCCGTTTTGATTGCGATTGCGAGCGTTGCGATGCGATAGATTTTCCTAGTCAAATTACTTTCAATCCCAACTACTCATATCTTGCACTGTCTCTTCTCCACCAATTACCATACTGTTTTGATTGCGATTGAGTTCGATTGTGTTTTGATTGATTACCACACATAACATAAATAAACATGCACAAGTAACACATAAGGCACACACACACGTATAACAATAACCAAAATGCGTAATTCGAGTTGCGAGTTCGATTGCGATTCAATGTTGATTAAGTTAGATTGATTAGCGTTTAGTTGACTTTATCACATTGTTACTTCCTATAGTTCACAGTCGTACGTCGATTAAATAGCGAATAACACACGTCGATCACTGTGATTATTGACACTTACTCCACATAATACAACTAAAATAAACACATAAAACGAATTCACTACTAATCAAGTCGCGCGATCGGTCATTGACTTTGACCTTGACTTTGACTTTCGAAACACGGGGTGTTACAGCCTCCCCTAGTTGAGGGAATTTCGTCCCGAAATTAGGCTGAAGCCGTAACAAACAACTGCGGGTACTTCGCCTTCATGTCGCTTTCGAGTTCCCAAGTGAACTCTGCGACTCGCTTGCCTTCCCATCGGACTTTCACAATAGGAATGCGCGAGCGTCTGAGCTGCTTGGTTTGGCGGTCCATGATCTCAACAGGCTTTTCCACGAAGTGTAATGTTTCGTTCACTTGCAGATCCTCTAATGGAACATGTAAGTCGGGCTCAGCTAGGCACTTCCTGAGGTTTGAGACGCGGAAAGTCAGGTGAACGTTGTTAAGTTACTTCGGTAGTTCGAGTCTGTATGCCACTTTACCGATTATTTCCAGAATCTTAAAGGGTCCAACGTATTGAGGCGCGAGCTTTCCTTTCTTGCCGAATCGGACCACACCCTTCCAAGGTGAAACCTTTGGGAGTACGTAGTCGCCAACGTCAAATTCAAGGGGCTTGCGTCGTCTATCGGCGTAACTTTTCTGACGATTCCGAGGTTTCGTTAGATTGTCTCGAATTTGGAAAATTTTGTCTGTCGTTTCTTGCAATAGCTCGGGACCGTTTAATTGCGAATGCCCGATCTCGTGCCACACAATAGGCGATCGACATCTTCTTCCATAGAGTGCCTCAAATGGTGCCATTTGTATGCTGGAATGATAACTGTTGTTGTACGAGAATTCGACTAACGGCAGGTATGTATCCCAATTACCACCGAAGTCTATGACACACGAACGGAGCATGTCTTCAAGAGTAAGGATCGTTCTTTCAGTCTGACCGTCGGTCTGAGGGTGGAATGCGGTACTCAGATTAAGCGTAGTACCGAGAGCCGCTTGAAACTTTTCCCACAGTCGCGAAGTAAACCGAGCGTCACGGTCAGAGATGATATCGCGAGGCGTCCCATGATTTCAAATGATCTCGTTGGTGTAGATTCGGGCTAATCGTTCTACCTTGTAGTCTTCCCGTATTGGCAAAACGTGAGCAGATTTGGTCAAACGGTCAGCAACAACCCAGATGCTGTCGTGACCTGATGACGTGTGTGGAAGCTTTGTTATGAAGTCCATGGCTATACTTTCCCACTTCCACATAGGGATCGGTGGTTGTTCGAGTAAGCCAGAGGGTCTTTGGTGTTCAGCCTTGACCTTTGAGCAAGTCAGGCACTTCCCAACGTATAGGGCAATATCCCTTTTTCATGCCCGGCCACCAGTACTTGTAGCGAAGGTCCTGGTACATTTTATCGGCACCGGGATGAATAGAGTATCGGTATTTGTGGGCTTCGTCCATCAAAATCTGTCGCAAATCGATCCGTTTTGGGATCCAAATTCGATCCAGATAATGGAATATCCCATTCGACTTATTCACAAGCTGGGCTCCATCGTGATAGATTCGTTCCTTCTTCAGAGTGCGTTCGTTGAAACAAGCATGCTGGGCTTCGCGGATGAGGGTTTCGAGGTCGTATTGGGCTTGAGTATTACTAATGCTGAGCAAATAACTCCGTCTGCTGAGAGCATCGGTAACAACATTTGCTTTGCCTGGGTGATAACGAATCTCACAGTCGTAATCGTTGAGAAGTTCTACCCATCGGCGTTGACGCATATTAAGCTATTTCTGACCAAAGATATGTTGTAGGCTCCTATGATTGGTGAAGATCATACACTTGGTACCAAACAGGTAGTGTCGCCAAATCTTTAACGCAAAAACAACTGCGCCTAGCTCGAGATCATGGGTTGTATAGTTCTTCTCGTGGATTTTGAGCTGACGAGATGCATAAGCTATAACCTTGTCCCGTTGCATGAGAACACAACCAAGACCAAGGTTGGATGCATCACAATAGACAATGAAATCTTTGTTTCCGTCAGGCAATGTGAGAACAGGAGCATTGCAAGCGCTTGAGAGTTCGAAAAGCAGACTCTTGTTCGGCTCCCTAAACAAAAGGCTTGTCTTTATGCGTAAGGGCGGTAAGCAGCACATCGATCTTTGAGAATCCTTCAATAAATCGTCGATAATAGCCTGCTAGTCTAAGAAAAGAACGGACTTCAGATGGGTTCTTAGGTGTAATCCAACTCTTAACGGCTTCAATCTTCATGGGATCGACGTGAATACCCTGACTATTGACAATGTGGCCCAGAAACTGAACCTCCTCCAGCCAAAATTCACACTTGGAGAACTTGGCATAGAGTCGATTCCCCTGGAGTAGCTCGAGAACCAAACGTAGATGTTGCGCGTGTTCGGTCTTCGACTTGGAATAGATCAAGACATCGTCGATGAACACGATGACGAAACGGTCGAGATATCGTCGATGAACACGATGACGAAACGGTCGAGATATGGTTTACACACACGATTCATCAGATCCATGAAAACCGCGGGTGCGTTGGTTAAACCAAAAGGCATAACAACGAATTCGTAATGGCCGTATCGAGTGCCAAACGCGGTTTTGGGTATATCTTCCTCCCGAATGCGTAGTTGGTGATAGCCTGAGCGTAGATCGATCTTTGAGAAGCACGTTGCGCCTTGTAGTTGATCAAACAAATCGTCAATGCGAGGCAGGGGATAGTGGTTCTTGATAATTAACTTATTCAGTTCCCGATAGTCGATGCACATCTGGAACGACCCATCCTTCTTTTTGACAAAGAGGACTGGCGCGCCCCAAGGAGAGGTGCTCAGGCGAATGAAGCCTTTCTCAAGTAATTCATGAAGCTGACTCGACAGTTCACGCATTTCGAATGGTGCGAGTCGGTAAGGAGCTTTGGCAACAGGATTGGCTCCAGGAATGAGGTCAATACGAAAGTCGATATCACGACTTGGCGGAAGTCCAGGAAGATCGTCAGGGAACACATTAGGAAATTCACGAACCACAGGAACGTCTTTCACTTTTGTCTTTCCTTTCTTTTCCTTCTTCGCTACTACAATGTTAGCCAAGAAAGCTCTGTATTCCTTGCGGAGATACTTGATAGCTTGGACACATGACATGAGCTTGAGACCTTTCGAAGCAGTTTCGCCATAAACACACAATAAATCACCATTCGCGAGCGAGAATATAATCATCTTATCGAAACACACAACTTCAGCATGGTTTTCGCGAAGAAAGTCCATGCCTACTATGATGTCAAAACTTCCGAGTTGCATCGGAATAAGATCGATTGGGAAGATGTGATTGTTGAGCTCAAGAGTACAATCACGAAGAACAGAATTAACGGCGATAGTTCTTCCGGTAGCGACTTCAACATCGAACGTCGAGGGGAGATGGGAGCGCTTACGACTAAGGAGTTTCTCAAACCCGAATGACACAAAGCAATTATCGGCTCCAGTATCAAACAAACATGAAGCATAAATAACATTCACAAGGAACGTACCATTGACCACGTTGTTGTCAGCCTGGGCTTGGCGCACATTGATGTTGAAAGTTCTGGCGCGTGCGGCTTGTTGCTGGTGTTGCTGAGGCTCTTGTTTCACAACCCTGTTCGGGCACATGTTCGCAAAGTGGTTGGGATCACCACATGCGAAGCAAACTCGGGCATTGACCGCGGGTGCCTGAGCCGCTTGTTGGCCTTGCGGGGCTGGGAGCAGAACTTGATGAGCAGTGGTTTGAGTTGGCGCTTGACGGGGACCAGTACGGCAATTTGCAGTAAAGTGGCCGTACATATTGCAGTGAGCGCAGAAACGACAGGCGAGACCCACCGGGTGATGATAAGAGCATGTCGGGCAAGCTGGGTGGGGGCCTGTGTATGCACGCTTTGCTGGCGGTGCATAAGTAGCTGGTGCTGGACGGTGATGAGACTGTTGCTGAGCCGGTACGGCTTGAAGTGGAGCAGCAGTAGTAGTAACAGCACAGTTCTTGTTGCTGGAGCTGCTGTTGTTGTTGTTCTTCTTCTTGCGGCGTGAGGATTTTTACGATTGAGCGGTGGCGGTTTCAGCAGTTGGTGCGGTGGTGACTTGATGCAGACTCTTCGAAGCTTTATCCCAGACTCCGTCCTTGACCCGTTTGTCGTTGATTTCAGCGGCCAATAGGTAAGTCTCTTCGATCGTTGTAGTCTTGGCCGCTTGCACGAAATCTGCAACGCAGTCGGGCAAAGCTCGGATATACTTCTTGATTGCGATCTCCGGAGTCCTGACTTGATCAGGACAGATAATGCTGAGCTGCTTGAAGCGAGCAGTGAGTGCAGGGTTTTCTCCATCCTTCTGCTTTATGTGCCAGAATTCATCTTCTAACTTTTGGCGTTCATGAGGAGGGCATAATTTTTCCAGCATGACCTCCTTGAGCTCGTCCCACGACAGACCGTAGGCTACATCGTTCCCCCGTTTGTTCCTCTCAGCCGTCCACCAGTCTAAGGCGCGAGACTGGAAGACGCCAATTGCGTTGAGAGTGCGTAGATCATCGGGGCAACCGCTCTGTCGTAGTGTGACCTCGATGGAGTCAAACCATTGGAATAAAGCCGTAGGGCCTTCTTCCCCAGTGAATTCCTTTGGACCACAAGCCTTGAACTATTTGAAACTGAAGGCAGTCTTGGGAGTATCTTTAGGAGCTCCGGTTTTGGACTCCTCGGATGATTTGCTAACATTCTCGTAAATTTCGCTCACGATCTGAGGTACAACCTTTACCACTTGCTTAGCGAGTATGGCAGCCAGGCGTTTGTCCCTCTGTTCTCGACGAGAAAGTCGTGGGTGACGGGGTCCTGATGATGGTCCAGTTGACATTGTCTGCAATAGACATCGTCACAGGTCTTAGACACATCATAATCGAATCTCACCTCACACGTCTAATACTTACTAAAGCTCAGGAACACGTATAGTCACGTAACCACATAGGCACGAAATCACAGATTCACAAAAGCATATAACACGTAAAGCACAGAAACACCTAAATACGTAGGGCACAGAAGCACTTAAGCACGTAGGACACATCACCTTGAAACATATAGGCGTGTTACTTGTCTAGATGCACACAGAGGTGGTCAGAATACAGAAACCTATCATTCATAGTCTGCGAGTGTTCGAATATAGCGATCACGAATAACTTGTCGAGTAGTATAGTATAAACGTATAACATAGTACCCAGTCGTCCATGATTTAGCGATTTGTCAGCGTTTTAGGATAGAAATGCAGTGCGAGTCGTGCGTGTTGATCGAAGTGAAGGCAAAAATAGAATAAATCTCCAAAATTAAACATGTAAACTGATAAACACACATATAAACCCATAAATTCGACGAATCATCAGAGTCTGCAGTTGCGGGCTCAGAATCGAAACACATAAAAATCGAGAATTAGATTGTCTGCGGCTATTAGACATTGACTATCCAAAGTGATTCGACTATTCTCAAGGACTTGTTGTGCACCTTTTGACTTTCAGGACTGTGCTTTTGCCTCGATTCTTGGGCGTTTGGCACGTATCCCGTTAGTCATACCATGACTTCAGGTCGTTGGAGTCCGTCGAGACTTTGGTGAGAGTTTGGTAAAACCAAGTAAAACTCGGAATTAAGTCGTCAAGGTTAGGGTTTCATCCCTGGCTTAACAACTTCGTTCCTGTTTTGATAAAATAAAAGAGAACTATGCGCCAAAGTATGGATTTCACTCCTAGTTCAACGCAAAGTCTCGTGTTTATAGATTAAATTATGGGCTGAATAAGTAATTTGGTCGAGAGTTTGAGGCTTTCACACCTAATCTCGACTTAATCGCTCATTCATTTTTGAAAATTTCGAGTGCAGCGATTGTGTAGCATAGGTGAGAGTAGCGAGAAATAGCAATTCCTCTGTTTTTGTGCAAGCTTACTGCTATTCCTATCATATATAGCCCCTACTGGATGTGCACAAGTCGGTCTGTTGGTTCCTAACTATAGACTAGGTCTTTAAAACATCGACCCGGACTAGGTCGAGTCTTGCCTAATTCCCTATAGTTATGGCTTTGATACCAATCTGTCACACCCCAACCGATGGCGGAAACATTGGGGCATGGCACTGAGCGAAACAGATTGTCCAGAAGTTTCCATAACAATTATCATTACCAATCAATTTAAAGTAACATGTCCCATACCATGTCTCAAAAGGTAAACAAATTATTACAGACAAAATCTAGGCAAATAGTTCTATTCCGACAACTCAGATTTCATTTGTATAGACAACTATTTGTTGGCCTCTAAGACCTTATTCTAGCCTCGATTTCCTAGCAGATAAGCATCCTAAGCACCTGTCACATACGTTAAAATAAAGTCAATACACATAGTGTAAAGGTGAGCATACAAGTTTGATAATAGCATATAGAGTTCGAAAGCGTTACGCATAACCAGCACGTACATAGAGTGAAATGAGGCATGTTAGTTACCGACATGAACCTATCGATACCAATGACTGCGGGTTGACTGCCCAAGGCAGTTCGTAATACATTATAACCACTGTAATCCATGCAAATAATTGTCCTTAACAACCCCCGCGTGAGCGGGTGCTGAGTCCAAACTATAGTACTATCGTCGTTAAGGCAGGTAGACAGCATTCCATGTGTAAACATAACCACAAGCATTCATTTAGTCACGTATAACATGCAGTAACGGTTAGCGTTTAAAGTATTGTGTAGTGTGTTCGATGTGATTTAGAATAGGTAACGTATGTAACACCCAAAAGTGCATAAAGCAAAAAGGGATCGAGTATACCCACATCGATTGGTGGATTGAAGGGAGCGCTAGAGAGTAGGGTTAGCCTGAACAGTACGATGGTATAACGATAAATGACGCGCAAAATGATGCAAAGTACACGTGAGTCGGACAGCAGTTCGATCGGATGGTAATCCGATCGGACGGGCAGTCGTGCGAGTGGTAATACGTTCGGACAGTAGTCCGGTCGGACAGCAGTCCGGTCGGACAGCAGTCCGGTCGGATGACTGTTCGAGTGGATTGTTTCTCCCTTTGAGAAGGATGTGTTTGTGTCTGATGGCTTGTCTTTTTGAAGTTTTCGTTGTAGTATTTTGAAAACATTGAAGTATCTCTACCTTTCAGGTCGGTCGATCGGACGGTCGGTCGAGCGGACGGTCGTTCGATCGGGTGGCGACTCGAATGGCGAGGCTTCCCAGAGAGAACAAGTTCACAGCAGGGTGGTCACTCGGTCGGATGTCCATCCGGTCGGGTGGCAACCCTGTTATTGAACATGTTGAAAATTGTTTAAGTTTTAAATGAGTCAAGATGCAACCCGATCAGACAGTGGGTCGAGTGGATGGCACCCGGTCGGACAGCAACGACAGGCGAGACCCACCGGGTGATGATAAGAGCATGTCGGGCAAGCTGGGTGGGGGCCTGTGTATGCACGCTTTGCTGGCGGTGCATAATTAGCTGGTGCTGGACGGTGATGAGACTGCTGCTGAGCCGGTACGGCATGAAGTGGAGCAGCAGTAGTAGTAACAACACAGTTCTTGTTGCTGGAGCTGCTGTTGTTGTTCTTCTTCTTGCGGCGTGAGGATATTGACGATTGAGCGGTCGCGGTTTCAGCAGTTGGTGCGGTGGTGACTTGATGCAGGCTCTTCGAAGCTTTATCCCAGACTCCGGCCTTGACCCGTTTGTCGTTGATTTCAGCGGCCAATAGGTAAGTCTCTTCAATTGTTGTAGTCTTGGCCGATTACAAGAAATCTGCAACGCAGTCGGGCAAAGCTCAGATATACTTCTTGATTGCGATCTCCGGAGTCCTGACTTGATCAGGACAGATAATGCTGAGCTGGTTGAAATGAGCAGTGAGTGCAGCGTTTTCTCCATCCTTCTGCTTTATGTGCCAGAATTCATCTTCTAACTTTTGGCGTTCATGAGGAGGGCAGAATTCTTCCAGCATGACCTCCTTGAGCTCGTCCCACGACAGACCGTAGGCTGCATCGTTCCCCCGTTTGTTCCTCTCAGCCGTCCACCAGTCTAAGGCGCAGGACTGGAAGACGCCAGTTGCGTTGAGAGTGCGTAGATCATCGGGGCAACCGCTCTGTCGTAGTGTGACCTCGATGGAGTCAAACCATTGGAATAAAGCCATAGGGCCTTCTTCCCCAGTGAATTCCTTTGGACCACAAGCCTTGAACTATTTGAAACTGAAGGCAGTCTTGGGAGTATCTTTAGGAGCTCCGGTTCTGGACTCCTCGGATGATTTGCTAACATTCTTGTAAATTTAGCTCATGATCTGAGGTACAACCTTTACCACTTGCTTAGCGAGTATGGCAGCCAGGCGTTTGTCCCTCTGTTCTCGACGAGAAAGTCGTGGGTGACGGGGTCCTGATGATGGTCCGGTTGACATTGTCTGCAACAGACATCGTCATAGGTCTTAGACACATCATAATCGAATCTCACCTCACACGTCTAATACTTACTAAAGCTCAGGAACACGTATAGTCACGTAACCACATAGGCACGAAATCACATATTCACAGAAGAATATAACACGTAAAGCACAGAAACACCTAAATACGTAGGGCACAGAAGCACTTAAGCACGTAGGACACATCACCTTGAAACATATAGGCGTGTCACTTGTCTATATGCACACGGAGGCGGTCAGAATACAGAAACCTATCATTCATAGTATGCGAGTATTCGAATATAGCGATCGCGAATAACTTGTCGAGTAGTATAGTATAAGCGTATAACATAGTACCCAGTAGTCCATGATTTAGCGATTTGTCAGCGTTTTAGGAAAGAAATGCAGTGCGAGTCGTGCGTGTTGATCGAAGTGAAGGCAAAAATCGAATAAATCTCTAAAATTAAACATGTAAACGGATAAACACACATATAAACCCATAAATTTGACGAATCATCAGAGTCAGCAGTTGCGGGCTCAGAATCGAAACACATAAAAATCGAGAATTAGATTGTCTGCGGCTATTAGACATTGACTATCCAAAGTGATTCGACTATTCTCAAGGACTTGTTGTGCACCTTTTGACTTTCAGGACTGTGCTTTTGCCTCGATTCTTGGGCGTTTGGCACGTATCCCGTTAGTCATACCGTGACTTCAGGTCGTTGGAGTCCGTCGAGACTTTGGTGAGAGTTTGGTAAAACCAAGTAAAACTCGGAATCAAGTCGTCAAGGTTAGGGTTTCATCCCTGGCTTAACAACTTCGTTCCTATTTTGATAAAATAAAAGAGAACTATGCGCCAAAGTATGGATTTCACTCCTGGTTCAACGCAAAGTCTCGTGTTTATAGATAAAAATGTGGGCTGAATAAGTAATTTTGTCGAGAGTTTGCGGCTTTCACACCTAATCTCGACTTAATCGCTCATTCATTTTTGAAAATTTCGAGTGCAGCAATTGTGTAGCATAGGTGAGAGTAGCGAGAAATAGCAATTCCTCTGTTTTTGTGCAAGCTTACTGCTATTCCTATCATACATAGCCCCTACTGGATGTGCACAAGTCGGTCTGTTGGTTCCTAACTATAGACTAGGTCTTTAAGACATCGACCCGGACTAGGTCGAGTCTTGCCTAATTCCCTATAGTTATGGCTCTGATACCAATCTGTCACACCCCAACCGATGGCGGAAACATCGGGGCATGGTACTGAGCGAAACAGATTGTCCAGAAGTTTCCATAACAATTATCATTACCAATCAATTTAAAGTAACATGTCCCATACCATGTCTCAAAAGGTAAACAAATTATTATAGACAAAATCTAGGCAAATAGTTCTATTCCGACAACTCAGATTTCATTTGTATAGACAACTATTTGTTGGCCTCTAAGACCTTATTCTAGCCTCGATTTCCTAGCAGATACGCATCCTAAGCACATGTCACATACGTTAAAATAAAGTCAATACACATAGTGTAAAGGTGAGCATACAAGTTTGATAATAACATATAGAGTTCGAAAGCATTACCCATAACCAGCACGTACACAGAGTGAAATGAGGCATGTTAGTTACCGACATGAACCTATCGATACCAATGACTGCGGGTTGACTGCCCAAGGCAGTTCGTAATACATGATCACCACTGTAATCCATGCAAATAATTGTCCTTAACAACCCCCGCGTGAGCGGGTGCTGAGTCCAAACTATAGTACTATCGTCGTTAAGGCAGGTAGACAGCATTCCATGTGTAAACATAACCACAAGCATTCATTTAGTCACGTATAACATGTAGTAACGGTTAGCGTTTAAAGTATTGCATAGTGTGTTCGATGTGATTTAGAATAAGTAACGTATGTTACACCCAAAAGTGTGTAAAGCAAAAAGGGATCGAGTATACTCACAACGATTGGTGGATTGAAGGAGCGCTAGAGAGTAGGGTTAGCCTGAACAGTACGATGGTATAATGATAATAAATGACGCACAAAACGATGCAAAGTACACGTGAGTCGGACAGCAGTTCGATCGGATGGTAATCCGATCGGACGGCCAGTCGTGCGAGTGGTAATCCGTTCGGTCAGTAGTCCGGTCGGACAGCAGTCCGATCGGATGACTGTTCGAGTGGATTGTTTCTCCCTTTGAGAAGGATGTGTTTGTGTCTAATGGCTTGTCTTTTGAAGTTTTCGTTGTAGTATTTTGAAAACATTGAAGTATCTCTACCTTTCAGATCGGTCGATCGGACGGTCGTTCGATCGGGTGGCGACTCGAATGGCGAGGCTTCCCAGAGAGAACAAGTTCACAGCAGGGTGGTCACTCGGTCGGATGTCCATCCGGTCGGGTGGCAACCCTGTTATTGAACATGTTGAAAATTGTTTAAGTTTTAAATGAGTCAAGATGCAACCCGATCAGACAGTGGGTCGAGTGGATGGCACCCGGTCGGACAGCAACTCGTCCCAATGGTCTGTTCGCGTTGTTTCTTGGTTTTACTTGAAGTGTTGTAACTTGAGTGAGACGTTGCAATGACTGGTTTAAACAATGGGAACCCCATCTCCTCCCAATAACTTGACCGAACAGGAATCACCCAATTCCGGCGGCGCACGGTCCGAGACGGTTGTTCATTTCCAAACCCGAAATCACTATCCTACAAATGGAACTTGGATCTAGCACTGATGCATCACTAAGAACGAGTAGACGATCAGTAGTAGTTCCGATTCCACCGGGTTTGAGTGCATTTAGTGTAAAAGAGTTGAAAGAAAGTTGGAAAACCATCTTTCAATCCTTTTTATTGTGAATATGTCTAGATCTATGAAAGATCTTTGTTAGTTTATGTGGAAGTCGGTTAGATCTAAGTTGTTCTTAGTGGATTGAGGCCAAAACATGAAGTTCTTCAAGAACACATGATGACGTCATCCTAGAACACCTTAAATCTCGATGATTTCTCGGTTAAAAGTTAAGATTCAAAAGATAGAAAGGTGTAGGAGTGCGTGTAGATTAAGGAAGTACAAGATTTAGGATGAGATCTTACCGAAATTGCGAGGAATCGAAGGAAAAAGCGAGTAGGAGCACTGGTCGGACGTCACTTGCCAAAAGTGGAAAGAATGAAAGTGACAAGGGGTATTTATAGGGTTTCCCAAAGTGGAAAGGGCTGATCGGTCGGATGGCATCTCGTCCGGGTGGCAGCCCGGTCGGATGGCAATCCAACCGGCTGGCACCTGGTTCGAGTGCTCGGCGCGACGAGTTTTGCCGTTTCGATTGCGATGATGCGATAGATTTTCCTAGTCAAATTACTTTCAATTCCAACTACTCATATCTTGCACTGTCTCTTCTCCACCAATTACCATACTGTTTCGATTGCGCTTGAGTTCGATTGTGTTTTGATTGATTACCACACATAGCATAAATAAACATGCACAAGTAACACATAAGGCACACACACACGTATAACAATAACCAAAATGCGTAATTGTTGGTGCATGTTTGTGACAACAGCTTAGATTTGGTCTTTGGATATCTTGTAATTAGTTAAACGATAAACAGTTAGCGGGTTTAGCTTTGTATTAGTGAGTTAATAGAGTTTGGGCTAAACAAAACCCACATTGGGTGATGGGGGACGATTTGGGCCTAGCCCATGTAGCAAACTCAGCCTAATGTTGCAACCTTGTGTTATATAAACAAGGTTAGGCTTTAGGGTTTAGGTTAATCAGCCAAAACAGTATTTGTGAGAGATAGAATTTCGTGAGAGCTTGTGCTTGGACGAAATTTGCGTGTGTTAGGGTTTTGATTGATTGTAATACTTTGGTTTGATAATCAATAGAAAACCCGGTTTGAAAGTGAATTGCTGATTTCTGTTTCTACTCATTCTGCCATATTCTGATCAAGAGGATTCCGCACTCTTGATTAGATTGACAGTTCTGTGAAGATCCATACGTCAAGGGGACCTACAATTGGTATCAGAGCATTAGGCTCTTGAAGGCTCGGTTCAGAATTGTGCTTGTCAGAAACAGGGAGTTGTTTTTCGAATTTTTGAAGATTAGGGTTTTAAAATTTTTGAATTTTTCTGTTTGGTTTGATAAAACTTTCGAAATTTTTGGCTGTTTTGATCTTCGGGTTTGTTTGTTTGGTGGTTTGCAGGATTTCTGGAAAGATTTTGTTGATTCTGGAAAAGTTTTCGCCTGATAGACTTGAAGATTCGAAGACTGTTCTTCGTGTTTTCAGACCAGTTCTTGATAATTTTCGAAATTATTGTGCTGATTTGGTGTTTTGATTTTGCAGATTTGTGTTGGAGAATCAGAAAAATCTTCAGAATTTTGATCAGATTGAGTTTCCGAATTTACTGGTTCAGCAAAATTAACAAGTCAGCGAACTTGTCTGACCTGCGAAATTAACTGATCCAGCATATTTACCAGCGAATTTGTGACTTAATTACTCGGTGACCGGTGAAGTTAAATCCAAAGGCGACTTTGGTAACCGTATAATTTTCCATAGCGAAATTACTACGGTTTTCGGCGACTTTACAGGTCGTCGTAATAGCGAATTTGACCAGGGAAGTTGTTAGATCAGCGAAATTGTGCAGCATAATTAAACCAGCGAAATTAATTCCCAGCATAATTAAAACTAGCGAATTTAACAGGGTGGAATTTCAGTTGGCAAGTGTCGATAAAATTTGACTGTTTCGCAAATAGAAATTGATCCGTAGCTCGTTTCACAGGACCGTCTGCACCGTTTGACAGAACCGTCTGCACCGTTTGACTCTGGAAAATCCCGAATTTGGTTTTTGACATTATATATCATTGGATTCGTCTTTTCGAGATGATTCTAACGGTGTAATTTGGTAACCACTATTTTCGGAGATATTTTGTACGGTTTTATCAGTCTGCAACGTTTAAAATGTCGAACATGTCTAGTTTGAATGAGCTTTTGAGAATGGAGCATGAGGTTGGCACTACCAACAAACTACCTAAGATGATGAAGGTGGAAAATTACTTGACATGGAAGGATCGTTTTCAATCCTTCATTGAATACCAGGACACTCGCATGTGAATATGCATTGAAGATGGGTACACAAACCCAACACACGACTTTGAGGGCAGACCTCGTAGAACTGCTTATGTGAACATGGAAGATGCTGATAAAAAGATGTATGAGGCTGAAAAGAGAGCCTTGGCTGCAATCAAAATGTCCTTACCTGATAGCATCAAGCATACTTTCAAAAAGTACACAAACTCAAAGGATATGTGGGATGCATTAGAGAAAAGATATGTTGGAAATGAAGATGTTAAGAAAAACAAAGTTGATATACTGAAGAAGCAGTTTGCTGTTTTCAAGTTCATGAAACATGAGTCACTTGAGGACATCATCACTCGATACTACCATCTGATGTTGGAAATGGATAATTATGAGATAGAGTGTTATACTGACGTTGAAAAGAATGACAAGCTGCTCGATGCCTTACCTACCAAGTGGGATATCTACACTCTCATGATCAAGGGAGAAGCAGATTATGAGACAAAAGAGCTTGAAGAAGTAGTTGGCAAGCTGAGAGCTTATGAGCTCAGTATGAAGAAGAAAGACACTGGATATGATCAGGTTCAAGATCCAGCGATTTACAATGGGCTTACATCTTCTTCATCTCACAACGCTTCTAGCGATTCTGCTACTGCTTTTCTTTCATGTGAGAATGAGCAGGTCACAGTGAATGAAGATGGTGATGTGTGTTTTGTAGCTGCTTCAGGAGGATCAACAGGAGCCAAGAAAACATCAGCTTCTAAGCAGAGTAGTGGTGTTAAGTCTATGCCAATGAGTGTGAAATCTGCTGAAGAGCATCTTGCTCTACTTGCTTCATTTGTTGCATCTTATGAGAACTACATTCAGGGGAAGATATCTGATCCTGCCACTTTAGATGAAGATTACGATCAGATAGACCCTGATGATCTTGAAGATATGGATTTGCAGTGGCAAATGGCCATGATTACTAGACGAATGAAGAGGTTTATGAACCGAACGGGAAGGAAGTTTATAGGAAAGACTGTTGGTTTCGATAAGACCAAAGTGAGATGCTTCAACTGTCAAAGTTATGGGCATTTTGCTAGGGAATGTCAAAAACAAAAGCAGGAGACTTCGAGTCAGAGTTCAAACAATAGGAATGCATCAAACAACTCTAACTCGAGAGCGCTAATCTCTACAACTAGAGAAGGTTCATATGACTGGAGTGTTCACTTGGAAAATGATGACAATGTCACACCGGCATTCATGGCAGAGATAACTCCAGTTGATGATGGTGAAGCTACCGTGGGAGATGCTGAAGCAAAAGTGGATGCTGAGGCAGAGGTCAAGATAGAGAGTAAAGCTGAAGAAGAGAAGGGTGATCAGACAAAAGATGCTGAAGAAGAAAAGCAAAAGTCTGACCAGGAACGGGAAGCTGAAGAAAAGGATGCTAAGTATAAAAGAATGGAAGCTCAGCTTGCGGCTCTAATGGCCAACCTTGACAAACAAACAGGAGAGGTAAGGTCAAATTTTGTGTGTTTAAAATGTCGTGAACTACAGGGTGAGGTTGACAGGTTGTCAACACAAAACCAAAGTCTGGTAAGCGAGATGTCTAACATAAAAGAAGCAATTTTTTTTGCTAAAAGAAATGAATCCTCATACTTGAAGAAGATAAAAGGTTATGAAAGTAAAATTGACTCATTAACCTGCAAATTAAATGAAAAACTTCAAGTCATAGACTTAGCTCATGAAATAATGGCTGAGAAAACAAAAGAGATTTCTGATAAATGTAAAGAGTTGTCAGATGCACAACTCAAAATTGTTGAACTTGAAAAGAAATTAGGTCAATTCAGGGACTCTACTTTTGTTATGAAACATATGATGGGTGGCTTGAAGAAAAGTAATGACAAAACCAGTGTGGGATTTCATGGTTTCAATGAAGTTCCACCTCCTGTTAGTCATGACTATTCTTTCTTGCCTGATGAAGATGAGCTCATGAACTTTGGGTCAACATCACCAAGTAGTTCCACGTCACGTCAAGGAAATGTTTTTGAGAATGCTGATGCTATGAAGGATAATAACAGCAAACCTGTTTTGAAAAAGAATACATCATATCCTAAAAATAACAATCCAACTTTTGTTAAAAAGGTTAATTTTGTTCAAGGAAGTGACATGAAAACCGAAACAGCTGGTATTGAAAATGAATCTAATATAGAGTTTGCTAAAAACAAGAACATAGAAAATTCTGAAACTAAGCAAACTGAACCAAATCCTTCTAAGGCATCATCAGAAAAACCCGAATCTAGTTCAAAGGCTTCAGAAAAGAAGTCTTCGAAAAAGAGATCCTGCTTCAAATGTCACACCAAGGGACATGTAGCTAGCTGTTGTCCTAACAAAAAGAGTGAAGCACAAGTGAGTGAGAGAAAGAAAGAGAAATCACCTAAGAAGAAAGGTGATAATGAGGAGAAAGTTGCAAATTCTCCAAAGAAATATGCTCCTAAGCAACCAGAGAATGTTGTTGTTGGTGTAGATGAGGCTGAAAAAGGAACTCCACAAGTTCCTCGTTTTCAAAGAAATCAACCTAGATTTCAGCCTAGATCTCCACCAGGCAGATACGAGAGACCTAGAAGCAGTTCACCAAGAATGAACAATTTTAATTCTAATAATTTCAGAAGTCAAGGTCAATATCAAAATCGATACCAAAATAATGGTGGTCGAACTTTTTATAACAATGGCTTTAGAAATTACAACAATAATACTTCTTGGAATCAAAATCAAAATTTTCAAAGGTCAAATAGTCCAAATACGTATAGGAACCCTCAGGACCAAAGACCTAGTGGAAATCAAAATCAAATTCCATCAACGGGTCTGAGATCCAAGACTCCAGTTAGGAGTAATGGATATTGGATGGATGTTCCAGTAGTTGGTGAATTTGGACGACCCAAGACCATTAAGGCTTGGGTCCCCCAATCTAACTAATTTCTTGGTTGGTGTGTGCAGGAGCTGCTAAGGAGGATTATCAACTTATGGTATGTTGATAGTGGCTGCTCCAGGCACATGACGGGGGATGCGAGATTGTTAACTGAATTTGAAGATTATGATGGTGGAAATGTGAATTTTGCGGGTGCTAAATGTGGTAGAATTACAGGACGAGGAAAAGTGACCAATGGGAAGATCACACTGGACAAAGTGAACTATGTGGAGCAGCTTAAACACAATCTGATGAGCGTGTCACAAGTCTGCGACAAGGGTCACTCGGTCCATTTTACCAAAAATGAAGCATTAGTGTTGAAACCAGGTTTGAAGATTCCGGACGATTGGATAGTGATGCGAGCGCCAAGGAGAAATGACACTTATGTCATGGACATGGGTGCTAAGGATCCGACTGCTGTGGTGGCGTGTTTACTATCAAAAGCATCAGAAGCTGAATCGATGTTGTGGCACAGACGCATGGCCCATATTCATTATCGAAAAATGAATTATCTTGTTAAAAATGAGCTAGTGAAAGGGGTGCCAATGCAGAGGTTTCAAGTGGAAGATAAATGTCTTCCATGTCAAAAGGGAAAACAACACAAGAAACCTCATAAGTCTAAAACAGTAAATTCCATAGATGCCCCTTATGAATTACTTCACATGGATTTATTCGGTCCAGTGAACGTGAGGAGCATAGGTGGAAAGTACTACTGTCTTGTTGTCACTGATGATTACTCACGATATTCATGGGTTTTCTTTTTAGGTACAAAAGATGAGACGGTGGAGATGCTGATAGATCTTTTTACGAAATTGGAAAACGTCCATGATGCAAGAATCAAGGGGATAAGGAGTGATAATGGCACGGAGTTCAAGAATCGAATTCTGGATCTCTACTGTCTTCGAAAAGGAATTGAACATCAATATTTTGCTCCTTATACACCTCAACAAAATGGAGTTGCTGAGAGGAAAAACAGGACGTTGATTGAAGCCGCTAGGACAATGCTTTCAGATTCAAAGCTACCAGTTCTTTTCTGGGGAGAAGCTGTGAATACAGCTTGCTACGTCCTAAACAAAGTTTTGACTGTTAAACGTTTTAATAAAACTTGTCATGAATTGATGTTTAACAAGAAACCAAACTTAGAAGGCTTTGAACCATTTGGATTACCCTGCACCATTGTGCGAAATAAAGATAAACAAAAATTCGGTGAGGCGGCTGACGATGGCTACTTTCTAGGTTATGTGCCTGGCACACCGAATAAAAGGGTTTTTAATCTAAAAACTGGTAAAATTGAGGTTGTTTACAATGTTGAAATTACTACATACAAACCTCAACAATCAACGAGTGGTCCTGCTATATTATATGATTATGAAAGCACTTTTAAATCATTTAATATTCCTGAGTTTCCAAATGCAGATGATTCTCAGTTGATTCAGACAATGATTGGTGGAGACGATGAAGGCGAGTTCATGCCTAGATCGAATGTTGATATGACAGATGCTCCAGAAACTTCCCAATGTGCTGCTGATCCTGATTCAAGCGATAGTGACTCTGAACCCATTGAGGGGGAGGATTTCATTAATCCGTTTGCAAATCAGAACATTCAGGGGGAGGTTGGATCAAACCTGGGTGATAATCTTGAAGTTGATACCGTTGCTACTACACGAGCAAATAGAGATCATCCAGTTGACATGATACTTGGAGATCCTAATGCAGGTGTTCAGACAAGAAGGAGCATAGCAGTGAATTCTGGTTTATTTGTGTCGATTGAGAAGACTGGGATTGTGAACGAGTGCTTGTATAGTTGCTTTATTTCCCAAGAGGAGCCGAAGAACATTCATATGGCTCTTAAAGACAATTCATGGGTTGAAGATATGCAAGAGGAATTGGCCCAGTTTGCTAAGTTGAAGGTTTGGGAGTTAGTTGACCTTCCTAAAGGTGAAAGAGAGATAGGAACTAAGTGGGTGTTTAAGTGCAAGAACGATGACAGAGGGATAGTCACGTGAAACAAGGCTCGATTGGTTGTGAAAGGTTTCAATCAGCAAGAAGGGATTGATTACAATGAGGTGTTTGCACCAGTGGCTAGGTTGGAGGCAATTCGTTTGTTTCTAGCTTTCGCAACATTCAAGGGCTTCAAAGTTTACCAACTAGACGTGAAGAGTGCATTTCTTTACGGGAAAGTCCAAGAAGTGGTGTATGTCTCACAACCAGATGGGTTCGTTAATCCAGATTATCCAGATCGGGTGTACAAACTTGATTAGGCTTTGTATGGATTACATCAAGCTCCCAGTGCGTGGTACGAGACACTGTCTACACATCTGATCAAGAATGGTTTTGAAAGAGGTCAGATTGACAGTACACTATTCATCAAGAGGAAGAAGGAAGATTTTCTGCTAGTACAAGTGTACGTAGATAACCTGGCAGATCTTTATACTAAAGCTTTTGACAGGGCTCGCTTTGAACATTTAGTCGAACTCAACGGGATGAGGAATCCTGAATAACTGGTTTTTCATAAGAATTTTGTAAATAAATAGTTTACTGCTTTTCTTAAAAAAAATAAAAAAATACAAAAACATTGAAAAATAAAAAACATAAAAAAATAGAAAATTAAAAAAAATGAGTTATCACTGTGTGAAAAAGGAGAAATGATAGTACATCGGCAACTTAGACTGTCACACTGAAAATGAAATTAAATTGCTTAAGTGTGATAGCAGCTTCATTATATGATGTACCAGTAGGCAAAAAGCATGAAATAATCAACTTACCAATGTGATATAAACCTAAATGAACTGTGTATGAGTGGGGAACACATCAGTGGTGTATGGTTTAATGACCTTAAATCTTGCGTTGATAGATTGCCAAAATCTGAAGTTTTGGGTCTTTATACTGTTATTTCATCTGGGGATATCAGGGGTGTCCTTCTGCTGCATCCAGATACATGCTGACCTAGACACACCCAGGATATCTTAAAAGAGCTAAAAATGCCAAAACCCAAAAATGAAGAAGCTCTCAAAGAGAGTTATTCAAATGTGCAAAAAGCATAAATCGTACCAAAAATGGTATTTGTCATAGCCCTCGTTAGATATTTTGGTCTCTCTGCTGTACGGAAGTACTGACCTGTTCACCAATTATCTAAACGTTGAAAAACAAAACGGATGAATTCAGTATACTCACCTACTACGATGAATCTTTGTGCATACCTTGATCGCGGGGGTATATCCTGAAGTGGGACACACTAGTATATCAGTCAATAAAATTACCTTAACGTATCATATGGTAATGGTACTTGAAATGTTCATGCATTTTGTTTAGGAGGACAAACATACTGGTAATTATCTTGAACTGCTTTTCACGAAAAATTAAATAAAGAATTATCTAATAGTGTGAAACAGTTTGATTTTGTTGATATGATCTTCTTACCAGTGATTCTCACAAAAATAGAGTGTTTATTGCTTTTGTATTTACTTGCTTTAAGAAAATATAAAAATCCAAAAATAGTGTCTTTTTCAGTTTAAAATTCTTAATGTACGAAAAACTGTTATTCTTGGAGGAATTGTTACTGATAGGGGGAGACGGTGTTAGAAAGTGAGTTCAAAATTTTAAATCATGCGGGTTATAGGGTGTGTGATTAAAAAGTTTTGCGTGTTGGTGATGAAATTGAAAATGCTTAATCTGTGATACAGTTTAACTATCTCTTGAATAATAATAATTTATTTAACTGTGTTGAAAAATTCTTATGGTTTCTCGAGATGTTTGTTTTATAGTATACAGATTGAAGCGGTATGTTGCTGAGAAGTTAAAGTGTTGTGTTGCTGTGAAGAGATGAGAGTTTGATTGGATGCATGGTAGAACCTCCTTTCTATATTGCAGACAAAGTTGAAGAGTTTGAAGATTGCTATTCAAATGTTGAACTGGAGTTTACTCAAACGCTAAAGTTTTTGAAGATTTGGTGATTGGATGCATCAGCTTAGGGGGAGTCTGTTGCTGACAGAAGCTATTGAAGCTGAAGCTATCCAAAGACCAAAGACAGTGCAAGATTACATGAAGATTGCAAGAAGACTGAAGACAAAGTTATTTTATGAAGCTATTGTCAAGGGGGAGTTTGTTGGTGCATGTTTGTGACAACAGCTTAGATTTGGTCTTTGGATATCTTGTAATTAGTTAAACGATAAACAGTTAGCGGGTTTAGCTTTGTATTAGTGAGTTAATAGAGTTTGGGCTAAACAAAACCCACATTGGGTGATGGGGGACGATTTGGGCCTAGCCCATGTAGCAAACTCAGCCTAATGTTGCAACCTTGTGTTATATAAACAAGGTTAGGCTTTAGGGTTTAGGTTAATCAGCCAAAACAGTATTTGTGAGAGATAGAATTTCGTGAGAGCTTGTGCTTGGACGAAATTTGTGTGTGTTAGGGTTTTGATTGATTGTAATACTTTGGTTTGATAATCAATAGAAAACCCAGTTTGAAAGTGAATTGCTGATTTCTATTTCTACTCATTCTGCCATATTCTGATCAAGAGGATTCCGCACTCTTGATTAGATTGACAATTCTGTGAAGATCCATACGTCAAGGGGACCTACAGTAATTCGAGTTGCGAGTTCGATTGCGATTCGATGTTGATTAAGTTAGATTGATTAGCGTTTAGTTGACTTTATCGCATTGTTACTTCCTATAGTTCACAGTCGTACGTCGATTAAATAGCAAATAACACATGTCGATCACTGTGATTATTGACACTTACTCCACATAATACAACTAAAATAAACACATAAAACGAATTCACTACCAATCAAGTCGAGCGATCGGTCGTTGACTTTGACCTTGACTTTCGAAACACGGGGTGTTACACTTAGCTTTCCTCTTTTGATGAATCTTACCACTCCTTTCCAAGGAGAGACCTTTAATAATACTTTATCTCCTACTTGAAATTCCAAGGGTTTGCGTCGGTTGTCAGCATAGCTCTTTTGTCGATCAAGTGCTGTTTTTAGTCGTTCATTGACTTGAATAATCTTGTCAGTTGTTTCTTGTACTATCTCAGGTCCAGATAGTTGCTTTTCCCCAATTTCTGCCCAACAGACTCGGGTTCGGCACTTTCGTCCATAAAGTGCTTCGAATGGTGCAGCATTGATACTTGTGTGATAACTATTATTATAAGAAAATTCTATTAAAGGTAAGTGATTGTCCCAATTACCTCTGAAATCAATTAAACAAGCTCTAAGCATGTCTTCCATCGTCTGAATTGTCCTTTCGCTTTGTCCGTCCATTTGAGGATGATAAGCTGTGCTTAAATTTAACTTGGTTCCCATGGCTTTTTGGAAACTTGACCAAAAATGAGAGGTAAAACGACTGTCTCTATCAGAAACGGTTGATAAAGGTATTCCATGTAATGAAACGATTTCATTTACATATAATTTAGCTAACTGTTCCATACTGAAAGTTTCCTTCATTGGTAGGAAATGAGCTGACTTGGTTAGCCTATCTACAATCACCCAGATTGTATCATTACCTTTCCTTGTTTTGGGTAATTTGGTAACAAAATCCATTGTTATCAATACCCATTTCCACACTGGCATTTCTAACTACTGTAATAGACCTGAGGGTTTCTGATGTTCAGCTTTAACTTGTGAACAGGTTAAACATTTAGAAACATAGGTTGCTATATCTTTCTTCATTCCTATCCACCAGAAATTCTTTCTTAAATCCTGATACATCTTATCACTTCCTGGATGCATCGTATATTTAGACTTATGGGCTTCTTCTAATATACGATGACGTAGGTTTTCTAATTTAGGTATCCACATTCTCTTCTTATGGAATTTCCAAATTTCATCTGTTCCTTGTTCTAATTCTTTAATCATACCTTTTAGTTTTTCAGTATCATCCTTGATTACTGATTCTTGTGCTTCTCTTATCTGATCATTTAAATCTACTTGCAGATTTAATTTAAGAGAACGTACCATTTTTGGCCTTTCGTGATACTTTCTGCTTAAAGCATCTGCCATTTCATTTGCTTTTCCTTCATGATACTGGATATCACAATCATAGTCACTAAGCATTTCCATCCAACGTCTTTGTCTCATATTTAACTCCTTTTGCCCGAAAACATACCTTAAACTCTTATGATCAGTGAATATGGTAAACCTACTACCATAAAGATAATGTCTCCAAATTTTAAGGGAAAAAATTATAGCTCCTAACTCTAGATCATGGGTTGAATAATTCTCTTCATGATTCTTAAGTTGCCTAGACGCATAAGCTATAACCTTTTGGCGTTGCATCAATACACATCCATAACCTAATTTGGAAGCGTCACAATAGACTACAAAGTCTTCAGTTCCTTCCGGTAAAGCTAATATGGGTGCATGGGTTAATATTTGCTTAAGAATTCCAAAAGCTTCTTCTTGCTTTGTTCCCCATTCAAACTTAATGGATTTACAGGTTAACTTAGTTAAAGGAATGGCTATTCTAGAAAAATCTTGAATAAATCTTCTATAATATCCGGCCAATCCTAAGAAACTTCTAACCTCGGTTGGTGACTCAGGGGTTTCCATTTGGTAATCGCCTCGATCTTTGTTGGATCCACATGAATTCCTTCATGATTAACTAAGTGTCCAAGAAACTGTACTTGTTCTAACCAAAACTCGCACTTAGAAAACTTAGCATAAAGCTTTTCTTTTCTTAATAGACTTAAAAGTGTGTGCAAATGCTTTGCATGATCTTCCTTACTTTTAGAATAAATTAGAATATCATCTATAAAGACAACTATGAATTTATCCAAATATGGCTTACATATTCGGTTCATCATGTCCATAAATGCGGCTGGGGCATTGGTTAAACCAAATGGCATGACAGTAAATTCATAATGACCATACCTGGTTCTAAATGCGGTTTTAGGGATGTCCTCTTCCTGTACCTTTAATTGATGATATCCTGACCTTAAATCGATTTTTGAGAAAAATCGAGCTCCTTGCAATTGATCAAACAGGTCATCGATTCTCGGTAATGGGTACCGATTCTTAATTGTGACCTTGTTCAATTCACGGTAGTCAATGCACATACGCATCGATCCGTCCTTCTTTTTAACGAATAAAATTGGTGCTCCCCAAGTCGACGAGCTTGGCTGTATAAATCCTTTCTCCAACAATTCGTCTAATTGTTTCTTCGGTTCTTGCATTTCGGCGGGTGCCAAACGGTAAGGTTCTTTGGCAATTGGTGCGGCTCCTGGTAGTAGGTGAATTCTGAATTCAACTTCCCTGTCTGGCGGTAGTCCTGGTAATTCTTCCGGAAATACATCTGAAAACTGAGACACTACTGGAATGTCTTTTAGTTCTTTTTCTTTAGTGTTAGTGATTATGGAAATAAAATACACTATAGATCCTTTTCTTATATAACTTGCAGTTTTCATCACAGAGATGAATTTAGTGGATCTAGATGGCCTATCACCTTTAATTGTGATCTTTTCACCCTTTGGTGAATTTACTTGGATTGACTTTTGATCACATAAAATACTGGCTTTATTGGCTATTAACCAATCCATTCCTAAAACGACATCAAATCCTGCCAGATTCATTGGGTAAAGGTTTGCAATAAACTTTTAATTTAAAAATTCTATTCTTGCTCCCTGTAAGATTTCAGAAATCCTAACTGTTCATCCATTCGCGGTCTCGACTAGACATTCTTGTGGTAGTTTAGTTAATGACTGATTTAGAAGTTTGCAAAATGAAGTATTAATAAAACTTTGGTTTGCACCAGAGTTAAATAATACCTTAGCAAAAACATCATTAACTAAAAACGTACCGGTTATGACATCAGGAATCATCTTGGCTTCATCTGCAGTCAGAACGAATGCTCTAGCATTTTTAGTGTTCTTGTTGTTCGCAGCTGGAGCCAATTTCGGACAGTTCGACTTGATGTGGCCTTGTTCCCCACAGTTGTAGCATATCCTGTTGTTGGCTTTCCTCCTGCAGTCTTCTTCCTTGTGTCCTGATATTTTGCAGAAATTGCAATATATGGAGCATCTTCCAGAATGCTTCCTTTTGCAATACTTGCAATACGGTGCAGATGTGGAACCTACATTTTTCCCACGGTTGGAATTTCCAGATCGGAATTCCTGGGTAAGTCTTTGAGCTAGGTTTCTCCTCTGGTCTTCTTCTCTAGTACGGACTAATTCATATGTCAAGATGTTGGTTAGTTCTACAACTTCTTCTATGGTCTGGGGTCTAGCTGCCTTGACTACATGCCTAATCTCCCCGATCAATCCCTAGATGTAACGGGAGATTAATACTGGTTAAGGTGATGCAAGGGTTGGTACTATTCTAGCATATTCAAAGAATGTGGTAGTATAACCCTTACTATCTACCCCAGTCATCCTAAGGTTTAGAAACTTATTTGCTATCTGTTCCTTTTCATTGGGAGGGCAGAATTTCCTTTCTACCATATTCTTAAATTCTTCCCATTCCATGTTGTATACCCTATCGCTTCCTCTTGATTGGAGGATAGTGTTCCACCATTCTAAGGCTGAGTTTTTAAACAGATTAGAAGCAAACATTATCTTGTCTTCTTCAGCACACTTGCTTATTTTTAAAACAGCCTCAGTCTTTTCTATCCAGCGTAGAGTTGCAATGGGTCCTTCATTGCCCGAGAATTCTATTGGTTTGCAGGACCAGAATTCTTTGTAAGAACAACCATAAGGCATGGTTCTTCTTCTTTTGGGAATGGGTATTTGAAGTACGGGTCCATTGTTCACGTTGTTTTCTGGTTCAGTTGGTCGCTTACTGCTATGTTTACTTTTATTATCAGCATCCTTAACAGTTTGAAGAATAAATGGCATTGCATCTATAATTCCTTGTGCCACTATGTGTTGGATGGCACTATTATCCATTTGGTTTCCATTGTTATTGATGCTCGGATTCTCATTAACCAAGTTAATGTTACTCTGGTTATTGTTATTCAGATTTCCTTGATTTCCTTCGTCGGCCATCTGAATTTTAAACATTTACCACGTATTAATATCACAATATAGTATTTAATATAGTCAATCACATGATACGCATTTTGGTCAAAAGCGTCGATCATTGCGACTTACTCTATTTTCATATACTATGCGTCTATTACACACCAGTACTGAAATAAAAATTACAATACCGACTGAAATTTAAAGTTACACTACTAGTAATAGGCATCCGTAGTTTTTTTTTTCTTTTCATACACATGCACACATATATCATTATTATTATATTATTATTACTACCGTTTCCATCCTCACATTCAAGGATATGGATTCATCCAGAAATCCATATTGTGCTCGTCATACTTCCAGACGAGTCGCTCTCCTACCTGTCTCATTTGTTCACTACTCTCTAAAATTTCCTCACCAAATGTCCTAAGTTCTTGTACATTTTCTGCACTCATTGGGGGTGCAGGTTCTAGGACTGGGTTCGGAATCTGGGGTGCGGGTTCCTGGTATGGAGGTGTTGGGGGCTGGATTTGCTAAGGATTCTCTAAAATCTCCCTAATGTATTCGTCATGGTAATAGGGATCTAAATGATCCAAACCTGGGTAGGCTCCTATGTTTGGCATGGGCATGTCCTCATGTATCGGGTAACGTTACACATAGTCCCTATTGTCATCCCACCATGGGTCGTAATTTGGGTCTAGGGGGTTTGGTGCAGGTATCCTAGGTATTTCCTCCGGGTTGAAGTCATGCATTTCTACTTGATTTTCAGGGTTTTCTATTTCCATTGGTTGGTCAGGAATTGGTGGTTGTGGTTGTGGTTGGGGTGCTATTATTTGTTCCAGATTTGGGTCAGCTGCAGTGGTTGCTAAGATGTGGATGTTGGCTATTCCCCTATTAATCATATCCTGGGCATAGGCATCTGTTTCTCTTTTGGCTGCTGCTAGTGCTCTCTAGTCTTGTAACTTTTTCATACGTTTTCTACGCTCGTGTGCTACTCTACTGAACCATCCCCTCTTTTTCTGAGGAAATGGCTCTTCTGACTGAGCCTTAAACACGAATATTCCTTCTTCCGTATCAGCAGAGTACCCCGAGAGGGCAGGCTGAGAAGAGGAGGTGCCTTCGCTTCTAGGCGAACCAGACAATTGACGATACGCGTCAGATGTTCCTTGGTCGCTCATACTGTAAACTAACAAATAGTCAAATAACACATAACAAGAAAATACGTTTATGCATGTATTCCCGTAATTTATTTCCTAACAATTTGAATTTTGATGTCAGCAGAATGCTTCTGTGGCTGAATCAGTGGCTTAGCTCTTATACCATCTTCTGTCGCAACCCCCGCCCCCTATCTGTCCCGGGAACGGGCGGCCGCGAACTCAGTGTGGGTGGTATCGGTGTTTATTAATTTGGCAGCGGAAATTACATCAGTATCGTAGTTAGGAATTATTTTATCAGAGTAAAACACCACATTTTATAGAAATACACACATTGGGATAAAACCCAAGTTTTCATTACAAACTCATTTATAGGGATAAATCCCATTTTATTGAATTAAAACGCCTTCTTTATTTAGGTAACTTTTATAGCCACTTTTCTAAGCCTACAGTGCTATCCAGTTGGCTTCTAATTGGCTTTCACATTGTGTTACCTGAAACGCGTTTTAAAAATATTTGTCAGTGGGAAATACTGGTGAGTGAATCCCAGTTTAATCAAGAAACATTAATTTAATTTAAACAGTATTGAGAGCGATTACAATGTTTATATCTACCCAATTACTCATTCAGTACTGTCAATCCTGACTGATGGGTCATATTACACATTGGCTAACTCTTCGTCCAATGGTAACGTGTCTCACATTTTGTATACAAAACCCCAACATACCGGCAGAAATCGTAGAATTACAAAGACTCAATCACTGCTAAATTGCATTGTAAAATAGTTAAGGTTTGGTAAAAACTGTTTACAAAAAGGAGATTACTCACATTGCTGTCTTAGATTTTCCGTAAGAGTTTCCTAGGAATAATCTATAATTTACATAAATGCACGTGTGTTAGTATAATAACCCATTTTAACATTAGTAATACCCTCCCCGAGACGGCACTCCAACGACTACGTCGGGCAGAACCACGACAGCAGTTACGGAACCCTAGATCAATCGGGCAGCGTATCTAATACGTATCCAGGGGTTATAATACTTACAACGAAGCAGAACTTCGCTATTTAGGGGGGTATAATACCCGAGTATAGTGTATACCACGTAATATTGAGAGAAAGAAAGAAAGTTTTGAACGAAATCGACTGAAGGCCCGATGCATTCTTATATAGGGGCTGAGTTTAGCTTTCTCGTGGCTCGCGTAAATGTCGGCAAAGGCCTACGCGGCCCGCGTCAACTCTGGTCAACGCGTAGGTGATCCGGGTCATCAACTAGCCTCGCCACGATGATGACACGTGTCATCACCGGGCTGCGCCACCTTCTTGATCTCTAGCGGCCCGCGTAAGACCCTTAAGAGGTTTACGCGGCCCGCGACAAACTCAAAAATTCATTTTTTTTATTAAATTTAATAATATTTAAGGTATTCGGGGCCCGTTTTCACGTATGGGGTGTATTTTAGGACATATTGGGATATTTTAAAATATATTAGGGTGTCGGAAAATAATTCGAGGGTGTCGGTTTAGAGTTGTTATATAACTCAAGGGATGTGGTGGCCCATTTAAAATCTCCATAACTATCTTGTAGAAATGTATATAAATGTATTAACCGGAACACTTTTTCGGTACCAAGATGTTAAGAAAACAATATCCCATACTATTCGAAATCTTATTTTGTGTTTAAGTGTTTGTTCGATTGTTTTGTGTGAGTTTGCTATCCAATTGAAGGCATACCGCCCATTGCAACCACCCCATTTAAAATCAAAGGATACAAAAGTCATGATCGATATGTTAGACTAATCTTGCATATTATGCGTAAGTTCGGGTTAAAAGTGACCGACTTACAAAGTTCGGGTAAAAAGTGACCGGGTTATAAACTTGGGGTTTTTTTGAGATAGTTTTTTAATCCTAGTTTGAGTCAAATAGGTTTACTTGTTGAACAAGTTATTAGGGCTTATAAATAGAAGGATTTATTTGTAACCCTAGTCGTACCAATTATCAATAAACGAGTTTTGATTCAATATGTTCTTTGGTATCCAATTCTAATAAATTGGTATCAGAGCTTCTTGGAAGAACGATCGAGAGGGAGACGAGTCCGGCAAGAAGAGATCAATCAGCGAAGGTCAGCGATTGAAGTATCTTGCGACGGGTTCCGACTATCACAAAAGGCGGCGACAGACGAGACTTGGCGCGCAAGTCTGTGAAGAAATCGATAAGGTCAGAATCGGTTTCTGTAGTTCGAGTAACGAAGTCGTAACCGGAGGAGACAAGCTCGTAGACACCGCCGATCAGGAGGATCAGCGGCGACGAAATTTGTACAGCGGTAGCGGCAAGTAAGACGCGACGAAATCAACGACGAGTAGATAGTTCGAGCGTCGACAGTCGGAAAGCGGAACCAGACGGGTTCTGTTCGGATCGAGATTGCACAGAAGTGTTCGGTTGTTACCAAGTTTCAAGTTGGAAATCGTTTAAGAACCGAAAAATTGCGAGGACGCCTTGTTTGGTAAGGGATTCATTTATTTATTTGGGCAGCGATTTAATTAAGGCAACGGTGTCTTGCTTGTTGCTTCTTCGCTGCAATTACGTAAGAATAATTTGTTTGTTTTTGAGTGAAAGAAGGAAACTCAGAAGTATACAAAAGGTATTTTATTTCTCTTGTACAAAAGTCAACAAAAGGATTGTGGAAAAAAAAAGGATAAAGCAACAGTAGGTTGTTTTTGTCGAAGGGAGCAATTAGAAAAATAATAAATTTATTTTTTAGTTGCAAAATTAAAAGAAAGATATAAAAGGATTTGTTTTTCTTTCGACTTGTGACTAAAAAAAGGGATTGAGCAGTTGTTTTCTAGAGGGAGTCGATTTGAGGTTAGAAAATTGATTCAAGTTCGGGTACTCCTTTAACTTACAACAGACGAAACTGAAGGATGGGTGATAACGTGAACCGTGTTCCTCCAACGAAGGAACCGATGCCTAGTCTTCCATGTCCAATGTTTACGGATACAAACTACACCGTTTGGGCTATGAAGATGAAGGTAATCTTCAAGGTTTACAAGGTATGGGATGTGATTGACCCAGGAACGACCATCGATACTCACAAAGATTCTATAGCAATCGCTTTGCTATTCCAAGGGTTACCCGAAGAGCTAGTGTTGCAGATTGGGAACAATGATTCAGCAAAAGAGATGTGGGAAGCGGTGAAATCTCGCAATCAAGGTGCTGAACGTGTGAAAGAAGCAAGACTTCAAACCTTAATGTCGGAATTTGAGGGTTTGAAGATGAAGGAACCAAGTACGATCGCTGAGTTCGCAGGAAAGATTTCAGGGATTGCTTCTAGATCTGCTTCTCTTGGAACAATGATTAAAGAAGAGAAACTGGTTAAAAGGTTTCTACATGGTTTGCCGAAAAGGTTTATTCGCATGGTTGCCTCTCTTGAGCAATCCATTGACCTTAAGATGGTTGGATTTGATGATGTCGTAGGTCGTCTTATAGCCTATGAAGAACGCGTCAACCATGAAGATAAGGAGCAACCGGTTAGAAGTGATCAGTTACTGCTGACGTATGAGGAGTGGGAAGCTAGAAAAAAGGAAGGGTACGATCGAGGCAAAGGAACGACCGAGTCTAGTCAAAGAGGTCGGGGTCGCGGTCGAGGAAAAATCGAGGGTCAAGACAAAGACAAGGAACCAAATCAAAAACCAAAGAAGGACCGTTCTAAGATAAGGTGTTTTCGATGTGATGAATTAGGACATTTTTCTTCGGATTGTCCTACACGTAAAAAGGACGAGGACGAGGAAAACAATCTTATTCAAAGGGTTGAACCGGTTCTTTACTTGCAAACACACGTTGAAGAGGCTAATGATGTGTTTCTAGACGAGGAAATGATTATTCCAAGGATGTATGCTTCGAGCCCAAGTGAACTCAATACATGGTTTCTTGACAACGGGGCGAGTAACCACATGACGGGTAAAAAAGAGTGGTTCACTAACCTCGATCAGAACATCAAGGGAAAAGTGAAGTTTGGAGACGGGTCATGCGTAGAGATTAAAGGACAAGGGATGGTCGTCTTGGAAGGAAAATCTGGGGAACAAAGGGTGTTGCGTGATGTTTACTATATTCCAGCACTTGAAAGTAATATAATAAGCATTGGTCAGTTGGACGAGAGAGGGTACAAGATCGCAATCCAAGACGGTATACTTTGGATGTTTGAGCAAGACGGAACTTTGCTAATGAAGGTACCTCGTTCACCTAATCGCATTTACAAGATTAATCTTGAGGTTGTATCTCCAATTTGCATACAGACTAAAGATGACAAGGCTGAAAATAGCGACCAACCAGTCTCTATTGTGACAGAAGTTAGCGACCAAACAGATCAGTCAGCAACAGGAATTAGCGACCAATCTGGGCAGTCAGTGACACAGCAGACATATAGCGACCAGACTGACCAGTTAGCGACAGAATCTGATAAGCCAGTGACAGCTTTTAGCGACGAGTCTGCGACAGATCAGTTTTTCAGCACTTCAATAGTTAAATGGATGCTCGGTTTATCAAATGAAGAGATAAGTTTGAAAGTCGAGAACTTATTGCAAGAGCAAGTTAAAGTGGAAGGTGTTAGCAGGGATTTGCAGCGGGCCGACATCCTTACAAAAGCCATGCCACGACTGAAGATTATCGAGATGAGATATCTTCCCGGTATTGCAAGATTAGGGGGGTGATTGTTAGACTAATCTTGCATATTATGCGTAAGTTCGGGTTAAAAGTGACCGACTTACAAAGTTCGGGTAAAAAGTGACCGGGTTATAAACTTGGGGTTTTTTTGAGATAGTTTTTTAATCCTAGTTTGAGTCAAATATGTTTACTTGTTGAACAAGTTATTAGGGCTTATAAATAGAAGGATTTATTTGTAACCCTAGTCGTACCAATTATCAATAAACGAGTTTTGATTCAATACGTTCTTTGGTATCCAATTCTAACACCATATAGATTTGTTGAATAAAAAGATCGGCGTGTACATTAACTTACACGAGCATCTTAAACATAAGAGAAAGGGTTATTCATAGGGTGTGTGTGCATTGGCGAAGCCAAACCCCCCCCCCCCCCCCCCCAATTTTCCCGAAACCGGGGGTCGGCAACGTATATACCTATACGAAAGTACTATTCATAACACTACGCATCGAAAAGTTCGGGAGGGGGGGGCGCCCCCCCGGAGATACACTATCATGCGCCCCTGTGTGTGTGACCCTCGTGCGATGGAGTATGTGAATTTGCAAGAGAGAAAGAGTGTGTGTGGGATTTGTCTCGCGCTACGAACAATCATAGATGAGAATGAGAGATTGGAGAGAGAAGTCCATGGGATCTTTGACGTCACAACCAACAGTCAAAGAGTCCATTGAAATAGATGCTCTAGAGGCCATTGAATGATAGTCTATTATAACATATTTTTAAAGCTTTAGGTACAAAATACAAATGTCTTAAGTCGTAAATTGTCATATTAAAATATGTAATTTGTTAAACTACAACGTTATTTTATCATGGCAAAATGTTTTTGTATAGTCTCTTTACATACACATAGATAAACTAACAATACATCTTGGATTTTTGTAGAGAATACCATGGAGGCCACAAGTTGAACTCAAATCATTTTGATTGGAGGACAATTAATTTTGGTAATTAAAAAAAACTTCTTTGACCATGTTTTTTTTTATGTTAGACTTGTCTACTGATTCTACTCATTTAACTCACTTTTGATTTTGATCTTTTAATCATGTTTATGATTCTCACTCTACAATTATTATATCGTTTGATCTTTAAAATGTCAATATCTTATTTTTTTTTTAAGGTAAATCATGTAAAATGTTGATTTTAACATTAACGGCTGTGTAATTTGTGGATTTGAATCATGAGATTTGAAATTCTGAATTCACTAAACACGTTTGATTCATAGAAAATTTTCAGATGGTTTAAAATTAACTTGAAAACCTGTGCAGTTCGGGTTATGGGTCAACATGGGGTTTAGATCAAGGGACGTTCTATTAAAATACAATTTGATTTGAGTCAAAAGCGGTTCTGCCCAAAACAGAGTCTGGTTAAAATGAAAAGTTTAAAATTATGGTGGCTAGTGACGGTAATGGAGAGGGGGGGGGGGGGGGATGACATGGTGGTGGTGGTGGTGATGACTCCTAGTCCTAGGTGGTGGTGTTGGTGGTGGGGGCGACGGCGACAACGATGGAGTTGGAGTGGTGATTGTGTCAGCAACAACGAGTAACTGGTGGATGCGCAACTTGGTGCGATACTGGAGGCAACGGTGTTGAAGGCGACGATGGGGTGGCGGTGGCAACTATGCCAGCGACAACGAGTAACTAGTGGAAGCGAAACTTGGTGTACAATACCAATATGAAGGACCAGAGCTGTTAATGTGAAAAGTATAAGGGTGGTATGGAAAATCTCAAGGGATGGTTTGGAGGAGATCACAAAGTGCAAGGGGCTAAATTGATAATAAGTTGAAGGTTGTTAGTATTTTTGAAATTTGATTTTTTTGTTTGAGTAGGAGACGTCACCTTGTTGTGCAAGTTTAGTACGTTTATAAATAGGAGTCCAGTTCTTTATTTTCTATTGTATCTCTTCTGTAACTCGTTTACTTGATTAAATAAAAAGTGTCGCACGGTTGTGTGCAAGAATATGGTATTCATGGTTGTGATCTCTGCTTTTTGATTTTAACACTAGAGATCAACAATGGTCATGAACACTAGAGACCATCAACGGTATTATGAATAGTGCTAACTTATTTTAGAATATAATCAGAGTCGGTTACAAAGTATATACCTCTATACCTATATTATGGGCACTGAAACTCAAGAAATTGTGATTGTGATCATTATCATCACAGTTTCTTCGGTTTCAGTGTACATGGTATAGGCATATACAATCACTGAGTCGTAGATGTTTAGAGATGTGGAGTAAGTTTATCTTTAAGATCTTCGTATCTTGTTTGTTATATATGTAATTATTATGTATGGCATTTAATTCAATATACTTTTTGCAGTTGGGAGTTCCAATCAATTCACGTTATAGAATGGAGTTTTCATTACGGACTTGTAGCCGTCTAGCTTGGAAGTTTAACATTTTAGTTAATTCATACGTTCCCACATTGAATGTTTGGAATATTCTATTGCCACTTTATTTTAAACGGGCTAGACTCGATTTGTATTTTGGATTTCATAATTTTGATTTTGGTTAGTTTGACTTTATCGAATTTAGAATCGATTTAAGTAATCAAAATTAGCCCTCACTTAAATTTTAAAGATAGATTTGAATTTAGTAATCGAAATTCAAATCAAATTCGAAACCAGTTTCAAAATTTTGAATTTGATTCGAGTTTAGTATTCGAAATAAAAATTTCGAATAGTGAACTCAAATTGAAATTTGATTCGTTGAAACTTCTACTGGTATGATATATGTATTAATTAAACCTTACCATTACTTTTTATCTTTTCTGCACTCACAATCACTTTCAAAAGATATTAAAAAATTATAGAGATGAATAGTATATCCTCTAAATTTATCGATGAACAGTAACTTTTATGTTTTTTCTCTCTCCTCCACCTATAACAATTTACAATCACTCTCACAAATATAAAAGCTACATTTACATACATATAGAGGATCCATTGTAAATGCTCTTAATAGAGTTAACTGAGTTATTCAGAGATAAATATATATTTTGTTTATAGAGTTAAATTTAGAAAAGAAAAAAATAACCAAATTTATTTTTAATTACCGAAGTTTATAATCAACTAAAAAAACTATGTAACCCTTGAAATTCTATATACTCCTAAAAGACATAGTAGGTGGAAACTTCACCGGCTTTGCCTCCCCTTCCTTCATACTTTCATGATGTTGCAATTTTAGTCCCTTGACTTTAATACCTTCAATGTTTCATAAAATAGCAAATTTAGTCCCTAAACTACTACTCCATTTTACAAATACTTTACTTTTGACACCCCAACTTTGTTATAATTTACTTCTTACCCCAAAACTTTATCAAATTTTATTTTTACCCTTTATTAGCCTTTAAGTTACGAAATGCAACTTTTTAACAACTTAACTTTTTATGAACTTTGTAAATGCCACTTTGACCCCCTCGAGAGTTTTTGCCTTGACGATATAAATTCGAGTTAGTCGGGTCGCGTATAATATGTTATGATTGTATGACATAAATTCGATTCACGTTACATTTTGATCCAATCGCAATGCAACTATGGGATACATTAAGTTCAATTGATACGTCAAAAAGTGTGTTTTCATATGGTTAACACATCACATAACGCTTGGACTAATCCGTTCGATATTTGCGAAGTACCCGCGCCGCAACGCGCGCGGGTCTTATTACTAATTTTTATTAAAATTAATAATTTCTAAAATGTAACAATCACTTTGTTTATTTGTATCCAACTAACACTTTACGAGAAAAAGGAGAAGTTATGGAAGACTCTTATCATGTGGAAAGGAGTTGTACGGTACTAGACTTTCCAGCTGTGAAGCCGTATAACGTACCACTTACTGTACCACCCAATAACTCCTCCCCTCCTGGTACATACATATTCTCTGGGAGGGTATCAACCGTTACCGTGCATGTGCCAATCACGTGGAGCTCTTCATCACCCCACACGTGCGACTTCTATCACACTATTAAAAAAATTTTAAAAATAACTTGCTTATCCATGTATTTTACTTTTTATAAACACGTTTCAGAAGGAAAAAAAAACTATTTTTGTTTTTAATCTAAGTATATTTATTTTAATCTTCGTACGAACCAAACAATAGAGATTAGTATGAAGCTGCAAAATAAAAATGTATAAAACAACAAAAAAACGAAATAAAACACAATGAATAGAGGAAAATATGGTGACGTGGTATCTATGACGTAGTGTAATGATCCAAATTCCTAGTGAACGAATGAAAAAATGGTGATGGTTATGTGGTGTTGCGTCGTTTTCAAAAGAAATTATATTTGTTTATTTAGTTTCTTTTTTCTAAACTAACGAACAAAAGTTATAAGAGAAAAATAAAACTATTGGTTGTATATTATTTATAGTTTAAGAGTTAAATTGAAACTTCAAACAGTAAAACAAGAAAAAAAGAAAAAAATCCACTAAAGCAGTTGTAGTGTTTTTGTGATGTTTAATATAAACTAGTAATATGACCCGCGGGCGATGCGCCGCGGGCCCGTTGTCAAATCAAATTGATTAGTTCAAGCGTTATGTTATGCGTTAATCATACGAAAACGCGTATTTCCAGGCATTTGATTTAACTCAATTTAACCCATTGCGGTTAGATCAAAAGGTAAATTAAAATTAAATTTATATTATACAATCATAACATATTATATGTGACCTGACTCACACATAGGAAAAGGAAAAAAAACGTAAAACGTGTATAAAGGAAAAACCAACTTGAGTAATCAAAAGAGATTAATTAGAGCTTTTATAAAAGAAAAAAAACACCAAATGACAAAAGAAAACATATTAGGTAAACATGAGAGTTTTAAAAAGTTAAAGGACCAAAGTCGTGACTCATGAGGTGTAAGACGTAACATAATATTACTTTTACCCGTTGTGCGCTGCGACGGAGTCGAAACGTAAAGAAACTTTAATTCATACCGTCGAATGAAACGTAGTATGTTTGACTCCACTCGGTTTGGAGCAAAATTTACGTCAAAATGTAGATCAACCAAAAACATTTATAAAATAAGTATGAAAACGTATTATATTTAACCTGACTCATTTCTAAAAAAATATTTACGTCGAAAATTATATTTAACCAGACTCATTTCTAAAAAGAAAATTAGGTCGAAACATTAAACAACTTGAATTTATATACCTACGTACCTAAAAATATATACATGCTTATCTAATTAAGGTTACGTATAATATAATGTATCAAATCATGTATCTTATCCGTGCGTAATTCTTTGATGCATTATATTGTAAATGTTGGGCAAAAATACTATGGCCAAACACCCCTTATACTAAAGTAAAATGGGGAAAAAGGAGGCATGAAAAAGCAACTGACATTTAACTTTAATATTATGTATATGTATGTCCGTGTGTTTTTAATATATAAATAATAGGGCAAGTTCATAAGTCAACAATGGCTGCCTTTATTCAAGAAGCTCAAATGAATTGAAGAAGTTAGTCGGTGGTAACCCACCGACTTTCTTCAAGAAGCTCAAATGTATAGAACTAAACTGGCAAAATGGCCCAAACCACATGGACTAAAATGACATTTAACTCTAAAAATAAAAATAAAAAAGTTTAGCATGAGATAATGTGAACAATTATGGGTATGAGATGAATGAACGGGATGATGAGTGAATCAATCACCTTATTTCTCGAAAACTTGTGGTACGAAACACAATGGATTGTACCCAACTGCCACATTCGATTTTGCTATGGTACCAAAATGGATTTTTGATCTAAACCTTCTCCTCTAAGAAATATGTGTTTCATCATGTGAACGAAAATCAAGTGTAGATTTATGATGATTATACAACTGATTCTTTTGTACAAAAGTGTAAATCAAAATTACAAGCCAAATTCGTAATAAGATATCCTTAAATAAGTGATTGGGTATATTTTTAAAATAATTGTTTTAATAGGAAACCATGCTTTAGTCCAGGATTCCCGGTAACATAAGCCGTATGTATGCGGTCATCGTACTAATGAAGTACCGAACTTTTGTTTTGTTTGTTGTCGTTTTCATCTCCAATTATTGCACCAAAGCTGCTTACTTAACTAATTAGCGAATCCCCATGATTACTTCGGCTTCAGGAAACCACTTTGTCAAACTCAAAAAGTCAAAAGCTGTTTTTGAACATAAAATATATATTTCCATGTGCCTCTTATATTACTAAACAAAGAGCTTGTGAGACCATCTACCTAAACATGATTACTTAAGACTGAATACAACTTAAAAGATAAGAACGAGTCGAACTTCATGTGAACTACTTGGTATCAACTTGTTAAAAGCTCAAATCGAACCTATCTTACACGAGTTTGAGCGTAAATTGGAGTTCTTTTAAAAGGAAAAAGAAAACTCAAACCCAAGCTTAATCAACATATTACTTATACAGTCGTGTTAGTTTTGTTTAATATGATAAATATACAGTTACGTAATAAATATTATTATTATTATTATATATAATTATGATAAAAAAAAGTTAACCAAATAATATACATTATATATAAATTAAAACAAAAAACTTATATAAAATATATATTTATATAAGTAAAATGATTAAATAATTAATGAGCCCAACAAACTATGATGCGCTCGTTTACTAGAGGTGTAAAAAAAACTAGTTCCAAGCCCATGACACATTGAGCCGACCCGACCCGACCCTAGTAAAATAGCTGGTTTGGGCCCAACCCGGCCTACCAGTTTGAACAAGTTTGTTTTTTTTTTTAAATTACTGGTGCAGCCTGAACCGGTTTGGATGCCTGAAAAAAAAAAGGTTCTTAACCCGAACCGGTTTGAGCCCACACACACACACATAAAAAAAAAAAAAAAAAAAAAAAAAAAAAAAACAGGCCGGTTTAACACTGGACAGGTTTGTGACCAAACCGGATTTTATACACCTCTATCATTACCCCATGACAAGAATTCCACATAAAAGTAGAAAACAGAACCTTTACTCTTGGATTAAATTCTAAACATGATCTCAAAACTGGTGAAAACATATAAATTTTCACAGTAAAAAGCAAATCAACATCAAATATAAACACTCAAAAGAAGCAGCAGGTTTCATACCAAATGAAATTACTCCATGATACCTTCATCAACATCATCATCACCATCACCATCGTCATCAACAACATCTTCATTACTTATTTTAAGATCATCAAGTAGTTCCTCTAACGGCACAGAAGGCGCCTCTTCACCATCAGTCACATCAGCCATTTCTGACGCCTGATACTCTTTGTTTCGGTACAACGAAATATTAAATCTCATATCCGGGTACTCTTCAATATCCCTCAAGAACTGTTCATATTCATCGATCATCTTTTCTTCATCTACTCTACCCCGAGTTTCACTCACATCAACCTCCTTGACAATCGATTTAATCACCCAAGAACGAGGCTTTCCGCGCCTCTTCTGCCTCATTTCTTCGTAACTTTTCTTAACCAAAATAACTTCCGGGATCACAAGACTTTTATACTTGTTGATTTCCATATCGTTATTGTTAGCAGCATTTAAATCATAACCAAGAGCATAATCACCAGCGTTTAAAAGATATCCTAAATGAGTCCTTACAAAGAACATGGTATCGTTCTTCCCAAAATCAGAAACTCGCGCCACCTGTGCATCAGCCATCACATACTTTGACCCACCAACATTGACTTCAGAAGGAATCGGATCGACATCCAGCACTACATATTCCACAAGCTTTTTAGACGAAAGAAGCGAAGTAAATGGTGCCCTCCAGTATTGCTCGGCGTCAAGAAAACAATGCCTTAGAGTTAACGGATCAAGTAAAGCAATATTGTTGCTGATTTTCGTACAAACGACGAGCGGCCCGAGGTTTCCAAGACTAGCTGCAAGCTTCGGAGGGAGACAAACAAGATCCTCACGGCAAATCGGGCAAATTTCGACAGAAAAAGTGAACTTGTAGGTGTAGTTATTGCCTTTAATATCGTGGGACACAAGTTGCTTATCATGGCGGCTCTTAATCGGGACAACTTTCTGAATAAACTCTATGAACTTGACCGCGTGATTACGGTTAGCAAAAAAGAAATCAAGCCCGTGATCTGTTTGTTTAATTCTGATAGCTCTGACAGCTGCATTATGTTTGAGAATAAGTTGCTCTAAATAAAAGAAAGTTCGTCTGTGAGAAACGTGTTGTCTTAGCTGGACCGCAGCCACCCATTGATCCGGGTTGGTTTGAACCCGAGAACACGACTCACACATCTGATCTTGGACCACATACTCGACCATACACGCTTGCTCGATTACCGCACTGTTGAGAACTTCTTTTTGAACCTTGAGTTTGACTTTAAGTCTCTTGGAGTGAGGTTCGGTCCAGATGAATTCTGAGTGAACTAATCTTACTTTATTCAGATTCTTTATTCTTTTGACGCAGAAAGTTAAGAGTTGTTTAGATTCAAACTGGGCTTTGATCCAAGTTCTTGGTGGCTGCAAGTAGCGATCGCATTCTGCGCAGTGAATGATGATAACATGCTTTTGTAGTCCTTCTGTTATGTCTACTTCAGAACGAAGACAGTTGACGCACATATTGGCAGCATTCGGGGGGATTAAGATGCCACATTTGCAGCATAAAACAGTACCTACGGTTTGTTGTACTGTAAACATTCCTGATTCTCCGGCCATCACTGCCAACAGAAACGAAACAAACGTCACTAAGTTGGTGTTTGGAATATTAGTCAGATAATTTAACTTGAAATCAGAGTGTCGGTATCCATTTGAGGGACTGTCTCATGAACGATTGCATTGTTTCATTCGTGGTAAGATCCAATCGTTGAAGAACGACAACCTTGTCTGGTCAGACTGAGATGTCAACTGAATATCAGTACGTTTGTGCCTGATCATTTCATCTCTGAAAGTCATTTTTATTTTGATCAGATGAAATGAACTATGGAAGGGAACGTACATTAAAAAAACGGGTATCTTATGGTTGATGAAGAAGCAATCATGGTTCAGCCAGGTTTGATTATATTTCTTCCAATGTTGATCAGTTATTTCTTAGTCACACTTTTCTGTCATTCTTTTGTGTTGTTAAAAATAGATAAATGATCATGTGAGCAGTGAAATAATAATGAAAGTGAACATGCATTGATCAAAGAGCATTGATAGAAGTCTAACAAGTTTTCGTGTTACACTTGTTGTTGGGGAATTTTCAGAAAACCAGATGATCAGAGAGGCGTGTAATCACTCTCAGATCAAATTATTTCGGTGGTTCACCCAAATAATTTAATCGGATACAACTCTGATTTTCGAGAAACTGAACCAGGGTTATGTGTGTATGCGAAAATTGTCTGAACCAGAAGAAAAAATAATCAAAAACTGTCTACGAATTTGGGGTTGGGGATGATTAACTGCCAATCTGCCATTAGGCAGTTATCTCAATTTTTAAGACACAACTGCCACAAAACTGCCATAATTTTGATGTTTCAAAATTATGGTATTTTCCAGCTCAACCCTAGCCAGGGGCTCTGCCCCTTGGACCCCGCCAGGGGCGCTCCCCCGGACCCCCGCCAAGGGACCTGGGGGTGGGCGAGGAGGACCACCGGCCAAGGCCCAATATTTCGAGGGGCACATTTTTTTTATGAAAAAAACCCGATATGTATATGTAAAATATTTTTTTAACAGGGTACACCCATACAAACACCAACATAGGCCCCATTACAAAACTATTCATATGGTTTAGATTAGTTATTAACCCCTTTGGCTAGGGCTGCAAACGAACCAAACGTTTGGCGAACAGTTCGTGAACCGTTCGGCGAGAAGTTCGTTTGTGTTCGTTCGTTTACTAAACAAACAGACACGAACAAGAAATTTCGTTCGTTTAGTTAAATGAACAAACATGAACAGAGGTCGTGTTCGTTCGTTTATGTTCGTGAACGTTCGGTAACGTGTTTGTTTGTGTTCGATATTTCATTAGTGTTTTTAGTTTTTATATTTATTTACATACTTCAAAATTCTAACAAATTAAATGTCTAATAAGTGTCGGTGTATTATATATTATGTTCATTAACAATCGTTTGTGTTCATGAACATTAGTTTGTGCTCATTTGTGTTCGCCAGCGTTCGTTGCCTAAAATTAACAAACGAACACGAACAAGTTCATTTCCTTAACAAACGAACACGAACATAAAATCTCGTTCGATAAGTGTTCGTGAACGGTTCGCGAACACATATATTTCTTAACAAACGAACATGAACAAGGTCTTGTTCGTGTTCGTTTGGTTCGTTTGCAGCCCTACCTTTGGCATTAGGTTTAAACCTTTAGTGAGTCCAATACCCAATTTCGTTAAGGCATAAGGGCACATTTTTTCGAGCTCGAACAGGGTACACGAATTCTCAGGGCCGGCCCTGGTGATCAAAGGTCAAAAAGACAAGCAATAGTTATGTATATAGCAAGTGTTGTGTAACATGGGCAGGTCGGGCCTTCGTCAACGTCTAAGTTATAACCTTATTTCTACGGACAACGCATGAGAACTGCAATCAAAACTTTGTCTGCCTTGTAACTATCTAGTAAATGATAAGTTGCGTCTTCACTACCGTCGAAATTGTAATCTTATATCCTATTTCTTCTTAAGGCAGCAGCGGGTCAAAATGTGAAAGAAGTTATGTGCAGACTGGTTTGTAACACGAAATGTGCAGAGAAAGTCACAAAGAAGCCCACTCACTGTCATATTAACTTAAAAGCTCATTTAACAAAGCTTGATATCTACAGTTATGCCTCTCAGCTCAGCTCAGCTCGATTTCATTACTTGTATCATATTGAACATACATACATATATATGCTTTTGCGTTAAATTGTAACCTAAGGAACATGCTTTGAAGAAACAAAACGACTTCGATTCCAATATAAGGCCTAAATCAGAATCTTCGATTACTCAATCAAAAGCAAAGATTGTAACCTAATCACCAATATATTACAGCACAAATCAACTGATTTCATTACTGTAAACAACCAAACAAACTTACCAACAAAAGTCGGATCGCTGAACCCACAAGGCGAGCTGATCAAATAAATGGAGATTAGGGATTTTTTTTAGCTTCTTAGAGCATTCAGAATGATCCTCAATATTTATATTTACGTGAGTGTAACTCTGCATTTCTATTGTGTTTGTTAAAATGTGAGCGGAGGTGAGAAAAAATTTGAGAAAAGGTTACTTTTTATAAATAAAAGTACAAAAAAATATTATTTGATTGAAAATGGAAGATAAAAAGTAGGGTTTTTTTAGTGTAACGACAGAGAGATAGAGTTTGAGGCGTTTGGTTCGCAGAATGTTTTGGAATTGGAATTTCTAAAAGAATTTGATTTGGAATTGGAATCTCAATTCCATTTTTGTTGTGTTTGGTTGTCAAATGAATCGAAATCCATCACCCCGGCACCCACAACCCCCGGTTCGGGTCGAAACGGTACGGGTGGAAGCAATACGAGTCGAAACAATTCAGGTTGAAACGGTACGGGCCGAAACGGTTTGCGTCGAAACGGTTCGATTCAAAAGAGTTCGCGTCGAAACGGAATTTAATTAAAAACACATATTTCTCTAAATTATTTTTACTTTTCAAAAACATTCCACATTCAACTCTCTATCTATATATATGAGCCTCTAAATATAGAGGTTTACTTTAATATCTATAAAACTTTCTCTGCTATAGAGATTCCAATATAGTGGTGTTTTTTTAGGGTTATTGGATTTTAATAATACTAAGTTTTACCAGTTGACCGATAATAATCCTAACTTTAAAAATTCTCTCAAATAATCCCAATTTGTAAAAGTTTGGCCGCCATTGATCCTTTTCAAACATATAAGAATTTGGTCTCCTCAATAGATTCAATTACACCTAGAGACTCCTTAATTGATTTAAGTGCACCTATGTTAGAAAAGGATCAATGGCGGCCAAACTTTTACAAGTTGGGATTATTGGAGGGAATTTTTAAAATTAGGATTATTATCGGCCAACTGGTGAAACTTAGGATTATTAAAATCCAATAACCCGTGTTTTTATTGTTTCCTTTGTTTCTTCCTCCATATTATATAGAATGTATTATGAATGCGCTTACAGATGAACAGTAGCATTTTCTCCCTCTTTTATTCACAACCCATCATGACCACTAATCTATAATATGAAGGACCCTCTCATATATTATTATATATATATATGAAAGGTAAGGAATGAAGTATTTTCGAATGAAACATTGGTCATCCAAAAAAAATGTAGAAAGTCAGAAAGGCGTTAGGTTTTCTTTTGGATTAGAAATTGATCACTAAAACATATTTCATGAATGTATTGGTATAATTTTTCGTTTTAAATGTAAGTTGTGTTTTGCTTGGCCGGCCCAGCTTCTTGCTAGGGAGTACTGTTCAGGAAAAAAAAAAAAACCTTTTATGATTAAAGTTAACGAAAAAATAGTGCACGGTATTTTATATCAAGAAGATCAATTAACAAACAATAAATGGTTAAGTTAAAGTGTATTTTGCACGACTAACCCAAAGATTTATATACTGGTTTTCGTATGTAAAAAGTTACATTAAATTTAATCAAGTTAATGGATATGTAATAAAGTGATAGCCAAACAACTAATTTATTTTTCCATACACATTAAAACTTGAATCTATTTGAATGGAAGATTACACTTTGAAAAAACCAAGTTAACAGACCAACAATTTGATCTTAAAACCAGGCACATAAACCCTTTATGATATTTTTATTTTGGACTTTACGGTTATTTACATTTTATAGTATTAATTAACTATCTTCATTTATTAGACAGTAATGATACTGAAACATAAAAACTTATTTGTAGTTCATGATTCAAGCTATGAGGTTTTGTTAAAACTGGCAAGCATCGAACCATAAACCCTTCTAGTAGTGACATCTATTATTTTCTAAGTTCTGCTTACTATGTACCAACTATAAATCAAAATGTAAATTTCTAGTCTTCATTGCCAATAATAAGAACATTAAATCATTCTTTTAATCAAAATTGTAGGTAGAAAAACAGTTCCTTTAGCAGTATCTCAAGTAAAACTACAGATCATCTCAAATAAAACTACATTATAGCAACTGTAGATCAAGACCGCAGTTGATTGATACCCAAAACTTGTACGACCACAAATGAGCTTCTTCTCATCTTGATTAACACTACTACCTTCGCTTGTACCTGTAACACAACATTTAAAAGATGAAATCAAACACAAAAACTAAACCAGTAAAAAGTGTTTAAACTCCTAAAAGATTTATATTTGCAAAAAAATAACTTTAAATCTTGGTTTAGGTAAAAAAAAATACTACTTGAAATAACATACTTGTGATTTTGGGCATGCTTTTGTTATTAGATGATTTCAAACGAGAACCACTACATAACTAAAATATGATCAAAGGGCTATAAAGTGGTTCTCATTTCTCCTGTTATAGTAAAGTAAATTTTTTTTTTTTGGCCAGCTATAGTAAAGTAAATACCTTGACTTGCTCTTAAATGAAGACTTCTTGCCAACGGAGCTGCTTCTTTTTTGCTTCTTTTCACTCATATCACTTTGAAAAAGTTCCTTCATTTCTTCTGGTCTCGATTTACTTGAATGAGAAGAAGACTTCTTTAGTCCTTTCTTATTGGTCCTCACGGCCTTGCCGGCATCAGCTGCTTTTTTAGCACCCTTTGCTGCTTTCGCACGCCTATAAGCCAAATCAACTAGAGATATACCGGATTTCTCTTTCTTGTTTCTATCGTTACCCTGAATATGATATGACAGTATTAGTAAACTCTCTAAAAGTAGATTCATGCGTGTTTCATCGATCATAAAAACCAGAAGTAAAAAAAAAGGGTGTAGCATATACCTCATTTTCTGCTTCATCTTCCAGCATTTCTCTAGATGCTTCAAGCTTCCTTCTTTTCTTTCTAGGAAGATTTCTCTGCCACAAAAAGTAAATAATCATTAGTATAATTTTTTTCAAAACATCTGGTTTCAATTTCTTACTATATTTAGTTTTTTTTTTTTCAAACTAGTTAAAGCGGGGAACATAAGCACCTCATGCTCTCTCTTTTTCTTTTCTTTCTTCTTACGCTCTTCAGCTTCTTCAGCACTCATCACCTTCTTTTTAGAACCTTTTTCGGTCTCCTGAGAACAAATAAGTAAATAGCCAAACCACAATTAATTCGGGGACAAAATAGTAGGATAAAGTTGGATATAAGTGAAAATATCACCTTTCCAGCATTAGCAACAAGTTTTTTCTCCTTTTCTGAAACAAACCAAGTCCTCTTGGGACGAGAAAATATTTCATCTCTGTGTGTAATCATATTCTCTGCCTGCAAACACAAATATTATAGAAATATCAAATACAATAGATATTCTCCAGTAGATAAGCGTTGAATACACATCTACAAAAAACATAGAAAAAACGCAAATACCTTGTCTGCCTCCATTTCAGCCTTTCTTAGGGCCATTTCTTCCCTGGATCAACGTTTACACGTTACAAATTACGATTGTTAATGGCATACATTGAATATAACTACGAAAATTGCTAATTAAAGATGATATGAACCTCTCCTCTCTAAGAATTTCTGCTACTTGATCTTCCATTTGCTCAATTATCTGGCTCCATTTGGTTATTGACGGCTCGGCAACAACACGACTCTTAAGCTTTGAACCAGCTCTTTTTACCTGTAATAAATAAAAACCACATAGAAAAAAATATTGAGACAGACAGAAAAAGACAAAAAAAAAATATAAAATCGATGCTAAAGCATATAAGGGTACTCACAATAGCTTTTAGGAGAGACCGGTCATTATCAGTGACAAAAGTAACAGCATAGCCTGCTCTACCAGCTCTAGCAGTCCGACCCACTCGATGAACATAGCTATATAAATAAATATTCATCCACACATAACATAAGATGAATATAACAACATCAAAAGCAGCATATTTATGTTAAGTAATAAACATAAACATAAGTAATACAAAAACTTGCCTAGTAAGGTCACGTGGGCACTCAAAGTTGATAACCGTTTGAACTCCGATAATATCAAGCCCCTGTACAAACCATTTAAATGGTTAATATTCACCGTTAGCATTTTCTAGCATATAAAAAAACAAACAAAGAAAGATTGAAAAGTTGGCCACTTACACGAGCTGCAACGTTAGTAGATATCAAAAAATCAACTTCCTCCCTTCTGAAAAGTTCCAATGCCTATAAAGCGAGGGTATAATGTCACTATACAAGCTACTACATCAATTTCTTGTTTAGGTTCTCTTCTATTTATGAAGAAAGGCTTAATGAACCAAAACTCACATCTAAACGCTGTGCCTGTGTGAGATTTCCATGAAGCTCAGCAGCTTTAAAGCCAGCTAAACCGAATAAAATCTTTAACCTATGTGCTGCTTGTTTTGTTCCACTATCATTAGGACCGTAAATGTCAGTCCAAAAAGTAGGTACAAGATAACAAACAGGTTCTGATAATTAAACTAGTTAGTGTGTTGAACAGATTAATGTTTACAGTTACCTGAATATGATCACTTTGGATGTAAACGTCTTAGAACACAATGCAAGAAGAACAGCTTCTTGATTTCCTTCACGCGCCCTCCGTATTCTAACAACCCTGTAAATGAAGGAAAAGAAGTTGACAATTTTTTATAACTTTCCTTACGGAAAATTAATAGCTCTAAGTCCTAAATAAAACAAAACTAATGCACATACTCCTCTGTTAAAGTTGACGGACGCTTTGTGGTTGGGTCAGCAGAAAGACGCAATGGTTTGTTCAGTAACAATTTAATAAGCTCGTCAACTTGCTCAGTCATAGTAGCTGAAAACAGCATAGTCTGTCTTCGTTTGGGGCAAAGCCTAACCAGTTCACGAATCTCGGCTTCAAATCCAAGTTCAAGAAGACGGTCTGCTTCATCAAGGATTAGAACCGCAAGATCATCCAAATCTACAGACATAGAATTGCGTAAATGATCGATTATACGTCCTGGGGTGGCCACCACTATATCTGGCATGGATCTCAATGCTGCTTCTTGAGCCTGACAAGTAATTTGAATTCATTATGAAGAAAATTCACAGAAATAAGATATTTGGAATAATACATTTAAAATTCTAAGCAAATCAATTATGCTATTTGAACTTGAAGTATCTGTTGACATATTCTTATCCGATTAGTAAGTCCTTGTTTTTAAATATACTGATTATTCTTAATTCTGATATAAAAAATTGGATAGTTCGGTTTACAATTAAATGTTTTATTTCTTTTCTAATTTTATGTGACCACTGGAATGATGTAGGTAACTGAAATGATCTGAAAGTATGACATAGTAAGCAAACCTTCACTGGAAGCCCACCAAGAATAAGGCAACATCTGATGTCTGTAACAAACTGTGCAAGTTTTCCAATCATGCTATGAATCCTGTTTGATCAGTCAAAAACACAATTATATATAAAATTCTAACTTCAACATTAAACAAAAGAGTGCACAACTGTTACAAGTAGAGGGGGGCAAAACAGGCAAGTTTTGTGAAAAACTGTTAACTTTGTAGCGGGCCATGTAAATTGTAGGGTAGAGTTAACCAAATACTTCCTTGTCCCTCTATTAATTTTTTTATAAAACATTAATGGCTTAAATATGATTATAAAAAATGTGATGACATAAAACTTTAACAAATACTATAAAAAAACCATTTAAAAGGTTGCATACATTAACTTTCAACCATAGTTGTTAATAGCTCTCATAGCGAGCGCTAAAGTGAATAGTGTAGGCGCGTAGCGAAGCACTCATTCATCGCTATCTGATTTTGGCGCCTCCATTGCGAGTAAATAGCAGGACTTCAGGGTTTTTTTTGTTTTCAAATAAATAGCGACAAAATATACGTATACAATAGCTCGATTTTAGGTTTTTTTTTTTTGTAAAATATACATATAGAACCACCGTATTTTGATATAATATACAAACAAGTTATTTCTAAAATTTTCTTCTAGTGTATTGCAAATCATAAAATAGCTCGTGCTATTTCATCACTATTGCTACGTAGCATATAGGTTGCTTGTCGCTATCGTCCGCTATTCGGTATTAACATCTATACTTTCAAGTTTCAAACCATCATTTAGTTTTTAACTATTTATTTAAAATTGTCTCGTATTTGTATAAGATAAAATAATTACCAAAATCGATCAGTACATAAAATAATGGATAGAAACTGCAATCACTAGTTACGTGAATCAAAATAATAAAGATACTAAACCCTAATTACCTTGCATCTAAAAACTAGTGAAACTTCGAATATCATATATATTAACTTCTAAGACAAACAAGATTAATAAGATAACATAAGGTTAAACATTAACGCAAGTTGAAAACTTACTGGACTGCCAACTCTCTTGTAGGAGTAAGAATAAGGACCCTAATTGCAGGTCTATGTTTGGGACGAAACAACAATCTCTCAAGTGTTGGCAAAGCAAAGGCAGCTGTCTGCAAATTTGAACCAAAATTTTATTCATCTTCAATCGAAGACATAACTTTTATTTATATAACAGAAATTAGTGAGCAGATATCCATATTCTAATTATTAGTCAATTATTCACTTGACAAAATGAAGTGAGCAAACTCTGTAACATACCTTCCCAGAGCCTGTTACTGCACTACCACATATGTCACGTCCAGTAAGTGCCAAGGGTATACACGCAGCCTATAAAATTAAACCTTAACATTTAACATATGTGTATATTTACAACCATAAGCATGTAACAATTAAATCTCATTAAAGGTGGCAGTAAACTATCAAAACCTGAATAGGAGTTGGTTTGGTGTATCCCAAGGCTTCACAAGCCCGAAGCAGTGGCCTAGAAAGGTGGAGATCAATGAAAGAATTTGCATGAAAGGAAACACCATCTGCCTTCGTAAAGAATGATCTATTATCTCCACCACTTGCTGTGGTAGGAGCCTCATCCTCTTCTTCAGGATTATAATCTTCCTAAAAAGGCCAATTTTATGACAGATTAAGATAATTTTAAGTCTCATTCACCAAAACTCAACAGTTTGATAAATATTAAGGTATACCAAACTCTAACAGCATCACCCCCACGGCAGACTAAAAATGATATACATACAATAAGTTATCTTGTTTTAAGTTATCTTGTTTTAAGAACAAGATTTATTTAACACTTTTACAAATACAAGATCACGATAGTAGATCTTTATGCCTAATAGGTATCATCATAGTTGTTAATAGTGAATAGCACACAATAGAGACAAGCTACCTATACGCTACATAGCGATAGCGATGAAATAGTGGGCGCTAGTTTATGTTTAGCGATATAAAATAAGCTGTTTTTAGAAAATTTTAGAAATATTTTATGTGTATATTTTATCAAAATACGCTGTTTTTATGTATATTTATGGAAAAAAACTAAAATCCCGCTATTTTATAGGTATATTTTATCGCTATTTATATGAAAACAAAAAAAACCTACAATCCCGCTATTTTCACGCTATGGCAGCTTCAAAATCAGACTACGATGGTGCAACAAGGGGAAGAGGGGGTGGATCATGAAATGGGAGTATGTGATACTACCGCTGATCAGCAGTTCTCTGTTGCTGCAGATGCTGCTGTGTAGCAGACTAATGATGGGCGTAAGGCAGTCCATGGCAGTTAATACCATGGGGGGGTGATAATGTATGGTTGAAACAAGGGTCTTCGGGCCTTTCTTATGCGGACAAGATACGGCTGAACAATGATAGGGGTTGCATTTGGTTGAAATACATCCCTCCTGTTATTACTCCTGAGGGTAAGTGCCGTGTTATTCTCTCAAAAGAAGATATTATACATTCGGCTAAAGTTTACTCGTTACATCTATATGGTTATTTTCTCGGTACCTCAATGGATTTCAATGTTGTTAATAGATGTTTAAGACACTTATGGAAGGGCCATGACTTAGAAATTACCAAGAGTAGTACGGGCTAATTTTATTTTAAGTTTTATAGTGAAAAAGGCCTGAATGAGGTTCTGGAGAATGGCCCGTGGATGGTCAATAACATCCCTTTGTTTATTAACAAATGGGAACCAGGGTTATGCCTTGCAAAAGTTGAACCAAAGACAATCCACATTTGGGTTACGGTGCATGATGTTCCCCTGGAATTATGGACAGAAATGGGGATGAGTAAAATTTTTAGCGGAATTGGTGAACCATTGCTCCTAGATAAAGTGTCGCAAGAACGAGTTTTAAAACAATCAAGAAAACTGGGGTATGCTCGGATGCTTGTTGAAGCGAAAGCCTCGTCTAACCTCCCAAGTGAGGTTGAAGTTGAATATCCATGTAGTTCGGACAGGATTGGTCGAGTGGGTATTCTTAAAGTTTCCTACCAATGGAAACCTCCTGTGTGTAACCATTGTGTAGTTTTTGGTCATACTTTCAATCAGTGTAAAATGAAGCCGAGGTTGGATGGTGAAATTGGTTTGAACTCTCCACAGCTTAATGCTAATCATGAGAATGGAGGGAGTTCAGATGCCAGAAGGAGTGAAGATGTGTATACTTCTGTAACTCGAAAATCAAATCAAACGGGTTCTGTGCCTAATGGTAAATCGACCTTAAATTCGTTCAGTAAGTCCACTGTAAAACCTGCTGTTGCTATGACAAATATGGTAGGGGCTACTAACAACAAAGCTCAAAAGGGTGAATCAAGTGGTACAAAGAAACAGGGAACCGGGTTTAATTTCTCTCGAGCAGTTCAAGGTGCTACTTATGTCAAAAAAGCAGCTTCGCAGTCTGGCCAAAATCTGCCCCCTAAAATGGCCCAAAAACAGCCTTCTAAAGTGGCCCAGATGGCCCAAAAGCAAGCTGATAAGCAGCCCATAAAGGCGTCTACAGCGGTTAAAAAGGCGGCTACAAAACAACATACAGACCTGAGTTCAAACAGGTTTGCAGCTCTTGCGGAGGATCACATGGAGACTTCTGGGTTTTCGGTTCTAAATATAGAAGCGAGTATAAAGTCAAATAGTTTGGTTGGTGAGCCCATGGACCTTTACCCTCATGACCGAAGTAGCGAAGAGAGATGTACTACTAATGAGCAACCTTTGATTGACCCGGGTCGTGTTTTACCAGAACGGAGTCAGTTTCGACCTTCGGAGTCGTTAAACCGTATTGTTGATATTGACAATGGAATAACGGATGGGCAAAAGAAACGTATTCTTGATTGCCTGCTAGGGGAAAACCAGGCGGTTAAAGCGGTTGATCAACAAAATTGGGTCCAAGGTGAACATGATTTCTTTTTTGATAAGTGTATGGAGCTTGGTCTCGACCCGGATTATTGCGTAGAGGATGTGGAAGAGGATGATAGTGGTTCGGCTCAATTTATCGCTCATTTGGCTAAAACGGGTAAATACTTCGATCCCGTTGTTAACAAGGGCCTCAAAAACAAAAAGTAATTTATGTCTGGTATGTATATCGGTCTGTACAGTTCGTTTTGGTGGTGTTTTGTGGTTTCGGGGTTATTTCTGCTCGTTTTTGGTGGTTTTTTCCTTTTAATTTTTGGGCTTAAACAAGTAGATTGGAGCTGCATTTCTGTGGTTGACATAAAGATTGCAGCTGGGCATATTTTTTGGGTTGTGACTAGTGGTGCAGGTCTTTGTTCTGTCCAGAATTTGATTCGGGTTTACTGTTTTTTCCAAAATTTCTGGGAGCTTAATGTAGGTCCGGGTCTGTGGTTTCATTCTTGGGTTTGGCTTGTTAGAAGCTGGTTCGATTTTACTGTTGTGACCAGGTTTATTGTTTCGTTCCGGGGTCTTCCTTGGGGTCCGAGTTTAGTGTTTTTTGCCAGGGTCCGAATTATGTTCAGCGACCAAGGTTTCCTTCTTCCGGGTTTATTTGGGTTGAAGCTGGGCATGTTGATTTTTGCGTGGGCCATTTTTGTTGGGTCGATTAGAAAGAGTCCAGGGTGTTGGTCCGGGATTATGAGAAGCCCAACAGCTGGGGCCATTGTGTTGGCGCTGCACATTTTGGTCGGCCGAAGTCCAGTCCAGCTAGACTTTGGGCCTGTTGCCCGTTGTTGCCATTGTATCGCCAGCCCTCCTGGTCCATCTAACTGCTGTCTTGGCCCATTTTTTATTCTGCTGGGCTGCTGGCCAGACTTGTTCGCTGCTGCTGTTTATTGGTCCTCAAGCCCAAGTAGCTACTCCCTCTTGAAGGCCCAATTAGTGTGGGTGTGGTTTATTGTAATTTGTTGTGTTAAATTATATTGTTTAGCGTGTAGCGTTTTGTTAGATAGAAAAGATATCATACCTACTAATATTTCTATGTTAGTAGGTATTGTATGTTTTTTTGGTTTGGTTGATCAGTCTCCAAAGCTTGTTTTGGTGAGCCGTGGCTAAGTTGGCGGGGGTATGCCCCCTTTGTTCCTGTAATTCTTTATTTTATTTATAAAAGTTTGCCGGGCGAAAGCTCATTTATCCAAAAAAAAAATCAGACTACGACCTATTGCCACATCGCCACGCTAAACGCTATAGTGAGCGCTAAGCTCGCTATTAACAACAGTGGGTATCATTATTGATCTTATGTTCAAATAGTACCAGTAAATAACTAAATAATGAGAAGCATTTAGAAAATATATACTATAATAGAAACTATACCCTAAGCATTATCTTGCCATGAGTAAACAGTGCAATACTTTGGAGCATGAAGTACAAAGTGAGTGAAATTGTATTCATTTCCAATAGTTTGCAATTAAAAAATCTGTTCAGAAACATAAAGCCGTCATATATTCAGAAAATTTAATAAAACACAGAACTGTTTGCCTCTACTTGTTAAGTGTCAGTGTGGTAAGTGTTTGAACTTTGAGATGAAAGATATTCAGTTTGCATTCATTCACACAATTTTAGTATCCATGTCATATAACTCGAGTACTTATTTGACAAACTCTGATAAGATATCTATTTGTCACTAAGCTTATTGTCGTTAGCAGTTTTTCTTTCAAAAATACATAATTTAAAACATCTATTTCTAGCTAGTTGCATAGATCTTTATCACTTTATGTACATAAAAAATTATAAATCACAAGCTTACCTGGCGATCTGGCTCAGAATCAGAAGAGCCATCCTCATCAACCTCATCTTTTTCAGGTGTTATTTTCGCATGACCACGCTGTTGGATGAGCTTCGAAATTTTTTCATCAATAGAAGTAGTGCTTCTACGAGCGTGTTCCTCAGCAACTGATTCAGTGTAAGAAGAAAAGTCCCACGGAGACTGTGTCTTCTTTTTAGTTTTTATTTTTTCTTCTACATCGCTGTTTTCTTCTTCTTCGTCTTCTCCACCGCTGCTCACATCGTCATAATCGATTTCCTCATCACTTGGAGGTTCAAATGCAAACTCTAAATCCTCCATTCTTTAGGGTTTATAAAGAACTACCTGTATTGCCAATGTGTGATGTCAATTAAGTACAACTAAAATAACAGAATCATAATTCATAACAACCTACCACTGATTTTAAAGTAAACCAATGAAATAAAGTTTATATAAACTAGATAAACACACCCACCCCTATAATTTATTTACAGTCAGATACAAACAATCAATTTAAACTGAAACTAACCATAAAACTTTCAATGAAACATATTAATAGCCCTAGTTAAGTCTATTTTCAACTTCAAAACAGATAAATTTCACATATATGCAACAGAAAATCCAAAAACGAAGCAAATTTCAACCAAAAAAATAAAAAAACTGGAAAATTTCTATTTTGCAGTAACGAGTTTAACCTAAAAATAAAGCTTCCATTTTCAATAACTAACGGAAAATATAATTTGAACTTTTATCAAAGCAACCGGCGGCTTACCAAAGGAAGATTGTTGAGTAGAATAGCAGATGCAGCCGATGAAGAGAGTTGAAACCGGAAAGAAAGAAAGAAAGGCTGCAAAGGGTTTTAGTGGTTTTAGGTACGAAGAAGGTCAGTGTGTTGCCGAATAGGTATTGTTGGGCTGCTAGAATGTGGGCTTCTTGGGCCTGCTAGAAACTAAAAAGGGCCTAGTTTAATTTATGTGCCGATGGTTTTTTACATTAAATTAAACTAGATCTAATTCCACATTAATAGGGTTTATATTACGAAACGAACCTGAATTATTAAGAGACTAGAGAGTGATTGAGTGAGACTGAGGAGGCTGGAGGGGTTGCGTGGAGGCTGAAGTGACTCCGGCGTCCGGCGAGGGCTGTGCCACGGCGGCGACGGTGGCTGGAGAGTGGAGACAAGACTGAAGACTGTGGCTGTGGAGCGTTTTTCTGTTTCCGTCGTGTTTTCTGAAGAAAGGGAGCATGAGTGAGCTAAAGTTAAAACCCTAGATCTAATTTGATTTTGAATTAAAAAAAACTAAAAATAATAGGGGAAAGGGATTTAAGAGCATATAATTACCAACTACAACAATCAACGTTTTTGTTTTGTTTTTAAGGTTGCTATACAAAATATTTTCCTTCAGAATTTTGTATATAACTTAACGCTATAAATTACGAGCCGAACGGGTTCTGATAACCCCCTAACAAAGTGTAAATCCGCCCCTGTGCTCAGCCTCTCATGCCTTCTATCCCCATGGTTGAGGGCTTCAAGGGTGCCCCCTTTGGCTTTGGGGAGGGTGGTGTTTTGGGGCGCCATTGTGCAGATATGGCAAAGGGCGCTTCTCCACACCAGGTGGCCTTATCGTTTAATAATTAGATTGAACACTGACAATGCTTGTTTCTTGTATTATTACAAGAAATTAGTTCTTTTCTGTGATCGCAAGGATTAAGGTTTATTTATTTTGAGTCAATGTCTTTTTGATGATACGACTCTTAGGTGCAAACTTAAATAAGGAGGGTAACGAAAATGGGGATTTCGATAAAAGCAAGGTATACGCCATCTTTGACATGTTGATCGCTAACGGTCAAATATTAAAAAAATGAAACAAATGCTTATCGAATGACAATGGGTTATGTGTTTAACATATATGTTTTAATTCTTGTTAGATTGTTTTGGTTGTGTTAATCCTAATATGACTTGTTGGCTTTTCAGTTTTGCCAATCCACTTTAGAGATACTCTAGATGTGTATGGGTATTTATCGGTTTGGTTAACAATCTTTTTGGATTTGAAAATTTATTGCCCTATTTGATATCCGATTCGATCCGAATTTTGAAACATCTAATCGATCTGAATTCAATTTTAATTGGTTTGAGTTAAAAACTTAATCAATCGAATTCAAACCAATAACAGTTTTGTCCAATTTACTTTCTATTTGTGTTTCAGACAAACGTGTGGGTTCTGAACAACAAAATATTCAAACAAACACAACATACCCTAGAACAAAAACTTTAGAACCATAACAAAACAAAGATTACACAAAAGTCAGGAAGAATATTTGCAAATGAAACCATGTACCAAAAAACTTCAAACTTGGGTTTTTTTTCCAATAAAGTACCTAAATAACCAGTTAAGTCCAAAACAATAACTATTTCATCAGCTCTAAACCTTCACCTCTAACAAAAAAAATAAGAAATAAATAAATGGATGATTAGGTGTTAAACTTTTAAAAAGAGTTAATTACGTTTTTCGTCCCTGTGGTTTGTCAAAAATCACTATTTCATTACATTAGTTTAAAAATTGCGATTTCAGTCCCTGTGGTTTCAATTACGTAACTATTACAGTCCACCTTCGTTAACCTCATCCAATTATTCTGTTAGATCTATATGAAATGACCATAATACCCCTGTTATTAAAGTTAAAACATAAATAAATAAGGGGCTAAATTATCAAACAATGAAAGTGAGGGGCTAAATTGTTAAGTGTTGTTGAACCTTAATGCTTATTTGCCTTAGGTTGCGCAGTATGGCAGCGTCCCCCACCTCCGTCTCGGTCCGGCGTCGCCCATCCCCCCCCCCCCCCCGGTCCCGTCTTCAACGTCAAGATATGGACGTCATCCAAAATGGTGGGCCAGCTTTGTTTGTTTGTTTGTGAATGAGATTTGTACATTAGGCTTTAATACTTGTACATAGTTTTGTGGGGTATGATCATCTAGCACCATCCTCCCATACCCTCTAGTGACCATCCTTGGGAGGACTGTAACGTGGCGCCTACGTGGCAGATCATCCTCCCTTGGAGGACCATCACCATACCCACTAGCCTTATTCTCCAGAACAACACAAGAAACCACTGCCACCTCCTACCTCTACCTGTTACCACCCACCTCTGCCACACACCACCACCACGCCACCCACCTCCTCCGCACACCACCACCACGCCACTCACCTCTGCCACACGCCATCCACCTCCCCCACACACCACCACACCACCCACCTCCGCCACACACCACCGACATCCCCGTCACACCATACAAGTTTTAGGTACAGAGACCGGAACAGAGCACCCCCTGCTTGCCGGAGATAAAGCATTATCCGGAACAGAGCACCCCCATCAGCGGCAGTTGTTGCTGGCCGCCGGTGGCTGTGACATCTTCGTTTGTCATCCTCTTGTTATATTTATTTTTCGATTTTCCATACTACCGTCGATTAGCAGAAGGATGAAGATGACAAGTTTAAGGAGTTTTATTTTGGATTTGATGTGTGACTATGCAGAAGGATGAAAATGACAACAGTGAGGTAAACAATTTGAAAAGTTAAATTAGGGGAAAATGATATGATGGATAAGCCATGTTATAAGGAAGAAAATTTGAATTCGATCTCAATAATTCACATGGCCTATTGGTTTAACAACTAAATTCAAATAAAAGGTCACAGGTTCGAAACCTGTGACCAGCGTTTTTTTAATTAAAATCACAGGGGCAATTTGGTCATTTCATCAAAAGTTAACGGAATAAATGGATGGAGTTAAGTTGGTGGATTGTAATAGTTACGAAATTGAAACCACAGGGACTGAAATCGTAATTTTTAAACTAATGGACTGAAATAGTGATTTTTGACAAACACAGGGACGAAAAACGTAATTAACTCCTTTTAAATATAACTAGGGTGTTACACCCGCGCTTCGCGGCGGGGCAACCCGATTTTTGATCCGATACAAAAGTATGTCGACACATATCTTACATCAAGTGGGAAACTCGATTAGAAGAGTATTTACAAAGTAAAAAGGTTGTCAGTGTGAATGCTAATCAACTTAAGTTTATAGCCACACGAAAAAAAAAATAAAGACGTAAAAGTTGATTAAAAGTATTTAGAAAGTTAGGAAGTTGTAAGAGTCAATGCTGAAAATTAAAGGTTATAAGTAAAAAAAACAAAACCACAAAAAGAAAGAAAAAAAATGTGCAAGGGGTAAAAGCGTAAACTTTAAACGTTGACGAAAACTGTAAATTACAAAAGAACTTGGTATTTAAGAAACAACAAACAAAGCATAAGGGCCGAAAACGTACATTACAAGAGATGGGAAAAAATACGTAAAACAACATTGAACCAAAAAAAACCAATGCAAGGGGTAAAAACGTAAAGTTAAAAAGTTGATAAAAACTGTAAATTGCAAAAGAAGTTGGTATTTAAGAAACAACACACAATGCATAAGGGCCGAAAACGTAAATTAAGAAAAAAAGAAAAAAAAGAAAATTCAAATGTTGGAAAAGACAAAAAGAAAAAAAGAAAAAAAATACCCCACCACCAACATAGCCTTTTTATAATATACTAATGGGTTGATGAAATTGAGGCCCTTGAAGTGTTACATTGAAATTGTGGACTCTACTAAAATTAACATATTTTTTTTGAACGGCCAACAAAACGCTTTTTTAGTTAGAAAGTCACTACATCAAAATTATAAGAAAGCAATATATGGAACACCACAGACCCAACAAAAGCTGGAAACTGAACCAAAACAAGGCTTAATCAAACCCCCTCGAATCTCCTCCGATTTTCCAAAGAAATAGCTGGGTTTTTTGAGCCATTTTTTACCCACAAAAACTCATTGCCTTTACCTCCTCCACAGATCTAAATCAATGTTTTCAAAAAATGGGGGGGGGGGGGGGGGGGTTGAAGGGGCCCTCTCAAAACTACGTGATGAACCTATTTTTCCTTTTTCAATGGCAAATTTCTTTTAATCCTTGTTATCTGTGGTACTTAGGGGCTGTTTGGCTAAGCTTATTTTAGTGACTTATTTACTTATTGACTTTTTGAAAAGTTAAAAGGTGTTTGGGTTAGCTTATTATGTGAGAGGAATAAGTAAATAAGTCACTCCATTATGACTTATTATTTTTCCAAAAAATCAATAAGTCACTCCAAAATAAGCTTAGCCAAACAGCCCCTTAAACACAAGATCTCCCCTCTTCTGAACACTGAACACTGATGAACCTGAACCCTATTTCCAACCCTTTCTTGAATCCCTCTCTTTGGTTTCTCTTTCTGGTTCACCGGCCAAAAAAAATGATCTTGTATCACAACCCACAACAATTACGGTGGTGTACCTGATGAAGCCAATTCATTTACGTGAAGGTGTCCGCTCAAACCCTAATAGTGAATTTTTATAAACGCTAAAGGTGTTGTATATTAATAAACCATAATCAAACTCTAGCAAGAAGCTAGAGACATGATAAAAAGGAGGGATTACATACGGATATAATAGTGAAATATCTTCCATTTTCCCTCACTTGAGTGAGATTCTCTATAATATTTTAATTACATTTTTCTTACATTTTAACAAATGTATAGCAAAATAAAAATATTATAATAATTAAAAAATAATAATGCACCAAATTCAGCAATACTACAGTTTTGGGAAATTATTTTAAGACATAAGCATGTGGGCCAACAGCTAAGCAAAACTTTTTGACTAACCAAATATTTTGGACTTTTCCCCTAGTAAAATTTATGGTTTTGCCAGTCTAAGGGCTGTTTGTTAGCCTCTGAATGGTCATTAAAAGGCTACATTTTAATGGAACCATTAAGAATTTTACCAATGAAAAGGTAGAAGAATGTGACATGTGATGATTTACCATTCAGAGGTTACCTCTTAATCATTCAGACTTGAGGTTACCTCTTATTCATTCAAAGGCTTTAAAACCATTAAAATGTAGCATCTGAATGATCATTAAGAGGCTACCAAACAGCCCCCTAAGTCTAATGTTAAACCGTATGAGTAGGGAAAGTAAATCAGTTTTATAAAATGTGTAAGAAAATGCTTAGAAATTCAAAAAGAGTATTATAACGTATATATTATATTTTCACAGCAACCTTAACTACTTTACATTGTTGCCAATGGGGTGGTGGTCCATTGGCAAAGGCAAAACCTTTAAACATCTTGGGAGGGAGAGGTCTTGGGTTCAAGTCCCACAGACAACAGAAATAAAAGAAATTTGCCGTTAAAAAAAAAACTACTTTACATTTTTTAAATGAATTAACATTAACTGTAGTTGTATGAAATATATATTTTGTAATTATAGTGTTCTATTTCAAATTAAATTGTTAAAATCTCGATTTGAACCAAGCTTGAAGGACCTCTAGCACAAAATAGAGGCTATATTGAACTTCATTTAAGGTCGGGGGTATGGGGCGGGGGTTTGGGCGTGGGTTGGGGTAAAACGCCCAAGTGACCACCCCGGGTGGGCTTTGGTTTGAGCGTGGCCCCTTGGGGCTTGGGTTTCAAGCCGGGCGTGGGGCGGAATGGCGAAGCGAGGTGGCATCTTCTCATTGGGTCACCCGCCACGTGGGCAGGCGGGTGTTTAAAATTTTGAAATTCAAACCGGTCCCCCATCCCCCCATCTTCTATAACCGCCACCCGGGTCCCCAAAAAGTCCTATATATTGGAACCCCAACCCACCGGTCCCCCCCATCCCACGAACCAAAACCCCACCGGCTACACCCACTGTCTTGAACCCGCTACCCCGCTGGTCCCCCCCCATCCCACGAACCCAACACCACTATGGCATCCTGGACCCGTCAAGAAGAAATGACACTCGTAACTAGCGTCGTCGACGCTATGAAGGGCCGGCCACCGGGCCAAACAAAATATTGGGCGGAAGCATTCGCGCGCCTACCGACAGAACGTCGGTAACGACCGCCACAACCTCAACGCGTGCCAACATAAATGGCGCGACCTACGGCCCAAGCTCGAGCGTTTCAAGGCTTACTACGAAGCGGTTCCCCGGTGGCGAGTTAAGCCACGAGGACCGGGTGGCGGTGGCAAACATAGAGTTTCGAAGCGTGGAAAAGAAGGAGTTCGACAAGATCGAAACTTTTTGAAATGTTTTTAACGCTTTAGGTTTTTTTATTTTGTAATTTTTAGAAGTTATGTAATTTTTAGGATTATGTAATTTTTAAAATTTTAATGAAGTTGTATGTTTTTTATAAAATGTTGTGTGATTTTTTATAAATTTTTTTGTATTTTTTTTTTTTAACATTTGCCACGCGGTGCACCCAACCCAAGCCCAACCCACGCCCCGCCATACCCCGCGGACACGTAACCTGGCAGTGGGCGGCCTCCCTTTACACGTGTCACCAAATGCCCAACCCAAGCCCCACCATACCCCACGGTCTAAGAAACAAGTCATCATCGGAACTCTATATATATTGAGCTCAGGTTATTCATTTTTTTTCAAAAGGATGTTTACGTTTTTTTGGTAAATCTATGGGTGGGTTATGCTTCATGATCATAGAACATATACCACAACCTTTTCCTTTCCTTTTTCCTTTTTCTTGAACTTTTTGCACATTATTATTAGTGTGATCCAGTTTAAGTCAATAAGGGCAAAATACTTAACCCTTAAGGCACACACTTAAACATTAAGTTAATTACTTGAAGATCATTACTGTTTAAGCAAAATTAACAGATAATATATATGAGTGGGTGATGCCGTGATGGCTTCATGATCATTATGTACTTTTTGGTACATATGTTTTCGTTTTCACTTTTTCATTCTGGTGGTAATGAAAATACCTTTCTAATTATGTAAACATATTAAAAAAGTTGAAAGGTAAAGTAGTCGACTAGTCGGATATTTATCATGAAATAATTCAGGCTAAAGTAAAATTACAACATAAGATCATATTGACATCACGATAATTATTGTAATCAAGACTCTAGATCTACTGATTTTGACATCAATTATGCTCCTTGTGTGTTGCGTAAATTATTCCCAATTTATATTATTTTCCAACATAACATTAGCGTTAGAAAGATTAAATGAAAAAAATTACGGGTTGAATTCGGTTTTCATCGAAACCGAATTGAATTGAATTCAGATAGATTCGGATCGGCTAGACACTGCCGCATCTGGATCGATTCGGATATTGATTATGGAAAAGATAATTCAAATCCAAACAAATCGACTAAATCGTTAACAGAGCCGGCAAACACCCTGTTAGAAACTAATATAAAAGTAAATCATTAATAATATAATATAATATAATATAATATAATATAATATAATATAATATAATATAATATATATAATATAATATAATATAATATAATATAATATAATATAATATAATATAATATAATATAATATAATATAATATAATGTTATTGTTGATAAATTTGGGTTACATATTTGTTAAACAGTATAAATAAAAAAAATAAGAAGTTTACAAAAGAAAAAAAGAAGTAAAATGTCAAATAGTAAAGATATTTGAGTGTTTGATCATCTATTGAAAATGATGCTTGATTAACTTAAAGGAATAATGTGAAGGTTTTAATAATGAGGTTGATTTTTTTTAAAACTTTGTGTAACTATAAAAGGAGTTCTAAATGAATGCAAAACTATACAAAGTTATTATTTCTTGGTTCCTTTTAAGGATGCATTGCAGTTAAAAAAAAAGAAGATCTTATTATTTGTCTGTTATAACTTCTAAGAATTTCATGAAATTTCAAAATAAAAGTTTGGTTAAAAATAGATGTGAAGTGGTGATGGTGGGTAATCAATAACATTAATGGGAGATAAGAGTAGATTAACTACAAAAACAAAAGGTGTAACTACCTTTTTGTTTTTTTAATCTTGTTGAATCTAAAATCTAAAATAATAAAAAACACAAAGTAGCTACACCTTCATCTTTGGCTGAAAAAGGAAAGCTTGATTCCCTGCCTTGGGTTGTTAATGCGATTAGATTTCCAAAAAAAGATTGTTATTTGATGCCATGTCGGTCCCAATGTCTCACCACGAATAAAGGTGATTTCGTTTGCTTATCACTATTTATCCATCAATCAAACGACTTAGGTTTAAGTAGTAACATTGATGAGTGAATGGGCACAACTTTGTAGGGGCCGTGGGGGAGGGGGGGGGGGGGGGGTTTCGGTATGTAGTTTTCGTATAGAATTTTTTAGGTATATACGTTTTCGACCCTCCGGTTTTATAATTTTATTAGGTATACGTTTTCGACCCCCGGTCGGAAATCTCAAGTTTCGCCACTGGATGAGTGTGTGATTATTTGTATCTACAAGCTCCTGCAAATCATCCAAATGGCTTATTGCACATAATTTAAAGCACATCAAAACATATTTATCGTTAAAATGGACAATCTAGGTTATAGGGTAAAGATAGTGTAAAAATGGCCTAAAGTGTGAGAAGTGTATTATAACACTATATATAATACTATATAACACCATATAAACACCGTATAACAATATGTAACACCATATAATACCATATAACACTATGTAACACTATATATCATTATATAACAAATATAACACTATACATCTATCATAGACATGCTATCAGACAACCTATAGTGTTATATTTGTTATATAATGATATATAGTGTTACATAGTGTTATATGGTATTATATGGTGTTACATATTGTTATACGGTGTTTATATGGTGTTATATAGTATTATATATAGTTTTATAATACACTTCTCACACTTTGAGCACTTTTTACAGGATCCTCGACCCTAGGTTTGTTATAGAAAACTTGTATGGCTTATTGCACATAATTTAAAATTTAAGCACATCAAAACATATTTATCTGTAAAACGGACAGTGTGTTATATTTTGCTCAACAATGTGTTATATTTTTCGATTTATTGTGTCTTTGTAGTCTTCTTATTTTTAAGAGACTTTTAGGATAAGTTTACCCTTTCGATAATATCAAATAATTCCTTAATTTTATGTTTACTAAAATATTAAACGATAGACTTAGGTAGTGTTTGGTATGCAGGAATGAGAGGTGGAATGGAATGAGTGATTACGAGGGAATGAAGAAAAGAGTGTTTGGTTGGTCAATGGAATGGAATCACCCATTCCAAAAGGCATTCCATTCCCTCAAAATCATTCCTTCCACCCCCCATGTTTTTTTTCCATTCCATCCTCTCTTGCACCATTACTCAACAACACCACAACCCACAACCTTCGCCACAACCCACCACCACCACCCACCACCGACGCCATCGCCGCCACCCCGCCACCACCTCACCCCGACAGCCACCGTCGCCGCCGCCACCCACTCGCCACCGTTATCACCCACAGCTGCGACCAACCGCCTACGTCACTCGCTGCCGCCGCCCACCACCCGTTGACGCCACCACCACCGCCGCCACCCGCCACCACCTCACCCCGACAGCCACCGTCGCCGCCGCCACCCACTCGCCACCGTTATCACCCACAGCTGCGACCAACCGCCTACGCCACTCGCTGCCGCCGCCCACCACCATCGTTGACGCCACCACCACCGCCACAACCAACCGCCGCCCCGCCACCACCTCACCCCGACAGCCACCGTCGCCGCCGCCACCCACTCGCCACCGTTATCACCCACAGCTGCGACCAACCGCCTACGCCACTCGTCGCCGCCGCCCACCACCATCGTCGACGCCACCACCACCGCCACAACCAACCACCACCGCCGCTACAACCGCCACCTTTGCTGCCACCCACCACCAACGGCCACCTTGTCGCCACCACCACTCGTCGTCACAGCCGCACCGCCACTCGCCGCCACCACCACCACCCATCGCCGCCGCCGACACTCACCACCGCCACCTATAACCACCCATAATCACTACCACCGACCACCACCATCACTCACCGCTAATTTTATTACTCCGTTTTTCTTGCCTACCGAACAATACACAATAATAATTCATTCCATTCACATGGTAACCAAACAAGACATGGAATGGTAATGATCCATTGCATTCCCTCGTCCATTTCATTACCTCTTTCATTCCATTCCTTCGTGCATTCCATTACCACATACCAAACAGACCCTTATATAAAACCTTTATTTTGGCCTCTTTCATATTATATTTTTGAATTTTCGAAGAATATAACTGATTTACAATATCTAATTGTGAAGAAAGTTCTAAACTAAAAAGTGAAAGTTGTATGAGTTTGAGAATTATTCTCATCAACCTTAATACAAAAAAATAACAAAATGAATAAAAAATGTAATTATTTTACCTTATGTATGTAAGCTGCTTTATTAATTGCGAAGAGTGTTCCTAACGTTAGAGTTGATAAAACCATGAATTGGTGCTAGAGACGACCAAAGTTACGAAATTACGTCATAGGTATTGCTAAGTTAAATATACGAGTAAATGTATAAGTGAACCTTAATTCGTAGGATCATATTTTAATTGTGAACCAACTGGGTGGTGGTCCATTGGCAAAGACGACGTTTAAACACCTTGGGAGGAAGAAGTCTTGAGTTCAAGTCTCACAGACGACGAGAGTAAAGAAATTTGTGAAATTGTGAAATTCACATTCATATAAAATTTCTAGGCTTTTGTCAAAATAACAAGTACCGAGACTGTTTGAAGGGAAGAGGTTACCACTGTTTTGCTTCACAATTGCTTTACCTACGGGTAAAATAAATTATTTGTTTATAAAAAGTGGAACATTCACAACAATTTTTTTTATGTTTTAGGCAAAATTTTGCAATATTCTTGAATATTATGAAAAAAATATGGATATCAAGAAACCGATAAAATGCCCACCAACCCCATTCTAGAGTAAGATGTGAACTTTGAAAAATTATAATCGTGTTTGAATTTTATTATATATGTTTAGAACGAATCTACCAAGATTATAATCGACCTTTGCATCAAATACCATTTAAAAGATTGTAAGCTTTTATTAAAGAATAAATTCTCTTTTATTCTTACGGATCGAATGAGATCTTTTAACTTTGGGATAAACCATAACACATCATATCTTTTTTTTTCGCGGCCGTCCACCCACGACTGTGGGTAGGTCCGTTACTGGGTGCAAACGTAATTTCATATCGAAAAGGAAAGAATAAAGCAAGAAAATAAATGCTTGGGTCAGGGGTATACTCTAACATTTAGAATGTTAACGGTGACACGACATGTTAACTCACATCGTACACCACTCACTTCTTGTGTTAAGGGGCATTAAAGAGGTTATATGTTCACCAAATGTTATAACACTGAATTAATTATTCTTTTCTTTTTTAAATAAAAAACAACTAAAAATAGAGTCAAATGAAGTTAACGAGATTAAACCATTTCCTTAGAGTAATGAGAAGTGAAATAAAGAAGAAAGGTTTACGTGTCAATTAGGTAAAGCTAAGATGAGTTAAAATATACCCAAAAAACTTATATACATATCCAAGAGTTACTCATTTTATAACTATTCTACTAGTTGTAGGACCCGTGTAACCACACGGGTACGTTTAATAACGATCGAAATCAAATACTAAAAAACAGATTATAATATATCATTTAAATTTTGGTCTTTAGTTCTATATCTTTATAAAATAATGTTAAAGACAGTATGTGTTAGTATTATAATAACTATAATGATAAAAGTTTTTGTCTATGTAAATATGTAAACTATCATGTGAACAAATATTTGATGAATTCACATTCGCATTTTAGTTAAGTATACATTAAACTTGTCGACTGATTAACTATAGACATAATAGAAGCATAACTAACACAAGAAAGATTATTTGTTGCCAATATACCAATTCAATACAAGAGAAGCATAACGAACCCAGGAAACATTATTTGAAGCATAACCTGGACTTGCTGTAATTCCATCAGTTCAGTATTTAATCCTAATATACCAACTCAATAGAAAAATAAAATATTTAGTGTACTACAACTGAAAATAACTCATGTAACAGATTTGAAACCATAATTATGGATTATATACATCTATTTACATAATGTAAAAACATTATGTCACCAATGCACAAACTTTCAGTAAAAGCAGTCTTATTTGGCCCAAACAAAACTTGTTCTTAGTTAAGTGTAACAAATGGGTTTAATAAAGAATTTGTTTAATAAAATCTTATCTATTAAAAATACATCTTACATTCTATTAAAAAGAATTTGTTTAATAAAATCTTATCTATTAATTTATTAAAAGTTAAAAAGAAAAGAAATACATTTATAAAATTTCCTAATAAATAATAAAAACTCAAAAACCAAATAGAGTTTTATAAACAAATAGGGTTTTATAAACAACTATTAAATAGGGTTTGATTACTTAAATAACTCTTTTTAAATATAAGGTTTTATAAATAAATATTAAGTCTTCCAAATATAAGGTTTTATAAACAAATATACCCTTAACCCTTAATATCTACTCATAATATCACATATGAATGATCAGATCCATCACACTTCTCAAAAAGATCTCGAAATCTCTTCTCCCAACTCCCAAGACCGATCATCATCACCATCTTCATCATCTTCATCTTCATCTTCATTCATCTTCAACTTCAAAACAGAGGTTTGGATCATCATCTTATCTGTATATGTTTTTGATATTTGTGATGTTTTGTGGAAATATTGTTTGGATCATCATCTTATCTGTATCTCTTCATCTTCATCATCTTCATGTTTTTTGTGAAAATATGTGTGATATCTGGATGATCATCTTCAAGAATCGTTTGTGATTTTTTGTGAAAATATTTTCAAGAATCGTGATTGAATGTAATCCGCATGTAGATATTGGATGCCAATCAACCCAACCATCAAACGTTTTCTTCATCTTCTTCTTGGTACACTTTTCTTCTTCTTCTCTGTGATAGAATAGAACACAATTTTGATAATCAGTTCTTTGTTCTGCATATGTATAGTTCACCAATTTGTTTGTTGGAGTACTGACAGTACAATAATATGATGATGATTAGAGTTGTTTGATAATCAGTTCTTTGTTCTGCTTTAGTTTCAGTTTTTGATAACCAAATCTTTATCAATGAATAAACTTATTAATTGGTTAACATTCAAGAAAAAGTGTCAATAAATGGGTTGACTTGGGTATTTTTTTTTTGTTAGCTAAATGGGTCACTCTGGTCAAAATGGGTTGCTGAAACTACTTTGTTTAATGTTTGCTTGTTTTGTTTTTGTTCTATGCTATCGTAGTAGTATCAAAACAGAAGGTTTGTTTGTGATGTTTTTGTGAAAATACTGTTTGTTCTTGGAAAGTTTCTATTACCTACTTTGTTTAATGTTTGCTTATTTTGTTTTTGTTCTATGCTATCGTAGTAGTATCAAAACAGAAGGTTTGTCTGTGAAGTTTTTGTGAAAATATTGTTTGATTCTTGTGGGTTTTTGTCTCGGGTATCAAAACAGAGGTTTTGTTTGATTCTTGTGGGTTTTTAAGAAATCTGAGTTTCTTACTATGGATGTTTTTATTGTACAGAATGGCTGCGGATGTAAAGATACGCAAAACACCAACTACGAAGGCGAGAACACTTGACAACCTCCTAGAAGATGGTGCGGTGCACATAAGGAAGTAATTGATCAGAACGATCAATTGCTCCTGAATGAATATAACCCCAGTGGCAGATATGTAATTAGCGAGCTCTGGAATTTCAAGGAAAATCGAAGAGCTACATTCCGAAGTGCACCAGTCAGTAAACATCCACAATTTCTTTCTTTTGAATGACTTTTTGTCTCTGTATTGTATGTTACGGTCTTTTGTTATCGAGTCTGTAAGTTCCGTCAAGTCTACGAAGTTGGATATCCTTCTATCTTTCTTGGTATTACGTTTTGTCTCTGTATTGTATGTATAATGCAAGTGTGTATTCAATACTTTGTCTGACTGTGATATATTGTTTGCTTAACATGTTTATATTGTTTGCTTAAAACAAATGTTTCCAAGTCTGCTAACCTTGAATTCTAAATTCCAGTTGACACTTTATAAAAGTTTACATTTAATATACAATTTAGGCTTTAATAATTTGTTATATATAGTATACATTTAAATTATTAGATTGCATTTATTTAAAAGAAGTTAATTTGAATTATTAAATCAATGATTTCTTAACTAAAAAGCAAGTAGAGATTTTTGTTTTAAGTATCCAGAAATTAAGTAAAGTATGAAGAACTTACCTGATAATCGGATCAAGAAACAATCAGTGGAGGCCTGCACAGATCCAACAGTGACATGGTCACCTTCTTTCACTCGGAAACAATGCGCTTCTCATAACTGCATACAACACATAAATGGCGCTTATCATAACTGCATACAACACATAAATGGCGCTTATCATAACTGCATACAACACATAAATCTTGCAAATTGGATTAGTTCTTGTCAAGAATACGACCTCTAATGGAGACATCACCAATGAAAGGGTACTTCTTGTCAATGTAAGTTCCTAAAGTAATCAAATATCGGATCATGTCTCAGATAAATGTCGGAAATTCTTTAAACAAACCTAAAAAGAATAATGTAATCTCTCTTAACTGAACAACACATTTACATAATCCTTCCATTGCCAAAACACAGTCCATATATTTCACCCAAGTCATCACTCAACTTTACAAACCATTTCACTTAAACCGACTTGCATTCTTGCAAAAATAGAAACAGTCACCCAAATACACTAACTTTAGCATAGAATTTCAAAGTAATCAACATTTCATTTGCAATGGAAATTCAGAAGAAATATTTTAAAAAATCAATCAACCTACTTGACTTTCTAAAGTAAACAACATTCATTTCACAGTAATATGAAACAGATTAACAGGCGTGTACAAAAGCGGCGCATCAAATTCATTTCATGAGCATGTCACCAACGAACAATGGACAACCATCCAATATTTCACATGAATTGAATACCTATATTAAATAAAGATGTTGATACATAACAGGCGTGTACAAAAGAGGCGCATCAAATTCATTTCATGAGCATGTCACAAACGAACAATGGACAACCATCCAATATTTCACAAACTAAACCTACTCCATATTTCCCAGTTAAGGGCCCTCTCCTTAGACCTGCAATTCCGACACCAAAGAATCAAAGTCTTGATATCTCACATTGTTTTCTTTAATGAAACTAGCTGAACCTAGAAACACAAGCACAATGAATTAAACTGCTATACCGGAGAACAAATAAATGCTCTTTGTAGCCGTCTCACTGCTTTAAAGTGAATATATAATCAAATTGGGCTTGAAGAAAACAGTGGTCGAAACCACTGTTGGGTAATATTTTTTTGGGTTAAAATAGTTTTTTGTGGAGAAAACACTGGTTGAAATCACTGTTTTCTTCACTAAAACACTGTTTTAGCCGAACCATTTTTTGACACATTATCATATAACAGGATACCCGACAAAAATGAAAAAACAATATATGATATGAATCAAATGCGATTACTCATTGTAAAATAGGTAAACATTTTTTCAAGAGCTCAAGAAAGATACAAGTAGGATGAATGATAGATGTCAAGTTCCACTTTCCTCAAATAAGGAGCTCCATCCATGCTGACCTTCACATAAAGGCATCTGAATCCCATCTTCAGATCACCATCTTCTTCGAATGGCATTTACGATGGGCATACTGAAAAAAAAAACAATAAAAATTGAAAAGAAATTACTCAAATGAGAAAATCCAGAAACTTTTTTGGAATGAAATCAAGAAACCGTGTACCTTAAGGCTGCCTCGGCATCCACAGCGTACTTCCACGCTCGAATCTTGATCCTTGTCATGACAGATTCTGCATTGCACCAATTTTCACATGAATTCTTCCTTACCAATAGCATCATATCTAAATTAAATAGAGAAAAAGATAATAATAAAATCACATACTCCTTTTGTCCGATACTATTTTCTTTTATTAAAAATAAGTAAATAAAGTAAACAAAAGGAAAAAAACAAAATGAATAGATATAACGACCAAAATGCCCCTGACTTAACATTAAAAGTAGATAGATAAAATGACCCTCAGGACACAGATGAAAGAAATAACTATATGGACTGAAGTGGCATTTCTGGCCAAACCACATGAACTAAAACCCTAATTCTTATTTAATCAGCTTGGAAAACATGTTTCCTCAAACCCTAATTCTTATTTAATCAGCTTCAAATTTTCTTTATCCATTGATTTGAAGATGCTCGCTTCCTCCATCGATTTCAAAAGGTAAGATGGTTATGTTAGTTTACTGAGTTTGTGGAAAAAAAATTGCGTTTCATTGTGGTTTTCAGTGATATCTGTTTGGATTCTTTTGTATTTGGAAGTTGTTTTGTTATTATTGAAACTGGTAAAAATGAAATTGCACCATATACTGGATTTTGAAGGTTTGAATTTTCTTCATTCGATATTAAATAGTATTACAAAATTCTGAGCTTGAAAAATATTAAAAATTAAACATTACAATTAACACTTCCTAGGATATCTATTTCTCTCGCCTTCTTCCATGCAATTTCATTTTTTGTTTTAATTTGCAGATCAGCTAGCATATCACAGGTCTTCTGATCCTGTTTCAGCAGATGTGTGATAAACGCTTCTGCTTTTTCTTTAAACTCTGATGGAGGAGAACAAACAACTTCATCCAGCAGTGCAATGCTACTCCACGTCTGCTTATAATATTTATCACTCACCAACGCAACTTTTTTGTTGAGTTCTTCATCTTTTCTCTGTTCATGGAGTGACCATCTTGAATATTCAATTTTAAGATCGGTAGTATCCGACCAGTGGTAGAAGGTTTTGCTTGCCATTTAGAAAGACTGTGAGTGGTTTTTGACGTTTTGTTTTAGGATGAAGGGTTTTTTAAAAATGAAGTCTTGATGTTTTCAAGTAGACTAATCATGATCCTTTATAGTGTTTGAAATATTTGATAGGGTAAACGAAGAGACGTCTGCTAATAAAGATCATCTTTTTTTGAAAGTTTAAACTTTGTTCTTTGGTTTTCTAGATATTTAATTTTACTTGGTTTGCCATTAAAATTGATTTTTCAAAGGTTTTACATTAAAATGTTTGATAGGGTAAATGAAGAGACATGTTGGCCATATACACGTTTTTCATTATTAAATCATTAAATGTATCAGGTTTTTAAATATAAATTTTTATTTAATGGTTGCATTTAAATCTGACATTTGGGCTGTTACATATCCTATATAATACCATTGCAAATTCAAATGTTGTTCCATCATACCCAGATTCATTCAGTGAAATAGAAGAGCAATTGTTATTGTTTTGCCTTAGTTCTTATAAATACATTAAAATGGAGTCACATACTTCTGCACAATCTGAGGATTTCAAGCAACGCTTTATTAAACAAATCGAAGAGCAAGTTTTTGCTGATAGGTGTACTCTTCAAGAGTTGAAGAGGTGTTTTAACGGACTGCAACTTGGTCTGCTGACAAGAGACCAAGTTTCGAGAGACCTGAGGGCGATGCCGAATACTTCCGTTCGTGACCTGTGTGTTGGAGTAATATAGAATGTGGAGACAGAGACCTGGACTTCATGAGAAAGATTAATGACATACATCGAGAAGTTCAGTGCTCCATGGAGTTGAAGTTAAAGTTTCTTGATTTTTGCTATTAGAGTTTAAGTGTATGATTAGTTTTCTTTTTTATATGTAACTGTTACTTTTTTAATACTTTATACTTTAATCGTATTAATTTTTTTTATGACATTTTATTTTTGCTTCTTTTTATGAGTCTGAAGATAAAGAGACAGTGTTCCATTGTCGATAAATTAGAAAATCTTTCATCTGAATTTTTTTTAAGAATGTTGTTTGGTACCATTTTCTCTATAGATATTACTTTTTCATGTCCTAATTATACAAATCGATTAACGTTTTCCTGTGTTTCATCCAAATCTTTGCTGGCTTCACTGCTCTAATTCAGGTATACAGATCATCCATGAAGATTTGTTTATTTATTGTGTTTTATTAACATTTTAATGATTCTTTGTTAGTTACAGTTGATGATGATCATAGTATCTTACACATGGTTGTTGTGAGTTATCCACATATATATTCTGATTATATCTCTTAAATTCTTGCTTGTATGTATCTTGATTTGCTTCAGTCGTTGAGTTTGTCTACGACCCTCCTGCGTCTGTTTCATTATAATTTTAGGTATGGTTTTAGGCTGACCAATTTTTTTTGGTTTTGTTTTAAATGCTAATTTTTTGTTTTGTTATAGGTTCTTCAAACACAAACCGACTTGTTCTCAGCTAACCGACTTTCTAAGGAAATGGAAAGACTGAATTGGAAGTTTACAAACAACTAAGTGCAATGTATCAATTTGAATGCATGTAATACCAGTGTAAAAGACGAAGCACATGACCTAAGTGTAACCTGACAAAATTACTGCAATAGTGCAATATGCGAATTTCAATGCATGTAATACCAGTCACACAAGAATGATTACTTTGGATCTCATACCTTGTTTTAGGAGTTTGCATTGTCTAATTTACCCTTGAATGAAAACAATTCTTTGAAAAGACCCACCTGAATAATGTAGTAAACAATTAGTACACTTTAAAACCAACATATTGCATGGAAGTTTACCGAATACACAACCAATTAGTACACTACAAATTGCATTAAATCGAGCAAAAATACAGCACAACGTGCACTTTACCTTAAGATGAAGATCGTTATGGTCAGCCTCTGTATTTCATATATTATCATCATCATTGATTCCAAACCTATGCCGGATTCTGGAAAGCATTTTGTGCCACTTATACACTAATTTTACAAAATAAAAAAATCTTAGAAATAAAAATTAATTTGCAAAAACAAAATATACAAAAGGTAACGATCGTATTTTAAAGGGTAATATTACTGCATCTTAAAGACAGTGGTTGATTATTAATGTTAACATGCAACCGTTTATATCTTTTCATCCAGAACTGAAGTCAATGTAACTGCCATAAACCTACCTGCAAGTTAACAGATCGAATAAGAAATCAACTGTAAACTAAACACATTTTCAGATCAGAAAAGGTAACGATCGTATTTTAAAGGGTAATCTTACCTGTGGTTCACGGAATGGAGTCAGCGTATGACAAGAGGTTGACTTTCACAGGTTTTAGAAGCAGTTTGACCTCCAGCACTCTGGTCAACTATCTCGAATGACTTTACGGAAGCTTGAGATTACAGTGGACAGAATCATCACTAACAATGTGCACATCAGTCTCCACTGCAGCAGGCAACAGATTCAAGTCAGACCTTCTTGCTACTGCTACTTTCCTCGAAAACGGATCCAGTCGATACTCGTGACGTGTAATATCGATCTTCTTTTTCGGGAGAGGATAATGCCGACATAATCTTGCTGTTGATTACCCTTTAATCAATCAGAAAGAAAGGAAACAGCCCACAAAACCAAGATAGTATCAGAACTATGACCATAATGTTAAAAAATAAGCATATGTACACAAATTTTGATATTAAATCTGACTTAAGCATTTCAACAAATACCTGATGGCCAAAACACTATCTCCAACAGTAAACATATTAGTCTTAACAACAGTAAACAAATACCTGCACAGATCCAACAGTGACATGGTCACCTTCTTTCACTCGGAAACAATGCGCTTCTCATAACTGCATACAACACATAAATGACGCTTATCATAACTGCATACAACACATAAATCTTGCAAATTTGATTAGTTCTTGTCAAGAATACGACCTCTAATGGAGACATCACCAATGAAAGGGCACTTATTGTCAATGTAAGTTCCTAAAGTAATCAAATATCAGATCATGTCTCAGATAAATGTCGGAAATTCTTTAAGCAAACCTAAAAGAATAATGTAATCTCTCTTAACTGAACAACACATTTACATAATCCTTCCATTGCCGAAACACAGTCCATAACCATTTCACTTAAACCGAATTGCATTCTTGTGAAAATAGAAACAGTCACCCAAATACACTAACTTTAGCATAGAATTTCAAAGTAATCAACATTTCATTTGCAATGGAAATTCAGAAGAAATATTTTAAAAAATCAATCAACCTACTTGACTTTCTAAAGTAAACAACATTCATTTCACAGTAATATGAAACAGATTAACAGTCTTTGTTCAAAATAAGTGGGAAAAAACAACAATTTTTAGGGAAAAAACAACAACAAAAATGGGTGGATCATGGATGAATCGATATTGACCTAAAATCAAGATTCAACACCAACTACAAAAACATAATCAACATCAATAAAGATATTTGTATTTTAAAAAATAGAAAAAACAAAAACCACCCAAAACCTAAAATCAAACTTGAAACATGAAACAAATTAACAATCTTTGTTCAAAATAAGTTACGAATTACGAAAATCCGAGACAGAAACTTACCATCTATACAATCCATCTGTGAAGTAGCAGATGACGAAAAAGTAAACATGTTTCCAGAAAATAATGTCGCGGCAGCCGGTTCCTCCACCGCCTCCATGCCGGAAAAAACAGTTGTTTTCACAGGAGATTATATAGATACCCACATATGAACCCTAGAAGTTCAAATCTGTGTTAAAAAACAAACTGAGAAAGGAAGATCAAATATGAGAGTAGGATTTCTAACCTTAAATCTGTACTGATTTGTGAAGGAGGCAACATGAACTACCGATTTGAGTTTGAATCTGAAATGACTTGAGATAGGTTTTTTAGTGAGAGAGAGATAGAGAAGAAAAGAGGGCGGTTTAATTCCCTGGCATTTATTGAGCCCCTTCTCTATTCTCTATTTTGAATTTCAAATTTCAAAATTCAAATTATATCTCTATCTATACTAATATAATATAGAAGATAGATTTATAAATATACAAAAGGGAATAATGACATCAGCATAAACATGTGGCATACCTTAAGAGTTGACACATAGGCAGATTTACATCAGCCCAAAGTCTCTTATTATAGATAGTATAGATTATATATATTCTTAAGCACAAGCTGTTTCTTTCATTCTCAAGTATTTACTTAGTGCCAAGTGACCTAACCTCTCCCCTCCCCCCCCCCCCAAAAAAAAAAAAAAATTTAACCCCCCCCCCCCCCCCCCACACACACCAAAAAAAAAAAAAAAGACCTAAGCCACCCCCTTCTCCAAAAAAAAAAACTAAATGCTAAAAACTAAACCCCTAAAAAACCTAAAAAAAACCAACACCCCCCCCCCCCCCCCCCCCAAAAAAAAAAAACCCCTAAACTACCCCCACCACCCAAGCTAAATGCTAAAAACTAAACCATAAAGCTAGACCCCTAAAAAAATCTTAAAAAATCTAAAAAACACAAAAAAAAAAAAAAATTTAAATAAAAATCGCTAGTTTTAGTCTCAAAAAAATTATTTTTGAGTTAATTGCCATTTTCGCCCCTGAGGTTTGGGCACATTTGCCATTTTCGTCTAAAATGACACTTTGGTACCATTTTGCCCCTCACGTTTGGCCATTTTTGTCATTTTCATCCAAATCTCTAACCTAGTTAAAAAGTTCTGTTAAATGAGAATTTTTTAATTTAATTTTTTATATTTACTCTATAAAATATAATAAACAATTATGTTCTTTTTAAATAAATAAATAAAATATATGTATATATATAAAAATACACACAGATCACCATCTCCATCTCTCTCTCTTCTCTCTCTCTTCTCTGTCTTCTCTCTCATCTCCTATCACCGCCACCACCGTTCCCCACCACCTCCACCACCATTCCCCACCGTTACCCACTTCATCTTCAACATTACCCCCACCACCATCAAATCGCTGGTCAAACAATACGGAGACCACCACCACCACTATCACCCCACCACCACCATCAAATCGCATACGGAGACCACCACCACCACCATCAGATCTGAATCTCAGGTAATGTGATTCTTCAAGAAACAACAATCTTTAAACAAAAAACAACCAAATATCAATGACGGTCTCTAGATCTGTATCTCTTTCTCTCTAATCTGGGTAGCGGTGTTGGTTGGGGTGATAGTAGAGGTGGGGTGATGGTGGTGCCAATGGTTGTTGTGCAGCAGTTGTTGTTGTTTGGGTAATGGCGGGGGCGATGGTGGAGGTGGGGTGATGGTGGTGCCGATAGTTGTTGTGGCAGCGGTGGTGGCTGTTGGGGTGAAGTTAGAGATGGTGGTTGTTGGGGTGATGGTTCTTGGGGTGATGGTGGAGGTGGCGGAGCTGGTGGCTGGCGGAGCTGATGTAAAGGGATTTGGGTTTTATTGGATTTTGATTGAATTTGATTAGTTGGAGATGATGTTGAAAAGTTATCGACGGAATCATCGCCGGAGAGAGGTGATTTAGGTGGGAATCGAGGGTTTTGGGAGCTTCGAGGGATGCAGTGGCTGACGGATTTGGGGGTGTTGCCCTGTTCTTCGTCTGCTGATGATGTTCTTCGTCTGCTGATGATGTTGCCCTGTTCTTTTAGTTTCTGATTCGTCTACTGATAATATGTTTGTATAATGAGAGATGAGAGATTAGAGAGTGCAGTATGTATGTATGTGTTGTGTGTATGTATGTGTTGTGATATATTACAACTTACCCCCTTATTATTAACAAATTTCAAAAATACCTCAATTTGACGTTATAAAGTAACTAGGTTAGAGATTTGGATGAAAATGGCAAAAATGGCTAAACGTGAGGGGCAAAATGGTACCAAAGTGTCATTTTGAACGAAAATGGCAAATGTGCCCAAACCTCAGGGGCAAAAATGGCAATTAACTCATTATTTTTTTAATAAACGAAAAGTAGCGATTTTTGTTAAAAAAATTTAAAAAAATTGTCTGTTTTATAGATTTTTTAGATATTTTTTGCTGTGTTCACATTGGTTCTCGCGGTTCTCGCGGTTCTCGCAATAAAGGGTGGTTCCTAATGGATCCTTCTCATATGGCGTTGGTGTTGACATGTGGCGTTGGTGCTGACTTACACTAAGGGTAATATTGTTAAAACGTTCATGCACATACCACTCATATGCAAAAAACCATCCACATGCAAGTCACATGCATATCCACCATCCTTTTTAGACTCCCATAACTTTTTTATACTTAATTATTTTCTTAAAAAAAAGTACACCATAAAATCTAGTGTTTATTATCTTTCCAACGAGTATACTATTCCTATACTTTTGAAATTAAAAAAATGACATGAACTGGGTGTTCAAATAAACACGCCATAAAACACCCAGTTCTGAAAAACGTCATGAATATACCCAGTTGAAAACGACATAAAACACCCAGTTCAGAAAAAAAAACCATGAAAACCCAGTTGAAAACGCCATAAAAACACTCAGTTCTGAAACGTCATAAAAAACTAGTTGAAAACGCCATAAAAACACTCACTTCAGAAAAACTCCATAAAACACCCACTTCAGAAAAAAAAAACCCAGTTGAAAACACATAAAAACGCTCAATTCTGAAAACATCATAAAAAAACTAGTTGAAAACGCCATCAAAACACCAACTTCAGAAAAACGCCATAAAACATCCACTTAAAAAAAAAAGCCATAAAAACCTAGCTGAAAACGCCATAAAGAAACAAAGTCCAAAACGCTATAAAAATCCAGTTCATTTTTTTCGAAAAATATATCAATAGTATACTCGTTGGAAAGATAAAAAGCGTTGAGTTTTATGGTGTAATTTTTTTCGAATAATAATCACGTATAAAAAAAGTTATTGGCGTTTAAATATGATGGAGAAAAATGACATATGATTAGCATGTGCACCCTTGTTTGGATCTTCCAATTTTAGCACTCCTGGTAGTTCTAAGGTTCCCATTATTTAAAAAAATGCCACCGCATCATATTAGCCACAAAGAAAAAAGATCTTATGCCTGAAAATCGTTCTCACGGTTTTCACATTTCAAATTGTTTTCTCTCTCTCTCCCTCTCTCTCTCTCTCTCTATATATATATATATATATAAGTAATAGAAGCTAATGCCCTTGGCTTTATAGCCTATTGACAACCTAGGAGTGGGATAAACTTTTGGTACCAAAAGGTCCTGGGTTCGATTCCAACAAAAGGGGATTTTTCCATATTTATTGGGTTTCCCCCTTAATTGGTGTATATGCATTATGTCTAGTGGAGATGGATATGATCGGTTGGTTCCGCTGGTGGTACAATGATACTCCAGTGGTCCGTCATTGATCTAAATTTGCCGTTTAAAAAAAAGTAATAGAAGCTAATGGATAGTATATATATATTAGTAATAGAAACTAATGAATAGTAACTTTAATATTGTAATAGAGTTAAATGTCATTTTAGTCCCTGTGGTTTGTGTCATTTTGCCGGTTTAGTGCAAATGTTTCATTTTTCACATTTGGGTCCAAAAAGGTTTCACCGTTGCCATTTTAGTCCACTAGGTTAACTTCATCCATTTTTTTGTTAAGGAGAAGGGCAATTCGGTCATTTATATGTAATTCTGTTAACTAGAAAGGCAATCCAGCCATATAAAACGTATTGTTTACTTTTTATCAAAGTATTGCAATTCTATAAATTATATAGTTTTCAACAATTAATTAGTAGAAAATAATAACTTAGATTATTGACCCGTTTTAACAGTTTAGGTTGAAAAAGTCCGAGTTGAAATGAAAAAGGAACTTGCAAATGAAAAGGATGCTAGACAAGAGTTGGAGCAAAGAGTTCAACAGATGGAAAAAGAAATGAAAGAAAATGAAGAAAAGAGGAAAAAACAAATTGAAGAGTTTATGAAAAAATTTCAGCCTCCCGTTAGTCACTAACAGTAGTCTTTTAATTATTTCGGATCTTTATGTTTAACAACGGTGGTTTTGTGATTGAAACGGGCTTGGAATTTTTGTTATTTATTCCGAATCTTTATGTTTAACAATGGATGATTTTGTAATTTAAACGTGCTCCGAATTTATGTTATCTTTTTTTTTTGTTAAATTTATATTCCGAATCATATTTATCAACATGCATCTTTCAGCAGGAAAAAAAAAACAGGTATTTTTTTTTGTTTTTTCTATTATTTTTTTAAATGTATCCGTAAGAAATGTGTAAGAAAAAATCTAAACAGGTTTCGTCAGATTCCGTTGGAATTCTGTAGGAAAAAAGATAGTTTCGCAGGAAATGCGTAAGAAAAAAAGAATTCATTATGTTAGAATCGTGTAAGAAAAAAAACTAATTTTGTCAGAATTGCGTAGGAAAGAGGAATACATTCCGTTAGAATTGTGTAGGAAAAAAAAACTAATTTTGTAGGAAATGCGTAGGAAAAATGAATACATTCAGTTGGAATTGTGTAGGGAAAAAATATTTCCGTAGGAACTGTGTAGGGAACAGTGGCGGATCTAGGATTCCGACCAAGGGGTAACGTTTTATAAATAAGCCGTAACGAAATCGAAAAAACGTCAAATTTTTCCAAAATTTACACTAATTTTTCCAAATTTTTTCCGACCAAGGGATAGCGGACGCCACCCCTTAATAAGCTATAGGTCCTCCCCTGGTAGGGAAAACTAATACATTCCGTTGGAATTGTGTAAGAAGAAAAAACAAATTCGTAGGAATTGTATAAGAAAATTAAAATATAATAAATATAAATATAATTGTTTTAAACACAAAATTTTAAAAAATAAATATTTTGTGGGAAATGCATTGGAAAGTTAGGAAAATTAATTCCATGAGAAATAAGTAGGAGAATTCTAACGAAACATTTGTGTGGGAAAGGAGTAGGAAAATCCTTAGGAAATGCGTCAAAAAAAGATTACCCATGAGTAGAATTCCTACAGCCCATTTTCGTGGGAAATCCGTGAGTAACTGCAGTTACCCACAAATTTCCCACGAAAATTGACGTGGGAATAGTAACAGTTTTCTAGTTAGCATCTATCGTGGACACACTAAATGTTGAGCTCATAAATCGAACTTGTTTTGGATGTATTGGTTGAAAATAAGAGGAAACCCTATTGTTAGGCCATGGGGTGTACTCTAACATCTAGAGTGTTAACAATTACATGGCATGTTAACTAACATTGCAAACCACTCCATCCTTGTGTTAAAGAACATTAAATGAATTATGTATTAACATGTTAACCCAATGTTAAGAGATTGAATTAATTATTATTTTTTCTTTTTTAGAGAAAAACCCAATGTTAAAGTGCATTAAATGAGTTATGTGTTAACATGTTAAACTATTTTCTTAGAGTGAGACAAAGTGAAATGAGGGAAAAAAATTAATGCGTCACTTAGATGGAGTTAGGTTAGATTAAAGTATACCTAAAGACCTTAATTGTGCTTGGGGATAGAGAAACCTCATAAAAGTGTGCCTATCATGAAATACCATAACTTGAATAAGAATATAGTTTTTATCCATGGAACTATATGTATAACTAAATTTGTCAATCGGTTCAACTCCTACTGAAGACTGAAGTTAACAAGCACAAAGTTTTTTCTGCCAAGAGGCCATCGGCAAAACAGCCACACATAACAATCATTTGATTACATGCAACTATGTATGCGTTAGTTTAAATTGCTAATCAAGTCAGTTCCGGTTACTACTTCTAATAAACTTTCCTAATCAGTATACATTGTTGAGGTTTTTTTTTTTTTTTTTTTTTTTTTTTTTGTCAGTTGTTGGGCACTCTATAGTTTGACTCTCTTTGTGGACACCAGTCACACCACCCATGGGTTAAACTTTTAGGGTGAGCATGATTAGATACAGGTAGGTTATGATCCAGCACCAAACTATAAAATTACCGGATTTCACAACCCAATAGGATTCGGTTATATGGTAGCTGGGTTGTTGTATAGTTCAGTTTGAGTTTTGGTTAAATCGGTTAACCAACCAAAATCAGTATACATCTTTGGTTTTTCTTTAACCAAAAATATAAAAATAATAGAATTTTTAATTTATATTTGGGATTCTAACGTGTGCTAGTATGTATTATACACGTTAGCATCTCTGCATATTAACGAACGTATGTTGTATTTTACTAGGATGATTGCAAAGTGTATATACAAAATTTATTTGCATATCTCTTTTTTTTCTTACTTTGAGATGCAAAAAACCATCACTTGTTTTTTTATATGACATCATTAATGATTAAGCACAGTATGTAGTAAAAGATTTCTAGATTAAATAGGATAAATGTTAAATTGGTTGATACCTTTATAAATATATAGTACATGCTTATATTATTAGACCATGTGTAGTGGTAACAACTTATAATGCCCCCGTCATGGGGCATTATCCGACACGTGTCATCCCAGTCAGCATGGGGCGTTATTGCAAAAGTGGCGTAGTGGGAATAATACTTTATAATGCCCCTTCCAATCATTAAACAAAAAAAAAAAAAAAAACAAAACAAAAAGCAAGTAATTGCTCATTGGTTAGTCAAAGATTTGACCTCTCCCCATTGGCCAAAACCAAAATCCATTTGCCCACTTAAGCGTTATATTTAAAACGCTAGAATGCAAATTTTCAATTTATAACGCCTTATAACGCCCCATGTAATGGGGGTGGGGGCGTTTTGGGGCGTTATTTTTCAAATTTTTTTTAAAAATCACGCCCCACTACGGGTGGTCTTATAATTATAATTATATCAAGGTGATTTATATGATTGTGCACAAACCAAACCCGAACCATATGATATATATCGCTTATTGGTTTGGTTCAGAGGCTCAATTGTCCCCAAAAATAGAATATGTTCAACTCAACATAGCTCAACTCATGACGGTTTACATAAGCCTACGCCTCATCTAGCGATTCTTGAACCTATATGAGCTTGTTAGACCACAACTCATGTACATCTATTTGCAATGCGTGATACCTGTGTTAAATTATGGAAACTGTAACAAGGTGTAAGAAAATGCGAAGGAATTGAAGGGGTCCCAGTGGCAGGGTACCTCCAAAGTTTGTACTGTACAGCCTGAAAAGATGAAGAGGGCAGGCACCCAAGTACCTAACAATCCCGATACATATCGATTTGGAATTATGCATACACCAACAAATTAGCAGTACCTTGCAAATCACCTTCTCATTCCCCACCCTTTTCATGTGGATCCCAAATCATTTATTATATTTAGGGGATGGGGGAGTTCATTTTTGTCATTTTCTTCTTGTACCTTTACATAACTTCCAAATCTCCCTCATCCATGTTTCTGTTCAACAAACTGTAATTGCTGTTCTTCACGTGTTAACTTAACACCCAAAATTTCATATGGAAAATATACATATTAAATACTATGAAAACAATAGTTTTTAAACATGATCACTATGTATTGTGTTATGGATAGACCATGACACTACTATATGTACTCCGGTTAATACGGTCTAGTTAAACGTGAAGATTGATCATAGGACATCGTTTACCCCGGTAACAGAACTGGGTTCTATATAAAACAGTCGGGCTCTGTTTCCGATACTAAAACATTAATCCAATAGAACCTCTACAAAAAGAATGGGAATTGAACCAATCTCTAGAAAATATATATCAACAGAAGATATTGTTAAAGTTAGAATTTTAAAAGGATGTAATTTGAATACTTTTCTATAAGAACGACTCCTAATCTACTCCTGTAAACTGCATATACCAACATTTTGCAGAATTTGAACTCTTTACCTTTTTAATAGAGGGTACGTTTACCACCATGCCATGTAGGGCTGTTCACGAGCCGAACCGAACCGATCAGACCTTTGCTCGTGCTCGGTTCATTTACAAACCGATCCGAACCAAACCGAGCATTTTTTCAACCGAGCGAAAGTCGAGCGAGCGTCTTTTGATCCAAGCATTTTCGAACGAACGCCGAGAGAGTATCGAGCGTCGCGGAACAAACAAGGAAAGTGACGATGGGAGTGTTGGTTATTAGAATAAAGTGCAGTTTTCGTCCCTGATGTTTCGTCCAATAGAATACAAGTAAAAATTTAACAAATAACAAGGAATACAAAAACAAGCAAATAGTTCTATCGAGATTAGCTAAGCGGGAAGATAAATTGTCGACTGATTGAAACATACCCTTGTTTTATCGCAAGTTTGACATGGAATGAACTGATTGAAGCAAAACTCTGGCGAGTTGCCGTCTTGGCGAGTGGCGATGGAGAAATCAAATAACGATGGCCAATGGGGCGGTTTTGATTAGGGTCTTCTACTTCTGAATCGAATGGCGGGTTAAGACTTGAGTATTGATCAACGCTTCACATTTTAGTATTTGAAATTTTGACTCAATTACTTAAATGGACATTTAAGTATTGGACAATGGACAATTGGTATTGGATTTCAATTTTAATTACTTAAATGAGCTCTATTTGGATCTTGGACCAAACACTATTGATGTTGGTCTCTAGTCATTTCATTAAAATGATACACACACAAATACACACATACACACACACACACACACACATATATATATATATATATAGGACCGCTAAAATGAGAACCACCTCGAGTTGTAAGAACCGTGAGAACTACACCGTACGGGGCGAGGTAGACCAATTTTTTTTTTCATAAACTTAGATACGTGTATTATAAACACATTTGTAAAATAAAATTTCAAAAAAAAAATGTCGTGTGTGTAGTTTTGAGCACCACAAGTGTGTGTTTACGGGTACCGTAAATATTCCGGATTTACGGTACCCGTAAACACACACTTGTGGTGCTCAAAAACTTTTTTTTTTGAATTTTTTTTACAAATGTGTTTATAATACACGCATCTACGTTTGTGAAAAAAAAAATTGGTCCACCTCGCCCCGTACGGTGTAGTTCTCACGGTTCTTACAACTCGAGGTGGTTCTCCTTTTAGCGTGATTCTATATATATATATATACATATATATATATGAGAAGGATCCGTTAAGAACCACCCTTTATTGCGAGAACCGCGAGAACCAATGTGAACACAACCAAAAATACCTAAAAATTGCTAAAAAACACACAAACTTTTTTTTTACTATTTTTTATAAAAAAAATCGCTATATTTCGTTACCAAAATTTTTATTTTTTTATTTTTTTTGCTACTAAAAGTAGCGATTTTAATGTAAAAAATATTAAACAGAAAATTAGGTGTGTTCACATTGGTTCTCACAATAAATGTGGTTCTCAAATGAACCTTACCATATATATATATATATATAGGGGACCGCTAGAATGAGAACCACCTTGAGTTATGAGAATCGCGAGAACTACTTGATCCGGGGCGAGGTGGACCAATTTTTTTTTTCAAAAACGTAGATGCATGTATTATAAACACATTCGTAAAAAAAAATAAAAAAAAAATGCCGTGTGTGTAGTTTTTTACACCACAAGTTTGTGGTTTACGAGTTCCGTACATGCATCTACGTTTTTGAAAAAAAAATTTGGTCCACCTCGCCCCGTACGGTGTGGTTCTCGCGGTTTTCATAACTCGAGGTGGTTCTCATTCTAGCGGTCCCATATATATACATATATATATATATATATATATATATATATATATATATATATATATATATATAGGGTCAGGATTTAGAGAAAACGGTGGAAAGTGTGAGAACGGTGAGAACGCTTATGGACCGTCCGATCAAAACAATCTATGGACTAGATTGGCGTGGTGGCGTTTTGGTAAATAACATCAATTTTATTACGTGGACGCGCTTCATTTAGGCTAAAAACGTTTTTTGACTACTCCAAACAAAACGCCATCTCATGAAAATAAAACGCCAAACAAAAATCACACACCATTCTAACTAAAAACGCCATTAGATATAAAATGCCAAACTTAATTATAATAAAATCCCGCCTAAAAAAACCGCAAAAAAAATCCTATATATACAACTCAGACTTTCAATTAAAAACACACACAAAACCCCAAACGCCATATTTAATATATACCATTCGTCTGATAAACGCCAGAAAACCTAAACATCAAATATCTTCTAACCCAAAACGTTTATTAGAAATTCAGATTGGTTGTCTGTAAGCTTTCGCTCAATGTAATGGACAAAATCATTAAGTAAAGATATTGACCATTTCATTGAGTAAAATCTTATTGACTTGTCCACAACTTCCATCCAATTTATAACGCCAAAACATACAAAAACATTACTGAGGTTTGTTGTCAATAAAGTTTACCTGTATGGGGTGGACAACATTGTCAGTTATCTTTCTTAACTGAGGATTAACAATGTTGTCCATCACCATACAGCAACACTTTATTGATTTTAGCATGATCAAATTTACAGTTTTAAGATGGTTTATTTAGTGGCGTTCTTTTTCTCGGTAAAACGCCAAAAAAGATAACATTTTGGATGAAATGGTGTAAACTCAATAACATTTTGCTGCATGAGATGGACAAATATTATAGAAAAAGAGGCTGATTTCAGACTTTGTGCTTCCATACGACGACAAAAAAACTACTTCAAAAAACAAAAATAAAAAAAATCATATGAAAGTCAAAACAACCAGTGAAGATGCTTCAAAAGAAGAAATAGACCGGTGACAGTGAAGATTTGGAAAATGAATATTTATTTTGTTTAATTTTATTTTTCAGTTGATTGTTATATAATAACAACGCCATATATAATAAAAACGCCAAAAAGCCAAATGTTTTTCAAAACGCCAACATGCCATAAAACGCCACAAAAATTACCAAACCATAATAAAATTACTTTGGCAAGTATTATAAAAAACCAAAAAAATAATAAAATAATAATAAAATAAATAAAAAACAAACTTGAAAATGTAACTAGAAACAGTAACTACAAATCAATAATACTGAAGATAGGAAAAATTTATTATATTAGAATCTAAAACGCCAAACTTAAAGGATGAGACGTGTTACAGACTTCAGAGATAAAGCTTATCAAAAACAACAATTACAAACATCAACTGAAAAGAGGAATACTTTATTATAATAATGCACCGCCTAACTTAGGCGACAAAAATACATCCTATAAAATGATACGTCTCAGCAACTTTCATTTGATCAAACCAAAAAAACAAACGCCAATACTACAAAATACCACTCACTGTAAAACGCCAAAAAATAAAAAAATCAAAGATGGCTAATATGCTTTCTTGGATATTCAGTATTGTTCTTCGTGAAGTTTCACTGAATGAATTGTTAGCAGAGGGGAGTAACTCAGTAAGATTTTGCTGCATGAGATGGACAAAAATTCAAGAAAAATATACTGATGCCAGTCATATGGCATTTTGTATTTTTTGTTCTTGAAGAAGGCTTGGATGAGGAGAAGAGATCAATGACACTAAAGAGTGGGATGATTATAAAGATGAAGATCAAGATAAAGAAAAAGCGAAAAACCCACCCACACGTCATAGATCTACGTCCCCAAACATCCACAAAAAGCTACTTCAACAGACGAGCAGGCAAAATAATCAAACCGATGGGTTTGTTAAGTTTTACATAAAACGCCATATATTTGGTGACAGTTCTTGTACTATTAAAGAAGAAAGAGACTGATGACAGTGAAGATTGTGAAGAGAGATCCAATTAGGATTTTTAATTTATTTTCTTCGCTTGTATTTTTTCCTGTGGTTGAAATATAATCTAACAATTGTAAAACGCCAAGATACCACAAACGCCAAAATGTATATAAAAAATAATAGAACAATGGGCCATCTTGTTTAAAACGCCTTGAAAAACGTCATTCAAATATATTTCCTGACCCCCCTGGGTTCCAATGGCATACGATTTGAATAAAAGCCATAAACGCCAAAATGTTAATACAATGAAACCATTAAACGCCGTGAATTATTGAATTTTGTTAACGCCAAAAATCTTAAACCCCAAAAAATTAAAACAATATTGGGAAAAGCGGAACTGGAAAAGTGTAGGTCCCGTAATCCCGTATGGATCGTAACAAGACTGCTAATTAATCAAGGATGCGGAATCTCATTGATTAACCTTCGAACACAGAAACAAGAACGTGTAGAAGAATAAGAACTCGAACACACAAACTTTCAAACTGATCTTCTGTGATTATCAAACCTTAGAAACGTTTTACAATCACTAAGATCTCCAAGAACCTAACAGCCGATTTATGTTTGTTCTAAACTTTCTCAACTTCTAATGCTCTCTCACAATGTCTAAAAGTCTAACCCTAAAACTCTAGTCTAAGGCTGTTTATATACACACAACCAAGACCTACGAATTGGGCTTTGCCCATATTACATTTGTTACATAAACTTGGGCCTAATAGACTTAATACAAACTTGGACTTGATTGGGCTTCTTAAACTCAAAATCTTTAAGTCTTCATGATCCAATCTTCTGTTTAATATCCAAAGACCAATCCACAGTTGTTGTCACATAACATGCACCAACAAACTCCCCCTTGACAATAGCTTGCAAAGGTAACATTAGTCTTCAGAATCTGACAGTCTTTGGTCTTTGGATAGCGTCAGCTTCAACATGAATTCTGTCAGCAACAGACTCCCCCTAAGCTGATGTATCCAATCACCAAATCTTCCAAGTTTTGATTTAGCATTCCAAGTAAGTCTTCACAGCATCCACTCTGCATTGTAGAAGGAGGATTCTACCAAGCAGCAACAAACTCCTCATCTCTTCACAGCAACTCTCATCAACAAACTGCTTCAATCTGTATACTATAAAACAAACATCTCGAGAAACCATAAGAATTTTTCAACATAGTTAAAGAATTATATTATTCAAGAGATAGTTCAAACTGTATCACTGATTAAGCATTATCAAACTAAGCACCAACACGCAACGATTTTTAATCAAACACCTTAGAACCTGCATGATTTAAAATTTTGAACCCACTTTCTAACACCGTCTCCCCCTATCGGTAACAACTCCTCCAAGAATAACAGTTTTCCGTACGTTAAGAGTTTTAACAGAAAAAGACACTATTTTTGGATTTTTGTATTTTTTGAAAGCAAATAAATACTAAAACTGTAAACACTCTATTTTTGTGAGAATCACCAGTAAGAAGATCATATCAGCACAATCAAACTGTTTTCACACAATTAGATAATTCTTTATTTAATTTTCATGAAAAGCAATCCAAGACGATTACCAGTATGTTCGTCCACTTAAACAAAATGCATGAACATTTCAAGTACCATTACCATATGATACGTTAAGGTAATTTTATTTCTGATATATTAGTGTGTCCCACTTCAGGATATACCCCCGCAATCAAGGTATGCACAAAGATTCATTGTAGTAGGTGAGTATATTGAATTCATCCGTTTTGTTTTTCAACGTTTAGATAATTGGTGATCAGGTCAGTACTTCCGTACAACAAAGAGACCAAAATATCTAACGAGGGCTAAGACAAACACCATTTTTGGTACCACTATCAGTTGGATACCACAACCCAAGTTTAGGTTTCCCCTTCAAGTAACGAAGAATACGCTTCACTGCTTTCATGTGTGACTCTTTCGGATTAGCCTGATATCTGGCACACAGACATACTGCAAACATGATGTCAGGTCTTGAAGCAGTCAAGTACATTAGAGAACCAATCATCGCCCTGTATTGAGTAGGATCAACATCTTCAGTGCTTTCATGATCTGGACCAAGATTGTGATTTTCGCAAATGGGTGTATTGAAAGTAGAGCAATCATTCATTTTGAACCGATTCAAAATGTCATACACATACTTTGTATGATGAATAAACATCCCATCCTCCTTCTGATCAACTTGTAATCCCAGAAAGTAGGATAGCTCACCCATAGCGCTCATTTCGAACTTTCTCTTCATCACCTTCTCAAACTCTTTACACATGTTCTCATCTGATGACCCAAAGATGATGTCATCTACGTATACTTGTACCAGCAGAAAATCTTCTTTCTTCCTCTTGATGAACAGTGTACTGTCAATCTGACCTCTTTCAAAACCATTCTTGAACAGATGTGTCGACAGTGTCTCGTACCACGCCCTGAGAGCTTGATGTAATCCATACAAAGCCTTATCAAGTTTGTAAACCCGATCTGGATAGTCTGGATCAACGAACCCATCTGGTTATGAGACATACACCACTTCTTGGACTTTCCCGTAAAGAAATGAACTCTTCACGTCTAGTTGGTAAACTCTAAAGCCCTTGAAAGAAGTGAAAGCCAGAAACAAACGAATTGCTTCCAACCTTGCCACTGGTGCAAACGCCTCATTGTAATCGATTCCTTCTTGCTGATTGAAACCCTTGATAACCAACCGAGCCTTGTTGCGCGTGACAATTCCTCTTTCATCCTTCTTGCACCTAAATACCCATTTAGTGCCAATCTCTCTTTCACCTTTAGGAAGGTCAACTAACTCCCAAACCTTCAACTTCTCAAACTGGGCCAATTCCTCTTGCATAGATTCAACCCATGAATTTTCTTTAAGAGCCATATGAATGTTCTTCGGCTCCTCTTGGGAAATAAAGCAACTATACAAGCACTCGTTCATTATCCCAGTCTTCTCAATTGAAATAAATAACCCAGAATTCGCTGCTATGCCTCTTCTCGTCTGAAAACCTGCAGTAGGATCCCCAAGTATCATGTCAACTGGATGATCCCTATTTGCTCGTGTAGTAGCAACATCATCGACTTCTAGATTGTCACCCAGGTTTGATCCAACCTCCCCCTGAATGTTCTGATCCGCAAACGGATTAATGAAATCCTCCCCCTGATTTGGTTCAGGTTCACTATCGCTTGAATCAGGATCTGCAACACCTTGGGAAGTTTCCGGAGCATCTGTCATATCAACATTCGATCTAGGAATGAACCCGCCTTCATTGTCTTCACTAATCACTGTTTGAATCAACTGAGAATCATCTGCATTTGGAAACTCAGGAATATTAAATGATTTAAAAACACTATCATAATCATATAATATAGCAGGTCCATTCGTTGATTGTTGAGGTTTGTATGTAGAAATTTCAACATTAAAAAAAACCTCAATTTTACCAGTTTTTAGATTAAAAACCCTTTTATTCGGTGTGCCAGGCACGTAACCTAGAAAGTAGCCATCGTCAGCCACCTCACCGAATTTTTGTTTATCCTTATTTCGCACAATGGTGCAGGGTAATCCAAATGGTTCAAAACCTTCCAAGTTTGGTTTCTTGTTAAACATCAACTCATGACAAGTTTTATTAAAACGTTTAACAGTCAAAACTTTGTTTAGGACGTAGCAAGCTGTATTCACAGCTTCTCCCCAGAAAAGAACTGGTAGCTTTGAATCTGAAAGCATCGTCCTAGCGGCTTCAATCAACGTCCTGTTTTTCCTCTTAGCGACTCCATTCTGTTGAGGCATATAAGGAGCAGAATATTGATGTTCAATTTCCTTTCGAAGACAGTAGAGATCCAGAATTCGATTCTTGAACTCCGTGCCATTATCGCTCCTTATCCTCTTGATCCTTGCATCCTGGACGTTTTCCAATTTCATAAAAAGATCTATCAGCATCTCCGCCATCTCATCTTTTGTACCTAAAAAGAAAACCCATGAATATCGTGAGTAATCATCAGTGACAACAAGACAGTAGTACTTTCCACCTATGCTCCTCACGTTCACTGGACTGAATAAATCCATGTGAAGTAATTCATAAGGGGCATCTATGGAATTTACTGTTTTAGACTTATGAGGTTTCTTGTGTTGTTTTCCCTTTTGACATGGAAGACATATATCTTCCACTTGAAACCTCTGCATTGGAACCCCTTTCACTAGCTCATTTTTAACAAGGTAATTCATTTTTCGATAGTGAATATAGGCCATGCGTCTGTACCATAACATAGATTCAGCTTCAGATGCTTTGGATAGCAAACACGCCATAACAGCAGTCGGATCCTTGGCACCCATGTCCATGACATAAGTATCATTTTTCCTTGGTGCACACATTACTATCCAGTCATCCGGAATAATCAAACCCGGTTTCAACACCAATGCTTCAGACTTGGTAAAATGGACCGAGTGACCCTTGTCGCAGACTTGTGACACGCTCATTAGATGGTGTTTAAGCTGCTCAACATAGTTCACTTTGTCCAATGTGATCTTCCCATTCGTCACTTTTCCTCGTCCGGTAATCCTACCACCTTTAGCACCAGCAAAATTTACATGTCCACCATCATATTCTTCAAATTCAGAAAACAATCTCGCATCCCCCGTCATGTGCCTAGAGCAGCCACTATCAATATACCATAAGTTGATAATCCTCCTTAGCAGCTCCTGCACACACCAACCAAAAGATTAGTTAGATTGGGGGACCCAAGCCTTGATGGTCTTGGGTCGTCCAGATTCACCAACTACTGGAACATCCATCCAATATCCATTACTCCTAACTGGAGTCTTGGATCTCAGACCTGTTGATGGAAATGGGGTTTGATTTCCACTAGGTCTATGGTCCTGAGGGTTCCTATATGTGTTTGGACTATGTGACCTTTGAAAATTTTGATTCCAAGAACCTTGATTGTTGTAATTTCTAAAGCCATTGTTATAAAAATTTCGACCACCATTAGTTTGGTATCGATTTTGATATTGACCTTGACTTCTGAAATTATTTGAATTATGATTGTTCATTCTTGGTGAACTACTTCTAGGTCTTTCATATCTACCTGATGTAGATTCAGGCTGAAATCTAGGTTGATTTCTTTGAAAACGAGGAACTTGTGGAGTTCCTTTTTCAGCCTTATCTACACCACCAGCAACACCATCTTGTTGCTTAGGAGCAGATTTCTTTGGAGAATCTAAGACCTTCTCCTCATATCACCTTTCGTCTCTGGTGATTTCCCTCCCTGTTTCACACTATTTGTGCTTCACTCTTTTTGTTAGGACAACAGCTAGCTACATGTCCCTTGGCATGACATTTGAAGCACGATCTCTTTTTCGAAGACTTCTTATCTGAAGCCTTTGAAGTAGATCCTGGTTTTGATGATGATGCCTTAGAAGGATTTGGTTCAGTTTGCTTAGTTTCAGAATTTTCTTTGTTTTTGTTTTTAGCAAACTCTACATTTGATTCATTTTCAATAACAATTGTTTCATTTTTCATGTCACTTCCTTGAACAAAATTAACCTTTTTAACAAAAGTTGGATTTTTATTCTTAGGATGTGAAGTTTTCTTTTTCAAAACAGGTTTGCTGTTATTATCCTTCTTAGCATCATAACTCTCAAACACATCACCTTGACTTGATGTGGAACTACTTGGTGATGTTGACACAAAGTCTATGAGCTCATTTTCATCAGGCAAGAAAGAATAGTCATGACTAACAAGAGGTGGAACTTCATTGAAACCATGGAAGCCCACACTGGTTCTGTCATTACTTTTCTTCAAGCCACCCATCATATGTTTCATAACAAAAGTAGAGTCCCTGAATTGACTTAATTTCTTTTCAAGTTCAACAATTTTGAGTTGTGCATCTGACAACTCTTTGCATTTTTCAGAAATCTCTTTTGTTTTCTCACCCATCATGTCATGAGCTAAGTCTATGACTTGAAGTTTTTCGTTTAGTTTGCAGGTTAAGGCTTCAATTTCAGCTTCATAGCCTTTTATCTTATTCAAATATAGCGACTCATTTCTTTTGGCAAAAAAATTTGATTCTTTTATGTTAGACATCTCGTTTAGCAGACTTTGGTTTTGTGTTGACAACCTGTCAACCTCACCCTGTAATTCACAACATTTTTAACAAACAGAAGTAGCAGAGTTACTTACCTCTCCTGTTGATTTGTCTGAGTTGGCCATGAGAGCAACAATTTGAGCTTCCATTCTTTTGTATTTTGCATCTCTCTCTTCAGCTTCCCTTTCATGCTCAGACTTTGGCTTTTCCTCTTCAGCATCTGTTGTCTGATCACCCTTCTCTTCCTCAGCTTCACTTTCCTTCTCAACTTCAGCATCGTCTACTGTAGCTTCACCATTATCAACTGGCACGATTTCTGCCATGAATGCCTGAGTGACATTCTCATCATTTTCCAAGTGAACACTCCAGTCATATGAACCTTCTCTTGCTGTAGAGATCAACGCTCTTGAGTTAGAGTTGTTTGATGCATTATTATTGTTTGAACTCTGACTCGAAGTCTCCTGCTTTTGTTTTTGACATTCCCTAGCGAAAGGCCCATAACTTTGACAGTTAAAGCATCTCACTTTGGTCTTGTGGAAACCAACACTCTTCCCTACAAACTTCCTTCCTGTCCGGTTCATAAATCTCTTCACTCGTCTAGAAATCATGGCCATTTGCCATTGCAAATCCATCTCTTCTAGATCATCAGGGTCAATCTGATCATAATCTTCATCTAAAGTAGCAGGATCAGATATCTTTCCCTGAAAGTAGTTCTCATAAGAAGCAACAAATGATGCAAGTAGAGCAAGATGTTCTTCTGCAGACTTCACACTCATAGGCATCGACTTTGTACCACTACTTTGCTTAGAAGCTGATGTTCTCTTGGCTCTAGTTGACCCCCCTGAAGCAGCAACAAAACACACATCACCGTCCTTATTTACTATGACCTGCTCATTCTTACACGAAAGAAACGCAGTAGCAGAGTCGCTAGAAGCATTGTGAGATGAAGAAGATGTAAGCCCATTGTAAATCCCTGGATCTTGAATCTGATCATATCCAGTGTCTTTCTTCTTCATACTGAGCTCCTAAGCTCTCAGCTTGCCAACTACTTCTTCCAGCTCCTTTGTCTCATAATCTGCTTCTCCCTTGATCATGAGAGTGTAGATATCCCATTTAGTAGGTGAGGCATCGAGCATCTTGTCATTCTTCTATACATCAGAATAGCAATCTATCTCATAATTTTCCATTTCCGATATCAGATGGTAGTATCGAGTGATGATGTTCCCAAGTGACTCATGTTTCATGTACTTGAAAACAGCGAACTGCTTCTTCAGTAAATCAAGTTTGTTCTTCTTGACATCTGCATTTCCCTCGTATCTTTTCTCTAATGCATCCCACATGTCCTTTGAAGTAGTGTACTTCTTGAAGGTATGCTTGATGCTATCAGGTAAGGACATTTTTATTGCAGCCAATGCTCTCTTTTCAGCCTCATACATCTTTTTATCAGTCTCTTGCATGTTCACATAGGCTGTTCTATGTGGTCTGCCTTAAAAGTCGTGTGTTGGGTTTGTGTACCCATCTTCAATACATATCTACATGCGTGTGTCCTGATATTCAATGAAGGATTGAAAACGATCCTTCCATGTCAAATAATTTTCCACCTTCATCATCTTAGGCGGTTTGTTGGTAGTGCCAACCTCATGCTCCGTTCTCAAAAGCTCATTCAAATTAGTCATGTTTAACATTTTAAACGTTGCAGACTGATAAAACTGTACAAAATTTCTCCGAAAATAGTTTTTACCAACTTATACCGTTAGATTCGTCTCGAAAATACGATTCCAATGATGTATAATGTCGAATACCTTTTTCGGGAATTTTTTTTTTGTCCTAAAAATCCCACGAATTCAACCGTGCAAACGGCTTGTCCAGATGAGCTATAGATAGGTCTCTAAACACGAAACACTGAAATATTTCCTACACTTGCCTAGAAAAATTCCACCACTTCTGAATTGCACAAGTTAAAGTCGCACAAGATAGTCCCAGTCGCACAAGATTAACTGGATCGCACAATCCACTAACTTTGGGCCGAACATTCACTTAATGGGCCTGATCGCACAAGCTGACTTCTGATCGCACAAGTTCAAAACGGGTCGCACAAGAACAATCCGGGTCGCACAAGAACAATCCGGGTCGCACAAGAATAATCTGGGTCGCACAAGAACAATCCGGGTCGCACAAGAGCTATCTGGGTCGCACAAGTTTCAAACTTTGAATTCCACTAATCAGCAACCAAATCCCGAAAAATCAGCAACTAAAATCAGCTCGAAATTAATTCCTTTTTCAAACTTTCCAAACAAAGTCTCCTACAAACACTAAAACAGTCAATACCAATACTCAAAACAGATTAAAATACACGAATTTTAAACTGTTCTTCAATTGTTCTTCCTGTTCTTCGTAAAACCCAGAAATTTTATCCAGAAAAATTCAAACACGAACAACTGTCTTGATTCCTTTCGATCAGTCTTGAACCATGCACAAGAGCAAAAGCTCTGATACCAATTGTAGGTCCCGTAATCCCGTATGGATCGTAACAAGACTGCTAATTAATCAAGGATGCGGAATCTCCTTGATTAACCTTCGAACACAGAAACAAGAACGTGTAGAAGAATAAGAACTCGAACACACAAACTTTTAAACTGATCTTCTGTGATTATCAAACCTTAGAAACGTTTTACAATCACTAAGATCTCCAAGAACCTAACAGCCGATTTCTGTTTGTTTTAAACTCTCTCAACTTCGAATGCTCTCTCACAATGTCTAAAAGTCTAACCCTAAAACTCTCGTCTAAGGCTATTTATATACACACAACCAAGACCTACGAATTGGGCTTTGCCCATATTACATTTGTTACATAAACTTGGGCCTAATATACTTAATACAAACTTGGACTTGATTGGGCTTCTTAAACTCGAAATCTTTAAGTCTTCATGATCCAATCTTCTGTTTAATATCCAAAGACCAATCCACAGCTGTTGTCACATAACATGCACCAACAAAAAACAGAAGATGAAAGGACAAAAAAGCCCCTCCGCCCTTCTCTATGCCACGTGACACGTGTTGGGCCATGATGCGTTCTCACCGTTCTCACACTTTTGAGCGTTTTCTCCTGATCCCGTTTATATATATATATATATAGTGTCAGGATTTAGATAGAACGGTGAAAAGTGTGAGAACGGTGAGAACGATTTTGGAGTTGACATGTGGCATTGATGCTAAATTACACTAAGGGTTAATATTGTCAAAAAACCCACACACATGAACTGAGTGTTCAAATAAAACGCCATAAAACCACCAAATTCAGAAAAAACACCATGAAAAAACCCAGTTAAAATGCCATAAAACACCAAATTAAAAAAAAAAAGCAATGAAAATACCCAGTTAAAACGCCATAAAACACTCAGTTCAGAAAAACGCCATGAAAATACCTAGTTAAAACACCATAAAAACACATAGTTCAGAAAAACGCCATAAAAATAACTAGTCTAAAACGCCATAAAACACCCAGTTCAGAAAAACGCCATAAAACCCATTTCATTTTTTTTCGAAAAGTATATCAATAGTATACTCGTTGGAAAGACAAAAAAAACATTGAGTTTTATGGTGTAATTTTTTTAGAAAAATAATCACGCATAAAAAAGTTATTGTCGTTTAAATATGATGGGGGAAAATGGCATGTGACTAGCATGTGCACCCTTGTTTGGATCTTCCAATTTTACCCCTCCTGATACTTGTAAGGTTCCCATTATTTACAAAAATGCCACCGCATCATCTTGGCCATAAATCACAAAGATCTATGGCTGAAAATTGTTCTCACTGTTCTCACACTTCAAATCGTTCTCTCCTGACCCCGTTCCTCTATATATATATATATATATATATATAGGGTTAGGTTAACGTACAAATGCCCTTATCGTACATTACGTACGCTACAATCTCAGCCGTCCGATCATCTTCCCGCATTAAATTCGCATGTTTTTTTGTAACAATTTCGCATGTTGGTTTTTTAACATGCGATTTCATCAAAATTGCCACATGCGAAATTGTTACAAAAAAACAACATGCTATTTCATCAAAATTATCACATGCGAAATTGGTATAAAAAAACAACATGCGAATTCATCAAAAATTATCACATGCGAAAATGTTATAAAAAAAACAACATGCTATTTCATCAAAATTATCACATGCGAAATTGGTACAAAAAAACAACATGCGAATTCATCAAAAATTATCACATGCGAAATTGTAATAAAAAACAACATGCGATTTTAAAGTGCGGGAAGATGATCTGACGGCTGAGATTGAAGCGTACGTAATGTACGATAAGCAATATTGTACAGTACTCTTTACCTATATATATATATATATATATAGGGTGGGAGTTGGCTACAAAGTCTATTTTTCCTACAAAGTATAAAAAGTCACAAAACATAATAATGTCAACCATAAAACACACTCAAAACTCACAAATAACATAGTGAAGATTACTAAAACACCATACTTGTGGGTTTTATGTTGTGTTTTGGATGATAAGGCTTTGATTATCGAATGACTAACATTAGTGTGTTTTATGTTGATTGTCATGTTGTGTTTTATATTCATAGTTGTACGATGATGTGTTTGAAGTTTTTATGGACTATTAGGGTTTGGATATTGTGTTTTAGTGATCTTCATTGTGTTATTTGTGGGTTTTGAGTGTGTTTTATGGCTGAAATTGTAGCGTTTTATGACTTTGTACACTTTGTAGGAAAAATGGACTTTGTAGCCGAACCTCACCCTATATATATATATATATATATATATATATATATATATCGAGCCAACCGAGCTGAACCCCGAACTGAGTGGACCTTTGCTCGTGCTCGGTTCATTTACAAACCGAACCGATCCGAACCGAGCATTTTTTCAATCGAGCCGAATCGAACGAGCAAACTCCGAACATTTTTCGAGCGAGCATCGAACGAGCGTCGAGCAATTTAAACAACCCTAATGTCATGTCCCTTGAGGACTAGATAAATAAATAAAATATTTTGATGATACAAAAGAACTAATCAGAAAAATTAATAATACACATTAAAACGTTATAGAAAAAAGCATGTATATATTCGAAAAATAGAACTACTTTCAAGCATTTGAGGGTGATTTAAAACCTTGTTACCTTGGCTGTCACACCCCCAAAATACCACGTGTGGAAACCCCGCGGGAAGTGTGACATACCAGTATCCAGCCACCAATCACATTGAACTATAGCAAGATATTAATAAAAGTTTCCATTTATTACTTGAAGTATTTCCAAAACATAACATAAACCAGTACGTTCAGCAGAAGCATAAAGTAAATAGTTAATCAACTGTTTCAAGACCAATGAACGGAACAATTAAACATGTCATGTGAAACCAAGAGACTCGACCCATGACCACTCCAGCACTCCCAGATAGCAAGTTCCAAGTCCATGAACCTAACGTCCTGTAAGCATGCAGACAAGTGTATCAGAGAACGCTGGTGAGTTCAAAGTTTGCTAAAACGTTTAGTTACCCAGTATAAGTTTAAAGCATTTCAAAATACAATGTTGTTAATAACTCGATTACCGCAAGATGGCTCCAGATTATTTGCCCTTCCCCAATGCTCTATCAAACATTGGTCGAGTGGTTAAGGTAATTAGTTCACGCCCGTCCTCCCCGGTACGGTGTGAGGGTGCCAAACCTAATAGCGCTATCAACTAATAACCTCATTGCCTCCCCGGCAACCAATTCGGTATATGATGAGACTTAAGTGATAGATATGAGTGTATTAACCAACATCCCAAGTTTAACATTCCAGTTAAACCCATTTACCCAATATTCCTCCCAGGAATATTTACCAGATGTCCCTCCCCGGGACGCATGCTTGAAAAAGAGTAGTGAACTCACCTTAGATTTGCTCGGTAAGACAAATTACACGTTCAAGTTAATCAATCAAAGCCTATAACGTTTACACATCCCCAATCAGTTCGTAAGCAAATCATTTAATCATGCACATATTCTAGCCTTTCGCACTAAGCACACATATTTCACATTCCATACACATATAAACAACATATATCACATAATCCCACTCTACACCATACGGCCCATTTGACATAACAGGGCCCACGCGGAATGAGGCCTAAAGAACTTGTGCTATCAAATTGGTCTTGTGCGATCCTATACCCTTGTGCGATCCTATGTGTGTTCCGGCCCAACTTGACTGGCCCAGTAACATACTGTGTGGCCTATCCTTCCAATCGCACAACTTGTGCGGTCCGCCCTCCCAATCGCACAAGCCAATGGGCCTGGTCGCTATAGGTACGGCCCAGATAAGATGATGTGGGCCCAAATCAGATTGGAGACCCCTTGTGCGATTCTAGGCATGTTGTGCGATCGGTTGTGACTTGCCGTGATTCATGGTGTTCGGTTACACCTTTACAATTTTAACATTCAATCACATAGTTTCCAAATAATTCTTGATTCACACAATTCCTAATCATGATCTACTGTAACCGAACTTATAGTTATACCAACACCCAACCACGGTCAATTTCCCATTCAAGTTAACATCTAACCAACAAATCGTCATAAATCATCATGCACTCATCGTCATTCATCATCTTGTAACCCTAGTTGATTAGTTATTCATCATAAATTCAATTCATATCAAACCCTCTAATTCTTTAATCACCAATCACATGATTCTCACCAAATCATGAACATGTTATCTATCAATTCCTAGATTCAGGTATGAGCATTTATCAACAATAATGATCAAGTGACATATTATCATGTCATACAATGAACGTGGCAGCAAAACACATAAGAAAACACACTTGAATCTAAATCGGACAATGAACAAGTTTACCAACCTAGAGGTAGAGTGCCCAGAACGAGAGACTGAAGTGCTTCGAAGGTGATAATGATGGCTACCATCGAACTCAAGGGGAGAAGAGAGAGTATTAGGGTTTGCTATTAAGAGTTGTGTAGTGATGATGATTGGGATTTACACACAAATCATGTGTGTAATCTCTAAGTGTGGGTCGAACCCAACTTTCGGGTTTCATTTGGGCCGTGGGCTAAGAGATCTTGTGCGACTAGCCTTAACACATTCACATAACCATCTTATAACATTCATACAACGTACAGACCCGTCATCATTCATATTTAATCAAACAATCAAACACTTCAAGTAGCATATACGTAAATTACATCAAAGCACCACATATGAAAAAAAACTAATACAAAGAAAGACTCTCGGAATTTCGGGTTGTCACATTGGCAAATACCAATTCACATAAAAAGAATATGCGTTAACAAGAATGGTGATAATACAAAGGGGAAATTACCAAAATGTCACCCTCAAATGTCCATGGAATGACGCCTCAACCATGGGAGGCATCCATGTGTCAGATATTGCGTCCCCTTATGGGGGTGGTGCACGTGTCCGACAAACCTCTTGCGTCGATTGATGCATAGTATCGACGTCTCCTACATGGCTTGCGTCAAGAAAAGAAAAGTTATGTGGCTTGCGTCTCTCTTGCGTTATGGCTGACGCAATAGAGTTGTCAGGCCGACGCATTGGAGTGGTCTGGCCAATGTCATGGATCTGTGGCCAGGCCGACGCCACAAATTGTCAGCCCGACGCATTAGACTTTAAAGTTGACGCATTCAATTGGTCAACCCGACGCACTAGACTGTAAGGTCGACGCATTCTAGTGGTCAGCCCAACGCATTAGAGCGTAAGGGCCGACGCCTTCAAGTGGTCCGGCTGACGCATTGAAGATATTAGGGTGGTTTATTAAAGATGTTTGCTGACGCATGGAAGTGGTCTGCCCACTTTTATACCGTATAACTGTACGACTAACGCATCTAAAGGCCACGTTGACGCACTAACTGTCCATATTGACTCATTAACATTCCGTAAATTCTTGATCATCTTTTAAAAGAGTTGGGACCCAATAAAATTCACGTTTCAATTGTTATATTTTTTACACCCAATATAATTCTCAGGTCTTTGTTAAATTTCCCTCAATTATTATGGGTAGGGTTATAAACAAACCAAACGAACATGAACAAGGCCTTGTTCATGTTTGTTTGTTAAGGTTTTTCAGCCTAACGAACTGCTCATGAACACACTAACGAACGAAATTCTATGTTTGTGTTCGTTTGTTAAGGAAACTCAGTTGTTCGTGAATAGTTCGTGAACACGGGTTCTGAACACAAACGAACACAAACAAACATTTTATATGTAACTAAATAAAAAACATTGTTGACATTAAACATTAGACAAAGTACATCTACCAAATGATAAGTCAAATTATACTTAGACATAATTATCCAAAATTACTTAGACATGAATACATGATAATATTAAGGCTAAATTGTACTTTTCGTCCTTTATGTTTCAATGTTTCGATAGGCGCTGTCCTTTAACTTTCAAAATTACATTCTATGCTCTTTATGTTTGCAACCATTAACGGACGGTGTCCTTTCATTTAAACCTAGTTAACTTTTTTATGTTAAAACCCCTCACGTGTAACTTTGTGAAATTTCTTAACAGCAGGGACCATATGTGCAATACCCAAATTCTATTTTAAATCAAACTACTCAAATCCGAGCATGATGAACCCTAATCTAACCATTCACAAAATTAATGCGATTAAGCCTCATCCATATCAAATTGGCATAGGGCTTTAGTTCATGATCACAATCCGAACATAAAGCATGCACGAATTACCTTCTGGGTGCGCTGAATCGATGAGGAAGTAGGGATGGTCGGAGTTTCAATCCAATGAATTCCGGCGATGCATGGCGATTTACAGAGTGAGTGATGAGTTCGAGAACGGAGAAGATGGTGGAGGTGCGACAGTGAACGATAAAAATGTCGGAACACGAAAGCTCGGTGTGGTGGTGACGGTGACAAATATGGATATGGAGATTAAAGGACGATGTGGTGGTTTTCGGTAAAATAGTGATGGAAGATGAAGGATGATGACCGTAGTTTGTCGAGGTGGATGAACGGTGAAGATGATGATGACTGTAGATGGTTTGGACGATGAAGATGATGAATTCGAAAAGATGGTTACGGTGGTGATAGGTGCTCAACGGATAAATATGCGTTTTGAATCTTGATGATATGTAATTCGGATGGATGGTATGTTGATTCGAAACAGAATTCGAATGATGATAATGATGATGTTCTCAGATGATAAACAAAATTCGAATGATGATAATGATGGTGGAGGCAGGTCTAATTTAAAACAGAATTTGAATATTTCACATATGATCCCTACTGTTAAGGAGTTTTACAAAGTTACACGTGAGGGGTTTTAACATAAAAAAGTTAACTGGGTTTAGCTGAAAGGATACCGCCCGTTAATGATTTCAAACATAAAGGACATACAGTGTAATTTTTAAAGTTAAAGGACAACGCTTGTCGAAACATTGAAACATAAAGGACAAAAGTGCAATTTAGCCTAATAATAATCCTAATTCAAAAGTTCATAATTATCCCATAAATGTCTTGATACTTGAATTACCAAGTTAGGAGGGAAACAAGTTTGGAGAGAAGTTGATTAATATTTAGGGGAAATAATAAAAGTTAGGAAGGAAATTGAAAAACTAGAAACTTGTAACTAATGAACAAAAACAAACAAACATAAAAGGACATAAACCGACAAACAAACAAACGTTAACGAACGAATATATTGCCGAACATTCACGAGCGCAATCGAACGAACGGGACCTTTATTCATGTTCGTTTGTTTTGTTAATCGAACGAAACTTCTTGTTCCTGCTCGTTCGTTTATTAACAAACGAACATAAACGAATGGTGGATGATGGTGGTATTGTGGTGGTGGAGCGGTGGTAGGTGTGAGAGAAGTGGTTTGCCAATGGATGAGTTGCAAATGAGCTAAGCACCTCCTTTTATAGCTGAAAACAGTAGTTTCACACGGCCCCGTGCCCACCAGGCACAGCCCCGTGTCCTTCCCTTCTCTGTCTCATTTAATGTTGGTGTCAGACCATCTGCACACACGGCCCCGTGTGTTAACGGCACGGCCCCGTGTCTCTTGTACTTGTTGTACGAATCCATATTTGCAAATCTGAGAGTTGACCACGACCCGTGCTTAGGAGACACGGCCCCGTGTCCCTTGTCGTTTACATTTTTTGTCTTTTTTCTCTGGGAATCTTGAATGGGGCACGACCTATGCCCGGCTGGCACGGCCTCGTGCTTGGGTTCTAGTTTTGTTATTTTTGTCTTTGGGGTGAAGCTTGGATGTCGGTATAGTTTGCCAACTTACTTTCTTCGTATTTATGTTGGTTTTCGCCGTTAATTTGTTCATTTTGTCCGTTTAAGCTATTTTAATCCTGAAAATAAAAAGTAAACAAAGAAACACACTTTTCCCAACATTAGTATTAAAAAATGGTTGTTTTTATACCTCATTTGATATGATCTGTATGTCGCATTTTGTGCATATCAAGGAGTCAGCCGAGCCACTGTGAGTAGTCAGCCAAACCACGAGGAGTCAGCCAAGCCACAACGAGGAGTCAGCCAAGCCATAGCGAGGAGTAAGCCAAGCCACATAAACCAACCAAAACAAGCACCAAGGATGCGTCAGCCAGGCCATAAGCCAGACACATCAGCCACCTTTTTGGCTTTGATGTGTCGACCGTCGACGCAAGAGGTTTGTCGGACACGTGTCAGCACCCCCTTAAACGGACGCAATATCTGAATATCTGATACATGGACGCCTCCCATGGTTGAGGTGTCATTCCATGGACACTTGAGGGTGACAATTTAGTAATTTGATTTGATCAACTGATATTTTTGTAATTTCTCCTAATATTAAGTATGAAGAATAGTATACCAATATTTAATGATAATATTAGCTCGGTAAAGACTTAGCTAGACGGTTGTACTCATAGAAAAATAAAGAAATCATATCATAACATCAGAGTTGAAGTGATTTGAAAGTATGGGAATTATATATTTTGAAAACTTCATCAAACATTATTTGGAGTAATTAGAGGGGACTGTGTGATGTAGTGGAGTGGAGTGGTCAATTTTGGAGTAACCAGAGGAAACTTGCGTGATGAAGTGGAGTGATCAATTTCAATTGCAATAATAAAATTTGCATAAGGTCAAAAAAATGAAAAGAAGATGAAGGTGTCTATTATTAAGAGGTTAAACAGTCGCTACTATATAAATTTCAAACTCACTTTAGACTATGGGGTACGGGGCGGGGTTGGGGTGTGGGTTGGGTACAAACGCCTAAGTCACCACCCTCGGTGAGCTTGGGTTTCGGCGTGGCCCCTTGGGCGGGGGTTTCAGCCCGGGCGTTGGGCGTGCCTAGCGGTCTTCTGTGGCCGGCTCTCATTAGCTGGGTTGACTAGGCTATAGGTGGCTAGGATTTAAATTTTAATTTTGTGTGTATTTTTATAATAACTGAAAAAAAAAATTATAACACATGGCCAACCCACGCGGGCTAGCCACGCCCCGCCATACCGACCCAACATGCAACTGACTAGCGGTGCCCCTTAAAGTGCACGTGTCAACCCATGCCCCAAACCCCCGCCCCACTAAACCCCACGGTCTTATAAAAAATATATTATGTAACCAAATAAAACTTCCTATTTAATCCTCTCCCCTTAAATATATAAAAAAGGTATATGTATATTTATGTATCAAAGCATAACTTTGAATTGTAAGTATTTTTATATTATAACTAATTGATTTTCCTCCCGCGCGTTGCGGCAGGGACCCCATGACTGCAAAACGCATGTCAGCAACGGCAAGCAGATACCTATTATCAAAACATAAATAAAAATGACGTGGTAAGGATAGTCACTCCGTCCTAAAAAACGATTTTAAATAACCTAATATATAATAATAGGACCTACACGTCCTACATGTTGGAAATTCGGTTGTTTTCAATTCAGTTATTACGGTGCCATCACGTTAAAATATGGATGAGCTAGGTACCGGTAACGGCACCGAAAGTACCGATCCGAAAAATCATCGAAATTAGGTATCGGCACCAAAATGCTCGGTACAATACGGTATGGTATTTGAAGGTAAAAATCAATAAATACAGTTATAGTGCTAGACCGGTGTCGAACCGAAAGTAACGATTCTAAAAACGCCAAAAGGTGGGTACCAAATTGGTACCGAGAATGATTTGGTATAGTAAATTTGATACCGATACGATACCGGTTTGCTTACAGGATTTGATACGATTTGCTCATCAATAATCTAAATATCCAAGTTAATTGTACATGCTACAATTCATTCATTACAGAAAAAGACAAAAAAGAAAGCAAAATAAGTTGTTGTGTATATAAAACCTCATTCAAACGAAATACAGTTTATTTACTGTGTATGAAAAGTAATCTAAACGGTGCAATTACTTGCGTTGCTACAGGATTTGATAAGCTCGGTACCAACCGATACCGAAAATACCGTTACCGAAATCCCCAAAAGTGGGTACCGGTACCGAATATAAATGATACGGTTCGGTACCGGTTGGTACTGGTATGGCACTGGTATTTGCGGGTAAGAACCGGTGAATACCGGTGCCGAATTACCGAAAATACACGGTTTGATAAATTTATAGGTTGAATTTTTAATATATAAATGTTACTGTTCAATGAACTGGCTTTTTAATATATAGGATAACTAGTTTTTTTACTATCGCCGCGTTGCGGCGAATGTCTTTTGTTGTTTAGTCCGTGTTTACATGTGTTTTGAAATCACTACAAGCGTGTTGCGCACAGAAACCGTTGACAAGAATAAAAAGAAAATATATGAAAAAACACTAAAAGATAACCAAAAGAAAATCAACCAAAAAAGTTGTATCGTAATAATGTTGTTTGTATGAAACATGTGGTCAGAGATGAGCAAATGATACTGGGTACCAGTACCGAATTTTCTGAACCGAAAGATCTTAAGTACCAATTCGGTATGACTTTTGGCGTTCCTGGTACCGGTTCGCTACAGTTTTTTACCTTCATATACCGGTACCGTAACTGGTATTTTCGGTACCAGTACCGATTCAGTATTGGTTGGCACCGAGCTCATCCCTACCCCTGAAACTAAAAAAAGAAATCATTAAAAGTTGAAGAAAATCAACAAAAAAAGTTGCACGATACCGTTGTTGTTCGTACGACACCCGTGATCAGGGATGAGCAAATGGTACCGGGTAGCCGTACCGAATTTTCCGAACTAAAAGATTTTCAAAATCAATTCGATACCGACTTATAGTGTTTTCTGTACCAGGCTGGTGTCGGTTTTTACCTTCATGTACCGATAACCGTATTGATATTTTCGATACCAGTACCAGTTGACATAAATTTATCTAACTTAAAAAGTGAAGAAGATAATAAAAATAATTAAAAAAAACTATATTTATTATTATAAACTTTTCTACATTGGCGAAACTTGGGGGGTCGATTTTTCCCAATTCCGGGGGGGGGGGGGGGGGGGGGGGGGGGCGAAAACGTATATACCTAAAAATTTCTATACGAATGTACTGTTCATAACACTACGCGTCGAAAAGTTCGGGGGGCCGGGTTCCGCCCCAAGAAAGTTGCGCCCCTGCTTTTCTACTTGGTGGCCTTTTTAATATACTTATATTGTTATTGCTGTTCAAAACGTTTCCTAGGGGAATATAGGGGAATGAGGAATTCATATCTATTAATTTACAAAAAAAAAGTTTTGTAAGAACGTATTCATTTTTTACTAATCATAACCCTTACATTTTCATTTTTTACACTTATACCCCTCAAATAATTAAGCGTACTATTTAAGCCTTAAACTTTTTTATTGGAGAATTGGCCTGTAATAATCTCATCTAGACCTTATTGGCCATTAGTAATCCCACCTCAGAATATTCTCCCCACCAGTCTCACATTTCACCTATGTTTCCTACAATGGTCCCGTTAAAAAAAAAAAAAACCTTAACGGAGTTAAGCTTTTTTCCAAATTACAAACAGATTTTTTAGGGCTTTTGATTAGAACGACGATACGAGTCATTGATGTAAAACTTGACTCGAATGGTGCTCCAAACGATTAAAACGGCGCTTCAGTTCGGGTGTTTAAATTTCCAATTAACAAAAATCGAGTCACTTGGAGCACCATTGTAAGGCAAGTTTTACATCAGTGGACTTGTATCGTCGTTCTGATCAAAAGCCCTAAAAAATATGTTTGTAATTTGGAAAAAAAAGCTTAACTCCGTTAAGTTTTTTTAACGGGGGACCATTGTAGAAAAAATATGTAAAAGATGGGACTGGTGGGGGGAATATTCTGATGTGGGATTATTAATGGCCAATTAGGTCTAGGTGGGATTATTACAGGCCAATTTCCCTTTATTATTTTGACTTTATTATTTTTTTGTGTTGTTTTATTATCGTTTCGACTTAGTTATTCATTTTAAGATATTTTTTATGTTTCGGTCTAAAATTCACGAGTTAACACGGTACATACATATGTGGTTCAACGTTTTTACGTTTTTTTTTCTTTTTACAATTTAACGATCCTGTAACTACGAGTGGGTCACATGTCGACTTAATTATTCCCATCTATGTTTTACGTTTGGTTTATTTTTTGTCAACTTAATTATTCCCATCAGTGTTTAAGGCATGTCCGGTTAAATTACGCTATCCAAAAGAGCATTGATGACACACGTTGCATCGCACGAACCAGCCACTAGTGTGTGTACACACATACATACACATGTTCAGTCGGTCCACTAACAAACCTATATTCGATTAGCTCTAATTTGATGTTTTTTTTAGGTTTCAATGACATCCCTTATATCATATATAACATATGCATTTAAACTTTTTACTAATTTGATTTTTTTTAATTAATTTTGTTCGTTAAATTTAAAAAAACCACTAGACTTTTGTATTTAGTTTTGTTTTTCTTGACATTTCGATATATTTTATTTTGAACTTGGAGCTTTACTCAAAATCAAGTTCTTTTTTTATCGCAAGCTATAGCGAATACTGGTACATACACATGTTCAGTCGGTCCACTAACAAACCTATATTCGATTAGTATTGGTATCCGTTTTTATGATTTTCGGTCAATGTAGAAATAACTTTTTTATTAGGTTATGTTAGACAACTTTTGTTTAATGAAACCATCATAATGATTTTTTTTATTTATAAATTAAACTATAACAAGTACTGGTACCGTAACGAAACAAACTATAACCGACTGAACAGTATCAATACCATTATCGGCATTATTGAACCGACATCGGTATTTGTTTTTATTGTTTTCAATCTATGTAAATCAGATGTCATCCTTTTGAGCATATTATAGCCTTAACTTTTTTGAATTACATTAAACAACTTTTGTGTGATTAAACCATTGTAACTAGTTTTTTTTCCGAACGATACCACCCGAGCAACATCAGTATCAGTACCGGTATTCAGTTTTATGGTTCTAAATTTCCAATATATGAGTGGGTTTCAGGAACTTGTATCGAAGTGGTACTGTACCGCAACATAACTTTATAACTCGCAACTTTATGTTTTTAACTTTTATTTAAACAATTGTAAACATTATTTTATGTTTTGTACGTATACCAATTCCCGCCACAACGCATGAAAAATCCTAATTGTCAAACCAAAATTTTAAGTTTTCACTTTTGAAAATAATAAATAAATAATAAATGGTATAAAGCGATGGATCTATTTATTTGTTATAGCCATGTGTTGAAATGGACAAAACTCGATCCTTTGTCACTTACACAACATTGCAGTAGGTTGTTTCTCCGTCCCCATCGTTGCGTTCATCTATCACGGCCCCGCTAGTGTTGTTCTGTCTAATTATTTTTAAGAAAATATATGATATATCTATAGCGACCAACGTGTGACGAGAATCGGGGGTCCTGACTCATGAATACATCCAAAACTATTTTTTTTAAAGATGCCATTGTCCCTTTTTTGCTCACTGATGATCAATTACTAGTTCTTACTAGATTTAAAATACATGTCGTCTTTCAATTTTAAGTAACATGAATTATTATCCCAATTATATGTTTGATCATTAGAGTTTGGAAGTTAGTGGATGAATTATTTTTTAACCTATTGTACGTACATGGCCCAGTTTACGTTGTCATTTTTTAAATTTATATATATCAATATTTTTTGGGATATTGTATTTAAATAACCTTAACTCTCACATATAACACTCCCAACTTTCGATTTGTACAACAGTACTCCCAACTTTCAACTTATTGGCCGATAACACTCCCAAACTAACTGAACCCTAACCCAGTTAGTTTTTGCTAATGTTGCATCTGATGTGGCCCCTTTTGCTGACGTGGCATATGGCGTGGCAGCCAATGTGGCATTTTTTTTGATGATGTGGCAGCTGGCGTAACATTTTTTGATGATATGGCAGCTGACAGCTTACATAAGCTAACTATGTTAGGTTCAGTTAGTTAGGGAGTGTTATCGGCCAATAGGTTGAAAGTTGGGAGTGCTGGTGTACAAATCAAAAGTTGGGAGTGTTATCGGCCAAATGGCGAAAGTTTGGGTTATTTAAATCCAATATCTTTTTTTTTTTGTATTTTTTGTTTTCCTGTTGTCATCTTTTACTTTTTTTTTTTGGTTTTATTTAATTTAGAATCCTTTATAATATTACTTTTAAATAAACTTTCATGTTGTAATATATACACAACATACGTATGGATAGAAATATAATAAAACTTAAATATAACAAGCTTTCAAATAAAAACATGACTAGCATGAGGCATAAATAATTTAAAAAAATATATATAAATTAATTTATAGTTATTTATCAATTCATCTATAGTAAGATATTTTTTTAACAACCGCAAATTAAAATCACGGCTACCCGGGATAAGCCAATAGCAAAAGACGACCACATAAGCACGCGACCGCAGACAATGCTGGATAGGCCAAGCCCAACATCACCAATTTCGAGGAAAACTCGCCGTCTAAAGGCCTACTACGAAAAAACTCGGTTGAAATTAGATTCGAACTTAAGAGCTCTAGCCTCAAACCCAAATCTTCACTTCCATTCAAATGCCAATTGAGCTACAACTTATTACCTCTATAGTTAGAAATTAAAAATTATAACTAGAACTGGAAAAACCAATTATAACTATACTTAAATTATTATTTAAATCACTTGCATATCTCTACCACGTCTCCATCTAAGGGCTGTTTGGTAGCCTCTGAATGGTCATTAAGAAGCTACCTCTTAATGGAACTATTAAAAATTTTACCAATGAGAAGGTAGAAGAATGTGACATGTGATGATTTACCATTCAGATGTTACCTCTTAACCATTCAGACTTGAGGTTACCTCTTATTCATTCAGAGGTTTTAAACCATTAAAAGATAGCATCTGAATGGTCATTAAGAGGCTACCAAACAACCCCTTAGTGGCGGAGCTTGACCAAAAGTTTCGATGGGGCGGAAAGTCATGGGACCCAATTTATATAGGAAAATTGGTATTTAATAAACCAACCTTTGCCCAGTTGGTAAATAATAATCCAACGTACAGAATTGGTATATAATAATCCTACCTATCAACATGTTGGCACTCAATGGACCTCCGTTAGTTTTTTTTAACTGAAGTTAGTTTTTAAGTTTTATTTATTACACAAACAGTCCCTGTAGTTGTAATTTACTATGAGTTAATAGCCAAAATGGTCCCTGAGGTTAATAGCCACCCACCGCCACCACCACCACCACCACCGCACCGCCACAGCACCGCCGCCACCACCACCACCGCACCGCCACCACCACCACCACCGTAACCATCGCCACAGCACCACCACCACTACCGCACCGCCACCACCACCACCGCACCGCCACCACCACCACCACTAAAAACCTTAAAAGTTATAGTATGATATACGATATACACCGTCACAATCAAGTTCAAATCCTATTACTTTTTATGACACTCCAACTGTCACCATTTTTTGTATATTTTCCTCTGTTTTTCCCGACCAAACAAGTGTCACTAAAAAGCTTCTTCTTTGTTATAATCTCAACAAACAAACAAACCTAATAAATCTCAATCATAAACAATGCCGATATGATGTTGGTCAATGGCGGTGGACGACGTGATGTTGGTCGACGGTGAAGACCGGAGGTCCAATTGGTGCACGATGTCGGAGGTGATGCACGGTGGTGGCGGTGCTCGGAGATGATAACCGGAGGTTGTGATTGACGGAGGACGTTTGATGATGATGGTTAGAGGTTATGAATAATGGAATGGAAATGACTCGAAACCTCTTGAAATTGAAACTGAGAATCTATGTCGAGAACTCGAAACAATGGAGGTGGTTGCGACTCAACAGTGAAGATAATGCATGTACTTTTGTTGAACAGGAGATGATGATTGCGTGTCTACACACACAGTGTAGCGAGAATGATGAAGATGATACTTGAAATCAATGAGGATGAATGGAGCTCTTGTTGCGACCCGAAACAACGAATGGACTCGAAAACGTGATGAGTCGAAACAGTGATGTGAAGTTGAAACCAGTTGATGGTGGTGGTGGCGGTGGTGGCGGTGGCGGTGCTGTGGCGGTGGTGGTGGTGGTGGTGCTGGTTGGCTATTAACCTCAGGGACCATTTTGGCTATTAACTCATAGTAAATTACAACTACAGGGACTGTTTGTGTAATAAATACAACTTAAAAACTAACTTCAGTTAAAAAAAACTAACGGAGGTCTATTGAGTGCCAACATGTTGATAGGTAGGATTATTATATACCAATTCTGTACGTTGGATTATTATTTACCAACTGGGCAAAGGTTGGTTTATTAAATACCAATTTTCCATTTATATATTGTATAAATATTTAAGCAAAATAATTGGGGGGACAGTCCTATAGAATTTTAAAATTTTCGGACGAAAAATAGAAAATTTTACACTTCTAACCGAAACATTCAGGAGGCGGGTGCACCCCCCACTTTACACTAAGCTACTCCAATAACCTAAGGGGCTCACGCCCTGTTCTTCGTGGGTTAGACTGTGGGGTATGGGACGAGGGTTGGGGCGTGGGTTGGCTGAAAACGCCCAAGCCACCACCCCGGCTGGGCTTGGGTTTGGGCGTGGCCCAAGGGGCGGGAGTTTAAAGCCGGGCGTGGGGCGGGTCTATCAATATGACAAGGCGGGCTCTCAATGGCCAAACCAAACTAGCCGTTGGCCAACGGCTATGTGTAAAAATAAAAAAATAAAAATTTATTTTTTCACTATAAAACTCACACTTCTATTCTTTTTTTACCACATCCAACTACAATACACTCCACCTCCACTATGCCCGATGTGGCGGGTTACGCATCGTAACTCTCGAATCGTGTGTATACTAACTTCCCTCACACCGACGATTCTATACCTAGCCCGTTTTCACAAACGTCCATCAACCTTTCACCAACCTCCATAAAACTTTCCCAAACCGAAACCGTCCCCGAAACTCAACCCCCCATCGATGGTCCTTCCGCATCCAAACCCATCAAAAAGAGAAGTCACAAGAAAAAAACCGAGGCCGAGAAAGCACTTGAAACCGCCAAACGAAAACAACAAAGATGGGTCGTTAATGAAGAACTTGCATTGGCGAGGGCTTGGCTTCAACAATCTCAACATCCAACTTTAGGTATTTTTAAATATTTTGTAGCCCTTATTTTAATATTTATGGGTTTTTTTATATAACTTTGTAATATATTAAAGTTTGTTTTGATTAAAATAGGAAATTCTCAACATAGAAGCCATTTGTGGGAAGCGATTAGTAAAGCATTCCATGCAGAAATGGAAAGGGAGGTTTATTGTGAAACGATAGCTTATCCTCGAAGTGGACCGAGATAAGCGGCCAACTCACCAAATTTAGTGCTTTTTTAAATAAAGCAAAGCAAAACCCAAAAAGTGGTGAAAGCGAAGCTGACTTTGTGACAAATGCATTGGTCACATTCAAAACAAATGTGGGGAGCGACTTCCGTTTCATGCATTGTTGGGAGATTTGTAGGTTCCATCCCAAGTGGGCGAATATCCCCAGTGGTAGCGAAACTAACACGTCTTCCAAATGGTCAAGGAGACCCTCGTCCCAAGCCCAAGCAGATGCACGAGATCAAGAGTTGGAGGACTTTCTGGATGATTCTCCAAACCGGCCTGAATTCGGAAGAGATGCCGCAAAAAGGCGCGCTCTAAAATCAAGATCGGGTACAGCATCGCCTTCAGTTGGGAGTTCGGGCTCCCGTAGGGGAGTATACAGCGATCAGTTGGATGACATTGCAAGCAAGTTAGATACATTCAACGTATTCCAACAACAAAGGGCCGAAATTCGGAAGAACAAAGAAGCTCGGGATGCCCTGAAACAAAGACGAGATGATATGAAATTTCTAACCAAGCCCATCGATCACCTATCAGGTGAAGAGTTGGAACTAATGTTGGAGACGAGAGAAGAGATAAAGAAAAAATATTACAAGCACTAGGAATTTTTTTATGTATTTTTCTTTATTTAAAAAACATTATTAAAATTTTAAATTTTTTGTTTTAAAAATAATTTAATAAAGTTTGGGCTGGCCACGCCCCAAACCCCCTCCCCACCATACCGTTTTCAATGTGGGTCAGCCCAGCGAAGCCCACCCAAGCCACGTATCGGGCCACGTCCCAAACCTCTGCCCCGCCATACCCTGCGATCTTACATAATGCGAGTGAAAGTGGAGTGAGGTGGGAGGGAGTGTGAACCCCATTAATCAGCCAATGAGAACCCTTCAAATGCATGTGGGATGCCAATGGCTCCTGACCATTAAACATAGTCTTAGGGGCTGTTTGGTAGCATCTGAATGACATTAAGAGGCTACCTCTTAATGAAATCATTTAAGAGTTTAACAAAGATAATGTAGAAGAATGTGACATGTGATGGTTTACCGTTCAGATGTTACCTCTTATCCAGTCAGACATAAGGTTACCTCTTATTCATTCAGACATAAGGGCCACAAATGATTTCATTAAGTGACAGCCTCTGAATGGATTAAGAGGCTACCAAACAGCCCCTTAGGATCATGTCAGTTCTCCAAACTCCTTAAAACAACCAAATTTCGAGGGTATCTATAAAAGACCATTAAATTTGAAAACCCATTTGAGTTGAGAAAACTCTAAAAACCATATATTACACAACATAAAAAAAAACATGGCATGTGATATACATAATTTCAAATGTTTTAAGCCAAAAAATGTAAAAAACACCCAATAAATATTCATAAAAAATAACAACCACGAAAACCAAAATGTAACTATAACGTTTTTATTAATTGGTTGTTATTTTTTATGAATAAAAACTAACATTTTATTAATTCAAAATTAAATTACAAGAACAGCACAAAAAATAAATAAATATAAATACGCGTCTAGATGAAAAATATGAGCTCCCAAGATATGCTCACAAGATCCACTCAAAGATTGTTGTAAGTTTTTTTGGATCGTATCTCTAGAATAACGTCTTCATCCAATTCTTCATTTGTTAGAGAACAAATTTCTTATTAGGAGATATAGCCGCCCATTCTTTTTTCAAAATCATACTATGTAAACTAATACATGTGTAAACTATCTTTCTGATTCTTGAAGGATGTGTTTATTGTGCCGCTTGGTCATGTATGTGCCAACGAGCTTTTAACACTTCAAAAGCTCGCTCAAACTTTCACTTGAAGTTCTCTTGCTCATTTTTAGGTAATAATCAAACGCATTGAGTACAGTCCAACATGCCAGTTGATATATAGCCAACATGCACTTTTGTAGCGCTCTAAAACTCTTCTTATATCTTGCATTTAGAAAAAAAAATTCGAAATTCATCTTGATATCACCAACAATATGTATAAAAAAACGATTTGTCCATGCAATAACTTCTTTAAGCATATCCGCAGTGAATCTTGGATTAGAATCAACGAACTAACACTTGAACGAGTCAAGCATTTGCAGCTTCATGATCTCTATTCACATGCCTCCTTTCGTTTGAATATTTTCTTCCTCGGAACTTGATGAACTAGGTGGTGCGGGTGCAAGTTTAAAATGATCTATGGATAGTGGTTGTTTTCTTTATTGGAATGGTTAAGATTCTAGGTTGAGAGAGATATAAATGTTGTGTGGTTTTTTGAATGTATTTTTGTTAATTTGTTTAAAATATATAAAGTTTAGTTATATCTTATTTAAATAAGTTTACGACTATATAGTTGGCAGAATCGGGAAACAATACGAGAAGCCGCCCAAATCTTGGCACCAAGCTTTCGGGGTGGGATAGCTGGAGGTAGGGGTGTAAACGAGCCGAGCCGAGCCCGAGCTCGACCAGGCTCGAGCTCGGCTCGTTAGGTTTTTATGAAGCTCGAGCTCGGCTCGGTTCGAGCCTATTTCTTTGAGCTCGAGCTCGGCTCGCGAGTAAAACCCAAAGCTCGAGCTCGGCTCGACTCGGCTTGAACTAATTTGAGAACAACCTTAAACGAGCTAAAAGCTCGGCTCAAGCTCACTTCAACATCGGTTAAACGAGCCAAAGCTCGACTCGAGCTCGGCTCATCAATGTTATTATCATTATTAATATATTATATATAAAAAAATTAAAATTTTGTATGGGCTCGTTTAGGCTCGCGAGCCTAAACAAGCTTTGTATTTCAGGCTCGAGCTCGGGCTCGATAACAAAACGAGCTCTATTTCAGGCTCGAGCTCGGGCTCGGGCTCGTTAAGGCTCGGCTCGTTCGAGCTTTTAACCGAGCCGATCACGAATAGCTCTCGAGCCTCTGGGCTTGTTAACACCCCTAGCTGGAGGCGGTGTCGACCTCAAACCATGTTCTCTTAGTTTGGTGTTAGATTTGTATATTATATAAACCGGTACTCATAACAAAATGAGTGATCAAACAACCTAAATTTAGAATTAATGTCACGACCCCCGACCCACCCTGGACGGAATCGGGTGCCGCGAACAGTCCAGTGGTACCGGTGATTTATTTTGAAAACGTTGCAGCGAAAATTTCCTCAGAACCGTGAGTTAGGAAAAATATCAGAGTTTAGAAACACCGGATTTTATTTTAATAAATAAATGGGATAAACCCATGTTTTATAATGGTAGCTTTAATAAAGATAAATTTTATTATATAAAACAATATTTCTAAAAATTTAATTAATACAATAAGCCACTTCTTGATGCCTTTTTTGTGCCGTATCCATCTCTTACTCCAATTCTACTGTAATTACCTGAAAAGTGTTTAAAAAGGTTTTGTCAGCGGGAAATACTGAGTGAGTTCATTCATTTTACTAAAACGACCCGTTTGTTATAATATACAGTATTAAGAGCGATTACAATGTTTCTGATATCAATCCAACTACCCACGGTACTTGCCACTCGACCCATTGGCCCATTCGTCCAATGGTGTCTGTGACTATGGTCATATCCCCCATTGGCTGCCCCAATGGTGACGATTATCAAGTAATGTATACAAAACCCCACATACCGGCTGTAACTTGGTGATTACAAAGACTTAATCCCCGTAATTATAACTTTGAATAAAACATGATTTTGTAAATAGATTTGATAAAAAGAGAGAATGACTCACAGATAATCAGGCAGATTTATACGGACAAAGTTTAGTTTACAGATAAGCCTTTGATATATTGCAGATTTGTACAAGCAGAGCTTAGCCTATTACTTAGCCTTGGAACCTAATGCATACGAACTAGGTAGATAACTCACGAGATCAAATTCTCACAATGAATGTCAAAATGCAATACTTTGTCCATCGAATTAACGATGATCCATTGAATTAACAATGAACGACAAGGTATAATACTTTACCCATCGAATTAACGATAATCCGTTGAATTAACAACGAACGATAAAGTATAATACTTTACCTATCGAATTAACGACAATCCGTCAAATTAATGACGAACGATAAAGTATAACCCTAATGTGGGCGGCACTTAAACATCCCTTGGATAGTTTAATCGATCGGACAATGAATCGCAAGAGCGATTGAGTTAATACCCTGTTCTGCAGCACCCCGCTATACTTAATTAGGGTTTCGTGTGTGTTAATTGTAGTATTCAGATGATAACTCGACGGAATTTTGGAGTTTGAACGTCGCTCAATCGCCAGAAATCAAGTCCCAGACGCTGCTATTTATACACAAAACTTGACTAGCTTACGGACCGTAAGCTTATCAATGTTGAGGTCCGTAAGGAAGCATACGGACCGTAAGCTTGGTGACCTTACGGTCCGTAAGGTACACTTCATGCTTAAATTGTTGCCACGTGTGGGACTAGCTCAGATGAGTTGACAGAATTCGAATTTGAAACTTTGTCAGCACGTAATTTGGATAATTGTCAATAGGGTTTAACCCCCCCCTGAGTTTTAGGGGCCCTAATCCTGATTCTGAAAATTATGAAATTTTTAGGGTTTGCACAGAATCACTTGGGTGTCTCAATTAGGGTTTCCTTTTGGTTAAATTAAAATAAGAAATATTATTTTAATGAGAGTTGTTTTATCAGGGGTCCGGGTTCATACTTACGGAACGTTTTTAGGATGTTTTTGTGTGAGTCGTTACATTCTACCCACCTTAATAAAAATCTCGTCCTCGAGATTTACTGGAATAAATAGGAATACTTTTTCTTCATCTCAGATTCCAGCTTCCAAGTGTATTTGGGTTATGATATTTCTTTTGGAATTATGTCACCTTTTAGTTAATAGTATTAGGGTAGATGACCCAGAATTGAAATATTAAATTTTATGAATATTAATTGTATAATAAATAGGATTCAATGGTTCAACTGAATTAGTTCAAGAAATCGATGATAAACGAATGAAATGAAATGATAAAATGTTCAAAGTGACTAGGTTCAAACCAAAAGATATATGATCAATAGATTCTTTAAAATGAATGTGAAGGACTTTTAGAATCAATAAAATTCTTTGTCAAAATAAAGCTTACTTTGATTGAGGAAGACGTAGAACTGAAAGGTTCCAAATGAAATCAAAGCATGAAAAATGATTTGTCAAATATTTATGATATGAGAAATCAAAGTGTTGAAAGGAATGAATTGAAAAGATATATCAAAAGATAATAGAGTTAGTGTATTTAAAGTTTCAAATTGTTTTAATTGTGAAACATTGTGATAATACACTTTTAATGACTATACTTTTCATACTATCTCCTAGAAATTTAAATATAATAAGAACAAATTATTTTGGTTTGACCAACCATTATACTTTTGTAAAGCAATATATATATTATTTGTGTTTTTATTTGAACCGTATCTTATATATATCACATATAAATATTATTTAATATATATATTATTTGTTATGCATTTTTACTATATGTAAATGGTTACCACTTTTAAATAAATATTATTTTAGTATTTTATCATACTATGTAAAATAATTATGTAAGATATATTACAAAATACCGTAATGAAGTCATTATGTTTACAAAATATTATTTTGTAAAAGAAATCATTATTATTTATAACGTTAAATAAGATTGGTAAAAATATTTATTTATACAAATTATTTATACCTATATTATATTTAGTGGGTTGATTCTATGGGATTACTTATTTGCCTTTGGAAATCATATAACTTTTGTGAATGTATTTACAAATGTTGTAAATAAGTGAAAACAGAGACTATTCTTATATAGTATAAGGTTCCCTTAACCCAGCGTAGTTGATGACTTTTGTATTATTCTTATATGGTTATTTTCTTGCCCGAGTATTATAGTACATAGTTACCACAAAATATGTGATACATAATTATTTATATAATTTTATTCGTTCCTCTAATTCTGGTATTGTTTTATGAAAATATATCTTTCTCCCATGTATATATATTTCCATATAAAATTAAAATTTACTAAATATGTATGGTGACTAGTCCTTATCATGGTTGGATATTGGTTAGTGCTGCCTTGTTTAAGCATAGGTGGCCAATCCATGCCTAACTAAGGCTAGGTTACCCAATATCTGCCCTTGACAATAATCCTAGTTTTTTAAAATAATACTAACACTTATTATTATTAATATTTTCTTACTAATAATAAAACTGATATTAGTATTACATACTTAAATGGAAAAATTTCTAATAAAAATGGTGAAATTGGCCGTCCCCAGGATCGAACCCGGGTCTAGGCCACACCCTTTCGCGCTCTTAGCCAACCGAGCTAAGTGCCTAGTTTGTGAAAATTTCCATTTTGGTTTAAATATAAGCACATGTACAATAAATTCGGTACTTTTTATTATAAGTCACTCACTTATATTGACTAAGTATTTGCTTATCCTCCTTATGGTGACTAATAAGAATATAGTAATACTATTAGGTAATCACTTATGTAAGTTTCCAAAAATAATATTTTTCGATTGAAGATATTAAAATAATAATTATTACGAAAGGCTAGATTGATATTTGTAAACAAATCATTTAAGAGATATAAGATATATTAAAATATGACAGGAACTTGTGTATCATTATCTTATCACACGATTTGTGTTAAGATAACTTTTATAAATATTCGTATATGATATATATAAAATGAGATTAGTGCAAGTTTATGAAAACGTTAGTACAAGGTGACCGTGATCAAAGAAATGATTTTAGTGAAGTCGAAGACCAATTAGGCATTTTATAGTTCTAGAGAATTGAAGTGTTTGTTGGAGAATATGATAGCTTTAAATCCATCATATGGGAACTTGAAATGAGCAAGTTTAAACAACTGAAATCGGTTTAAACAAAACGAGTTTAAATAAGAAAGTTCGGACATGGTCATAATAGAAACCATGGATGCCAAAGAAAATTGAGTTTTTCAAAAATTTATTGACTTGATATTCTGAGTCATTGTTTAGCAATAATGTGGTTTACCGTACCAAAATCAAGTCTAACTAAAGGATATTTGAGTTTGGATAAAACGACAAATTAGAATGAATCCTTTTAGTGGAAATTTAGAAATTAAACGAACCATATGTGTAACAAACGGTGCATGTGTGGATTTACCAAGAAATGAAATGAATCAATATCCGCTACTATGAAATAAATCCTTCTGGTATGATGACCGTTAGGAAAAGTAGAAATGCGAAAGTCAACTTTTTATATGCAGAAGTCAGAATTTTCAACAAAAGAAATATAAGAACTTCTATCTGGAATTTCGAATGATAACCGTTATTTAAATGATATTATCAGGGAATGTCAGATAATAGGAAATTTGCAAAGGTATATGACTCCTTTTGCAGTGATAATACTTATGACTTTGATTAGACTGTGCACCGATGTTTTTGTGAAATCTTGTTCTAATATACCTCAGCGAAATTTTATGTTGGTTGTAGGATCATATGATAAAGTGTTGTTTTTAGTTCTTCTACTGACAGAATTTTAACATTAGTGTCATTGTGCCCAATTTATATTTTCCAAAGATCTTGCCTCGAAAGTTGTGTGTGATATATTTTAACGTCTGCGAACTTATAATTAAATTTTCATGTGCATTAGCACAACTTTTCATACTTCTTACTTGCGTTAATAGTTTATGGTAACGTATTAGAAATTCTTTATACTTTCAATGGTATCCCAACTTAATGGGTTTTTATTATTATTATTATTATTGTCGCTCAAGTTATTAGGCAGATAATTAAACAAAATAATGTTTGATATCAGAAAAGAAATTCCTAATAAAGAATTCTAGACATAGATGCTTATGCTTTATTTCATATTGACTTTTTGGAATTTCTTATAGATATATCTATCTATATAATCACATATTTTACATGCTGAATTAAACATTTCATCTATCAGGTAATTTAACAAATTCATTTTTTTCCAAAACCAGTCAAATATCTGATTATGATACTATTTAGGGAAATCTTGTCACTCGTGTGACATATTATATATTCCGTCTTATCCGATTCGCGCCGGAGCGGTAATTCCAATATATCCGAACAAACTGGAGAGTCTTATTACCTCATACCCAGTATTGCCGGAGAAAATATTCTATTTCCCATAAATAGTATCTTTTCAAAAAGTGCCTATCTTATTAGGGCATTTATTCAGAATTAAGGAAATTTGTATTTCCATAACATATCTTATTATTATATTGATCACTACACGATTCCGGTGACAGTGTCAATTTGATTATTTTTCCAATTAGTGACTCAGGTCATATTACTGTTGATCATTCTTTCAACTAGTAATTCTGGACTTAGTTATCCCGTGATATTACTTTATCAAATATATTACTTATGGCACAAAACCATTTAACCCAGAGAATGACATATATCATTTTATTACAAACTACTATAACTTATCAAATATAATATGTTAATTTACTTAAATAATTGTAATATCATTATTTGATTTAATTTAAAAAAATATAATCTCCGTATAGTAGAATATATTATACTTGATTATGGGATACATTAATTAAATTTATTTTAAACATTTATTAACTTTATTAATGATTCAATGTTTAAAATAATATTAGTCATAAGCTATGGTTACTGATGCGTAGTTTCTATTGTGATTGTGGTTATGCTATTATTAGCTAACTTTCTATTAGAAAATATATATAACTTTAATTACTGTAAGTATAACTGATAAATATTTTAGGATTTTGAAAAGTCTTTGTAATTATAATTGTATCACAAAAAGGTGATAAAACTATGAAAATAGAGTGGACTTACAAACTGTGAGAAAAGAAATGAACTTACCAAAATCCATCATATTTATTTACACAAATACTTAGCTTATTGTGAAGCTAATATTAAGGCATCTTTTCTTAAGTTTGAGTCTAAATGCTACCAATTAACATTAATCCCCTAACTCTTTTATATAAATTTAGGTATTATTATTACAACACCTAAAGGCGTAAAGCAGTGGCTTTGCTTAGTGGCTCTGATACCACCTTCTGTCACGACCCCCGACCCACCCTGGACGGAATCGGGTGCCGCGAACAGTCCAGTGGTACCGGTGATTTATTTTGAAAACGTTGCAGCGAAAATTTCCTCAGAACCGTGAGTTAGGAAAAATATCAGAGTTTAGAAACACCGGATTTTATTTTAATAAATAAATGGGATAAACCCATGTTTTATAATGGTAGCTTTAATAAAGATAAATTTTATTATATAAAACAATATTTCTAAAAATTTAATTAATACAATAAGCCACTTCTTGATGCCTTTTTTGTGCCGTATCCATCTCTTACTCCAATTCTACTGTAATTACCTGAAAAGTGTTTAAAAAGGTTTTGTCAGCGGGAAATACTGAGTGAGTTCATTCATTTTACTAAAACGACCCGTTTGTTATAATATACAGTATTAAGAGCGATTACAATGTTTCTGATATCAATCCAACTACCCACGGTACTTGCCACTCGACCCATTGGCCCATTCGTCCAATGGTGTCTGTGACTATGGTCATATCCCCCATTGGCTGCCCCAATGGTGACGATTATCAAGTAATGTATACAAAACCCCACATACCGGCTGTAACTTGGTGATTACAAAGACTTAATCCCCGTAATTATAACTTTGAATAAAACATGATTTTGTAAATAGATTTGATAAAAAGAGAGAATGACTCACAGATAATCAGGCAGATTTATACGGACAAAGTTTAGTTTACAGATAAGCCTTTGATATATTGCAGATTTGTACAAGCAGAGCTTAGCCTATTACTTAGCCTTGGAACCTAATGCATACGAACTAGGTAGATAACTCACGAGATCAAATTCTCACAATGAATGTCAAAATGCAATACTTTGTCCATCGAATTAACGATGATCCATTGAATTAACAATGAACGACAAGGTATAATACTTTACCCATCGAATTAACGATAATCCGTTGAATTAACAACGAACGATAAAGTATAATACTTTACCTATCGAATTAACGACAATCCGTCAAATTAATGACGAACGATAAAGTATAACCCTAATGTGGGCGGCACTTAAACATCCCTTGGATAGTTTAATCGATCGGACAATGAATCGCAAGAGCGATTGAGTTAATACCCTGTTCTGCAGCACCCCGCTATACTTAATTAGGGTTTCGTGTGTGTTAATTGTAGTATTCAGATGATAACTCGACGGAATTTTGGAGTTTGAACGTCGCTCAATCGCCAGAAATCAAGTCCCAGACGCTGCTATTTATACACAAAACTTGACTAGCTTACGGACCGTAAGCTTATCAATGTTGAGGTCCGTAAGGAAGCATACGAACCGTAAGCTTGGTGACCTTACGGTCCGTAAGGTACACTTCATGCTTAAATTGTTGCCACGTGTGGGACTAGCTCAGATGAGTTGACAGAATTCGAATTTGAAACTTTGTCAGCACGTAATTTGGATAATTGTCAATAGGGTTTAACCCCCCCCTGAGTTTTAGGGGCCCTAATCCTGATTCTGAAAATTATGAAATTTTTAGGGTTTGCACAGAATCACTTGGGTGTCTCAATTAGGGTTTCCTTTTGGTTAAATTAAAATAAGAAATATTATTTTAATGAGAGTTGTTTTATCAGGGGTCCGGGTTCATACTTACGGAACGTTTTTAGGATGTTTTTGTGTGAGTCGTTACAATTAAGTAACAAGTTAACACTTTCTCTTATCAATAGTTTTAGGATTTTAAATAATTTATACACTATTGAGAAAAAAATACACATGCTGTTAAAATGTTTGACACACCAAACATTCCTTATCTATACTATCTATAATAAGAGAAGATGAGCTGATGTAAAACTGCCTACGTGTCAAATTCTAAGGTATGCCGAATGTCAATGATGATATCATAATTCCGGTTTATAATATAATCTATAAAAGATGTCATTGATTTTTAATAGAATTAATTAGTGGTATTTTTAGGCGGGATAATTTAAAAGATTTCAAATTTGAAAGCCCTAAACATATACCTAAAACCACATCTCAGATAAACATCTTCTCTCTCTTCCATCATTCTCTTTCTGAAACCAAATTTCTCTTACATCATCCTCACAATCGTCTCATCTCCTCTTCATTTCTTCCTCTAGAATCTTCCTAAACAATGTGTCGATTGAAGAAAGAAAGGAATTCCACAACAGAGTGAGTAACAACTGACCAACAATTTAAACATCAATCGACACATTTAGCCCTAATTTGATGAACTTTTGCGATGGATCTGAAAGCAGTGGTGCTGGAAATAAGTTCGGATGATGATGAGAAGGAGACTAACGGTGGATTGAAGTCGTCGAGAGTTGATTTGGATGATGATGACTGTGTGGCATGTAATTTTTGGTTTCTTATCCATTTTATACAGCCTAGGGTATGTAATTTTTGGTTCAATAGTTTTGTTTGTGCTTTTGTTGGAATATTTGTGCTTTTGTTGGAATATTGTAGTTTTGAATAAATGGTAGCTTCTGATTTGGTTATGTAAATTTTCTAAGAACCTAGACTGTTGATCCATCCAGCTGAGCTGTCGAGTTCTTGAACAACTCTTATGCAGGTTCGACATTATTTTATAGTAGTGATATTGTTTTGCAGTCCATGATTTGAATGTGTAATTGTCAGTAAGTTTGAATTACTTCACTGAGATTTGAGAATCAAATTGCAAAAAATTGCAGGTTTTTTTTATGCCAGGAGCACACAAGCAGTACATGAACTTCAATTCAATGGATTGAAATTTGGAGATTATTTATTAACAAATTTTATATTTTTTACTCGTGTTGTTCATAAACATTTAATTATTTTAACTGCTATTTTTCTTGATGTTTTCCTCCTTTTGGATTCTGGCATGTGTGCAGCAAATATGGATGGACATATGTGAAAATGAAGCAGAGAAAGACAATATGTTAATGGAATTAGAAAGAGAGTGAGTCGAAGTGTATAGAAGAAAGGTTGATGAGCCTTCAACTGTTGTGTTTGCAAAGCATTGAAGCCCAAGAGTGTGAAAAATGGTTGCGGTAAAGAAAGGCCAAACCGAGCGAGAACTTGGTAACACCATCATGCTTCTAGAGGAGACTATTCACAAGTATTGTAATTTACATTTTCATTAATTATTTGTGGTGAGATTGTTATTATATCAATGACTTATAGTTATTCTTTTCTTAAAGATTTGTGGATCATCAAAAACCACAAGCCGAGCTTGACAGTAAGGCATGTGCGGCTGTTCGACAAAACGGTCTTATGGCACTTTATGATACACTGTTTAGCCAGGTAAAATCCATACTACTACATGATTATATTTATAGAGTTGATTCTTGAATTTGGTTTGTTTTGTTTTGTGATTCTTTGTTGGTATGTGGTTTATGTTTAGGTTGATCAGTGGTTTATAATCGGACCGTCCAGTTCCTTCATCAGGTATTATTTCCTTTTCATTTTCACTACATTGATTTAGCGTTACCTGATGTTGATGAGGCTTTGTTTTGTTACCTGATTATTTTCTTTTTTATGATAGAACATTGTTGTAAGGTTGATTATTTTGTTTTGTTTTTGTAACAATCAGGCTCATTGTTTTTTGGTAGGTGTTATGGATTTGATTGTTGTATTGTTTCAGTACCTGTGGTGCGATTAGGGTGGGTTAGTGACTTGGGTGGGTTCAATCAAGAGGGAAATCAAGATCGGCAAGCTATCTTGGACGGGGATAATCTTTTCGCGACATTATTCAAGTTCGATTTTAGGTTTTGGGTGGTTTTTATTTTTTCTATTTTTTAAAATACAAATATCTTTATTGATGTTCATTATTCTTTTGTACTTGGTGTTCAATCTTGATTTTAGGCCAATATCGATTCATCCATGATCCATCCATTGTTGTTGTTGTTTTTTCCCAAGACAAAATCACTGTTGCACTAACAGTTGCTAATTTAATAGTCTTTCAAGACAAAATCATTCCTTTCATCAGAACAGCAGATGCTCAAAACATTTGTCAAAAGCTTATTCATTGTTGCACTAACAGTTGCTGATTTAATAGTCTTTCAAATCCTTACCATTTCCTTAACCCTAACTACTGTTGTGCTCAAACATCTGTTTTCTAAATACTGTCCACTGCTGAAAGTCAACCCCTGTTCTCTCATATTCTTGATAAGCACTGTTGTTCAAAATCAGTGTTTTATCCTTGATAAAGCTATCCACTGATAGTTAAAATCATCCGCTGTTTTCACTTTGACCGTTGCAACCACTGGTATTTGCTTCATCAGTGGTTCCCTAAAACAACTGTCCTCCATTATTCATCTTTTAATCAGAGGTTGGCACGTGGCCAGTTCTTAGCCATCAGATCTTTGTAACCGCTGCCACATCAGCATTCACCTTTTTAGTCTATAAAACCCTGATCAAAAACCCCAAACAGGGTTTTACACTGTCGAATTGAATTCCAAAATTCCTTTCTCAAAGCAGTTTCCATCCTTCCGTCTCAAATCGTTGTTCGTTCTTCTTCATCAAAATGACAAAATCAAAACCAAAACCAAAATCAAAATCATCCTCATCTTCATCTTCCAAAAAGGTCACTCAAAAGGCTACTGAACCCATTGAAATCCCATACAAATCCCCTCACAATTACTTGGGTTTACTCACAAAACCCACCACCACCAGAACCTTCGATTCTATCATTGACATTCTTTCAGTTTCAAAGCACAAATATTTGTTAACTGCTGATGCACCAATTTACCAACAAACCCAGAGAGAGTTCTGAAAAAATGCCACACTTGAATCTCAAGGTGACACTGTTATAGCCATTAACTCCTCCATACAGGGCAAAAAGGTTCAAATTACTCCACAATCCATCTCGGAAGTCTTTAAACTCGATGATCAGCAAGGTAAAACCTTTTTTTTTTTTTTTTTTCCCAAAAACGAGTTAAAAACGGATTTCCTTGAAAGGGGGTATGCGGAACAAACAAAAAGGGATACCTTACAAAAAGGCTTTTTTTCCTTCTGCACCTAGGTTTTTATTCCATACTCTTTTGATGTGTGTTTCAAATAAAACAACTGCTTTTAACGAAATACCATTAAAGATCCAATATCAGGGTTTTGCTATTTAACATAATGAAAATTTTAACTATTCCCAGGAGATCTTTGATGACTTGGTAAAAAATGTTGATAGCAAATCATTTTTACTTTTTCCAAGGTTTCTAAGCTACTATTTTAAACAACAATTCGGAAAGGAAAATGAAAATTTGCTCAAACAAGGTGTTTCTTTTCAAATAAATGGTTTAACACCTGAAACATTCACTAGAATGTTAACACCTACAAAAAAAAAAGCAGAGGTGCCTGAGCAGACTTTAGCAGATAACACTGCTCCTCAGGCATCTGCTGTTGTGCCCACTGCTCCAGGTGATCATAGTAGCACAACCACTGCTATGAAACCCACACCTGCCATTACCAAAAAGACCAAAAAGAAATTATCCAAAAAGCCCCCCAAACCCAAATCAAAGGCAACTCTGGAAGATGAGATCCCAGAGCCACTGCCAGTGACAACACAAATGTCACCAACAACCACTGCTGCTACTTCCTCACATCAGATGGAAGAAAGATCTCCACCCTTGCCTCAAACTCCTCCTGCATCCTCACAAAAGGATCAGGTTATAAGCACAGGGACCCCACATTATGAAGCTCTGGATCCAATTGGATCCATCTTCCTCAGTCCTGATCCCAAGGACATGTCTCTTTTAACACCCATATCTTCACCCCTCTCATTACCACAATCCATAATACCATTGTTGCATGCAGTTGCTATAGCTCAGACACAAACCAGTTTCTCTCAATCACCTGTCACTGAGAGTACATTCCCACAAGTGACTGGGTCTGGTGCTTATACCTCTGCTATCCCAACAACAATTGAGGAGGTTACACTGCAGGAGTTACAAGTAACTCCTGTCAGTAGTTCAAGTGGAGCAACAACTACAAGTGTTGGATCAACAGATATACATTTGGCTAGTTGTTTCATCAATCAGACTCCCTTGAAGGCAATTCCTTCTATAGCACCTCTGATAACCACCAGTGAGTTTGTTATGACCACTGGTACCATCAAAAGGCTATCAAGTGTTGAAGGAAGAAGACCCCAGTACCAAGAACAAGGGGCATCAATGGATGATTTTTGGAATTCGTTCCCTAAATCACACATTGATACAACCACTGCCGGTGGGGAATCAGATGATCCCATTAAATTGGGCGATGATTTAAAGTATCAAGAATTGATGGATAGAATTGACAATCTTGAGACATCTGTTGCTGAAATAAAAGATATGATGCAACAGTTGTTGAATGCTCAAAAGGTCTCAACCGCTGTTGTTCCAGCTCAAGCACCTGCACAACCTGCACCTGCTGCAAATGAGTTACGGAATTTATTTCAACCCCTGCTCCAACAACAAAGACAAATGGCTGATCAGCAACATGCAATACATGTACAAGAGCTGAGAAACATGATTGAGTCAAGGTTTAGAAACACCCAAGCAGACATCAAGGCTATAAAGGCCCACATCTTGAACACCACTGGCACTGCTCCTCCCACTGTTCTCTTCATTGATAAAATTCCTCCAGATAATGCCAAAAAGGGGGAGAAAATTAACCAGTGGAAGAAGAAGGTAAAAGATGATGGTCTCTATCTTGAACCAGAAAAAGAAAATATGACAAAAGAGATTCCCTTGCCAGATGGAAGTAAAAAGATTGATACTACAACAAATGCACTTGCTGAGGCAAAAGCAAGTGTAAAAAAGGATAGAGAGGCTAAGGATAAAGCCAGGTGGGAACAGGAGAAAAGAGCTTATATGGAGCTGAATGCACAGGGTACTTCTGGGCCAAAGGATGATGAAAATCCTAAGGATGAAAAGAAGAAGCCCACTAGACAAGTGCGGCAACCCAAATCCACACCATCCAGACCCACAAAGCATGCCTGCAAACCACCTTCCAAAGGCTCCAAGCATCAAACCTCTACCCAAACAGCTGTTATAACTCCTGTTATATCAACAACTGTTGGTACATCAGTGGTTTCAGCAGCTGTTAAAACTAAAACCACCACTTCAACACACACCACTTCCACACACACCACAACCACTGCCTCACCATCACCACCACAAATCACCTCACCACCAAAAACAACTTCATCACCATCATCACCTCCTGCTAAGAAGCAGAAGACATCAGATGTTACAACATCTGTTGTAATGGTAACAGTGGTTGAAACACCAGTTGTTTCAACTACTGTTAGTCAATCACTCATCACATCAAAGGCTTCTTCAAAAGCCATGGTTCCTTTTGTGCCAAAGACCGATTCAAAAACACCTTCTCCTAAAAAGGTGTATTCTAGAAAAAGGAAACCTCAAAAAAATGATGATGACATACCAGCACCTGATCCTATTTCATCCATTCCCTATAATGTCATTAAGCCACAACCTTTCATACAACCAATTCTAGCCAGACCAATAAAAGATCCAAAAATTCTTGAAGGCTTTGATCCTGCTGATATTACACCAATAGCTGCAAATTATCCACTAGAACTGGAAGCTGTAAAGAATGAAATGAGACAATTTTATACAGAAGATGATCCTTCAAAAAGAAGATTTCCTTCTCTCATGGGCATCAGAGATCCAGCAAATATGGACGAGTATCTAAAACTCAAAGCCAGGCAAGCTGATTTAAGAGCTAAACTTGAATGTAAAGATCAAGGTGACAAAGCTATTTCTGAAAGAATGCAATTCTTGAATTCTAAAGTGAGACAAATGGAAGATTATGCAAGAGACCTGAGCAAAGAAATGTCTAATCTACCACCTGGAGCTGACCTACAAAAGGAAATGAGAAAGGATTTTCTTGCATTCATCATGAAAGAAAAAATATATCCAGCCAAAGAAGAACAGTTCAGTGAATGGCCACTCATTGCCTTAAAGCATGAGGTGAACAGAATTGAGAGGATAAAGAATGATCCAGGTATGAAAAGGTCAGCACTAAACTGGAGCAAATATAAAAAGGCCATTGATGAGCTTACATTGGAGTATAAACAAAAGAAGCAAGAATTGGTTGATGCAAAGGTAGGAACTGCCAAAGCCATAGCAAAATGGACAAAGCAGTATACACATGAGGCTTATGAATGGCTAAAAAGAAGGAGAATGACAGATCCTAACTTACCAAAGAAGTCTGAAAACAAAAGTATTGATAAGCCAAAGAAGCAGGCTCATACTTCTGAACCACTGTTCACCTCAGCAGATACCTCTGTCATTGTGTTAAATCAAAAGAAGAGGAAACAGCTGATTGATGCAGAAGAAAAAGAAAAAGAAGCTTAGTACTTTAAAGAAGCCATCAAGAAAATGGCATTAGATGAAGATAGCTCAGCAAAACTTCAAAACCTTGCCAACAAAGTATTGAACAGACCATCATCACCAAATACATCAGCAGATATGTCACTCATTGAGCTAAATCAAAAGAAGAGACAATAGCAGATTGAAAAAGAAACTGCAGAAGATATAGCAAAAGCTCAGGGTACTGCTTCACAAATATTCACAAGGCCAAAATCTCCAAACTCATCAGTAAATAAACCTCTCCCAAGAAACCCATTGGGTTCAAAAAATACTAAAATGGATGTCTGATCAAAAGACCCATGTATTGACTTTGATCAGATCCAATGGAGAAGTAAAGCACATATCAAGGGAACAAGCACTGGGTCTGGGTGTTGAAGATCTACAAGATCTCCTTGAGCTTATACTGTGTAGGGATGAGGATGATACAAGTTCTATGGATTTTGAACTGCAATTTAAAGGACAAGTTAGGGAACTTCTGATGAGAAAATAAAGATTCAGAATAATGAAGGGTTTTGGCATTATCTGTTCCAGGGGGAGATTGTTGGGATTGAACCCTATAAGAGGAACAGATAATAAGAGCCAAAACTGGTTCACATCAGTGGATTCATCATAAGCAGTTGTTTGCATTAGACTTTCCCCTTGAAAGTGGTTATAACATCTGATGGCCCTCATCCACTGTTTGTATACTACATCTGTTTTCCATTAAGTACTGCTTGTGTATAACAACTACTGAAGACAAAGTGCTGCTATTTAATCTATTGCCCTAAGTCAAGTGCTGCTAAAGACCAAAGCCCTGCTTGGAATGAAGCAGTGGAATGAAGAAACATTTGTTTACTTTGTCTATTGTAATAGTAGCAGTGTTTAGCTAGTAGTAGTTATATGTAACAGTGGTTAAAGGTTGTTAGGTTGTTAGATGTCACTTTCATGGTGACGTCAGCTTAGATGCTTCAGAGGTTTTATTTGCCTATAAATGGAACAGTACCCTGTACTATTACATTTGATTGATTGAGTGAGTTCTTCTCCTCCAGTTCAATCCTTTCATCTTGTGCGATCAACCAGGGAGCATCAGGCTGAGGGGGAGTTTTTGTTGTAAGCATGCATGTAAGCTTTTGATTGTAATCATTCCACTAAATGAGAAGCATGTGTTTATCAAAACTATTTTTCCTTTGATTGTGTTTACAAAGTTTGTTTTCATTTTCGCTGCATTTAATCTCAATTCATATCTATTGATTTGCTCAATTTATACAAACAAACATAATCATGAGGGCCTCCGATCCTAACATCTTTACCCGTGTGTTTGTTATGCTTCTCTTGTATTGAACTGGTATATTGGCAACAAATAATGTTTCTTGCGTTAGTTATGCTTCTCTTATTTCTATAGTTAATCACTCGACAAGTTTAATGTATACTTAACTAAAATGCGAATGTGAATTCATCAAATATTTGTTCACATGATAGTTTACATATTTACATAGACAAAAACTTTTATCATTATAGTTAGAGAAAAATGCAATTTGCGTCCCTGTGGTTTGTGTGAAACATCAACCTGACCCCCTAAATTCATTTTTTCGTTTTTTGAGCCCCCGAGCTTATGAATTCATAACACTTTGAGTCCCTCTGTCAGTGTGCCGTCTGTTTGACCATTTGAGCTAGGGGTAAGACCGTCTTTTTGCATATATTAATAATTGATGAAACAATGGTTAACCGGGTAGGGTTAACTCACTGGTCTCGTCAAGAGGGTTAATCCCTTCTTTCCGAGGATCGCTGGCTGGATCGTCTGGTGGTGGGTTTCCTGCACAAGGAAACAAACCGTGACTCGTAACAAGGAGGATGGGGTGTGGGGTGCTCCTTGTTACCACTCTCCGGCGTGAGAATCAGTAATTTGCTTGGGAAGCAAAGTATGATAGTAGTAGTATTGAGAGAGTTGAGAAGTGATACCTCAAACCTGGTTTGGGGTGAGTATTTATAGCCGAGGAGTGAAGGAGGGTAGTTGAGTAGCTAGTCTGACATCGCACAACTATTTGCAGGTGTGTCAGACCTGTCGGGTACTGTGGTGATGCCACGTCCGGCTGTGGTGTCAGACTGTTGTTCATACGTGGGCTGGTAGGCGACTGTTCCCAGTGCCACTTGCACTGTGGTGTCAGACCCACTTGCCTTGTAGGCAGGATGCGGTGCCAAGCCGCATCGCTGCTTGCGGTCATTGATGTTGTTCCCGCATTGGTTGTTCCATCCATGATTTGCGCGGGATGCGGTGTTGTGCCGCATCGCCTGTCGAGTGACTGTTACTGTTGTCCAGATCCCTTGTCGTGACGAAAATGTTCATAGGATGCGGTGCGAGGCCGCATCGCTATGCGTAACATTAGTTTCCGTCCCTAAGGTAAGTCTTCTCATCAATGGACAGATTGGACCGCAGTGTTCGCGTGTGTCTACGCGGACACTGGAGAGTTAATTGCTGTTGGGGGTTTTTAATGAGGGTAATGGTCATTCGCGGTCGTGCTGACGCGATATTTGGGACCATACCCCTTCAAGCCCCCCCAGTCTAGTGTTCCTTCCGTATGCGAGTCGCATGTGGGAGGGATACTGGACTATGTTGTCTAGAAGGTTAAGATTGTGCCATGCAGATGTCACCTTCTTTCAGTAGTAGGCCCTTTCTAGTGGATTGTTTCTTCCTTTGAGAAGGGTGCATGGTGAGCAAGTTCCGTCTGATGCGGAATTCTCAGTCAAGGACTTGACTCTGTCTACCTTTTGCTGATGTCATCAGCCACCTGTTGGTGTTTTGGACCAACCTTTGAGACGGTGACTGAAGGTATTAGCAGGGTTCGAACCAACCTTTGAGATCGTGACTGAAGATGTCTTCTTCAGTGTAGTTGGAACCTCTGCGTCAGTTGGTGCAAAGTTGTAAGTACTTTGCTCAAGCTCTATGTTCAGCAACTGGACATGTAACGATGATCCCTGTTTTGTGGGGTGTTCGTGTTCTCCAGTTAAGCTTTCTACTAACCGCGTGTCTTCTGCGGTTTATCTCTCAAGTAACCGCACGTCCTCAGAGGTGTAGCTCTCTAGTAACCGTACGTTCTTTGCGGTTACCTCGTTGCCGAAATTCGTTTGCTATGTTTCTTTGAGGATCGTGGGGTAGTTGCGTCATTGTTGGCCGTGTTTGGTCGAACAATGTGAATCTGGACTATGGCCAGATAAACATGATCATAGGTAGGGTTGTGCCCACCATTGTTTATTCTATGCGGTCCATAGGTGGGTAACTAGTCATAGGCAGACTTGTTACCGCTGTTCTGGAGCCACTTTCCTTCACGCTTTGGTGGAAAGTAGTTTCCTGTAAGTAGTGTTGCCGGAAGAGATCACCTTAGATACTTGGGAAGTTGGTTGAAACTCTTCCGCATTCATTTTGTAGCCACTTTCCTTCACGCTTAGTTGGAAAGCAGTTTTTCTTGAAATAGCTTTGCTCTTCCGCGTGGTGGCTTAGTTGTGGCTCTTCCGTAGCTACCGTTCGCATAGTTGCGGTTTGTAGTAACTACGCAAGAATGGTTGCGGTTTGCAGCAAAGAACTCGCTTCTAGAAGTCTTGTAGCCTGGATGTGGCTCTTGAAGGTTCAGGGGACAGGGTTGCTGATGTGCGGTTGCTCAGCGTACTTGTCCTTTTCCTTAAGGAGAAGCTGTTTGCGTTCCCTCTGTGGTTGTGAACCGGAAACGAGGGTTTTGAAGCTTGAAGAAGCTTTCATGGAGTGCGGTTTACCGCATCCTGAGAGGCGGTTTTCGCAGTCCAAAGAACCGTGCTGGTTCTGAGTATCTGACACACCTGTGCGGGTTGGTGTGCGTCATCTCCGCATATTCCACGTGTGCGCGTGGATATGTGCGGTTTATGACTTATACCCCTTTATATAATTTAAAGATATATATTTTTGCCTTTTTTGAGGGGTATGTAAAAAACGACATGCGGTATGGGTTATGGTGCGGTAAACCAGAGAAACCGCATGCCGCTTGTGTTTGGATAAGGTTGTTGCTTTCTGTTGCCTACGTCACGATTGCACGTGTGGGTTGTTGAAGTTGGTAGGATTCTGACATGTGCTGATTTGAAAAGACGTTTGCACTGACCGAGGTCATAACTGCACTGTAGCAGGGAGTGAAAAAGTCTTCTCTGTCAGGCGCGTGGGCGGCCACGCGCGCGTGATAACCGTCAGCGGAAAGGTCGCTGACCACGTGTCGCCTTGTAACTCGCCTATTTTGAACGTGTTTGAGGCGGTTTACTGTATCGCATTTATTGCGATGAGTATATAAAGGGGGAACCGTTTGGTTTCTCCTCACTGTTCAAATTTTTCGAAAAAATTTCTGGTGAGAGAGAGAGCATTCCCTTCGTCTTCTCCGATCAATCTGTCTTTTATTCCGGTAATCTTTTGAGTTTTCTGAGTTTTTCTTTAACTCGAAACTTCTGTTCTACATATTTCTGATGGCTGATCCATCTAACCCACATAATGTGGAGGGTGAAAACCCTGAAGCATCTTCTCCGGTGGCCGGAGAAGAAGAAGATGATGGTGGCAGTGTTCCTGGTGGTGGCCTACCACCATTGAAGTAGTCGAGAGCTTCATTCGACCAACTGATGGCCAAGATTGAGATGCCTCACGAGTATGGGGCTGCTTATCCCCAAACTGGTGATACTGGTGCCTGTGCTCCGGCCGGTCACATCACCATGTGGGCCGAGTGTTTTACTGATGGTAACCTTCGTTTACCATTAACAGTTTTTGTTGCTCAGGTCTTGGAACATTACAAGATCCATATCTCCCAGATGAGTCCTTTTGGGATGATCCGTATTAGACATTTTGAATCAACTTTTCGTGCTCTTGGTCTGCCGGTTACCGTTGAAAACTTCCGGGGGTTTTACCAGTTGACGGTGAACACCGGTTTCTTTTCCTTTAGAGAACGGTATGGAAGCATCAAGTTGATGACCCCTCCGAAGGGTATTACGAAGTGGAAGTGTAAGTTCTTCTACGTTAAAGCTGCCGCAGTTGTTGTGGACATGACTATGCGGAACGTCAATGAGCCTATCCCTGCAGAGGATATTGCTATGCCTACCGCGGAGACTGCGGAGTGGTTCTCAAGGCTGAAACCCATTGAGCATAGGCAGCTGACCAACAATGAGTTGTGGGTGCTGCGGATGATGTTGACCCGGCCTAAGAGGAATTTCATGCCTGTGGTGCGGGAGAAAACTGGTGGTAAGTATTACCACTCTTTTGCGGTTGCTTTATTCCCGTGTTTGTTATTAATTTGGATATGTATTATCAGAAATTGTGGAAGTGTGGAAGATATTTGATCCAACTTTTACTGGCAAAGTTGATCTTGTTCCGACTGCGGAAGGTAAAGGTTTTAACTTGACGATTGTCCCTCTCTTCCGCGTTGCTTCACGCGAGGTGATGACTGCACCCCTGCCGCAGGGCAAAGGTATTATTCATAACCTTTATTGCTTTACAAGGTTTGTTGCTGATATTCTATACGCAGGTACACTTGGGAACCTTGGTAAATTTGAGTCAAAGGGTGCCCCCAAAAAACATGCTGAGAAGAAGCATGTGGATAAAGCCGTGCGGGGTCGCGGTAAGAAAAACCCGGAGGCCCATGTTGTTCCGCCTTTGGTGCCGCATGCAGCAGGTATCTCTCGTTCTCATTTCTGCAGATATACCGATTACGTGGTAGTATCTGACACCCTTGAGGGCTTGGGTGTTCCAGGTGCTGGTGCGACCACAGGTGGAACTACTGTGGGTTCCAAACCTGGTGATGAGAAGAAGAGGAAAACGGAGGAAGCTGGTGATGCTGGTGGGAGAAAGAAGCCGAAGATTCAGACCAGGCGCAAGGCTTTTGTCGTACCAAGGAAGCCTGCGGTTGTTTCTGGTATGTGATGCATGACTTTAACAAGTATTTCGTGCTTATACTTGTACTTAAAAGTATTTTTGTTTTGATTTCAGAACCGCAAGATGAAGGGTTCATCTTTGATGCTCCTCCTCCCCCCCCCCCCCTCCGCATGACACTGCTGCGGGTGTGGGGGTTCATAAGGTTGTTACTCCTGAAGCCTCTGTGCGGGAGGTGGACACTGGGAAGCGTCCCGCGGCTCAAATCTATGACACTGTTGATTCGGGTGATAATGTTATCACCCCAGAGGATACTGATGAGGTTGACTTGAAGTTTGGCTATACTGGAAAGCCAAAGTCTCCTGCTGCCGAGAAGGCTTCTGGTTCCGTTTCTGGTAGTGCGGGTTTTGTAGAGACTCCTATTCAGCCTGAAGAGTCTGAATTGGAGTATTATTATCGCTCCTACACAGAAGACCGGGCCATGTCTTACCACCGCCCTCCGTGGTCTGTGCTGCAAGGGGATGACATTTCCGCTGATCCCTCTGCGTGTAGGGAGGTTTTGAGTGGTTTGGGCACTCCTTTTGAGGTAAACCGGGCCCGTTCTTTACCGACTGAGGTCCAGATGAACCAACTCTCCTCCATGCTTGTGGGGAGCTCCATAATGGCAAATGCTATTATGGAAAAGTGCAAGGTGCTGGGGCGCAAGGAGGAGGAGAATGCGCGTTTACGGGCCGAGGCCGAGGAGTTGGTGAAGGCTGCACGTGAGGATGCAGAGCAGCTTGAGAGGGATAGAGAGCAGCTTGTGAGGGATAGAGCTGCGTTTGAGAAGCATAAGCAGACTGAAGAGTGGGCTGCAACTGCCGAGCTTAAACAGGTTCGTACTCTTGCAAAATTGCTGTCTGATGAGCGTAAGCGTTGGAAAGAAACCCTTTCTGATGAGCGCAAGACGCTATCTGATGAGCGCAAGACTTGGAAAGAATCTTGGGGTAAACAGAATGAAACTCTCTTTCATGTTCGTCAGGAGCTTATAAATGCCAAGGCGGCAATTTCTGCGTTGGCTAAAGAGAAAGCTGAGGCCGTTGCGGCTGCCCAAGGGGCCAAGGAAGCAGAGGTTCGTCTTGCCAAGGCTCTGGAAGAGGCCAAGGAGGCGGAGGCTCGTGCTGCAAAAGCTCTTGAAGGGGCAAATGTTGACCGCACCAAGTTAAGCAAAACTATCTTGGACCTTCACGTATAAGTTTTTCTTAACTTTGAAATTGTGTCTCACAAGTTTGTTGATTCTTTTTGTATACTTCTGATTCCTTGTTTAAAAGGCTGAAGTGCGGACCCGGGGGGTCGCTATTGAGGAAATCTCTGCCCGTGCTGCTGAAGCTGAAGTGCGGGCAAGAGAGGCTGAAGAGGCTCGGGATAGCCACGCTTCTTCACTTGAGTTGCTCAAGGCTGATCATGAATGGATGCGTATGCACGGGATCGGGCATATAAGTATCCGTTGCCTTGTTATTTTTGTTGTAGGTTTGCCTTTGATAACCATTGTATTCATGTTTCGCAGATTGTTACTGCCATTCTTGACGCACCCGAGACCGTAGCAGGTGTTAACGAGATCAGGGAGCGTGCCCGGGATGCTGGTATTAAAGCTGGCTACAACCGCTGTATTAGTCATTTGAACGTTGCAGCGCGTGGCGGGCTTACTGATGAGCGGTCCGGGTTTCATGGCGTGGACACTGAAGCGCTTCTTGCTGCTGCGGTTCAGGAATTTAATGAAACAACCCTCACAGATCTTGAAGAACTTGAAAAGTGTCTAGAAGCGGAGGATTATGTGGACCGCTTGCGAGTCTTATACGCTGATGAAGACGAAGATGAGGAAAAACCAGATGTTGAGGGCACGGATGGTGCGGGCCCCAGTGGCACAAAGGAAGATTAGATTGGCCTGCGTGCCTCTTTTGTTTCCTTATGTAACCGTTACAAAACTTTATGTAAATTCCTTGTGCTCCGCGCAGGTGCAGGAATTTTTTGAATATAAAGAATTTTTGTTTCAATTTTTACAAGTGTTTTTAGTACTTGCATGTTTGAATTTGTACGCGTTTAGTGTTACTGTGAGTAATACTAAATCTGTAATTGCCTTTTGCATATCTAGGTGATATGCAAGTATGAAGATTTGTCTCTGGTTAGACAAACAGTAGTGCCATTGCTGACCTATTACAATAGTTGCGTGTGGTTACCATTCTGTGTGGGTATCACGAGTGAAGATTTTGCTAATCTGTTTTTGTGTATACCTCAGAGTGGAACACGCATTTGTAATAGAAATAAATAAACAATATTGCATTGCATCGTCTATTTATTTATTTGCAAATGGCCTGCGGCCCAATAGATTACATGCAGAAAACATGGCTTACATATAACAGCGTCGAAGTTGCTATGCGTTCCATGTGCGTGCGATAGTTTCGCCTTCTAATGTTTGTAGTTTATACGCGCCTTTGCCCAGGACCTCTTGGATGAGGTACGGTCCTTCCCACTTGGGGGCAAGTTTCCCTGGGCGTTCTGCGTTGGATGCTTCGTTGTCACGAAGGACGTAGTCTCCAGGGTTGAAAGTACAAATGCGAACGCGTGCATTGTAGTACTTTTCCAACTTGGTTTTGTACTTGGCCTCGTTGATGGCAGCGTTTTCGCGCCTTTCTTCCAAGAGGTCTAAGTCAACCCTGCATTCCTCATTGTTGTCCATCTTGTTGATGGCCAACATTCTAGGTGAGGGGAGGCCTACTTCCGCGGGGATCACTGCTTCAGTACCGTAGACCAGGCTGAAGGGGGTCTCGCCGTTGCTTGTTTTTGGGCTTGTCCTGTGAGCCCATAAAATACTTGGGATTTCATCAACCCAGCCGCGTCTGGCTGTTCCCAACCGTGCTTTGATGCCTTCGACTAAGCTTTTATTGATACTCTCGACTTGGCCGTTCCCTTGTGGATGCGCCACTGAGGAGAATATGTGTTCAATGTTTAGCTCTTTTTGCCATTTTTGAAAGTCGTCGGCAGCGAAGTTGGTACCGTTGTCGGTGACGATGCACATTGGTAGACCGAAACGGCAGATGATATGTTCCCACACGAATTTCCTTGTTATCATAGCGGTGGTTGATGCAAGTGGCTTTGCTTCTACCCATTTTGTAAAGTAATCAACAGCTACTATGATAAATTTCACTGCTCCTGGTGCGTCTGGAAATGGTCCCACCACATCGATTGCCCATTTTTGGAATGGCCATGCGGTGGTGACGGGGATCAAGTTGTTCTTGGGCCGCAAGGTCTTGGGAGCATGTCGCTGACAATTGAAACACTTGCGTAAGACTTTGACTGCATCCAGGTGCATGCCCGGCCAATAGTATCTGGCGTTCATGATTTTGGCCACCACCATGCGTGGTCCTGCGTGTATGCCACATATCCCCTCGTGAATTTCTTTGATAAGGTATGTGGCATCTTGGGGGTTGACGCATCGTAGGAGTGGCCCCAGGTATGATTTACGGTATAAGATACCGTCTACCATTTGGTAATGACACGCTTTGTATTGCAACTTGCGTGCCTCTGCTTTGCTTTCGGGAGTAACCCCTGATTGTAAGTATGCAATGAGCGGTGTCATCCAGGATGTTGTACCGTATTGGATGACATTGACTTGGCGCAGGGGTACTGAAGGATTTTGCAGGACTTCGATGCGTACCTCTTTTGCCAGGTGTTGGAAGCTGGTGGACGCAAGTTTTGATAGTGCGTCCGCGGGTTTATTTTCACTCCTGTTGATGTGGCGAATATTGAAGGAGGTAAACTTTGACTTCAGTTGCAGGGCTTGTTCGAGATAGAGGATCATGGTATCCCCCTTTGCGGCATAGTCACCGCGTATCTGCCCTGCAACTAGTAGTGAATCGACGTGTGCTTCCAAATGTTTGACGTCGAGTTTAATTGCTAAACGCAACCCTGCCAGTAGAGCCTCATACTCCGCTTCGTTATTCGTACTTTCGAAATCGAGGCGTATTGCGTAGGTTAGCTCTTGGCCATCGGGGCTGACAAGTCGCAAACCTGCGCCAGAACCATCTTCGTTGGATGCACCATCTGTAAATAGTGCCCAGGTTTCTGTGGAGGATGGTTGTGGTACAGGGTTTTGTTCTTCTTCGCATTCTTGGATGCGGTTTGCTGGTATTTCAGCGACGAAGTCAGCCAAGACCTGGCCTTTGATTGCGGGGCGCGGCTTATAGTTCAGTGAAAGCGCGCCCAGCTCGATTGCCCATTTTGCTAACCTCCCAGAGATGTCGGGTTTTGATAGGATCGGGCCGATCCTATAGTTGGTTAACACTGTGATGACGTGGTTTGCAAAGTAACGTCGTAAACGTCTCGATGCGTGCACTAGTGCCAGTACCAATTTTTCCATGATGGAGTACCTTGTCTCTGGGTCGTTGAGCATTTTGCTGATGTAGTAGATGGGTGTTTGGACTCCTTCCCGCTCCACTATAAGTACCGCGCCTACCGCGTTGTCCGCGGCAGACAGGTATAAGATAAGTGGCTCATCTTTTCGTGGTGCGGTTAAAGTTGGGAGTTGGATCAAACACTCTTTCATTTCCCGGAAAGCTTTTTCGGCCTCTGCGGTCCATTGGAATTGTTCCTTTTTTAGACAGCTCCGCAGGGTCTTGATGAAAGGGTAAGACTTAGCTGCATGGTTGGCTAAGAATCTATTGAGTGCGGCTAGCCTACCGGCTAGTCGTTGCATTTCCTTCATCGTAGAAGGCGATGGCATGCGCTCGATCACCTGAACTTTTTTCGGGTTTACCTTGAATCCATCTTTGGTTACGATGAATCCAAGGAATTTGCCTTCTTCCATTCCAAACGAGCATTTCCCTGGGTTGAGCTTCATGTTAACGCTTCGCAGAGTTTGGAATGTTCTTTCGATGTCGTCGAGCATGGTGTTTTCCTCCATGCTCATGACGACCAGGTCGTCCATACAAATTTCGACACTTTTGCTGATTTGACCGCGAAAGGTGTCGTTCATCAACTTTTGATAGGTTGCGCCCGCGTTGCGCAGCCCGAACGACATTTTGGTGTAGCAGTAATTCCCGATAGGAGTGCGGAATGCCGTTTTATCTTCATCGTCGATTGCCATTTGTACTTGGTGATAGCCTTTGTAACAATCGAGGAAACACTTCCATCGGAATGGTGCGAGGTTATCGACTTTCTCGTCGATCTCTGGAAGTGCGTAACAATCCTTGGGGCAGGCCTTATTGAGGTCTTTGTAATCGACACACATGCGCCAGCCCCCGCTTGGTTTTTCTACCATGACGGGGTTGGACAGCCAAGTCTGGTATTTCACTTCCCGCAGGATGCCTGCGGAGAGCAGTTCTTGTACTTGCTCTTCCATCGCTGCGTTTTTTGCTGATCCGAGGTGGCGTTGGCCCTGGATCACGGGCTTGATACCTGGCATGGTATTCAAGAAGTGTTGCGCAATTTCGCGTGGTACCCCTGTCATGTCTGCGGGTGTCCACGCGAAAATATCTTGGTTTCTGAAGAGGAGTTGCTTCAGGCGCGCTCTGATGGTAGGTGTCAAGGCATGGCCCAACGTGACTGTTTGCTCTGGGTGTCTTGCATTAAGAACCCATTTTTCTAGTTGAGTGTTGGGGGTAGGCCTTGCTACCTTTGTTGGACGCAGTTCGTCCGTAGACATGACTTCTCTTTGGGCGTATATTATCGCGATCCCCGTTTCGGTTGGAAAACCGATGGCAGAGTGGGGGACGGATGTTATCATGTTGAAGTCGCCTTGGGACTCCCTCCCGAGAATTACGTCATACTTTGAGGTGTGAGGTAAAACCATGAAGTTCACCTCCTCCGTCCTTGTGTGCCTTCCGTTGGTGAGGGGCACAGGGAAGGTAATTTGTCCCAGGGGGAATACGGTTTCCCCTGAAAATCCGGCCAACGGGTAGTCCGCTGGCTGCAGTCGATCTTTATCTTCTTGATCGAACTGGTTGAAGCATTGCTCGTATATAATATCGGACGTACTGCCCGGGTCGATGAACAATCGCTCGGTGCAGTAGTGAGCTAGGTGCCCAGTGATAACCACGGCGCGCCTATCGCGCGGTCCGCCTCGGACTTTTGGAAAGACGACTTGCTCGTCCTTCCAGTCATTGTCTGGTCTTCTAGCCGCCTTACGCGGTCTTCCTTTTCCTCCATTGATCATGTGGGTAGAGGCCACGTACATGGCCCTTTTACCCGTGGAGGTGCCCTCGTTGTGGGGAGTGATGCGCTTGGTAGCTTTTTGTGCGCCTGTCAACAGGTGTTGCAGTTTCCCCTCCTTTAGGGCTCGCTCAATCTCCAGTCGGAGACTGATGCAGTTGTTCGTGGTGTGGCCCGAGTCCTTATGATACTCGCAGTAGAGTGCGGGATCTTGATTCTTTTTGGACTTCATTGGTTGGGCCGGTCTCAGGAATTGTGCATCCGTGAGGAGAACGTCGCTTGGCGACTGGTTGATCTCGGTCCAGTTGCGGTCCCGAGACTCTTTCTTTGACGCCCGGTTTTCTCGTTGGGCGTTGATTGTAGCCCTTGCGTCGGGCTGGTTGTTCCGGGGGACATATGGCTTGGGATCGCTGCCGCGATTCCATGTGTCCCTGTTGCGCTTATTGCCGCGCTTGGGCTCTTGGCGGGAAGACTGGCCTTCCTCTAGGGGTTGTGCCTTTGACATGTGCGGTCTGAGGGACCGCTGAGTTTGGGCATATGTTTTGACCTTAGCCATGACATCTTCCCACTTCCTAGGCAAGCCGTTGCCGCCGGAAATATTCATAACCATTTGTTCGTCTTTGACTGCAACAATGAAATGGTTACGTGCCATCTGGTTGTCAACGTCGCCTATCTCTAGGATCTCTTTATTGTAACGGACAACGAATGCGTCAAGCGATTCGTTGTCTCTGCGCCAGATGTTCATGACGTCCATTGAATCACGTTCATGGCGTCGTTGCTGGCTAAAGTGCGCGAGGAACTTTTCTTGTAAGTCCTCGAATGAGGTCAGTGACCCTGGTGGCAGAGAATCGAACCATGCCCTGCCCAGACCTGTTAGGGTCTGTGGGAAAAAATGGCACCAGGTAGGTTCGTCCCACTTACCGTTGCACCCAGCACCGACGAAGATGTTGTTGTGATCATCTGGGTCGGTCGAGCCGTTGTATTTCCCAATGTTTAATGGGAATTTTGTGGTGGTGACATCGGCGTTGGCGATCTCCGGGACAAACTTAGAGTTTTCGGCCGCAGATTTCGGCCTATAAGGTTTGCCCTGGTTGCACTTTGCAGCGCGGAGGTATGTGTTGCGGGGTTGATTGGGAGGAACATAGTTGCGTCCGCCCGGTCTACTGTTGGTGGAATGGGACTCCCCGCGGTATGTACTGTCATCTGGATCAGTATGGCAATACCCTTCATGGTGGGACTGTGGTCCCAAACGACTATGAATGTTTGTGTTGCGGCGCATTGTAGACTGCCGCCTTCTTTCTTCTTGAGAGCCTAGACGGCTATGTACGGAGTCCCTGCGGCGGGACCCGTACGAGGAATCGTCCTCATTGATTGTGCGGACATCACAATAAGAGGAGCCGCGGTCCTCCTGTCTGCTTCTGGAGGCTGGATGTGTGGGGGCCCTGTCGTCGTATCGTAAAATACGACCGGCAGGTGTACGCGGTATCGGGGTAGGTCCGATACCTCCTTGTTCGTCGGCGCAAGCTCTGTTGTACGTTGCGGCCAGAAGGGCCGCTTGTTGGTCATACCAGGTATGAGGGTTCATGCCTGGAGGTATGACAGCAGCGTATTGTGACAGATCGTGTCCAAACGTAAGGGATGCGCCCCCTTGCGCTGATGTGCCAATGTGTTGGGCATTTGGGCCTAAGGGAATGGTTCCCGCAGGCCCTTGGTTTGTGGGGTTTAGGTTATCCCCGGTATTGTTGTTTTGACGATCAGACATCTTTGGAAAGAAAAGGATGATTGGAAAAAAGTGCTAAGAGTAGCGGTGGGCGCCAATGATGAAACAATGGTTAACCGGGTAGGGTTAACTCACTGGTCTCGTCAAGAGGGTTAATCCCTTCTTTCCGAGGATCGCTGGCTGGATCGTCTGGTGGTGGGTTTCCTGCACAAGGAAACAAACCGTGACTCGTAACAAGGAGGATGGGGTGTGGGGTGCTCCTTGTTGCCACTCTCCGGCGTGAGAATCAGTAATTTGCTTGGGAAGCAAAGTATGATAGTAGTAGTATTGAGAGAGTTGAGAAGTGATACCTCAAACCTGGTTTGGGGTGAGTATTTATAGCCGAGGAGTGAAGGAGGGTAGTTGAGTAGCTAGTCTGACATCGCACAGCTATTTGCAGGTGTGTCAGACCTGTCGGGTACTGTGGTGATGCCACGTCCGGCTGTGGTGTCAGACTGTTGTTCATACGTGGGCTGGTAGGCGACTGTTCCCAGTGCCACTTGCACTGTGGTGTCAGACCCACTTGCCTTGTAGGCAGGATGCGGTGCCAAGCCGCATCGCTGCTTGCGGTCATTGATGTTGTTCCCGCATTGGTTGTTCCATCCATGATTTGCGCGGGATGCGGTGTTGTGCCGCATCGCCTGTCGAGTGACTGTTACTGTTGTCCAGATCCCTTGTCGTGACGAAAATGTTCATAGGATGCGGTGCGAGGCCGCATCGCTATGCGTAACATTAGTTTCCGTCCCTAAGGTAAGTCTTCTCATCAATGGACAAATTGGACCGCAGTGTTCGCGTGTGTCTACGCGGACACTGGAGAGTTAATTGCTGTTGGGGGTTTTTAATGAGGGTAATGGTCATTCGCGGTCGTGCTGACGCGATATTTGGGACCATACCCCTTCAATAACACTTTGCGTCCCTATGGTATGAGTGAAATATCAACTTGAGCCCCTAAATTCTTTTCTTGCTTTTTTCTTAAGAAATCATTGATTTAATAATTTAAATTAATTCTTTTTAAATAAATGCAATCTAATAATTAACTCTTTTTAAATAAATGCAATCTAATAATTAAATGTATACTATATATAACAAATTATTAAAGCCTAAATTGTATATTAAATGTAAACTTTTAATACATACAATACAGAGACAAAATGTCATACCAACTTCGTAGACTTGACTGAACTTACAGACTCGATAACAAAAGACCGTAACATACAATACAGAGACAAAACATCATACTACCACAAGCAATTGTGGATCTTTACTGACGGGTGCACTTCGGAATGTAGCAGATATGAATGAATATAACCCCAGCGTAGCTAATTACATATCTGCCACTGGGGTTATATTCATTCATATGAATGAATATAACCCCAGTGTAGCTCTTCGATTTTCCTTGAAATTCCAGAGCTCGCTAATTACATATCTGCCACTGGGGTTGTATTCATTCATATGCAATTGATCGTTTTGATCAATCAGTTCCTTATGTGCACCGCACCATCTTCTAGGAGGTTGTCAAGTGTTCTCGCCTTCATAGTTGGTGTTTTGCGTATCTTTACATCCGCAGCCATTCTGTACAATATTTTCACAAAAAACATCACAAACAAACCTGAACAAAGCAAAACAAATCAACCCTCTGTTTTTTCAAAGCAAAATAAACAAAACAAACAAACATAAAAAAGCAGAACAAAAACAAAACAAACAAACAGAACAAAACAGAACAAAAACAGAACAAAAAATCACAAACAAACCTGAAAAACTGAAACCAAAATACTCCAAGTCAACCCATTTACAAAAAACTGATTATCATCATCATGCGGCATTCAGATTATCATTATCAAAAACTGAAACCAAAATACCCAAATCAACCCTCTGTTTTTTCACAAAAACATTCACAAAAAACTGATTATCATCATCATGCGACATTCAGATTATCATTATCAAAAACTGAAACCAAAATACCCAAATCAGCCCTCTGTTTTTTTACAAAAACATTCACAAAAAACTGATTATCATCATCATCATGCGGCATTCAGATTATCATTATGAAAAACTGAAACCAAAATACCCAAATCAACCCTCTGTTTTTTCACAAAAAAACATTCACAAATAACTGATTATCATCATCATCACGCGGCATTCAGATTATCATTATCAAAAACTAAAACCAAAATACCCAAATCAACCCTCTGTTTTTTCACAAAAAACATCACAAATATCAAAAACATATATAGATAAGATGATGATCCAAACCTCTGTTTTGAAGATGAAGATGGATGAAGATGATGAAGACGGATGAAGATCGGTGTAAAACAGAAAAAATAAGGTACACAAGATTTGAAGATGGATGAAGATGATGAAGATGAAGATGGATGAAGATGATGATGATTGGTGTTGAGAGTTGAGAGAAAGATTTGGAGATTTTTTGAGAAGTGTGATGATGATGATGATGATCGGTGCATTTGATATATATTTGAGATTATGTGGATATTAAGGGATAAGGGTATTAAGGACATTTCATACATGTCTTTAACATTACTTTATAAAGATATAGAACTAAAGACCAAAATTTAAATGATATATTATAACCTGTTTTTTAGTATTTGATTTCGATCATTATTAAACCTACCCGTGTGGTTACACGGGTCCTACAACTAGTATGTATTAATTCATAAGAATATGAGCAACAGTAACTTTTTATTGGTTTATTATGATTTTGTCTTTTATGCTTTTCTTTTTTCATATATATAAACTTTAAGATTATATTTATGTAACAAAACTTTGGCTTTGCTATAATTTTGAAACAAAAATTAAATTAGTTTAGTTTTTTTATATTTTGTTTTACGTTTTTCCTTGGGTTTGTTGTTTTTTGGTTGCTACATAGCACAATGTTTGTTGGTCACATTTTGTCTGTTTTTACCCCCACAAATTTTTTATATGTGTCGGTATATATTCCAATTTGTCTGTGGTTTACGTCACGTGAGTCACTAAGCGTTAAAATTCATGATTTTATTTCACAATTTTTCTCGATTTTGGTCTTCGTTTAGTTGTTACTTAGCACGACTTTACGCATCCCGCCCCGCAACACTGGTAGTATGGTTTTACACCTCACTACCCCGCAACGCGGGGGGTTAAGACTAGTTTATATAAATTTAGGGGTTTTCGGTGTTCTTCCAATATATCGCGTGTGTGTTTTATTTTATTTTTAAAAATTTGCATTAGGACAACCAGATTTGTTATTCTTAAATTAGTTGTTATTGAAATTTCATTTTATTATTTTACTAGAGGTTGTGGATGTTAGAGGTTGTAATGGTATCTATTGAGACTTGTGTTATTGGAATTCCATTTTGTTTCTTTGATTAGAGGTTTGAGACGGCGGATGTTAGAGGTTGGAGGTTGTAACGGTACCTATTGAGACTTGTAAGTTTTTTCTTATATATTTTGTTCATTAGGTTAGTTACTAATGTGATACACGGGCTAAGATAATATATTATGTTAAGAGATGTTTTGAATATAATTATATGAATTCATTGATTAAAAGAATACAAAACTGTAAATAGAATTATTACTTACAAAAGTAAACTCTCTAAATAGTTCTTTGTATACAACGTTTGTTGTATTCATCACACTAACATCTTTATCTACATTAATAGTTTAAATTTGTCTCAGCTCTTAATTCTTGACAACGCCATATACAATTGTCCATCAGTGAAAAATGGATCTTTTAGAAACAGTATTCCAACTCTTGAAAACTGTTTAACTAAGGCTTATTGGATTTTATCACTCTCAACTATCACTTTGACTCCCATCACTCCCGACTTAATACTTTGTGTGTTTTGTCACTCCACAGGTGAACATTTCTTAGTGTTTGACTTGTGTTATTGGTGATATTAGGTTAACACTTTGTGAATTACTAATAACTACAGGTGAATCTGCTCTTAAAAGACAAAAGGGGAGCCAAAATCCACTCAACCGGAGTGACATAACACATAAGGTGTTAAGTTGGGAGTGGTGGGAGTCAAAGTGATAGTTGAGAGTGAGAGTGACAGCGACCAATACCCCATAGTTTGGAGTGATAAAATCCAATAACCCTTTAACTATTTTAATGTTTACATTTGTATTTGTATTTTCTCATCAAGTAAAAAAATAATTTATGATATAACTTTTTATGTATCATAAAAAACTAATTTGTTAATAACTTACTAACCTTATAAATAAAATCATATTTGTGACTAATTTATTAACTTCATAAATAAAAGTCATGATAAATTTCGACGGATCCAAATAAATCTAAACACAAAATTTGAATAAATAATCATTCAACCAAAATAAATAAGGGTCCCCTTATTTTCATACCCCCTATTGTATACGGGCCGTATAAAGTTATACGACCCGTATAGAATGTTTTTGAATATGAAAATGCGCAGGGAATGTTTTTTTTGAATTTACTATATACGGCCCGTATATAGATATACGAGCCGTATACATGTGTATACGATTTGTAAAACGTATACAGCTCAATGGATTTATTTTGTGAGGTTTTAGATGTTACCAAATGTATATGGGCCGTATAACTGTATACGACCCGTATATAAGGATGTTTTTCCAAGTGTCGCGTTTTTTCCAGTAAAAACACAATCATTGTAGGGTTTCTAAACTCTTCATCACCTTTAACAATGTTGATAAACGTTGATCAGAACACGCCGCTTAAATCGGAGCACAAGTAGAGTAACGTTACCGATCAGTCCGTTGATGGAAACCTTAGCGATCGTAGAGATCTTCGTGTTGGTTATTTATCGATTCTGCTAGTTATCGGCGGGGGTGGGTACAGAAACCACCAAGGGTGATAATGGATTGGTTACAAAAGCCACTAGCAGAAGAACCCGACACAAACAAGTTCTCCACAGTTTATTATTCAGATCTCTATTCGGCCATCTTTCCAAACTACAACACACGATAACTTTAAATTTTATATTTTGTGATTTGACCAGGAAAGGATTGGAGGTGATTTCTACTTTTAATAAGCTGTCACAGTTGTCAAATTCGTTGCGTGCATTCATATTGTTGAGACAACAACATGTAATGAACGGATTATTGGACTTCTTGTTCCAAATGTAGTTGTAGGATCCGTACTTAAAGGTCTCTCTAAAATATGCAACCGAGACCGCCTTGTTAATTTTAATGAAGGAATGAAGATTGAAGAACCGTTGTGTATTTGCTTACTGTTCTGGAATTGGAGAACCGTTGTGTATCTGAATCAGGTTCTGAAACAAACACCACTAAAGATGAGTTGGTATTGAACCAAGAATATGAATATCACAGTGCAGACACGTGGGAAGAAATTTATAACAACTCTCCTAAAATATTTCCGACACCCATACATTCTTAAAACATGTCCTAGACGTCTTAAAATACACCCCGTATATGAAAAACGACCCGAAATACCTTTAATTTTACGAAAATTAAATAGAATAAAGATTTACAGGGCTCTGGCGGGGCGCGACAGACCCCTCATGATCTGTTGCGGGGCGTGAGCGAGAGGATAAGTGGCCGCCCCCTGAGCTACCACGTGTCACGTTGCGTGTCGAAGCTAGTGCCGAATCAGCCAAGCTAGGGCCTACACTAGCCTAGCTCGCGGGGCGCGAGAAACCAGCCGAACAGCCCTATAAATAGAGGCCATCGGCATTCAGTTTCCGTCGTTCAAAATTCGTAAATCTCTCTCAAATTCTGAATTATAGAAGTAATCTCTGGGCATAATACCCCTCTAATTAGCGTAGCTCTGCCTCGTTGTAAGTATTATAACCCCCGGTTACGTATTAGATACGCTGCCCGATTGATCTAGTGCTCCGTAACGCATGTCGAGGCTCTGCCTGACTTAGTCGTTGGAGTTCTGTCTCGGGGAGGGTATAACTAATGTAAATATTGGGTTATTATACTAACACGTGTGCATTGTTTAATTTATTAGATTATAACCAGGAAATCACAAGGAAAAACCTAAAATAGCAATGTGAGTTTATCCTCTTTTTATAAATTCTTTTATAAACTGTTTTACAAAACCTCAATTATTTTACATTATAATTAATAGTGATTGAGTATTTGTAATTCTACAATTATCGTCGGTATGTTGGGGTTTTGTATACAAAATTTGTTACTACACTGTGAGTAGTAGCATGACCACCAGTCATGGATTGACAGTGTCGTGGGTGGTAATTAAAGTAGAAATATAAGCAAATGGAATTGCAATATCGCCCTCAATACTGTACAATGATAAAACCTGTTTTGATTAAGTTGGGATTCACTCACCAGTATTTCCCATTGACAAATGTTTTTAAAACGCGTTTCAGGTAACAAAATGTGAAAGCTAAATAGAAGCCAGCTGGAGAGCACTGAAGGCTTGGAAACGTGGCTATAAAAGTTACCTAAATAAAGAAGATGTTTTATTTCAATAAATTAGGGTTTATCCCTACAAACTGATTATGAATGGAAACTTGGGTTTTACCCATGTGTTTAATATTTATAAAATGAGGTGTTTTACTCTGATAAAATATTTCCTAACTACGATCCTGATGTAAATTCTGCTGCCAAATTTAATAAACACCGATACCACCGAATGTGCGAAGCTCGCGGCCGCCCGCCTCCCGGGGCAAGGGGTCGGGGGTTGCGACAGGAGGTGGTATCAGAGCTACAACCACTGATTTCAGCCACAGAAGTGTTCTGCTGACATTGAAATTGTCAATTCTGTTAGGAAATAATCTATGTGCATACGTGTGTATTATTATTTGTGTTATTTGACAATCTGTTAGTTTACAGTATGAGTGATCAAGGACTGTCGGACGCTTATCGTCAATTGTCTAGTTCTCCTAGAGATGAAGGAACATCCTCCCCGCCCACTCCTTCAGGGTACTCAGATGACACAGAAGAGGGGATTTTCGTATTCAAAGCGCAATCCGCAGAACCATTCCCTACCAAAAAGAGAGGATGGTTCAGTCGGGGAGCCCATGAGCATAGGAAAAGAATGAGGAAATTAAAGCAACAGAGGACTTTAGCTGCAGCAAATAGGGAGATGAACACCCATGCCCAAGATATAATCAATAGGAGATTGGCCAACTTTGACATCTTAGCTACCACCGCCGTAGACCCAAACCTAGAACAAGTCACTGCACCACAGCCACTACCACTGTTTCCCACTCAACCCATGGAAATAGAATCAAAGCAAGAAGAACCAGTCCCCATACCAGCTTTTAACCCAAATGAAATACCCAGAGTTCCAGCACCCAATCCCTTAGCCTATGATCCGTGGAATGGCGACCATAGGGATTACCGAGAACTCTACCCACAAGAGGAACCCGTGCCCAACCCTGTAGCACCATAGCCAAACCTTGACCCTCTAGATCCATACTGGGATGCTGACCAATATGTTAGGGAAATCCTAGAAAACCCATACCCGTATGGAGACCCTTTACCACCATACCCTGAACCAATACCAGCCCCACCACCACCCATGAGTACCGAAAACGTGCAGGAACTTCGCACTTTTGGTAAGGAGTTAGTTGATGAAGGAGAGAGGATCAGGCAAATAGGGGAGAAGCTCGTTTGGAAGTATGGCGAGTGAAACATGCAATATTGGATGAACCCCTAAGAAAGAGTAATATATATATATATATATAAACGTGAGTAGTTTAAAAGAAATCAACTAAAATAGATAAACTAATATAGATGCATAACTAAGTAGTATGTTTTAAATTCCGGTTATAGTTGTAATAGATGCATATATAAAATAGAGTAAATGTCGCAAGATCGACGGTTTTGACCAATGTGTTTGTTTGTGCAATTATTGGCATTAAATTTTATTCTGTGATATTAATACCTGATAATTGTTTGTAAATCCAGATGGACAACGAAGCAAATCAGGAAAACCAGAATAATGATAACCAAATAAATAACAGTGTCATTCGACACATAGTAACCCAAGGAATTAGAGATGCTATGCCATATATTATCCAAAATGTTAAAGAAGCAGAAAATAATAAAAGTAATAGTGGAAGTAAGCGATCATTTACTGAACCCAGTCACAGCATAAACAATGGACCGTTACTTCAATTGCCTATTCCAAAAAGAAGAAGAAGCATGTCTTATGGTTGTTCTTAGAAAGAATTCTGGTCTTGCAAACCGATAGAATTCTCTAGCAATGAAGGAGCCATTGCAGCTCTAAGCTGGATAGAAAAGACAGAGGTTGTCTTAAAAATAAGCAAGTGCGCTGAGGAAGACAAAATCATGTTTGCTTCCAATCTTTTTAAGAATGCAGCCTTAGAATGGTGGAACACTATTCTCCAGTCTAGGGGTAGTAACAGAGTCTATAATATGCAATGGACTGAGTTTAAGAACATGGTCGAATGGAAATTCTGTCCTCCCAAAAAAGAAGAACAAATTACTAATAAGTTCTTAAACCTTAGAATGACTGTAGTTGACTGTAAGGGTTACACTACCATATTCTTCGAATATGCTAAAATAGTACCAACTCTAGCCTCACCAAAACCAGTTTTAATCTCCCGTTACCTCTGGGGATTAATCAGTGAGATTAGACATGTAGTCAAGGCAGCTAGACCACCAACCACAGAAGAAGCTGTAGAACTAGCAAATACCTTGACTGATGAATTGGTACGTACACAAGAAGAGAACCAGAGGAAGAACCTAGCCCAAAAGCTTACCCAGGAATTTCGCTACGGTAATTCCAACCGTGGGAAGAATGTAGGTTCTACTTCTACACCCTACTGCAAGTCTTGAAAGAAGAAACATTCGAGAAAATGTTCTACCTACTGCAACTTCTGCAAGATACCTGGACACAAGGAAGAAGACTGCAGGAAGAAACCCAGTAATGGAGTGTGCTTCAATTGTGGAAAAAGGGACATATCAAACCGAACTGTCCGAAACTAGCTCCAGCAATGAACAACAAGACTACTAAGAATGCTAGAGCTTTTGTTCTTACAGCAGAAGAAGCCAAGATGATTCCGGATGTGATTGCCGGTACGTTTTTAGTAAATGATGTTTTTTCTAAAGTATTATTTGACTTTGGTGCGAACCAAAGTTTTATTAATACTTCATTTTGCAAAAATTTTAATCAACCATTAACTAAACTTCAACAAGAATGTATAGTAGAGACAGCAAATGGAGAATCCATTAAGATCACTGAAATCTTGCAGGAAGTAAGAATAGAAATTCTAAACCATAAATTTATTGCTGATCTTTACCCAATGAATCTAGCAGGATTTGATATCGTATTAGGAATGGATTAGTTAGTAGCCAATAAAGCCAGTATTTTATGTGATAAAAAATCAATGCAAGCAGATTCACCAAAGGGTGAAAAGATCACAATTAAAGGAGATAAGCCAACTAGATCTACGAAATTCATCTCTGTGATGAAAACCACAAGTTATGCAAGAAAAGGGTCACTAGTGTATATGATTTCCATAATCATTAACACTAAAGGAAAAGAATTAAAAGATATTCTCGTAGTATCTCAATTCTCAGATTTTTTCCTGAGGAGCTACTTGGACTACCACAAGATAGAGAAGTTGAATTCAGAATTCACCTACTACCAGGAACAACACCAATTGCCAAGGCACCCTACCGTTTGGCACCAGCAGAGATGCAATGTCACACCCCAACCAATGTCGGAAACATCGGGGCGCGGCACTGAGCGAAACAGATTGTCCAAAAGTTTCCATAACAACTATAATTACCAATTATTTAAAGCAACACGTCCCATAGCATGTCATAAAAGATAATACAATTATTACAGAAAGATCTAGTCAAATTGTTTTGTTTCGACAACTCAGATTTTTATTACAGACAATTGTTTATTGTTGACCTAGGTCTTTCCTAGCCTCGATTTCACAGCAAAGTAAGCAAATAAGCATCCTAAGCACCTGTCACATACGTTAAAGTAAAAGTCAATACACATAGTGTAAAAGTGAGCATACAAGTTTGATAATAGCATATAGATTTCAAAATCGTTACGCATAACCAACACGTACACATTGTAAAATGAGACATGTTAGTTATCGACATGAACCTATCAATATCAATGACTGCGAGTTGACTGCCCGAGGCTGTTCGTATCGCATGATCACCACCGTGACCCATGTAATTAATTGTCCTTAACATCCCCTGAGTGAACAGGTGCTGAGTCCAAATAAATAGTACTACCGTTGCTAAGGCAGGTAGACAACATTCCATGTGTAAACATAACAAACAAGCATTCATTAAGTCACGTATAACATGTGGTAACGGTTAGCGTTTAAAGTATTGCGTAGTGTGTTCGATGTGATTTAGTATAAGTAACGTATGTAACACCCAAAAGTGCATAAAGCAAAAAGGGATCGAGTATACTCACAACGATTGATGGATTGAAGGGAGCGCTAGAGAGTAGGGTTAGCCTGAACAGATTGATAGCATAACGATAAGCGACGCGTAAAACGGAACAAGTGACAGTGGGTCGAACAGCAGTTCGATCGGATGGTAGTCCGATCGGACAGCCGGTCGTTCGATTGTCAGTCCGCTCGGATGGTCATTCGGTCGGGTGACCTTTCGAGTGGATTGTTTCTTCCTTTGTGAAGGATGTGTTTGTGTATGATGGTTTGACTTGTGAAGTTTTTGTTGTAGCATTTTGAAAACATGGAAGTACCTCTACCTTTCAGGTCGATCGATCGAACGACCGTTCGATCGGGCGACAGTCCGATAGGTTGGGCCTTCAGCGAGAACAAGTTCACAGCAGGTTATCACTCGATCGGACGGTTGTTCGATCGGGTGGTAACACATGTGCATTGAACATGTTGAAAATTGTTTAAGTGTTGAAGTTTAAATGTCACATGATCGAGTGGTAATCCGATCGGATGGAAGTAAGCGATCACTACAAGTCAAAGAAGTCAAAACAGGAAATGAGCAAGGAGTGACAGATCGCAATTAGCAATATTTTCTTCCTTTGACTTCAATCTTGACTTTGACTTTGACTTTCGAAACACGGGGTGTTACAGCCTCCCCTAGTTGAGGGAATTTCGTCCCGAAATTAGGCCGAAGCCGTAACAAACAACTGCGGGTACTTCGCCTTCACGTCGCTTTCGAGTTCCCAAGTGAACTCTGCGCCTCGTTTGCCTTCCCATCGGACTTTCACAATAGGAATGCGCGAGCGTCTGAGCTGCTTGGTTTGGCGATCCATGATTTCGACAGGCTTCTCCACGAAGTGTAGTGTTTCGTTTATTTGGAGGTCATCGAGAGGTACAATTAAATCATGCTCAGCCAGGCACTTTCAGAGGTTCGAAACAGGGAAAGTCGGGTGGACGTTACTAAGTTCCTTCGGTAGTTCGAGTCTGTAGGCGACTTTTCCGATCCTTTCCAGAATCTTAAAAGGTCCAACATATCGAGGCGCTAGTTTCCCTTTCTTGCCGAATCTGACCACACCCTTTCCAAGGTGATACCTTTAGGAGTACGTAGTCGCCAACGTCAAATTCAAGGGGCTTGCGTCGTCTATCGGCGTAACTTTTCTGTCGACTCCGAGCTTTCAGCAGATTGTATCGAATTTGGAGGAATTTGTTAGTCGTTTCTTGCAATAGCTCAGGACCGGTTAATTGCGAGTGCCCGATCTCGTGCCATACAATTGGCGATCGACATTTTCTTCCGTATAAAGCCTCGAATGGTGCCATTTGAATGCTGGAATGATAAGTGTTATTATACGAGAATTCGACTAACGGCAGGTAAGTATCCCAATTACCACCGAAATCTATGACACACGAACGGAGCATGTCTTCAAGAGTACGAATCATTCTTTCAGTCTGACCGTCGGTTTGAGGGTGGAATGCGGTACTCAGATTAAGCGTAGTACCGAGAGCAGCTTGAAACGTTTCCCACAGTCGCGAGGTAAACCGAGCGTCACGGTCAGAGATGATGTCGCGAGGCGTCCCATGTCGACAAATGATCTCGTTGGTGTAGATTCGGGCTAATCGTTCTACCTTGTAGTCTTCCCATATTGGCAAAAAGTGAGCTGATTTAGTCAAACGATCAACAACAACCCAGATGCTGTCGTGGCCTGATGGCGTGCGCGGGGGCTTTGTTATGAAGTCCATAGCTATACTCTCCCACTTCCACATAGGGATCGGGGGTTGTTCGAGTAAGCCAGAGGGTCTTTGGTGTTCAGCCTTGACCTTTGAGCAAGTCAGGCACTTCCCAACGTAGAGAGCGATATCCCTTTTCATGCCCGACCACCAGTACCTGTAGCGAAGGTACTGGTACATTTTATCAGCCCCGGGATGAATAGAATACCGGGATTTGTGGGCTTCGTCCATCAGAATCTGTCGTAAGTTGGTCCGCTTAGGGATCCAAATTCGGTCCAGAAAGTGGAATATCCCATTCGACTTATTCACAAGCTGGGCTCCATCGTGGTAGATCCTCTCCTTCTTTAAAGTTTGTTCATTAAAACATGCATGCTGAGCTTCACGGATGAGTGTCTCGAGATCGTATAGTGCTTGGGTATCACGGATGCTGAGTAGGTAGCTCCGTCTGCTGAGAGCGTCGGCAACGACATTTGCTTTGCCTGGGTGATAACGAATCTCACAGTCGTAATCATTGAGAAGTTCTACTGTAACACCCCGAAAACGGGTTTGGTAATCAAACCTCGTTAATACTAAAAGACGGGTAAAATACCGTTAGTGGTAAAAAGAAAAAATAATTAACCCGGTGAATATTAGGATTTGAATAAATAAGCTTGTATTAATCAAAAAGAGGAATAAATGCTTTGAGAAAACACGGTTTATTAGGAGCCCGAGTTAACGGGACTTAAAAAAAAATAAAACGGGTTATGATTCCCCACACCCACCAAGTTAACTAGGAATAGTTAACCTAGTTAGTAAAGGGTAATTAAATGAAAAGCTATGAGATATAGCTTCTTTTGTAATAAATGAAACAAGAGTGACAAAAGAGGCAAAAAGGGAAAATGTTTTAATTAAATAAAATACTAACACCAAAACACACACTCTAAGTGTGTGTTCTGGTCAAGATTTCCAGAAGAGCCAGGGAGCTCTCATCTTCAAACCCTAACATGCTCAAATCCATCAATTGAAAGGCCAAATCTACTCCAAATCGAAATCTAAGATCAGATTAGTGATCACCTCAGTGAAGGGATCACAAGGTATGTCAAATTTCATCTTCTAGTTACATCTTGAGATTTTGATAAACATGTGAGATTTGAAATTTGTGTTGCATGGATGTTGTATTGATGGAATAGGAACAATATTATGTCTAGGAGTAAACCCTAGACAAGTATATATTGAAATTATGCTTAGTTCAAGTAAATTCAGATGTTGTTGATGCTAAATTCATGTATGATCTGTTTTTAGGGTTTTGATTGCAAAGAAAATAGTGTTATGATGTCAAGAACATGCTTTAATTGAAAGCTGAATTCAAATAGCTCCTGATCAGAATTTACAGCCGACTTGTATTGGCTGTAACATAGACAAAACTTGACAAAAACATGTGTTTCTTGAGTCTAAAATGTAATTCCAGGAAATATCTTTAAAACCCCACTGGAATCGCATTTTTTCGACGAAAATTGAGCGTTTTATGAATTTTTCCGTATCAAAGGTTCAAGCTGCGTTTTCTGGCAGAATTTGCAGCCCATTACGAATGTCATAACTCAATTTAGGAATTGGGTTATGATTTCAAATTCTTACTGTAGAAATTTTTAAGTGATTAAAAGAATCTCCAATTGGAATTTCGTCAATCGGATAAACGAGGAATTTTTAATGAATTTTTCCGTAAGCTGCAGTCAGAAGTGACGAATCTGATTGCAGCTTAGTAAATGAATTTTTACGAATTTTTGGTAAAGGGTTAGATCTTGAAATTTTAACACAAGGCATAACCCTCCGAGAGGTACGCCACATAAAAAAATCATAATTTTTGAAGACTTATAAACAGGTTAAACAGGTCACCAAAAACAGCCTATTTTCAGTGATACGAAACTTGATTGTTGATGTTATAAATTATGCCCACAATGTTCATATGTTGAAATTATGAATCAAATGCGTAATTTCCTAGTTCGACCAATTACGTGTGATGTGGAGTAATACAAATTTTAATTATGAAGTCGATTTAGCTTATATGCACATATCATATAATTAAGGGTAGTTAACTTTTGAAAAGTTAAACTAACCATGGACGGAGTCGAATAGTAGTTTTGACATAGAAAATACGTAAGGTGGAATAGTCGTGGTTATAATGACTAATCTAACCACCTTGTGAATTATGATGATAGTTTGACTCTTGACAAGCTAGATGGAGGCTTGGGAATGAAGCGGGTCAAACGGAGCAAGTACGAAAAGGAAAGCGTAATTTGGATGCGAGGTAAGTAAAAGCTTACACCCTTTTTAGTATACATCAGTTGTGTGTATTGAAAATGAATAAGGAAAAGTTAGTAATAGAGTTATAATGTTCCGATGCAAATGATATGAGTCGGAACTAGTGCAATGGTGAGAAATCATAAACAATGGCAAAAAGGGTAAATTGGTAAATTAGTCATGTGTCGATGAACTAATAAGAAATTTTGAAACATTACGTTATGGTGTAAACCGGAATGGGAAAAAGGGCGAGATGGTAACTAGATATCATCTCATAATGGAAAATGGTCGTTCGGACTAAACGGGTCAAATGACATTGGCAAGATCATTTGACAATATTAATTGATGACCGCTTGTTGAGTTTTGTGATTTCAGGAAATATCATACGGTTCACGTTGGTATTAATTAGAAATTAATAGTGAAAGATATTTAAACGGGTCAATCCTATGACTCGAGCCAGGTACGCATATTTAGAATTTTTGTTAAAAGCGATATTTTTGGTCAAATATTAGCGAAAGTCATTCGTCGTAAAATGAAGGACTAAAATTAACCAAAAAACCCTTAATGGGTGAATTGGGCAAACGACCCATATGGGTTGTTTAGCAATTCGCATTAAGATTACGAAGAATAGGTAGATACCTTAATGTAGTAAAATGATGAGTGAAATTTAAAGTTAATGGTAAATCCCTCCAACGGGTCAAAATGTAGTTTTGCGCTTAACTCAACCTTTAGTTGCATAATGTATGAAAGTCTTGAACTCACGAGTTGATGGTTTTGAGATAATGAATACCTCAAAAATTTGTAATGATTTAAACAAAAGTGGTTTAATGAATCATGAAACGGGTCAAAAGTGTTAAAAAAGAATTTCAAGCCGAGAGCTTGAAATCTGAATTTTTGAAGTAGTTGAATATCAGGTCTCCATAAGATGGAGAATTAAATTTCGAACGCGTAGGAAAAAGAATCACGTAAAACGGACTTCTAGATCAAAAGTTATGGCCTTTGAAAGTTTGATTTTTGATAAATAAACATAGCTGGAAGAAATGCAGGTCCTAGATGCGGACCTGCTGGAAAACGATCTCCCCCGCGACACGCGAAGGAGAACCGGGCACCGGGCGCGACACGCGGGTGCTGTCGCGGTACGCGAAGGAAAAGAAGGAGCCTCTCGCGTGGCGCGAGAGGCAAAATTCCGAAATTTTATTTTTATTTTTATTTTATTTGCTTGTTTATGAAACTTGTTTATACATGTTTATAAGCTATCAAAACTAACTTTTAAGTTGGTTTTGATCATAGGTGATGTCAAGTGTACCCGGATGGAGATCAAGCGATGGCAAAGGACCGAACACACGAAAAAAAATGAAGCTTCCGCAAGTTGTTTCGTCGTTATTCTAAAACGATGAATTAAATCACATTATGTTGTATTACTTTAAATTGTAAAAGTTTTAATAAACCCGTATTTCCAATGTATATGTAATCTTAATTACATGATTGTTTTCGTAAAATATACGTTAAACCTTGATTTATAAGAACGGGTGTTACATCTACCCATCGGCGTTGATGCATATTAAGTTCCTTTTGGTCAAAGATATGTTGTAAGCTCCTATGATCGGTGAAGATCGTACACTTGGTACCATACAGGTAGTGTCGCCAAATCTTTAATGCAAAAACAACTGCGCCTAGCTCGAGATCATGGGTTGTATAATTCTTCTCGTGGATCTTGAGCTGTCGAGATGCGTAAGCAATGACCTTCTCCCGTTGCATGAGGACACAACCAAGACCAAGGTTCGAAGCATCACAATAGACAATGAAGTCGTCATTTCCGTCGGCTAAAGTGAGAACAGGAGCATTGAAGAACATGTGCTTGAGGGTTTGGAAGCAGACTCTTGTTCAGTTCCCCAAACAAAAGGCTTGTCTTTATGCGTGAGAGCGGTAAGCGGCACAACGATTTTTTAGAATTCTTCGATAAATCGTCGATAATAGCCCGCTAATCCGAGGAAAGAACGGACTTCTGACGGGTTCTTAGGTGTAATCCAACTCTTAACGGCTTCAATCTTCGCGGGATCGACGTGAATACCTTGACTATTGACAATGTGACCGAGGAATTGAACCTCCTCTATCCAGAATTCGCACTTGGAGAATTTGGCATAGAGTTGATTCTCTTGGAGTAGCTCGAGAACCAAACGTAGATGTTGCATGTGTTCGGCTTTCGACTTGGAATAGATCAAGACATCATCGATTAGCACGTTGATGAAGCGGTCGAGATAAGGTTACACACGCGATTCATCAGATCCATGAAAACCGCTGGTGCGTTGGTTAAACCAAAAGGCATAACAACGAACTCATAGTGGCCGTATCGAGTGCGAAAAGCGGTTTTGGGTATATCCTCCTCTTGAATGCGTAGCTGGTGATAGCCTGGGTGTAGATCGATCTTGGAGAAACACGTATCACCTTGTAGCTGATCAAACAAATCGTCGATGCGAGGCAGGGGATAACGATTCTTGATTGTCAACTTATTCAATTCCCGATAGTCGATGCACATCCGAAACGAACCGTCCTTCTTTTTGACAAAAAGGGCCGGTGCGCCCCATGGAGAGGTGCTCGGGCGAATAAAGCCTTTATCAAGTAGTTCCTGGAGCTGACTCGAGAGTTCGCGCATTTCGGATGGAGCGAGTCGGTAAGGAGCTTTGGCAACAGGGTTTGCTCCAGGAATGAGGTCGATACGAAAGTCGATATCACGACTTAGCGGAAGTCCGGGAAGATCCTCAGGAAAAACGGCAGGAAATTCTCGAACCACAGGAACGTCGTTTACTTCCGGCTTACCTTTCTTTTCCTTCTCTGCTACTACAATGTTAGCTAAGAAAGCCCTGTATTCCTTGCGGAGGTACTTGCTAGCTTGGACATATGACATGAGCTTGAGACCTTTCGAAGCAGTTTCACCATAAACACATAATAGATCACCATTCGCGAGCGAGAATCGAATCATTTTATCGAAGCACACAACTTCAGCATGGTTTTCACGAAGAAAGTCCATGCCTACTATGACGTCAAAACTTCCGAGTTGCATCGAGATAAGGTCGATTGGGAAGATGTGATTGTTGAGCTTAAGAGTACAATCACGAAGAACAGAATTTACGGCGACATTTCTTTCGGTAGCGACTTCAACATCGAACGTCGAAGGGAGTTGGGAGCGCTTACGACTAAGGAGTTTCTCGAATTCAAACGACACAAAGCAGTTATCGGCTCCAGTATCAAACAAACACGATGCATAAATACCATTCACAAGGAACGTACCATTGACCATGTTGTTGTCAGCCTGGGCTTGGCGCACATTGATGTTGAAAGTTCTGGCACGTGCGGCTTGTTGTTGCTACTGAGGCTGTTGCTGTTGTTGAGGCTGCTGCTGCTGGGGCTCTTTTTTCACAACCCTGTTCGGGCACATGTTCGCGAAGTGGTTGGGATCACCACACGCGAAGCAGACTCTGGCGTTGATCGCGGGTGCCTGAGCCGCTTGTTGGCCTTGCGGAGCTGGAAGCAGAGCTTGATGAGCAATGGCTTGAGTTGGTGCTTGTCGGGGAACAGTACGGCAGTTAGCAGTGAAGTGGCCGTACATATTGCAATGCACACAAAATCGGCAGGCGATACCCACCGGGTGATGATAAGAACATGTCGGGCAAGCAGGGTGGGGACCAGTGTATGCGGACTTTGCAGGCGGTGCATTGATAACTGGTGCTGATCGGTGCTGAGATTGCTGCTGAGCTGGTACGGCTTGAAGTGGAGCAGCAGTGGTAGTGACAGCACAGTTCTTGTTGCTGGAGCTGCTGTTGTTGTTCTTCTTCTTGCGGCATGAGGACTTCGATGATTGGGCGGCGGCGGTTTTAGCGGTCGGTGCGACGGTCACTTGATGCAGGTTCTTTGAAGTTTTATCCCAAAAACCAGCTTTTACTCGCTTGTCGTTGATTTCAGCGGCAAGCAAGTAAGTTTCTTCGATCGTTGCTGGCTTTGCGGTATGCACAAAATCTGCAACACAGTCTGGTAGAGCTCGGATGTACTTCTTGATTGTTATGTCGGGCTTCTTCACTTGATCGGGACAGATGATACTGAGCTGCTTAAAGCGAGCAGTCAGAGCTGCGTTCTCTCCATCCTTCTGCTTGATGTGCCAGAATTCGTCCTCCAGCTTTTGGCGTTCATGGGGAGGGCAGAATTCATCCATCATAATGGCCTTCAGCTCTTCCCATGTCAGCTCATAGGCTGCATCATTTCCGCGTTTGTTCCTCTCGGTCGTCCAGCAGTCTAGTGCGCGGGACTGAAAGACTCCGGTAGCGTTTAGAGTACGGAGATTTTCAGGACATCCACTCTGGCGCAGAGTGACTTCGACGGAATCAAACCATTGAAACATAGCCGTTGGGCCATCTTCGCCAGTAAATTCCTTTGGACCACAGGCTTTGAACTACTTGAAGCTGAAAGCAGTCTTGGGAGCAGCTTTAGGAGTTTCAGTTCTGGACTCCTCGGACGATTTACTCACATTCTCGTAGATTTCACTCACGATCTAAGGAACTACCTTTGCTACTTGTTTAGCGATGAGAGCAGCAAGGCGTTTGTCTCTCTGTTCTTGGCGAGTGATTCGTGGGTGACGGGGTCCAGATGATGGTCCAGTTGACATTGTCTACAACAGACATCGCCACAGGACTCAACATAACATAATCGAATCTTACCTCACACGTCTAATACTACTAAAGCTCAGGAATACGACCATGTATCACATAAACACATAGGCACATAATCACAGATTCACATAAGCACAGAAGCACATAAGCACGTAAGGCACAGAAGCACAAAAGCACAGAAGCATATAAACACGTAATTCACCTAGAAGCACACGGGAGCAGTCAGAATACAGAAACCTATCATTCAAAGCCTACGCTCGCAGGATTTTTGTTGCGAGGGTTTGTGTATAACGATTATCATAGCGTATAGTATAGTATATGCGAGTATCTTAGCAATCAATATAGCATACGGGGGTTCCTCATGTAGTAGTGATTTGTCAGCGTTTTGAGGTAGATGAGCAGTGCGAGTCGTGTGTGTCGATCAAAGCGAGGGCGAAAGTCGAATAAATTGCCAAAAATTAAAACATATAAACAGGTAAATCCACACATAAACATATAAAATTGACGAGTGTCAGAGTCAGCGGTTGCGGGCTCAGAATCGAAATACATAAAATCGAGGATAGATTGTCTGCGGCTGTTTAGACATCGACTACCCAAAGTGGTTCAACTATTCAAAAGGACTGTCTGAGCACACTTCCGACCTTTGGGACTTGTGCTTCAGCCTCGAATCTGGGCGAATGACACGTATCCTTTCAGTTTCCGCGTGATCTTCAGTTGTTGGAGTCCGTCAAAACTTTGGTGAGAGTTTTGTAAAACAAAATAGGGCAGAATAAGTCATCAAGGTTCGGGTTTCACCCCTAACTTAACAACTTTGTTCCGGTTCTTGATAAAATAAAGGAGGATTTATTGTGTCAAAGTATGGATTTCACTCCAGATTCGGCACAATTCCCCTGTTTGTAGATAAAAAAATGCGGGTTGAACAAGCAATTTAGTCAAGAGTTTGCGGTTTTCACACCTAATCTCAACTTAATCGCTCATTCATATTTGAAAATTCGAGTGCAGTGATAGTGTAGCGTAGGGTCAACGAGAAATAGCAAGTAAGCTCATACATAATCCCTACTGGACATGCAGGAGTCGGTCTGTTGGGTCCTAACTATAGACTAGGTCTCTAAGACATCGACCCGGACTAGGTCGAGTCTTGTCTAATTCCCTATAGTTATGGCTCTGATACCAATCTGTCACACCCGAACCGATGGCGGAAACATCGGGGCGCGGCACTGAGCGAAACAGATTGTCCAGAAGTTTCCATAACAACTATAATTACCAATTATTTAAAGCAACACGTCCCATACCTTGTCATAAAAGATAATACAATTATTACAGAAAGATCTAGTCAAATTGTTCTGTTCCGACAACTCAGATTTTTATTACAGACAATTGTTTATTGTTGACCTAGGTCTTTCCTAGCCTCGATTTCACAGCAAAGTAAGAAAATAAGCATCCTAAGCACCTGTTACATACGTTAAAGTAAAAGTCAATACACATAGTGTAAAGGTGAGCATACAAGTTTGATAATAGCATATAGAGTTCGAAATCGTTACGCATAACCAGCACGTACACAGTGTAAAATGAGGCATGTTAGTTATCGACATGAACCTATCAATACCAATGACTGCGAGTTGACTGCCCAAGGCAGTTCGTATTGCATGATCACCACTGTGACCCATGTAATTAATTGTCCTTAACAACCCCTGAGTGAACAGGTGCTGAGTCAAAACAAATAGTACTACCGTTGCTAAGGCAGGTAGACAACATTCCATGTGTAAACATAACAAACAAGCATTCATTAAGTCACGTATAACATGCGGTAACGGTTAGCGTTTAAAGTATTGCGTAGTGTGTTCGATGTGATTTAGTATAAGTAACGTATGTAACACCCAAAAGTGCATAAAGCAAAAAGGGATCGAGTATACTCACAACGATTGATGGATTGAAGGGAGCGCTAGAGAGTAGGGTTAGCCTGAACAGATTGATAGCATAACGATAAGCGACGCGCAAAACGGAACAAGTGACAGTGGGTCGAACAACACTTCGATCGGATGGTAGTCCGATCGGACAGCCGGTCGTTCGATTGTCAGTCCGCTCGGATGGTCATCCGGTCGGGTGACCTTTCGAGTGGATTGTTTCTTCCTTTGTGAAGGATGTGTTTGTGTATAATGGTTTGACTTTTGAAGTTTTTGTTGTAGCATTTTGAAAACATGGAAGTACCTCTACCTTTCAGGTCGATAGATCGAAGTTCGATCGGGCGACAGTCCGATAGGTTGGGCACTTCAGCGAGAACAAGTTCACAGCATGTTGTTCGATCGGGTGGTAACACATGTGCATTGAACATGTTGAAAATTGTTTAAGTGTTGAAGTTTAAATGTCACATGATCGAGTGGTAATCCGATCAGACAACAATTCGTTCAACGTTCAGACTTCAAATGTTGGAAAAATGGTTGAGTGTGGGACCCAAGGTGCAAGTCGATCGTGTGACAACCCGATCGGTTGACAGTCCGATCGGACGGTAGTCCGATCGGACGGCATTCCGTCCTGGTCGTTCCGTTCGTCTTACACTTGGTTGTTTTGATTGCCTGTCATTTTATCGATACGTTTTGATAACGTATTAAGCAACAAAAACCTTGTCAATACTTGGTACTCCTGATCGGACAGGAATCACCCAAATCTGACTAGTTAACTGTTCGAGACGATGTTCCATGTTTAACCCGTAATCGGTAGTCTCATGGATAGAATCCAGATCTTGAACCAACACGTCCATGAGAATGAGTAGGAGGTTAGCACAAGCTCTGATTCTATCGGTTTTGAGTGCATTGAGTGTAAAAGAGTTGAAAGAAAGTTGGAAAACCATCTTTCAATCCTTTTCACCGTGAATATGTTTAGATCTGCGAAAGATCTTTGTTTATTTGTGTGGAAATCGTTTAGATCTAAGTTTTTCTTGGTGGATTGAGGCCAAAACATGAAGTTCTCAAGAACACATGATGACATCATCCTAGAACACCTTGAATCTTGATGATTTCACGGTTAAAAGTTAAGATTTAAAAGATAGAAAGGTGTAGGAGTGCGTGTAGATTAAGAAAGTACAAGAATGCGTAATTCGAGTTGCAAGAGCGATTGCGATAAGCGATAAGCGATAAATCGATTAAACATGCGATAAATATCGAATATACCTCGATTATTAATAAGTACTCCACATAATACAACTAACGTAATGCATAAAATAGGCTATCTACAAGTCAAAGAAGTCAAAACAGGAATTGAGCAAGGAGTGACAGATCGCAATTAGCAATCTTTTCTTCCTTTGACTTCAATCTTGACTTTGACTTTGACTTTCGAAACACGGGGTGTTACATGTAATAACTGAAGAAACAGTTGGACGAACTTCTGGAGAAAGGATTCATACAACCAAGTTCAACACCTTGGGGAGCATCAATCTTGTTTGTTAAGAAGAAAGACGGATCAATGCGTATGTGCATTGATTACCGAGAGTTGAACAAGGTCACGATTAAAAATCGGTACCCATTACCCATTACTGAGAATCGATGATCTGTTTGATCAACTACAAGGAGCTCGATTCTTTTCTACGATCGATTTACGCTCAAGATATCATCAATTGAAAGTACAGGAAAAGGACATTCCTAAGACCGCTTTTAGAAAAGGTATGACCATTATGAATTTACCGTCATGCCATTTGGTTTAACCAATGCACCAGCCGCATTTATGGACATGATGAACAGAATATGTAAACCATATCTGGATAAATTCATAATTGTCTTTATAGATGATATTCCCATTTACTCTAAAAGTAAAGAGGAACATGCAGCGCATTTGCATGCACTTCTTACATTATTAAGAAACGAACAGCTTTATGCTAAATTCTGAAAATGTGAATTTTGGTTACAAGAAGTACAATTTCTTGGACATCTAGTTAATCATGATGGAATCCATGTGGATCCCACAAAGATCGAGGCAATTACTAAATGGAAACTCCCTGAATCACCAACGGAGGTGAGAAGTTTTCTTGGACTAGCAGGTTATTATAGACGGTTTATCCGAGATTTCTCTAGGATAGCCATTCCTTTAACAAAACTGACCTGTAAATCAATTAAGTTTGAATGGGGACCAAAACAGGAAGAAGCCTTTAGAATCCTTAAGCAAAGATTAACCAACGCACCCATACTAGCGTTACCAGAAGGAACTGAGGACTTTGCAGTCTATTGTGTCGCTTCTAAGTTAGGTTATGGATATGTGTTAATGCAACGTCAAAAGGTTATAGCCTATGCCTCTAGACAACTTAAAATTTGGAGACATTACCTTTACGGTAGTAAGTTTACCATTTTCACCGATCATAAGAGTTTAAGATATGTTTTCGGGCAAAAAGAGTTAAATATGAGACAAAGACGCTGGATGGAAATACTTAGCGATTATGATTGTAGTATCCAGTATCATGCAGGAAAGGATAATGTAGTAGCTGATGCTTTAAGTCGAAAGTATCACGAAAAACCAAGAAAAGTACGTTCTCTCAAATTAAATCTGCAAATAGATTTAAATGAGCAAATTAGAGAAGTACAAGGATCAGTAATCAAGGATGATACTGGGAAATTAAAGGGAATGATTAAGGAATTAGAACAAGGAACAGATGGAATTTGGAGATTCCATAAGAAAAGAATTTGGATACCTAAACAAGGAAACCTACGCCACCGAATATTAGAATAAGCCCATAAATCTAAGTATACGATACATCCCGGTAGTGATAAAATGTATCAAGACTTAAGAAAGAATTTTTGATGGAAAGGAATGAAAAAGGATATAGCAGCTTATGTAGCCAAGTGTTTAACATGTTCACAAGTAAAAGCTGAACATCAGAAACCCTCAGGTTTATTGCAGCAATTAGAAATGCCTGTATGGAAATGGGAATTGATAACAATAGACTTTGTTACCAAATTACCCAAGACAAGAAAAGGTAATGATACAATCTGGGTGATTGTAGACAGATTAACCAAGTCTGCTCATTTCTTACCGATGAAGGAAACTTTTAGTATGGAACAATTAGCCAAGTTATATGTAAATGAAATAGTTTCATTACATGGAATTCCTTTATCTATTGTGTCTAATAGAGATAGCCGTTTTACTTCTCATTTTTGAACTACTTTCCAAAAAGCAATGGGAACCAAGTTAAATCTAAGCACAGCTTATCATCCTCAAACGGATGGACAAAGTGAAAGGACAATTCAGACAATGGAAGATAAGCTTAGAGCTTGTGTAATTGGTTTCGTAGGAAATTAGGACGATCATTTACCATTAATAGATTTTTCTTACAATAACAGCTATCATACCAGTATCAATGCTGCACCGTTTGAAGCACTTTATGGACGAAAGTGCCGAACCCCAGTCTGTTGGGCAGAAATTGGAGAAAAGCAATTACTAGGACCGGAGATAGTACAAGAAACAACGGACAAGATTATTTAAGTCAAGGAAAGACTAAAAGCAGCACGCGATCGACAAAAGAGTTATGCTGATAACAGGCGAAAACCATTGGAATTTCAAGTAGGAGACAAAGTATTGCTAGAAGTTTCGCCATGATACTCAATTTCATCAAAAGAGGAAAGCTAAGCCCCAGGTATGTTGGACCTTTTGAGATTATTAAAAGAATAGGACTGGTAGCCTATCAGCTACAAATGCAAGAGGAAATGGCAGGAATACATGATGTATTTCATGTATGTAATCTCAAAAATTGCTTAGCAGATGAATTATTAGTGGTACCTCTTAAGGATATAGAGGTAAATGAGAAGCTTAAGTTCGTAGAGAAGCCTCTACAGATTGAAGACAGACAGATCAAGAATCTCAAACACAAGAGATTGGTTCTAGTTAAAGTGAAATGGGATTCTAAAAGAGGACCAGAGTACACTTGGGAGCTCGAATCAGAGATGCAGAGGAAATATCCACATCTGTTCCAGTAGACCTTGAGGACGAGTTCTAAAACAAGGTGGGGAGGATATAACAACTCTCCTAAAATATTTCCGACACCCCTACATTCTTAAAACATGTCTTAGACGTCTTAAAATACACCCCATATACGAAAAACGGCCCGAAATACCTTTAATTTTACAAAAAAATTAAATAGAATAAAGATTTACAGGGCTCTGGCGGGGCGCGACAGACCCCTCATGATCTGTCGCGGGGCGCGAGCGAGAGGATAAGTAGCCGCCCCTTGAGCTGCCACGTGTCACGTTGCGTGTCGAAGCTAGTGCCGAATCAGCCAAGCTAGGGCCTACCATAGCCTAGCTCGCGGGGCGCGACGGCCCCCTTGTCTCCGTCGCGGGGCGCGAGAAACCAGCCGAACAGCCCTATAAATAGAGGCCATCAACATTCAATTTCTATCGTTCAAAATTCGTAAATCTCTCTTAAATTCTGAATTATAGAAGTAATCTCCGGGCATAATACCCCTCTAATTAACGAAGCTCTGCCTCGTTGTAAGTATTATAACCCCCGATTACGTATTAGATACGCTGCCCGATTGATCTAGTGCTCCGTAACGCTTGTCGAGTCTCTGCCTGACTTAGTCGTTGGAGTTCTGTCTCGGGGAGGGTATAACTAATGTAAATATTGGGTTATTATACTAACGCGTGTACATTGTTTAATTTATTAGATTATAACAAGGAAATCACAAGGAAAAACCTAAAATAGCAATGTGAGTTTATCCTCTTTTTATAAATTCTTTTATAAACTGTTTTATAAAACCTCAATTATTTTACATTATAATTAACAGTGATTGAGTATTTGTAATTCTACAATTATCGTCGGTATGTTGGGGTTTTGTATACAAAATTTGTTACTACACTATGAGTAGTAGCATGACCACCAGTCATGGATTAACAGTGCCGTGGGTGGTAATTAAAGTAGAAATATAAGCAAATGTAATTGCGAGATCGCACTCAATACTGTACACTTATTTTTATAGAATTATGTATAGAATTATTTTTAAAGTTTTGAATTTATTAGTAACACCCAAAAATTTCAAACCTTAAATATGATTATAATATTTGTTAAATTTTAATATAAGATGGATATATAATATGTATAAGATGAATAACTAAAATGTTCTTTTTAAAGTAATGTAAATAAATTTTAGGAAACTCGTTATTACATGCAAAACTTCAATATATATACACAATACGTTACGTATTTGATTTAAATTCTAAAAATATTGATTCAATAAGTAATCTGTAGCAATTTTCTTTTTTAACGTACTTTGAACATTCGTTCTTTAAATATTTTTAATGTAAATAGCATCTGTTTTGTTCCTTTGGATGTACACCATTTCAAAAATTAATTTGTAGCAATCTCTTTTTTTAACGTAATTTGAAAAATAAGTTTTTAAACATCTAAAAAAATAATTAGAATATATAGCCAAGTCCTATTTAAACATTTCAAAAGAAAAAAACTAAATTATATAACCAAGGTTTATCCAATTTTTTGTATGGTTTGAATGCCTATCAATTATACCTGTATAGAGCTAAAAATAAGAATTTTTTATAGGGGTAAAATTTGACAATCTAATGTTTTAAAAAAGGGGGTGTAAAAAGTAAAAGAAGAGATGCATTTAGCCAACATCATTTTTATTTATAAGTATAAAGATTTATATAAAGTGAAAAAATATTTCTTTTGTTTGGTTTACATTTGTTTTGTATCCATATTGTTTGTTTATCTTTGTTATTTAACTGCCTATTATTATGTTTAATTGTGGCTATAGAATTTATTTGAAAAAGAAACTGTAATGAGCAATGTATTGACTATATTTTTATTTTTATAAATGATAGCTAATAAAGTTAAACAAGAAATATTTGTTTGATAAGTTGTTGTAAAAATAAGCTATGTATGTAAATGTTCTTTAAATTTATACTATATAGTGATAGGGTAAAATAGGAACCACCTTTAGATGAGAGAATCGTAGAAACTATTATCCACCCTAGATCGCTTATGTATGAGTGGTTTAGATTGTATTGTTAATGTTTAATTTGACTTGTAGTGATTTTATTGATTAAAAATAATAAATAGTACAACAAAGGTATTTTGGAAATTTGACTTATATACTATTCATGTCAACTTGTGAAATTTACAATCAAACATCATAGACAATATCACTCTTTATGTCAATATTAATTATGTTTATCTATTAATAAAAATAATTAATTATAACAAATGATTTTTATAAAAAAAAATACACTACATGTATAAAAAGAAAACGTCTTCAAACTCTGATCTTGATCTTCATTTTTTTTTTCGTTATCCTCGTCATTTGAACGTAAAAGTCTCAACACCTACGAAAATCAAAGAAAAACACACAGCGTTTACATTTCACAAACGTTTAGATGAGCTCGAGTCGACGGTCAGAGGCGTAAAAAAACACTTTTTTATCATGTGTAATAAAAAACATTTTTTTTACATTTAACACCGTGCGCAAATTTTTTTACATTCGACAACATGCGCGGATTTTTTTTACATTCCACAACGTACAAGAAATAATTTTTCAAACGTATGTTAAAACTAAACATTTACGCGTGCCGTTTTTACACACGTTTGAAAAATAGATTTACGTGTGTCGTTTAGAGCAGCTCGGACCGACGATCAGGGCGTAAAAAAAACTTTTTTACGTACGTTGTCAAAACATTTTTTTGTTTATTTTTTTACATAGTGGTGTTCTCATACTTAGTTCGTGTAAATGTTTACGCATGTTGTTAAAACTTTTTTTTACGCACGTTGTCAAAACTTTTTTACACACATTGTCGAATGTTTTTTTTTAAATTGTAATGCAAAGTTATCAAACGTTAACGAATGAAATAGAAATTTTCAATAAACATATAAAAAATATAGCTTGCATTTTATAAAGAACATTCTATCAGAATCAGGAGAAAATAGAGCAAAAAGTAATAGATATCATTTCTGATAATTTTGTATTTTCTGATAAACATATAAGACAAATATAACTTGCATTTTATAAAGAAATTATGTCATAATTAGGGAAAAAATATTAAAAAGAAATAGATATCATTTTCAATATTTTTGTATATTCTAAATTACGTAATACTTTTCGTATTTGAATTTAAAAACTAAGATATTTTTCCCTATTTTAAATGTAAAAAGTATAAAATAGATGGAAGAAGAGAGATAATGATGATGTGATATGTTTTAGAGATAAGAGAGAAGAGATGCGACATTGAAAGAAAAAAACTAAAATACCATTTTGAATTAAATTGGTTATAGGTGATGTGTTAAAATTCTATTGGATGGGGGAGTTCTTATGGTTCTCGCAACTGGTAGTGGTTCTTCTTTAAACCGAATCCAAACTATCTATATATATATATGAGAGGTTCATTTGAGAAGAAAATTAAATTGAGAAGAAAATTAAATTAAGAAGAAAAAAAACAAAAGCTACAATTGTAAAATATTAAATAGTTTTTCTTTCATCCTATCTATTCATATACTAAAGCAAAATAATGGTTGACTATTTGACCATGATGTGGCTACTCTCTTTGGCCAGATAATTGAGAATTTTGGGCGGCATTTTCATCTTCTCTCTATTTCCTTCAATTTCCTTCAATTCTTTAGGCGCTTTCTTTAGATTATATATGGAAGGTTGAAATCTTATTCAATAATCGGAAGTTTTTTTAGGAAATTATGGAGCCGTTTCCAATTGTATCGCCTATATACAAAATCTTGCTTTTAATCGGATGTTTCAATCGATTGTTGAAGAAGCGTGCTCTGCAATCATCGGTTAGTGGTTTCTTTCAATTGCTACTTATATTATGGATTATGTTGATATATTGTTCGGATTCCATCTCTGTTTATGTGTTTTTAGTTGTTATAAGAAAGCCCTAATTTTATATGTCTCAATTTTTATGTTGTTGTTGATGTTTAATCCGTTAATTGTTCTTTGATATGGGGTTGTAATGAGTTTATTGTTCTAATTTCAATCTAAGTTTGTGTGTTTTGTGTTGCTATTATAAACCCTAAGTTAATTTGTCTCAATCTTTTTTCTGGTGATTCTTCATATTTTCTGTTTTTTTTTTTTTTTTGCTACATATCATAATCCTTGATTTTTTTGTAATTTTATTTTAATGTGTACTTATGTTTTCTCTTAACTGACGATGATTTTTGTTTTATTTCAGGTATGGTTAGTGGTTTTTTGGTTGATATGAAGCCACAATGCATTACTCATTAATTTTATTCTCATTGCTCTTCATAACGTGTTTTTATAGTTTCATAAATCTCTTAACTAACAATGATTTTTTTTTTCAGGTATGGTTGTTTTTTGGTTGATATGAAGCTTAATTGCAATAGTCATTAATTTTCATCTGATTCTTCTTCATATTGTTTGTTTTTGTTTCATAAATAAATCTGAACCCTAACTTTGTTTTGTTTTATGTTTTCCCCCTTTACAATATGATTTTTGTATTGACAATGAGTATACTTTTTGTTTGCAGGTATGGATCTTGGCTTTCTGGTTGATATGACGGGCCCATATAAATCTGAGTTGGTATAATTCATTAACATTTTCTTATAAAGTTATCATATTCTTTTACTTTTCAGGAATTGCCTATGTGATATCATATTCTTATTATTCAAGGAAAAGGTATGATCATAGTTTTTCATGTTAGTAGTATGTTTTTCAGATACGTTTTGTTCTTAATTTGGGCAGAATGACAAATTTCTTGATACTTCATTTATTAGGTAAATTGATTGTTGGATACCCCTATGTTGATGTCTATACAAATTTCTTGATTCTGTGTTTCGTTCCAACTTCCACACTATTATTCCAGCAAACAAGTTTATAGATTTTATGGTTATTATTATTTGATGAGATTTCATTGATTAGGTAAATTGATTGTTGGATTGAGTACTGAAATGTTTATTACATAATCAATCAATTGTTTATTATTATTGCAGTAAGTTTCAGTTCATTATTCAATCAATTGTGTTTGTAGCGTTTTGAGTTGTTTATAATAAGAAATTTATAGGTTAATTGCAAGTAGGTATGTTCAAAACTGATTTCCATATGTTTTTTTTTATCTCAAGAGTGTAATTTGTTTATTTTAACATAATTTTTTTAATCTCTATTATTAAAATGTTATATCTTCATTTGTTTTCTACCAGGTAACTCGCAAAAATTCAGCAATAAACCAACTATGAACAATTGACCTATAAGTGTCATTCCTACGTATATATACATATATACAGACATACACATATATGAATGTGGGTGAGATTGTATATATGCTGATCATAGTGAACCTACCATTTGAAAGGAACAAGACGAAGTAATTAGTAAGATTGGAACATAGTGCAGACAGTAACACATTTAGGTACTTACTATCAACATTTTCGCCAACCAAAAATAAATGTCATTTTATTTAAAGGTTATAAGTTCAAGTCTTATTGGTATATTTAATATGCTTCAGTTAAGTATGGTGGTGTTGAATTCTAACAACTTTAATGAAGTTGTATTAGATGGCAAAAAGGATGTTTTGGTCGACTTCTATGCTCCCTGGTCAGTCATGTTTGGTTTACTTTTAGTTTTCACGGTTTCTGTGGTCCTTTTATAGAGTCAATTTCTAATTTATTCTGGACAAGTTAACTAATTATTGCTTACTTACATTTTACAGTTTTGTTTCCTGTTACAGGTTTGGCCATTGCAAGAGCCTTGCTCCTATATGCATCTCAGCCTTTTATATTAATTTGTTTACTAGACTCCAAATGTGCAAAACCAATATACTAATTGTCTCTTCTTTGTCACAGACTCATGAAAGCCTTGCAGTTGCATTTAAGAATGAGGATATTCGAGAAAATAAGTAACAAGATAATTTTGGCTCTTTAAAGGGTATTGGGTGTACACGTTTATGGTTTTATGTGGGTAAACATTACCTTTCGGTATGCTTATAACCTGGAAGCTGATCTTAAACTCATCTCAAATACATACTTGAAATATCATATACTCAACTACACTTCTATCAAGTATAAAACTAAAATCATTTCAAGTTTTACAACAACTTCAGCATACTGTTCATTTTATCTTTTGAGGTACTGTAATATATTCAGTTTCTATGCTCGCAGTCAGACGTGTATCACCTGATACTAATAGTTAAATGGTTTATTATTATTATTTTTTTCAAGATTTGAATTGGTTCTCATGATGGCAAGACCAAGACATCCCTTAAAGGTAAACTACACGATTTGGTTAGCTAATGTATTCAACGTGTCAGTTTAGGCAGGTTTGAAAGAGGGGATGGAAATGGCTTAACTAGGGTTAGTCACATGATTCGAAAGCGAGGGAGTCGAAGACGCAAAGGGTGAGCCTTGGGCCTCGGTGCTTAAAAAGTGCGACTTTTTTAAACAAGACAAACAATATAAATAGACCATTTTCTAGGGGTTCTGAGATGTTATAGGTTCCAGGCCAGTTTTGGATATTTTAGACTATTTCTAGCTGCTCGGTTATGCTCCCAGGTACGTTTAACGGTTCAACCAGGAGGCTGACCAAAACATTTTTGTCTTCAATTTTTTTCTAAACAAAAAAACTAAGATAATATGCTTGGCGAGATTTTATAATTTAGATAACAATCTGATTTTTTGTTCATTACTTTGTATGGGATACTGAACCACTGGTTGACCATTGTGGGTGAACATATGTGATTGGGATGCGGATGCAAGGTTCTATGGCTACTGCACATTTAGCACATGTTCCGGAGTTTAATGAAACCGAATTTAGTGTCTTGAGATGTTCTAAGGATGTTGTGATGTTATCTGATCGGTTATGGAGTCATGTCAAGGGTGCTTTGTTCCTACGAGGCTGATAAAGGTGCGGTTGAGAACCAGGCTATGCATAAGCACGGGTTTGTTAAGCAGAGGAAGGTGGCTTTGGAGAAGTATAGCATAGTGAGGATTTGAGTGTGTTTTTGCATGTGTATGAGAATTTGTCTTTGATGAATGCCGCAAATATGGGTGCGGTTGTTGATAGTAGAGAGGTGGTGCATCAGGGTACATGAGGGAGAGATGTGGTCATGATGTTTAAAGAGTTGCGGCAATCAACTACATATTGTTGGGTGGGACGAACCCGCCTTTGAGGGAAGAGGACAAGGATTTCTTGGAGAAGAAGATGAATTCGTAGGATTTTGAGTTGAGTTTTCCATTTGAGTTTGTCTTAAGAAAAGTTTTTGTTTATGAAAATTTATACAACTTTGTTCTGGGCAGATGAAATTTTGACCTTAGCTTAAATCATTAGCCATTAATTGGCATACAAAGTTAGATGTTATATTTGGGGTTTTTATTTTTTGAAATCGACATCTAAAATTATTAGCCTTTGAATTCGCTGTGTAGTTATATGCCTCATGAAAGTAAAAATTCAAACGTGAGTCAACTATATGAGAATAGGCAACAAGCATACAATGGTTTGCTCCCATGACTACACGAGGCATTGATGTGAACTTAAAACTTGGAAGGTATGAACTTTTTTTATTGCTTTTCTTCTTCCTAACCTAAAACTGACAACACACGGTGTTAAATTGTTGCAGAATTGAAGATTTTTGAGTTCACCAGAGAGAGCAATATTTTAGTTATGGACATACCACTTTACTATAGAATTCGTAGCAAGAATGCGATTGGGTTAAAACCCTCATAATAAGCCACAAGGGTTGTAATATACTTGAGAAATACAGGTGTATATGCCTATACATAGTTTCATTTCTTTAAATATCACGTTTAGTTGCAATAGTCAATTGTTAATGTTTAGAAGGGTCCAGAACTGGAATCAAAGGGTTCAGGATTTCGAGCTCGGTAGCTGAACGGAACAACAGCAAAGCTCATGCGCTTTTTTGAATCTATTTGAACGATTGAGGAACATCTGTATATGGGATATTGCTAAACCAGCAGAACCTACAAATTTTCCACCTTTGAAGGTAACATTACCGAGTCATTAAATCCACAACATGATTATGACAATTTCTATATGTATGTGTCTTGATAATTTATTGATTTTTTCATGTCGGTTGAAGTAATATACGGCAAATACCCAAGTATACATAACTTAGTTTTTATCTTTATGTTTAGATTAATGAAGCTCTATTTGTAGGGAAGTGGATCTGTTACACAGAGTGAAATATTATTCTTATCATGGAATAAGAAGGTTCAACTGATCTTTGGTATTAACTTCTGTTAATGGAACAATCGGTATACACAGAAATCGAGATTAGTTTTAAGCTACTTTAGTTTAGGCTTCTGTTAATGGAACAATCGGTATACACAGAAATAGAGATTAGTTTTAAGCTACTTTAGTTTAGGAAAAGTGATGAACATTTTGTTGTTGTTTTAGTGGTTTGGGACCTAGGGAAGCAAAAACCTATTATATGGTAAATTTCACGAACTTTGCAAAATGGCTATGGGTTGGATGCTGTTTAACTATTAGTCTTTTTAGTTATTTTTCTTTTTTTTTTATATTTATGTGTTTAACCCATTTAGAAATGATATAGTCTAAATGTCCAGTTGAACAACTTAAAAATTTGATGTACAATGTAGCTTGCCTACAATAGGAACGATGATAGGAGTGACCCTTCAACATGACCTCAAACATTAAGTAAAAATTCGTTAGTTTTATTTTTTTAAATCCATTAGTGGTCATTTGTTTTTTTTAATTCATTAGGTATTTAATGGGTCAAAATGGGGGTTTATACTGATTTAAATTACTTCCTTTTCTACATTTTTAAATAATAATTTGCGTATCAAATATGTTAGTAAATATTGTTTCTTCGCAATATCCGACCTTTTAATGAAATGATTTGCCGCTTTGTTCATTTGTTAGATAAAAGTTGATTTTTATGTTGTTAATATTCAGGTTGATCTACAGGGTTATTTTAGATAGCAATCATGTTCATTTGAGCCAAGAGGTACTATTATCATTGCTGAAGCAATTGGCATTATTCAGATTTATGAATTAAATTGTTTTCATCATTCAAATAGGGTAATACACAAATCTAAAGCCTAGAATGATCATATTTAATATAAAAACTTTTTTTTTAGTTGTTCTTCTAAATGGAGATGGTAAGTTCATTTTTTTATTATTGTTACGTAATATATGATTGTAACTTCAGTTATAAAAAGGTATATACACATTTTTAATTATATCATTTTTTTGTAAAGGTATACGGTGCTTCACAAGTTGATGTTATTGCTTCCTATACAATGCGGGTCTTGAGATTCGATACACTTTGGATTCAGGTTGCAAACGGGTTCCAATTATTTATGTTGATGTTCATTAAGGTAATATAATTGTGGAGGGTTATATCATTCTGATAAAGTTTTTATTATATCTTTTCATATAAATCAAGATATGTGGATCCATTTCATGTTGCTTGCGAATTATAAATGTTGGTTCGTGGTCTCCCTAGCTAGATTGCGTTAAAAGATTTGTGTTTCATTACAATCATGTTTGGCATATTATTACACATTGTGTTGCATATAGTAAGTTTAATTTTAAATATCTTTTATTAAATATTAAATTGCTATAGTGAGTGCCGATAACGTAACGAGCAAAAACGATGTAATTAAGTACGTAGAATGGAATTGATAACGATACCGTTTGTATGGTTCTAGATTGATTAATAAGATATGTTGATATCTTTTTTTTGGAATATCACGACTTTAATATTCAAAGTTGCACTTTCGGTTGCTATGTCCACATGGTACTATACCAAACCAAACTAATACCATATGTTACTATAAAATACCGGGTTATGTGGGTAATAAGTGAGTTAATGAAATACCAAATTGGTATTTTGCAGATTTGGTTCTTACTAATGGAACGTTGCTTTCATTTAAAAGTTTGTGTGTTTATGTGAACACTATTAAATTATAAAATTTATTGTGAGACCACCCGTGTAACACACGGGTACTTAGACTAACAAGATCCAGGGTGAAGAAAAAGAGTATCTTAGTTCTGACAGTCTATGCCCTACTGAAGATGGCAATGCTATTCAGCAAAACTTATACTCACCCGACATGCTGAATGGTCTTAAAGTATCTGGTTTACCAAATCATAGGTTAGTGCTTAAAGTTGGTGTTCCAATAATGTTGTTACGAAATATTGACCAACGAAATGGTTTGTGTAACGGTACAAGGTTAAAGGTTACAAAACTTTACAGCCGTGTAATTGAAACTAAGATAATTTCAGGTGGAAATATTAGTTATCGGACATTCATACCTAGAATGAATTTGGTACCTTCGGACAGAAAGATTCCTTTTGCAATTCAAAGGAGGCAATTTCCAATAACGGTATGTTTTGCGATGACGATTAACAAAAGCCAGGGCCAGTCGCTATCTAAGGTTGGTTTGTACTTAAGACAACCAGTTTTCACACATGGTCAATTGTACGTAGCTTTATATAGGGTTACAAGACGAGATGGAATCAAGTTACTAATACTTGACAATGAAGGCAGACCTACAAATAAAACAATGAATGTTGTATATAAAGAGATATTCAATTACTTGTGAATTTTTTATGTTTATCATGTATTTATCTTAGTTTATGTACTTTCTATCATTTTTGTTTCTATTCGAACGAACGTATAATAAAGTATTTACGCATTAAAGTATAAATTGTTTTTTGTTTAGCAACCCGTGTTTTGCCATTTGTCCTTTTATTACCCATCTTATTGCCAATATAGAACCGCTTTTTTCCTACCTTAGTTCCCATTTCCTTTTTCGTCTATTCCTTTGAAATCCTTTCAAATAAAATGGTGCCTAAAATTCCCCTGTTTCATATTTTTTCATGTGTTAATGTAAATTTAGATGTCAACACTTCCGGTTCAAGTCTTATTCGCCAAAAGGCATGAAAACATCATGAAGATTTCGTTAAGAAAAACTTAATATCTAACGAACATTAGGGAGATGTAGTATTGGCACTTTGTCAACAATCTTAAAATATTATGGTTTCGAAATAACAGTTTAACGATTAAACGTTTAGAATTTGTATGTGTTTAGTTGGTGTTAAGCCACCCGTGTATTACACGGGTACTTAGACTAGTTTATTATTATATTTGAATAATTAACTAGTGTTTTGACGCGCCGCGCGTTGCGCAGCGTCAAAACTTAAAGCAAGTCGAATTTATACTATACTGTCAAATATTTGACCCAACTTGTTTTCAAATAAAGTTTACGTTAAATATATTTCACCGTTACGTATTTGGTATATACAAATTTTGCATATATGCTAATAGAATAAGAGAGATGCTTTAAAATATAAAAATGTCATTTTTATAAGAATTGGTGTGGTCACAACTGTGATGTAGCCATGTGCAAGTTGCAAAGAAATTTTGTCAAAATCAATAGAGTTGTAGCCAAATGTAAAACCACCACCAATACAATACTACCAACCATAATGTGTGTCTCTCTCACACCTTCAAGCCACCATTGCACCATCACCGCAACTTTATAATACCACTATGTTACCTCCTTGGTCACCTCTTCTTCCTCAGCCGGTTGCACTACCGACAGCGGCCAACGCAGACAACATTAAGCAGAAAGCAGCTCAAACCAATCAGACCTAAATTGTCATCAAGAACCGGTCGCATCTAGTCATGTAGCAAACCCCCTTTCCTAGATCAGAAACCGATAATATGCAGAGAAGTCCTAGATCACCTAGTGTCATGGGGCGTGTTTGTCGGCGATGGTGTTCCGTCAGTCGTAGCGACTACCCGATAAAGAAGAAGGTCGGAGATGGTCGTGTTTCCGATGTGACTTCGTGCTGCGACGGTGGCACGACGGCAGAGGTGAACTTAGGTCGTCCCAATGTGGTGGTGAGTGCGGTTAATCAACGACAACGATGTCTCGGTTTTCAATGCCGTGTGATTTTTACATCACCGGAGCTTGTGGCGGTCGTCGTGGCAGAAAAAAAACTTTACGGGGAGTGTTGCGGTTTCTTCCACGTTTCAACCACCACAGCCTGCTTCCAATTGAAAATTAGGGTTCCATTCATGAACATCAAATTTGCCCTAAAATAGTTGGGGTTTAACTCTCAGATGAGCCTTGGCTCACCATCACCGAGCAAACAACTATAAATTGCATCAGAAATTCAAGAAGGACAGAGAGAAATATGCAAGAGCCGACATCGGAAACACACAACGAACATCAAATTTATCATCAAATCCAACAACGTACAGAGATATGCGAGAGATGAAAGCAAAACATCATCACCTAGTCACCATCTTCGTTCCGCCGCCCCACGTTTTCCGATCTACGCCATCGACGTTAAACGTCACACCACCACCATCATCACCCGCGAAGTGCGTAGTCGGGATGAGCAGGCCGACCGGAGAGCACAGTCGGCTCCGCCACCATCGGTGTACTATTTGTCGTTGTTTCTCTCTCTAGATCTGACTCTCTTTTACTGTAAGGGTTGTGTGTATGTTTGAAAGAAAAGAAGGAACTGAGTATAAAACACATGTCATGCCGTTATAACTGTCGTTAATTCACTGTTCCTCAGGAATGTTGTAAATTAATACATATATATGAATTAGTCATAAAGACTACCATTTTCATACTAAAATTTTTGCCTACACAAATTAAAATTTATCCTACACATATTGTAATTCATTCTACACCTCGTAATTTATCTTACACTTTAAATTAATTTTTGTTTCTTTGAAAAAAAATATATTATTTTAATATAAGTTACAAATTTAATGTAATTAGCTATTAAAAAAGAAGATTACCAATTAATGATCTATCTAAGTTTACCAATACACATTTACACTAATATTTAATATAAAAATTAAATGAAATAAAATGAGAGATTCTTATTGGTTGAAATTTCTTTCTTTTTTTTATTCTTACAAAAAATTTATTCTCATTTGAACCATTCAATATATATTAATGCAAAAGATAAGTGCATTTTAAGATACTTAAAAATGAAGAGTTTTTTTTTTTAATGCATAGGGTGTAACCTAAAATAAGGGTTAATTATTCTTTTAAACACAAATAAGATTTTAATCCACTTTTTTCAATTAAACATTAATCTCACATCTTTAACAAAAAAGTAATTATTTAGTAGTTACACTTTCTCTCTTTTTTAAAAATAACCAACCACATGACTTTTAAACGTTCATAATTTTTTTTGGACGTTAATATTAAAAAAATATACAAAAAACGAGTTTTTTATTCTCTTTAATTTGATTATTGTATTGCTATAGTTTTTTTAATCAAAAAATTGATATGTTATTGTTGTACGTGATTGACAGTGTCTAGGGTTGAACAATAACTGAATTGTTAACCGAAACTGAACCGAAATCAACAAAAAACTGAATTAAACCGAAATCCGAAAGAACGGAAACCAGTTATCGATTTTTTTGTACCATCGTTTAACCAAAATTAACCAAACCGAACCATTTATAATTTCATATATTTCTAGTTTTTATACCTTCAGTTCATGTATAACGTATGTATACCTACATTTTATGTATTTATATTTCTATTTCATGTATTTATACATCAATTTTATGTATTTCTAAGCAAAAGCTTTAGCACAAATTTGGTTTTGGCTATGAACCGAAATTAGTCGAATCAAACGAAAAATCGTCAATCTAACCGAATAAACCAAATCGATTAACTGAAAACCGATTCATTTATAAAATAATCGAATCAAACGAAAAATCGTCAATCTAACTGAATAAACCAAATTGATTAACTGAAAACCGATTCATTAATAAAATAGACTAATCGATGACTTCGGTTGAGGATAATAACCGAACAAACCAAACAATACATACTTTAACAATGTCTGTGTTTCTTGTCAAATCATGAAGGCACCCTCCTATTATATATATCTATATATATATATATATATATATATATATATATATATATACATATTTAAGAAAACAAATAACTAAACGTTAACCTATAAAATTAAGGGTCCTAATAAATACACAGGTATCATCTTATTCTAACATGGTTGATACGGGTCGTATAAGGTTATACGGCCCGTATAGAATAAAGTGAACCGACAAAGGTTGTGCCAGCAGCCTTTGTCAGTTCACTTTATTCTATACGGGCCGTATAACCTTATACGGGCCGTATCAACCATGTTAGAATAAGATTATAGTGTGGTCGTATATATATTATACGACGATTTTATACGGGTCGTATATACCTATACGACCCGTATACAATGATTTTCGTTTATTTTATTGTTTTATTACTATTTGACGCGACGTATTATTCCTCGATTCACGTGTAAGTAGACGTAAGATTCTCCGATTCGATGTTATATTCCTCGAATCTCGTGCGAGTTATGTGATTAGACGTTAGATTCCTCGATATTCGTGCTAGTTATTTGATTCGACGTTAGATTCCTCGATTCGCGTGTTAATCATTTGAAACGATGTAATATTCCGTAAAATTCTCTATATAAACGACACTAATTTCATTCATTTTCATTCAACTTCTATTCGTTTCTTCTATTTTTCTCTGTATTCAAACTATTTACGCTATAATGTCGGGTTGGGGTGACTTTTTTAATGTGTTTGATAACGAGGAGAATCAGGGGAGTTATGATAACAATGAAGATAACAAAGCAGGCATGTTTGATCTGAATGCTCCGTTCGATCCCATCTTGCGTCTAATGCAGGTCAGGATACTTGGGGTTTGGATGCCTTACAGCCTAATTATGCTGGTTATTATCCATCGCAACACCCAGTTAATTTTGAAGCCCCTCCTATTAGTGTTGGACCGCCGACTGATAGTTCTCATTCTCCTCCCATAAGTTGTTGACCGCCCGAGGGTCCAAATGCTGACCATGAACGTAGTGAGTTTCAAAACAAGCAGGTATAACATTTAATTATACGTTTATTTGTTGTACGTTAACTATTTTAGTGTTTTTACGTTTGATGTTGTTTTTATTAAAATCTTAGATTAGGGTTGCTCAACGGGTCGTGTTCGCGGGTTGGTGGGTTCAACCTGACCTGAACCTGAAAATTTTACACAAACCCGAACCCGAAAAATCGCATCATACATAAGAACCCGAACACGACCCGAAGTTTCATGGGTTGACCCGAACACGACCCATTAAACCCGAATTTTTTTATTTTTTTCTGAAATTAATATATTAAAGTTAAAATTTACTTAAAAAACACAAATATATATATATATATATATATATAATATCATATTTAAATTATAAAATCAATGTTAATTTCTCTTTTTAACTTATAATCATGGCATAAAAATACGCACCTCATTTAATTTATGACGTAAAATATATTGTAAAAAGAATATAATATAGTATAAAAGTGTAACGGGTCAACCCGCCAACCCAACCATGTTGACCCGAACCTGACCCGTTAACCCAAACGGGTTCGCAGGTTCAACCTGAAACTGACCCGAACCCGTTTATATTAAACTAAACCGATGGGTTAATCATTAATTGACACATATAAGTGTTTTCGTTAGAAATTCGCTAGCATGGATGAATTGGTAAAGTGGTGTAGAGACGTCAATGGCTACGCCCTCGTCACCAAACGCACCATCTACGATAAACCCCCAAGCGGTCAGCCGTTAAAAATTTGGCTTACGTGCGATTGTGTCGGCGAGTACAAATCAACAGCCACGGTCAGACGCAACGAGACCAGGAAAACCGGTTGCAAGTTCCAACTGATCGGGACATACAGAAAGAGGTTAGGTTATTGGGATCTAAGGGTTGAGGAAGCTAAACATAACCACGAACCATTTCTGTATCCAGAGGGTCATCCGTCCCTAATGAGGCTGACTCCATCGGAAGAGAGGACGGTGGAGCAAATGACGCATCAGAACATAAAACCACGAGACATTCTTGCTGCTATTAAAGAACAGAACCCCTATAATGTCTCAACAAGAAACACCATATACAACGCTCGGGCCAAATTGGGTCGAGTGGAACAAGTCGGCGAGACTCCAATGCAGATACTTTTCGACCGGTTGGAGAAGGTTGGGTTTGTTTTTTTACCATAGAACATCTCAAAACGGCGAACGGGTCGAGGATGTTTTCTTCATCCACCCGGAGTCGAACATGTTGTGGCGCGCCTTCCCGCATGTGTTGCTTATAGACTCCACCTACAAGACGAATCGGTACAAAATGCCGCTAGTACAGATCATCGGTGTTATATCCACGTTGATGTCGTTTTGCATTGCTCATGCGTTCGTAAGCAACGAGAAACAGGAAAACTTCACATGGGTTCTACAGAGGTTGAAACACTCATTAGACAGTGTTATGGAACCCCGTGTAATAGTAACGGATAGAGATCGCGCCCTAATGAACGCATGTGCAATCGTGTTTCCCAGGGCTAGACATTCATTGTGTAGGTGGCACAAACAGCAAAACATCCTCAAACATTACAGGCAAAGCTTTAAATCAGAAGACAGCTGGGAAAGGTTTTGTTACAAGTAGCGCAAGCTAATTAACTCAACGACCGATCTTGACTACAACTACTGGTACGAGCGAATACGATCAAGGTTGCCAAGCAAAAAAACCGACGGTAAGTTTTATATTATTTTTGTTTAATAATCGTATTTATTTGACTTGTCTTAACTGCACTTGACTTTGATTACAGAGATTATGGACTATTTGGATTCAATCTGGTTACAAACATATAGAGACCGGTTTGTTTCGTTCTGGAGCGACCAACATCTGAACTTCGGTCAACGTACAACGAACAGGGCAGAGGGTCAACATGCCCTTTTGAAGCAGTACCTAGGCGACTCTAATTACACCCTGGAGAAAGTGGTACCACTTATTGATAAGCTCATAAGAAATCAGGTGACATAAATCAAAGGCAGCATTGAAACAAGCAGGAGCCGAACATTGGGTCAACATAACAAACCAATATTTAATCTCCTACGAAAGAAGGTTTCACATGCCCGCCTAGAGTTGATATCCGCCGAAGCAAATGAAATAGAAAAATTAAAGTTATCTAACGGTACATGCGCGTGCCGTTTGTATACAAGCTGTGGGTTGTCGTGTGCTTGTCGGTTGGAACCGTATACAACGAATGGTAATACATTATTCGACCAACCACATTTTATAATCATAGCATTTCATCACGCAAAATCTTATTTGTGACACCTGTGTCACTTCAACCATCAAGAAAATGCCAAACCAATGAAATATTGTATTTCATACTTGGGATTTGTAAAAATATGTGTATTGTTTGCACATATCAACTCTTGTTCGATTTTAAGCTTTAAATCGCTTTCTGGAGGGTTATACGCGCTCTGATGCGTAAATATAACCAGTTTAATCCAACGAACACTCTGGAATAGTGAAATAGGTTTAACATACCTTAAATAACCTTTACATAACTTAGAAATAAGTTTTAAAGGCTTTGGTATGGCCAAAAACAAGTTAATTCGCTTACAGGGACTAAACTTGACAAACTGCGAAAGTATGCCAATTTGAACTGTAACAGACATTCTGGAACATGACCATAAGTTAAACATACCATAAATATCCTTTACATAGCTTAGAAATAGGCTTTGAGGTGTTCGGTATGCTAAAATAAACTTTTGGGTCATTCAGGGACTAAAAGTGTCATAAAGTGCACAAGTTTGCACTTTCGCGCATAACTTACGTTCTGAATACATCCGGACATCCAAAAATTTATGTAAGCACTAAAATATTTTATTTTAGTGTTTGGCATAAGAAAAATCCATTCGTCACGCAATTTGGATCGTTTTTCGCGCTTATGCGCATTTCCGTCGTAATTAACCGAACAACGCAACCGTACGGCCAAACGAACCGACATCCGAGATTTTTTTTATCACATTTTAAGTTCCCTATACTTTATCTTCATTTTAGAGCTTTGAAATGGGGTTAACGGGCCTTAAACGTGTCAGAAATAAGCCTATTACACAGCAGGGACCAAAACTGTAATTCTGCCACACTTGGTGCTTGCGCACCTCAACACTCTCATTGTTGTGGTGCGCAAGCAGGGGCTAGATATGCAAAAAATCATTTTCTCAGCTGTTAACAGCCTTTAACCTCTCCAAAGGCCAAGGCCAAGTGTCAAACTCTTGTGGTGAAGCAATATCAGTTACCACAACATTCCGACAAGTGTACGGGCGAGATCATTCCCTCTTCTCCAAGAAACGATCCTAACGGTGAACCGAAAACTATAAATACCCACCTTATGTTCACTCATTCCTCACAAGAATCTGATCTAATGTGCTCTAAGTTGAAACCTTTGTTTCATACCTGAGCTATTTTGATCTAGATTAGCATTCGGGGACCCTTTGTAAGTGTTCCTTCGTTCTTTTATTGCTTTTCGAGTCCGAAAGTCAAACTTTGTTTGACTTTCTGCATTGACCAGTTTATGGTCAATGCGAAGTTCGTTTGAACTTCGCAACGTGATTGTAATCACGATGGTTATAGTCAATGTTGTAGAAGGCGCTAGGCGCTAGTCGGGCGGTGAGGTACCGCCTAGGGATTAATCGGGATTAATAGGGATTAATCGGGATTAATCGGAATGGGATTTTTATATGTATTTTTTCAAAATTATATATATATACCCAATAATATAAAAATAATACTTCAAAATTCACATAAATACTTCAAGTTTCAGATAGTATGGTTCGATTTTGACCGATTTTGACCAATTTTGACCGCCTAGGACCGATTTTGACCGATTAATATAGTCCGATTAATCCGATTTTTGACCGCCTAGGACCGATTTTCACCGCCTAGGACCGCCTACGGCCGACTTTGACCAAAACCGATTAATTCCACCGACTAGCTTAAAATTAATCAGTAGCCAACCGCCTAGCGCCTAGGCGCCGATTAATCGGCCGCCTAGGCCGATTTCTGCAACACTGGTTATAGTCCCTTGTGACTATGCCTACTGATTACCACGTTGTCTAGGGTCGTAAGGGTAAGCGATCTAATAAATCGCTTATACCTTCGAACCCGACCCATTTGGTCGATCATTAGGATCCGACCAAACACATTAGGTGACCATAGCATATAGGGAATAACCTTCCGAGGTTATACCTTATGGTCGCTTCGTTTAAGTAGTTGTATGATAGGTAGTTTATATGCCTTAGGTAAATTACCAGAATACCCTTTTCATGTATAATTGGTAATTAAGCATATGTAACCTAAACATTTGCCACATAACTGGTTATGTAACATGTTTAGGCATATAACACTTGTCATAGGGCTAGTTAGACGTCTCGAGTGCGCTTTTGCGCGCACGACGCGTTAAAGTAGCATAAGTTACCTTAATGGGTCGCGATGGGTCGAAAGCACTTAGGTTAGGTTTCATTTAGTATGTAGGCTTTGTTAAACCATATGACACGAGTCTCCATACTTGTTTGGTTTACGAACCCTCATTCTATCTAAATCCTCCGACTTAGGTCCGGATTATTAACATAGTTACCTATATTAGGTGCCGTTTGATTCCGTGATCTCTAGCATTGCTTGGTGGTTATCTTAGTACTTCTGAGCAATCTCAAGTGAGTACATAGTTCCCCTATTTTACAACTTTCAACTGTTTTGGGGTGAAGCATGTGTACCTATCTGTTATTTTCATGATTTCAAAGTATAATTGATTATACATGTTATTACTTATCATTTGACAAACTAAATGACTATCTATCGTTTAAACACTGATTTCTCAAAGAACATAAAATAAAATGTTGAATTGTACTTATTTTATGTTCACCAGACCGATTGGTAGTATGATATAGCGCTATAGGACTAGACACCCCATTCCTGTTGTCATGGAATGTCTGAAACCAATTTGTTTCTCCATCCAAATAGGGATTGCCTTTGTGGTATCCTTATAGTCTCAAAGGTGTAGTTTGATCCACTAGGTCTGAATGAATTCTTAAATCACACTTTTAAAGTATATTTTGATATACTCCCAAAAGTATAGTTTGATATACTCTCATGTGTGGTATTGTACAAAACCAACATATATTTTGTTAATCATCCAAAGCATATTTTGATATGTTATTTATGAAACCAAAACATAGTTTAATATGTTATTTATCACATCCAAGACATATTTTGATATGTTATTTACAAAACCAAAACATAGTTTAATATGTTATTTATCATATCCAAGGCATATTTTGATATGTTATTTACAAAACCAAAACATAGTTTAATATGTTATTTATCATATCCAAGGCATATTTTGATATGTTATTTATGAAACCAAAACATTGTTTAATATGTTAGTTACAAATCCAAAGTCTACTTTTAATATGCTACTATAAGGTTATTCGTTTAACCTTGCATTATTTTACAAAGCATAACTTTTGATTTATTCAAACACTTTGTTTTGTACATTTTTACTTGTGGTTTAATAGATCTCATTTTACTTACCATACATAACTTCTGTTTACACATTACATGGTTTACATTTAACTTGAGTTATACAACAACATTGGACTATTGGTTTAAACATGAACATTCTATATTGATGGTTTGGTTTGAGTAAGTGACTTAAGTAACGAGGCGTGTGTAATATGATACAAGCATGGTGGATACGCCGTTGGTACTTCCTATATATAAGTGTTTGTATGGTATTACATATCGTAGCGTTATTTGAATCATTTCAATTTAAGTCATATAACATTTTATACAAATAACATACTTTTCATAAGACATTGTTTTACAACAACTTATCTTATACAAACTCATTTTACATGGTTATTCATTTAACCTTACATTTATTTATACATATCATCTGATCTTATTGTTTTTCAAACGATTTACAAAACAAATCAATTTACAAGGTTCATGACTAAACTTTATTAAACATTTTCTTAAACTTACAAGTCATGAATCCTATTTTCACAAAACCTATGTATCTCACATGCATTTTTATGCTGACGTACCTATTTTTACACATGTTTCAGGTACTGCTTTGCAATGATTGTTGATACATACTACATTTAGGATGGACTCGTGCCTTAGCAACTTTAAAACTTGGAAGATCATAGTTGTACTTATTTGATTGTATTAAAACAATGAGTTCATTTATTCAATAAAACGAAATTATTTATGCCACGGTTATGAAACAATAATTCTGTTACAACACTCCCCGACGTTTCCGCCACGTCTGGTTGTTCTACGTGGTCGGGGTGTGACATTATTGACGTTTTATGTTGTTTGTTGATATGTTTCTTAGGTCAAATGATCCCGTTGGAGTTGATAGACCTTTTTTGGAGAAAGTTAAATTTGGACTCCATACTGAAACCGAGTGAGGTGGACTCTTTCGACTTAGACGGCGAACTTGCGCTTCTCAAACAACATTTAAGTGCCCAGCCGAGAGAAGTCAAGAAAAACCTGCTTCAAAAAATGAAGGAGTTGGTACAACTCAATAAGACGAAGCTCAAACAACTAGTTGTGCAAAAAAACACACGGGGTCCTCCAACTTTAAAAGCTCAGCATCAAAGGAAGGATGATTCGTTTATGGAGCCTTCAAGACACAACTTTTTTACAACGTAGGACGAGTATAGTGATTCACCCGTTGGGTATGGCACACAAGAGTTAATCATCGAACCTACCAGGCACAGCTCGTTTGTCGAGTCACAAAGTTATTGTGCTGAAACACCTATGTTCTTCGGTGAGATTGCGAAAGGCTCAGTCACATACAAAATGTGCACGGTGATGGTAATTGTGGGTTTCGATCTATAGCGGTCGGCTTATTGCTTAAAGAGTGGGAGTGGCCGTTCATACGGGCGCAACTTCATGATGAGTGCAACCGGTTCCACGAATTATGGAAAAAGATAAATGGACCTGAGTATCAAAATGTTCTGGATTCATTAGTTTGGTATGGTATAAGCGGAGCACCTCAACATAAGTGGCTACAAATGCCTTTCACGGGGCTTCTGATAGCAAACCAGTGGAATGTCGTTTGTCTCTTATTAAGTGACCTTGGTTGTGCTTCATTTTTCCCATGTTCAGAACAGCCGAAGAAAGTATTCCGCATCGAACAGTCGCGCTTGTACATGTAAACAGGAACCATTTTATTCACGTCAGATTAGAAGGGGAATATCCAATGCCAACCCCATCAGGATACTGGCGACAACCGACACGGAATACGCCAGCAGAAAGTTGGTATCACTATTACAAGGAACGTATTGACCAATATAATAGGATCGTTGATGAATACAGGACCAGGGATTACGTGGATTTAGGTGCCCTATGAATATAAAATGTTATTTGCATGTTTTGATAATTTGTAATGATGAACATACACGTTATATAAATGTTTTGGCAACTTGTTGAAATTGAACTTGAAAAAACGTTTAAACGAATTAATTTGCATGTTTTGACAATTTGTAATGATGAACATACACGTTATATAAATGTTTTGGCAACTTGTTGAAATTGAACTTGAAAAAACGTTTAAACGAATCAATTTGCATGTTTTGACAATTTGTAATGATGAACATACATGTGAAAATAAATGTTTTGGCAACTTGTTGAAATTGAACTTGAAAAAACGTTTAAACGAATCAACGTTAACACATACCGACCGTATCTTCGTCACTTCCGCATATAGTAATTTAAGAAAAATGAAAAATACTCAATTGTATACGGGCCTTATAAACGTATACGCCTCGTATACAGTGATCGTATATTAAGTATACGACTGAATTAAAAAACATTAAATTATTATATACGGGTCGTATACATTTATACGGCCCGTATACAAAGGAAAAAGATCGTATAAGCTTTATACGACCTCATTTCCACCATACGGCCTCAACATTCCACCAAAAATTCTCTCGGTTTTCTCTCGGATCGTTCTTAGATAGCGTTCTTCGGTGTTTTTGGCGTTTTCTTCTCGTTCTTCCTATACGGTACGTTTTCGTATAGTAAACTTTCAAATTCCGTAACATGTTAGATTATGGTCTTGTATAGTAAAGGATCGAATAGCGTAGATAGGTGTAACGATTACGATTGTATAATTGAATTTGAAAAAAAAAATTGAAACTGAAAATTGTAACTGATTATTCTATTGTCTACGGTCGTATACAATTTATACGATCGTATACACTTGAATATTCAAATGTTATACGATAGTATACACTATATACGCTCGTATAGCAGATGAATATTCAAACGGTATACGATCGTATACACTATATATGCTCGTATAAAGTTTGAATATTCAACCAGTATACGATCGTATACTGTATATACGGTCGTATACTGGTTGAATGTTAAAGCTGTATACGATCGTAAACGTTGTATACGATCGTATGAACTTATATTTTATTCCCAATTTGTTATATTTTTTGTGTATCCGCGACGTATAATACGTGCGTATAGGAAACGTATATCTAAGGTGTACGTAGCGTATACGTGCGTATAATACTTGCGCGTACGATCGTATACTTCATGTTTACGGATCGTGTACGAGATGTATAACACGTGAGTATACGAAACCTATACTTGATGTGTACAGAGCGTATATGATATGTACAATACGTTCGTATACAAGAACAGTAGTCGTATAATACGTTAACGCTAATCGTATAGTGATTGCTAAGTGGTAATTGTTATTTTTACAGACGATATGGCTGAGTCATCAGCAGCTGGTGCGGCCCGTAGAGGTCGAGGTCAGGGTCATGGTCCGGGCCATGGACGTGGACGCGGACGGGGACGTGGACGTGGACAGGAGGAGGAGATTGTGCCCGATTTTACTGATACATGGCAATTTATTAGAGATATCCCTCGAGGTACGGCTGCCTATAGGGTTTTGGGCAGATTACGAGAGATGGTGCTGGATGCGCCTCGGACCATTGATATTCAGTTTTTGACCGATATTGGAGCGATCGGTCGGGTCTGGGAGCTCATGCCAGCTAACTCCTTGTGGGACCGCTTATTTGATGCCGTCGCAGAACGGGCCCACAGGGAGATTAGTTTAGAGTTTTTATCTACTTTTACATTTACGGACACCCGGGGTGGGGGTTTTCAGCATTTTTTGACGACAGACGCCGTAGCTTTTACTATTTGCGGCAAGTCTCAAAGGATGACACTTCCTCATTTCGCCGTTGCCTTGGGTCTGTACTCACAGGAGTACTCAGTGTCATAGGCATTTTTTTATGCGCACATCACCACGTCTAGTGATGTGTTGTGGCCTTGGTGGCGCACTATTGGGTTCGGGGAGTTCGCGAAACCGAACCAGCGATCCCCGAAGGCACGGGCGACTGATCTTTACGACCCGTTACACCGATACCTACATCGGTGTATCGCCGTGACGATCGCCGGTCGTCATGATAGCAGGGATTGGGTCACCCAAAATGGCATATTCTACTTGCACGACTTACTTACCGGCGGGGGGGGGGGGTGGGGGCAACTTGGCGTACAGGTTGGCCGCATATCTCGCCGAGTACGCTTTTAAGCGTACCTCTACCCACATCAGCTGTGGGGCCTTCGTCACCCGTCTGGCGAAGCATTTCTTTCGCCTCTTATCCCCGCAGGTGGCAAGTGGTATGACTCTGACACTCCAGCTTGACAGGGTTGGGAAGGACACAGCCCAATCGATGGGTTTGGCTCGCGAGGGAGAGGGAGGGCAGCTGGTTTGGGCGTATGGTGTGGGTGAGGGACCCCGTGGAGAGGGAGGCGAGGGGGAGGGAGGCGATGGAGATGGAGGCGATGGAGAGGGAGGCGAGGGCGAGGGAGAGGGAGAGGGAGGCGATCATACTGTCGATCGATCAAAGGTAGCTGCGGAGGATTTACAGGGTGATCGCCCGTACGTTCGACGGAGCGTGAGACAGCGTGTGATGCCTCCACCGGGGGTGGATGAGAGAGTCGTTCAGGTGGAGAGAGACTCGTTCAGGTCGAGTCGAGACTCGGTCAGGTCGAGTCGGATGTAGCTGTAGTCAGAGGGGATTTAGCTGCAGTGAGAGGGGATGTACAGTGGATGGTCGAGGCGATTGTGGCTATGCATTCTGGCGCGTCCCTACCTCCACGAGCTGGCGCTGCACCACCACCACCACCGCCGTGCTGCTTATTGTATATTTTTTTTGTTATTTTACGTTTGAAACATTGTAAAACTTTATCTTTTTGTTTGTTTTAGATGTAAAACATTCTAAATATTAATCTTATGTTTAGATGTTATGTTGTTTGTTTAATAATTGTTGTCGTAGTTTATCATAATCATATCACATATTAATCGTTTTACAAAGTGAAAACTTATTAAACATTATAAATATGTTTAACTAAAAACTCGTAACATAATCCGATATATACAATACTATTTTAAAATTTACAAAACTTATTAAACGGTTTCCCGATTGCAACAAAAAATTAACTTTTCTATACATACATATTTATCGTTTTACAAAGTGGAAACTTATTAAAAATAATAAATACGTTTAACTACAAACTCGTAACATAATCCGATATATACAACACTATTTTAAAATTTACAAAACTTATTAAACGGTTTCCCGATTGCAACAAAAAATTAACTTTTCTATACATATTTATCGTTTTACAAAGTGGAAACTTATGAAACATAATAAATACTTTTAACTACAAACTCGTAACACAATTCGATATATACAACACTATTTTAAAATTTACAAAATTTATTAAACGGTTTGCCGATTGCAACAAAAAATAAACTTTTCTATACGGGCTATTCGGGCCGTATAACATTATACGGGCTATATGGGCCGTATAACATTATACGGCCCGTATATAGATTTCAAAACTAAAAACCCTTATCAAACCTGAAACAAAATTATGCAAATATGTATACGTCCCGTATACATATAAAAACAAAAAAAAAATTCCACCGCATTAAATTCTGCGCATAAACATTCTATACGGCCCGTAGTCTATACGGCCCGTATACAAATAGGGATGTGAAAATAAGATTACAGGGGTGTGAGAATAGGCGGACACAAAATTAATTACAAGTAGTGCAATCATTATGTTAAGGACTAAAAACATTTCCACAAATATCTCTATAGAAAAAAACTAGGTTATAACCCGTGGTTAGAGATGTACAAAAAAACTGATTACGCAACTGAAACTGAAAAATTAACCGAAACCGGTTGGTGTGAAAACCGGTTTTTTTGTAACCGGTTCGGTTACAAACCGGTTTGACCGGTTATATATCGGTCATAGGTTTTAAGTTCGATATCGGTTATAAAACCGGTTACATAAAAAACCGGTTTAAAAACTGGTTAAGGGTAAAACCGGTTATAAAAACTGGTTATAGAACCGGTTAACCCGGTTAACCGATAACGGGACAATAAAAACCGGTTATAAAAACCGGTTAAAACCGGTTATTTGCGCAGGTCTGCAGAAAAACGGTCATATGACCGTTGGGACTTGAATTGAGCCGTTTTTTTGTTTTTTTTTTGTCAAAAGTTCATCTTCAATTACTATAAAAGGGTGTTGGGTGTTTTGGTTCAATCACACCATTCTCTAATCTCCTAAATCTCATAAAAACGCTCACTTTTCTTATTCGATAATTGTGAAAAAAAACATGGCAAGCTCTAGTGCTCATGATTCGGTCAATGTTGGCGAGTCTACAACCGACACGGTTGTTCGTGTTCTTGCAACGAAGCGCAACCCGGAAGTTTGGAACCATTTCGATTTGTGCGAGATGGCGAGCGGACCGAAAAAAGCGCGTTGTCATCATTGTAATAGTTTTTACGCCGTTGGGGCAAACACCACCTTGAAACAACACATCGAAAAACCGTTTTGTAGGGCGTTGAAACAACAAACCGCTAGTGGTCAAGCTTCCATGGCAAGCGACGCTACTTTGTTCGCCTACAATTTCGATATGGCAAGGGAGGAAATGGCGAAGTTTGTAATCCAAGAAAGTTTGCCGTTCAACCATTTCGACAACCAACGCTACACCAAAATGGTTCAAAGAACTCTCCAACCGCGATACACTCATGTAAGTCGCGCTACTCTTAGGAGGGATTGCTTAAAAATGTGGAAAAAAGCTAAACTTGAATTAATTTGTTATTTTGAAAAATTAGAAACCGGTGTTAACTTGACTAGCGACGTTTGGTCCGCACCGCACGGTTCACCCGACTCGTATATTTGTGTCACCGCCCATTGGATTGAACCGGCGACGTGGCAAATGATGAAACGCACCATTTTGTTTAAACTTTTTGATTACCCTCACACCGGTGAAGCTATATATAAAGCTATCGACAAATGTATTAAAACATACAAATTGGAAACAAAGATTTTTTCGATAGCTTTTGATAACGCCTCAAACAACACGCTTTCGGTCACGCATTTAAGGTTAAAGTACACTCCGATTTGTGAGGGTATTTTTTTCCATAGTCGATGTGTGGCACACATCATAAATTTGGCCGTTCAAGACGGTTTAAAGGTTATTGAACGACAAAAAGAATCTTTCAAACAAATGTTACGTCATATATATAGTCATACGCAAAGGCATTCAAAATATATTAAAATGTGTAAGGAAGCGGGTCGAGTATGCTACGGACCCAATTGGGACGTCGCTCATCGATGGAACTCGACTTGCACCATGTTTGAAAAAGCTATTTTGCAAAAAGAAAGTTTAATAGAATTTCATAGCCTTTTGGCGAGTCGTGGAAAGGTTTCGTCTTACCACCAATCGAATTGGGGGCTTATTGAAACGGTTACACAAGTGCTTCAAGTTTTCAAAACATCAACAAAGACTTTATCGGGGGTTTACTATCCAACTAGTTCATTGGTACTTCACAATTTGTTTAAAATGTGTAGAAAATTAAACGAGTTGTCGGGGAGAGGTAGACCATATTGTGATATGGTAGATACGATGAAGGAAAAACTAAGAAAATATTTTAAAGAACTACCCGCGGTTTTCACTTGTGCCGCCGCTTTAAACCCTTGCTTTAATATTTTTGGAACCGGTTCTTTGATTGAAAAAATTTCAAACGAGTTGAATTTAAACACCGTAGAAGAACCAAACTTTGGCGAAGCCGCAAAAACACGTTTTAATGAACAACTTTCAAAAATGTTTGATGTTTATGTAACAAAATATGGGCATATCTCGTCACACATTCACGAGTCAATGAGAAATGCCGCTTTCGGCGAAGGGTCATCAAATTTGGAAGATGACGATTTGTATGTTTACAACTATTTGTATGATGAATCGAGTCAAATGCAACGTGGTAACACTAGTAGTAGCGAACTCGGTCGATATGGTGGGTCGAACTTTCTACGAACAATGACTTCACAAGACTTTAAAAATTTTGATTTGTTGGGTTGGTGGAAAAGTAAGGAAGAACAATTTCCGATCTTAGCCACAATGGCCCGAGATTTACTAACGGTCCAAGCTTCCACGGTAGCTTCGGAAAGTGCTTTTTCTATAAGTGGTAGGGTGATTTCGATACGGAGGACTCGACTAACATCAAAGGCGGTTGAGATGTCGATTTGCTTGAAAGACTACTTGGATGCGGCGGAGAGATGTCAACACATACGCTCACTCGAGGGTGAATTAGATTACGAAGCCGAAGTGTACGAAGACGAGGTTCGAAACGAAATGACAACCCCAATGACCGAAGAAGAAGCCGAACTAGATGAATTACTACGCAATAGTTCGAGTTCGGGTTCGGCCGAAGAAGATTAGACGCGGCTTAATATTAGAAGTTTATTAATGAAGTTTATGTATTTTCGTTGTTACGCTTTAGCGTTCGTAGCATTATTATTTCCGTATGTTATGTAAACCGTTTGTTCTTAAGACTTAATGATATTATGTTATGTTTTTTTTACACTTGCATTTGTTATGTTTTTATAAAAAAAACTGCTATTTAAAAAAAAAACAGTAAAAAACTGCTGTTTTTTATAAACAAAACAGTAAATAAGCAACAAATACTGCATTCTGTGAATATTTAAAAAAAACTGCTGTTTTTTTTTTTAAAAAGGCCACAAAACAGTAAATAAGCAATCTGTGAATATTTATAAAATTAACTGCTGTTTTTTTAAAAAAAAAAAACCCAAAAAACAGGAAGTCAGCAACAAAAACTGCTGTTTTTTTACATTTGCTGCAGACCGGTTTTTTTACCGGGTTTTTTAACCAGTTACTGAAAACCGGTTATTTGATCAGTTTATAAAATCAGTTACAAAACCGGTTATTATACAAACCGGTTATAAACCGGTTACAACCGGTTGATACCAGTTACGTTTTTTCGGTTCCTAAAACCGGTTAAAACCGGTTTCGATTAATAAAAAAACCGGTTACACTTCGCGACAAAAAAACCGGTTCGGTTAAAAAACCGAAACCGGTTTCTCAAAAAAACCGATTTGTACATCTCCACCCGTGGTACCCACGGGTCGCTCTATTTTTAAGGATATTAATATTTTATTAATTTTATTAAAACGGTTTTTTTATAAAATTTGTGAGGATATATATTCAATAATTCAATGTTAATCGTACATAAAAATATATTAAATTAATGATATAGTTTATCTTAAGAAAAGCTCCACTAACTAAGAAATGACATTGATCAACTTATTTAAGGCTGAATGGGATGTTTTGGATAGAAATGCCCTTTCAAATTTCAATTAAAGGGATTTCTGACTTAAGTTGTTGAACGCCTATTAATAGACCATGGCCATGAGCAGCCAGCAGTCGTCATCACTTCTTCATGCAAGTCATGAAAGAAAATTTCTGCAACAAACCTTCAAAAATTGTTAGACGTGCAGCAATATTCAATAAAACACTAACCAAATTGCAATTTCAATTTCCAAATGCACAATATCATAAATACGGTACCTTATCTAGAGGTCCTCATGGAGTGACAAAGGGTCTCAAAATCATTACCTAATATTGTTACCATGTTATGGAAAGTAATTATATTTCTTAATTTATTTTTTGGTAATGGTTTATAAAAAATAACTATAATTACAAAAAGTACCGAAATTTCTACACTTAATATGAAAATTATAGTTCAATAACGTGTATTTTTAAAAATGGAAAATTGAAAACTAATCAAAATTACTATCATTATTGTTTTCTTATCTAAGTAGATTGAAACATTTTACAAAACAATTGAATATGTATGTATTTATTGATTGAATGATTGAAACTCATTAATTATATTGACCGTAAAAGTCTTGAATCTTTTAAAAGTTATAGAAACAACCTTCAAATTTGCAAACTTAAAAAAATAAGTTGAATTAAAATTTTAGTTTTTAGAATGACATTCAAACTTCCGAAGTTAAAACATATTATACAAATAATCAACAATTAATGCGGCTATAATTCTTTAGTACCTTATAACCTTGAAAATCCACGTCCTATACATAATAGAATCTCATGTAAATATGACTTCTAGAATTTATAAACATGCATTTTAATATTTTAAATACGTAAGTTGAGATCCTGAAAACCAAACTATAATGATTCAAATTACATAGAAGATTGAAATGAGGCAACTTAACTCTGTTTTCGCTAAGTTAATGAATAAGAATCAAATACAACAACACATTATGAATAAGAATGAAATATCAAAGTACCAAAAGAATATCTTACCCATGTAATGTGATATCTGGAACACTAAGAGCTAGCAAATAACAATTTTAGCAATCAATATACTTTTACCATCTTATCTATTCATCATTTATTTATAAAACAATAAAAACTAACACATATTCTCGACAGGTCACCCAAGTCGACCCATTTGTATCCCTACTAAAAGTTACCCATTTAATCCATTACGCAACCAACCATACCCATTCAATTACCTACTTTACGTTTTACTACCCACTTTCTAGATACCACATTATACGAATCGACCCATTTTGAGTAAAATTTTACCTACAGGAGGCAGAGGAGCACCAATTGATGCAAAACCAACCAAATATAAACAAATGAGAACTTCATAAGAAGTGAATTAGTCCATAAGTAGCTAATGATTAGCTATAAATAAGTAGACCTATGTACCTGATTGAGTGATACTACTTATGTGCCCACATAATACAACAGGAGCTGATGGAATTGCACCAAATACAACAGGAGCACACTAACATATATCATTTCCTAACTTAAATAACCAATTAGGATACAAAAAATATCTTATATTACTTAACTGACAAACCACATAACATTAAAAATGTCATTAAAGAATTTAAAGAAGAGATCTAAGAATACGAACCTCATAGCTCTTTTTTTTCGGTGCGGCTAACGCTCGATTTGTCTTCAATAGAGACAAAGGTTTATTTTTTCTGGTGCGGCTAACACTCGATTTGTCTTCAACCGAGACAAAGGTGTGCTTGAGGTGCTAACGAAGTATTTTAGGGAATAAAGATTCGTATATAAGTGGGTACATACTACATCCGTCAATAAAAATTCTTACAAGTAGTACAATCATATGTGAAGGACTAAAAATATTTCCACAAATATCTCTATAGAAAAAATAAACTAAATCTAGCTAAACACTTCCACAGAAAAATGATTATCATTATAAATTTGAACTATTATGATTTATATAGTTCTACAGAAAAATGATTAACATTATAAATTTGAGCTGTTATGATTTATATAGTTCCACATGATGACATGAAAATGAAAAGGAATTACCTACCACGAGTGCTTTCTTTAAAGACCCAACCATATATTTCTTGTTATTTGAGGTGTAAATGAGTCGAGTTGTGTCTGAGCTTGATTGACCTCGAGCTTGGCTCAGTTCAAGCTATGTTTTTAAAGCTTAAACTCGGATCGTGAATGTAATGTATTACATGATACTATTATACATACAAACATTGTTATATCATCATCATCATTCTCAGTAAATCACGCCAATAGCAAAACTAAGGTAGGGTCTGAGAAGGGTAAGATGTAGACAACCTTACCTCTACCTCGTAGAAATAGAGAGACTGCTTCCAGTGATACCCCTGACTCAATAGTAGTTTTGCATCAAGTCTTTGTCATAAGGCACACATAACACTCAGCAATTAAGACAAAGGCCGATTAGTGCATGTACGCCTTTGTCTTTCGGCTATCAACGCCACCACATGATACATGATTAATCATCCCCCTCTTTTAACGTTATTTTCACGAAATTAGTAAAATTTCACTTTTATTAATTGTTTCTAATCTTTTAAATGTTATATCTCACTACAAAATCTTAAATATTTAAAAGAGTAAAATGCAATTTGCGTCCCTGTGGTATGTCCCAAACATCAACTTGAGCCCCTAAAAACAATTTTTTGCATTTTGAGCCCCTGTGGTATTAATTTCATAACAGTATGAGTCCCTGCCGTCAGTCTTTCGTCAGTTTGACCGTTTGCCAGTTGTGAAAAGTCCATAATACCCCCCACCCTTTAATATCTACACTTAATTAAAGCAGACAACTTGAGCCGGTTTCATTATCATCATCAACAGTCGCCCAACTACAAATATCATCATCATCAACAGCTCTCCCAACTCCCAAGATCATCCTCATCATCTTGAGCCAAGAGATCAACAGATCATCTTCATCGAACATCGAACAGATCATCTTCATCTTCATCGAACAGATCAGGTTCATCTTCATCCTCATATTGGTCATTCGATGTGTTTATGTGTTTATATTGTGAAAAAACAGAGCGATGATTCTGGGTTCCATTCGATGATTTTGGGTTACATTCGATGATTTGGGTTGATTTTGAAAAAACAGAGGGTTGATTTCATTCGATGTGTTTATGTGTTTATATTGTGAAAAAACAGAGCGATGATTCTGGGTTTGATTTCCATTCGATGATTTTGGGTTGATTTTGGGTTACATTCGATGATTTGGGTTGATTTTAAAAAAAACAGAGGGTTGATTTTGGGTTCCATTCGATGTTTTTGGGTTTGATTTTGGGTTCCATTCGATGATTTTGGGTTGATTTTGAAAAACAGAGGGTTGATTTTGGGTTCCTCATTTGAATGTGTTTGATTCGATGATTTGGGTTCCTCATATTAAGAACTGATCGGATCGGATCAGTTTCGGATTGAATGTGTTCCTCATTTTGATTCGATGATAACAGTTATTTGGGTATTTTGGATTTGATTTGATGATTTGAATGTGTTATTTGGGGTTAGGGTTTAGGGTTGAATGGATTTTTGGTTTGATTCTTGTGGGTTTAGGGTTGAATGGATTTTTGGTTTGATTCTTGTGGGTTTAGGGTTTTGTTGTACAGAATGTGTTTTGGTTTGAATGTGTTTAGGGTATCAACTGAGTATTAAGAACTGATCGGATCAGATTCGAATGTGTTCCTCATTTGAATGTGTTTTGTTGTACAAAATGGCTGCGGATGTAAAGATACGCAAAACACCAACTACGAAGGCGAGAACACTTGACAACCTCCTAGAAGATGCGGTGCACATAAGGAAGTGATTGATGTGAATGAATATAACCCTAGTGGAGCTCTTCGATTTTCCTTGAAATTCCAGAGCTCGCTAATTACATATCTACCACTGGGGTTATATTCATTCATATGAATGAATATAACCCAAGTGGCAGATATGTAATTAGATACACTGGGGTTATATTCATTCATATCTGGATCAGTTTCCCAAAGTGCATCCGTCAGTAAAGATCCACAATTGCTTGTGGTCGTATGACGTTTTGTCTCTGTATTGTATGTTACGGTATTTTGTTATCGAGTCTGTAAGTTCCGTCAAGTCTACGAAGTTGGTATGACGGGTCTTTTGTTATCGAGTCTGTAATAATTTGTTCCGTCAAGTCTACGAAGTTGGTATGACGGGTCTTTTGTTATCGAGTTGTATGTATAAAAAGTTTACATTTAATATACAATTTAGGCTTTAATAATTTGTTATATATAGTATAAATTTAATTATTAGATTTCTTAACAAAAAACCAAGAAAAGAATTTAGGGGCTCAGGTTGATATTTCACTCATACCATAGGGACGCAAAGTGTTATTAATATATGCAAAAAGACGGTCTTACCCCTGCCTCTAACAGTCAACCTGACGGCAGGGACTCAAAGTGTTATGAAATTAATACCACAGGGGCTCAAAATGCAAAAAATTGTTTTTAGGGGCTCAAGTTGATGTTTGGGACATACCACAGGGACGCAAATTGCATTTTACTCTATTTAAAAAGTAAAAAGGATAAATGGTAGTTTGATTAACATGGACGATAAAACATAAGTGAAATCGAAAAAAAAAAAAAACATGATCTGTATATAGCTATAATGACAAACGGTCAATTTGCTTTACCAAAAACTTAAATTACACACTGTCGTTAATAAACACAATACATTTGTTGGTAAAAAGTTATCAAGATGTCTGTCTACACTGGTCTCAAGTTTCATTCATTACATACATCTCTATGGGTAAATAATAATATTTTTTGTTTATTATGTCAAAAGGTCTGAACATAGAGCATATTGGTTTCTGGATTTGTGGTTTAATTTGGTTATATAAAGGTGAACTGTTCCTGTTCCTCTGCCTCTCATTATTTTACTTTAACTCCTCTTCACATGACTTCTGCTTCTCATAAATAAATCTCACTCAATATTCTACCAACTCTCTCTCTCTCTAAACATGCTACTAGATCATCACTCTTGAAAACCACAACATGATCAACCTCCATTTGATCCTCTCAATTCTTCTGTTTCTTGTTAATCAATCTTTTCAGTTAACCACAGACGGAGTTCTGTTACTTTCTTTCAAATACTCTGTTTTAAACGACCCGTTAGGTGTTCTAGATACCTGGAATTACTCAGATGAATCACCGTGTTCATGGAACGGTGTCGTTTGTAGTAATCCCGACCGCTTAGTCACCGAACTCTCTCTTCCTAATTCCCAACTCTCTGCCTCCATTCCCGCCAATCTTGGATTCATTCTAAACTTAAAAAAACTTGATTTATCGAATAATTCGATCAACGGGTCCATCCCGTTATCGTTATACAATGCTACAGAGTTAAAATTTCTTGATTTTTCGGATAATTTGATCTCCGGTGAGCTTCGGGATGTTAGAGGATTAAAGAGTCTTCAATTTGTTAACATTTCCGGTAACTGGTTAACCGGGAAGCTGCCGGAGAGTGTTTCTCGTCTTCCTAACTTAACGGTGGTTAATTTGAAGAATAATTATCTTCATGGGAATCTTCCGGCCGGTTTTAATTCGGTTAAATTTTTAGATCTATCTGGGAATTTAATCACCGGGTCATTACCTGAAGATTTCGGAAGCGGTGATCTTGTTTACTTCAACATCTCCCACAACAATATTTCAGGAATAATTCCACCGGATTTCACCAACAAAATCCCCACAAATGCGACAATTGATTTGTCGTTTAATAATCTCACCGGACCAATCCCGGAATCCAGTGTTTTCCTCAATCAAGATCAGAGATCTTTCGCCGGAAATTTACAACTTTGCGGCAAACCGTTACACAATCTATGCCAGATCATTTCATCCAACGCCTCCTCACCGGCACCGGCAGCGGCAACGGCGACATCGCCTCCGGCGATCGCCGCCATACCCAAAACCGCCGACTCATCTCACTCAGACAATTCATCGAACACCTCGAGTGCGTCAAAAACTGGTTTCAAAACCAGCACAATTGTTGTAATAGTCGTCGGAGACATCGTGGGGATCGCAATTTTAGCAACCATCTTCATCTACATATTGAAAAAACGTAGAAAAGTTGCATCAGACACCAATCATACCAATAAAGAATACGATTGGGGGTCATCGGAAGAAGAACACGAACACAAATGGCTACGTTCATGGCCATGTTTGTTCACAAAGAAACCCACTGAAGATGATCAATCCTCCAACATAAGTTCGGAAACCGACGAGGATGACGTGGCGGCGTCGGTATCGCAAACAAAACGCGACATTTTGATGAAAGAAGTGGAGAAAAAAGGGGAGTTGGTGACGGTTGATGGTGGTGAGAAGGAGTTGGAGCTTGAGACGCTTTTGAAAGCGTCGGCTTATATTTTGGGTGCAACCGGTTCGAGTATAATTTACAAGGCGGTTTTGGAGGATGGGACCGCGTTGGCGGTCCGGCGGATTGGGGACAGTGGGTTGGAGCGGTTTAGGGATTTTGAGAACCAGGTTCGGGTTATTGCGAAGCTTGTTCACCCGAATTTGGTTCGGATTCGTGGGTTTTATTGGGGGGTTGATGAGAAGCTTGTTATCTATGACTATGTTCCTCATGGGAGTTTAGCTAATGCACGTTATAGTAAGTTTCCTGTTTTCTTTTCTTGATTTTTGATCTAGGTTAATTTTTTTTAGTTATTAATAATAATATACATTTCAAAACCAGTTAATCAGGATATGACAAATAGGATCCGACGGTTAAAACATCTAGAATTTAGCTGGCACAAAAGCCTTGAAAAGTACTATATATAGATCTACATAAAAACCAATCAAAATAATGAATGTATAAAGCTAATACTTTTGTTTTAGGTTACAATAATACTTTTCCCTTTCAATTGTTTATTGTGAAACTTTTTAAAACCAAAATTTGATGGGTATAAAGTTACATATTCTAAAGTGTGCATGTTAGCATTTAAAGGTACACAATAGCATGTAAGCTTTTAATGATTTTAGGGTAAAACGGGAAGAAGAAAATTGGATCCAGCTTATAGATTTTCTTGGCAATGAAGGAAAAAAAGTATGCGTTTCAATTCCTGACAACTTTGTATAATTATTAAAAATGTAATGAATTATAACATTATTTTATTTTACTAACAATAATTTTGACAATTTGTTTTCTAAGTTATTTAATTGATGATATTTGACATCATTTGTTGAACAATGGTTTATGGACATCATTTTCAGGGGCGGATCCAGGGGTTCTTAGGGGTTCCTAGGAACCCCTCGGTTCTAGAAAAAATGAACAAAACTAGAGAAACTTTACACTGATCATTTTGAATAGAATTTATAAATATTTTGGAATTTAAAACGTATATGAAATCAAAATTCGCTATTTTATTACTAAAAATATATGGGAAACTACATGATCCTATTTATATATTCCCAAATATAGTAATCAGATCAGCATGCATATACATACGCATATGTGCATGCGCAGTATAGCCATAGGATATTTCTGCTGACTAAGGTGAGCTGACGGTGGATAGTGGAGTGGTTGTAACTGAAGCCTTTGTTATATTAATGCAACAAGTTGTACACCAAAAAGTCAACTGTCACGTAGCGTTTGCCACTTAGCCAATGGCGTATTATAGCAATTGACTTGTCCTAAAGATCTTAATGTATAATAAGTGGTCACTCTAATTGATATAGACACATCTCCCTCCTTGTCTTTTATCTATTTACTTTTTAATCATCATAGTAATATCACTTGTACATCATGCAGGAAAAGTTGGATCTTCACCTTGTCCGTTACCGTGGGACGTGAGGCTCAAGATAGCGAAAGGCACTGCTCGCGGGCTAATGTACATTCACGACAAGAAACAAGTACACGGTAACCTAAAGCCTAGTAATATCCTGTTAGGTTCTGATATGGAGCCTAAGATAGGAGATTTTGGGCTTGAAAGACTAGTTGCGGGTGAAAACAGTTGTAAAGTAGGAGGTTCATCTCGGAATTTTGGTAGCAAGAGGTCAACAGCATCTCGTGACAGTTTCCAAGATGTCACGGCCGGGTCAAACCCTAGCCCAAGCCCAAGTGCGATGGGGTGCATATCACCATATTACGCCCCTGAATCACTAAGAAGCCTAAAGCCCAATGCAAAATGGGACGTGTTTTCATATGGTGTCGTTTTGCTAGAACTTTTGACTGGTAAGGTTATTGTGTCAGACGAGTTTGGGCCCGCTAGCATGACGTGGAGTTCCACGTTGACAGATGAAGAGAAAATTAGGGTGTTACGAATGGTTGACGCGACAATTCGGGGTGAGATGGAAGGGAAAGAAGAGCACTTATTAGCAATTTTAAAATTAAGTTATAATTGTATATCTTCAGTGCCACAAAAAAGACCACACATGAAAGAGGTCCTTCATGCCCTCGACAAGTTCCCTTCTGCCTGTTCTACCTCTGTGTATTATTATGGTCACGTATAAATTATTAATTATGGGAGAAATTAATACACAGAATTTTCTAGAGAGAGACGGTGTGTATTTATGATGAAGTTGAAAGGTAGGTCTTGCATGTTTATTTGAAATAGTGTTATTTAGTAGTAGGATTTCTTTAGTGTGATTTTTTATTATTATTATTATTACAACACTAAGGGTCACCTGATTTTCTATTAACGATTTAGGGGGTGTTTGGCCTTGCTTTTTTACCTAAGCTTATAGCTTTTTTAGCTTATTTTTATAAAATAAGCACTAATGGGTGTTTGGTTTAGCTTTTTAAGCTTATGCTTATTAGCTTATATAAGCTAATTCTAAGAAGCTTGTGGGAAGATGGTTATTTAGCTTATTTGAATAAGCTTATTTGAAGAAGATGGTTTTTTTACTCAATTGCCCTCAAATGATACTCACAATGATATTAGACCCCTTCCCGTAATACAAGCTCGTGAAAATTTCATGGTTCCAAAGAGCTTATCAACTTGTAGAATATAAGCTAATCCAAACACTTAAAAATAGCTTATCAAATGAAAGAAAATAAGCATAAGCTACTTTAAAATATAAGCATAAGCCAAAAAAATAAAAGCTAGGCCAAACACCCCCTTAGTTTTGTTTGCAATTTTAAATTAACCAATAAAAAAGCAAGCTTTGTATAAAAACAATATACATGTATAATAGGTAGATCATTCATTACTCGTCGGCTCATTTTTAAACATCATTATAGAAGTGTTGTATAGTATTTGAAATTACCTATCTACTTATCTTCATTTTACTCGGCAACCAAAGGAGAAGACAAAGTGGAGGAAAATTGTAATGGGAGGGACAAGGATGGGTTAACCTTACCAAGATTCTAAGCTACCAGAAGGGTGCAATTCTAAGGAGATAACTGAGGTTTTGAGGGGCTTCAAAGAAGAAGTCGAAGGAGTGTATGTGGCCAGAAAGAAAGATAAGGGAGGGAATAACTTTGGCTTCGTTAGTTGCAGGGAGGTCAGGGACAGGAAGGATCTAGAAAGGATATTGAGCAACGCTAGAATGGGAAGATATAAATTGAAGGTTAACATTGCTAGATTTACGTTGGATAACAGTGATGGCAATAACAACCAAAGAGAACAGATGAAAGTGGTAGAAGATCATAAGATGATCCTGGGGTAGGGATAAAGTTGCAACATGTAGAGGATGTTGAGAATCCTTTAGGGATGTTTTGATGAACGGCAAGGCCATAAATTCAAAAAAGAAGGTTATAGTTGTTACGAACGATAGCTTAGCCTTTGAAGAGCAATACTAGAAGGCTCTAGTAGAGAGAACGATCGATCTCTTGACCCTTAGAAAGATAAAGGACTTGGCTAAGTAGGTTGGGGTGATCGACATGGATATACAGTATTTGGGAGGTAGGTATCTTTTATTAACATTTTCCAATGAGGAGGCAGCTAGTGAGTTCAAAGGAGGTCCGATGTCGAGAAGTGGTTCTTAATTCTCGATGTTTGGAATGGTCAGTCGTTCCCATTTGAGAGAATAGCTTGGTTAAAGGTTCATGGATTCCCATTGCATTTTGTTGGCAACTCCATCTTTAATGTGATTGGGGAAAGGTTTGGCAAAATTGTTCACGAGTCTCTGCTGCAGGAAAATGATGAGGATTTGTCCTTTGATTGTGTAGGAATTCTCGTGGGGGAAGCTAAGAAGATCAACGATGAGGTTATATTGGTATGGGATAACAAAAGATGTAGGATGTGGATAATAGAGGGGCAAGGTGCTGGTTGCCAGATTGTCTAGTATCAAAACTAGAAAAAAAAGAAGAGAATATGGAGATGGAGATGGAAATGGAAATGGGAGACTCGGTGGAACCGGTGGCTGTTGGAGGCGAGGAAAACAGTAACTTGGAAAAGGGTACGAAAGGTGAAGAGGCGAGTGGTAATCACGAGATGGGCAGAGAAGACCAAATGTTGGAGGATAGGACGTCTCAGGTTCCAAAAAGGGTGGAGCTCGCAACCGAAGAGTGATGGGAATCACAATAGCGGTTTTCTAACTTTATTTTATAAAATCTGATTTTAATCCCTTCTAGTGATCCAAATGTGATTCGATTAAACAATTATAACAAACCATAGGGAGTTCAGTAATTGTACCTTAACTAAATACCAAGAACTCACACGATGGATTGAAATATGGTTCCGCTAGTAAACCGAACACAAACACACCCAACTCTCGGAGAACAACACAACAATTTGATCCAATCAGATGGGAGCCGAAGTAGAGGCGGTGGCAGTCGGTCAGTTGTCGCGACGTAGATAGGAGAGGGATAGGGCGGTGACAGGTGGTGGTGTGGTTGTGATTGTGTTTTAGGGTTTTTGCTTAAGTACGTATTTATAGTAATTATACTTACACACTAAATCCCAAAGTTTTAACTTGTTCATCAAGCTGAAAACCTTTAATTAACCATTAATTACTAATCAATCCCCAACCACCATTTATTATCCAACAGTAAATCCTCTCTGTTTAACTCCTTAAACAGAAACTAATTATCTCTAAATAATTAATCTCCATAATATTGAATCTCAAATCGTGTTCTATATTTAACAATTAAATATATTATTTGTGTATGTCCTCTAAAGTTTAACTCTTTGAAACGTGCCATGATAGCAACGTTAAATACAGTAATTGAGTATTGGACATACCAAGTCCAACAGTCTCCCACTTGAATGATTCTTAATTAACAGCCCTTTAATGTAGACAACAGTGGACGTCTAGCTACATCATGTTGCCCCTCTTAAGGTATGATGAATTATTTTCATCAACTATTCTTTGTAGGGTAAATTACATTTTTTGTCCTTTATGTTTGTATCAGATTGCAATGAATAGCCTTTAGTTTCAATAATTACAGCCACAATCCTTTATTTGGAAAACTCATTACACCTTTCGTCCTTTAGCACTAACCTGGTTAAAATTAAAAGTTAAATCAGATCATGTACACCTCATGTGAGGGCAATTATGTCTTTCCACCATGTTTCTTCCCCCTTATGAAACTCCTCTTTCACCATCGACCATTACCGAAATATAAGTCCACCATTACCGGAATAATCTTAAGCATTCATAGGTAAAAATGATCAGACATCAAACCCAGGTATGAACTTTTTAATTTAATCAAGTAATCTCCTAAAAATGAAGAAAAATACATGGGTTACATAAGAAACCTAAATTAAAATCTAATCACAGTTCCAACAAACTTGAAAAAATATCGATTTGGGGGTTTTATTAAAAATCTAATCACCTTCTGCCTTTGAATTTGGAGACTCACGTTTGTTCAATCGATTTGGGGGTTACAAAAGAAAAATACATCTGTTGGTGGGAATCCCTACTGAAATCTCCACATTCACGCCCCCTATGTTTAGCAAACAAGATGCAGATCTCTCATATGATCAATCAATTAAAGCTTCCATTGATGCTATAGATGCCTCAGATTATGAGTGGACTCGCGAAGGGGATGAGGAAAACCACCGGGTTTCAGATGCAACGGGCCGCAATAGACCCGGAGCTGTGAAATTCAAAGGGTTTAAGGAATACGAAGGCCACAATCGGTGGTATGTAAACCACCATTGCATCCCCCAACTCATCTCCACCCATCATGTGTAGATCTGAATCTCACTTTCAAATACTTTAACGAAACCCGAACAGAGGAGCGAAATCATGGGGTGATATTAGTTCAGTTTCATACCTGCGGTGGTGTTATGACGGTGTTGATGTTAGGGCGGCAGTGGTGCTATGGCGGTGGTGGTGATACTATGGTAGAGGGAAGCACCAGGAGTTATAGAGAGTGAGAGAGAGACAAGGTAGAGAGAGGATATTTATGTCTGTCTAAATATAGTTTTTGTTTTTTTAAAAGACATAAATGCCCTTACATGATCTGAATTAACTTTTAATTTTAACTTGGTTAGTACTAAAGGACGAAAGGTGTAATGAGTTTTCCAAATAAAGGACTATGACTGTAATTATTGAAGATAAAAACTATCCATTGCAATCTGATATAAACATAAAGGACGAAAAATGTAATTTACCCTTCTTTGTATTTAAGTAACATCTTACTTGACCAAACACAATAGCCTTGGTAACCTTATCTAAGTTCCTTTCTGTATAGGCATTCGTTGTAAATGAGACATGGACCACATTTCATTCTCACCATTTGTTCAACTATTATTTTCTCATTCTCTGAATCAAAATGGTCTAACAAACTTCACCAAGTTTGAGCATGGCCACGCATTGTCTCACCCCAACCGATGGCGAAAACATCGGGGCGCGGCACTGAGCGAAACAGATTGTTCATGAGAAATCCATAACAACTATTATTACCGAATATTTAGCATTACGTCCCATACCGTAACATATTAAGCAAACAAGTTATTACAGACCAAATATCTCAAAAACAAATAATTGTTCCGACAACTCAGATTTCAAGTTATTGTTCGTTTCTAGACTCTTCCTAGCCTTGATTCACTTAGCAGACAGCGAAGCATCCTAAACACCTGTCACATACGTTAAAATAAAGTCAATACACATAGTGTAAAGGTGAGCATACAAGTTTAATAGTATAATAGAGTTCGAATTCGTTTACGCATAACCAGCATGTACAACGTATAATGTGAAGCATGTAAGTTATTGACAAAGATCCTATCAATACCAATGACTGCGATTTGACTGCGAGTAGGGAGTGTGCAACACATGTTCACCACTGCGTACACGTGAAGTAATATCCTTAACAACCCCTGAGTAAATAGGTGCTGAGTCCAAACTATAGTACTATCGTTGTTAAGGCAGGTAGACAGCAACCAATGTGTTAACATAACAAACAAGCATTCATCGAGTCACATATAACATGCGAGAACGGTTAGCGTTTAAAGTGTTTGCATTGTGTGTCGATGTGATTTGATATATGTAACGTATGTAAAACCCAAAAGTGCGTTAAGCAAAAAGGGATCGAGTATACTCACAGTGATGATAGTAAAATGGATTGAAGGGAGCGCTAGAGAGTGAGTCAGCCTAGATGCAGAACGATAGCGTATCGATAAGTGGCACGTAAAGCGATGTAAGTAAAGAAGGTGTAGAAGTGTCATCCGATCGGATGGCAATCCGATCAGATGGTCATCCAATCGGTTGGCCATTCGGTCGGTGCCACTCGTTTGGGATGGATGTGTTTGTTTATGATGGCTTTGAAGTTTTCGTTGTAGCATTTTATAAAATGGAGAGTATCCTTGCCATTCAGGTCACCCGTTCGAACGGTCATCAGGTCGGATGGCTATCCGCTCGGATGGCGATCCGAGTGGAGGGTACAATTTGTTTAAATATGTTTAAGTGTAGATAGTATATGTCACATGATCGAATCGTCGTTCGATCGGATAGCAATCATATCGGACGGCAGTCCGTTCAGTGACTTGCTCGTTTTGAAATTGTTAAGTTGAAAGTTTGCGGTCTGACCGAGACGGCATGACACCGTGTTAAACAACCAGAACCCCACCAAGCCCTAAGCTATCCGATCGGACGGGATCACCCCAATCTAACCAGTTAACTGTTCTTGATGGTTTGTTCATGTTCAACCCGAAGTCGGTTGTCTCTTTGGTAGAAATCAGATCTTGAACCGACACATCGCTAAGAATGAGTAGAAGGCCTGAACTAGCTCCGATTCTATCGGTTTTGAGTGCATTGAGTGTAAAAGAGTTGAAATAAAGTAATTAAACCATCTTTCAATCCTTTTATCCTCGAAAACATTTAGATTTATGCGAAAACATTGTTTAATCTTGTGGAAATCCTTTGGATCTGGGTTGTTCTTGGTGGAATGAAGCCAAACTATGAAGTTCATAAGAACTTCATGATGACATCACCCTAGAACACCTCAAACCCGCTGATTTCACGGTTAAAAGTAAAGATTTAAAGATGAAAATGATGAAGAAACGCGTATAGATCATGGAAGTACAAGATTTGAGCTAGAAACTTACCGGAATCGCGAGAAATCGAGAGAAAAGTGGGTTGGAGCGAGCTGGTCGGAGAGAGGGTTGTCACATCAATGAAAGTTGATGTGACAGGGTATTTATAGGGTTTCCAAAAGAGGAAAAAGGTGCGCGCAGACCACGGATCAGATGACTATCCGATCGGATGGCCATCCGATCGGATGGCCATTCGATCGAGTGGCTCCGGCGAGTTGGTTTTCGCATTTTCGTTTCGTGCGTTGAGCGTTGTGATGCGACTCGAGTAAGTGATGCGATAGTATTACCCACAAATAACCTAGCTACTATATCTAACATACAATCATTATATATAACTTGCGTTTAGCGTTTGCGATTTGATTGCGACGTGATAGAGTTGCGATTGCGATTAAACACCACAAGACATAATTAAACATGCACAAGTAACACATAAATAACATACACACGTAAAACAATATCCAGAACGCATAATTCGGGTTGCGATGTGATAGCGATACGATTAGCGATAGTTCGATTAGCGATTAAATAGCGGTTTGTTAACATGTACTCCACATAATACAACTAAAGCGATTAAAATAGATTAACGATTATAAGTCAAGGAGTACAATCAGTAATTTACGCAAGGAGAGACAGATCGCAATTAGCAATCTTTTCTTCCTTTGAATTTGACTTTGACTTGTACTTTGACTTTCGAAACACGGGGTGTTACAGCCTCCCCTACTTTAGGAAATTTTGTCCAGAAATTTAAGAAGTAGGCGTAACAAACAGTTGCGGGTACTTCGCCTTCATATCACTTTCGAGTTCCTAGGTAACTCGGCGCCGCGTTTGCCTTCCCAGCGAACCTTCACGATGGGAAAGCGTGAGCGTCGGAGTACCTTGGTTTCTCGGCCCATGATCTTGACAGGCTTTTCCATGAAGTGTAATGTTTCGTCCACTTGCAGATCCTCAAGAGGGATGTGTAACTTCTGATCGGCCAGACACTTTCTGAGGTTCGAAACGTGGAAAGTTGGGTGGACATTACTCAGTTCCTCCCGTAGTTCGAGTTTGTAGGCCACTTTGCCAATCCTTTCCAGAATTTTAAAGGGTCCCACATATCGAGGTGCGAACTTTCCTTTCTTGCCGAATCTGATCACCCCCTTCCAAGGTGCAACCTTTAGAGTGATCGCCAACGTCAAATTTAAGGGGCTTGCGGCATCTATCGGCGTAACTTTTCTGACGACTTCGAGCTTTCAGGAGATTGTCTCGAATTTGGAGGATTTTGTCAGTCGTTTCTTGCAATAACTCAGGACCGGTAATTTACGCGTCTCCGATCTCGTGCCATACAATAGGCGATCGACATTTTCTTCCGTATAATGCCTCAAATGGTGCCATTTGGATACTAGAGTGATAATTGTTATTGTACGAGAATTCGACTAAAGGTAAGTGCGCGTCCCAATTACCACCGAAATCTATGACACACGAGCGAAGCATGTCTTCAAAGGTACGAATCTTTTGTTCAGTCTGACCGTCGGTTTGGGGATGGAAAGCGGTACTTAGATTAAGAGTAGTACGGGGAGTGGATTGAAACGTTTCCAAAAGACGTGAGGTAAACCGACCATCGCGGTCAGAGATGATGTCACGAGGCGTCCCGTGTCGACATATAATCTCGTCGGTGTAGATTTGTGCCAATCGTTCTACCTTATGGTCTTCCCGTATCGGTAGAAAGTGGGCGGATTTAGTAAGACGATCAACGACAACCCAGATGTTGTCATGACCTGATGGCGTGAGCGAAAGTTTCGTTATGTAGTCCATAGCTATACTCTCCCATTTCCGCATAGGGGTCTTGGGTTGTACGAGTAAGCCAGAGGGGCGTTGATGCTCAGCCTTGACTTTCAAACAAGTCAGGCATTTTGAAACGTAGATAACAATATCCATCTTCATGCCCGGCCACCAGTACTTGTAGCGCATGTCCTGGTACATTTTGTCGGCACCGGGATGAATGGAGTATCGCGACTTGTGGGCTTCGTCTAGCAGAATTTGTCGTAAGTTGGTGCGTTTGGGAATCCAAATTCGGTCTAGATAATGAAAGATATCGTTCAATTTATTCACCAGTTGTTCGCCATTGTTGAGGATCCTTTCTTTCTTCAAAGTGCGTTCGGTGAAACAAGCATGTTGGGCGTCACGGATTAGTGTTTCAAGATGGTGCTGGGCTTGAGTATTACGAACGCTATGCAAATAGCTTCGTCGACTGAGAGCATCGGCAAAGACGTTTGCTTTGCCTGGGTGGTAACGAATCTCACAGTCGTAATCGTTGAGTAGTTCTACCCACCTGCGTTGGCGCATATTCAGTTCTTTCTGGCTAAAGATGTGTTATAGGCTCTTATGGTCGGTGAAGACCGTACACTTGGTACCGTATAGGTAGTGTCGCCAAATCTTTATCGCAAAAACAACTGCACCAAGCTCGAGGGCGTGTGTGGTATAGTTCTTCTCGTGGATCTTGAGCTGACGAGACGCGTACGCGATAACCTTGTCTCGTTGCATGAGAACACAACCAAGACCGAGGTTAGAGGCATCGCAGTAGACTACGAAGTCGTCGTTTCCGTCGGGAAGAGAGAGAACAGGAGCGTTGCAAAGCATAAACTTGAGAGTTTGAAAGGCCTCCTCTTGTCTTGTTCCCCAAACAAAAGGTTTGTCCTTGTGCGTAAGAGAGGTGAGAGGTACAGCAATTTTCGAAAAGTCTGCGATAAATCGGCGATAGTAACTCGCCAATCCGAGAAATGAACGAACTTCGGACGGGTTCTTTGGTGTGACCCAACTTTTAACTGCTTCGATCTTCGCAGGATCGACATGAATTCCTTGACTATTGACGATGTGACCCAAGAATTGGACCTCCTGTCACGACCCCCGACCACACCCTGGACGGGAGCCACGAGCAGTCAAGTGGTACCGGTGGTTATTTTAAAAACATTGCAGCGGAAATATTCATCAGGACTGTGAGTTAGAAAAAATATCAGAGTTTAGAAAACACCGGATTTTATTTAAATAGATGGGATAAAACCCATGTTTTACAGAGGTAGCTTTAATATGGGATAAACCCGAATATATGAAACCATGTTTTCTTAATTTAATTCAATTAATAAAATAAGCCATTTCTTTAAGCCTTTCGGTGCCGTATCATCACTCTTATTCCAATCTACTGTCATTACCTGAAACGCGTTTTAAAAAGGTTTGGTCAGCAGGAATTACTGGTGAGTTCATTCATTTTTGTACAAAACGATGCATAGTTATAAATTATAGTATTAAGGGTGATTACAATGTTTATATCAACCAATTACCCCAAATCGGTATTTGTCAATCGACTCGTTTCTGTGACTATGGTCAGATCACCCATTGGCTAACCCGTTGTCCAATGGTGACGGGTATCAAGTAATGTATACAAAACCCCACATACCGGCAGTAATTGAAGATTACAAGGACTTAATCCCTGTAATTATAACTTTGAAAACAAGTAAAGTTTTAGGAAAACACTTTGATAAAAAAGAGAATGACTCACATTGCAGATTTAAACGGGCAGAGTTTAGCCTACTGATTTAGCCTTGTTAACCTAATTCAAATAACAATGCACACGAAAACTAGGTCAGTAACTTAATACAACTTTTACGACAACTCACGAGATCAACACCCTCACAATGAATGACAAAGTGCAACACTTAAACATCCATCGAATTCACGACGAATGACAAAGTATAGCCCTAATTTGGGCAGCACTTAAACATCCATCGGATAGTTTCAATTGATCGGACATTGAATCGTAGCAGTGATCGAGTTAATACCCTGTTATCGCAGCAGAATTTCGTGCTGTGCGTGTTTGAAGTAAACAGACGATATCTCAGTGTAGGAAACGAGTTTTTACGTCGAACTAACGCCGAAATTCAAGTGCCAAAGCCCTCTATTTATACTGAAAAACCGGCTCCCTTGCATGGCGCGAGAGCCTGTAGCGTGGTGCGAGGGCACCCCCTCTAGCATAGGGTAGCCACGTCTGTTTGTAGCCTGGGTGAGTCGACGGTTTGATGAAATTCAATTTAGACAACGAATTGTGAGGATAATAACAATTAGGGAATACCCCCCCCCCCTGAGTTTTAGGGGCCCTGATCCTGATTCCAACTGTTCTGAAAATTTTAGGGGTCATGCAATATCACTTGGGAGTCTCAATTAGGGTTTCCTAATGAACAAAATAAAATGAGAAGTAATAATTTTAACGAAAGTTGTTACATCCTCCCCACCTTAATAAAAATCTCATCCTCGAGATTTACCGGAACAAGTAGGGATATTTTCGCTTCATTTCTGATTCCAGTTCCCAAGTGTATTCCGGTCCTCTCTTTGAATCCCACTTGACTTTGACCAGCACTAGTCGTTTGGCTTGAGAAACTTAACTTTTCTGTCTTCTATTTGCAGTGGCTTCTCAACAAATTTTAACTTTTCATTTACCTCTACATCTTGAATAGGTACTACCAGGGATTCGTCAGATAGACATTTCTTGAGATTAGATACATGAAACACGTCATGTACCCCAGCTAGCTCTTCTGGTAGTTGTAGGCGATAGGCGACTGGTCCTATCCTTTGGATTACTGGGAATGGTCCTACGTACCTTGGACTTAGCTTTCCCTTCTTACCGACCCGAACTACTCCTTTCCAAGGAGAAACTTTTAAGAGTACCTTGTCTCCCACTTGAAATTCTAACGGCTTGCGTCTATTGTCTGCATAACTCTTCTGACGATCATGAGCCGTTTTCAGTCTTTCCTTGATTTGAGTGATCTTGTCAGTGGTTTCTCGTACAATCTCGGGACCTGATAATTGGCTTTCTCCTATTTCTGCCCAACAAACTGGAGTTCTGCACTTTCGTCCATATACTGCTTCGAATGGGGCAGCTTCAATGCTTGCATGATAACTATTGTTATAGGAGAATTCAATTAAGGGTAGGTGGTAATTCCAGTTTCCACCAAAATCTATTACACATGCCCTGAGCATGTCTTCCAGGGTTTGGATTATCCTTTCACTTTGTCCATCTGTTTGGGGATGGTAAGTTGTACTTAATTTTAATTGTGTCCCCGTGGCTTCTTGGAAACTAGTCCAGAAATGTGAAGTGAAACGACTATCTCTATCCGATACAATAGAGAGTGGGACTCCATGTAAGGATACTACCTCGTCTACGTACAACTTTACTAACCTTTCCATGCTAAAGGTTTATTTCATAGGTAGAAAATGAGCTGATTTGGTTAATCGATCCACAATTACCCAAATTGCGTCATTACCTTTTCTGGTTTTGGGCAACTTAGTAACAAAATCCATGGTTATGAGTTCCCATTTCCATACAGGCATTTCTAATTGTTGAAGTAATCCTGAAGGTTTCTGGTGTTCTGCCTTAACTTGTGAACAAGTTAGACACTTAGATACATATCTAGCTATGTCCTTTTTCATTCCTATTCACCAGAAATTATTTCTTAAATCTTGGTACATCTTATTATTTCCCGGATGCATATTATACCTAGATTTATGGGCTTCTTCCAAAATCTTATTTCTTAACTCTCCCTGCTTAGGTACCCAAATTCTTTTCTTGTGGAATTTCCAAATTCCATCACTTCCTTGCTCCAAGTCTTTTATCCTTCCTTTCATTCTTTCAGCATCATCCTTGATTGCTGTTTCTTGAATGTTTTTCAGTTGTTCCATTAAGTCTAATTGTAAACTTAATCTAAGCGCACGAACTCGCTTTTGCTTTTCGTGATACTTACGACTTAGAGCATCTGCGACTACATTTGCTTTTCCTTCGTGATATTGAATATCACAGTCGTAGTCACTTAGAATTTCCATCCATCTTCTTTGCCTCATGTTCAATTCTTTTTGCCCAAATATGTACTTTAAACTCTTATGATCTGTATAAACTGTAAACTTACTTCCATACAGATAATGCCTCCAAATTTTAAGGGCAAAAATTATCGACCCTAATTCTAAGTCATGAGTCGTATAGTTTTCTTCGTGCTTTTTTTTTCAATTGCCTTGAAGCATACGCAATTACCTTTTTGCATTGCATTAGCACACATCCTAATCCTAGCTTAGAAGCATCACAGTAAACTTCAAAATCTTCTGTCCCTTTTGGTAAGGCAAGAATTGGGGTGTTTGTTAACTTTTGCTTTAAAATCTTAAAAGCCTCTTCTTGCTTAGGTCCCCATTCAAACTTAACTGTTTTACAGGTTAGCTTAGTTAATGGCACATCTATCTTAGAAAAATCCTTAATGAAGCGCCTATAGTATCCAGCTAATCCTAGAAAACTTCTAACTTCCGTAGCTGATTGCGGGACCTTACATTTGGTGATCGCTTCGATCTTGGAGGGATCTACGTGAATACCTTCGTGATTCACAATGTGTCCTAAAAATTTCACCTCCTGTAGCCAAAATTCACACTTCGAGAATTTGGCGTAAAGTTTCTCCTTTCTTAACAAAGTTAAGAGTGCATGCAGGTGCTAACAATGCTCATCCTGACTTTTGGAATAAATAAGTATATCGTCGATGAAGACAATTACGAATTTATCTAAATACGGTTTACAGATCCTATTTATCATGTCCATAAATGCTGCAGGAGCATTTGTTAATCCAAAGGGCATGACTGTAAATTCGTAATGACCATACCTAGTTCTGAAGGCAGTTTTAGGTATGTCTTCTTCTTGTATCTTCAATTGATAATATCCGGAGTGTAAATCTATCTTAGAAAAATATCTAGCCCCCTGAAGTTTATCGAAAAGATCATCAATCCTAGGCAGAGGGTATAGATTCTTGATTGTAACCTTATTCAATTCCCTATAATCGATACACATTCGCATCGAACCATCTTTCTTCTTTACGAACAACACTGGTGCTCCCCAAGGGGATGGACTAGGTTGTATGAATCCTTTATTGAGCAATTCATCTAATTGCTTTTTCAGTTCTAACATTTCAGTGGGTGCTAATCGGTAGGGTGCCTTTGCTATCGGTGTAGTTCCAGGAATCAAATGAATTCTAAATTCTACCTCCTTATCTGGTGCTAATCCTGGTAATTCTTCTGGGAATACATCCGAGTATTTTGATACTACCGGAATTTCCTGAAGTTCCTTACTCTTAGTGCTAATGATTACTGAAATCATATACACTATTCCTTTCTTTCGTTCATAACTAGCTACTTTCATTACTGAAATGAACTTCATGGGTTTACGCGGGTTATCCCCTGTAATCATAATTACTTTTCCTGTTGGTGCATGGATTTTTATGGAGTTCTTATCACAAAGGATTCGAGCATGGTTGGCTACTAACCAATCCATTCCTAGTACGACATCGAATCCAGCTAAATTCATGGGGTAAAGGTTTGCAATAAATTTCTGATTTAAAATTTCTATTCTTGCTTCTTGCAAGATTTCAGAAATCCTAACAGTTTCTCCATTTGTTGTCTCTACTAGACATTCTTTATACTTTTGGTAGTATTCCAACTTTAAAGAATTATTACTGTTCTTCTTATCAAAATAATGTTTGTCATCTGAATTTATAAATATATACGAGTGATTCCTGATTATATCTAAAATTATAATTGACACATCTGTCTGTGATTTATCCCTAATTGTCAATCATTATGATCTTTGGATTTCCTTATAGATATACATATCTATATCATATATTTCACATACTGTAATATACATACCCTTCATAAGGTCAAATGTATTTAATAGATTCATATTTCCAAAAACAGATCAAGTCATGGTATTATTTGGGGATTTTCATTATCATAACATATACCTCATCTCACCCGGTCTCGCCGGAGAGGTACCCTCATCTCACTTGGACAAGCTAGATAGTCTACTACACCATACCCAGTCTTGCCGGAGAGGTAATTATTATTGTAATTCCCTTAAATAGGATTTTCTCAAATCATGATTTTAAAAGTGCATGGCTTACATCAAGAAAAAAGGAAATTAGTATTCTCATGATGGATCATATTCTAGAATCGAGTAATACTAATAAACAAGATATAACAGTGGCCAAGTGTTATTGCTTATTTATCATATTTGCACTTTTCTAGTTATTATTCTCATGTCATACCAATATCCATCACAAATTCTCTATTTAATTAATTAGCTTATTTTAAAGCTTATACTAAGGCATTGAGAATTTCTTGTACTACTAAGTATTAGATTTTAGGTTTCCATTATTATCATTTATTCTGGTTTCTCATGGTTTACTTCGTTGTTTCATTTATCAAGTATTAATTATTACAGACTAATATCTAGTACAATTATTTAAGTACGATTATACAAATAAATTGATTAAAACGGCGAACATAGCGACTTTTATATATATGTATCTATTACAAACTACAACTGGAATTCAAATTATACTAGTAGTTGTGCATCCATAATTTATTTTAATTTATCTAAGAATATTATGCTTAATATGCTTCTATGTAAGGTTTATTCTATCTCCTTCCTCTACTAATTTGTTATCTAATGGGCGAAGTTTCTTTAAAGTTTCTGGCTCATAGGTGGCATGGGTGCTAGTACTGGTTTGGCGGTTCAACTATAAGTTAGCATTTACTGCTGTAGTGGCTAACATGTAGAGATTTACCCATTGTTCATTTAATTCATCTTCCCATGGTGGGTCATTACCTGTTTCCTGAGTTTCCTTATAATTTTTCACTCCTTTTTGTTGTGACTTCTTTATTTTCTCTTGACTTTTTCTAATAATCCAACTTCTTTTCTTAGGGGTAAGTGGTTTCTCAGACTGTGCCTTACGAATAAATATTCCTTCCTCAGTATCTGCTGAGTATCCTGAGGAATTTGGTTGAAATGAGGTTCCCTTATCTTTTGGTGAGCTATTTAATGGACGATAGATGTCCGAAATTCTTTGCTTACCCATACTGTATATTAACAAATAGTCAAATAACACAAAAACACATAATCACATAAGTTATTTCCTAACACAGAATTTAAAACTTAAGTGTCAGCAGAACACTTCTTTGGCTTGAACCAGTGGCAAGGCTCTGATACAACTTCTGTCACGACCCCCGACCACACCCTGGACGGGAGCCGCGAGCAGTCAAGTGGTACCGGTGGTTATTTTAAAAACATTGCAGCGGAAATATTCATCAGGACCATGAGTTAGGAAAAATATCAGAGTTTAGAAAACACCGGATTTTATTTAAATAGATGGGATAAAACCCATGTTTTACAGAGGTAGCTTTAATAAGGGATAAACCCGAATATATGAAACCATGTTTTCTTAATTTAATTCAATTAATAAAAAAAGCCACTTCTTTAAGCCTTTCGGTGCCGTATCATCACTCTTATTCCAATCTACTGTCATTACCTGAAACGCGTTTTAAAAAGGTATGGTCAGCAGGAATTACTGGTGAGTTCATTCATTTTTGTACAAAACGATGCATAGTTATAAATTACAGTATTAAGGGTGATTACAATGTTTATATCAACCAATTACCCCAAATCGGTATTTGTCACTCGACTCGTTTCTGTGACTATGGTTAGATCACCCATTGGCTAACCCGTTGTCCAATGGTGACGGGTATCAAGTAATGTATACAAAACCCCACATACCGACAGTAATTGAAGATTACAAAGGCTTAATCCCTGTAATTATAACTTTGAAAACAAGTAAAGTTTTAGGAAAACACTTTGAAAAAAAGAGAATGACTCACATTGCAGATTTAAACGGGCAGAGTTTAGCCTTGTTAACCTAATTCAAATAACAATGCACACGAAAACTAGGTCAGTAACTTAATACAACTTTTACGACAACTCACGAGATCAAAACCCTCACAATGAATAACAAAGTGCAACACTTAAACATCCATCGAATTCACGACGAATGACAAAGTATAGCCCTAATTTGGGCATCACTTAAACATCCATCGGATAGTTTCAATCGATCGGACATTGAATCGTAGCAGTGATCGAGTTAATACCCCGTTATCGCGGCAGAATTTCGTGCTGTGTGTGTTTTGAAGTAAACAAACGATATCTCAGTGTAGGAAATGAGTTTTTACGTCGAACCAACTTCGAAATTCAAGTGCCAAAGCCCTCTATTTATACTGAAAAACCGGCTCCCTCGCGTGGCGCGAGAGCCTGTCACGTGGCGCGAGGGCACCCCCTCTAGCATAGGGTAGCCACGACTGTTTGTAGTCTGGGTGAATCGACGGTTTGATGGAATTCAATTTAGATAACGAACTGTGAGGATAATAACAATTAGGGAATACCCCCCCCCCCCTTGAGTTTTAGGGGCCCTGATCCTGATTCCAACTGTTCTGAAAATTTTAGGGGTCATGCAATATCACTTGGGAGTCTCAATTAGGGTTTCCTAATGAACAAAATAAAATGAGAAGTAATAATTTTAATGAAAGTTGTTACACCTCCTCAAGCCAGAATTCACACTTGGAGAACTTGGCATAGAGACGGTTTCCCTGGAGTAACTCAAGAACCAAACGGAGATGTTGCGTGTTTTCGGCTTTTGATTTGGAATAGATCAGGATATCATTGATAAACACGATGACGAAGCGGTCAAGATAGGGTTTACACACGCGATTCTTTAGATCCATAAAGACTGCGGGGGCGTTAGTCAATCCAAAAGGCATAACAACAAATTCATAATGACCATAACGGGTCCGGAACGCGGTTTTGGGTATATCCTCCTCTTGAATTCGCAACTGATGATAACCTGAACGTAGATCGATCTTCGAAAAACACGTAGCGCCTTGTAACTGATCGAATAAATCATCGATTCGGGGCAAGGGATAGCGATTCTTGATAGTAAGCTTATTCAATTCCCTGTAGTCGATGCACATCCGGAACGATCCATCCTTCTTTTTGACGAAAAGGACAGGTGCGCCCCAAGGAGAGGTGCTAGGGCGAATGAAGCCTTTATCAAGTAGTTCCTGGAGCTGACTCGAGAGTTAGCGCATTTCAGAAGGAGCGAGGCGATAAGGCGCTCTAGCTACAGGATTTCCTCCAGGAATGAGGTCGATTCGGAAATCGATATCACGAGTGGGAGGTAAACCAGGTAATTCACCAGGAAAGACATTTGGAAACTCGCAAACAACGGGAACGTCTTTCACTCCTTTCTTTTCCTTCTCCGCTACTACGACGTGTGCCAAGAAAGCTTGGTATTCCTTGCGGAGATACTTGCTAGCTTGGACACACGACATTAGTTGTAACTTCTTCGAAGCGACTTCACCATAGACACACAATTGATCACCATTTGCGAGTGAGAAGCGAATCATCTTATCAAAACAAACAATTTCAGCATGATTTTCCCGAAGGAAATCCATACCTACTATGACATCAAAGCTACCGAGTTGCATTGGGATAAGATTAATCAGGAAAATGTGACCGTTGAGATCAAGAGTACAGTCACGTAGAACAGAACTGACGGTGACGGTTCTTCCAGTGGCAACTTCAACGTCGAATGTCGATGGGAGGTTAGGTTTAGGAGCCTTTCGAATTCGAACGACACAAAACAGTTATCGGCTCCAGTATCAAATAAACACGAAGCATATATACCATTTACGAGAAACGTACCATTAACCACGTTGTTGTCTGCCTGAGCCTGACGGGCGTTGATGTTCAAGACTCGCATGCGGGCTGCTTGCTGCGCTGGCTGCTGCTGCTGCTGCTGCTGTTGTGGCTCTTGCTTGACCACTCTGTTGGGGCAGACGTTTGCGAAGTGGTTGGGATCACCCACGTAAAGCAAGCTCTTGCGTGAGCAGCGGGTGCAGGAGCTGCTTGCTGTCCTTGTGGAGCTGGTAGAGCAGGAGCTTGAGCTGGAACTGGAGCTTGACGTGCACCGGTATGGCAGTTAGCGGTGAAGTGGCCGTACATATTGCAGTGAACACAGAACCGGCATGCGATACCAACCGAGTGATGATAAGTACAAGCAGGGCAGAGCGGGTGTGGTCCAGTGTATGCACGCTTGGCAGGCGGTGCATTGGTCATAGGAGCCGCTACTTGACGGTGTTGAGGTTGCGGTTGGGCAGGTACGACCTGAAGTGGTGCAGCAGTAACTGCACAGTTCTTGTTGCTGGAGTTGTTGCTCTTCTTCTTGCGACGTGAGAGCTTTGAAGATTGCGGTGCGGCGGCTGTTTCAGCGGTGGAGGCGGTGGTGACTTGATGAAGACTCTTAGCAGCTTTATAGAAATAACCAGCCCTGACTCGCTTATCATTGATCTCAGCGGCGAGCAGGTAGGTTTCCTCAATAGTTGTCGTCTTTGCAGCTTGCACAAAGTCTGCAACATAATCCGGCAGAGCGCGGATGTATTTCTTGATCGTAATCTCAGGGGTAGTAACTTGACCAGGGCAGATGATACTCAACTGTTTGAAGTGAGCAGGTAAACCAGCGTTATCTCCACCATCCTGCTTAATGTGCCAGAATTCATCCTCGAGCTTTTGGAGTTCATGGGGAGGGCAGAACTCTTGCATCATGATGTTTTTCAACTCATCCCAAGACAATCCGAAAGCTGCATCGTTCCCTCGCTTGTTTCTCTCAGCCGTCCACCAATCAAGAGCGCGGGATTGGAAGACGCCGGTAGCATTGACAGTGCGGAGGTCTTCTGGACAGCCACTCTGACGCAGGGTGACTTCGATAGAATCAAACCATTGAAACATGGCCATAGGCCCATCTTCGACAGTAAATTCTTTTGGACCGCACGCTTTGAACTGCTTGAAGCTAAAAATTGTTTTAGGAGAATCTGTCCTGGATTCCTCCGAGGATTTGTTGGCGTTTTCGTTTAACTCACTGACGATCTGCGGAATTACTTTAACGACTTGACTTACGACGAGGGAAGCGAGCCGCTTGTCAGCGAGTTTGCGTTTAGCAGCGCGGGAGCGGAGTGATCCAGATGACGACATTGTCTGCAACAGACATTGCCATAGGAATCAACACAATTTCGATTAACCATTGACTATACTAGAGCCTAGTGTAGACTACCGATTCACCATAAAGCTCAGGAACACATCAATTCACATAAAATCACGTAGGCACATAACCACAGAGTCACATAAGCACATAAACACATAGCACGTAAGCATATAAACTAACCTAAGCACATATTTTGCACGTATTCACCTATTCTTCACAGCAGTGTGTAGCGATCTAGTATAGCGGGTTGCGAATAGCGAGTAATGATTACGAATAACACAAGCGATTTTGTTGGCGTTGGTGCGAGTTGTGTGTGGAGCATGAAGCGCGAAATCAAAACCATTAGTGCCACTGCACTGTTAATCTCAAAACGGTAACAAGAACACTTTAAAATCACATAAATTCACATAAAACGCATCTGAATCCACATAAATGCGTTAAATCACAGAGTCAGCGGGCGCGAATCCAGAATCGTAACATATAAAATCGATTAGAATGTCTCGGGTGTGCTAGACTTTGACTACCCAAAGTGATTCGACTATTCACAAGGACTCTAAGCACGCATTTGGCCTTCTAGATTGTGCTCTTGCCTCGATTCTGGGCAAATGGCATGCATCCTTCCAGTATCAATGCGTCTCAAGTCGTTGGAGTCCGTCAAGACCTTGGTGAGAGTATCGTGAAACCCAAAATATGGAACATAATGTGTTATCATGGTTCGGGTTTCACCCCTAACTTAACAACTGCCTTCCTGCTTGTGTGATAGAATCATGGATAGAGGGGAGAATTTACGTCGAAGTATGGATTTCACTCCTGATTCAACGCAAATTCTCGTGTTTATAGTAAAAAGTTGCGTCAGGCGAGGGATTTAATCGAGAGTTTAATGCTTTCACACCTATTCTCGACCTAATCACCATGCCTTACACAAGAAATATTGAAAATTATGCGAGTTGCCAGTCTTAGGAAAGACTGACCTTGCGCGAAGCGGTAGTATGCGATGTCCGCGCAAGAGTGTAATGTACAGCGAGTGTAAGCGAGAATAGCAATTAGGCTCGTGCAAGACCTTTACCAGGTATGCACAAGTCAGTCTGTTGGTACTTAAGCTATAGACTAGGTCGTTTCTAAGACATCGACCCGGACTAGGTCGAGTCTTGCCTAATTCCCTATAGTTATAGCTCTGATACCAATCTGTCACACCCCAACCGATGGCGGAAACATCTGGGCGCGACACTGAGTGAAACAGATTGTTCATGAGAAATCCATAACAACTATTATTACCGAATATTTAGCATTACGTCCCATACCGTAACATATTAAGCAAACAAGTTATTACAGACCAAATATCTCAAAAACAAATAATTGTTCCGACAACTCAGATTTCAAGTTATTGTTCATTTCTAGACTCTTCCTAGCCTTGATTCACTTAGCAGAGAGCGAAGCATCCTAAACACCTGTCACATACGTTAAAATAAAGTCAATACACATAGTGTAAAGGTGAGCATACAAGTTTAATAGTATAATAGAGTTCGAATTCGTTTACGCATAACCAGCATGTACAACGTATAATGTGAAGCATGTAAGTTATTGACAAAGATTCTATCAATACAAATGACTGCGATTTGACTGCGAGTAGCGAGTGCGCAATACATGTTCACCACTGCGAACACGTGAAGTAATATCCTTAACAACCCCTGAGTAAACAGGTGCTGAGTCCAAACTATAGTACTATCGTTGCAAAGGCAGGTAGACAACAATCAATGTGTTAACATAACAAACAAGTATTCATCGAGTCATGTATAACATGCGAGAACGGTTAGCGTTTAAAGTGTTTGCGTTGTGTGTCGATGTGATTTGATATATGTAACGTATGTAACACCCAAAAGTGCGTTAAGCAAAAAGGGATCGAGTATACTCACAGTGACGATAGTAAAATGGATTGAAGGGAGCGCTAGAGAGTGAGTCAGCCTAGATGCAGAACGATAGCATATCGATAAGTGGCACGTAAAACGATGTAAGTAAAGAAGGTGTCGAAGTGTCATCCGATCGGTTGGCCATTCGGTCGGTGCCACTCGTTTGGGATGGATGTGTTTATGTATGATGGCTTTGAATTTTTCATTGTAGCATTTTATAAAATGGAGAGTATCCTTGCCATTCAGGTCACCCGTTCGAACGGTCATCCGGTCGGATGGCCGTGCGCTCGGATGGCGATCCGAGTGGAGGGTACAATTTGTTTAAATATGTTTAAGTGTAGATAGTATATATCACATGATCGAATCGTCGTTCCATCAGATAGCAATCCGTTCAGTGACTTGCTCGTTTTGAAATTGTTAAGTTGAAAGTTTGCGGTCTGATCGAGACGGCATGACACCGTGTTAAACAACCAGAACCCCACCAAGCCCTAAGCTATCCGATCGGATGGGAATCACCCCAATCTAACCAGTTAACTGTTCTTGACGGTTTGTTCATGTTCAACCCGAAGTCGGTTGTCTCTTTGGTAGAAATCAGATCTTGAACCGACACATCACTAAGAATGAGTAGAAGGCCTGAACTAGCTCCGATTCTATCGGTTTTGAGTGCATTGAGTGTAAAAGAGTTGAAAGAAAGTAATTAAACCGTCTTTCAATCCTTTTATCCTCGAAAATGTTTAGATTTATGCGAAAATATTGTTTAATCTTGTAGAAATCCTTTAGATCTGGGTTGTTCTTGGTGGAATGAAGCCAAACTATGAAGTTCATAAGAACTCCATGATGACATCACCCTAGAACACCTCAAACCCACTGATTTCACGGTTAAAAGTGAAGATTTAAAGATGAAAATGATGAAGAAACGCGTGTAGATCATGGAAGTACAAGATTTGAGCTTGAAACTTACCGGAATCGCGAGAAATCGAGAGAAAAGTGGGTTGGAGCGAGCTGGTCGGAGAGAGGGCTGTCACATCAATGAAAGTTGATGTGACAAGGTATTTATAGGGTTTCCAAAAGAGGAAAAAGGTGCACGTAGACCACGGATCGGATGACTATCCGATCGAAGCCATCCGATCGAGTGGTCATTCGATCGCGTGGCTCCGGCGAGTTGGTTTTCGCGTTTTCGTTTCGTGCGTTGAGCGTTGTGATGCAATTCGAGTGAGTGATGCTGTAAGTCCCGTATAACCGGATCTTTCAATGATATTAAACAATCACCAAGTTTGTGCGGAATCCAAACTTGGTGAGATTCAAGAAAAACACGAAAATATGAAGAACAAATCGAATACGAAGAACACACCGAATCACTTTCAACACTTGCACACGATTCTATTACTTGAATAAGCAAAACCGTCTAGTACAAGTATCTTCACCACCAATCGCCTCCCACTCTCTCTAATACTCTAGAATTGTGTAACTAGGAGGTTCCAAAGGTTCAAACCTAAAAACAAGTTAGAAACTTGTTTTTATACTAACTCAAGCCCATTTCCCTACATTGGCTCCCCTTGGGCCTGCTTGGCCCACATGGCCTAAAGCTTGGCCAAAGTGACCTATAAAGGTCCACAACCTAATATAAACTAACCCTATAAAGCCCAGTTCGTAACCATAGCCCGTGATGTTAATTTGATGCGTCAGTCTCACACTTTAGGGCCTAACAATCTCCCCCTAGGCTGATGCCATCAAATTGTCTTCATAACATGAAATCAGCAACGTCTTCAACGAAGTCTATGGTTGTTGCTATGCTGCAGATGTTTTGGAAGTTCTTGACTTCTGAACTCTCAGCACTGGGTCACTTTCTTCAGCTCTTGTGGTTAGCTTCATATCAGGATCTCGATCAGCTTTGCTTGAAAATCTTGTTAAAAAAGAATGTGACAGGAGGATTCTCAACAGCTCTTTTCTTCTTCAATCTTTGTCTTTCAAGTAGGTTCACAGGTACTTCTTCAAATGTACTTTCATTGTCAGACGACGTTTCGTATCCGGTTCTTCTGACTCAGGTACATCTTGTTGTTGTGATGCTCCATGCTTCTTCAGCAGCTAACAGCATCCCAATCTTCATCAGCCCCTGTTCTTGATAAAATCAAGTTCTACACATGCTCACAAACTCATAAGCAAACATTTCTTATGCAACAGGGAGAGTACCATATGAACACTAGGTATATCAAATTTCACAATTTAAATTCTTTCAACTTTTGATGACCAGTCAAATCTTCAAGAACGGTTATATTTTTTTAATTTTAAGAAAAACAAATAAGCACTCTATTTTTGGATTTTTGAAGTTTTCTATTTTTTTTTATTTTTAATAATAAGAACTAGAAACAAATAAAAATTCAAAATATAAACAACTACCATAATATACAATTACAATTGCAATGGGATCAAAATTCGTTCTCAGGCAAACTAAGGAACACTTTTCAGTACGAGCCTAATCAAACTGGTCTATGCGATTGTCAATATGTTTGTCCACTTAAACTTTAACCCTCAACTTTCAATTTTTCAACTTCGTGATATGCTTAAGGTAATATTATATCAATCCCTTTAATTTAAGGATTTCTTTGAGTATTTTAATTAAAGACAAAAATCCTTTAGAAAATCAGTTATAACTTTAATAACCCAATTGCTCAGGGATCAAATCACGAGGTTTCGGGCTTGACTTCACTTATCAACACTGATCTACTACCGAATGATCTAGACAATTGCCAGTATATTTGTCCACCTAAACTCATCTCCCTAGACCTTTTCCTAACTGCCTGTAACAAATTTTATCATGTTTTGATTTCTTAACAATGAACACCCAAACGAATACTAATCAAATCCAGGAGATATAAACAGCACACTCTATCATGCAAGTAGCTTCCCTACCACATATTTCACAAGTCCAATCCAGATCTCTGAAATCTTAACTGGGAATAGATTGAGAAGAGAACAGAATAGATCTTAAGCAGAGATGGTATAATATACAGATCAAATGAGTTTTTCTCAGTTTGATATAGGTTTCTTGGGTTTCTTTTGGGCACTTGAGGGCCTCTTTCGGGTGTTTAATTGATCTATAGAGCAACAACGTACAGCTAGGTCAGCATGTATCTGGATGCAGCAGAAGCTGACGTTGCCTAGCACCTCCAGGTCTTTGCTTCCGCAAAACAGAGGAGATACACGACTTTTTTAGTGAAGATTTCAGAGTCAGATCAAAATTGTGTGTATCGGGACATCATACAAACATTCAAATAGAAATGAGCTAATTCCAAGTGATTTTCTTTCCTGAGGTCATGTACTAATTTAGTTCTGAACAGAACAGCAGTGTTTCCAGTCTTTAAGGATAGAGCCTACCAACACATCGTGCTAAAGTCAAACTGTTTCGATACTGGTCTTACATGAGTCAGCCCTTCACCATAATGTGAAAATTCATTTACAGAAGGACAGCCAAGATATCCCCGCATGATTCAACAACATAAAGACCCGAAACCTTAGACGTTGGCTATCTATCAACACAAGATTTAAGACCATAAAATCATACGCCGTTGGTATGTTACCCACATGGTACATAGTTCATTATGTTTATATCACTTAGTATCTTTTATCATTTTGAGCGTCAAGCCTATCGACATATCGCAGTAGATCCTAGTCTTTTCAGCTATGGCACCTTACATGTGTTAGTCAAAACCCTTTAACACGAACATTTATTTCACTTCCCATATCATGCAATTTCTCTTTTTGGCTTTTTCATTTTTTTTAATGTTTTTGTATTTTTCTCATTTTCTCCCCCTAAAACAATGCGCATATATATATATATATATATACAGCAAACTCTTTTTGTAATTTTCTCCTAAACTCTATATCTATCTATATGTTCCTCTCCCCCCTAAATTTGTGCATAAATCTTGTATTTTTGCGCAAATTTACCATTTACTAGAGAAATGACACTTTATATACAAAATAATAAACTAAGAAAGGGAGAAAATATTTTTGTTTAACCGTTCTATCATTAGATTGAAGACTAATCAAATTCAATTCAAAGTACTGAATTTAAACGGTACCTTTTGCTGATCATTATCTTACTTCTGTTATCTCCTCCAAAGAAAACATATCATCTGTAAAAAAAATTTGAACTTTTTGCAACAGTGAAATGTTACCCGTTTTTATCTCTGGAACAACCGCTATCAACATTCCAGAGATTGTCAACAGCTCCTCCTTAGTTGTTCCTGAAAAAAAAGGAGATTAGTAAGACATTGGTACCCAGACCATCGTGGTCCTGGGATTTCCTGAAGCATCAAAGTAAGACACTTCTTTCAAACACAAGTCCCCTTTAGTTTCAAGGATTGGAGATATTGCTACTTTGGATTTAGGTTTCCAAATTTGTTTCGGTTTAACAAACGTGTTTGTTGCCTTCGGTTGAGCAACTTTAGCTGATTCTTTTTTAGAAAGACGTTTTTGTTCTTGAACAGCCTTGCGTTTGTTTTTAGCAGCGTTCCAATCCCCATCAGAAGGTTTAACCTTGGGATTCACATTCTTCATTGCCTTAGGTGAAGATACCTTCATTGGCTTGGAATGATTGTTATCCTTTGGTGTAACCCTCTGATTTTGCATATAGTAGGGTACATAGGGACGATTTGTGCAGTTCCGAGCAATGTGACCAGCAATGCCGCAATTGAAACATGTTTGTCTCTTCACGTAGAAGGCATTCTGATCAGCTTGTGTAGCTCTTGCAGGCCCTGAAGGATGAACCGGTCCTTACTGTGCTTGTTTTTGTTGCACATTTCTTGCAAACGATGATGAATTCGGATGTCTATACTTGTCGTTTGCAGGGGCCTTCTGTGGTGGAGATTTCCTCTGAGTTTTCTTATTTTGTGTAGACTGCACGTCTTGTTCAGAAATCTCACCAGTTTTTCCGAAAGCTTTGTTAGCACAGTCAAATGCATATTTTTCACATTTGCCATTACTGACTGGCTTAACAAAGGCATTTTTCACATCACGGGCCTTTTGCTGACTATTGCTGCCCATTGAGGACTGTGGAGAGCCTGATCGTCTTTGATGTTTAGGCTTCTTATTTCCGCGTCCTTTACCTGCTCGCTTTGGCTCTTGTTGCTTGATCTGAACCTTTTCATTACTAACAGAAGGTTCAGATTGTTCAGCTTGCGCACTTTGAGCCTTGTTCACGTCAATCTTCACTTCTTCCTTCATGTCTTCAGCTTTGACAGAATCGGAGAATTCTGGTTTACCGGATGAAACACCAGAAACTTCAGTAGAAACCTCAGCTGAATCATTAGACGAATTATCAACACAAGATGATTCTGCACATGACACCCTTGAGCTGAATTCACTAGAATCAACTGATTCCAATTTCTCAGAATCAGCTGCTTCAGGTGATACGCATTTGGAATCAGATGGTTCAGCTTGCTCATTCGTTTCATTTGCCGATTCAGTCTCTGTTACACAAGCATCAATGTTTTCGCCTAAACCATCAGGCCTGAAATTAATCACAGAGTGAAAAAATGAGCCAAAAATGTCACACACATGAGAATTTGATGCTTGTTCATCTCCAACGACACCTTCAACTTTAACTTCATCTGCAGGGGAAGACAAAGCATTAGGATCAAAAATACCCTTTGAAACAAAATTTACCGAAGGAGTCGCTCGTTTATCAACAGGTCTGCTGTTGATTGATGACTTATCAGTTTTAGGACCGTAAGCCATCTTGTCCTCATTCATCAATTCCTCCTCAGTCATGGGTAAATATGTGTAGTTATCATTGTAAGGAGGAGGAGCCTGATTGTAACCCAATCCACACCCTTTCTTTTTCTTATATGCAAGCTGTTGATCACACAAATTTTTAACCAGTTTGCTGGAAGAATCAAATTTCTTTATGTTGAGTTCATTTATTTGATATCTATCTCTGATATCTTCCAGTTCTTTAGTCAAAATGCATAATTTCTCCTGAACATATAAGAGTTGGGTTGCTTTTACACTTACATCATCCTTGATTTTGAAGATGTCTTTTCGCTGAGCTTCAATTTTATCTTTATAAAGATTTTCATTCTTTGATAAAGTAAAATTTTTATTTTTTATGTCGTTGTAGTCTTGAATCAACTCAGCGTTGTGTAACCGATATGCCTCATTTCTTTCTCTACACTCAGGAGTGCAAAAGACAGAAAGTATCTCTTCACGATCACGAGTAATTTCTTGAGCCAAGGGTCTGTTAAACATAAATGCTGAATTTTGTGTGGATGAGCAAACAGCAGCAGATGTGTTGCCTTGAGTAGACTGCTTGTCAGCATTGTCATATGATTTGATGAGTGAGATCAGCTCATCTGACTTCATTTTGTAACAGTAGCAGTCGGTTGTCAATATTATCTGATTAGCATTGGTAAACCAACTACAGTTCGCCTGATCTGGAATACTTTTTATAGCATCCAGAAGCTTTCTGTTGCTCATGCGAGTAGACACCACCATCTCTGCCTTCTCCATTTTAGAGAGCAGTTCAGCAAACCGGCCTGTAAGTGCTTCTATAGATTCGCCATATGAGTATCTGAATTCTTGGAGTTCCTGCTCAAGCACCTCTCTCTTAGAAGACATTTTTAAGAAGTGATCCCCCAAAAATGTGATCTTTTAACTATTTTCTCAACACAAGCCCAAAGCGAGAACCTGTGTACTCGCTAACTCAAACCCCTTTGAAAAATGCTCGAACCAGCTTCCTGTACTGCGCCTCCAAACCTGTCAAAACTAATGATTGTTTATTATTATAATTGTTATAATAAAGCCAAAACAAGAACGTGTCTTCTCCTTCGTTAAGCTGAATATCCAAAACCCTAATTTTGAAACTCAACCACCAGTAACGATTGATGATGACGGTGAGTCGATGACGGTGCGGTTGTGCGGTGGAAGGAAAACTGAGGTGAAGGTGATCGGCCTAAGGAGGAGGACGGAAGTCGACGAAGACGATGATGAACGATGTCCGGAGACGGAGTTGCAGGTTCCGTGGATGATTGTTGCAACACAGATGATCAATGACTCGAGACCTTTGATGATTGCGACTCGAAAACAAAAAGTGATGACTCGAGATCTCGGTTGCGACTCGGAACCGTGGTTGCGACTCGAGACTGTTTAAGGAGATTCCGACTCGAAAACACGGACTCAAACCTCTTGTTGCGACTCGAGACCTCAGAAGCAATACTCGAGACCAAATTGTTGATGACTCGAGACCTTGAGTCGAGACCTTGAAAATTGCTGACTCGAGACCAGTTATGATGACGACTCGAGACCTTGTGAGCAAATGATGAGAGTCGAGACCGTGGAATGTGACTCGAGACTGTCATATGAGAGGGACTCGAGACTGGATATCAATTGAGTCGAGACCGGCGATGAAGATGAGTCGAGACGGTGGAGAAGGTTGCTGTGAGTCGAAACCTATTGATGAGACTCGAGACCTCTGTGGACACCAATTAACACTTTAAATCTTCTGACTCGAAACTTGTGAAAGCTCCTTTACACGTATTTGATCAAGGAAGTTGAAAATTATTTTGAATTTCCAATTTTTAAATAAGGAAACAAATAATTTTAAGCAAACTAATCAACCAGATTTTTCGAAAAAGTTGGGATTGATTAAATCCTTTTTCAAACTTATCAAAAATTTCAAATCTTAACAACTTTAGAAAAATCAAAAACACCAAAAATACACTAATTTTTTTATAGAATTTCGATGAACACTACGAAGAACGCGAAGAACACCGACTCAAAAATTACAAAAATCTTGAATCTTTGATATCACACCGAGCCTAGAAATAGGTTCTAATAGCTCTGATACCACTTGTAAGTCCCGTATAACCGGATCTTTCAATAATATCAAACAATCACCAAGTTTGTGCGGAATCCAAACTTGGTGAGATTCAAGAAAAACACGAAAATATGAAGAACAAATCGAATACGAAGAACACACCGAATCACTTTCAACACTTGCACACCATTCTATTACTTGAATAAGCAAAACCGTCTAGTACAAGTATCTTCACCACCAATCGCCTCCCACTCTCTCTAATTCTCTAGAATTGTGTAACTTGGAGGTTCCAAAGGTTCAAACCTAAAAACAAGTTAGAAAATTGTTTTTATACTAACTCAAGCCCACTTCCCTACACGGGCTCCCCTTGGGCCTGCTTGGCCCACATGGCCTAAAGCTTGGCCCAAGTGACCTATAAAGGTCCACAACCTAATATAAACTAACCCTATAAAGCCCAGTTCGTAACCATAGCCCGTTATGTTAATTTGATGCGTCAGTCTCACACTTTAGGGCCTAACAGATGCGATAGTATTACCCACAAATAACCTAGCTACTATATCTAACATACAATCACTATAAATAACTTGCGTTTAGCGTTTGCCTTTTGATTGCGACGTGATAGAGTTGCGATTGCAATTAAACACCACAAGATATAATTAAACATGCACAAGTAACACATAAATAACATACACATGTAAAACAATATCCAGAACGCATAATTCGGGTTGCGATGTGATAGCGATGCGATTAGCGATAGTTCGATTAGCGATTAAATAACGCTTTGTTAACATGTACTCCACATAATACAACTAAAGCGATTAAAATAGATTAACGATTATAAGTCAAGGAGTACAATCAGTAATTTACGCAAGGAGAAACAGATCGCAATTAGCAATCTTTTCTTCCTTTGACTTTCACTTTGACCTGTACTTTGACTTTCGAAACACGGGGTGTTACACGCATTTACTCCAGTTTGAATCAATGAGGGTACCAAAATGCACAACTCCTTTCTGTAAATGAGAACATAATTCCTTTGACAACATACAACTCCCACTTAATCTCAAATATGGTCCCAACCAATACCCTTATTATTGTCTATTCACGATAAAACGTTAGGTAAGATCAAAAAACAAACTTTAATCAATTGTTAGTTCCAATATGTCTCTTAGGTCTAAGGACATATAAATCGTACCAATTTCAAATCATCTTATGACTATGATCCATGAAGATCATTTTGAATCGAGTTACGCCCGATATCATTCTCTAATGCATATTCATGAATATTGGTCCTTGACACCTTGAGCCTTCATATCATGAACAACCGATCCTTCATAGTAGTCTTACCTTGGATTAATTCCCATGAATCTAAGCGACTACAGACATTTGAATACTCCATTCAAGGAGATTTAAACGTATAACATGGCAACATATTTTTTATGCATTTAATCGTTAAATCAAAATAAAGAAATGTAGCTATTAAATGTTTGAAGCACCAAATACATAATATAAAATCTATCCCCTAGCATATGGTAACTAATATTCCAGGATCCGGTGAGTTTGACGGAGCCTCGGTCCTGAACGACGTGTTCGGTGCGTTTATTATTACTAAGAAAGGAGTAGAAGATAGATATGACACGAGCAGTCACTTATAATCTGGTCTCTATTCATATCTTAACAAGTTACAACACCGTGAGACCAGTTGGATAGCATGTCCCCTCAGAGACCCAAAAGCTTGTCCAAATGGGAACCCCAACTCCCTATTTATAGGCAACAGCCTATCATCCGAATGAACCTATGTCCATCCGTCCGGATGGACTGTTACACTACACAACCTACATTCAGATGGGGTTTGGACTATTCTATTGTCCATCCGTCCGGATGGACCTTGACAATACTATTCCGTGTCCAACTTTCACTACTCTATAAACTATTCAACACACGCTCTATCTAACTATTCGCACAGTGGCAGACGTACGAAATATGCACCAACATTAACCATGTTTTCTCTATATGCCCTTCATGTTTAGCCACAAGCATAGGCTTAATGAATGGGTCTGCTAGATTCAGACATGTGAGAACTTTTTTTTATCACGATGTCTCCTCGTTCCAATATATCTCTATTATAATGAAATTTTCAGAGTTTGTGCTTTGTGTTGTGGTGTCACCTTGGTTCCTTTGCTTACGCTATAGCACCAATATTGTCGCATAATATCTTTATAGGCTTCCTTATGTTGAGTACTACATTGAGATCAACAATGAACTTCTTCATACAAGCAGCTTCCTTTACAGCACCAGATAAAGCAGTGTACCCGATTCTATGGTGGATTGAGCAACTACACTTTATTTGGAACTCTTCCAAGTTATTACTCCACCTTACAAAGTAAACACATATCCTATTTGAGATTGAGAACATCTCGATCTGTTTGGAAGCTAGCATCAGTATAGCATTTTACTGATAACTCTTCTTCAACTCTGCCATACAACAAGAACGTGTGTTTGGTCCATCTCATATACTTAAGAATGTTTTTTCACAGCAGCCCAATGACTCTTTACTGGGTACTGTTTATACCTACTTCTCATGCTCAAAGCATTTGGAATAAATTCTATTTCCTTCATTTCCTTATCCATTTGAGGGCATTGTGTTTTATTCAGTATTATTCCATGGACCATTAGTACAGATCCTTTCTTAGAGTCAACCATTGAGAAACGTTAAAGAACTTTATCAATGTATGTACTTTGACTCAAACCAATGAGATGATTTGATCTATCCCATAGATCTTTAGTCACATAATATAAGTGGCTTCACCAAGATCCTTCATTGCGAAACATTTTCCAAGCCAAGACTTTACGTCTTTCAGCATAGGAATATTGTTTCCAATGATTAATATGTTATCTACATACAGGATTAAGAAAGTTACAAAGCTCCCAATTACCTTCATGTAAACAAACGACTCATCTCCGTTCTTTACAAAACCAAACTTTTTGATTTTATGATTAAAACGAAGATTCCAGCTTCTAGATGCTTGCTTTAATCCATAAATGGATTTATTCAATTTGCAAAGTTTATCAGGATTCTTTAGATCCTCAAAACCCAATGGTTGCACTAAATAGACATATTCAGTAACATGTCCATTTAGAATGTAGTTTTGACGTCTATTTTCCATACTTCATAGTCATAATATGCAGAAATGTCAAGTAAGATCCTAATAGACTTAAGCATGATAATAGGCGAGAAGGCTTTCTCATAATCAATTCCTTGAGTTTGAGTAAATCCCTTTGCCACGAGCCTTGCTTTAAAAGTTTGCACCTTCCCATCCATGTCAATTTTCTTCTTGAAAACCTATTTGTTTCCTATTGTCCGAAATTCGGAAGGAAGATCAAATAAGTCCCAGACTTGGTTGTCGTACATGGATTGCGTCTCAGCGTTCATAGCTTAAAGCCACTTTTCAGATTTTGAATCTTTAATTGTAGGTTGGTATGTATTAGGATCAGTTTGATCAATTATCAATTTGTCGAGAAAACCAATAAATCTATTAGGTTCATAACGATCCCTAATACTTCTGCGAACGCTCGGTGTATCAGTCGTCGTTTGTATCCTTTCAGATTCAACAACTCTTTGTTGTTCGGCTGTTTTGGTTTGTGGTTCAGTTACTTTTGGCATGCAGCTTTCATATAAATCCACAACATTCTCTCTAATCCCCCGTACCATTAGTTCTTCTTCCAAGAACTCACTTCTACGTTTTGTGAAAAACCGGTTTTCTTTAGGATCATAGAAATAATAACCAACAGTCTTAGGATAACCGACAAAAACAACTTTATCACCTCGGGGATCAAGCTTATCCGAGGATTCACTTGTAACAAAAGCATTACATCCCCATACCTTGAGGTAAGATACTTTGGGCTTTGTCCCATGCTATTTCTCATATGGCGTCCTACAAACTTTCTTTGTTGGAGCCATGATAAGGATTCTAACAGCGGGTTCAAGGGCGAATGTCCAAAAGCAGTGTGGGAGGTTCGTACGACACATCATAGATCGAACCATATCTAATAGAGTTCGATTCCTTCTCTGCGATTCACCATTTAATTATGATGTTACAGGTGGAGTGAGTTGAGAAATGATACCACATTTCTTTAGATGTTCGTCAAACTCTTCACTAAGATATTCTCCACCTCGATTCGATTGAAGCATCTTAATCATTCTAGAAAGTTGATTTCGTACTTCATTTTGATACTCTATGAACTTTTCAAAAGTTTCATGTTTATGTTTAATAAGATAAACATAATCATATCTACTGAAATCAACAGTAAAAGTAATGAAGTATCTCTCTCCATTTCTACCCATTGTTCTAAGTAGACCACAAACATCAATATGTATGAGTCCCAATAGATCCTTGGCTCTTTCACCGACATTTGAGAATGAAGCCTTAGCTAACATTCCACTTAAACAACATTCAAACTTATAAAAATTATTCATGTAGACGGAATCTAACATTTCATTAGTTTGACGTTTCTTTAAGCGATTCTTGTTTGTGTGACCAAGTCTACAATGTCATAGATAAGTCTACAATGTCATAGATACGTATCATTCAAATTGAATTTCCTACGCTTATTGGAGATTTGGTATAATGTATTAGAATTATGGAGCTCTATCTCATAGATCTCATTGTGTGGTTTTGCTTCAAAATAACACAACTCATTCAAATATGCACATATATTATCATCATCAAAAGCATATTTAAAACCTTGTTGTCTTAATACATAATCTGATATAATACTCCTAGTCAAACTAGGTTTAAAGCAAACATTGTTTAAAATGAGTTCTAAACCATCAGGAAGTAAAAGAACACATTCTCCCACTGCCTTTATTGCGACCTTTGCCCATTTCCAACAAATAGCTCAAAGTCGCCATGCTTCAGTTCTTCACTTTCTTTAGTCCCTGCAAATCGTTACATATGTGTGAGCCGCACCCGTTATTAAACATCCAAAATTTGCTATTTAAAGAAATGGTTTCAACGACCATTATACTTGAAGACCCTACATCATTGGCCTTCTTCTATTTCAGCTCAGCTGGATACTTCTGGCAATTCCTCTACTAATGCCATGATTCATCACAATGAAAACACTTGGCATCTTTTGAGGGTTTTCTGAAAACAACTTTTCTTTTGCCCTTCAAGTTCTTGCCACTCTTTCCTTTCTTCTTGATTTCTGGTTTCTTAGCTCGACCTTCCTAGATCATCAACACATCCCCAACAGTTTTAAGCATCATATGCAGCTCAGGAATAGTCTTGTCCTATCCATTCATATTGTAGTTTAGAACAAACTGATCATATGACTAAGGCAATGAATAGATAATTATATCTCCAGCCTGCTCAATGTTTGATGGAGTTTCAAGATGAGTTAGATGATCGATGTATCCCTTCATTTTAGCACATGAGCACTGGCTGACGAATCTTCTTGCATGTGGCATCCCATAAGTGAACTCATCAACTCAAATTGCTCATGCCTAGCCAGTTTCTGAAACATAGCTTCAAGTTGCGCCCTCATGTCGTAAGCGGGAAAGTTATCCAAGGTTTGTTAGAGTTCATGAATCATTCATTCCAGAATGATACAAGACACTTTTACAGAATCATCAATATGTTTCTCCCAGTTTCTTCAAGTAGGGGCCAACTTGTTGGGCAGGTTCATCAGGAATTGGTTATTTCATGACATATTCTTTAGATTCAGCTCCGAGAATCTAATTTCGATACCAATTCATGAAGTTGGTGTTGTCAAGCTTCTTTTTCTCAAGAATGGACTTATGTGAAAAAAGTGAGTTGGGAACGTTGTTGTTAGACATCTACAAAATTCACCACAATGTATTTTGTATTTTCATACTTGATTTCCTAATTAATTTTATGACCTAATGAATAAAAATTATCTTTTAGGAATTCAAGATCCCGTTTCCATGATACATAGTGAATGGCTAAGCTTTGTTCATATGCACCACTTATCCAGGTGAGTAACGATTACCGTTTGTGTCTCCACACAATTCTCGCGCTTGGGGTCGCATGGCGAGTATTGTCAACCATTTGTACGTTTGACCCCAAAACCGTAGAAACTCTTTCAAGTGATATTGTTCCTCTAATGGAAATGTGTGGAAACAACCTAAGTGACTTTGGAATTGTGATTCAACCTCTTCCCAAAACCGTAGGCCCAATACAAGGTAATCACTAACAAAGGGGTTTAGAAAAATTGGTTTGAGTATCTCCACTTTAGGATGGCATAACAATATCGATTTTAATTTGGGATTTGCTTTAATATTTTAATTACCGTTTGAGGTCAAAAGATTTTGGACGACTTGTAACATGAGGTAAGTCGTGCAACTTTAGTCAAACCAGTTTTATATTCGTTTGTGACAACTTAAAATGTCTCAGATTTCTTGATACAAACATACAAATAGTCACTCAGATTCTATCAATTATTATTATTATTATTAGGGTTATTGGATTTTATCACCCTTAACTATTGGCCATTGGCCGCTGCCACCCCCAACTATCACTTTGACGTTCGTCACCCCCCCCCCCCCAACTTAACACTTAGTGTGTTCTGTCACCAGATCACTAACTTTTGATCCTGTTATTATACTTTTGGGGGTGTCCTAAGATCCCTAAAACCTCCCCAAGATCCCTATGACACCCAAAAAAGTGTAGTAACAGGATCAAAATTTAGTGATCAGTTAACTACGTGGTGACAGAACACACTAAGTGTTAAGTTGGGGGTGACGTGCGTCAAAGTGATAGCTGGGGATGACAGCGACCAATAGCCAATAGTTGGGGGTGATAAAATCTAATAACCCTTATTATTATTATTATTATTATTATTATTTTAGCTTGAATATCTAAATAGCATTTCATAATATTTATAGAAGTGTATTATTATATCATCAACACATACGAAATCTTGCAATTCTTCACTAAGTATGATAAAGGGGTATGATCTATTGATGCATTAGTAGCAGCATGACCTTTCAAAGTAAAAGTCATCTGTTCAAATTTCGTCTGAACAAAACTGTTCTGGACTAAGTCATGGGTTTTATTACAATGGGTATTCGGACAATGAGTTTCATCTAGAATGATGATGGATCAGATCATCAGCGTCGTTTGCGTTTACGGGTGTGATTGAGTTTTTCCTATTGTGTTTACTCGGGTGATCGGGCATTTGTTTTATCGATAGTTAAAAAAAGTATGAAAGAGAGAGATGTTATGTAATATGATGTATTTATAAAAACCAACAATTTAAACACAAATAAAATTACACTGAAAACTGATTCTTTTAACAAACCATCGTATGTAAAATAAAAACAAGATTGTATTTGTATATAAACTAAAATTTTAATATAAAACAAAAAAATAATTGTAACATTAAATTCTCTATCCAAATATCATTGCCCCTCTCATTATCATTTGTGGGCCTATTGAAATATCATAAATCGGACAATATTCATCAATGGCAACCTAACTCATATCTCTATCCTAAACAACAAAATTAAATGTGAAGATTCTGCTATTCAAATTCAAAAGTTATATTGCTTCTTTTTTTAATTATTGTTTACATCTCGTGTAATTTCTACTCATCTATACTATATTATAATGCATATGTAATCACGTACTAAGTATAAATGTAATACCATCAGTTATAACAAATCGAATTCAATGTGTAATTACGTAATAATTTATTTGAATATGTAAACACGTATTCTGTAAAAAAAATTAAAAACTAAGAAACTATAGCAACAACATACTCGAATTAAAGAGAATGAAGGTTGTTAGTACGGTGTAATTTTTTTTTTAATATTATCATATGAAAAGTTATTGTTGTTTAAGAATCGTGATGAAAGTAGGTTTGTGAGTCAACAATATTAGATTTTTCTATAATACCCTTACCTTTAAGTGTCTCCTGTACTTCATACGATTTTGGTGTCTTATACGATAACCAACCTCTATATTGGTAAATATAAAACTAACTTTTGGAATTAATATCCGAATATAATTTATAAAATATTCAAGTAGTTAATCATGCATATTTCCAGTTTATCACAGCATCAAACTTATTTTAAAGTAACTCTTCGAATCACAACATCAAACTTATTTTAATGTAACTCTTCAATACAACTTGCAAGCAGCGACTGCTAAATTTATTTCAGGGCCTCAAAACAATATTTTATTTCGTCACTCCATGTTGGTAAATATATCACATTGATGAGGGAAGGGATAATATTAAAATAATATGTATAAAACATGCTTCTTCTTTTTTTTTTCCCTATAATTTCTGATAGAAGAAAGTAGGGTGATTTTTTTAGGAGAGAGGTTAACCCAACTTTTACGAGAAACATTTTAATTTTTTTTCATATTTTACAGACCTTTTGGATTAATAGGCCTAAATCTTTTTTTTTTTTTTATTCTTAAAAGCTATAGAGCCACCATACTCAAAATACTAGCTCAGTGTTTCATAAATATTAATGACAGGAATTATTCAAGATAATAAAAGGGGGTTACATAAAATGTATAGCAAGGCATGTTCGAAAATTTTCAGAAAGACATCTTAACAAAAATTTAAAGTAAAGTAGATAATATTATTAATTTGAAAATAAATCAAATAATCGAGCAACCGTTATGAATTATTATTTCGTGCCATGGTCCAATAATGAAAATCGCATAGAAAACTCTCTTTTACAGTGTATTTTATTTTTTATTTGAATACCTTTCATGAGTTTTATTACATCAACAATTCATTACACCAAATAGCTAATATTATAAACATATTTAAACTAATTTACATAATTGTTAAATAATTAATGTATAATTACTAAAAATTAATTTACAAATAAGAAGTAGATTCACTAATTATTATTTTTATATGTTTAACTAATTTACATAATTGTTAAATAATTAATGTATAATTACTAAAAATTAATTTACAAATAAGAAGTAGATTCACTAATTCTTTTTTTTATATAAGTTTTTAAGTATAATTTGAAATGCATAAATGTAGGTAAAACAAACTACATGGTTGATGAAAATTAAAATACCTTATCAACATCAGTATATGAAAGAGAGCTGAAGGTCTCAGCGGGATTAGTGTCTCTATTCTTTTGAGATACATGTAACGTTTACCTTCATTTTATCCTCTTCAGAACCCATTAAGCTTTTGCTATATCCGAGATTCTATTGAATACGTTTAATTTATTTGTTTCTGGGCAGGGGCGAAGCTTCTTGGGGGGGGGGGGGGGGTCGCCCGACCCCCGGGATTTTTCGCTCAGTAGTGTTATATATGTAGTTTTCGTATAGAAATTTTTGGATATATACGTTTTTACCCCCCGATTCTATAGAAATTTTTTGGTATATATGTTTTAGCCCCCTCCGTTTTCTCCGGCAAGCTTCGCCACTGTTTCTGGGTGTATAAAATATAATAATATCCATATAGCTGAAGCTAAATACCAACTAAGGACAACAATGTAAATAGAATTAAATATAAATAATGATGTCAATGTTTTGTAGTACTTATATTAAATATAATAATAATAAACAAATTAGTTGAAGCTAAATACCAACTTACTTTACAAAGTTGACCAACTTTAGGAGTCAAACCACTATAGTTGTTACATCATCATATATGCTAACATACCAATAAAATTGTGAGCATGTATGTATGTGTTCGGGTACGCTCGTGTGTAAAAAGAGAAAAATTTAAAATGAGAGAAACGTATAAGATTGAACCCACAAGGCCATAATCATAAAAGAAATGTGTGTTCGGGCACACTCGTATGTTAAAAGAGAAAAAAATTAAAATGAGAGAAACTTATAAGAGTGAACCCACAAGGCCACAATCATAAAAGAAATAGGTGTATAGATAAGATAATCCAAAATGCAATAAGACAGACTTGAGAAACACTAGTTGCATTAATCTCGAATAAGAAGATCATAAAAAAGGCCTGACACTAAGCGAGTAAAGAAAGGTATAAGATGATTTTCTAGCTCATGATGCATACTCGGGTGTTATAGTATGTTTTATGTATAATAAATTATAACATCTGTTTTTAAATTCATTAAGTTTATGAACATAAAAGTTGTTAAGCTAAATATTTAATTGTCATAAGTTAAAGGGTTATTATTGTAACTAGTAGAATATATATAAACCCTTTTGTATTCGATATTGAATTAATGAATGAATTATGAGTTGATATGGTATCAGAGCCAATCAACTTGTAAACCCTAAACAACCCCTACTCGCCGTCAACCAATCAACCGACGATCAACCAAGAAATCATCAGCCAACCTCCCCTGTGCTCCTCGAATCAATAATAATAATTGCCTTCTTCGAAAAGAACAATTATTTGGCCTCCACTGCCTTTAATAATTGCCTTTTGTTGCTCGAATTCAACCTCCCCTGTGCTCCTCGAATTCAACAATAATAATTGCCTTTTTGTTGCTGTCGTCAAACTCTTGCCGCCCCTACTTAGTTATTTTTTTTTGGAGAAAATCAATTGCCGTAAAACTTCGAAATCAGTTGCCGCCCCCACTTAGTGTTTTTTTTTTTTGAGAAAATCAATTGCCGTCAACCTTCGAAATCACTGTTTCTCTCATCAGGTATCAAAATCACTGCCTTTCTCATCATGACAACAATTACTGCCTTCAGCATTCAAGAACGTACATCCCATAATTCCCACAAGTTTGCATTCAATCTTACACCAAACAATTATGGCTACTGGAAAGCCATGATGGAACCGTTTTTAAATGCCAATGGATTATATTGTTATGTTGACAACACGTTATCTTGCCCGGAAGAGAAAATTACAACCGGTAATGCTACTACTACAAACCCTAATTTTACAAACTGGAATGCTAATGATGCACACGTCCGCATGATTATTATATCTACTGTTTCCGAGTCTTCGTTTCAACACATCCAAGGAGACACGGCTCGGGAAGTGTGGTTAAGTCTAGCACGTGCATATGCTCCTTCGAATTCATCTCATGAGTTCACCCTAAAAACACAGCTTTTAAAGATTTCAATGAGAGATGGTGAAAAAGGTATCGATTATCTCAGCCGTGCTCAAGAATATGCAACGGCTCTTGCAAATATTGGTGAACCTGTCAAAGACAAAGATCTCGTCATGCTTACTATAGCCGGTTTACGTGAGGAATACCATGGTTTGAAAAGCAATCTTCTTGCCCGCTCCCCACCGGTTCAATTTAACGAGCTTCACGGCTTGATTGGTGATCATGAATATATCACTCGGTCCGCTGTTTCTTCACCATCGGCCTCTCCACAAGTCTTCAATGTTACCACTGCCGCAACAACTACTTCCCAGGCCCCCGATTTGGCTTCGATTCAGCAGCAGATTACCAAACTTTAACTTTTGGCAAACCAACTTGCTTCCACAACTCAACCGTCGGCATCACCATCGGTTCCTCAGGCAAACTATGCTAATCGGTCTGCTTCTTCAAGACCGACTCGTGGATACGGTCGGGGCCGTGCGTTTTCTCGTGGGGGCCGTGGCCGTGGTGGTTCACAAGGCTCTCGCCAATTTGCTTGGGCGTCCACTCAAAATATGGTTTACGGTCATTGCAATAGGTGCGGTATTGGCCATATTCCCTCACAGTGCCCGAATCACACAGGTTCTTCTCGTGGATCACCTCAAGCAAATTATGCTAACTCTGAAGCGGGCTCATATACTACTTGGACATCGGATACAGGCGCTAATTCCCATGGTACTCCTGATCTTGCTAGTATGGACAACTCGGACGTCTATTACGGTAATGACTCCCTCTATGTTGGTAACGGTAACTCTCTTCCAATCCTTCATGTCGGTTCAAAATCATTTTTTACCTCAAACAAAAACTTACAACTTAATCACATACTTCATGTCCCGGGCCTACAACGTAACCTACTTTCCGTTCACAAATTTTGCAAAGATAATAACGTTTTCTTTGAATTTCACACTTCTTTTTTTGTTGTGAAGGACGAGGCTACCAGGGCTATCCTCCTCACGGGCCCCAGTGACCAGGGTCTCTACACCATTCGCCTACCTTCCTTTCAACCGGTTTCCAAGATGGCGTTCACTGCTTTTCGAGCTCCATCTACTATGTGGCATCAACGACTTGGGCATCCTCACTTTCGAGTTTTTCAACATATTGTTAAAACTTTTTCTTTACCTGTTTCTGACAAACTTTGTTCATCTTTGTGTACTTCTTGTCAGTTGGGAAAAATGTCCAAACTTACTTTGCCTATTTCATCTTTTCGTAGTAAAAACATACTTGATTTGGTTTATTGTGATGTTTGGGGCCATACTACCACGTCCTTTGACGTTTATCGTTATTTTTTGTTATGTGTTGACCATCATACACGTTATATGTGGTATTTCCCTCTCATGCAAAAATCCGACGTTTTTACCACCTTTACAAATTTCGTTCGCCTAGTTGAACGCCAATTTAACACCAAACTAAAAAGTGTTCAAACTGATTGGGGTGGCGATTTTCGGAACCTTAATCAGTTTTTTACATCCCATGGTATTTTACATCGTTGCTCGTGTCCTCATACTAGTGAACAGAATGGTGTTGTCGAGCGTCGCCACCGCCACGTCGTGGAAACCGGTCTCACCTTACTAGCCTAATCCAAACTACCTCAAAATTTTTGGTCATTCGCTTTTCAAACCGCCGTCTACCTCATCAATCGTCTACCTTCTCGTCTTTCCTCAAACAAATCCCCATATCAACTAGTTTTCCAACGTCCTCCCGATTACTCATTTCTTCGAGTCTTCGGCTGTCTCTGTTTTCCTTATTTACGTCCATATAACCAACACAAAATTGATTTTCGTTCTACGCCTTGTATATTCCTTGGTTATAGCCCATCTTATCATGGATATCAATGCCTTGATCAAACTACTCACCGAATCTACATTGCTCGCCATGTCCGATTTAACGAGCATGTTTTTCCCTCCCTTACTGAACCCTCCATCGACCCTCCTTCACCCTCCACAGCCGCCACTTCTTTTTCTACAATTCCTGATCCGCCATTAACCATTTTTGATAACCCATCCACTACTACAACCGAACCATCGCTACCCACCCCTCTTATTTCCGAACCTGTCCAAACCGCCCCGATTCCACAGACCACCACCACCCAACCTACTTCCTCTCCTTCGCAACCATCCACGCCCCGTTACCGACCTCCTCACCTTCGGCCACATCCTAAACCCCGAAAATTTTTTGACCCTTCAGCCAATATCGCCACCACCGCTACCGTTCCTTCTGAACCGACTTCCTTTACTGTTGCCAATGAATCCGTGGAGTGGCGTCAAGCCATGGCAGCCGAGTTGCACGCACTACACAGAAACGGAACGTGGTCGTTAGTTCCTCCGGTTCCAAATTCTAATGTTATTGATTGCAAGTGGGTTTACAGGTTGAAAACTGATCAGCATGGGAACCTGACTAGACACAAGGCTCGATTGGTAGCAAAGGGTTTTTTACAGCAGTCTGGCATTGATTATCATGAGACGTTCAGCCCCGTGGTCAAACCAGCTACCATCCGCACGGTTCTTTCTCTTGCCGTCTCTAACAATTGGTCTCTCAAACAACTTGATGTGCAAAATGCGTTTTTACACGGTGATCTACATGAAACGGTCTACATGCATCAACCACCGGGCTTCGAGGATCCTAAACATCCTCATCATGTTTGCAAGTTGCACAAATCTCTTTATGGCTTAAAACAGTCACCCAGGGCATGGTTCACCAACCTCTCAAACGTCTTACAGCATCTTGGTTTTCATGGTTCCAAAACTGATCCATCATTATTTATCCTTAACCACTTGGGTACACAGGTTTATCTACTCGTTTACGTGGACGACATCATCATTACGGGCAACGATCCCAACACAGTTAATCGCATTATTGCCTCACTTGGTCAACAGGTTTCTCTCACTGACATGGGCCGTCTTACTTACTTTCTTGGTATTGAAGTTATTCACACCCCTTCGGGTCTTATCCTATCTCAACGGAAGTATATTCAGGAACTTATTGATCGAGCCGGGTTAAAATATTCGAAACCGCTTGCAACACCTACAAATGCCAAAGCAGATATGATAACCAAGGACGACCCACTTATGCCCGATCCTACAAGATATCGTCATTGTGTTGGAGCAGTCCAGTATGCTACTTTATCTCGGCCCAACATTGCCTACGCTGTCAACAGGGTCTGTCAGTTCATGCATAAACCTCACGAATCCCATTGGACGGCTGTCAAACGTATAATTCGCTATCTCAAGGGAACGTCTCAATTGGGCCTTCGTTTTACATCGAACACAACGTCTACATTACATGCCTTTGCTGATTCACATTGGAGTGAGCGATTGGTTCCTATTACAGCATATTCGGATTCTGATTGGGCTGGTTGCCCGGTCGACCGTCGATCCACGGGGGGGCTATGCTATCTTCTTGGGCTCAAACTTAGTATCATGGTCAGCTCGTAAGTAGAAAACTATCTCTAGGTCGTCTACTGAATCCGAATACAAGGCTATTGCTGATACGGTTGCTGAACTAATCTGGCTAAAGTCTCTTCTACAAGAACTGGGAGTTAAGTTGAATAAACCCACTCTTTGGTGTGATAATCTTGGAGCCACGTATCTTTCAGCAAACCCGGTGTTTCATGCTAGAACTAAACATGTGGAGGTAGATTTTCATTTTGTTCGTGAGCAAGTCAGTCAAGGAAATCTGAAGGTTCAATTTATTAAAACAGATGATCAAATTGCCGACATCTTCACGAAGCCGTTATCAACTCAAAGATTTGAATTTTTAAGATCCATGTTGCAGGTCGTTACCCGCCCTCAACTTGCGGGGGAATGTTAAGCTAAATATTTAATTGTCATAAGTTAGAGGGTTATTATTGTAACTAGTAGAATATATATAAACCCTTTTGTATTCGATATTGAATTAATGAATGAATTATGAGTTGATAAAAGTATATCAGTATTCACTTATATATTTTTAATGTACAGAGAAGAATTTTTGGTTGATTTGTAATCAGAATTCAAAAAAGACACTATGTTTTCAAGAATGATATATTCTGAATTCACTAGAATTTTAGATCCACATTCACATTTCAAAGGAAGCTACACCTTAAAATAAAAAGTATTTTTAAGAATTTTTAAAGCTGTATTAATTACCAAATTTATGAATATCTATAATTTATGTCGTATTCTTTATTTTTTTTAAACTTATAATGTGTTAAACCTAATAATATGTAATAAACTATGCATGTTTGATTTAAATAAATTTGCAGGTATACCTACTCAAGCAGCGACTGGAAGTAGGGCCGTATTTTTTAACCGAAACCCGCCCCGAAACCAAAGTCAATTGAAACTGAAGTTGACGAAACCCGAAGAACCTGTAACCGAATAACTTTAAACCCGAACCCGAATATAGTTCTATGGATTGGTTAACGGGTGAATAATGAGTAATTGGTTTAACTCGAAATAGCTTTAAAACAATTAGCATATTTTGTAGATATAGCTATATCTTATAAAAGAACCTAATAATCATTTCCTATTCCATGATATAGCCAACCATAGGGTAAGGATAGTGTAAAAATGACCTAAAGTGTGAGAAGTGTATTATAACACTATATATAATACTATATAACACCATATAAACACCGTATAACAATATGTAACACCATATAATACCATATAACACTATGTAACATTATATATCATTATATAACAAATATAACACTATACATCTATCATAGACATGCTATCAGACAACCTATAGTGTTATATTTGTTATATAATGATATATAGTGTTACAAAGTGTTATATGGTATTATATGGTGTTACATATTGTTATACGGTGTTTATATGGTGTTATATAGTATTATATATAGTGTTATAATACACTTCTCACACTTTAAGCACTTTTTACAGGATTCTCTACCGCCAACCATATCTTCTAAAAATTTTGCATCACCCTCTTCTAAAAATTTTAAATCACGAATTCCATCCATATCTCTAATTTCTAAAAGCATGGAATCACAACATACATAATACATTCCTTATCTTCGATATCCTCCATTCTCAGCGAAATGACTTGTTTTACAAAATAGTTTTTATAGTGTTCGCTAATAACTAATTTTGATATTTTAAAATTTAAAATGTTGTACTTTTCTTTTAAACTAGTTTATTTTCTAACCCGAAACTCGATCTGACCTGAACCATTTAACCCGAACACCAAAGAACCGGAACCTAGAGTGGTTCGGTATCGAGTTAAATATTTAGCTTTGAAAACCCGAAAAACAAACATATTGGTAAAGACATAATGATCCAAGCAAGTAAAATGTCTAGATTTTGCTAACTGCAGACGTGAATGGCAATTGGGGGAGAAATTATGGGTAATCGATTGCCGCCGATGATGTGATTTGCGATTGAGTAACCATAAAAAAGCATTGTTGCGATTTGATATTCGCGATTTTACGACTTGATTTTGTGATTTGCTATTGCTTATTGATATTTTTTTTAGGTTCAGGTCTCACAAGGGCCCTCACTATGTCATTCGCTTACGGCCTCTAAAAACGTTGGGTCAGCCCTGTTTTGACCCATTCCATCTATTATACGTCAATACGTTATCATAAGACCATCCCTAATATAATGCATTTAGGGTGCATTTGATGAGTTGGAGATGATGTGGAGGTTAGAAGAGATAGAAAGAGAGTAGTTTCATTCTTGAGTAAGAGCACTGCATTTAGTGGTTTGAGGGAAGGAGAGAGAAAGAGAGGAGAGAGAATGATTTTGACATTTTGTAGGATTGCATTTCCTTGGGCAACTTATGTGGGCACGGGCAAGGGTGCATTTACGTCCTCTCTATTGCTGATGATCTAAAGATACATCATGCACGGTTTAAATAGAAAACTAATTTGTTTTTAACAACTAACCTAATTTATCTAGACACGATATATAGAATGTTTGAAGGATCTGGATACGCTTCTATGCTTTTGCAACTCGTTTGATGTGTTTAGATGACCAATGATACATGTGAGGGGTGGAGGGAGCTGCCAAAGCCATTCTTGCTAAGAAATCAGAGTTTGTAAGATATAACATCGCTGAAATGGGGACACAACGCTTCAAAAAGCAGCCAACATGTAGAGACATTTGTGAAAAATATGGTGGATTTGATGGGAAAGGAAGACTTGGCACTTGAAAATGGAAATATGGCAGCTTCATCTGGACAACCATCAAACAAGTTATACATATATATATATATATATGCACACGCACACGCACACGCACACATATACATATGTGGATGTATAAAGATATATGGATTGTATGTAACCACAAACAAGTTAGAAATGTGAACCATTTTAATCATATGGTTCATTTGTTTATCAAGTGTTTTTTTTAATTCAGTAGATAAGGTGTCTCCCTTTGTAAATATTTCAAAAGTGAGTAGCATTATTAAAGAGTATGTTGTTATGATTGGAGCCTATAGATTAAAGATAATAAATGGTTGTACGTTCCAGATTCATATATGAATAGAACCTCTAAAATATGTAGCTTAATACCTTTCGATAATTAAACAAGTAGAAACTTTTTTGGTTAACATGATTAACATTTCAATAATGTCTGAATTTTTTTGCAGCAATAATGTATCAATAACTAAAAGGGATAACCAACTTTATTATAGTTTGTCAACAACTTGAAGGCAGATCCTCCTACTAAGCATAATAAGGTTCAAATGATGCAAGAGATATTAATTAGGACTAATAGGCAGATCCTCCTACTAAGCATATAGGCTTAAACTTCCACAGCAACCATTGCTAAGTTTGCTGAATCGTAACGGTGAGCCATGGTCATCAGTTTTTAGAGAGCATATCAAAATCGTTAATTCAATTTTTTCGATGACGTCAACCGGTGGGAGAATATGTTCGAAATTAAATGATGGTCATGTTCCGTATACATTTTGCTTGAATGGACACAACTATCATAGCATTGGTAATCACTTCCAACCCATGACGATGGTCGGCTTAGATTTTTCCCAATTATATATTTAGGACACAGCAAACGAAATTGAATTTGATTATCGCTTTTCATTCGTTTTCCTTTTATAAATTACAATTGGTGCTTTTGTTTGTAATGTTGTTTAAATTTGTGTACACTTAATAAAGATTAGTTTTGTTTGTTACGTTGTTTAACGTAACCTGTCCACCAGACGGGTATTAAACTAGTTTTTTACGTTCACAAATAACTTGTGTTTGTTACACTGACCATGTGTTGATTAGCCCAAAGCAATACCTAACAATTATAATGGCCTGGCGCTTAGTAAAAGTCGGAGATCAAATTTAAAAATAGATTATGAGCCATGAAGGTTACATGTTAAAGTAGGACTGTTGTCTTTGACCGCTGGCTCGAGTCAATCATTTTGAGGGCTCAAGAGGAAGTAAAAAGTTGGTTCCCTTTATCCATTCCAATTTCCGCATGTAGTTGTTCACCATTTTCGGTATTTAGTTCAGTTGGTTGTTCTCTGTTACCATTTATTTGTTCTCTATTTTCAGCATTATATTTTTGTGATTTTTACATAATTTAGAAATGACAACTTTTTTTTTTCCAACCAAGCAACTAGTTTAATTTTCTTTTTCTTTTTGAATTACCCGATTCGTATTTTCAATTTTGATTTGACATAAAATAATAACTACTAAACTTAACTAATAACTAATAAGCGAAAAATTAAAATTAAGTCTATGGTTTAAGTAAGAAGAAATCAAGTACTAAAACTAATTAAATTTCGGTTGACGTAGGAGATCAAGGCATGAGGTTTTTTTATGGATGAAGAATCGATCCAAACTTCCTTCGTGGAACAACTAGATTAATTGTAATTTCGATATGTAATTGCTTTGTTCTTGTATAGCCGTTGGCTTTGTTTTTATGAACAAATTAACCTTTCAATGAAAAAACCTAGAGCAAACTGATTATTGTAAATTAACTTAAAAATTCAGATTTGCAGTAATCAGCCAAGCTTGAAATCGAAGAGAGAAGAGGCCCAAGCGAGAAGAGTTAAGTTTGAACTCTGAATATTGCCAACCCCTAGACCTCTGATACATTTAAGAACAACCATTTATCCCAAGCGATCCCCTCTTTCCCCTTTGACACCGCATACAAAAATTCGTTCTGATTCCCTGATGGGTATTAATGACCTTTTTCGGAGTTTTGAATAAAGATAAATAATACTTCAGAAGGGCCCCCATAACCGCTTTTGCTAGCGTAACCCTCCCTGCTAAAGAAAACTTCCTAGTTATCCAATTCAAACTCAAACCTTTTATGTCACACCCAAACCAATGGCGGAATCATCAGAGTGGGACGAAGAAAGATTGCTCATCACACATAACACTAATTGTGACAATAGATTTAAAAATAAATTGATTTCATTCATAACAAAGTGTTACAATACATGGAACTTTGAAATACAACATGTTCAATACAAGAAAGCAATACAACAAACAACTACGAAATTGGTACAACATATTAAGTCCTAAGACGTCTAAATGTGTATCTAAGCATCATCACTACTTCAGTTTCAAAGCATCGTCATCCTCAACCTGTAACATGTTTAAAAATAACGTTCAATGCAAAAGCAAAGGCGAGTATACAAGTTTTCATTCGTATCATAAGAAAATGAGTTTAAACAATTCCACATGGCAAGCTATTGATACAAGATAAACAATAAAATCGGCATGTGTTCGACTAATCAACCCAATGATGAAACGCAATAAGCTCATGACATAATCTCAAGAATACGGGTGGTGCGTTAATCCTATAGTGCTATATATGTCAAGGATAGGCTCGTACGAAGTTAATGATAAGTCTAACACAAAACGTATAACCCCAAGTTTAATGTATCAAGCAATCAAGTATGCAAGCATGTATAAGGAATGTTTGTGCGTTTACGAATAAAGTTTAAGTGTAAGTTTCATAGATAAACATGTTACACCCCAAAAGGTGGTAAATAAAAAAGGGGTTCAAGTATACTCACAAATATTGCATATGCTTTCCGGTTATCCAAGTGTTGACGAGTAATGGAATTAGGGGATTGAATGTATACGGATTGGAGTTCAAGGTACGCTTAAGGTCCGAATTCAGAATTTTAAAGTACATGGAAAATAAATATACGAGAAAATAACCATCTAGCTCATAATACTCATTCTTGAAACTATGAAACCCATAGGGTTTGAATGTTTTCATGGGTTAAAGTACCCACTAGAATTGTGACGAGTATTATGTTCTTAGGTGGTATAGCCTACTATTTTGACAAATAACCATTAGGTTATCATCAAAAGTTTGGTTATTATAAGTATTATATATCTTTATAGTATGTATTTATAGGTTATAGTCTACAAGAATGTCATATAAGTCAAGCATGAGGTAGGAAGATAAATCTTCCATTTAGGAACCTCTTTGTGTTTCATACAAGTCATGCATGAGGTAGGAAGATGAATCTTCCATTTAGGAACCTCTTTAGTTGTCACCAATACACAAGTTGTCATAAGACAACAAGGATGGTCATGAACATACATTAAATATTTGAAATAAACTAACTAACTAACTAAGAAGAAAACATCAAGTGATGTGTGGATTTGTAAGTAGGATAGCCCAAGCTATCCAAATAATCACACATATTAAAGTTCAAGACTTGTTCATCACTTGTGGGTTAAAACCCTTTTAAAACAGAAGGTTTTGAGGCTTAAAACAACCTTGTTTTTAAGCACACATAATCATAGTCGTGATTAGTGGCATAAGGACATATGAATGTATAAAGAAAATATAAGTTCGTGCATGTTTAATAAATTTCCCTTCCAAAACAGAAAGTTCATATTTCACCTTGGTTTTCCTTGGAAAACCTTGTTAGAACAATTCTAGAGGTGTTCCACACTTTGTAGAGGAAGAAGAAGTGAAAAAGATGAAGAAAGGTGAAGAAAAGGACTCATTTAGCACTTAGAATAATGTGTCCAAAACTTGCATTTTCAGCTGAGATTAGAGTGTTTTGAGAGTGTAATTGAGTTGGAAAAATGAAAATGAGTATTGGGAGGCTTGGTTTTATAGGTGAGTGAGGTTAGGTGAGTGTTTAATGAGATTTAGAAGCCCATTGGTGGAGAATGGAGGTGGAGGTTAGAGCCATAAATACAAGATTCAAAATTTATATTTTAGGGTGGAGGTTGGAGCCAAAAATGCAGATTCAAAACGTGAGTTTTAGGGGAGGTTTGGATTTTTGTTACAAATGGTCCCTCAAGTTTGATAAGTATGCAATTAGGGCCACAAAGTTAGGTTTTAGGGTGTTTTCGAGTGCTTTTCGCGTAGTTTCAACCGTGTAACAAGCATACAAGTATCGTAAACTTAATAATGATGTCAAGTATGTCCATGTATGTGAAATTATGTAAAACAAGTATCGGTAATGCCGGTTGTAACACATAGTTGTCGGTTATCGCACAAAATGCAAGTATAGGCGATACATAATTGCAAGTATAATTAATATGTCGAAGGTGGTTACAAGTATAATATGTTGCATTATGATGTATAATAAGTATTGGAATCATTAATTGTTGGTTAATCACAAGTATTGCACGTAAACGCGTTGAAAGTCGGTTATTTGCACATATCGTCACATAGTTTCGAATTAGGGTTCGTTGCATGCGATTACAAGTATAAACTGAACATAACAAGTATAAATGGAACATAATTGATATAAATATAACTTTCATTATGATCGGTGTCTCGGATTACAAGGTTTCAAAACGAAATACGATTACAAGGAATACAAGTTTCCAAAAATAGAATGACAAGACAACTTTCTAATTAAGAAAAGTTACGAAAAAGCGGAGCGTTACATTTTAGATATGCGACACACACCTAACTAGGGATGAGCTCGGTACCGTCCGGTACCGAAAGAACCAGTACCGAAAATCCCCAAAAGTGGGTACCGATACCGGTACCGAATATACCCGGTTCCGGTACCGGTGTTTGAGGGTAAAAACTGGTAAATACCGGTACCGAACTGGTACCGAAAACGTCAAAAGTCGGTACCGAATCGGTACCGAAAAAGTACCCGGTCCGGTAAATTCGGTACCGGTACCGGGTCTAATTTGCTCATCCCTACACCTAACTAACTAGGTTGATCCTTTAAGCACAAGATATCAGTAAATAGTTGATATATACTCCGCCAACGTTACTATTACAAGAAATATAATATTCATTTGGAAAGTCTATAATATGTTTATGTCAATATATACTCTATAAGTGGTCGATTGACGATGAATCATATATTTATTTACAACCAGCATCCCTCGACTTAAAATATTGTCCAACGTATAAAATTCATCAAAGTTTGAAAATGTATGTTACGAGGTGACGTCAACCCACGATAGCACATTGTAAAATGCACTGTTTGTTTAATGAGGAAAAAAAGGAATATGTGACACACATGTTAGTTATAGTTATTGATGTGCTCACATCGTAATTATATTCTCCAATCAAAACCGAGAATGTCCTGCTATTGAATAAAATCAAGTGAAAGGGTTAATTAATATGAAAATGAAAGCAATTATATAAAGCTTTTGTAAACTAAGCAAACATTTTAAAAAATATTTCACGGTTTATGAAAAAACGGGTTTAATGAAAAGTTAGTTAAGATTAAATAGAACGCATTAAGTGGATCACTAAAACATGTTGTATTAATGTAGTGAGGCATAGAAAATCATACTGGTACCGAACTCAAGTCAACGAAAATGAAATGTTTGTTATAATGTTATTTTTTTTATTAAGAAACATATTACAGTATATTTACTAGGGCCAGGGCATTTAATGAGAATCAGAGGAATGTTCATGCCATGATGTCCTCAAACAGAATACCACCTTCATTCATCCTCCTCTCCTCTATGACACCTCTGGCTCTATAAATCTCACCTTCATTTTTTACTTCTTATTCTTCTTTAGGAAGAATGATCAGTATCAGGTGAGTTGTTACAGTTTTAACAATAACAATAATGTATTTCTATATTGTATTTCTTAATTCATATTTTTCTTCCTCCTCTACTCACTTCACTCTTATCTTCTTCTTTAGGAAGAAAAACACCATGTTTCAAAAACAAAGACTTATCAGTCATCCTCATCAGGTGAGTTCCATTTACAGTTTTAACAATAACAATAATGTATTTCTATAATGTATTTCTTAATTCATATTTTTCTTCCTCCTCTAGTCACTCTATCTCAATGTTTTTAAAATCGGACCGGACAATGAACCGACTGTCTTACCGGTTCACTGGTCGGACCGGATTAATGAACCGGATATATATAATTTATATTATTAATTTTATATACAACTAAAACTATATAATTTCTTTCAATATCAAAATATACTAGATTAGAAGGTAAGAAAACTTTCCGTTGGGTTTGGGTACTGGTTGGGCCATATGACCCATTATCAATTTAGGTATTTATCTTAGGTATTTATCTTTTGTAATAAAAATCACAAATAATAAAAGCAGTCGCCTGCAATCTTTCTTTCTCACTTAGCCATATCTCACCTTTTTCATTTTTTTTCATAGTCTTGTCTTCAATGTTCCTCTGTATTTACTCACAATTTAATCTTATGGAGTCCAATGACAAGAACTGTTGAACACTATTTTTCTTTTTAGTTGTTTCATTTCAGATTCATTAACTCAGACAAACTTCTTCACCTTGCATCTCTTAATCCATATTTTAGAACACTAGATTTTGTAGCTGAGATTTAGAACTACGTTACCGGCCCAACCGCCATTTTTCACCGGTTTTCCAGTCTAGCCGCGCCGGCCCACGGTCAAACCTGCCGGCTACGTCACAGAACGATCATAAGCCATGAACCGGATGGGCTGAGGTTCCGGCCGCCGGTCCAACCTGTCCGGCCTTCAAAACACTGCTCTACCTTCTTCTTCTTTAACAATAATGTATTTCTAATAAAATAATCATCTACATGTTGACTGGGACGATGATCAGAGAGAGAAGAAACAAAAAAATGGAAAATACTTTTTATTACATCACATACTTCAAATTAAATATCTCACAGTGGGTTTTATTTTTAATAGAAGTTCATAAGGAGTTTTATAGCTTAACCCTTTTTGCGGTAATCGATTGATTACATAAGTAGTGGTCTTCATGGCTTCGGCCCAAACATAAATTCTTCAAGTTTGTAACTCTTTCTGCTTCACGTTTAAATTCTTTGAACTTTGACAATGCTTCCATTTGCAAGATCTAGCAAGAATTCAGCTTGGTTCATGGAAATTAAGAGACAACATCCAACTGATAAAAATATCCCATAGCTTTTGAAGCCTTCCCAAAGTACAACAAGCTTCCTTTACCAAGAGAATTAACTTGTCAAACTTGTGGAATAGTCTGCTTGATGGTTGGTGAATCGTGGTAATCACCGTCTTCTCCGCCTGTTATATATATATATATATATAAAGAAAGTACAAACCGAATTGTTAAAAAATGATACAGTGTTGATTCAATAACTAACAGACTCATATTTGGACTAGTTGGATAAAGTCGTACACAGGTTAAAAAGATATAACATGGATAGTGTCAGTATGTCTAGAGTTATGGGGCCGAAAGTAATGGCCAGAAACATCTTAACGTGCTGGATCATATCAAACCCAAATCCATTATTTGGAGACTTGATTTCAGTGTTGGCGATTTTCCCTAATTTTACGAGTTTTAATTTGTTTACTATTCTAAGTAAGAACATGTGAATCTTTGATTTGAGTAATTTACGCGTTTATTTACATGTTTATAGTGTCAGTTGTTTAATTTGTTGAATGATGAAAGGTTGAATTGTTTTGTTTTTCAGGACCAAAGATGTTATCAAAAGTTGCTTTGAAGTTCGCCAGCCACGTAAAGTCGCTCTACACCAAAAGCGACCGGATTCTCGTGGTGCACGATGATAACTTGTTGTTTGCTCATTTACTAGCTGCGAAACTAAAGTGTGGGAAAACATTACCATGGCAAACCCTACCCGCATCAAGGCTGGGAGCGATGGTGAGGACGAGGAAGCCAAGGGCAAGGGAAAGGGTAAAGGCGAGGCGAGGCAACCAAGGCCAAGGGCAAGAACAAGGGAAAAAACAAAGACAAGGGCGAGGGCGAGGCAGCCAAGGGCGAGAGCGACAGGGAGAGTTTCCAACAAGCCAGTGGTGGTCACCGCTTCAAGAGGCTTAAAGCTCTTGGGGCAGAAGTCTTATTTGGAACGGATTTGAAAATTTTGAGTGAGAAGATATTAGCAAAAGATTAGACAAAGTTGTCTATGTCAACAGGCGCAAACTGAATCTTTAGTAAGATATACAAAAAATATAATACGAATACTCTTTTAATTGTGACAACCCTTATACTTGCATGTATCCGTACAATTAATTAATATTAAATCGTGCTTAATGACTGTGCTTAATTTCAACTGATGACATAACCGCTTTCTGATTACTGCGTCATACTTACATGTGCTTTTTAACATACTAGTCTTGTGCATAAAATTTTGACAAAATGGTCTTGTATGCATTCCTAAATGTTGGGAATTAAAAGTGTTACAAAAAGTTACATAAAAGACACTATACGGAACAACTTAGCACTTTAACGAACCGGTATCTAACCGAACAACCGGACATTACCCGGGACACCAAAATTTTGTCAAATACATTGTTTAATTATTTCTTGGCTAGTTATGATCCCCGTTCACCATAACACCCACTAAAATATCCACTAACTAACATATGTAACCATATACTTGGATTTGAACTAGTATTTACCAATTACCTTGAAATTTTACACTTAGCCCCCCCCCCCCTAGCCTAGTAATCGGCCATACCATCACCACCTTACCCCCAATATTTTATTTCTTATTTTATTAGATCTTTCTTGATCTTATGGCCAAAATATTAGGACAAGATTTTAAGTATGGTTTTGAGATCACAACATCATTTCACCTTCCTAACTTCACCTCACTCCCTCACATCTCTCCCTCTCCTCTCGGCTCCCTCTATAACCGCCACCACCACCACCACCTTGTCACCACCATATCATTCCAATTCCAAGCTCATTCAAGTCTAGAAGGTGATACATGGAGTTTGGAGCTTGAAGGTCTTGGAGAATCCTTCTCATTTGCTATCATCATCCACTTTTCATCATCTTTTTCACTAGAGATCTTCCCTAGCCTTTGAGCTAGTTGTAAGTCCTTGATTAACCCTTGTTACTTCTACTTTAATGGTTAAAGAATGTAGTATGAGGAAATAACAAGAACACCAAAGAACATGAACTAAAAGTTTAAACATAAGGTTTACACAAAGATGAAATATGATGAAATGTTGTTAGTATGATGTTGTTGTGAATATGTTGTTGATTACTTGTTGATTCTTGGTAATGTGATGTTAATCACTATGATGAACTTGTTAAAGGATGATTAGAAACATGATTTAACACGATTAGGAGATGATTATGTGTTTACATAAATAATCATCTTCTAATAAAAATATGAACTTGAGAAATAAAAATGGTTTCTTAAAAATATAGTAAAACAAATGAGTTGGTGATCATGTAGATCCGAGATTTACAAAAGATTTTCTAAAACAAACCAAGTCCAAGAGTCGATTTTAAAAGATCATGACTTTTACTTGCACTTGCACCATTTTTGTAAATGAAATAAGTGTAAGGACACTTTATTTACAAGAAGAGTTCAAAAGAATAATTTTTGTAAATTATGTTTATAAGTTGTAAACACCAAACCTTTGCGAGAATGAGATTTTAAAAGAACTAAACACACTTTGGAGGGTAACTAAACCCACTAAACACTTTACCAAGTTACTACGCGTTTTTTGTGAAATATCAAGTTCATGATTATTATATAAAGCATATAGTCTCGGCTCTTGGTGATGTAAAGTGTTTGTTGATGGTTATTGTGATTATTTTGAAAAGAAAATGATATGCTAAATAGCATGGACACCTCCATTTACAAAGGAAACTATGACGAAATTTTCTAAAAAATCCAACACATAGAAAATATTTCTAACAAGAGTTACAAGTGTATTTTTAACTATGATCTTCCGCAAAAGTCAGTGTGTGACATTAAAGTTGTGTGGTACGTGGTAGAAGTAATGAGTTGATAAACCGTACGTAGGATACGTGTTATGCATGCACGAGAAACTGATTGTTATCTGTACCTTATTAGGACGTGCTTGATTCCTGATTATTAGAGTAACTAATCTAACCGAGCAAACCATGGTGAGCTCACACACTTTCTAAGGCATGGGATTCCCGGTGGTTGGGAATGGGTTAAAGAATTAAAACGGAACCTACATATCCTCCTTGGGTAGGATATGTACCGCCATCCTCCTTGGGTAGGATGCCAATATTAATCCTGCGTATTCTCCTTGGGTAGAATACGTACGTTCGTCCTCCTTGGGTAGGACAACAACCTTAAAACTTACTAGACAAAACTCTATCATGAAGTCCCTCATTTTTATATCGACTTAATCGCCGGGCCAATGGCGAGCGGGTCATTAGTTAATAGCGCTATTAGGGTTGACAAGCCTCACACCGTGCCGGTAGGACGGGCGTGTACTAATGGATCTGGGCACTCAGTCAATGATGATAGACATTGACTTAGGGCACAACTTACTTTCGTCAGTTGTCGATATGGTAACGGTCTAGTGGTTCACATGGGGAAGCCCCCACTGGTTATGGTTTGGGAAAGAAGGGATTGGTTAATCGCATTTTCAACTATGGGGTAACCCCCACGGCAAGTAAGCCAGCTAAAGACAAACTACGTTTTCAAAAATAACTTAAAACAAACACCCAACTGTGAACTCGCTCAACTTTGTTGTTGACTCCTTGTTACATGCCTTGCAGGTCGTTAGATGCTTATGGAGATTGCACGAGGAGGAGGTCGTTGTGGGATATGGATTGTTATGTCCTGTTCTAAACATTTAAACTTTATGAACTTATTGAACTTATGTTTTGGTTTTACGTCTTATGCTTCCGCTGTTTAATTTGAACTTGGTTAACTAGTTTTTGAACACCAATTATATTGCGTGGTTGGATTTTATCTATTTTAAATACATTGTTCAATATGATTGGTGGCTGGATCCTGGTCATGTCACGCCTCCAAGCGGTGATACTCCGCGTGTAGATTTTGGGGGTGTGACAGATTGGTATCAGAGCCATTGGTTATAGTGAACTTGGTTTTAAAAAGGGGAAAAGCTTTTTGATAAAACCAGACTATAACCTGTACAGTGCTCAACGATCCACAACGACGCTTCGCTCCACGTGCAAGACTCGACACAATAGGTGGTATGAATTATGTTTATATTGTCTGTTTGATAGTCCACGTAGTGCATTAGTTAACGTGATAACTGCTATTTGAGCCTTGTGTGCATACTCTCTTCTGTCGTCCCACGCTTACGCACTTTCGTGACACTTTTCTCACTCACGTTGCTTTGTTGTGAAGATCATGAGCGGACGCAGAGGAAGTGGTGGTATCAACCTAACTCAAGCCCAGTTGACGGCTTTGATCAATGAACGAGTTGCTGAGGCACTCGCAGCTGTCCCTGCAGGAGGTCAACATGCTCAGCCTCCCGTATGTACGTTCAAAACGTTCATGGATTGCCGACCTAGTACTTTCAGCGGCACAGAAGGAGCTGTAGGTCTTCTCCACTGGTTCGAGAAGATTGAGTATGTTTTTGAGATGTGTGAATGCCCTGAAGATCGTAGGGTGAAATTTGCTACTGGAACACTCGAAGGTGCTGCGTTAACCTGGTGGAAAGCACAGGTTCAGCTGCTAGGGCTGGCGGTTGCTAATGCCACCCCGTGGAACGACTTCAAAGACTTGATCAAAGAAGAGTACTGTAGTCGTGACGACATCCACAAGCTAGAGGTGGAATTTTTCAATTTGAAGATGACGGGGTCTGAAATCGAGGCATACACAAAGAGATCGAACAAATTAGCTATCTTGTGTCCTACTATGGTGGATCCTCCTATCAAGCGTATCGAGTTGTACCTTAAGGGTTTAGTGCCAGAAATTCAGAGCCACGTGACCTCAGCTAATCTTGGCACCATTCAGCAAATCATCCGGTTGGCTCATCGTCTCACTGATCAGGCAGTTGAGCAGAACAAGCTGCCCAAGCGTATTAGCGCTACTACTACTTCTGATGCCCCCAGCGATAACAAGCGCAAGTGGGATGGAAATTCGGGCAAGGGTTCTACTTCAGTTCAGTTTCAGTCCCAGTAGCGAAAGACAGATGAGTATAGGAGCCCCAGTCAGCAGTCTTCTGGGAACCAAGGTCAGGGTGGATACAAGGGAAATCACCCTAAGTGCAATCGATGTAATTTGCACCACAGCGGGCCATGCAAAAAGGGTCATTGCCAGAGATGTAACAAGTTGGGTCATGAAGCCAAGGATTGCAGGAGCTCACGTCCTGCGAATCAGAATCGTCAACAGCAGCCACAAGCTCCACAGAATCAGCAGCAGCAACAGCAGGGTAACAGGGGATGCTATCAGTGTGGTGCTGAAGGTCACCTCAAGAGAAACTGCCCCCAGTTGAACCAGAAACAGAACAACAACAACAACAATCAGGGGAACGGAAACAATAATGGGGGAAACAATGATGGCAATGGAGCCAGGGGACGTGCGTTCGTGATTGGGCAGGGTGATGCAAGGAACGATCCCAACGTTGTGATGGGTAAGTTTCTTGTGGAAGATTTCTTTGTTACTGTTTTATTCGATTCGGGTGCCGATACTATTTATGTGTCCTTAAAGTTAGTCAAATGCTTAAGCGCACCCCAACACTTTTGACCACCAAACACACGGTAGAACTAGCAAACGGTAAAAGTCTTGAAGCCACACACATAGTTAAAGGTTGTAATCTTGTTCTTGCTGATCAGACCTTTTCTATCGACCTCATTCCTATCGTTCTGGGTAGTTTTGACGTTATTATTGGGATGGATTGGTTATCTCATCAGCAAGCGGAAATTCTTTGCAACGAGAAGATTGTCCGCATCCCTCGTTCTGGTGAAGAACCCCTTGTGATTCGGGGTGACAAGAGTGGTGCTGTTGTGGGCATCATATCTTTCCTTAAGGCCCAGAAGTGGTTGCGAAAGGGCCACACTGCTATTCTAGCCCTCGTTTCTGATTCATCCTCGAAGGAAAAGAAGATAGAGGACATTCCTATTGTACGTGACTTTCCTGAGGTATTTCCTGAGGAATTACCTGGTCTTCCGCCTCATCGACAAGTCGAGTTTCAAATCGAGCTAGCTCCTGGAGCAGCACCAATAGCTCGTGCACCTTATCGTCTAGCTCCATCAGAACTAGAAGAATTGTCCACTCAATTACAAGAGCTCTTGGACAAGGGTTTTATTCGCCCTAGCTCTTCGCCTTGGGGAGCTCCAGTATTATTTGTGAAGAAGAAAGATGGTACCTTCAGAATGTGTATTGCCGCGAACTCAACAAGGTGACCGTGAAGAATCGTTATCCTCTTCCATGCATTGATGACTTATTCGACCAGTTGCAAGGGTGGAGTTTCTATTCCAAGATTGACCTGAGGTCAGGTTACCATCAACTGAGAGTCCGAGATGAGGACATCTCTAAAACAGCATTCAGGACTCGTTATGGGCATTACGAGTTTCTGGTTATGCCTTTCGAATTGACGAACGCACCTGCGGTCTTCATGGATCTCATGAACCGAGTGTGCAAACCTTACCTGGATAAGTTTGTCATAGTTTTCATCGACAATATCCTGATCTATTCGAAGAGTCAGGAAGAACACGAGCAACACCTGAGACTTATTTTGGAACTTCTTCGAACAGAGCAGTTGTATGCCAAATTTTCGAAATGTGACTTCTAGCTTCGCGAAGTCCACTTTCTAGGCCACGTGGTAAACAAGGATGGGATTCATGTTGATCCATCCAAGGTAGACTCGATCAAGAACTGGCCTGCACCCCGCACACCAACAAAAATCCGCCAATTCTTGGGTTTGGCAGGATATTACAAAAGGTTTATCAAGGATTTCTCAAAGATTGCGCAACCTCTCACTTCACTGACTCAGAAGGGTGTCACCTATCATTGGGGTGATGTACAGGAGTCCGCATTTCAGCACTTAAAAGATAGACTTTGTAGCGCGCCTATCCTCTCATTGCCTGAAGGCACAGATGATTTTGTGGTTTATTGCGACGCTTCCATCCAAGGACTTGGTTGCGTGTTGATGCAACGTGACAAGGTCATTGCCTACGCATCGCGCCAACTTAAAGTTCATGAAAGGAACTACACTACGCACAACCTGGAATTGGGAGCAGTTGTTTTCGCACTTAAGATATGGAGACATTACCTGTACGGTACCAAGTGCACCATTTACACCGATCACAGGAGTCTCGAGCATATCTTCAAGCAAAATGAGTTAAACATGCGACAACGCCGATAGATCGAGCTCTTGAATGATTATGAATGCGCTATCAAATACCACCCGGGCAAAGCCAATGTTGTGGCCGACGCCCTCAGTCGAAAGGATACTACACCTAAGCGCGTACGAGCGTTACAACTTACCATCCAATCTAGTCTTCCTACTCAGATACGAGATGCTCAGGTTGAAGCATTGAAAGCAGAGAACATCAGGGCAGAGTCCCTACGAGGATCAAGGAAATGGTTAGAACAAAAGGAAGACGGCGCCTACTATGTAAACGGGCGCATCTGGGTTCCACTCTATGGTAATCTACGTGAGCTTGTGATGGATGAGGCACACAAGTCTCGTTATTCAGTACATCCTGGTTCGGATAAGATGTACCACGATCTCAAGACTACGTATTGGTGGCCTAGTATGAAAGCCAACATAGCAACCTACGTCAGTAAATGCTTAACTTGTGCTAGGGTCAAGGTCGAATATCAGAAACCATCAGGCCTACTCCAACAACCAGAGATCCTGACATGGAAATGGGAGCAAATTTCCATGGATTTCGTTACTGGCCTGCCTAGATCTCAACGCGGAAATGACACTATTTGGGTGATCGTGGATCGACTGACCAAGTCTGCACATTTTCTGGCTATCAAGGAAACGGATAAGTTTTCTACTCTAGCAGACGTCTACTTAAAGGAAGTAGTATCAAGGCATGGAGTGCCAACCTCCATCATTTCTGATCGTGACTCACGTTTTACATCTGAATTGTGGCAAGCTATGCACAAGTCCTTTGGTTCTCGATTAGACATGAGCACGACATATCATCCAGATGGATGGGCAATCTGAACGCGCCATCCAAACCTTTGAAGACATGCTTAGGGCATGTGTAATCGACTTCGGTAATGGCTGGGAAAAACACCTCCCGTTAGTGGAGTTTTCGTATAACAACAGTTACCACACCAGTATCCAGGCCGCTCCGTTCGAGGCATTGTATGGACGGAAGTGCCGATCACCTCTTTGTTGGGCAGAGGTTGTCGACAGTCAAATCACAGGCCCACAACTTGTAGTGGATACAACCGAGAGGATTGCTCAGATACGACAACGAATGGCGGCAACTCGGGACCGTCAGAAAAGCTATGCTGATAAACGAAGGAAACCACTCGAGTTCCAGGTTGGGAATCGAGTGCTACTTAAAGTCTCACCTTGGAAAGGTGTAGTTCGTTTTGGCAAACGAGGCAAACTCAACCCGCGATATGTTGGACCCTTCGAAATCATTGAGAAAATTGGCAAGGTGGCCTACAAGCTGAATCTACCAGCAGAACTCCGCGGAGTTCACAATGTTTTCCATGTGTCGAATCTGAAGAAGTGTCTGTCAGATGAGACCCTCATAGTTCCTCTTAAGGAGCTCACAATTGACGACCAGTTGCGATTCGTCGAAGAACCAGTTGAAATCACAGACCGAGATGTTAAGATTCTCAAGCGTACCAGAATACCTCTTGTTCGAGTTCGTTGGAACTCCCGTCGTGGCCCAGAGTATACCTGGGAACGAGAAGACCAAATGAAACTCAAGTATCCCCAGTTGTTTAAGAAAAGTGCAACCACTACTGAGGCTGAAGCTACTGCAGAATTTTGGGACGAAATTCCAAACCAACGGGGGGATGATGTGACACCCCAGGAAAACCACGCAACTTAACTAGCTTCCTCAGTAAACACGTGCTAAATTTCGGGACGAAATTTTCTTAACAAGGGGAGAATGTGACAACCCTCATACTTGCATGTATCCGTACAATTAATTAATATTAAATTGTGCTTAATGACTATGCTTAATTTCAACTGATGACGTAACCGCTTTCTGATTACTGCGTCATACTTAGATGTTCTTTTTAACATACTAGTCTTGTACAGAAAAATTTGACAAAATGGTCTTGTATGCATTCCTAAATGTTGGGAATTAAAAGTGTTACAAAAAGTTACATAAAAGACACTATACAGAACAACTTAGCACTTTAACGAATCGGTATCTAACCGAACAACCGGACATTACCCGGGACACCAAAATTTTGTCAAATACATTGTTTAATTATTTCTTGGCTAGTTATGATCCCCGTTCACCATAACACCCACTAAAATATCCACTAACTAACATATGTAACCATATACTTGGATTTGAACTAGTATTTACCAATTACCTTGAAATTTTACACTTAGCCCCCCCCTAGCCTAGTAATCGGCCATACCATCACCACCTTACCCCCAATATTTTATTTCTTATTTTATTAGATCTTGCTTGATCTTAAGGCCAAAATATTAGAAGGACAAGATTTTAAGTATGGTCTTGAGATCACAACATCATTTCACCTTCCTAACTTCACCTCACTCCCTCACATCTCTCCCTCTCCTCTCGGCTCCCTTTATAACCGCCACCACCACCACCTTGTCACCACCATATCATTCCAATTCCAAGCTCATTCAAGTCTAGAAGGTGATACATGGAGTTTGGAGCTTGAAGGTCTTGGAGAATCCTTCTCATTTGCTTTCATCATCCACTTTTCATCATCTTTTTCACTAGAGATCTTCCCTAGCCTTTGAGCTAGTTGTAAGTCCTTGATTAACCCTTGTTACTTCTACTTTAATGGTTAAAGAATGTAGTATGAGGAAATAACAAGAACACCAAATAACATGAACTAAAAGTTTAAACATAAGGTTTACACAAAGATGAAATATGATGAAATGTTGTTAGTATGATGTTGTTGTGAATATGTTGTTGATTCTTGGTAATGTGATGTTAATCACTATGATGAACTTGTTAAAGGATGATTAGAAACATGATTTAACAAGATTAGGAGATGATTATGTGTTTACATAAAATAATCATCTTCTAATAAAAATATGAACTTGAGAAATAAAAATGGTTTCTTAAAAATATAGTAAAACAAATGAGTTGGTGATCATGTAGATCCGAGATTTACAAAAGATTTTCTAAAACAAACCAAGTCCAAGAGTCGATTTTAAAAGATCATGACTTTTACTTGCCCTTACACCATTTTTGTAAATGAAATAAGTGTAAGGACACTTTATTTACAAGAAGAGTTCAAAAGAATAATTTTTGTAAATTATGTTTATAAGTTGTAAACACCAAACCTTTGCGAGAATGAGATTTTAAAAGAACTAAACACACTTTGGAGGGTAACTAAACCCACTAAACACTTTACCAAGTTATTACGCGTTTTTTTGTGAAATATCAAGTTCATGATTATTATATAAAGCATATAGTCTCTGCTCTTGGTGATGTAAAGTGTTTGTTGATGGTCATTGTGAATATTTTGAAAAGAAAATGATATGCTAAATAGCATGGATACCTCCATTTACAAAGGAAACTATGATGAAATTTTCTAAAAATTACAACACATAGAAAATATTTCTAACAAGAGTTACAAGTGTATTTTTAACTATGATCTTCCGCAAAAGTCAGTGTGTGACATTAAAGTTATGTGGTACGTGATAGAAGTAATGAGTAGATAAACCGTACGTAGGATACGTGTTATGCATGCACGAGAAACTGATTGTTATCTGTACCTTATTAGGACGTGCTTGATTCCTGATTATTAGAGTAACTAATCTAACCGAGCAAACCAAGGTGAGTTCACACACTTTCTAAGGCATGGGATTCCCGGTGGTTGGGAATGGGTTAGAGAATTAAAACGGAACCTACATATCCTCCTTGGGTAGGATATGTACCGCCATCCTCCTTGGGTAGGATGCCAATATTAATCCTGCGTATTCTCCTTGGGTAGAATACGTACGTTCGTCCTCCTTGGGTAGGACAACAACCTTAAAACTTACTAAACAAAACTCTATCATGAAGTCCCTCATTTTTGTATCGACTTAATCGTCGGGCCAATGGCGAGCGGGTCATTAGTTAATAGCGCTATTAGGGTTGACAAGCCTCACACCGTGCTAGTAGGACGGGCGTGTACTAATGGATCTGGGCACTTAGTCAATGATGATAGACATTGACTTAGGGCACAACTTACTTTCGTCAGTTGTCGATATGGTAACGCTCTAGTGGTTCACATGGGGAAGCCCCCACTGGTTATGGTTTGGGAAAGAAGGGATTGGTTAATCGCATTTTCAACTATGGGGTAACCCCCACGGCAAGTAAGCCAGCTAAAGACAAACTACGTTTTCAAAAACAACTTAAAACAAACACCCAACTGTGAACTCGCTCAACTTTGTTGTTGACTCCTTGTTACATGCCTTGCAGGTCGTTAGATGCTTATGGAGATTGCACGAGGAGGAGGTCGTTGTGGGATATGGACTGTTATGTCCTGTTCTAAACATTTAAACTTTATGAACTTATTGAACTTATGTTTTAGTTTTACGTCTTATGCTTCCGCTGTTTAATTTGAACTTGGTTAACTAGTTTTCGAACACCAATTATATTGCGTGGTTGGATTTTATCTATTTTAAATACATTGTTCAATATGATTGGTGGCTCGATCCTGGTCATGTCACGCCTCCAAGCGGTGATACTCCGCGTGTGGATTTTGGGGGTGTGACATTAATCATCTTTAATTCATAAAGTATATATAATAATTTACATTTGTTTGTATGCAGGGCTATCAAAACTGAGTTGAACACTTACTTTAACATGGCCAAGCCCATGACAAGCAGCAGCCAAATTCAGGATCCCGAAATTCAAGTGGCAGTTTGCTCTGGTCAAGTTAAAGACTCCCCTACTTGGGAGATGGACAAGATCACGGGAGAAGCCAAAGCTTTCTCCCTTGGGGGACCCGGATAGATTCGAGCTTGAAGAAGAAAACTTGGGAAAAACGAAGAAGGGAAGGCTTGAATCATGGACTTTCGAGGTCATAGGTTTAACATCAACAAAGAAGAAAAAGAGTGACTCGGTACTTGAACATCGGTGACATATCTATTTATCTATATATATATATATATATATATATATATACTTACCATGTGGTCTCATGGCGAACGAAAACGACACTGATTTGGTTGGATTGACATTGTCTGAAAATGACATTGTTTTGGATTGGCCAAATATTAGTTCTTAATATGTGGTACCATGATATATACTTACAAAAATATACGCCTTTAACCCAGCTGGTATAAATTTAAATCAATCAATGCATATTCGATTACTGGAATCGAATTGAATTCAAACCTTGAAAATCGAATTCGCTATAAGATATAATAATCCATATATAATCGAAATGGGACAAAAATCAAAGTTTAAATCCATACTTACACATACCCAAATCACACCCAAGTTCGTTCGTGTGAGGAGAAGGAAATCCGTTTGATTTGCTGATGATGCAAACCTTAAGAAGAAGAGGTGTGTGAAGAATGAGTTCTGAAACGTGGTGCAAAGGGGAAAGACATCTGGACTCTCATAGACACATGTGTAGACACATGTGTAATGATAATAAGAGCTATAAGTGTAAACCAAACCACTATTCGAAAGTTTTTTAATGGACCGTCCATTTTCTCACTCTGTTTTCACGCATATATCCCTTTCTTTTATTTATAACAATAATAATGTAACTTTTGAAAACTTTTTTCAACCATTCTATATATATGTTTCATGTCTTACACTAAATTGTACTATTTTAGTATTCAACGGCTTGGTTTCGGTTTTCATAAATAAGAAACCACGATTTGACTTATGTTATCACCTAAAATTCATTCGGTTGAATTTTAATGTTCAACAGCTTGGTTTCGGTTTCCATAAATAAAAAACCACGATTTGACTTATGTTATCACCTAAAATTCGTTAACATTGGACCGCATGGTTGCAAAAGTCGCTAAACGTTCTCTAGTCGGATTTGAGAGTACTCGGCCTGGATGTCGAACTGTTTTTTTTTTTTTCAAACGGGCCAAAGAGACCTACCCTCACCTTGCGGACAAAGTCCGACACCACCCACATCACAAGGATAATATTTAAAGTCATAAAAGTGTACATTCGGGAGCATTATGCACAAATTCATACTTTTGTGTTTACGCATTTGAGTATTAACGACGAGTTTTATCAATAAAACTAATTTGCCTACTAACAAGATTCAAGCACAATATCTAATTTGTTGACACATGTAACAAAACTCAGAAGTCAAGAAAACCAGAATCAAAGTCCAACCTTCAAAAGCATATACCATTTTCTTGATATATATTTTATTAAGCAGATGCAAAGCACATTTTTTTTTAATAAATTAACAATATTGAAAGGCTGGTCCTTAATAACAAAATAGGAGAGTTCAATTTAAGAAATTTAAAAGTAAACAGACAAGAAGCTACCCTTTTGTCCAATTTTTTTTACCTTTTTCTTAAAAACATCCATCGTTTTTAAAATTGTTCCTTTTTTATAATAAACAAGAGATTTCGAATACCTTTAAGAATCTGAATATTCTTTTTGTATCTTTAACTAGTAGTTGTCCCGCCCGCGTTGCGGGGCGATGGCCGAATAATTCCCAATCAATTAAAAAAACACTACTATAATTTTGCTAAGAAAAAAACTAAAACGATGATAAGATTGTAATTTTCGGCTCAGGGCAAAACTGTAATTTTTCAGGACTAATGAGCGAGTGTTAGGCAGCTCCTTGACACGGGAAAAAATTAAATGGAGTTAACCAATGAAAACAAAAAACTTTTATAGTTTTGCTAAAAAAAACTACAACGATGGGAAAAACGTAATTTTTAACTGAGGGCGAAATCATAATTTTATTTCAGGGATAAAATCGTAAATTAAATGGACCAATGGGGGAGTGCCAGGCAGCTGACGGCATGACTGTAATTTTACATTGGAGGCAAAATTGTAATTTAACCAGGAAAACCAACAAAAACGATGGAGAAAATGTAAATTTAAGTTGAGGGCAAAATCGTAACGTAGTTGTGAGAAAAAACCTAAGGGCAAATCTGTAAATTTAAACGGGGCAAAATCCTAATTTTGATCCAATGACAAAATTGAAATTTTTAGCTGGGAGCAAAAGCGTTAATTTATTTTTAAGTGGGGGTAAAAACATAACTTTGAACAGATGGCAAGATCGTAATTTTAAGGGAAAAAAACTAATTGCAAAAGTGTAAATTTAAACGGGGGAAAATCGTAATTTTGAACCGAGGGAAAAATTTAAATATTTAGCTGGGAGCAAAAACGTAAATTTATTTTTACGTGGGGACAAAAACATATTTTTAAACTGATTGTAAAATCGTAATTTTAAAGTGGGGTAAAAATGTAAATTTGTTGGGCCAATAGGGTAGTGTCAGGCAGCTGCCTGGCACTATTATGTTGGCCGCCCAATTCAGCCAATAAATGGCCACCACTATTACTGCCCATCTTCTTTTTGTATATGTTGAAAACTAGAGTTATGCGCCGCCCGCGTTGAGGGGCGCTAAACCAAATATTTCTTAGTTTAATAACATGTACGCGTTTATTTCGGTTAGTTATACATGCTACTTATAACACGATATAAAAAAGATGCATCAAGTTAACCAAATAAAGAAAAACACTATCATAGTTATGATAAAAAATAACAAAAACGATGGCAAGCGTGTAATTTAGAGTTGGGGGCAAAACAATAATTTGTGAGGACCAATTAGCGGGTTCTAGGAAGCTGTTTGTCACGAATAAAAACTAAATTGAGTAAACCAAGTAAAAAAAATACCACCATAGTTTTGCCCAAAAAAACTATGGCAACATTGCAATTTTTAGCTTGGGTAAAATCGTAATTTTAAGATGGAGGAAAAATAAAATATTGAATTGATGGCAAAAGCATTTTTTTTATTTTGAATTGGGGGCAAAAACGTAATCTTTTTAGTGAGGGAAAAATTGTAATTTTTAGCTGGGGGGCAAAACAAATATTTTATTTTGAACTGAGGGCGAAATTGTAATTTTAAACTGGGAACCAAATTGTAATTTCGCAGGATTGAGCTGTGGGCAAAAATATAATATTTTTTTAACCAAGGCAAAATCGTAAATTTAAGCTAGGGGCAAAGCATAAATTTAATTTCTAACTGGGGGCAAGATCATAATTTTAAACAGGGATAAAATCGTAATTTAGCAGGACCTATAAATAACTATTTTATCAAAATAAAAAATAAAAAAAGGAAAAGGTGGCCGCCACTTTTGGCCAACCACCAATGAAGACTATTCCCGCCAACTTTTACAACTTATGTTTGTATGTATGGTAAATTTGTTTGACATGCTTTTTTTTTTTGTTAAAACTGTTATGTTTTACTCATTTGACGTGTTGGATATCCAACTTAACACTCTTTTTGAGTTAAATGAGTCAATACTGACACCCTAAAAGTACATGTCACGACTCTTTCATCGTAATTTTCTCAGAAGATGTATGTTGACGCTTTCGCCATATAATAGTCTCAGACATATATGTTGACGTTAACTACTAGTATATGATTGATTGTCTTATAGTGTAACATCAAAATTTTATGGTTGATGGTATCGTTAGAAACGATTTTCAACCCTTTATCGAAGACATTTTGATTTCGAGAAAAGATTTGTTATTTTCATTATGACATTTTCGTCAAATTTCATAATACATAGTAGGGGAATTTTGTATTGTATCAAAGACATTTATTCTTGATAACTCGTGTGAGAGGTATAATCAAATACTATGGCTATCGTACCTCTAAAATGTTTTAGGCTAACTTTATATCTTCCCAGTGCTAAGATGTTATCATCGATATACAAAACCCTAAATTAGGTAACTAACTTTCCACAAGCCCTTTTTCTAAGAATTGATGTACTAACAAGTAACAAACAAAAAAAAGCTACCAATCTCTTTCATATATACTAGCCGTTTTGTATGACATATCATCTTATATAAGTATTTTAGTACAGTTCAAGTATATAGAATTCTAACATCTTTAATTTTCGTTATTTATCTCTCTTATAGTTTTATTATTACCTTCCACTGCCAGAACCTTTAATTATCAAGTCATATATAATACCATCTCATTATTTTATCAAACATATCAACATGATCATCATCATCATTAGCCTCAATAACATAATCAACAACATCACCATTAATACTTATAGCATGTATAAGTATGTAATTGTAATTAGTACAAGGGTTAAGTATGTAAACCTTGTAACCGTAATTATTAGAGGCGACATTCACGATTAGATGCGTCATTCAACCCCATTGTTCCAACATGTATATATAGTTAGGGGTGTTCAGAAAGCTCGTGACTCAAGACTTGCTCAAAACTGGAAAAAAGCTTGCTTGGGAAAAGCCTGTTTTGTTTTCGAGCCGACCCGGCTCGTTTTGTAATCAAGCCGGGAGTTCTCGGCTCGATGGCTCGACTATGTGGCTCGACTCAATGGCTTGTATGCAGGGGTGTTCACGGTCCGGATTTGATGGTTTTTAGGTCAAACCATTAGTAACGGTTTTTGATTATGTAAAACCAAAACGTTAAAAGTTAAAACCAAACCAAATCGTTACTAAGGTTTTGGTTCCGGTTTGGTTTCAGGGTTTAGGATCATCAGGCCTTAAAACAAATTGTCCAAATTAAGACATGGAATATATATAAAAAACTGCTTGAGACAAAACAAATCAGATACATCAGAAAAATGTCTAGATAGGAACTTGTGTCTACACTGCAAGTGATGTCCAAACTTCCTGGAAAAGATTTCAAAACTTTAACTTTTCAACATTTAAACTATTTTAAAATAAATGGAAGTTGTAACTTAAAAATTTATATGTTGAAATATCATATATAATATCACTTTTACAATGTTGCATTTGCATATTATACATTTTATTAATTGTTGCTTATAAAGTTTCTTTTAATATGTTAAACAGGCTTGGACTGGGCTTGTAAGGACTCATAGGCTTGAAGACATGGACTTGAAGAAATGGGCTTGTGAAGACTGAAGGCTTGAAGACTTGGGCTTGTGTTTAAAAGACTGAAGATTCCAAGATTCCGGGTTTGGGTTTGTTCCGGATATTCCAGGTATGACCCTGGTATAAATATGAACTCATCATAATTGAGGAGTTCATTCTAGATATTTTTTTGAGAGTTATGTTTTCTCTCTTTTTCTTTCTTAGGGTTTGTTCTTGTTCAGAATTAGAGTTTGATCTTGTGTTAAAGATCTGGTTATTCTCTTGTAGATCTGTTGAGAGTGATAACTGATCATTGTGTTGATAATTTGTTGGTGAGTTGAGAGTTGTTTGTTTGACTAGAATCGTTCTTTTATTTCATTATTGATAATAAGAGTGTGTTATGGTTGATACCTGTTAAATTTGACAGTACATAAAACATGTGAAGGAAATATATAAAAAACAGGAGCAACAAATACATGACAAAAACATGAACGGCAAATACATTATATAAAAACAAGCAAATCACATGATATATTGGTATAAGCCCAAATAAAGAATTAATATAAACACTTAATCATATGATATATAAATAATTAATTAAGCCAAATATATATATATATATATATATACATATATAGAAAAAGTATATCGTACATTACGGCTTAACGTATTTCACATACAACAACGTGCGTGATTTGTTCTATAACATGCGTGATTAATTTTTTCAATATGCGTGATTATTGTGTTTCAACATGCGTGATTTTGGATTTTTGAGTTATAACGTGCGTGATTTTAAAATGAATGTGCGTAATTACCTGTCGTGCGTGATGTACGTTAAGCCGTAATGTACGTTAACATTCCTCTACATATATAAATATATATATATACACATATGTATGAAATACCAAAAAAGTTAATATCATGAATCTAAACCGACAGACTGAAAGTTAAGAAAGAAAACCGACCGCGAAACCAAACCAATGACCGGTTTGGACGGCTTCACGATTTTTAAACCGTACCGTGAACACCCCTACTCGTATGTATGTGTATGTATTTAGAAATGTGTATTAGTTTTTTTTTATCAATATTTGTAAAAAAATAACTAAAAAAGATTAACAATACGGCTCGAAGTTTTTACGAGCCGAACTTGAGCTCAACTTATCAGCTCGAAAAAATAAACAAGCCGAACCGAGCTAGCTCGTTTAAGTTTGAGCTCAAGCTCAGCCTTGTTCAGCTCAGCTCAATTGTATTCATAACTGTGATCTTGGGGGATATATGATTAGTGGGTGCTTAAGTTAGATGGTAAAAAGTCAAATTGACCCATCCCATTATCACTTCCAATACCCTTCATTTTATGTTAACCATTACTAGAAAAAAAAACTTTCATCGATAAAACCATTCGCGGTGATCACCGCCAAGTAGGTAAAACGCCAAAAAAACAAAAAAAAAAGGTAAATTTAACTACGAGAAAGCTTTGATGAGATGTATTATATAGCAGGGGAGGATCATTCAAGAAAAAAATTAATGTGAGAAGAAATGACATAATAGTAAAAGAGTTGAATGCCATTTTAGTCCCTGTGGTTTTGGTCATTTTGCCAGTTTAGTCTAAAGGTTTCATTTTTAACCTGTGGGTCCAAAAAGGTTTCACTGTTGCCATTTTAGTCCACTGGGTTAACTTCATCCATTATTTCTGTTAACGAGAAGGGCGGTTCGGTCATTTTGTATGGCCGAATTGCCTTTCTAGTTAACAGAATTACATATAAAATGACCGAATTGCCCTTCTGGTTAACAGAAAAAATGTATGAAGTTAACCCAGTGGACTAAAATGGCAACGGTGAAATCTTTTTGGACCCACAGGTTAAAAATGAAATCTTTGGACTAAACTGGCAAAATTACTAAAACCATAGAGACTAAAATGGCATTTAACTCATAGTAAAATAATAAATAGTTTATAACTATTTTCATTAATTATTTTATCTTTTATTAATTAGGCAAAAACACTTTATCCTACGCATTACAAAATTTATCCTACATGTAACATATATCCTACACATATCGATATTTATCCTACACATATCAAATTTATCCAACATTTTATCCTACACATATTGAAAATTGTCCTTCACCATAAATTTGGTTGTTTTGAAAAATAATATTTTAAATATGAGTTACAAGTTTAATTACTTAGTTAATTTAAATGAATGTGATAAATTAATTAAAATTGTAAATTTATCTATACGCCCTTACATTAACATTAATACACATATTAAAATGGAGCATGTCTATTGATTAAGAACTTATTTTTTTTTATTTTTACAAAAATTTTCTTATTATTTTAACTCTACACTTATATAGTGACGACGATATTAAAGTGTTTAATTATATGCTTTTATATAGTGTTAAAACACCACGTTTGAAGAATAAAGATCATGCATGCTATTATTTTAAAACTTTTTTTAGATCATACTTTCTTTTAATGACAAATTTCTTTTATTCCATGTTGTCTATGAGACTTGAATCCAAGACCTCTCCCGTCCAAAGTGTTTAAATGTTTTGTCTTTATCAATGGACCATCACCCTATTGGTTTATTAGATCCTACTAATTATGTGTTTGGTGAAATCTTTTAACAAACACTCTTAGAGCATTGTGTTATACTCATCCTGCACCTTGCGGGATGAGGTCTGTACTATTATTTTAATACTTTTTATTAGATCCTACTAATTATGTGTTTGATGAAATATTTTACTCCCTCCGTCCCATTAAAAGTGTCATATTTTGAATTTTCAAAGTCCTTGTTTATAAACTTTGACCTTAAATAATTTTGTTTGTGTTAGATAATAGTTGATGAAAGTTATACGATTTGACTGTGTTTTACAAGTGTTTTTATCGGGTTAATTTTCATCAAGTTTTATATAACACAAAAAATATATAATTAAAGTCAAAATTTATAAATAAAGACTTTGAAAATTCAAAATATGACACTTTTAATGGGACGGAGGTAGTAACAAACAGTCTTAGAGCGTTGTGTTATACTCATCATGTAGCTTGCGGGATCAGGTTTGGAGGTGATGATTTGGCTGATACAAGCGGTATTGAAAGGAAGAAGGGGACAAGCAGGATACTGGGTCCGTTGGATGATGACGACAAAAAAAAAGATGTTGGGGTGCAGTGCCTCTGGGTGATGTGGCACTGTGAGAGTTCATGAGCACCAGACTACATTAGGCTGGAGGGTGTGGTAACTCGGAAGAGCTTGGGACGCTGAGGTGGAAGGCAACCCCAACGGGGAACACCCCTTCCCTCTATATTCGTTGCCCATGGTGAAATATCCTCAATCTCATTGACGAGTGTTGTGTGTTGATGATGATGATGAGTGTTATGATTGGGGGAAAGGGAACACCACTGCCCTTGAAGGGATCTAGAGGAAGGTGGTGTGAGGTGGAGGTGATGTGGCGGAGGGAGTGGTCGGGCATGAGGACAACCACACCCCACACCCCACACCCCACACCCCACACCCCACAGCCTTAGCATTTAGTGAGAAGAAGCGGGGTGTCCCAACATATGGTCTTGGGTTCAAAATGTGTAAAGGATTACTTTTGAAGGACTAAAGTGACAAACAAGGAAAGTATGTGAATATAAGGGTTCAAAATGTCAACAATGGATAAATATACTTTACAATAACCCTACATGATGTTTATACCCTTAAATGAATGAATCATGGATCATACGAAACTAATTGTGAAAGAAAGTGAGGAATTACAAACTACAGGGGCTAAAGGTGTCAACATGTTTAAAGTATACCTCTGAGTGACCTTTTAGCAAACCCGAAGCTTTGTAACGATTGATTATACTCACTAGAATAAGTGATAAAAATTTCACCAAGTTTCGTTATCGTATGAGAAAGTTATGATAAAATTCGTATACGAGGGGTTAAAAGCGCCAACGTTGAAATTTATGACTCTTCGGGTGATCAAATGTAACACCCCGAAAACGGGTTTGGTAATCAAACTCCGTTAATACTAAAAGACGGGTAACGTACCGTTAGTAGTAAAAATAACCCGGTAAATATTTGGATTTAAATAAGAAATCCTAATATTAAATACAAACGAATCAAAGTTTTAAGGAATTAAGTTTATAAGAGCCTGAGTTAACGGGACTTAAAATAAAACGGGTTATAACTCCCGGAACCCACTAAATAACTAGGAATGTCAACCTAGTTAGTCTAGTGTTTTAAAAATAATGAGGAACTTGATGTAGTAACCTTTATAAACCTGGGTAAAGTTGAGGGACTAAAATGGTTAAAGTGAGAAAATGAATTTTTATTAATTAAAATTAAAAACACCAAAACACACACCTTTGTGTGTGTTCTGGTCGTACAAAACACAGGAGTCAAGAAGAGCTCTCAAGCTCAAACCCTAACAAGCATAAAATCAGCAAATTGAAGGGGTAAATCCAACCCAAATCGAAATCCAAGCACGAATTCGTGATCACCTCGATGAAGGGATCATAAGGTATGCCAAATTTCACTATTTAGTTCCATCTTGAATTCTTGGTGAACATATGAAATCGAAAATTTGGCTTGCATGATTGAAGTTTGGATGAAATTAGGATGAAATCATGTCTAGGAACAAACCCTAGTGAATAAATTGTTGAATTAGTGTTCATAGATATGAAGTTCATAACCATCCATTTATGTGTTAAATGGGTTTTTGTAGAAATATGATGAACACTTGAATTAAGGTGTTAAATGGATGAACATTGAAGTAGTGATACTAGTTCTAGGTGTAGTTCATGTACACTAGACATAGAGGCATGATTTTGATACTAAAACTTGGTTAAAATGATGACCATAATTAGATAAAATACGTTTACAAAATCGCGCCTACAAGATGTTTGTTAAAATGCCCGAATGAATATTGAAATGAAGATTTTATGAGAGACATGCGTAATTGGCTAGTTTGACTAATTGCGTGAAATATGGGTTAAAACGGATTCTAATCATAACGATGATTTAACTTAATTATGCCTACGGTATGATTAAAGGTAGTTGACTTCTAAAAGTCAAACTAACCAATGATGAATTCGAATAGTAGTTTCGACATGAAATCCGTAAAATGAAATAGTCATAAGTAATGATGACTAATCTAATCGTCTTACGGATTATGATAATAGTTTGACGCTTGACAAGCTAGATGGAAGCTTGGGAAGGAAGCGGGTCAAACGAGTCAAGTATGAAGGAAAGCGTATTTAGGATGCGAGGTAAGTCAAAACTTACACCATTTATTTAATACCTATTTGTTTTATAGATATGAATCATAGAAAGTCATGTTTGAATTATGATGTTCCGACACGTCATGTGCGGTTCGGAACAAAAGATAAGGGTAATAAACCATGTATAATGGTTAAAAGGAGCTAAAACGATTAATTGGTCATGCAATGACTAAATGGTAATGAGTTTTAAATGGTTACCTTATAAGGTAAACCATTGCAAATAATAAGGGTAAAACGGTATTTTGGTCACTTGTTGATAATAACCGTTACTCGTGAAAGGCACCTTATAGCGTAAGTTATAATGGGTCAAAAGAATCAATAAATGATTTATAAGTAAAAATACTATACGGTATAAATCTAAGCGAGTCTTGTAGATGAGATGGTACTAAATAACATCTCGCAAAGATAATCGGTCATTTTGACCAAACGGGTCAAAGGGTGGAGATACCACCTTTTGATAATAGCGACTAATGATTCTTGTCGAGTTATATGATTTCAGGAATAAATGTCGAAATGATATTTGCATCGCTATTACTTAGCGATTATTATAGCAAGGCATTAAAACAGGTCAATACATTGACCCGAGCCAGGTATGTGTAATAGAGTAATTATCCATTTAGAACGTAAGGTTCAATGAGCATTAAATGAAGTCTTAGATAGACAATGGGTTACTTAAATGGGTAAACCGAATGTTTTAAAAAGAGGGTCGTGGTGTTTCGAAAAGCATAATGACTTTTCGAACAAGATCATAACTCAAAAGAAGAATTATGGGTCAAACATGCTCTCAAAAGACATCGTCGTAATTGAAAGACTAAAAAGGACCAAAACGCCCTTGTTAGCTTATTCAAACAAACAACCTTTAAATGTTGTTTGGAAATGAGTTTTATGACTAGGTAAATACTTAGAATAAGTATAGAAGCTGAAAGATGTAATACGTTAGTCAAATGACTCTATTTGAGTCTTGCCGTAAAATAATAATCCGAATGGTAAAACTCGGAACATATAGATATCCACATTAAATCCAACACACATAGAGTTGTAGTTGAAGATTACTTGATAAGAAATGTAGGAATAAGATGCTAGAAATGAATGAAAGCGATTTCAAGCTTTAAAGTGCTTAAATACCCTTAACGGGTCAAAATAAGCATACGAGCGAAAACGGGTTTAAATTGTGTAATAAACCCGTGATTAGAACCTAAAATGGTAAATAACATTAATTTGAAGAAGTGTATGTGATATAAGGATCAAACAAATACGTTTTTTTGATAAAATGCATAAACGGGTTAAAATTTGGTAAAAAGGTAACGAGTCGAAGGCTAGAAGTCTCAAAATTTATTTTGTTGGATGTTGGATTTTTAACTCCATATGATGGAGAATTAAATTACGGACGCGTAGGAAAAAGAATCGGGTAAAACGGATTAAAAACGAGAGAGTTATGCTCGTTTCCGTGAAATCGGGTTATGCTGGGAATGTACAGCAGCTGTTAAACAACAGTCTGTGAAAACAGGGGCTAGGCGTCACGCGACGCCCCCCTGTTCTGGAAAAAAATTATTTTGCTGTTGTTTGACCCATGTAACTTGTTTATACTAATTATTTAACTATCAAAACTAACTTTTAAGTTGGTTTTGATCATAGGTGATCGCCAAGAGTGCCCGGATGAAGATCAAGCTCGATAAGGGACCGAACACGATAAAGTGCAAGCTTCCGCGCGACGTTTCGTCGTATCTTTTAAACGACAAACTTATTTATATTATGTTGAAAACTTTTAAGTTGTAAAAGTTTTAGATTACTCGTAATTTCTAAGGATACTTAATCGTAATTACATGTTTATTTTCGTTATTTATACGAAAACCTTTAAAATAATAACAAGGGTGTTACAAGTTGGTAATCAGAGCTCAAGGTTAAAAGGATAAAGTGTTCGGTTAGAGGCTTGATCGCAAATCCGGTAAGTACAAGTATGTTAATAGTTTAGCATGCTAAAGTGTTGTAAACAACACATAGGGCTATCGTGTGATACACGTTACCCCAATTAAAAGGATTGATAGGGTTGACGAAAATACGCGCGTTGACGCGTATAGTAGAAAAAGCCTTGTATTATAATACGGGCGATTATTGAAGTTGACATTACTAACTCTTGTGAATGTTTTAATTGAAGGACACTCGCGTCTGAAGATGACGAGAGTTGAACGAATTGTGGATATGATGATGGAACGGTCCGAGATATGACAAGAAGAGCATACTCATCAAGGACCTAAATCGCTTAACGATCGCAAATAAGTAATGGCAAGAAAGCCTGTTAGGGAAAGCATTTACCAGGTGCACATTTAAATTATTTCATGAATAGAAATATGCAACAAATACGTAGAAACTGATAGTTGCATATGTAAATAAAAAACTTGGAAAAACCTGAATAGAATACCTATCCAGGATATTGTTTCCAAGAGAAATAAATAGAGGTGTTACTTACATGGGGTGTGATGTGAAAGTTATAAAAGGGTCATGTATGTCATGTGTTGATCGCCTACTCTGGCCAAGTAGGTAGTGAACACATGATACCATGAACTTTTTATGATGGACACGCTTACACCCGATGTAGTAAGGACGGGGTGAGTGGGACAAATTAAAAGTACCCAAACGAATCAGATAAGCAAAATATCTGATCATAATGTAAACGCACAGCCGAGTGACGGAAGCGTATTATATTAGGATGAGCCCGAGAGAAAGGACAAAGAAACATGTAAAACGATTTAGATATGCACTGGGAGGGGGTGTACTTACACTCGAACCCGGAGAACGCAAACATGTAAAATGATTAGGATATGCTTTGGGAGTGAGTGTACTTGCACTCGAACCCGGAAAATGCAAATATGCCTCTTAACGGGCCGTTTTTGTAAAACGTCAAACTTGAGGACAAGGTCGGAATATAAAAATAAAAGCGATGGGATTCGCTAATACGATCAAATAAATTAAAATGAAGTCTTAATACATACCGGGACGGTTACTTTGATAGTGACTTCGGTAAGATACCCGATAGATGGGTAGGAGTTTGAAAGTATGCGTAAACCAAGAGACGGGAACGCGAAATAGAAAGTCAAAAGACTCGGATTAGGAGTCATGACTAAAAGAAGATGAGAATTTGCAAACAGAAATTTTGATAACTACGTTCAACTATTTTAAAGTTGAGCTGGTCGAATAAAGAATGAAGTTTGACGTATATAAGTGATGAAACCTCACGCGAATAAGTCAAACGAGATAAATAAAGTATAAAAAAACTCGGTAGTGCAAGTAAGCGCAAACCGAATAATGGAAGCGCGAAGTATAAAGAACCCGGGTAACGGGTCGTAAAGAAGTGCAGGTAAGAACCGGGTAACGGTAAGCGTAAGACAAACCGATGTGTAAACGACATTAGAAATCATAAAGTCGGAAAGATAATTCGAAAGAAAACAAATGTAGCCTTAGACTACGGTCAAGGTCAAATGAAATCCAAAAATGCAAAAGTAAATAATTCTAAACATAAAAAGGGGTGCTTCGACGCCATGTACATATATAAACATATATTCATTTGAATAGAAACTCGAATAAAGTATGATCTACGGGATCATCATAACCTACGGGTTAATAGTGTAAAACAAGAAAACTGGTTATAACTCCCCGCGTAAAATGATAACGGGAGGTAAGGTTAGTATTTAAGTGATGGGTTTCGCTAAGTTAATTGAATGGGTTAAAGCGAAGAGATTATGAAAGGTCTACGAGACTAAAACGACCCACGGGTCATGATTAGAAAGAAATTAGAGTTAAGTTCTTTTTGAGTCCCTGTGGTTTGTGCAGTTTAACTGTTTGAGTCCAAAAACCAAACTTGTATTGATTTGAGTCCCTGTGGTTTGTATTTTTAACCATTTGAATCCAAAATGCAAAAACTTTTCTTGATTTGAGTCCCTGTGGTTTGTATTTTTAACCATTTGAATCCAAATGGTTTTTGGATGAGGTTTGCATTTTGGATTCAAATGGTTAAAAATACAAAACCACAGGGACTCAAATCAAGACAAGTTTGATTTTTGGACTCAAACAGTCAAACTACACAAACCACAGGGACTCAAAAAGAACTTAACTCAAGAAATTATAAGGACTTCGCCCTAAAGAGGTGGAAGTCTAATCAAAATAGCCCATAAGGCTAAGTGATAAAACCTACGGGTTAAATTAGATAAAGCGAGGGAATCAGTTAAGAATCCCCGCATAAAACTAAGACTGTAAAAGAATAAATTATGGAATGTCAATATCCTGGTATGGATAATTGACAAAAGTTAAAGAAAAGATCCTAAAACTAAAACTTCGGTTTTAGTAAGAAATAACGTTTTTACAAATATAAATTCTGATAGGAATTTGAATAGTAAGCATGAAAGATTCAGGTCTTGACACTGATAGGCGCAAGACGATATATTCGAAAAGTGATATTTTCAAAAATGAAAGGTTGATATAAATTAAACATGATGTGACACGATCACGGTCAAGAAATACAATGTGAAGTAGAATCACATTATAACCAAGTGAGTGGTAAAAAGTAACTGGGCTAGTAAGTCTAGTTAGTGAGACCGGTTAAGGTCAGCAATTCAAATCAAGAAATTTGGTTTGCTTGTAAGCGGTGGATTCGGTATAACTGAACCGAATAAATAAATTTGAAAATAAAAGAATTTGTTGCTAAAAGTGATAGATTTCACTAAAAACCTTTAAACGGGTCAAAGTAACGGATTCATAAAGAATTCGATAGTATATGAAAGCGATGGATATCGCTAAGTTAACCAAACTAGTGGAAATAACCAGATTACGTTATTTCAAGTTGCACTATGTCGTATGAGATATGTAGACAATTAGTAACCAAAAAGATGTTACCATACTTTTCTGGTAATACTAACGAATGGTTAAAAGTATAAGTAATGTTTAAAAGATTTCTCGGATTGAATACATTGAGTTTAAACTCAATAAATTAAGTAAGAAAAGGTTTCGAGGACGAAACCTCTTTAAGGGGGGTAGACTTGTAACACCTCGAAAACGGGTTTGGTAATCAAACTCCGTTAATACTAAAAGACGGGTAACGTACCGTTAGTAGTAAAAATAACCCGGTAAATATTTGGATTTAAATAAGAAATCCTAATATTAAATACAAACGAATCAAAGTTTTAAGGAATTAAGTTTATAAGAGCCTGAGTTAACGGGACTTAAAATAAAACGGGTTATAACTCCTGGAACCCACTAAATAACTAGGAATGTCAACCTAGTTAGTCTAGTGTTTTAAAAATAATGAGGAACTTGATGTAGTAACCTTTATAAACCTGGGTAAAGTTGAGGGACTAAAATGGTTAAAGTGAGAAAATGAATTTTTATTAATTAAAATTAAAAACACCAAAACACACACCTTTGTGTGTGTTCTGGTCGTACAAAACACAGGAGTCAAGAAGAGCTCTCAAGCTCAAACCCTAACAAGCATAAAATCAGCAAATTGAAGGGGTAAATCCAACCCAAATCGAAATCCAAGCACGAATTCGTGATCACCTCGATGAAGGGATCATAAGGTATGCCAAATTTCACTATTTAGTTCCATCTTGAATTCTTGGTGAACATATGAAATCGAAAATTTGGCTTGCATGATTGAAGTTTGGATGAAATTAGGATGAAATCATGTCTAGGAACAAACCCTAGTGAATAAATTGTTGAATTAGTGTTCATAGATATGAAGTTCATAACCATCCATTTATGTGTTAAATGGGTTTTTGTAGAAATATGATGAACACTTGAATTAAGGTGTTAAATGGATGAACATTGAAGTAGTGATGCTAGTTCTAGGTGTAGTTCATGTACACTAGACATAGAGGCATGATTTTGATACTAAAACTTGGTTAAAATGATGACCATAATTAGATAAAATACGTTTACAAAATCGCGCCTACAAGATGTTTGTTAAAATGCCCGAATGAATATTGAAATGAAGATTTTATGAGAGACATGCGTAATTGGCTAGTTTGACTAATTGCGTGAAATATGGGTTAAAACGGATTCTAATCATAACGATGATTTAACTTAATTATGCCTACGGTATGATTAAAGGTAGTTGACTTCTAAAAGTCAAACTAACCAATGATGAATTCGAATAGTAGTTTCGACATGAAATCCGTAAAATGAAATAGTCATAAGTAATGATGACTAATCTAATCGTCTTACGGATTATGATAATAGTTTGACGCTTGACAAGCTAGATGGAAGCTTGGGAAGGAAGCGGGTCAAACGAGTCAAGTATGAAGGAAAGCGTATTTAGGATGCGAGGTAAGTCAAAACTTACACCATTTATTTAATACCTATTTGTTTTATAGATATGAATCATAGAAAGTCATGTTTGAATTATGATGTTCCGACACGTCATGTGCGGTTCGGAACAAAAGATAAGGGTAATAAACCATGTATAATGGTTAAAAGGAGCTAAAACGATTAATTGGTCATGCAATGAATAAATGGTAATGAGTTTTAAATGGTTACCTTATAAGGTAAACCATTGCAAATAATAAGGGTAAAACGGTATTTTGGTCACTTGTTGATAATAACCGTTACTCGTGAAAGGCACCTTATAGCGTAAGTTATAATGGGTCAAAAGAATCAATAAATGATTTATAAGTAAAAATACTATACGGTATAAATCGAAGCGAGTCTTGTAGATGAGATGGTACTAAATAACATCTCGCAAAGATAATCGGTCATTTTGACCAAACGGGTCAAAGGGTGGAGATACCACCTTTTGATAATAGCGACTAATGATTCTTGTCGAGTTATATGATTTCAGGAATAAATGTCGAAATGATATTTGCATCGCTATTACTTAGCGATTATTATAGCAAGGCATTAAAACAGGTCAATACATTGACCCGAGCCAGGTATGTGTAATAGAGTAATTATCCATTTAGAACGTAAGGTTCAATGAGCATTAAATGAAGTCTTAGATAGACAATGGGTTACTTAAATGGGTAAACCGAATGTTTTAAAAAGAGGGTCGTGGTGTTTCGAAAAGCATAATGACTTTTCGAACAAGATCATAACTCAAAAGAAGAATTATGGGTCAAACATGCTCTCAAAAGACCTCGTCGTAATTGAAAGACTAAAAAGGACCAAAACGCCCTTGTTAGCTTATTCAAACAAACAACCTTTAAATGTTGTTTGGAAACGAGTTTTATGACTAGCTAAATACTTAGAATAAGTATAGAAGCTGAAAGATGTAATACGTTAGTCAAATGGCTCTATTTGAGTCTTGCCGTAAAATAATAATCCGAAGGGTAAAACTCGGAACATATAGATATCCACATTAAATCCAACACACATAGAGTTGTAGTTGAAGATTACTTGATAAGAAATGTAGGAATAAGATGCTAGAAATGAATGAAAGCGATTTCAAGCTTTAAAGTGCTTAAATACCCTTAACTGGTCAAAATAAGCATACGAGCGAAAACGGGTTTAAATTGTGTAATAAACCCGTGATTAGAACCTAAAATGGTAGATAACATTAATTTGAAGAAGTTTATGTGATATAAGGATCAAACAAATACGTTTGTTTGATAAAATGCATAAATGGGTTAAAATTTGGTAAAAAGGTAATGAGTCGAAGGCTAGAAGTCTCAAAATTTATTTTGTTGGATGTTGGATTTTTAACTCCATATGATGGAGAATTAAATTACGGACGCGTAGGAAAAAGAATCGGGTAAAACGGATTAAAAACGAGAGAGTTATGCTCATTTCCGTGAAATCGGGTTATGCTGGGAATGTACCGCAGCTGTTAAGCAACAGTCTGTGAAAACAGGGGCTAGGCGTCACGCGACGCCCCCCTGTTCTGGAAAAAAAATATTTTGTTGTTGTTTGACCCATGTAACTTGTTTATACTATATATTTAACTATCAAAACTAACTTTTAAGTTGGTTTTGATCATAGGTGATCGCCAAGAGTGCCCGGATGAAGATCAAGCTCGATAAGGAACCGAACACGATAAAGTACAAGCTTTCGCGCGACGTTTCGTCGTATCTTTTAAACGACGAACTTATTTATATTATGTTGAAAACTTTTAAGTTGTAAAAGTTTTAGATTACTCGTAATTTCTAAGGATACTTAATCGTAATTACATGTTTATTTTCGTTACTTATACGAAAACCTTTAAAATAATAACAAGGGTGTTACATCAAAAGTTAACCAAGGACTTAACAAAGTTTTATATGACTTAAGACCCTTAAAAGTCAAGTTAGAGGGCTCAAAGTGCAAAAAGAAAGGTTGAAACAACTTTTAAAAGGACCGGGGGCCAAAATGCAATTGTTGAAACTTGTTTGGCCAGTTCAGATCACCCATACAGGGCGCGTAAGACCAGGCTGGTCCTTTACGCGGGCCGCCTGAGTTCCCCAGCACCAGAAAACACTGACAGGTGTCTGTTCCGCCTTGTTAACCGACTTATATGCCTTATTTTGCATACCATGGGCTGCCCCAACTGGTTTTTAGGCATAGGAGGGCACTTGTATGCATCTTGGACCAACCCTAGACTTTCTTGGCATGATCTAGTGAGATTAAACTCACTATATAAGGAGTCCTTGTCTGCAACAATTTGGCACTCATTCATAACTTCATTTCTGGAACTTCCTGAAGCACAAGAGCATTTCCTAAGCATCATTAGTCGTGCATAGAACCTTGCTAAGCTTCCTTATCCTTCCTTAATCGTGTTTTACTTAGTTAATTAGCTTAAAGTCAAACCGTCGTAATTAAGGTTTAACTTAACGATTGATCACTAATGGTCCAGTGATTAGCCAAATTGAAAGTAGTTGTAAGTTGGTAATTATGTGGGCATTAAACCCTTAAAAGGGCACCCTCTGATTCCCGCTCTAACTAAGTCATTTGTCGGGTCAAAGTTAGTTATAAAAAGTCAACAGAAACATAATTTTCAAATTAACACATAATTAGCAATGTAGAAGACGTGTAACCTGTTTTACCACTCATATAACTTGGTAATCAATGCAAGAACATGTCTAAGCATGTCCGACCCGACAATTTTCAGTTTAGGACCGGTTCGGAACCGAAAGTCGCATAAATTGACCATTGCTTTGACTTTCAGTTCTGACCCATATTAGCATGATTTAGAATTGCCTTAGAGCTTCATTAGGACCAGGTTATGTGATAGTATAACCCCCTGTGATTGGCTCGTTGATTGTCCGATTCATTTACACGTTTCCGTTAATTGCTTAATGTTGACCATAATGCCCATTTGACCTTAAAACGAGAATTTTGGAAATGTGAGAGGACACTAATCTTTATTACTGATTTATAAACATGTCCCTAAATTTTCACATTAGTTTGAGGTCTGGATTAGGAGTTATGATCAATAGCGTAATTAGAAAGCTTTTTATAAATTAAACGGCGTAATTAGCATAAAGCCTATCTAAACCCAATTTTTAACGCCAAATCTTTTACCCACTGATGTAATATAATATCTTGGGATTTTTGAAGATTTTTAATTATTTTTAAACTTATCATAACCTAGGGTTATTGCCTTGATTAGGTTAATGCCGATTATACCCTTTTTGCTTATAAAATGAGTTTTACATAACAATTTGATACCAAATCCTTGGCCACTGAATTTATATGATAAATGAAGTATTTTGAACTTTATAACCTGATCAGAAAACTTAGATTTCCTGTTATAACCCGGAAATCGCTTAAAACGACTTTTTACGCGTATTAAACACATAGTATGGGTTAAAACCATTCTAGTCACATAAGAGTTATCACCAACTGATATAACCTATTAAATTAAGTAGTTTTACAGATTACTTCAGACCCGAATCTCAGAATTTTATTTAATCTCTTTTATAATCCTTAAAATGACCAAAATACCCCTACGGGGCTTAAATTGAGATTAAACTCGTTTTGGGCACAATGGAAGGTATCCTACCGATATCACAACATATTTGAAGCATATTAACTTAGGAAACCTGTTCATGACTCATTTAGTTACCCGTTATGCGTTATTCGCGTCCGGTTCGGTTTATGTAACTAGTTTGCATAAATTGACCGAAACGGGTCAACCCTTATCATTATCACCTCAAAATCCAGAATGTGTTCAGTTTACCCATATTATACAAGTCTTCAAACTTGTCGGGACTAAATCACATTCTAATCCGGTCTTCGCTTAATCTTGCGTTTTGAACCGTATACCTTCTTTAAAACTAACCGGTCTAAGTTTAGGCTTAATTAAGACCCGTTAGGAATCTAATAGGTTATTAAAACCTTCGTTCTAGATTAGGAGCCCAGTAAAAGCTACGTGCACTTGCTGTTGTGATTTATACTTTGCTCAGGTAAATACTTTAACTTATTTTCCCTATACGGGCTTGGGGTACGGTATTATAATAATACCGCTTGGTCGGGTATGAAGTCGTACAATCAAATATTGATTAAAAAGATGCATAACCCGTTTTATATAGTCTTGTTTGATGCAATACCTTTGGGGGGTTAATGACCGTGTCCTGGATATCCTCAGCTCATTCATTAGAAATGGCCAAGACTTAAGCACGGGGTGTAGGCATACACCTGACAGTTGCGTATGTAAAAAGGTAGTCCACAAGAAGGGTATCTTTTTGTGGGTATTATACCAAGTGGTGTGTCTATTAATCTTGTTAAACCGGCTCTTCTAACCGGGTCCTAAATGGACGACAAACATGTAAAACTGTATACAAGTTTATTTTTAAATAATTATCCCAAGTTATAAAAGATACTTTATGCCATGTGCATTCAAACTAATTTTCTTAAACTCTTTTCAAAATGAGTCAGTTAATTGTATTTACCAGTGTAAACTGACGTATTTTCCCAAAAAGGTTAAGTGCAGGTACTATACGAAATAGGCTGGCTACTCCAGGCATCAATAATCAAGTCTTGCAAGCTCTAGATGTTAAAGTCTGTTGAACAATGATTTTATTTATCTTTTGATCCGCATGTGAACCCTTTACAGTCCGTTGTAATACTTTGATATTACTATTTATTCGGTTTGTAATGTGATTCATACCTTTTGCTTCCGCTGTGCATTTATAATTTGTGTTGTTTGACTATGATGATATCAACTACGTCACGATACTCCCCACCGTGCCCACCGGTAATACGTGGAAATATCGGGGTGTGACATCGGTGATGCTCAAGCTCTTAAGATCTCTACTGAACATGTTGCTCTGTTTAACACTTTTCTGAGCAGCTATGAAGCACTTATGTCAGGAGATCTGAAACAAGATGTTTTTACCGTTGAAGACATTTATCAGGTTGATCCAGATGATATGGAGGAAATGGACTTGAAGTGGCAGATGAATATGATCACTCTAAGGCTGAAGAAGTTCCAAGATAAAACAGGAAAAAGGTTGTCACTTGGGAAGGCTGGCTTCGACAAATCCATTGATGAACAATATTTTATTTCGCCACTTCATGTTGGTAAATATATCACATTGATGAGGGAAGGGACCGATATTGTCACACCCCAACCGATGGCGGAAACATCGGAGTGCGGCACTAAGCGTTCAGATTGCTCATGAGTTTCCATAACACTAATAATTTCGATATAGATTAATCAAGTTTCATGATAACATTGGCTAAAATCAAACACCAATCGGAACATAAGTATCAAATACAAAGTCACCATAATTGTTTCAAAGTTTCTAAGATTAACTAGGATGAGTTTCTAGAAGCAATCCTAGCACGTTTCTTGATCATAGCATCCTATCAGCCTACAACATGTATTAAAATCAAGTCAGTACAAAAATGTACTGGCGAGTACACAAGTTTGAGTATATAACATAATGGTTTAAAAGACTCATATCCATCATGTAAACGATAAAATAGTTTCAGCCATGCTAGTGTTTGCAGTCCAAGTGCTAGCCCAAGTGTCCTGATGCTTTAACCATTTTCCCAAGAATCAAGGAAAGCAAATAGAATCCTCCTAACAATACCCCCGAGCAGAATGGGGAGGTGCATCATCCTATAGCGCTACTATTGTTAAGGTGGAACTACACACAAGGATTAAACGTTCACATAGCATAAAGAATCAAGAATCAAGTTTCACATTTACCGAGGATAGAGTTAGATTTCAAATAGTTTCAAGTTTCATAGAATACATGTTGCATCCCAAAAGTTTAAAACGAAAAGGGATCGAGTATACTCACAGTGGGTGCTAAGTATCGGCACCTATAGGTTGGATCAAAGGAGCTCTGAACTCGCCTGTTTATAGATTAACAGATAAGCGTCGAGCAGCATACAAGAATCGTGCAAAGTGTCGGACCAGTTACCTGGATGGCCATCCGGATGGATGGTCATCCGGTCGGATGACTTTGTGAGTTGTGACGGACCGCCATCCGATCGGATGGTCATCTGGACGGATGGCCCTTCGATCGAATGGTCATTCGATCCTAAAGTGTGTGTTTCCAAAAATGTTATCTTTTGATAGCAAGTCATTCGATCGGATGACCGCTAGGTCGAATGACTCTTTGAGTGTAAGTTTCAAGGTTAAAGGTTCTACTTTAAAATAATTCAAGTGTTGAAGTTTTTACTGAAATAATCCACCTGGTCAGATAGTCATTCGATGGGACGGCCGTCCGATCGGATGGTCGTTCGTCCATTGGTGTCCTTGTTTGTTTGGAAAGTTTGCAAAATTTCTAAGTTGAGTTTAACAGAGACGGCCTAGTAACGTATCGAGACAACGGGAACTTGCCAAAGCTCAGCCCATCTTGACCGGATAGGAATCACCCTATTCGATCGGACAGATGTTCTTGACTAAGTTTCATGTCTGACCGTAACCCGGTCATCTTCTCCGGTGGGAATCCATCATCGAACCAACTTCAGACTAAGAAATAGGTTCTAAGCCTGTTTTGGATCTAGATCCCACCGTAAAAGTTCAAGAAGTGTGAAGAACACATGAGTTTAGCTGAAAATGTGTAGAATTAGTAAATATTCAAGATAAAACACATAGAAATCCCTTAGATCCGAGCTAACACTTGGCGGAAATGACATCATACAGTCGGTTTGTACAAACCGCCATGATGACGTCATCCTAAGGAGCTCGAATCTTAGAGATTTTACGGTGAAAAATGTGATTTCGAAGAAGAATCATGTAGAGAATAGTGTGTAGATTGAAGTTGTACAAGAATCAGGTGTAAAACATACCGAAATCGCCGGGAAATGGAAGAAAAGTGCTCAAGAATGGGAGTGCGTGCGTCTGGATCGGAGGGCTCTGTCACATCAGTGAGAAATGATGTGACAGGTCCTATTTATAGTGTCAGAGAGGAAGTAAGGCGGTGTGGCAAATGGATCGGATGGCCCTCCGATCGGATGGTCATCCGATCGGATGGTCATCCGATCGGATGGTCATCCGATCGGATGGTCATCCGATCGGATGGTCATCCGATCGGATTGCCATTCGAGCAGTCCAATCCTTTGCCACTTCCCGTCTTTGGTTCGTTTTGCGAGTTAGATTAAGTGTTGCGTTGCGTATTATTGTGTAATATTATCACATAACAAGATTATATCATTAACACAAAAGTTTCAAAGTTTCCGAGTTTACACAAGTGTCAAGTCTCCAGTCCCTCGTTCAACCAAGTCTCAAGTTTCACGAGCCTCAAGAGTCAAGCACCAAGTATCAAGAATCAAGCCTCAAGCATCAAGAATCAAGCCTCAAGAATCAAGTATCAAGAATCTAGAATCAAGTATCATAGCATTAAGTATCAAGAATCAAGTGTCTAGAGTTAAGTATCAAGAATCTAACTTCATAGAATTTAGAGTTAATTGCCCGGATAGTCCCTGTGGTTTCACATTTTTTCACGTTTAGTCCCCACCTTTTGGAAATAGCAGGTATGCTCCCTATGGTTTGTTATTTTGTTACTCGGATAGTCCCCTGAGTAAATGTCAGCTAGTTTTGTCAGTTAAGTTTGTGTGAAATTACTAAATTGTCCCCACTTTCACCACCATCTTCAGTTTTACCCCTACCCACCCCCACCCACTCTTCCCTTTCTCTTTCATCTGCAACAAACCACCATCACCGGATGCCATTATCACCATCACCAACAAACCACCATTTCTCCGCCTCGTGTTCACCGACACACCTCCACCGCCACCGGAATACTACACCGAACCAGTTAAATCTGGACCCGCACCAGTCCGACCATGTGTCTTTAGGCATAATGGTCGGCTTTAACAACGAAAGTCTGTTATTTTTTTGGGTTTTCGGTCTGGTCTGGTCTGTTAATCCCAACTTCAATTGACTGTTGACTTTTGTTTTTCAATTAGACTGCTTACTGTTGTCTTCTTAGTCAGTTAGTTGATGATTAGTTATTGATGAATGATGACTGATGTTAATAATTTATTAAACTCGGAATAGACAAGTTTAATGGTGTGAGCGGAGGAAAGATCCCGATCGACTTGCAAATGTAATCATAGTGAAAGCTGAGCAGAAATTAATGTTGGGCTGCCTCAAATGAGGTCTAAATTTCATGTATTTATACAATATAAAGCCGGTTTGGCGATAAGGATCGTAATTAAATTTGCGAAGTTGTTATGGTTAGCGGATAAACATAATGGGCATGTTTTTACGGGATAAACTTGTGGGTTTGATAAGATAAAGGTGGAGATAAGTGATTCATACAAAAAAAAACGGATTAAAATTATGCGAATTCGAGTTCCGGGTCGCCGGAATTTTCGCCGGAAACCCACCGGGGAAGAGGGACAAAAAAGCTGGGATCTGATCTTCTATTTTTAAAAGTTTAAGGAAATTCCAAATTGGTCCCTGTAGTTATAGATTTTTAAATAACAAATCAGTGTTTTATGTTTAGTAAGGACAATTTAGTAATTTCACACCAACTTAACTGACAAAACTAACTGACATTTACTCAGGGGACTATCCTAGTAACAAAATAACAAACCATAGGGAGCATACCTGCTATTTCCAAAAGGTGGGGACTAAACATGAAAAAACTTAAAACCACAGGGACTATCCGGGCAATTAACTCTAGAATTTAAGTGTCAAGTATCAATAAGATTCAAGTTTCATAGCATCAAGATTCACAAGTCTCATAAGTGTCAAGAATCACAAAGTATAAGGGCTAAAATTGGCAATAGCTAAAAGTTTAGGGACGCAGGGCGTTACAGATATTAAGGTGTTTTTTGTTTTTTAGAGGTAAAACGTCTGCAGTATACGGACCACATCTGCAGACATCTGTAGCAGAAGAGGTGGACCAAACCTGAAAAACCCGACCCAAAAAACCCCAAACCCAATTAAAAAACCCGAAGAAGACCCTTAACTGCAAGGATATATGTGCTAAAAACTCTTGTTTATTAATTCTTCAACTTTTGAAATTGAATTCTATTCTATGTTATATGAACTTTCGGGTTCTTAGTTCTCTAGTTCTCTTTTTTTCCTTAGATTTTTGAGCCATTGACTGCCATGCTTACTAGGCTAAAATTTGGGTCTTTTAATAAAATGTCTAGATCTTTTCTTACCCCCACCAGCCCGTCGGTCTAAAATTTGGGCCTTGTAGTTGTATGAGTCAATATTGACACGTCAAAACTACATATCACGACTCATTCGACATCACTGTATCATAGGCATATGTTGGCATTGCTAACTACCATCAAAGCATTCATCAAGGAAGACCGGTTAAACCTATAGATAATTATCTAGGTTGTGTGAGGTTCATTGGGGAACACTAAAAAAGTAGGGAACACTGGGGAACCGACTCAAACGAACTCCGATTGGACTCATTCCAGCGGCGTTGGAACCGACTCGTCGAACCCTAACTACGATCTCTTAACCCTAAACCCTAAATCATAACCTCTAAACCCTAAATATATTAGGGTTTGGCTTTTAGGGTTTAGCTTTAGAGTTTAGCTGTAGGGTTTAGAGTTTAGCTTTAGGGTTTAGCCTTAGGGTTTAGCTTTAGATTTAGCCTTTAGGGTTTAGCTTTTAGGGTTTATAGTTTAGATTTTATGGTTTAGCTTAGGTTTTAGCCTTATTTTTTAGCTTTAGTGTTTAGAGTTTAGGAGTTAGGGTTAAGAGATCCTAGTTAGGGTTTGACGAGCCGGTTCTAACGCCGCTAGAATGAGTCCAATCGGAGTTCGTTTGAGTCGGTTTTCCGTTGTTCCTCACTTTTTTAGTGTTCCCCAATGAACCTTCCCCTATCTAGGTTTTTAATTTATATATCATTAGTGTTAACTACATCCCCCCCCCCCCCCCCCCCTAATTAAAGAAAGCTTTTTTTTTTATAATTTGTAGGCAAATTTTTTTATCACGTCACGCCCCTTAAAAGTTTGGTTAACACACCAGATTGCCCCCCTCCCCTAGAATATAAATCTTGGATTCGCCACTGATACATGTATAGATACTTTTGTACATGAACTTAGGAGCTCAAAGCCTAAACTATTGTTGTGGGATCAGAAGTTTAACTTCTTTTCTTTAAACGTATAGTCTCAATTATAAGTAAAGCCGACCCAACGTTTTCGGAGGCCCCAATTGAATTAAAAAGTCGGCCCTTTTTGGAAATTGTTTTAATATAAGCCTTCCTCATTCACCCGGCTTGAAACCGGCGATAATAAACTAAATTGGTCATGGTTGATGGAGTTAAAAATGTTAAGATTAAGTTATATTTTTCTAGCTTGTTTTGATGCAAATTGGTTAGTGACATATTTGTTTGTGATATTTGTTGTGTAAAAGAATTAAAAATGGCAACAAATTACTTTTTTTTTTGAAAGATGAACTTCATAAACACAAAAAGCACCACCACCCCCACCAAACAGAGGGGGCAACAAATTACCTGGTTTATGAATTATTTTCTTCCGAATCTATAAGGGGCTGAAAGGGATAACTTGAGCCTTTAATGTACCAAATGACAATATGCATTTCAGATAGTATCCAGTAAATAATTTCCCTTTGTGTATAATTATGCTCATGAACATCATCACACAAATTTCAATTTCTAATCACAAGGCCAATCTCAAATCAAATGTTATGATCCATAATTCCATATGTCTAATAAATCAAACCTATAAATATGCCAGAAAGGAAACGAGTACGGAGATATTACATGTGGTAAACATTGTTAGGTGGTTAACAATAAGGTTGATTTATCAGGCATTACTCAAAAATCAAACCAAAGATCTCATAAACACATGAATCCAATCATCATTTTTTAATTAGCAATAAATTATACACTTCATTTGCAGTAACAGGGTAATGTTTTTTTTGTCCTTAGCTTGTTTCTCTTATGGTGTTGGGGTATTTTGTCCCTAGTGTAATTTTGTCTTGGTGTTGTATGTTTGTTTGCTTTAGCAGCTTGCTAATGAAATGTTGTTTTTTGTGGCCATTCAAAGAAAGTAGAGTATATCTCTTATAGTACTTTTTAAAGAGGAATTAATTAAACTGTTGTTTAGTCTCCCGTTTAACCATCTTTAGTTGTTTACATATCACTAGCGATTTTAAGATCATCATATTTATCCTTATACAAAGATTTTAGTCTATAGATCAAGTTTATTTTTTTTGTTGACCGCTATTTGGAATTCCAAGATTGTTTGGTGGTAGGAACATTCGTATATGACCTTGAAATTTCTTAATATACGTGTATATACACACATAAATACATACGTATATATACACTCAAATACATAATTAATTTGTCTCTTTATAAAACTATGGTCATCTATTATAGCTAATGACTTGATGATGAGAACAATTTGTACACGTAGATTAGAACAATGATGCTAAACACATGTTCATCTACCCAAGCTAGGAGTACGTCGAGGGTGATTCGTCAACAATTCACACACAAAGTATGACAAGTCCAATTAACTTGCAACACTATGTGATCAGATCGTAATATGTTCATGAAACGCAAAAGCTATTTTGAACGGGGCCGTGTTCAGGTTCAGTGGCATGCTTCTTCATAGCCCATATATATGTTCATTAATTGTCAACTAGAATTGGTCATGAAATGCAACAGTTAAAATGATATAATTCTTTGTAGAAAAACAATTAAAACATAACAAGAATGAAGATCAACAACTTGCATATTAACTCTTAGGATATTAAATCATGCAACATTGAACAAAGTACAAACAGGAAACCATGATATGAATACTGATTATCATCCTCATCTTGTTTCTTAAATCAAACTCTAAAGTTAGAATATTTTTCGAAGAAAACTAAATCAAATCCCACCATATTCAGGTGATTTAGTTTACCATAGAAGCATCAATGAACTAATGTAAACACAACATAAAGCTTTAGAAATTTCAACATATGACTAGCTTATATTTGTGATTTAAGTTTAGCACAAAAGCATCTATTATATTTGTGATTCATTGTTTCATACAAGCCACCATATTAATACCTGGAACAATGGTGATAAAACTCCTATTCGAAATCTAACACCGGATCGTTATTTAACTTAACGATAGATTTAGTAATACCCGGTTCAATTCAGTTTTGGCGATTATGAAAATTTTGTTAACCATAACCAGCCCACTATTATCGGTTTTCAGAAACACATTAATTGACCCACTCGTTTTTGGTATTGTTGGTTTCATTGGTTAATTTCGGTTATGAATCGATTAATTCGGTTTTATGCACACCCCTATTAGGAAAAAAAATATTATTTGCAAAGATACAGTTTACCTATTGAATTATATTAGTTGGAGTAGTAGCTTAGTAGGCTTATTGGTGGAGAGCCCACACTCTTAGTGCGACATTTAATGCATATTACATGCCATGGTAAAAGAATCTTCATGCCATGTAGGATGGGAATCGAACCGGAACCTGATGGGTAAATTTGAAACCCGATATATTTGGGACGGGTTTAGGACAAGCTTTTATTTTTTTCGCGGGTTTGGAATTTATTGATATACCCATTTACCCGACTCGATTCCCAGATAAAGTGTACCCGTTGTCCCCGATTTTATACTCGATATAATTTCTTTTATATTTTTAAATATGTATATATGTGATACATCCATTTTTATACATATAGGTATTTTATTCCGTATACATTTTAGTTATTTGATACAATTTGATTATGATAATACTTAATGTAACTAATAATTAGTAGTTGCCCAGTAGATACCCAATGGGTGTTGGGTCGGGTATAGCCAACGGGTTTTTTAGATTAACAGGTTTATCCGAAACCGGCAGGTATACCCGATACCCAATAGGTATTTACCCGCTGGAAACCCGACAGGTTTTGAGACAGGTTTGGGACAAGCTTATCTAACCGGATTTGAGGTTAGGATTACCTAAACCCATCTCAAACCCGACCCATTATCACCCTAGTGCCATGGCATAATCATTCTTCTTCTTCTACCCACAAAAGTGTATATTACTCTCTCCATATAATCTCGTTCTTCTCACCGTACGTCATTTTAGAAAAGTGGAGATTTCTTAAGACATATTAATATTTCGTATTCCACATTCAACCATATTTATATAGATTCTTCAATTTATGAACTAAACATTAAAAAGATACACACAACAATAAATAATATATACCTACAATCTAGCTATTCTTTATTAAGTATATATTATAAACGATTATAAAAATCAATAACTAGATGCATGCCTAGTAGGCGTGTTGGTGCAGGGTCCACGTTGTTATACTGTTAGCATAAATGGGATTTTTCCCAAATAATCGTATTTGTATTGTAGTCGTACCTTTTTTTACCTATTCGATACACGTATCTGTATCAAGTTTTAATGATTTTAGTATTTGGTACTTTTGATATCGGTACTTTTTCGGTAAAAAATGGTATTGGTACTAAATAAATATGATATTATGCTTTATTTTTGTATTGTGGTATTATTGTTTCTTGAATACCGGTACACATACTGATAAAGCTTATTTGGTGCTCGTACCTTATTGGTACTCATATTGATTTAGCTTATTTGGAACCCGTACACATATCAATAAAGAGTTTGAAAAAAAGTGGTACTAAAGCAAGTACCGTACCTGTTTCGGTACGGTATACAAATCACATCCCTAATTTGCATTTAAAGAAAATTATATGACATGATAAGAAAAGAAAAGGACTACATGCCTTGATATTATCACATTTATTGTTAAAAATTTGGTAAAGCCAACTTTAAAAGCTTTCTTAATTGTAAAGTGGGTTGGTATTGTATTTGTGGAATCCTTAACCTCTCAGGTAAGGCCTTGTGTCCCTTTATGTTGCAACAGAATTTACGTCTTCCTCCCCTATCCCCAAAAAGTGTATGTTATCTCCAAATCCAAAATCCATCATTAATCTACCTCTATATAATCTTGTTCTTCTCAACTCCATTTAAGAAAACCTATATTCAAAATTTGTAATAAGGTGAGTAAACCTCCATGTTTTATTGTTTGATTTAAGCTGAGTATGTATGCTAGATTGATTTAGCATCCTTTCGTTACTTACATTTGATTCATAAAACCTAACATCTGATTATCGGTTTTGTCATGTGCAATGGAAACTTAGCTTTTTTTTTCTTCTTAATATCCTATTTCTTGAGCTTCAATTGAAACTTTGTTTTTCGAATTTGTTTTTCAATTTAATGAATCGTACATGTTCATCATCAAAAGATACAAGTTAATTATTGAACTTGTTCCCCAACAAATGAAATTTAAGGTAATTAAGTAGTTTTGTTATTTCGATCTTCATGTTTCAATATATTTTCAATGTTTTACATGAATTTTTGTAGTGTTATAAGAATGAGAATGCTCACATAACATTATCGATCATTTGAAATCACCAAGAGAGATTAACTTCTTAACATTTAATGTTGAAGGAATATCTCTATTTGATCGGTTTTAACCTAACATCTGATTATTGGTTTCCTCAATTGAATATCTTTTTTTTTCAAAGTTATTTTTCTATGTAATGATTCATCAACCGAATTTATGTTATTCATTAGTTCATAATTTACATCTTTTTTGTAGGAAAGACCATAAAATGTATGATAAACGCTTAATTAAAAAAAAGGTCCTTGATGAGCAACATAGGAAATCCTAAAATTCAAGTGGTAGCCTACGCTGGTTAGCACCCTTCCATTGATACATGGGTAAGTTGGTTGGAGATGTTAGGCTTTTTGTCCAGGGGTTGAAGTTGAATACACGTTTGAAGAAAAAAAATCTTAGAAAGCAGAACAAGGATGAAGGAAAAAAGAACACTTGGATTTTTCCGGTTCACACCCGGAACAAGAAGTAGGATGAATCAGGTTTGAGTTATCTGATGATGTTTGTCAAGCAGGTTAAAATACTGGTGCAAAAAAAAGGTACCTACTCATAATCGCACCTGGGGAAAAAAACCAGAATCGGTTGTATTTGTACCTATGTATTATATACCATGTGGTGGTGGCAACAACTACATAAAGATTAAAACCTTCATGGCAGAATTCATCTTTGCAATGAATCTGGATACTTTGCTTAAGATGATATCAAAAGATTTTGACAAAGTTATCTACATCAACAGACACAAGTTGAATGATGAGTAAGATATACCAAACTTTTAATAATCTTTAATTAGTTCATAAAGTACATCGAATGTACATATCATTTGTATGCAAGCCATAAAAGGTAAGTTAAACACTTACTTTCAAAACACCAAGCCCATGATGAGCAAGACTGGGAATCCTGAAGTTCAAATGGTAGCATGCCCGGTCAGGGCCCTTCAGTTTAGGACATGTATAAGTTGGCTGGAGAACTCGTATATGCAATGTTTTAGAACCGAACCGGACATTGCACCGGTCTCCTTACTGGTCCAACGGTCTCCTTTTGGGTTATATGATAATATCTATTAAGTAGGTTGAAATAATGGTGCACAAAAAGAACGATGCCCCGAATTGCACTGCGAAAAAACCCAGAATCGGTATGCAGATTAAAGCACCTTGTGATAAACTCGCAACTAAAGAGAGGAATAAGAAAATGTTATGTTTATGAACAAATGGATTAACCTATTTAGCTAGTCCTGAAAGAGTAAGCTTGCCTTCTTGTTGCCTTGTTGGTGCGGAGCGGCACACTAATAGTAGAGCATTTATTAAGATTACATGCAATGTTTTCCGGTCGTACCGAGAACCGGTGTTTGAGCCGGTCCGGGTCATTGTATCGGACCGGAAATACATTGAACCATATGTTGAATGGGCGACCTGGCGGTTGGATCGGGAAACCGGCCGGTCGAACCGGTTTTAAAAGGTTGGACCAATAGCGACAGTGAGAGTTTCCAACAAGCTAGTGGTGGTCACCGCTTCAAGAGGCTTAAAGCTCTTGGGGCAAAAGTCTTATTTAAAACGGATTTGCAAAATTTGTGTGACAACATATTTAAAGAAGATTATGACAAAGTTGTCTATGTCAACAGGCGCAAACTGAATCTTGAGTAAGATATACAAAAAATTTAATAGGAATACTCTTTTAATCATCTTTAATTCACAAAGTATATATAATAATTTACATTTGTTTGTATGCAGGACTATCAAAAGTGAGTTGAGCACTTACTTTAAGAAGCCCAAGCCCATGACGAGCAAGAGCCAGATTAAGAATCCCGAAATTCAGGTGGCAATATGCTCCGGTCAAGTTAAAGACTCTCCTACTTAGGAGATGGACAAGATCGCTAGAGAAGCCGAGCTTTCTCCCTTGGGGGATCCAGATGTATTCGAGCTTGAAGAAGAAAACTTGGGGAAAACGAAGAAGGGAAAGACTGACTCATGGACCTTCAAGGTTCGTAGGTGGAACATCAACAAGGAAAAAAGGGAAAGATTGACTCAGGCTTGAAGATCAAGAAAGTAGAAGGTGAGTTTAGGTGACATATCTATCTATCTATATACATATATATTGAGTAAAACATATATGCATGTGCTAGAATTTCAAAAGTGGCCTATGAAATTCAAAAAAAAACCCAAATATTAGGTCTTAAAATAAATATGTGGTACCATGGCGAACGAAAACGACACAGACCGAGCCATGTCGATACCCGTATTGGTATTCTCAGAACCGGTATCGATATATACTTACAAAAATATACGCTATTAACCCGTTTAGTTTTATTTGATTTGATTTTCATCTGATATCTCACGTTAAATGTACCACATATATGCTATTTGAATTACTAAAAATGTCATTTATAGTGACTGTTTTGAAGTTTGAAATATGTTTAAGACCTCATGAACAGCTGTTGAAGAAGGCTTCCCACTCATTGTTTCTCTCCTTAAACTCCCTAAATGTAGTTTATCCTCTAGTTCAGATGGAAGAGAAACATCATTTGTATTCCTATTTGCAAGATCTAGCAAGAATTCAGCTGGGTTCATGGAAATTAAGGGACAACATCCAACTGATGAAAAATATCCCATAGCTTTTGAAGCCTTCCCAAAGTACAACAAGCTTCCTTTACCAAGAGAATTAACTTGTCAAACTTGTGGAATAGTCTGCTTAATGGTTGGTGAATCGTGGTAATCACCGTCTACTCCGCCTGTTATATATATATATATATATATATATATATATATATATAAAGAAAGTACAAACTGAATTGTTAAAAAATGATACAGTGTTGATTCAATAACTAACAGACTCAAATTTGGACTAGTTGGATAAAGTCGTACACAGGTTAAAAAGATATAACTTGGATAGTGTCAGTATGTCTAGAGTTATGGGGCCGTAAGTAATGGCCAGAAACATCTCAACGTGCTGGATCATATCAAACCCATATCCATTATTTGGAGACTTGATTTCAGTGTTGGCGATTTTCCCTAATTTTACGAGTTTAAATTTGTTTACTATTCTAACTAAGAACATGTGAATCTTTGATTTGAGTAATTTACGCGTTTATTTACATGTTTATAGTGTCAGTTGTTTAATTTCTTGAATGATGAAAGGTTGAATTGTTTTGTTTTTCAGGACCAAAGATGTTATCAAAAGTTGCTTTGAAGTTCGCCAGCCACGTAAGGTCGCTCTACACCAAAAGCGACCGGATTCTCGTGGTGCACGATGATAACTTGTTGTTTGCTCATTTACTAGCTGCGAAACTAAAGTGTGGGAAGAACATTACCATGGCAAACCCTACCCACATCAAGGATGAGAGCAATGGCGATGACGAGGCAGCCAAGGGAAAGGGTAAAGGCGAGGCGAGGCAGCCAATGCCAAGGGCAAGAACAAGGGAAAAAACAAAGACAAGGGCGAGGGCGAGGCACCCAAGGGCGAGAGCGACAGGGAGAGTTTCCAACAAGCTAGTGGTGGTCACCGCTTCAAGAGACTTAAAGCTCTTAGGGCAGAAGTCTTATTTGGAACGGATTTGAAAAATTTGAGTGAGAAGATATTAGCAAAAGATTAGACAAAGTTGTCTATGTCAACAGGCACAAACTGAATCTTTAGTAAGATATACAAAAAATATAATACGAATACTCTTTTAATCATCTTTAATTCATAAAGTATATATAATAATTTACATTTGTTTGTATGCAGGGCTATCAAAACTGAGTTGAACACTTACTTTAACACGGCCAAGCCCATGACAAGCAACAGCCAAATTCAGGATCCCGAAATTCAAGTGGCAGTTTGCTCCGATCAAGTTAAAGACTCCCCTACTTAGGAGATGGACAAGATCGCGAGAGAAGCCAAGCTTTCTCCCTTGGTGGACCCGGATGGATTCGAGCTTGAAGAAGAAAACTTGGGAAAACGAAGAAGGGAAGGCTTGAATCATGGACCTTCGAGGTTCATAGGTTTAACATCAACAAAGAAGAAAAAGAGTGACTCAGTACTTGAATATCGGTGACATATCTATCTATCTATATATATATATATATACTTACTATGTGGTTTCATGGTGAACGAAAACGACATTGTTTTGGTTGGATTGACATTGTTTCTTTCTTATGCTAAAAATGACACTGCTTTTGATTGGTCAAATATTAGGTCTTAATATGTGGTACCATGATATATACTTACAAAAACATATGGTATAAATTTAAATCAATCAATTCATATTCAATTACTGGAATCGAATTGAATTCAAACCTTGAAAATCGAATTCGCTACAAGATATAACAATCCATATAAAATCGAAATGGGACAAAAATCAAAGTTTAAATCCATACTTACACATACCAAATCACACCCAAGTTCGTTCGTGTGAGGAGAAACATCATTTATAGTGACTGTTTTCCGGTTATACCGAGAACCGGTGTTTGAGCTGGTCCGGGTCATTGTATCGGACCGGAAATACATTGAACCATATGTTAAAAGGGCGACCTGGCGGTTGGATCGGGAAACCGGCCGGTCGAACCGGTTTTAAAAGGTTGGACCAATAGCGACAGTGAGAGTTTCCAACAAGCTAGTGGTGGTCACCGCTTCAAGAGGCTTAAGTCTTATTTAAAACGGATTTGCAAAATTTGTGTGACAACATATTTAAAGAAGATTATGACAAAGTTGTCTATGTCAACAGGCGCAAACTGAATCTTGAGTAAGATATACAAAAAAATTAATAGGAATACTCTTTTAATCATCTTTAATTCACAAAGTATATATAATAATTTACATTTGTTTGTATGTAGGACTATCAAAAGTGAGTTGAGCACTTACTTTAACAAGCCCAAGCCCATGACGAGCAAGAGCCAGATTAAGAATCCCGAAATTCAGGTGGCAGTATGCTCCGGTCAAGTTAAAGACTCTCCTACTTAGGAGATGGACAAGATCGCTAGAGAAGCCGAGCTTTCTCCCTTGGGGGGTCCAGATGGATTCGAGCTTGAAGAAGAAAACTTGGGGAAAACGAAGAAGGGAAAGATTGACTCATGGACCTTCAAGGTTCGTAGGTGGAACATCAACAAGGAAAAAAGGGAAAGATTGACTCAGGCTTGAAGATCAAGAAAGTAGAAGGTGAGTTTAGGTGACATATCTATCTATCTATATACATATATATTGAGTAAAACATATATGCATGTGCTAGAATTTCAAAAGTGGCCTATGAAATTAAAAAAAAAGCCCAAATATTAGGTCTTAAAATAAATATGTGGTACCATGGCGAACGAAAACGACACAGACCGAGCCACGTCGATACCCGTATTGGTATTCTCAGAACCGGTATCGATATATACTTACAAAAATATACGCTATTAATCCGTTTAGTTTTATTTGATTTGATTTTCATCTGATATCTCACGTTAAATGTGTTTTTTATAAAGTAGAATATGTGAATTTGTTTTAAAGAAAAAAATCTCGCTAGCAAACCGTAGTGCTATAGTTATTATTGGAACTCACACAGGTATTCATTTCTTTATGATTTTCAATGTAAACCACACGCTTTTGGAGATATCATGACTTTAAATCAAGTGTCGGTTCTCACGTTAAATATTTTTTATAAAGTAGAATATGTGAATTTGTTTTAAATAAAAAAAATCTCGCCAGCAAACCGTAGTGCTATAGTTATTATTGGAACCCACACCGGTATTCGTTTCTTTGTTATTTTCAATGTAAACCATACGCTTTTGGAGATATCATGACTTTAAGTCGAGTGTTGGTACTATAAAGATACGTATGGTAACAAATTGAACCGACTTGACCGAATTCCCACCGCATTGCGCGGGCAAATCCACCTAGTAAATTTAAATCAAATAGTGTTACACTAGTAATTATGTTGATCTGTGTGTTTATACCTCAAATCCAACATCACGAGAGTTGATTTCTTGTTTGTTTCCATGAAAATTCACCTGTCACATATAATACCCAAATTACCAGATAGATACATAATGTAAGATTGAAATTACTCTGTAGACGTAGAATAATAATTAAATGGTCAGTGCAGTAGTGCTTTACCAATATTCACACATGAGGCACTGAAAATAAATCATCTATTTTCAACCGAAAATGCCCCGTAGAACCGATTTCATATAACCACCATGAATACCGGTTCAGATTCACCTTCAATCAATTGTAAAAGAAAGAAACATAAATTACAAACTGAAAAAATAAAATTACCTAAAATCGCTACAATATATAATAATCCATATAAAATCAAAATGGGACAAAAATCAAAGTTGTGGCAAATTTATCACACACATACCCAAATCGACACCCAAGTTCATTCGTGTGAGGAGAAGGAAATCCAGTTGATTTGCTAATGATGCAAAGCTTAAGAAGTGGATGAGAAGAATGAATTCTGAAACGTGGTGCAAACGGGAAAGACACCTGGAATCTGATAGACACACGTGTAGTGGATAAGAAGCTATAAACCAAACCACGTGGCAGGGGATATTGTCACACCCCAACCGATGGCGGAATCATCGGGGCGTGGCACTGAGCGAAATAGATTGTTCAAGAGAATCCATAACAACTATTAAATGACAATATTTATAAGGTTTAATATCCCAAATATTTAAACAAATAACTCAGAAATAGACATTACAGATATTTAGTCTCAAAAGCAAATTCCATTCCGACAACTCAGATTTTTATTTGGTGAGTTTCTAGACTTCCTAACTTGTTTCCAGCATAACATCCAATCAACCTGTCACATACGTTAAGATAAAAATCAATACATAAAGTAAAGGTGAGTACACAAGTTTGCATAAATATAGCAATAAAAGCGTTTTACGCATAACTAGCATGTAACACGTAACGGGCGAAGCATGTAACTATCAACAATGATACCACCTAACCACGAGACTGCGATGTAGAGTATGCGCGACACATGTTTACCGAGGCGAACACGTGAAGTAAAGTAATGCGATCCCTAGCAACCCCTGTCACATAGGTGCTGAGTCCAAACTATAGTACTATCGTTGCTAGAGGCGGTCTAGTGTAACACTGTATGTGTCACACCCCGATATTTCCACGTAATATCGGTGGGTCCGGTGGGGAGTATCGTGACGTAGTTGATATCATCATAGACAAGTGATCACAATTTAATGCACAACGGAAGTCTAAAAGTAATATTACAAACTGAATTGAAAGTGTAATAAAATATTATACAAACGGTCGATAAGTGGATCCACAGGCGGATCTAAAACAGAAAGTAAATATTATTCAATAGACTTAAAGTATTAAGAGCTTGCAAGACTCTTTAACTAATACTCAGGAACTTCCAGCCCATTTCGTGTAGTACCTGCACTTAATCTTTTTTAAAAATACGTCAGTTTACACTGGTGAATACAATTAACTGACTCTTTTGAAAACATTTAAGAAAATTCATTTAAATGCACAAGGCACAAATATTCTTTTATAACTTGGGACAGTTATTTAAAAAAATCTTGTATACAGATTTACATGTGTGTCGTCCGTTCAGGACCGGAATAGAAGAGCCGGTACAAGATTAATACACACACCACAAGCATAGGCCCACAAGAATTTTCCTCACGAGTGAGATACCGTTTATACATACGCAACTGTCAGGTGTATGCCTACACCCCGTGCTTAAGCCGTGGCCATTTCAAATGAATGAGCCGAGGATATCCAGGACACGGTCATATTAACCCCCAAAGGCTTTGTATCAAACAAAACAGATTAAAACAGGTTATCTCAATGATTTAGCCACTAATTGATTAAATATTCAATACCCGACCAAGCGGTAATAATTTACTGTATCCCAAGCCCGTATAAGGGAAAATAAGTTAAAAGTATTTACCTGAGCTAAAAATGTAAATTAAACTCAGCCGTATATTCTAATCAACAAGTGCAGGGAGCTTTTACTGGGCTCCTAATCTGGAACGAAGGTTTTAATAACCTATTAGATTCCTAACGGGTCTTATTTAAGTTTTAACTTAGACCGGTTAGTTTTAATGAAATGTTTACGGTTCAAAACGCAAGATTAAGCGAAGACCGGATTAGATTGTGATTTAGACCCAACAAGTATGAAGACTTGTATAAAATGGGTAAACTAAATACATTCTGGATTTTGAAGTAAAAATGATAAGGTTTGACCCGTTTCGGCTAATTTATGCAAACTAGTTACATAAACCGTACCGAATGCGTATATGCTTAACGGGTAACCGTATGTGTCATGTACAAGTCCCCTGACTTATTATGCTTAAAATATGTTATGCTATTAGTAGGATATCTTCCATTATGCCCAAAACGAATTTAAAACCAATTTAAGCCCCGTAAGAGTATTTTGGTCACTTTAAAGTTTATAAAAGAGGTTTAAACATAACTGAGGTTCTGGTCTAAAAACATCCAGTAAAATTATTTATTTTATGTTGTTATATCAGCAAGATATCATACATATGTGTGTTTAATCATTTATGGCCAAACTATGCACCGTAGGGGCATTTTGGTCATTTCACATATGCTTTCAAGGTTAAATTTTGAAATCTGAGTTCAAGACTTATACTTACTGTTAAAGTATAAAAATTTATTTTAAAAATCAGTAGGTAACAAGTCTTAGGTGCTAAATATGGTTTTAAACCATACTATGCGCCCAAATCGCATAAAAGTTGATATTTGACGATATTTGATATGTTTAAGGAAATCTGAGAATTTGATCAGTCTTAACTGCTTAAAATATTTTATTTAATATATACAACCAGTAGGAAAATGTTTGGTTTCAAAATGATATGTAAAACTCATTTTATTAACGAAAAGGGCATTATCGTCAATTACCGAATTTATGCTAGAACTCTATGCTATAGTCAGTATAAAATTTGAAAAAATTTTCCAAAAATCCCTAAGTATTATATCTTAACAGTGGGTAGCAAGTTTGGTACCAAAAATTGGGTTTAAATATGATTTATGCTGAAAATGCCATTTAATTAACAAAAAGCTTTTGTTTTACGATATCTTGCATAACTTTTATTTTTGACCAGAAACTGATGTCAAATTTTTAGGACATGCTTATAAATCAGTAATAAAGATTTTTGTCCTCTCACATTTTCAAAAATCTCGTTTTTATATCAAAAGGGCATAATGGTCCATTTTTAAGCATTTAACGGGAACATGCAAATGATTCAGATTTCTATGGAACCATATAGTATAATCTCAGAGGGTTATACTAACATGTAATGTAGTCCCAAAGGAACCCTAAGACATAGCTAAACTAAGCTAATTCGGGTCAGAACTGAAAGTCAAAGCAAAAGTCTACTTTTGCGACTTTTGGTTGCGAACCGAGCCTAATACTCAGAATTGTCGGGTTGAACATGCCTAAACATGTTCTTATATTATTTATCAAGTTGTTTAAGTGATAAAATGTATTTTATATCTTCTACATTATCAGTTATGGGTTATTTTGCAAAAACTGACTCGTTTGACTTTTCTGTTAAGTAGTTTGACCCGACAATTGACTGAGATAATGTGATAATTTGAAAGTGCCCTTTTAAGGGTTTAACACCTACATAATTACCAACACATAGCCACTTTCAATTCGAATAATGGCTGGACCGTTAGTGATTAATCACAAAGTCAAAGCGTAATTACGATAACTTTGACTTTCGGTTATTAAACTAATAAAACCTTAACTACAGGAGCTAAGTACGCTTACAAGGGTCCTTAGCATGAATATTGAACTTGAGAAAGCTTCCTAGATAACCAGGATGCTCCAAGGAAGGTGTTTGAAAGCTCCAAAGCTTGAGAAACTTTGAGAGTATGAAAGATTGAACTTGTAAGTGAGAATGCTGCTCAAAATTTCACCTATTTATACTACTAAAGGTTATCACCAGATCATTACAGGTGTTAGGGCTCTTCTCTGATGATCACAGGTGTCCCAAGTGGTTTTTAAAACCAGCAAATAGTCCCTAGTATCGAGTTAAAGCTGAAATGGGTGAAGAACTTGCAGAACCTGCACCTGTGCATGGAATTCTGCCATTTTTAGGCCGTCGCATCGCATGACGGTAGTGTGGTTGTGGTGTGGCGCGACGCCACCACAAGGGTGACCAGTAATTCAAGTTTCAAACATGGCAGTTTCAGCCCATGGACCTTTTAAAACGAAATAACTTTCATTTCAAACACTTTTAACTCGTAAAGTTTATATTTTGATGATCCTTAGAATATAACCAAACATCGTTAGGTCCGGTTTCGTTAAACGATAGCCGAAAACACAAGTTTTGCCTCGTTGACGCTTTTAACCCTTTATTTACGAAAGTTAACGTATTTAATATCAAACGATATCGAAACATCGTGAATTTTTTGTCACTTGATCTTGAGAGTATAATTAATCGTTACAAAGTCTCGGGTTCGTTAAAAGGTCACCCGGAGGTAGAAATTTAACATGTTGACACATTTAACCCCCGCGTCTTGTAAACTTTCACTTTCTTTCACAAACTGCTTCATACGTTTCATAATTCATTCGTTAAGAATATAAACATCGTGTAGGGTTGTTAAAAGGCAAAATTTTCAAATGACGATACTTTGGATCCTTCCACACATATACTTTCTTTGTTTGTCAACTTTAGTCCCTCGTAATCAATTCATTACACGTTTAAAGTCCATGACACGTGTCTTTATTATATTGGACATGATTTTGCGAGGTGTTACAGTATAAGCATAGTAACAAGCATTCAACAAATCATGTATAGCATGCGGGAGCGGTTAGCATTTATATAGTGTATGCGTGGTGTGTTGTGTTTTGATAGTGAACATATGTAACACCCAAAAGTGCGTTAAACGAAAATGGGTTCGAGTATACTCATAGTACGTGTTTAACAGTTAAACATGGTCTGGTTGGATTGAAGGGAGCGCTGAGTTAGCCTGTGTACGGAAACAGAAGCATAAGTATTCCTAGGCATTGAACGGTCGTAAATGGGGTGTCGAGTGGGTTAAGTATTTGACAGTGCACCTGAACGGATGGGTGCCATCCGGACGAATGGACCCCATTTGGTCGGGTGAGCTGCTTTGCTTAGAACGATAAAACTAGACGCATAACTTGGTGCTTTAAAACAAAAGAAAAAGTTCAGGGTGGGGCAAGGTCTATCCGGACGAATGGACGTGGTCCATTCGGACGGATGGCTATGCTCGGAGTTTGTAAAAATTTCATAAACAAAAGATTTTCAATTTAACGGAGACGGTCGTGGCGACGATTCAAACAACGGAAAGACCCCCGGTTCAGTTCATTCGGACGGATGGGCTTTGCCCATTCGGACGAGTGCTCTGTTCTTGATGACGATTCATGTTTGACCCGTTAATCGGTCCATCTCTTCGGTGGAAATCAGTTTTCGAGCCAGCTTTCGACTATGGAACGAGTCGAGAGTCTGACAGAGTCCCGATTCTACCAATATTGTGTTAAAACGAAAAAGAAGTTTAGAAATAAGTTGTAAATGTCGAAATCTTTCATAACTTGATCCCATCTCGAGTGAATGGTGCTCCACAATAGTTTGTCTAAGCAAACTGAGTGGAAACCATCTTCGAGGTTATAACAACCCTCCTAAATAATTTTCGACACCCCTAATATATTTAAAATATCCCAATATGTCCTAAAATACACCCCGTATACGCAAACGGGCCCCGAATACCTTTATTTTATTAAATTAAATTAAAAATCAAAATTTTAATGGTTGTGGCGGGCCGCGAAGACCTTGCCTTAGTCTTACGCGGGCCGCGAGCGATAGGGGTGTTCATCGGTTCGGTTTATGGTTTATTTGGTTTATTCGGTTCGGTTTATTCGGTTTTCAAAATTTTGTACCCCAAACCAAAAACCAAACCAAAACAAATAAGAAATATGCAAACCGATCCAAACCAAACCAAATTCAATTCGGTTTGGTTCCGGTTAGAAACCAAATAAACCAAATCTAACCAAATTGTACTAAGTACTTTTTTTTCCTAATTTATATTTATGTTTGTGTCCCAACTTTCGAACATCGCAACTAATTTACACCTAACAATATATGAATACAAGAAAGTTTCATGCGAAATAAAACAAACACATCCATAAAGTAATCGTAGACACAACCACAAAGTTAAAAGCTTCAAAACATAGATCATAGAAAACAATAAATAGTTAACAAGTCTAATGACACAAAATATAAATAATCTTCAAACATGAGTCTTTCTCCAAAAAAATGTAGAAATCCTAAAACCTAGTTTCTATAGGTCTAAAGTTCTATTATTTTAGAAATGTTGAGTTGGGCTTTTAGATTTACATTTGGTATTTTGGGCTACTTAAAAAAATAACTATTTTGGGCTAATAAATTGTATATGATTTATAAAATATTATTATTTTTATTTAATAATTAATTAAGTTAAATGGTTTATTCGGTTATCCAAATAAACCGAATAAACCAAATAAAATAAAATGTAGATCCATAAACCGAACCAAAACCATATTCACAATTCGGTTTCGGTTAGAAACCAAACCAAAAACCGAATTCGTTATTCGGATCGGTTTATTTGGTTACGGTTACGGTTCGGTTTACGGTTTTTATTTGGTTACGGTTTTTTCTAAACACCCCTAGCGAGCGAAGGGACATGAGGCGCAACCCGGTGCTGCCACGTGTCGTGCAAGTGTCGAAGCTAGAACGATGACTGGGCCAGGCTAGGGCCTACCCAGCCTACGTCGCGGGCCGCGTAGCCCTTGGCTACATCCTTCGCGGGCCGCGAGGGACCTGAAATCAGGCCCTATAAATTGAAGGCATCGGCTGATCATTCGAACTCGCTCACAATCTTTCTCTCTCTCAAAATTCTGTATAATTGAAGTAATATTCGTGTAGTATACCCCCTAATTAGCGAAGCCCTGCCTCATTGTAAGTATCATAACCCCGGTTACGTATTAGATACGCTGCCCGATTGATCCAGGGTTCCGTAACGGCTGTCGTGGTTCTGCCCGACGTAGTCGTTGGAATGTCATCTCGGGGAGGGTATTACTAATGTAAATATTGGGTTATTATACTAACGTGTGTGCATTTGTGTAATTTATAGATAATCATCAGGAAATCTTAAAGGAAAACCCTTAGACAACAATGTGAGTAATCTCCTTTTTGCAAACTGTTTTTACAAAACCTCATATGATTAACATTATATTAAACAGAGATTGAGTATTTGTATTCTACAATTCTCGTCGGTATGTTGGGGTTTTGTATACAAAATTTGTTACTACATTGTGAGTAGTAACATGACCACAAGTCGGGTTGACAGTACCGTGGGTGGTAATTAAAGTAGATGGAAACAAATGTAATTGCGTGACCGCCCTCAATACTGTACAATGGTTTTACTTAACCTGATTAAACTGGGATTCACTCACCAGTATTTCCCACTGACAAAATGTTTTTAAACGCGTTTCAGGTAACAAAATGTAAAAGCCAAATAAAAGCCAGCTGGACAGCACTGAAGGCTTGGAAAAAGTGGCAAAAAAAGTTACCTAAATAAAGAGATGTTTTATTTAAATAAAATAGGGTTTATCCCTATGAAAATGTGTGTACTTTAAACTTGAGAATTTCCCATGTGTTTAATATTATTAAAGCGTGGTATTTTACTCTGATAAAATATTTCCTAACTACGGTCCTGATGTAGTTTCCGCTGCCAAAACGATAAAAACCTGGATACCACCGTAAATGGTTGCGGCCGCCCGTTCCCGGGTAGTTAGGGGACGGGGGTTGCGACAGAGGTGGCTGAAACCAAGGTTTTTTTTTAGAAAAAGTTAAAGGGTGCGTGTGTGTGAATGTGATTATGATGAAGAAGATGGAGTAGAAGTGAATAGAGATGGAGATTGGCGAAAATTTGAGAGAAAATGCTTACAAAAGGCCTTAAATCGCGATTGAGAACTTGGGAGCGGATGAGAGAGCTTAAAAGTTGAAATGAAGACACAAGTCTCCTATTTATAGGTGAGGGCGGGTTTTAAGGCGGTGCGCTAGTGGCTGTGTCCGGATGGCTCCATCCGGACGGATGGGCCCCATCCGGACGACCAGTTTCATGTTTGTCAGTTTTCCAACTTTGGTTCGTTTGTCAGATGTTGCGTCGCGTTTTGGTGTGATAAATCGATTTGTGCGAATAGCGTTGAGTTTGCGTTGCGATAGCGTTTGCGAGTAACAATACACATAATAAGCACACACAAGTAAAGTACATAAAAACACACAGCATAACATTACTACTACTAATAACATCGTTTGCGATTTGCGAGTTAGCGTGATAAGCGTAAGCGGAGGCGTATGATAACCAAACAAACAAACACGACAATTTAAATAGCATAATTCTCTGTAATTCGTGTTGCGAATATAAAGCGTTTAAACGTATAGCGGTGTGATGTTATGAAAGTATATTTAGTATAGTATAACCCTTTATTTATATAGAATCTCTGAATACAGGATGATTACAAATCGAAGCGAAAGCAAACAGGTAACGATCTGAAAAGTCGGGTTGTTACTGATATCTCTCTATATAATAAAGGAAGGTTGGTAAATCATATGTGTCAAAAATCTAGGCCCCCAAGTTATACTAATCCTATGTGTAATTTTTAAAGCTTTTTTAGTTTTTATGTTTTATTAAACATATTGCATCTCTATCTTTTTCCATACGTTAAGCATAATGTACAATTGTTCAAAGCATAGACATCAAACCATCCTCAAACCAGCTTATCTGGTTCAAACGTCAGAAGCCTTTCCTTCCCAGCTTTCCTCCTTTTCTCAAACAACTTATCTCATTCAAAATTCAAATTCATTATTTCCTCAAACTAACTAGATCTGCAAAACAAATTCCAAAATCCAATGAAAATCGACAAAGAGAAGAACTCTAATTGGTGATTCGTTGCAGTTAAGAGAAGATTGTCGACATATTTGTCCTCTAAAGCTTTGATTGGTGATTTTTCGCAAACGAAGATTATGATCAGTGCTCTTTAATTTCATTATCTGGCCTACAATTGCCTCTTCAATCACATTCTTCTTACCCTAATTTGTCTTCATCTTTCTTCATAGTTTATTAATTCTTGTTTATTGGCTATAATTTGTTCTTTAATTTGGTAAATTTTTAGTGTTACTTTTTAACACTTCAAGAGACACTTCAATGATATGCGCCATTTTTTCACTCAATTACCCGAACATTGGTAAGTTATTTCCTTTTTTCATTTGTTTTTTACTTCCCCTTTAATACTTTTTGTATTTTATTTGAACTATTAACGTGTTTTAATTTTAGCAATTAAGAAGAGAAAAAGTGATGCTTGTGTGCAGAAGATATGGACTGGACTGATGAGCGGCTAAGCCTTTGTGGTTATGAGATTTGACTTTTCAATCATTGACAAATTCTATTTGAAGTTGATTTGTTTTATTAACTTTGTACTTCATATTTTCAAGTTATATTATTTTGTTAATGTGAAGTTTGTACTTTGTAGATACGTATATTCTAATCTTTTAGTATTTAATTTAATTTTCTCCTATTCTGCAGACTACACCCAACCCATATGGGCGAACTAAGGTATCAAACACTATTTTCTATAGCCCTTCGTATTGTCACCCTGCGTTATGTACATTTTATCTACATGTTTAGATATGAAGTTATGTACAAAACAAAGGAAATGCTTATTATTTGTTCATATGTAGGTTATAGTTTGCTAGCCAAAAGGATCTTATGGCTCTAGGAGGATCGATTTATCTCAACTTTTACAAGTTAGTAAGTTATCTTTTTGTGGTGTAATTTGTTAGTTTGTGCACCGCCACACTTGATTATTTTTATTCTATTGTCATTTGTTTTATTACTTCGGAGTTTGTTTAGAAAGAATCATTCTTTTTTGCGGCTCAATTTTTTTTAACCACAGTTACAAACTATCAGATGAAGTCTCAAGCCGAAATTATCCTTAATATGAACCTGAACCCTGATCATGGGGCTCATTTGATATGCAATGGACTTAAGGACAGTAACTCTCGCATGCTAAGTTGTGGTCGCTTACTAAATTGAAGTAAGGGTTTGTTTGAATTTTAATCTCGCAAAAGACATTTATTGATAATATTTAATGTAATATTTTCTTTCATTTATAAAAACTATTTATAGAGTTACGTATTATATATTTTACATTGTTTAACCCGTGTAGTACAAAGGTGTTTAACCTAGTATATATATTCACATGCTTTGCTTTGCTTTGATCCACTGTTCGAAATTTTCTTTCTATTGACTATCCATTTTCTCACTCTTCACACATATTTATAATTATATTATATTATATTATATTATATTATATTAAAATAATAATAACAATAATAGAACTTTTGAAAACTTTTTTCAACCATTTTATATATATATTATATTATAATAATAATAATAATAATAATAATAGAACTTTTGAAAACTTTTTTCAACCATTATATATATATATATATATATGTATATGTGTGTGTTTTTTTTTCAATGTGTTACATTTTGGAACAATTTGTATTAAGGTTAGCTGAAACACTTAGCAGTGGCGTCTCTGAGAATTCACGTACCATGTTCGAGCTCGAAAAATGAACCCATATACTTTAACGATAAACAACATAATTACGAAAATGATAAAAAAATAATATTGGATTGGGCCCAATAAACCTATTGTTAAGTTGGGTAAATTATAAAAAATACAAATATTTTGATAATGAGCCTCTATATTGGATTTGTTATGTTTGTACAATTTTTTTTTTTAAATAACATATATATATCGAATTTTTTAAAAAAAATTTGTGCCCCTCGAAAAACGGGCCTTGTGCGGAAGTCCTCCCCGCACACCTAAAGAGCCGCCCATGACACTTAGTAATGCTTTAGTTTGGTTCGCTTTAGTTTTAATATTCAACAGCTTGGTTTCGGTTTCCATAAATAAAAAACCACGATTTGACTTATGTTATCACCTAAAATTCGTTAACGCTGGACCAATGGACCATGAACACCTCTAGTCACGACGCACAAGTAAAATTATTAGTTATAATTATATATCAAAACATGTTGAAAATTATAGCATTGGGTAATAATAATCAAAAATCCATTTCAAAACAATGATACAAATAATACGAGTACTCGTACCACATCAATGCTCATAGAACAACATCGATACCGGTATATATATTAATAAGAGATCATCTCACGAAGATTAAAATATCAAATATTCAGTCAATATTTTGTTTAACGCATAAGTTAGCAATCATACGATGAAAAAGTTCCTTTTTCTATAAAACATAGATTGAAACAGTCTCAAAGTTAATTAGGTTACATATAAGATCTTCTCATACTCTCCAACGGTCAAAACAAGCCCTCAAGCGGCAAGCCCCTCCCTTAGAATTTTTTTTTTTTTTCAAGTAACTGAATTTGCTCAAATGACAAAAGCGGTTTCGTAAGTCTATTAATTTGGACTTTGAACACATACTTTGAGTAATACACTTTTGAACTCAATTCTAACATGTTAGTCCAATTTCAAAGTATAACTACATTATTGTTGTCGTGGCAACACAATTTAAATAAGAATTTATTATTGTATCATAGAAAAAAATATGTTAAATTTTACCAAAAAAAAAAAATATGTTAAACATGCTTGGACCGGGCTTGTGAAGACTCATGGACTTGAAGACATGACAGCATGACAGCATGACTTGAAGAAATGGGCTTGTGAAGACTGAAGGCTTGAAGACATGGGCTTGTGTTTAAAAGACTTGAAGACTCCAAGATTCCGGTTTGGGTTTGTTCCGGATATTCCGGGTATACTCATCAATCATCATAACTGATGAGATTCTAGATATTTTTTGAGAGTTTTGTTCTCTCTATTAGGGATTGTTGTTGTTCAGATTTAGAGTTTGATCTTGTGTCAAAGATCTTGTGATTCTCGTGTAGATTTGTTGAGAGTGATAACAGATCATTGTGTTGATGATCTGTTGGTGAGTTGAGAGTTGTTTGTTTGACTAGAATCGTTCTTTTATTTCGTTATTGATAATAAGAGTTTGTTATGGTTGACACTTGTTAAATTTGACAGTATATAAAAACATGTGAAGGAAATATATAAAAAACAGGAGCAACAAATACTTGACAAAAACATGAACGGCAAATCTATATCTATACTATATAATAAAAGAAACCAATAAGTGACACGTGTCACTCATTGAAGGCGTCTACATTTGTAATTTTCTGCATTTTCATACTTATCTTATATCAATTAATTAAATAATAAATAATCAATTAATATTAAATCTTATCTTACTTTAAATGTCGGATAGAATCATTCTATTTTTTCTAATAATATTTTATCTTCAAATTTAAGCTATAAATATTCTATTTTTTTCTAATAATATACTAGAGTTACCACCCGCCGCAATGCGGCGGGGGATTCATTAGTTATATATCATGTTAGATGAAAGGCAAATGTTTCTGACATGACCGCGAGCCTGTGTGTAAAACCGAGAAAAAAATAACTAAGTCGATCTCTGACTCGCACGTTGCGACAGACCTATCAAACGGGGAAAAATAGACGCGCTGCGACAGACATGTCAAACAGGAAAGATATAGATGAAAAAACGTTGAACCCCGCACGCACGTTGTGGCGTGTTAACTCGGAAATTTAGAACGACACGTTAAACGGAAAACTTATGAAAGATGAAAAGTATATAAGAGACTAAAGTTGAAAGTAAAAAAAAATGTTGAGATTAAATTGTAAAAGATGAAAAGCTTTCGGTTGAAAGTAAAAAAAATTAAAGGGGTTAAATTGCAAAAGATGAAAACTTTTGAAATTAGAAGTTAAAAATCAAATTAATCAAAGAGGTTAAAATACCACAAATTGAAACTTTAGACTTAAATTGCCAAAGATTGAAACTTTAGAGTTAAAAAAAGAAATCGATTTCAGATTATGAAAACAAAAGAGATAAATAGATTTAGTTAAATTGATTATTATTATTATTATTATTTAAAAAAAGAGATAAATAAAAAAATAAGGGTGAGAAATTACCGTTAAACGGAGAACTTATGAAAGATGAAAAGTATATAAGAGACTAAAATTGAAAGTAAAAAAAGTGTTGAGATTAAATTGTAAAAGATGAAAAGCTTTCGGTTGAAAGTAAAAAAATTAAAGGTGTTAAATTGCAAAAGATGAAAACTTTTGAAATTAGAAGTGAAAAATCAAATTAATCAAAGGGGTTAAAATACCACAAATTGAAACTTTAGACTTAAATTGTCAAAGATTGAAACTTTAGAGTTAAAAAAGAAACCGATTTCAGATTATGAAAACAAAAGAGATAAATAGATTTAGTTAAATTGATTATTATTATTATTATTTAGTAAAAGAGATAAATAAAAAAATAAGGGTGAGAAATTACCAGAGAATGACATGTGTCCAAAAAGGATTTTTAACTTTAGAGTTAAAAAAGAAACCGATTTCAGATTATGAAAACAAAAGAGATAAATAGATTTAGTTAAATTGATTATTATTATTATTATTATTATTATTATTATTATTTAATAAAAGAGATAAATAAAAAAAATAAGGGTGAGAAATTACCAGAGAATGACACGTGTCCAAAAAAGATTTTTGTTTATTAGTATAGAAAGATTATCTTCAAATTTAAGTTATAAATTAAAGATATTTTTTAAATAATGTTTTCTTTCCCTTCGTATTTTATCTTTCTTATTTATTCATAATATTGAATTGATTCTAACAACAAACATTTAAGATGTTGCACATATTATATATTTTTTTATAAACATTAAACATCATATATTCGCCCCGCTTGCGGTATGCGCATATAATATATATGTGTGGACGCTCGGAGGGTAAAAGTGAAATTGCACTAATTTTAACGTTATTTTACTAAGTTCGTGAAAATAACGTTAAAAGCGGCGGACGGTTAATAATGCATCATCATCATGTGGTGGTGCTGATAACAGAAAGACAAAAGGGAACATGCACTAATCGGTCTTTATCCCGATTGCTGAGTGTTATGTGCTTTATGTCCAAGGCTTGATGCAAAATTACTATCGAGCTGGGGGTCTCACTGAAAGCAACCTCTATATCTTATCCTCCTCAGACCCTACCTTAACTTTGCTATTAGTGGGATTTACTGAGTATGATGATGATGATGATGATGATTTAGTACATTCAATTAGATTTATTCAACACGTATAATACACGAGGTTTATAAGGATATAATTTTTTTATTATTTAGTTTATAAAATTACATTTATCCAACCCGAGTAATATACAAGGTTATAAAATTACATTTATTTAACATGTGTAATACACAGAGTTTTTAAAGATATAACTTTTTTTATTATTTAGTATATATAATTAGATTTATTCAACCCATACAAATCACGAGTTTTTATTATTTGGTATATAAAATTACATTTATTCAGTACAATACATGGGATTCTTAGAGATATAATTTTAATATATAAAATTACATGTTCAACCCGTGTAATAAACGAGATTTTTAAAGAATAATTTTTTTAATTTAGTATATAAAATTACATTTATTCAACCCGTGTAATACACGGGGTTATAACCTAGTATACATATATAAAACAAAAACATGAACGGCAAATACATATAGAAAAACAAGCAAATCACATAATATATTGGTATAAGCCCAAATAAAGAATTGGGTTATGTTCATTTGTAAACAAGCTCCTTAATAGTGAATTGTGTGAACTAATCCTGACCCTTCATTATCAATACACAATAACACAAGTGTAAATCAATGGCCAATATTTGATCAAGATTAGATAATGAAAATACACTAGTGTATTTTACGATTTGATGATGTAAATCAATGGCCAAGATTTATTCACTCAATTCACAAATACACTAGTGTTCACTCTAGAACCCTACCCATGAAGAATTAATATAAATACTTAATCAGATAATTTATAAATAATTGATTAAGCCAAATATAAATATAAGTAATAACACACACACACACACACACATATATATATATATATGAAGAGGAAGGTTAACGTACATTACGGCTTAACGTACATCACGTACAACAGGTAATTACGCACGTTCATTTTGAAATCACGCACGTTATAACTCAAAAATCTAAAATTACGCATGTTGAAACACAATAATCACGCATAATGAAAACATTAATCACGCATGTTATAGAACAAATCACGCATGTTGTCGTACGTGAAGTACGTTAAGCCGTAATGTACGATATACTTTTCATGATATACCGAAAAAGTTAATATCATGAATCTAAACCGACCGACCGAAAGTTAAGAAAGAAAACCGACCGCGAAACCAAACCAATGACCGGTTTGGATGACTTCACGATTTTTAAACCGAACCGTTAAAACCCCTACTCGTATGTATGTGTGTGTATTTAGAAATGTGTATTAATTTTTTTTATTTTATCAATATTTGTAAAAAAATAATTAAAAAAGATTAACAAGCCGGTTCGAATTTTTTACGAGCCGAGCTTGAGCTAAACTTTTCAGCTCGAAAAAATAAACGAGCCGAACCGAGCTAGCTCGTTTAAGTTTGAGCTCGAGCCCAGCTTGGTTCAGCTCAGCTCAATTGTGTTCATAACTGTGATCTTGGGCGATATAGGATTAGTAGGTGCTTGAGTTAGCAGGTAAAAAGGTCAAATTGCGCCCATCCCATTATCACTTCCAATACTCTTCATTTTATGTTAACCATTACTAGAAAAAAAAATCTTTCATCAATAAAACCATCCGCGGTGATCACCGCCAAGTAGGTAAAACTCCATAAAACAAAAACTAATTCTTTTTAATGGTCCTCGTTGATCCATCCGAGATTTCTGATGGATCTTCAAGAGGACCAACAGATTACCCCTTAACGAATAAATGTAGAGATATATTATGAAACTAAGATTTAATTAGGAAATATGAATTATAATGTTATGTCTGTTTAAGTATGGGACATTGGGGCACAAGACAAGATGACAGTATAATATCGAAACTTAATTAAAGTTGAAAATCATCGAGTGTTGACCATATTTCTTTTATCTATAAAGATCCATCATCCATCGGCATACTTTTTTCCTAACTTAAAAGAGCGTTTGCATGCTCAACGAACTATGTTATTTATCATTTTCTTAAGGGTTTAGAGTGTAAAGTACCAACTTTTAAAAATTAATAATATGATCCACTCAAAAGTCAAAATGAAACTTTACACTTCAAATTAATTTCATCATATGTAAAGTTGTTACAAACATAAAACAGAAAAAGAAAATCCTACTAAAAAAAACCTTATAATATTTTTAATTTTGTTTCAAACGTTGATTTTTATAGGAAACACTCTTGAAGACTTCGGGTTTTTGGAGAGTTTTTTTTTTTTTTTTTTTTGAACCAATCCTATGTGAAAAAAACTTTGAACATATATTTAAACGTTTAATAGGGATGACAATGGATTTGGGTGACTTTTGCTATTTTTAGTCACATATTTGATTTGTAAACTCGTTCTCATACACACTTCTAGTCCCATCCGAACCGAATTACTAATGGGTACATTAATTTTTGCGCCTGTAGTGAGGATTCTCGTTTGTGATCTTAGGTGAACGAAAATTAACAGTTAAGATCCTGTGATCTGAAATTCGATCTCAAACTCACCTTAAAACCATACTTGAAATATGAAATATTCAACTACGGTTCTTACAAATTCAAATTTTTAATAACTTAAGTTTCTAACAAACTATTATTAGTTGTATTTTTAATTTTGATAATTTAAGTTTCTAACAAACTATTATTAGATGTATTTTTAATATTGAATATATAGTATATTAATTTTCTAACAAACTATTATTAGTTCTATTTTTTAATATTGAATAGTATATTAATTTATTCAATTTTGATAGGGTGCTCGGGAACATATTATTTAACACCATACATGTGCCCGTATCTATAAGATTTTATAATTAATCTCATAAGAGTTCATTCCTAAATGGTTTTCCCCTTAGATCATTCGTAATAGTTAATGCCTCTTAAGGGATATTTTTCGTCACAGCAGTATTATAACGCCCCATGTAATGATTAAGGCCGATTAATGCTCTTTCAGTCATTAATTTTCATGTTTTTTTCTCTTCATTAGGCCCCTATAATGCCCATGAGAGTGATGTGGGGGCATTATTAAACCATTTCACGTCCCTATAATGCCCATTACGCATGGCCTTATATAAATCAAATGTTTCCGGTTTCATATTTTGACCCCAACTCAGATTTTTCTTCCTTCCCAAAACATTTTAACAATAAAAAGTAATAGTTACATTTATATTTTGAAGAAAGTAAGTTTTTATGACATAAACTCCTTTTTAAACACAATTAACTCTTTATCAAACAATTTCTTTTTTCTGTGGTGAGAACCCATGATACAATTCAAGATAACATTTGTGTTAGCCAACAAAAATGACCTATGTTAAATTACGATTTAGTCCCACCCTTTTTACTTGAATGTTGGAATTGAAGATGTGGTCAAAGGTAATAATAGATTATTTTTTTCAAACATTGCATGAATGCCATGGACCATCTGAGAGATCAATCACGCTACAAAGAAACTAAACATGAAGGTTACCTAACAACATCACACACCAATTATGATATTTTCACGTGCATGTTAAAAAAATGTATTAAAATCATTGAATTAAATCTCAATTATGGCTGTTATCTTTTACTTCCTTTTCTATGTAAATTCAAAGAAACCAGTCTTTGGTCAATCTAATTAAAGGATATTCATATATGCATTTAAAAAACTATTATTTGTAATTTAGTACTTCGTACGTACCATGTCCATTTAGTTAACATTTGACGAAAAAATTAGAATAACTAACGATATTTTTTTTAGTTTATGGATATAACTCTGGTGACTAGGGTCAGAGTTTATAACACGATATTACTCACATGAAGTTAAACGAGTTGATATTTAGGGTATATATCTTTGGGTTATAAACGGGCAGACACGTTAATGACTCGATTAAAAACGCCTTTAAAAGGGTTCAAGTGATGATAGAAGTGAGTAGTTTAAACGAGTACACAAATAGTTCCTCCAATTAAAATAATACTACCGCTTTCAAATTTACAAAGAAAAAAAAAACAGAGAATGAAAAATATTGTATTATGCATTTGCTCAAGAGTGCAAATGTATCGACGTTAATTTTAAAACAATAACTTTTAATCAACGTCTTTTAACAATGTATAATAACAGAAAGCCTAAGTGGCACGGTTCTAGTCTTATTGTGGACATTGGTGTAATATTTAATAGTAGATTTAGAGTGGCGGATCCAATCATGTTTTGTGGGTTCACATGAATCCACTCGGTTTGGAAAACAAATAGTAAGAACTTTGTATAATTTGGAAAAAATAGTGAGAATCTACCAAAATGAACCCATTGAAAGAAGTTTCTGGATCCGCCACTTACTGTGTGAGTTTTTCGCCATAAACAAAATAAAGTAATATTAAAAATCATTTAAAACTATCAGTTGGTTGTTTTCACTAGATACGTCTTAAAAGTGTGCCCGATTCAATGAATCATGCACCCCGGTTGAATACCAAATTTATATATGTTGATACATTCCCTTGGAATTTCAACTAATGACCAATGGCCCCCTAGCTGAATAACCGTGAGAAAGTTACATGAAACTCGACCGCATCTCCTTAAAAAGGAAACGTGATCAATCGATAAACAAGTTTTGTCTTGACCTACTCAATCAGCGAACGGGCGATTGATCAGCTAGAAAAAGCACGGGCTATTTGAACCCACCCAAGTATGATTGGATAAATAACTAACTAGTTTTCTTTTTGGACATGGATATATAAAAAACTAGTTTTTTTTTTGACAAAAATGAAAAAAAGAAATGCATAGCATGGGAAGGCGTAGATTTCTAGTGACTCTTGCATATCCTTTGAGAATTTCTCAACAATCAAAGGTGTATACTAAAAGTGCATGTGCTTCTTGTGTTCTACTGTTCGGGGAACCACTCGGGGAGTGGGTTTTACCGCACGGGGAAGGGCTGCCTGCCGACTTGGTATATGTCTGGTTCATGACAATATCATTACGATGCTGACACTCAGTATAGAAACCGAAAAAGATATGCCCAAGATGATATCAACACGTGTTTTAGATCGATCAAAAACCATGAAAATGAATAGTGGTGCGGTACTATCGTTCGGGCGATATTGGTTGGTTTGGTTCGTCACGTACCAGTACAGTACCGACATTTGTTATAGCTTGAAGTACCAAAAAAGATACTTTATTGCGAATACAACTCCGTATTCAACTAAATTTACACCGGAACGTTGGGAAAACCATAAAAAACGAACACCGGTACCGGTTTTGTTGGACTGTATCGGTTCGGTTCGTCATACTAAAGAACAAAAAGATCGACTATACCCATTCAGTTTTGAATAAATCTTTTGAGGAAATTTAGATAAAAAGAAGCACGACGTGACGGTGTATTAATATTTTTAACGTATTGTATTATATCGTTATAAAAAAAAGGGTAGACGGCGTCACTTATAAAAAAAAACTAAAAAAAAGAACTAAACCGCGAGGAAGCTGTGATGACATGTAAATCTATGTTTCGATTACTTTTACACTAGTATTCACAACTCGATTTTGCAGTAAAAGATATATCAAGAAAAAAAACTAAACCAAAGGTAAATTTAACTATGAGACAGCTCTGATGAGATGTTTTATATTTTAGGGGAAGAATCATTTAAGAAAAAAAGTTAATGTGAGAAGAAATGACATAATGGTAAAACAATAAATATAGTTTCAGTGGCGGACCCAGGAATTTTTCCATTGGGGTGCGGAACATTTTTAAAACTTTTAGGCCCCTATGTATATAAGTAAAAAAAAACGGTTCGTATCGGGTCGGTTCGGGTCGTGTCGGGTAGGGTCATTTAAGAAATCGCGCCATAACGTCCCTACACATGGTTCCTATCACAAACAAATTGATCCATAAATTCATCGCTCCATAACATAATGTTTCAATTTTAATTTTCAACCCTAGAAATCCTGTGTAATCACCCTAAAAATCATCTAAACAACATAATCACCCTAAAAATCATCTAAACAACGTCAAAACACATGTAATTTCAAACCTATTTAAGAATTTTGTTACCCTTTGGTGTCGAACGGCGGTGGTTCGCGGCTGCTGATGACGTGCTGTTGTGGTTGCTGTTGTGTTCGATGATCGCTGGCAGGAGACGACCCAAGAGAGGGTGGGCGAGAGGAATTCTAAGGGACTATTGGGCTTATTTTAATTATTATAGTTTGAACTTAGGTTGAGTTTGGTTAATGGGCTAGTAATTAATGGGCTAATTATGTTTAATGAAATAGTGGGTTAAGGTATTGGGTATTTGGGTTAAGTTGGGTAGTATAAGTTTATATAATTTAGGTAGTTTTTTTTAAATAGAGTTTTCTAAAAAAAAATAAATATAAATCGATATCATTTTTTTACCTAAGGTGTGTGGATGAAAAATTCCAAGGGGTGCGGATGAAAAAATTCAAGGGGTGCGGACGAAAAAATCCAAGGGGTTCGGACGGGATTTTCAACGGAAAATAGCACTAATTTTTTTTCCCGGGGGTGCGTCCGTCCACCTTGGGCTAGGGGTAAGTCCGCCCCTATATAGTTTATAACCATTTTCATTAATTATTTTATCTTTTGTTAATTTGGCAAAAACACTTTTTCTTACACATATCGATATTTATCCTACACATATCAAAATTTATCCAACATTTTATCCTACACATATCGAAAATTGTCCTTCACCATAAATTCGGTTGTTTTGAAAAATAATATTTTAAACGAGTTACAAGTTTAATTACTTAGTTAATTTAAATGAATGCGATAAATTAATTAAAATTGTAAATTTATCTATATGCCCTTACAATAACATTAAGGGGCTGTTTGGCTAAGCTTATTTTTTTGACTTATTTACTTATTTGCTTATTTGAAAAGCAAATAAGTCATAATGGAATGACTTATTTACTTATTCCTCTCACATAATAAGCTAACCCAAACACCTTTTAACTTTTCAAAAAGTAAATAAGTAAATAAGTTACTAAAATAAGCTTAGCCAAACAGCCCCTAAATACACATATAACATATTAAAATGGAGCATGTCTATTGGTTAAGAACTTATTTTTTTTATTCTTACAAAAATTTTCTTCTTATTTGAACTCTCCACTTATATAGTAACGACGACATTAAAGTGTTTAATTATATGCTTTTATATAATGTTAAAACACCACGTTTGAAGCATAAAGATCATGCATACTATTATTTTAATACTTTTTATTAGATCCTACTTTTTTGAACGGCAAATTTCTTTTATTATCTGTTGTCTATGAGACTTGAACCCAAGATCTCTCCCGTCTAAAGTATTTAAAGGTTTTGTCTTTACCAATAGACCACCACCCTATTGGTTTATTAGATCCTACTAATTATGTGTTTGATGAAATCTTTTAACAAACACTCATAGAGCATTGTGTTATACTCATCCTGCAGCTTGCGGGATGAGGTCTGTACTATTATTTTAATACTTTTTATTAGATCCTACTAATTACGTGTTTGATGAAATCTTTTAACAAACAGTCTTAGAGCATTGTGTTATACTCATCCTGTAGCTTGTGGGATCAGGTTTGGGGGTGATGATTTGGCTGCTACGAGCGGGATTGAAGGGAAGAAGGGGACAAACGGGATGGTGGGTTCGTTGGATGATGACGACAAAAAAAAAAGATGTTGGGGTGCGGTGCCTTTGGATGATGTGGCACTGTGAGAGTTCGTGAACACCAGACTACATTAGGCTGAAGGGTGTGGTAACTGGTAACTCGGAGGAGCTCGGGGTGCTGAGGTGGAAGGCAACCCCGACAGGGAACACCCCCCCCCCCCCCCCCCCCCTCTATATTTGTTGCCCACGGTGAAATATCCTCAATCTCCTTGACGAGTGTTGTGTGTTGATGATGATGAGTGTTATGATTGGGGGAAGGGGAACACCACCGCCCTTGAAGGGATGGAGAGAAAGGTGATGTGACGGAGAGAGTGATCGGGGAGGAGGACAACCACACCCCACAACCTTAGCATTTAGCGGAAAGACGCGGGGTGTCCCAACATATGGCCATGGTGTTAAAAAAAGAACACATGCACAATATTTAATTATAAACTGTGTTTTTTAATTTGTATAAAAGATATAGGAGTCAATATGTTGTTCATTAGTACCCTTTTAAGATGTTTAGATAAGCGTACTTTAGAGTTTATTTGTTTACTGAAATTTTAAAAGGTGATAATCATAATTTAAAGGGCTTATATTAACCTATCAACTAAACATATGGGTTCAAATCTATTAGTTGATAAAATGTTATCTTCTTAAAATCACAACAAACAACTTAAATATAAGTTAATCAATAGTGCCAACATAACTACAAAAACAAACATTATCCTAATTATAAGAAGGTTAAAATCCAATATATAGAGGAGGCAGGCAAATTTACTGAATGACGTATTGTGTACGCATTTATATAGTAGTTTTTACACATTTCATAATAAAAAATAAAAGAATGCTAATATAGTGTTGGTGTTATTTGATTAATGGTTTATGAAATTGACATGTCAAGATGAGTTATGGGAAAAGGGCAGAACTTTAAACAGACGGATGATAACAGCTTTCATTTTGTTTTTGTGCATTACAGTGTTGTACATTTAGCTTTAAAGAGTTGTGACCACTTCATCCCCTGAATCAAAATTTGATATCTATTTTATCGTTTGGATCTTTCCCGTTTTGGAGTGAGCATCTAGAGTTGTACCTTCACTTTTAAAAGCCGATAACCATTTCTCTTAATTTGTTTTCTATTCAGTAACACCCCCACCATTATTATTAGTAACTTTATTTGCTCCACCTTGAGTTTCATAAATCAAACTTGATTAGACTTGAAAGTATAAACACCTTTATTACTCAAATAGATATAAAAGTCATTCACAATTTAATATAATACGATATGTAAATATATGACTGTATATTAGTATATATAACTATGATGATGAATAAACAAGATAATGTATACCTATAATTATAACTAACTATATATACGATATGGTGATCACTAAGGCCATGTGTAGTAGTCATAAAGCCCCTTTGGAGGCGTTATGCGACACGTGTCGCGCCACATCATACAGGGGCTTTATGAGTCGTTATATCACTAGAGCCCCTAGTCATAAAGCCCCTACCCATCATTACCTTTTCTATTAATTATTTTCATTTCACACCCCTCTCCTCCATCACGCCGCTATGCACATAACGGCTTCATCAAAAATCACCCCCATAGCGCCGGCAGTATTGGTGTTGTCAGGCGCTATGCCTCAAAAATCACCATCTTCGCGCCCCACTACGTTACGTCTAACAATATTAGTGAAACTTTGTCGGTAATCCACGTCGGTTTGAGTGATGTTAGTAGGTAAACCCCTCACATGAAGAGTGAAATGTATAATTAACATGAACCAATATACATCTCGTGTAGTATGTATGGGATCAGGCATGACATTGGTTTTAAAAAGTTTTGTGGGCGTGGAACAGGTATGGTATGGTATTAGGTAATACCCGACAGATTACCCAAAACATACATACTTGTCCATCCGAACCAAACCCGAAGCAATTTCTTTTCGTTTATTCGTAGTCCCAAAACATACATACTTGTCCATCCGAACCAAACCCGAAGCACTTTCTTTTCGTTTATTCGTAGTCCTTGGGTAATAGAATGATCTACTAATCAATAACCTTTTTAGTTTGGTATACATAATTTCCTTGGATGATAAAATTATAATACTTGGGAATCTCAATTGGTCATTTCTAACAAAGTAATACCCGACATGTAATGATTAACCGGATACACGACATGTACAGGATATAATTTTGCAATCGACTATGGAACTAAGATTACCAATACTTGTCTCATTGTCAACCTAACTACGGAAAGGACATCTTAAATACGCTACCCGGTTTCGTATGTGTCTGTATTTTGATCTTTGAGAGGGGTGTTTGTGTATTTTGTTTAGTTTCTTAACAAAAGACATTAGATTTTCTAATCAAACAACTTATTCTAGAAGCATTTAGACTACCTAATTAATTGGGGGGTCCAATTGAATAACCCATAAATTATTATGCAATTTTCACAATAATTTGTTCCTACTCTCATACAAAGCCCACAGTTGATTAGCCAAATAATGCCACCAGCGGCCAGCCAGTTAGGCACTTAGTCTTCACCAACATTTGACCTAATTGAACTGGTCCTATGATGTCAAATAATGTAAAAGGTAACATTGAAATGATCAAAGCTAGATCAATGTACAACTTTCACTGCATAAGGTACAATCTCTTATTTGTCTCAAAAAGGGTTTGGAGGGAAGCCAAAGCCCAATATGATTCAAACTTTTAAGAAATAAAAATCATACCTTGCAAACATTAAAAGATCTATGTATCCTCCCAATACGGACAACTCGTATTGCTCAACGTACAAGCCATCGTAGCGTCATGTGCTCCAGCACGCCCGTGGGAAACGATAAACAAAACTAAAAACCTATCTTATTATGGTATAAAGACAGCATTGTATATTTGTACATAGATATATGTTGATGTTGATTATATTCCTTGTTTCACATATACACACAAAAACAAAAAGGATGAAGAGAATCTGGTGTGAGTGATGACACTGTAAAAATTTGGTCCCAATGATATGTGTATTCACACTTTGTTTCTTTCTCTGACAAAAAGAAACTCAAAGAGGGAAGCCTAGCAGAAACCCATCCTTAGCAAAGTGTTTAATTTGTAGGTAGCAGTTTGCTTTCTCTTTGACCAGAAAGATAAGATTCAAACAGTAAAAAAAGAAGAAAAAGTGATGTAACTATTCAACAAAATTCATTAATAAATATTGGTTCTTTTGAGATTATAAATGTTTCATGTGTATGTTTCAGTTTGCTTTCTCTTTGATCATAAAGATAAGATGAAGCAGTAAAAAGGGTTTTAAGTATTCAGTAAAAAAATCAATCAACAAATTTTGTGTCTTTTTACCATCAAAAAGTACAAGAAAGGGAATTCACACTTTCACAACTTCACAATTTCACAACAAAGTTTTTACACTTATGAGTGAATCAATAATGTAAAATGACCAAGTCAAAGTTTGACATTAGCATTCATCATATATCATTCCAAAGTTATTTGGGTGGACCCCAATATTTGCATTGCTAGACATTGAAATCTCTCTTTCTCCTCAGAATTATAATAATAAAAAATTATTGTTAATGTCAAACTATATACCAAACAACCTTAGAGTAGAGGAAAAGCAATGAATAATACTGAATAGGAGTGCCCTGTGGGACAAAGACAGTCCCCACAAACTCAAGAGGTTCCCCATATCTATTAATTTTTTAGTCAAATACTCCCAAACATTCATACCATATTTTACTTTTCATATTTATAAGATCTTCCCTATGCTTTGTCCAATTGTCCTCTATCATCAATTTGTTTTGTTTTTCCTACTGATTTCACTAACTTTTTTAAAACATATACTTTATGCCATGGGAAATGTAGAATTAAGGTTTTTTTAGTCAAATACGCAGGCCGAATAATCACATTCGACATACACGTTTTTCTTAACCTTGTTTGATATGCATATATAGATGGGTTATAAACTAATTCAAGACTTATGCAGTTAATGCGGTAAAATATCAGATATCAGCCAAGGACAAGGACTGATATTTGAAATATAGGTTATCACGGTGGGATATCGGTAATTTTAATATCATGCAGAATTTATATATATATAACAACTTAACACTAACAAAGCAGTATACTCTCCTACCATTAACAAATTAACCTTCTGCAACTTTCAAAACACTAACAAGTATAGCAAGTAAGAACTGATTAAGACTTAAAACACCAACATTTAACTCTAACAATTAACGATTAAGACTTAAAACACTACTAGCAGCAATAAGAAGAAAGACAAATGGTAAAACTAAAAAGAAAACCAGTGATATATCGGCCAATATCGCCGATAATATCGATACCGATAACCAATATATCACCGATATTAACTGCATAGTTCAAGAGAGTTAACGAAGTCAAGAAAACAATAATCAAAGTCCTAACTTCAAAAACATGTACCCTTTTCTTGATATATCATATATTATATTAAGCAGTTAGAAAGCATGATTGTTATTAAATTAACAATCTTAAGAGGCTTAATAAGAAAATAGGAGGGTTCAATTCAAGAAATTCAAAAGTCAACAGACAAGAAGCAACCCTTTTGTCCATATTGTTCATCTTGTAGAAATAGAGCTTATTCTGATTACAATTAAAAGAAAAAACTAATGTTTTTAGTTTATGAAAGTAATTAGTAGTGAAGTGAGCAAGCAAGAATCAAAGTGCTACCTTTGTAACATCTATTTCCTATGTCTGAAAGATCAACTGACTTGACAATTTCCGGAAACCGGTATCTATATTTATGATCCTACCCACCTTTAACTTATTGATTTATGATATTGAACAAGTGTCATGATTCAAAAAAGAAGACTGAATACTATGCCTTGCATTAATACCTGTAGACAATCCTGCCCCTTACACAGAAAGGTACTGAATGGACAGCTACAATGTAACCATTTTGAGAGAAAACTACACCAATCTCTCTATTCAATGACACTTCACATATCTCAATCAAATATAGATATATCCATACTTGATAGTGATGAACCAAATGTGTTCTTCCACCACATGGGTTTGGTTTGACCACAAACAAAGTTATCTCAATGTAACAGCATCATAACAACAATAATTATCCAAGAAGAGATTGTAGTAAATTAAATACCATTACTAAAAAGAAGCGGACTAATCGGAGTGAGTTCAATGGGGGTTGCTAAGAACATTGATGGACAAGCGGTTCACTGGCGGCAATCTCATTTGCTGCTCTTGAGCTCGGTTTTTCTTGAATGGAGCTTCCGGTGATGATGTCACCGATGACGCGATCGCCCACGAGTTGTTAGAATTATCACTGCTGAAATATGCGTCAACTACACCGCTTGGACTTCCAGGAATCGAAGAGTATTTCCTTTTGTGAGTTTGGAAATAACAGCTTCCATGATTATTCGATACGTCCAAGATGAATTTGGAACACGCGTCTATGTTTTCCTGTTATGACACACAATTCAACATCTCTTAGCATCATTTCAAGGGTTAAGAAATCAAGTCAAAACCGAACACATTGACAATGTTTTGTATATAAAGGGTCAAAGGGATTGTGATTACGGTTCTTGAAATTGTAGATACAAATGATAACTTTCGATTGGTTTCATAAATAGTCTACGATAAACGCATAATGATTCGATCATAAAGTCTGCTCAATGCAACTGATTACGGATGTGGTAGATATAGCTGCTATAAGAGTCAAATTAGATCTAAAAATGTGTTCGAAATTGGATACAAAGTAACAAACACACTTATTAATTCAACTTGATGCAACCCATAAGCTAAAGTTTGTATGCAATGCATGTGAGAAATGACTCAGTTTGCTTAATGATCAAATATCTATGATTGTAAAGAAATCTTGATAAGAAAGTGATCAACAATTAACAAACCTCACTGATGTTGAGAAGCTTCGTAAGCTGATTTCGGTAATCCAATGTGTTGTCAGGCTCAATCTCCTTGCTAACAATGCACATTATCGCAGCAGCCATCACAGATGGAACAAACCGAAGAAACCTTGAATCTGCATTCATTGTAACAAACATCAGCCACTCAACTAGACCTCGACTCGACTGAAATTGGCAAAATTTTCATGAATTCGACATCAAATTAGTGATCTACTAAGCACATTCATAACATTACCATTGCAAACAGATAGGAGAATCCTTTCACACCGCCGCAGGAACTCGTAATGCAGATCATGAGTCATTAAATTGAGCCTACGCATAATGTAATCGACAAACGCAAGAGGGGTCACTGGATTCATCTTCCAATCAAGAGAAGACAACACCAAAAGTTCCATCTTCATAATAGTTTTTGACTCAAACACAAATTTTGTTCCTTCCATCTGAACAACAAACCCAATCAATTAAACATTTACACAACCAAATTCACTCAGGCATTTTCACAAACACATAGAATGCAGTTAAATAAACAACTTACTTGCAAATCCAACAGAAGAGGGGCTTGGATCTCTTCAACTTTAGAAGCTAAAGAAAGACAAGCCACAGCAACCAACTGATTCATCCATGGCTTATCCCTCTGAAAAGAAGCACTAAACAAAAACCTATCATAATAATTAACAGCTAAAACAGTTGTCAAAGCAACAAACCCATAATGGGTACCAACTCTAATCATCCAATCAACAGATTCTTTCCTCAAACCCATCAAAGACTCATCACAAACCAAAAGGGTATTCTTCTCTTTCAACAAAAGAGAAGAAAGCTCATCTTCTTCCCACAAAAGATCCTGTTCAAAATGAGTAAAGATTGAACCTTTATCGTTCAAGATTTGATTTTCTTGGTCCGATGAAGCAAACCCATATCCAAAATCGAAATCTTGTTCTTGTTCATCGCACAAAAGGGCATCGTCAATAGCAAACATAGGGTTTTTGGGGCACACATTTTGTTGTTTGGACACCATCTTCTTCTTCTTTTGAGAAGAGGGTATCAGAGGCTCTATTCATTATCTTCAAGAAGCCAAGAAAATGGTGAAAAAACAGAGGTTTTGTAACATTTCTTTGCAGTTTTTTAGAACCCAAAAGAAGTAAGCAACAGCACAGGTTTTGTTCACACAATCACACACACAGAGAGACTGTGGTTTTATAAAAGAAAAAAACATGTAATTGTAATGGGTTAATGAAGGGTTTTTAGGAGATTTGGGGGTGTTTGGTTGTCGAGAAAATGAGATTGATGTAATCGCAACATCCAATTGTATATACGGGTTGTGACTGGTCTCTGTGTGGCAGGATCTTATAGGTTTATATTTGTAATTTGTCCCTATGCTCTACATGCCTTTTGCAATTCACTCTTGGACTTTGATGTTTTTGCAAAATTTCTCCCTTGGAACCACAATATAATTTAGAGTAAATTACAAAACTCGTCCTTTATGTATGCTAGTTATTACAAACTATGTCCTTTATCTTTAATAACTTCAAAAACCGTACTCGATGTTTGCAAACCTTTACACATTATGTCCTTTAGCCCTAACTCTGTTATTTTTCATGGTTAAATCAGACCAAATGTACCCCACATAAGGGTATTTTGGTAATTTTATTAATTTATTAAAAATATTCCTAATAAAGAAAATAAAAAAAGAAATTTAAATAATTAAACATATATAAATACATTAATGTTTAACGAAATTATACATATATATCACATTTTTACATCTCTCTCTGACCCTTCCCTACCACCACCACCACCTACTCCCACTGTCCCCCACCACCTCCCCCAACCACAAGTCCACCGTCACCACCATCCACCTGCCATCTGACATAACCACACCTCCACCTTAACTCCACCACCATCTACCACTGCCACCCCACTTCCACCACCACCACCACCACCGCCGCCGCCTTAACTCCACCTCCACCACCACCCACCTAACATAACTACACATCAACAACCAAAACACATACACAAATCAACAATCTCTCTAATCAAACACTCAATTCACTAAAACAAACACAGTTTATCCTCAGATCCACTACAATTACGCTTACAAAATCAAAAAAAACACCTCAATCGTAAACAAATTACCAAATGAACAAGCGCTTTGATGCGTTTAACAACCGTCGGTGTGCACTGACACGCTCTAACCTCATGCTTATGAAGCCGCTTGATGTAATCACTCTCCGTCAAGCTCGTACCGCCGCCGTCGCCGGTACCGGAGATCGCCATAGTAATCAACGATGAGAATGAAATATTGAAATCTGACCGTCCAGCTCACCCGTGTCGGAACCCTAGACGATGATTTCTTCTCAGGGGATGAACTTGACCAAAGATTCTTTGGGAATGTTGAGAACACCCAATTGAATAATACCCAGATCATTCTTGATTCCTTTCATCCCCAATTGGGTTTTTCTGATTTTGTTACAGATAATGGGATTAAGGTTTTTGAAATTGTAGAGAGAGAGAGTTGGCCCCTGATTGTAGAGAGAGAGAGGGGGAGTTGGGAAGGAGAGAGAGTTTTGAAAGAGATGGAAAAATGGGTTTTTGATTATTTATTTATTTTTAGGGTAAAATGACCAAAATATCCTTATGTGGGGTACACTTGGTCTGATTTAACCATGAAAAATAACAGAGTTAGGGCTAAAGGACATAATGTGTAAAGGTTTGCAAACATCGAGTACGGTTTTTGAAGTTATTAAAGATAAAGGACATAGTTTGTAATAACTAGCATACATAAAGGACGAGTTTTGTAATTTACTCTATAATTTATGTAGATTCGAGTCAAAACGGTTACTTTTTATCGCGGGATTTATGGTCGCGGGATGGATTAAACATGTGGATCTTGAACTACTTTTTGAATGGATCCGTTTCGGGAATATCTATTTTGCCGTATCTTATTAGCGGTTACAGCCGTTACTTTATGTTATAATAATCAAGGTTTTTTCTCTTTCACGGAGTAAATGCACCGACAAGTAAGCTGAAACTAAAAAGAAAATATTTATGTTGGTTAGAAAATATAAGGGTTTTCGATTTTCTACTCGGTTTTGGCTTTTAGCTAATGATATAAAAAATACTAATTTTGATTTATTGTTTATTTATATAGCATCTTATGAGTTATGACATGATTTTTAGTATGAATTCACATTTATATATAGTTATTTAACATTTATAGCTTTTGAAATAGAGTAATACGACACTTAATTATTAGAATTTAATTTAATATGTGTGTCATTTGTTATAGTATTATCAAGAACACAGCATTAACATAATATTTTTTTCAGAACTACTGTAAGTTGTAACACTACATTGTTATTAAAAGGTCATACTTTTTCTTGTTATCTTACAAAACGCTTTGCATTTGTAGGCTCTTTTGTAGAAAAGTAATTTTATGATGGGCTGAAGAGAACTAAGTTGATTCTACAAGGGGGTGTTCTTGGAAAATGCAAAGTTATAATTTGGAATACAGTGTGCTTATTTGTAGAAAAATGTATATATTTTCGATCATTAAAATTATATATCGAGTATTGAACGTCCTTAAATAAAATGTAATTTTCAAAGATACAATAATGGTATTAGTTTTAATGCTTTTTTAAATTCTCTAACCTATACATATCGTGTCGATACGAGAGGCATCTACTTTTTAGTTTTTCCGCCATATAACATGTTTATTTTTATCTTTTAAAAATTACAAGTTTTAAAATAATTTATCAATTTATCCCATATTTTAAGTCGATATTTATCTATAACTATATCTCTATATTTATATTTATCTTCTAATATAATCTTTATACTTATCTTTATTTTATTATTGTGCGAGTAAATTGCACAAAACGTCTTTTATGTTTCCTCAAACTTACAGGTTTCAGCCTTAATGTTTAAAACTTGCTAAAAACATCTTTTAAGTTTATTTTTGTTGCTGGTTTAATCCTTTATGACTAACCAAGTTAATTATCTCAGTTTATTTCCCTCACATGCCTAACATGTGGGAGTCTCACTATCGTTTGATGACCGACATCAACTGACTCGCAAAATGGAACGGAGATGTGGTACAAACGCAAAATTGCCTGAAACCCAAGCAAAATTGCCTCTGTTTTCACCGGAGATGTAGTCTAAACACAGCTGGATCTCTTAAATTTATGGGGTCATTCACATGGAGCAAGCCCCTTTTCATTTCGAGCAATCAACATCCACTCGGAGGAGAGATCCAGCCCGCGTTTCGCTGACTAAATGCCAAACAAGCCATATTTGCAGGTTGATAGCCTCACGTTAGTTCTGTGTGTGAATTCAAATTGAAAAGTGTATATCATTTTCTGTAATTGTTTTCCTCTTTAGTTTTGATTACTTAATTGAGATTACATGTATTAAATAGGGAAAAATAAAAACTAATATTTAGGTACAAAGCAATGAGTCATGAATAGGGGAAGAAGAAATAAGTGGATTTAATGGACTGAATGTATATTTGGGTGCAAAATTTGTGTTTTTTTGAATTGTGACTAGATTCATTTCATACTTAAAAGTCTCTAATGGCGGTGGCTGAGGGCCTGAGGCTTTTTATTTTTTACACTTAATAATAATAACTATTTAATATTTTACTGATCCGGCCACATGTAAGACACACGTTTTTAACCTGTTAATAAATTAAAAAACAACAAAGTAAAATGTTATAATTTTTGTAATACACACCTAATAATAGAAAAATTAAAAACAAACAAAGTAAAATGTTCTAATATGTAAATCAAAGTTCTTTTTACCAAAAATGTATTTTGACGACTGTGTGTGTTAACTGATTACATTATATTTATTCAAGACGTGTAGTACACGTGCTTATTCAACTTATGTTATACACGAGTAATTAAAGATGTAACTTTTTTATTATATAAAAATATATTTAATCAACCCGTGTAATACACGGGGTTCTAACCTAGTTTTGTTATAAATCGATCACAGTAATCAGGTAATATCTTTAAATTGATATTAATAAATAATTTAAAAAATTAAAAAATTAATGACAATAACAATTTACACAGAAATTATGTTATTTAATACATGGAAAATAAACGAATTACATTTTAAAGGTTTTTTTTCTTGACTGGATAATTAATACACCCTTTAATCATAATCCTAAATGGATACCAATCATAATCCTAAATGGACACCTTTGACCTCTATACGACTAGAACCAATAGATCAAGTGTTATGTCGGAGGGTGTGGGGGCGCCACCTCTGCCAGATCATCATCAATGGTGCCACCACCCCATACCACCGAAATTAAGAGGAGGCGCCATAGGTGGTTTCGCCAACATGGTAAAGGAGACAAGGGGGCTTTATCGAGGAAGGTTGGTTAAAGGAGGGGGCGCTATAGTGTGAAGGGGTTTTATCTCACACCCTGCAAGTTAAAGGGAGGGGTCTTAAAGCCCCTGTGTGACATGACGTTGACGTGGCGTTGATAAAGCCCCTCCCACACCCTCCAGCCTTAGACTATGTGTAGTGGTTGGGGTGAATAATACCTCACCCTTGGGCGTTGTCCGCCACGTGTCGTCCTAGTCAACAAATAGGTGTTTTTTCTAAAATGGGTGTAGTGGGGATGTGGGTATTATGTTAAAAGGGGTGTAAATAATTAAATAAATAAAAAAAACCATTCAAAAAATTAATTGGCTAAAGAATAAGAGGGTTGAATGTGATTGGACCATCAAAATAGGGTCTGGGCGTGAAATATACAACGCCAAACAACCAAAATTCCAAAAAAAAACGCCCCGGGGGCAGAGTTCCGTCGTGTTTGGGCGTTTTCGACTCAAAAAACGCCCGAAAATATGGCCACTAAGCACGGTCTTAGACCATACGGAGTGGAGAGGCTTGAAAAGGGGGGATTGAAACGTCATGTGACAGCCACGTCAACAACTGTTAGAAAAGTGGTGTGGTGTAAAAAAAGACGAAATGGGATGGGGCGTGAAAGGGTGGCGTAGTGTGACACGTGACCTATATTTTTTGTATTTGTTTTATATTTAGAAATTATATAAAATCTGTTAAATTAAAAACGTCATTAAACTAATGTAATAAATAACATTAATAAAAAAACATTACATAATTTAAATAAAAAAAGATTACATAAGTTAGAAAAACAAAAAACAAAAAAAAAACGGTTGTAGGAATGCATTATTTTTATAAAACTTGAGAAATTTTATAAATTTTTGAGTGGGGTAGAAGAATATTAAAAAAAATAGTGGCATGGGTTGGGTTTTAAATAGGGTGTGATTTAATTTTTAAAATCCGACATTTTTTTCCTTTTTAATAATGTCATTAGGGTCCAAAGGCTATAACCCCAACCAACCATAGCAGGCCACCTCATCACCCATATGTGCTCCACGTCAGTGAGGTTTTTGCCGCCCTCCACGCCAATAAGGGGCCGGAGTGCCCAGCATGGAGAGGCTTCCACGCCAAAATCCAACGCCCACTCTATATAGTCGTCTTATGTCATGTGAAGGTGAAAGAGGAGAGTAACACACAGGCACCACATTTGGGTGGTTGCGGCTGCGTAGTGTGACAATGAATTGATTTTTGTTGATGTGAGGTCATCCGTAGTCATAAAGCCACTTTCTGGACGTTATGCGACACGTGTCGTGCCACGTCACCCAGGGGCTTTATGGGGCGTTATGTCACTAGAGCCCATAGTCATAAGGCCCCTACCTCATCATTACTCAATTAATTAATTTTCAATATTTTTAAATTAAAATTAAATAAAAAACTGCCAGATTTTTAATGTTAAAAATAACAGAAAAACAAGTTTAAAACCAATTTTAGATATTTGAGAAAATGCAGGGACCAAATGTGTAAAACTTTAATAAAATAGGCGCCTCCTTCTTCTTCTCTGTCTTCTTCTCCGGCTGAAATTCCGGCTTCTTCTCGGTCTTCTTCTCCGATTTGCAGGGACCGTATATTGCCTCCTCTGTCTTCTTCTCCGATCAAATATCAGAAAAAAAAAATTCAAACAAAAACACACATGGCGCCGCTATGGAGGTCGCGCCCCACCCCATTTTCTCCTTCATACCGCCCCTTGTGGCGGTGTTCGGCAGCGCGATTGGGCGCTATGCCCAGCCATACCGCCCCACTACAGATTTTCTGATCACCACTTGAACGAGGGGGGTGTGAAATCAATCCATTCTCTATTTTTTTTAAATAAAGTTACCAACCAAAATTGCCTTCCTTCCACTTAGGTAACTTTTGTTTATTTTTAGTTAGAACTAGTTGGGAGCATCGTCGCGATGTGGAGGGTGTTAAGATGTGTTAACGAATACTTATTTTGTGGTGAATTAGATTAGGAAAAACTACAAACTATATTTACTAATGCTGATTGTTTACATTACTAAAACAAAATTTACAATCAACTAGTTAAACTGAAAATACATCTAAGTTTATTTTTTTCCTTAATATCGTTAGGCCTAGCAAAATGCACGATAAACACATGTAATTCAAGTTGTAGCTCGGCCTATCTTTGCCGCTTTGGCATATGTTGCTAACTATTTCTGTTCATTAAGCTTGTTATTTATTTGGCCTTAATAAGACATCTGCACCATTGTTAGAAGTTGAAATGCTAACGAAAAAGGAACTAATATATCAATTACGCTATACTACAAGCAAACAATAACAATTATACAAAGAAAGTTAAAGTTATTACAAATAAGCTCGAGCACATGATTGCAACCGTTTGTTATTATAACAACTTTCCAAAAGCCCTTAAACATGTCCTATACGTCCTAAAATATACTACGTATGCGAGAAACGGGCTTAAAATACCTTTATTTTAACAAAAATCAAATAAAACAAGATTCATAGGTCGCTCGCGGGGCTCGACCGAGTCTAGCTGGGACTGTCGCTGGCCGCGAGCCAGTGACACCAGGCCGGACCTCCATGCGCCACGTGTCTCATACGTGTTGGACCTGTATAGCTGACCCGACAAGGCTAGGGCCTACCCTATAGCTCTCGCGTGCTGCGAAAAGTTAAGCATAGGCAGTCGCGGGGCGCGAGTCTCCCTATGATCAGCCTATAAATGAAGTGGTTGAGCTCATTTGACAAATCGTTCAATTCTCGAAATCTTTCTCAACTTCTGAATAGTAATTATAATACCCGGGCACAATACCCACTAAAAAACGAAGCTCTGCCTCGTTGTAAGTATTATAACCATCGGTTACGTATTAGTTACTCTGCCCGATTGATCTATAGCTCCGTAACGCATGTCAAGGCTCTGCCTGACTCAGTCGTTGGAGTTCTGTCTCAGATGTATAGCTAATGTAAATTGAGTTATCTTACTAACACGTGTGCATTGTTTAATTTAATAGATTATAACCAAGATGTTACCAGAAAGCAGTAGGGTTATCTAAAATAGCAATGTGAGTACATTCATTTTTATAAATCTTTTTATACAAACCTCAATTGTTTTTAAATAGTGATTGAGTCTATGTATTCTACAATTACTGTCAGTATGTTGGGGTTTTGTATACATTACTTGTTACTAATAGTGTGAATATTAACATGACCACAAGTCAGGATTGATAGTACCATGGGTGGTAATTTGGTAGATAGAAACATTGTAATCGCTCTCAATACTGTAAAAGATATAAAAATTGTTTTGATTAAATTGGGATGCACTCGCCAGTATTTCTTGCTGATAAAACTTTTTCAAACGTGTTTCAGGTAACAAAATGTGAAAGCCAAATAGAAGTCAGCTGAAGAGCACCAAAGGATTGGAAAAGTGGCTATAAAAGTTACCTAAACAAGAAATGCAACGTTTCCATTTTTATCATATAAGAGTTATAGGTTGTTTAAATTTATTAACCACTAGTAACTAGTTTTATTTTTAAAGTAATTATTCAACCCATATAGTTTTAAAAACTATTTTATATATATTTGGTTGGAATGTTATACTAATTATTTGGCTTATAAATGTGTGACACTTCTATTTTCTATATTAAAATAAAGTGTATAAAACTTATATTATTAAACGGGTAGGCTACGGGTAAGTTGACTATTAGAAATATGAAGTACCTAGACGGGCCTAGGAATCGTTTAATAATTAAATTATAAAAATACATTATATTTGAACCTACTCTGGTTTTAATGAAACTTATGCCAAAATGTAGACACCAATATTCTCGTCCTAATGACATATTTATTGTTTTATAAAACGTCATATTTTAGAAGTTATAAGCGCCAAAAAAGTGAACCAGCTGAATTAATTATAATATATAAAATAATATAAAATTTAAAACTAAAATATAAAGACTATGCACGTATGCATGTGGATAAGAAGAAAAGAGGCGTAGCCTCTAAGCCAAACTTCACAAAGATTTAGTATAAATAGGATGGAACCTTTAATTCAAAATTTCACAACTTCTTTCACTCTCTGTCCATCTCGACCTCTTTCATTCTTTTATATATTTTTATTATTATTATTATTTCACTAATAATAATAATAAAGCTCAGCCCCGTTTTAAGTGTTTTAACCCCTGATCACTGATACCCTTTCCGATTGATCTGGAACCCCATAACGCATGTCAAGGCTCTGCCCGACAAAGTTCGTTGGGGTTCTGTCTCGTGACGTAAGGATAAAGTTGAACTGGATTATTATATTTAACGCGAGTGCATTATATATTTTATTAAATAGCTCAGGAGTTATACCCAAGATTCTACCAGGAGCCTTTTAGTTGAACCCTAAAGTTACAAAGTGAGTCCATTCTCTTTTCTCACAGTTTGTGAGCCATTTTTCTTTTTATCACCTTTTTATGATACCTTTATATTTAAACATGCTTTACAAAAATCCTAAATGTTTATCAGTTATACTTACAGTGATTAAGTTTTTATATTCTGCAATAGTTGCCTGTATGTGGGGTCGTATACATTACTTGACACTCGTTACTATTGGCCAAAAAGTTAGCCAATAGTAGCATGACCACAAGCACGGGGGAATTGTGCCCCAATAGCCATATCCTCTAACTAATATTATTTATACATTACTATTATAAAGGTAGAGGATCCTGTAAAAAGTGCTCAAAGTGTGAGAAATGTATTATAACACTATATATAATACTATATAACACCATATAAACACCGTATAACAATACGTAACACCATATAATACCATATAACACTATGTAACACTATATATCATTATATAACAAATATAACACTATAGGTTGTCTGATAGCATGTCTATGATAGATGTATAGTGTTATATTTGTTATATAATGATATATAGTGTTACATAGTGTTATATGGTATTATATGGTGTTACATATTGTTATACGGTGTTTATATGGTGTTATATAGTATTATATATAGTGTTATAATACACTTCTCACACTTTAGGCCCTTTTTACACTATCCTTACCCCTATTATAAATTATTAAAAAAAATATTAATGATTGAAATAAATCTAAATGGTGTGTATATAAAATGAGTTTTATTAACCCTTATTAAAATATATTAGTTATATTAAAGAAAATATAATTAATAAACATATTACAATAGACGGAACATTAGTTATATTAGAGAATCACTATTGAAAAATTTGGCTCACATTAGTTCTCGTGGTTCTTACAATAAAGGGTGGTTCCTAACGGATCCTTATCCTATATATATATATATATATATATATATATATATATGATGAGTTCCGTCTCAAGTAATATAGTAACTTGAAAATAGACTACAAAATTGTCAGATACGAAGTTGAGTAAATGTTTATCACTAACTGAATATATAAATAAAAAAATATATTTAAGTGTGTAATATTTTCGTGTCTTTAATATATTCATGTAATGTTAAATATATACACTTATATTCAGTTTTATTACATGTTATGAATAGTCTATATTCATGTATGTTAAACAAATTATTTATATTTAATGGTTAATTAAACTAAAATTGATTTTTATGTATAAGTTTATTATTGTTCATAAAAATATATAAAATGTTATTTTGGACCATTAACGATATATACGGGGTAAACATAACATGTAATGTTAAAACATAACATGTAATTATAATTATAAAATACATTTAATATTATAAAGTTACAATAATATTTTAATGGACATAACATGTAATTTTAATGAAATATGTATTTATATATATAATACATTATATTCTATTTATTATTTGGTAATCTATTACTATACATGTATAGTTGGGTTATGTATTCAGCAATTATTACCGGTATGTGAAATTTGGTATACATTATTTGATAAGTGTCACTAGTTGAGAGAATGACCAACAGTGATAGGACCAGAGTCACTAGTTGAAAGAATGATCAACAGTGATATGACCACAATTACTAGTTGAGAGAATGATCAAGAGTAATATGACCCGAGTCACTAGTTGAAAGAATGATCAACAGTGATATGACCACAATTACTAGTTGAGAGAATGATCAACAGTAATATGACCCGAGTCACTAGTTGAGAGAATGATCAACAGTGATACGACACCAGTCACTAGTTGAAAGAATGATCAACAGTGATTTGACCATCGTCACAGGAATCGCCTAGTGACCGTTATAATAGTAAGATATACTATATATCTATTACTTGATAAACTTCACTATTGGACGAAAGTGAGCCAATGAGTAATATGACCACCGTCACATCGGAACTGCCACCATGTGACAAGTACTGATTGAGTTTTTTGGTAAATATAAACAAATATATAAACCTTGTTGCTGTAAAAGTATAACAATATATTTTTATAAAATGGAATGAACCCGCCAGTATTTATTACTGATAAAATGTTTTAAAAATGTGTGTCAGGTAAACTGCTGTAAAGATATTAGAAGCCAGCTATGGAGCACTGAAGGCTTAAATAAAGTGGCTATAAATACCTGAATAAAAGAAGAAATTTATGTTTTATTTAGTTGGGTTATACCTATAAAACAATTGAATTGAATATGGGTTTGAGCCCATTTATTTAATATTAAAAGTTGGTGTTTTATAAACTCTGAAATTATTTCCTAACTAAGATCCTAATGAAAAAAATTTCCGATGCGTAATTAATAAACACCGATATCATCTGACTGGCTCGCAGCACCCGCTCCCAGGGTAGGGTCGGGGGCTGTGACAAGAAAGAAGTTTTATTTCAATAAAATAAGGTTTATCCCTATAAACACATTATAAATGGAAACTTGGGTTTTCCCATGTATTTATTAGTTATAAAAGTGTGGTATTTTACTCTGATAAACTATTTCTTAACTACGGTCCTGATGTAAATTTTCGCTGCCAAATTAATAAGTACCGATACCAGTAATCTAGATCTCGCGACACCGCTCCCGGGGTAGGGGTCGGGGGTTGCGACAGAGAGTGGTATCAGAGCTAAAGCCACTGATTTGAGCCACAGAAGAGTTCTGCTGACACCAATATTTTATCAAATATGTTAGGAAATAATCTATGTGATTATGTGTATATATGTATATTATCGTTTTGTATTATTTGACAATCTGTTAGTTTACAGTATGAGTGAGCAAGGTACGTCTGACGCCTACCGTCATCTAGATAGTTCTCCCAAAAGTGAAGGAACCTCATCACAGCCTACTCATTCAGGGTATTCTACTGATACAGAAAAGAGAATTTTCATATTTAAGGCGCAATCTGAGGAACCATTCCCTTCGAAAAAGAGAGGATGGTTTAGTAGGGGAGCACACGAGAGGAGAAAGCGAATGAGAAAGTTACACCAACAAAGAGCTTTAGCAGCAGCCAATAGGGAACTTAATGCCCAGACACAAGACATAGTTAATAGACGATTGGCAAACTTCCATATATTAGCTACCACTGCGGCAGATCCAAACCTTGATCAAATCATTGCACCACAACCATTGCCACAATTTCCCAACCCAACCAATGGAGATAGAACCCAACCCAGAAAACCAATTTCCCATACCAGCGTTTGACCCTGATGAGATACCTAGAATCCCGGCACCTAATCCTTTAGCATATGATCCATGGAGAAATGACCATAGGGATTATAGGGAACTCTATCCTCAGGAGGAACTAATACCAAACCCCATAGCACAGTATACCAACCTTAATCCTCTAGATCCATATTGGGATAACGACCAGTATGTTTAGGAAATATTAAACAACCCGTACCCATATGGAGAACTGTTAACTTTGTACCCTGACCTAGTACCCGCACCACGACCACCCATGAGTGATGAGAATGTGCAGGAACTTCGCACATATGGTGAGGAATTGATAGAAGGGGGAGAGAGGATGAAACAGATAGGGGAAAAGCTTGTGTGGAAATACGACGAGTGAGAAATGCAGTTCAACCCATAATATATATATATATATATATATATATATATATATATATATATACTACTTTAATAAGCTTATAGGAAGGGCAAGAATGGTCATTTGCCATTGTACAACCATTTCAAGCACATTATACAACCATTTAATCATAAATGTGTTGAAAAATCCTTTAACACGCGGTGTAGATGGTATGGATCCTAACCGGATCTCTTTGACCTGTTTTCCCTCTTATGGATCCAATATAAAGTTTCTTTCCATCCTTTCTAAACCCTAAATTCATTTCATCCACAGCCGCTCCTCCTTCTTTCTCTCTCTGGCGATTTTCAATTTAGGGTTTCACGAGATCTATGGTATGAGCAAGATCTCACCAGATCCAACAATGGTGTGGTCTGTAAAAGTGGTCGAGACAAGATCTACGCTTCAAGATCAGTCGATTCAACCCGAGGTAAACCCGAGGTTTCTCCAGGCGAATCTAGGGTTTCTTTAGCAGTCGCTTCAAGATCTACGCTTCCTCAGTGATGAATCTCTCTAGATCCGACACCAGATCGACTGGTTTGACCGCTTGGTACCTTTCTTTTTACCATATCTTTTTTTTGTTATTTGAATCGGATCTGTGTAATATTTCAGATTACCTGGTGGTTGTGGGTGGAAGATGGTGGCGATGACACAAAGATCTACCGTTTGGTGGCCAGATCTACCGTTTGAAGTTGAAGGTACTGGCCAGATCTTAACTCAGTTCACGGCAAAATTTATCTGAATTTTCAGCTGGTGTGTTCAAGTTCACGTTTACGGTAAATCTGGTATAACTATTTGTTTGTTATTGATTAAAATCTGTTTTTAAAGCTGTGATTGACTAATTTCCTGTTGTGTTATAATCGGATTTGTTGTTGTAGCCGATTGAAGATGAATTTAATGATTAATAACTGTTTTGTTAGGCTTTTTTTGTTTAATTTTGATTGTTATTGATTGAAATCTGTTTATGAACTGTGATTGAATGATTTCATTTTTTTAATCGGATGTGTTTGTTATAGTTGATGAAAGAAGGATTAGATGAATATAACTGTTTTGTTTGTTTAATATGATTGTTATTGAGTGAACTCTGTTTATGAAGATGTGATTGACTAATTTCATGTTGTTTCAATATCGGATGTGTTGTTGTAGCTGATGAAAGGAGGATTAGATGAATAATAACTGTTTTGTTATGTTTTGTTTGGTTAATTTGATTGTTATTGATTGAAACTTGTTTATGAGCTATGATTTAATGTTGTTTTGAATTGGATATGTCGCTATACAAGGAACCGTCTACTAAAAATGAAAGTATAGCAGTTGCTTGTGAAGATGGGTGTGTGTGATTATATAATATCTCAGAATCAGATCAATTAAACTACTTCAAATCGCTTCCAAGAGTCAATGGTGGGATAACACTTCCTGTTCATGTTACTACTTTTCCATTTTTTATTATAATTTGTGTATTTATTGTACTTTTTAATCGTTTATGTGTAGGACGTGTGTTAAGTGTCACTTGGAGTCCGGATGCTAAAAGGATATATTCAGGGAGTAGTGATGGTAAATATATCCTTATTTTAAATGGTACTGGTGTAGTTCAGGTATCTTAAGATTATGTTGAGGTTATAATTGTCCTGCTATTGCTTTTGTAGAGTATCATTTTAGCTAATTTTTATCATAGATAATCACTCAAGCTAGCTTTCTTTTTCATGACAGTTTCTCTGTTGTACATTGATTTGCAGCAAAGATTCAAGATTTAAGTGTCCCCATTTTATAAATTAACAAGATTAATTGAAAAAAATGTGTAGTTATGAACAACTTATCAATAACTTTGAGTTTATTGATATACAAGGCACTGATTTTGTTCTTATAATTAGTGATTTGATTATATAATCTTGAACTGGAAAATTTACAGGTATATGACTACACTAGGGGATAGTGAGCTTGTAGCAGCCATTAGAATCATCACAGCTTTGATTTGCAGAACTGTATGTATTTGGTTGTCGATCACTGGTAAAAGAAAATTTGCCATTACGTCGTTTCACTTTGGAAGAGTTTGGTTATGAAGGATGCATTTGTTTGTATGAAGTTGAAGGCTTCATCAAATTGGCAATAATTACATTAAATGAACCTGAATTGGACCAATGAAGGGTACCCCGTATTGGATGGCTCCTGAAGTTATACTTCAGACTGGCCACAACTTGTAAGTGAATTAATACATATACATATCATGCCAATATATTATTGTTATTTTTTATATGCTGTCTTTTCTTTCTGAATTTTATATCTTAGCATTTTCAATGGATTTGTTCTTTTTGTTCATAAGAAAGCAACATGACTTACACGCAGTATACATTTAACGACTCTATTACGATGAATTGAGTTGTTTTCTTTTTTTTAGCTCTGCTGATATATGGAGTGTTGGATGCACCGTTATTGAAATGGCAACTGGAAAGCCTCTATGGAGCCAACAATATCAGGAGGTATTTGTATACATATATATATATGTGTAAGATTTTTTTTATCTTCAGCTTGTTTACACATTATATAAGTTTTTGCTAGGGGTCACCATTTTGCCCCAATTGTTTTTGAAAGGGCTGATTCGGGTTATATTTTTATCTCAAATGGGTCAAGCAGTTATCAATAAAAAAGCTAGCTAAAAATGACATGGGTACCCCAAGCATGTCAAAAGTCATCAAAAGTGTCGTTTTAACGTATAAAACCTCTTTGCTTCGTTAATTCATAAAGTTATATTACACTTTAGGATGAACAGGTGTGTTTATGTTTATGTTTCCTCATATTTTACACAACATATGTTTTCTTATTAGTAACGCTTATGTTTTGCTTTGTGATAGGAGTGGGCAGTACGTATGGGAAGATCATCGTCCTAGGTCGGGTATATAGAAAGGTAGTAATGGCGGCGAGGTTATTTCCATAAATGGTTGTGATGATGATCAAACATCTGTTGATACATCTATAAGTTATAACCGTACACACCCTTGATTAATATTATCGTATAACTTAAATGTAGATAATTGTTTAAAGTGATGAATTATTTGTGGGAACAGGCTCTATCGAAGATCACATCGACAGGGTCCATGACTTTCTGTTTTATTGAAGCTATAGAGCATCGAAACGCGTCTACTTATGGGAGCTTATTAAGCTCCATGCGTAATGCCATTCATAGTGCAAGAGGAGGCGGTGGTAGTAGTGGTGGTGGTGCAGTTGTCAATTCTTTCCTCACTATTACTATTATTAATCAGCCGTCACCCCCTTTAAACTAAAAAAAACCCTAAACAACTAAAGCAGATGTCCTCTATCTCCCATGTTCGCTCCTCCATCTTCTAAACCTAAAAAACAGCCGACATATCTTCTTTCATTCTACGATTCAGCAGGGAAGGTAAGGTTCGATCAGCAGGTAAGCTTCGATTCAACAACTTTGATTAGCCACCATTTCTTCTCTATCACAATTGAATTCTCTACCACCCACCTTTAAGGTTTTTTTAAGCAGCGAGACATAAAAAATGGCCCAAAATGCAGTTTTTGTATTAGAAAAACATAAAAAATGGCCCAAACGAGAATCTCGGCGAGACAACCGATATGACATATGCAAAATATCGGTGATATATCGGTATTTATCACCGATAATATCGCTGACCGAGATACAGACCGATATGGTACACCGATATGTTGGGGTAGGGCCGATTGTGACAACCAGTGATTTACGGCGCTTAATTACGTGATTAACAGGCGATTAACGCGATAATAAATAGTGTTTACAACGCAAATTAACTTAATTAGGCCTTTGGAGTGCCCAGGGATATTTATTCGATTATATACAGTGCGCATATGGTGATTTACGGGAAATCTGCTAAATATCAAGCGACAACGAACTGATGCCGTACAAAATACTGACAACCCCGACAAGTATGGATGTTACACGAATATTTTATGTTTATGAAATTAATTTTGTGAATTTATTGGGCTTCCGTGCGACACAAAGGCAAACGTGAACTGAAAACGCGACGGTAGGAAACGCATCGGCAACAAAACGGAAGCGACGGAGACGCCTGTCACCTTCAGAACTTACATTTTACACTATATTTAGCTCCATATTGAAATTTTAGTAACTACATTCGAAACTGGATTAGAAAACGAATTAAAGCGACAACACGGTTTTACGCGATTTTCACCGTAATTGAAGAACGAACACGACAACCGTCTACTGGCATACATTTTACGGGATTTCGGCTATATAAACATACGTCATTAAATCTTACGGAGCACGAGTGTGTTAACGGGTCTCGTAGGAATTACGGGCCGCTTAAACGCGGGGATTAAGCTTGTGGGCCCTGGGCCCAAGCCCAAAACCCACAAGCCTAAACCTACACATAAAATATTAGGGGTTTTCCTACAAAAATATGCACAAGATCTCATCAAATCTCATTAAAATCTTTACAAGATATGCAAATCTCTGCAAGATATTCAAAATCTATACAATCTCTACCAAATCTCAACATAGGATTCTTATCTCAAAGTGGAAGCCATAAGACTAAAACATGTATATATATATAAGACCTTATGGTCTTCTATTCCTCATTCCACAAAAATCAGAGCCAAACACTCCCTTCGATCTCTCACCCCCTCTCCCCCTCGTCATCGCGACCGGCGACCGGAGATCGGAACTCCGGTGCCTCTTGTCTTCTCCGGTGAGTACACATCAGGCCCAAACACCCCCCCAGCCGCACCCTTCGGCTCTCTCTTCTCCTCCGATAATACACCACCAACACCCACCTACCAGTCCCCCCTCTTCGATTGGCGAGACAGACCACCACCACCACTGTCGGGTGTGACAACCCTCACTAAACCAGGTATCCGTACGACTTAATTAATAATTAATTACTGCTTAATTACTGTGCTTGTTTGAAATTACTGATGAACTGCTACTTAATTACTGATACATGAACTTACTTGCATCATACTTTACTTACTGTCACTACATTATTTACATGCTGAACCTTTGTGACAAACATGATGCACAAAAGCAAAGTAGCACAATGAACGGATAACCTATTGAACGTGCTGTCATAATTAGCACCAGGCAGGCACTGCCTCTAAGGCCTGTATGAGCCAGAAATATTTTGCTACACTAGTGGTGAGTGTAGGGATACAAGGGTTGTAGAACTGCGTCTCTAGGAATAAGTTACAATGACTGGATTTGCCTAAAACGTGCTCTAAGCACAAAATTCAGCACTTTACATAATAATTCAGCTTTTAGCTAACTAATAAAGTGCCAAAACATGAGAAAAATGTTACTAGACACTTTCCAAAGTGTCAGAAATGAGTTGTGTCACTAAAAAGGGTATTAACGACACTTTAAAGCTTTGTTAAGCACTTTAACGGATTACTATCCAACCGAACAACCGGACTATACCCGGAACATGAAAATATTGTCATTTACATTGTTTATCTTTTTCTGAGCCAGTTAGGGTCCCTAAATACCCTAACACCCGTCATAACACACTACACACTAGTAAATGGTTTAACCTCCAACACTTTCTAACTATAACCTAAACACTTAGTTGGAATGGAACCATAGACCCCCCCTTTCCAACGAAACCGTCCCCAAGGGGACACCCTTGTACCATGTTGATTATTTTAATCAACCATGTCTAATATCTATTAGGCACATGATCCTATGGTTAATATCCTTGAGTGTTGTCTATAAGTAATGAGCTTAATCCAACATAACACACACTTAACACCACAACTCACACACACTCTCTCCCTCTCCTAGAGCTCTCGGCCGAACACACCCCACCCCCATCCACCATTTTCGAGTTTAGTTCAAGCAATTCCAAGTTCATACAAGTGTTAAGGATCGCGTACGAGGAACCTTGGTGCAATCGGAAGGCGAAGGACCTCACTACATTGCTTTTATCCACGCATTTTTCGCTTAGATTCTTCCCTAGCCTCGAGCTAGTAGTAAGTTGCTTAAATCACCTTCTTGAACTATTTTAAAGTGGTTAATATGATTTGTAACGGTTAAAACTCGTAAACATACAAGATGACACACAAAAGTCTACTTAAAATGCTATAAATGTTGGTTAAAAGCTCATATGTTGTGTAAATCATGTAGTATTTGATTTGTGTGAGTATTTGGACCCGATCTATGTTGTGGTAGCTCGGATCATCATTTAACCCGGGTTGGTCATGATCATGGATCATGACATAAGGTTGTTTTGGAAGTAACAAGGGTTAAAGGATGAAACTCTACCACACACGAATCATGAACTTGTGTAAAAGGGATTTTGCTTGTGAAATAGTGTTTAAAACTAGTAGATCTACGGATCTACAAGTGGTATTTTCAAAGGACTAAGTGTCAAGAGAAAACATGCTTTTAAAGGCGGATCTTACACCAACACGAATGGTTTTTTTTAGAACACACAAGTGTGTAAACCCTTGTGTAACACAAGGTTTCGACAAAATAACTATTTTTGAAAAAGATGACGAGAAGTTGTAAAGACGGAACTTCCCTAAAAACGAGGTTTTTACAAAATCGGATTATTTTATATAAAGATCCACTAAAAATGATGGAAAGATACTACATATTTTGGAAAAACCACAAGTTCATGTATTTTTGCGATTTACATCTATTTTGACTAGTTTGATGGTTTGAATAATGCTTATTGATGATTGAGAAAATTGTTGGTTTGATTTATAAAAGAAAATGATACGCTTGAAAGCGTGGCCACCTCCAGTTACAGAGGAAACTCTGGCGAAATCTTTCTAAAAACCTAACACTTAGAATTATTTTCACTATAAGTGTTGGAAATACTTTTCGACTTGTTTTCAAATTATAGATTTCGCCACGACTTTATTTACAAAACATCGGAGGTGGGATTTCACAAAATAAAACTTGGTAAATATATATTTAGTATATATTTTTCATAAAGTCACTTGATATGTGTTTATGGTTATTTTGTGAAGATACTAGTATTACTTTTAGGGTAAAAATAATACTTTCAAATGTTAACGAATCCAAAATAATACGAACGCCTTCGCGATAAATATATAAGTTACACCGGTAATTATTATTACCACTCGATCATTAAAACGTAACTTACGCATTTTAAGAAAATATGACTTAACGCGTATTTTTGTCAAGGTATTATTTTGGGAAAATTCACGTAATAGAAAATATAATATTTTTGAGAAGAATATTTATATTTTGGAGTTAGAAATAAAATATATTTTAAGTGAGACTTAATAATATATTACGAAATTATACGAACACACATGTATTAAATCCCCCATCCTTGGGAAGGAAAGTGACTACCAAGTATATACAGAATGTAAACACGAAATAGTTGCCTAACAATTTCCCAAAAACTTAAACCTTAAAGCTAAGGCACGACCGTCCGTCTAATAGAGTTAGTACGTGTAGGTCGTCACATAGCTGCTTGATTTGGAGGCATACTTGGTAGAGACGCACCACTGTGAGTTCATGTCCCCCTTTTTCTCTTAACTGTTTTCAGTTTTTAAACTGCGGGGGTGAAATACATGTTACTATGATTACGAATACTTTTTATACATGATATGGTGTGAGTGGGTAGGCGGGAACTGGAGGCCATTAATCCTCATTGTAGGACCGAGGGACAAGAGTGATAGATGGGATCTATTTGGGTGTAGCGAGCCCACACCCATGAGGCCGGGGCGGCCCATAGAGGTGACTCGGTGCCCGACGCAAAATCCGCTAGGTTTGAGTCTTCCTACTTGCACTTCACACATATCAATGGCCTTGCAAACCATTGGTGATCTCTTTTTCCTTATTTGCTACATACCAGGATTTTTATATATACAAAGGTTTATTTACTCACTTACACATGAACTCACTCAACATTATTGTTGATTTTTCAACTTACATGTATTTCAGGGAATTAAAGGATCTGGCGCGGTATGACACGTTTTCCCGCTGCACTAGTTACGAGGTCATCCGGGTTTGGGGAGTGTGACTCTTTCCTGGACAAGTCACAGTCCTTAAACTGTGTTTATGTCATGTTGATGTTTGTGTTTGTTGAACAATGTCGTTAGGATGTGTTTCCGTTGAGACAATGTTGTTGTATTTGGTTATTAAAACTTAATTAAATGGATGATCTTGCATGGTTTTATTTCATATAGCTTTGTTATGGTTAAGCTATGGTATTAAGAAGTCACACCAAAATAACCACGCTTCCGCAAAGCCAGGGTGTGACAGCTTGGTATCAGAGCTCTGATCATAGCGAACTAGGATTCTTTCTCGAGTCTAGACTATGATCACTAGGGCTCTCACGAAAACATTTTTACTGCATACCACTTAAGTCCAGATCCAAAACTTTTTATAAACAAATGTTGAGCACATTTTATTTATTATTTATAGGCTCAGTCTGGGAGGCTGAGGCTCGGTCTGGGAGGCCGAGGCTCGGTCTGGGAGGCCGAGGTAGTTGTCTAGTGGGACTAGGGAGTCAGTCTGAGAGGCTGGGAAAAATTGGCTAGTGGGATTAGGAAGAGCAGTCTGAGAGGCTGGGAGAATTGGCTAGTGGGACTAGGAAGAGCAGTCTGAGAGGCTGGGAAAAATTGGCTAGTGGGACTAGGAAGAGCAGTCTGAGAGGCTGGGAGAATTGGCTAGTGGGACTAGGAAGAGTAGTCTGGGAGGCTGGGAGGCTAGTGGGACTAGGAGAACTATATGAATGCTTACTTGGTGACTTATGTGATTATTTGATTGTATGATTGACTGTTTGTGCATATTTGTGTTTATGTTACAGACACCATGGACACCTCTGGCACAGGTGACTCAGACACCACAGGACCTAGACCTATAGTATCAGATGACCTAGAGTCTTCAGAGCATGAGGTCCACACATCCGACGTTACTAGCACGGACGAGGACGACTTTCAGCCCTTTACTTTACTTGATGGTGCTGATGAGCTCGCTGATGGCCCTATGGCCGGGGACCTACCGTTAGTGGAGATCCCTGCTCCCATACCTTTGGCTTCATATCCTGCTTACGATTTGCTTCTCGACGCCGACGATGATGGTGACGTCGATCTGTTTGATGACGAGCCCTTAGAGGATGAGGTTCAGGGCGAGGCCCTTCTTGTTGCTGGAGATCTTTTGTTGATCGCAGATGCTTCCGCTGAGGAGTCACCTGCTCACTCACCGGTACAGGAGTCTCGGGTCACCCACGGGTTTTTGCGGGTATGGTTCAGCAAGCTCGGGTTCAACAGGTTTGAGTCTTGGTTCAGAGAGGGTTAGATTTACACCCCGTGTCGACTCGGTCAAAGCGAGTCGACTCGGTCAACAAGTGAGCGGCTCAGTCAACCGGGTCAGATTTCGGGTGATTAGTCAACCGCAGTGCGGTTCGGGTTCAGTGCAGGATTCGGTGTTCAGGTCAGATCTCGGGTTCGGTTGACTCGGTCAAACCGAGTCAACTCGGTCAGACTCGGTCAATTCAGTCAACGTTTCGACATGCGAAGATTGGTAAAGATTTTACGGCAATCTATTTCATTATTTTCCCAATTTTATTATTTTGTGACTAACGAGCTCGAACCGATCAACATTAGTTTACGTTTAATATATTTGACGAATTACATTATATTGATTGAATATTGTTGAAGTTTGATAAAAATAACGACACTTTAGTTGTCGGGGCCGTCCAAAAACAGAGGAAACTCTGCCCGTTTTTCGAGAAAATCCGTAAAATGAGACGCGTGTTATTATAAAACAACTTTCGGATTCAAATGATATTTTGGAAAGACGAATACAAGCATATAGTTTCTTTCGACAACACTTTACAATTTACAATGAACGACGATTCGGAAAATTATTTACAATGACAAAAATAGTTATTTTAAACTTCGAAAAATTCGACAAAAACTTTTATAAAATCAACGTAATGATTTATATTGTTTCAAATATCGAATGATGATACGACTTCTTTTCAAAAGAATAAATATTTTGTATTTATTTCGACAATCAAACGACACGACGATCGTTTTACTAAAATAAATATAGTTTATATATTTATTTGAAATACTGAACGACACGAATTCGTTTTATAAAAATAAATATAGTTTTTATATTTATTTCAAGTATCTAACAATAACGAATTCTTTTATAAAAATAAACATAGTTTTATGTTTATTTCAAACATCAAGCGACTCGTATTCATTTATAAAAATAAATATAATTATATATTTATTTTCAAACACAAACAACTTGATGGTGCTTTTGTAAAATAAATTTAACTTTTTATATTTATTTCAAACGCCGAAACGGCATATACGTATGTATTGGCAAATATATTCAAGACACAATATATATAATACAAGGTTATTATGTACCACTTTCATACGAATATTTTGTATACATTATATTTATGTAAATATACTTTACATACACGTGCGACTTCTTGAGGCGACTAACGCGGAACTAAGTCCTACAAGACTTATTAATTATTACCGACGAATAGACGAACTAAACAAAGTATAACTTCATCGTTAACAACTTACCGTTGAATCGTTCGGTTAACGATTCGGTAGAGCTCGATGACACGTAGTTTAGTGACCGTGTTTATTTAGAAACTTATTAGATATTCCGTGTTAGGAATATTGTAGAATGCACGCTAGCAAGTCAAGTCTTGGAAACGGCATCACGACATCACGAAGCCGTAATTAGCTAGCTTTGCACAAGGCAATCTAGGTGAGTTCATAACCCCACATTTTTACGATTTTACATTTTTATAAATGTTTTCGGGGTGGAAAGACATGCACGTTTTGCAGAAAACACACAAAGTTCTCGATGAACAAAGACTACATATTTTTAGACAAAGCACGTTGTGCAAGAACATACAAAGCTTTTGAACGAACGAAAACTCATATTTCTAAATCATATTACGAATGGATTTCGAGGAACTCAAATGGTTTACGAATGGGTTATACTAAATATACCGGTTTTTTACAAAACAAATGCGTATTATCGAAATGTGAATGATTTTCATGACTAGGGATGGATCGTCTGGTGATAATATAGAGAGACTGGGGAGTCAGCCTTAGAGGATGGGGAGGTTCAGCCTTAGAGGCTGGGGAGGTTCAGCCTTAGAGGCTGGGGTGAAATACATGTTACAATTATTACGGACATTTTTATATATGGTATGGTTAGCTTAAGGAGGGTATACTACTTAGATCATGTGAGTGGGTAGGCGGATACTTAAGGCCATTAATCCTCGTCGTAGGACCGAGGGACATGAGTGATAGATCTATTTGGGTGTAGCGAGCCCACACCCATGAGGCCGGGGCGGCCCATAGTGGTGACTGTGTCTTACAGCCGGAAGCCCGGTGCAACTCCGCTAGGTTTTAGTTTTCCTGCATCACTTCACACATACCAGTGGCTTTGCAACCCATTGGTGATCTCTTTTTCCTTATTGCTACATACCAGGGACATACATACTTACAGAAATACTTGATTTATACAAATTAAATACCATGTTTTATACAAATTCAAAGCATAGGGTTATGCGGGCATGAAGTCAAAGTCAGGGTGGGCATTGGCGGTTATATGAACATTACAAATACGAGAGTTTACAAATACATGGTTTTACGAACATAATGCGTTACAAATACAAAGCTTCCATATAACTTGGCAAGAAAATGATTTCTAAATTCGTTTTCTCAATATTATTTCACAAACCGGTTATTCAAAAGATTTATTTCAAATCTTTTACAAACAAACTATGAACTCGCTCAACTTTATGTTGATTTTTCGCATGTTTCTTTCTCAGGTTGCATTTCAAAGTCGAGGCACGGTTGGAATAGGAGAACCATTGGAGAATCGAGTACTTAGCGGGCGTTCAATTTCTAGAAAGTCTTTGCTTATTTGCATCCGCTGTGCAATGAAGATACCAGTCCAGTCACGCCAAGCTCTGATAATTTCGGGGTGTGACACCGATAACCGATATATCGGTGATATATTACCGATATATCGCCGAGATTAACTGCATAGCTTTCGACTTGTTTGACCTATATGACACGTTTCTTTTTTAGCCATTTTTAATTTTAACTGTTTTGACTCATAACTTAACCTGTATTTGGGGTGGGTTGAAACCAGTATGGGTCTTTTTAACCGGTTTGGGTCAATCAAACCAGATTTTTTTACATGTTATTCAAATCAGGTAGTGTCCAAACTGTTGGGAATAATCTTGATTACGGGTCAAATAATGGAACAGGTCTGCATGTTCTGTTTTAGTCATATGTTTTTAGTGGTTTTATTAAGTAACCACATATAAATTCAAGTCGTCTCCACATGTAGATCGTTTCAGAACATTCCCAGATACATACCAGTCTCTGATTCAAGGTTTCTTGAAAGATTGTTTTACCACGTATAACCGCCATTCATTTGCGTAATATAGGAGATAGTGCTTCAAATTCTGGTCAGTTTTCGCTTGGGAAGTCGTACCGGGCTGCTGTTTTAAAAAAACCGATTTGCTGATACGATATTTAAAGCTCGAGAAAAGACACTCAATGAGGTTGGTTATGGAACATTATTTATAACCATTTCGACACAAAATTATCTGTTTGAATTTTCTACCCCAACCTTACTAATTCATCACATTTTTTTCTATTATAGGGGGGATACTGAGAAGCTGCGTCGAGAGAAAGAGGAGCTAGAAAGCAAGAAATAGAAAGGTTATATATCAACCGAATCTCTTAATGTTACATATCGTAAGAGCTTGTGAAGGTGTTGACTGAATTATGGATTGTTTTTGTATAATACCAGAAAAAGATCGGTTGCAAGCAGCAACAGAGGTTGCCAAAAACGCAAGAAGGCGAGCAGAAGCAGAAGCTGCGTTAGAGGATCTGAACTCACAGCTGCTTCAGACACATATGTAATATTTGGCAAAGCAAAAATAGAGGATCTGAACTCTCAGTTGCAGAGTCAGGCAGCAGAGCAATTCAAAGCACCGAACCTTAGCAACCTGATATCGACGCCTGAGCCAACAGCTATGGCTCAGGACGATGAGGATGTAGACGAGACCGGGGTGGAGCACAAGGACATCGAGCTGGTCATGACACAAGCCGGGGTCTCAAGACCAAAGGCGGTTAAGGCTTTAAAGGCTACGGATGGTGACATTGTATCTGCCATTATGGAACTCACAACTTGAAAGTGATTGACTCGCTATCGATTTGTTTTTGTTGTTCCTGTAATGTTTGAGATTGTTTGATCATGTTGTTATCTACTGTGCATTGACAATTGGGTCTTTGCTGAATTTTAGGATTTGAGGAATGATAAAGGAAATGATTTGTTTGAGATGTGGTTGGGTGTTTGATATAGTTTTTGCATTTTTTAAATTATATCTACAAGTAAGTGTTTTGTGTTTTTTAATAAAAAAATTAATTTTTATAACAATCTCAAGTAAAATTTAAACAATTTTTGTTAAAGTTATGGAGTTTAAAAGACTTTGAATAAATTTTGGATGTCCCTTCCGAAAATTTTAAGTAAAATCCAACAGTCAGTTTTTTTTATTTATAATTTAAAAACTGATAATACTATATATATAGTACAAAATTATCGTGATACAATGTTTATAATTACTATACGGCCTTATAATAAAATATGTAACTTGTAAATATGGGGATTTAAAGAGTTTTATGGTTGTGCTTTTGTTGGCTTGGCGCAGTTCGGTTTGTTTACATCCTTTTAAAACTCTTTAAATCCCCATGACCGGTTTTGAAGTACCTTAACCGAAAATTTAGATTTTAGTTATGACCCAACTGAACTGAACCTTCTCATGAACACCCTTAGAATTACTAACAAGTGTTGTGTTTTCCGTTGCATCGCGAATTTGGTTTTGGTTATGGCTTAAAACCGAACCGCCATGTATATGGCCCTAAACTCACCAATCTAAGTGATATGTTTTCCGCCGCATCGCGCGGGTAAACGGCTAGTATATATATATGTGTGTGTGTAGTTTGAAAAAAAAAATCAACTAAAACAGGTAACCTAATATATATCGATGCATAACTAATAGTATTCCAGTTGTAGGATTGTAATATATATAAAGAGTAAAAGTCGCAATGTTCGACGTTTTTGATCAATCTGTTTGTTTGATTGTTTGCATTAAATCTTATTCTGTGATATTAATACCTAATAAATGTTTGTAAATCCAGATGGACAACGAAGAAAATCAGGAAAACCAGAATAATGATAATAATGGAAACCAAATACATAACAGTGTTATTCAGCATATAGTAGCACAAGGAATTATAGATGATATGCCGTATATTATTAAGTCTGTTAAAGAAGCAGAAAATAAAAGTGGAAGTAAACGACCACCTAGTGAACCTAGTCACAGTGTGAATAATGGACCGCTACTCTAATTACCAATTCCAAAAAGAAGGAGAACCATATCATATGGTTTTTCTTACAAAGAATTCTGGTCTTGCAAACCAATAGAATTCTCTGGCAATGAAGGAGCCATTGCAGCTTTACGTTGGATAGAAAAGACAGAGGCAGTCTTAAAAATAAGCAAATGTGCAGATGAAGATAAGATTATGTTTGCTTCTAATCTTTTTAAGAATGCAGCTTTAGAATGGTGGAATACTATTCTCCAGTCTAGAGAAAGTGATAAAATTTATAATATAGAATGGACTGACTTTAAGGACATAGTTGAAAGAAAATTTTGTTCTCCTCATGTAAAAGAACAAATTGCTAATAAGTTCTTAAATCTTAAAATGACTGGAATATACTGCAAAGGTTACACTACCATATTCTTCTAATATACTAGGATAGTGCTAACCTTAGCCTCACCAGAACCAGTATTAATCTCCCGTTACATCTGGGGATTAATTAGTGAAATCAGACATGTAGTCAAGGCAGTTAGGCCATAAACCATAGAAGAAGCAGTAGAATTAGCCAATAACTTGACTGATGAATTAGTACGTACATAAGAAGAGAACCAGAGAAAGAACCTAGCTCAGAAACTTACCCCAAGAATTTCGTTATGGAAATAACTATCGTGGGAAAAGTACAGGTTCTACCTCTGCACCATACTGTAAGTCCTGTAAAAAGAAGCATTCAGGAAAATGCTCGACATACTGCAACTTTTGCAAAATGTCTGGACACAAGGAAGAAGACTGCAGGAGAAAACCCAGCAACAAGCTATGCTTCAACTGTGGAGAAATGGGACATATCAAGCCGAATTGTCCGAAATTAGCTCCAGCAACAAATAGCAAAACTACCAAAAATGCCAGAGCATTTGTCCTAACAGCTGAAGATGTCGCAACCCCCATCTCTATTTACCCGGGAACGGGCGACCGCGACCAGTTTCAGTGGTATCGGTGTTTATCAATTTGGCAGCGGATTTTTTCATCAGAACCGTAGTTAGGAAATATTTTATCAGAGTAAAATACCACGTTTTTATAATATCAAACATATGGGAAATTCCCAAGTTTCAAATACACATATTTTCATAGGGGTAAACCCTATTTTATTTAAATAGAAACATATCTTTATTTTAGGTAACTTTATAGCCATTTTTCCAAGCCTTCAGTGCTGTCCAGCTGGCTGCTACTTGGCTTTCACATTTTGTTACCTGAAACGCGTTTAAAAACATTTTGTCAGTGGGAAATACTGGTGAGTGAATCCCAGTTTAATCAAGACAGGTAAAAACGTTTTACAGTATTGACGGCGGTCACGCAATTACATTTGTTTCCATCTACTTTAATTACCACCCACGGTACTGTCAACCCGACTTGTGGTCATGTTACTACTCACAATGTAGTAACAAAGTTTGTATACAAAACCCCAACATACCGATGATAATTGTAGAATACAAATACTCAATCACTGTTAAATATAAATTAAAACAATTGAGGTTTTGTAAAAACAGTTTCCAAAAAGGAGGATTACTCACATTGTTGTCTTAGGGTTTTTTCTTTAGGATTTCCTGGTGATTATCTATTAATTACACAATGCACACGTGTTAGTATAATAACCCAATATTTACATTAGTAATACCTTCCCCGAGACAGAATTCCAACGACTACGTCGGGCAGAACCCCGACAGCCGTTACGGAACCTTAGATCAATCGGGCAGCGTATCTAATACGTAACCGGGGGTTAAAATACTTACAACGAGGCAGAACTTCGTTATTTTAGGGGGTATAATGCCCGTGTTGATCAGTTCTGTTTAAACATAATGGAAAACATATAAATAACATACCTGATTGCATCAGCACAGGCCAGCAGAGAATCCAGATTTGAAGACGCAGCAACAGTGTTTGACATGATTGTCAGCTTTATCTGGTTCCTCCTTAGGGTGCAATATAATGATGGTGATGATGAGAAACCGACAAGGGAATCGGTTATGGAGAGGATGTCGATTGATGTTATGATTATTAGGTTATGTGTCAAACCTTAGAACCTCTACATAAGTCTCCTTATATATGCACCCAGGAGGAAACCCTAATTAGTTAATAAGGGTAATTAGGCCCATCAACAATTACCAACTAATTATTTAATAGGATTGTTATATATTTTGATCCATATAATGTAAATGATTATAATGGCTACTAGATTAAATATAAAATAAATATATTTAATCTTACAGCCCGATATTATATTTGCTATGCAGAATATTAGAGAGAGATTGAGAGATTTGAACGAATGTAAACTAAAGGCCGATTGCATCTATTTATAGTGTTTGTTCGACACTTTGTCGCTCCCCGCGTAAACCTCAGCCAAGGGCATCGCGGCCCGCGAACTAGGGTGGGTAGGCCCTAGCTTGGCCTGGACATCCCATTAGTCTCGACACGATTTTGCCACATGGCAGCTCAGGGTGCCGCCTGGTGGGTTGGCTGTCGCGGCCCGCGTAAGAGACCACTAAGGTCTTCGCGGCCCGCCAGAAATCATGAAAAATTGATTTTGTTTTTATTTTATAAAATTAAAGGTATTTAGGGCCAATTTGCGTATACGGGGTGTAATTTAGAACATATAGGGGGTATTCTAAATATATTAGGGGTGTCGAAAATAATTTTGGAGGGTTGTTATAGAAGAAGCTAAGATGATTTCGGATGTGATTGCCGGTACGTTTTTAGTTAATGATATTTTTGCTAAAGTATTATTTGACTCTGGTGCGAACCAAAGTTTTATTAATACTTCGTTTTGCAAAATTCTCAATCAACCATTAACTAAATTTCAACAAGAATGTCTAGTAGAAACATCAAATGGAGAATCCATTAAGATTACTGAAATCTTGCAGGGAGCAAGAAATAGAAATTTTAAACCATAATTTTATTGCTAACCTGTATCCAATGAATCTAGCTGGATTTGATATTGTATTAGGAATGGATTGGTTAGTAGCTAATCAGGCCAGCATTCTATATGATCAAAAGTCAGTACAAGTAAGTTCACCAAAGGGTGAAAAGATCACAATAAAATGAGATAAGCCAACTAAGTCCACAAAATTTATCTCTGTGATGAAAACAGTAGGCTATGCAAGGAAAGGATCACTAGTGTATATGATTTCCATAATCATTAACACTAAAGGAAAAGAATTAAAAGATATTCCCATAGTATCTAAATTCTCAGATGTTTTTCCAGAAGAATTAACTGGATTACCGCCAGATAGAGAGGTTGAATTCAGAATTCACCTATTACCAGGGACAACACCGATTGCCAAAGCACCCTATCGTTTAGCACCAGCAGAGATGCAGGAACTGAAGAAACAATTGGACGAACTTCTGGAGAAAGGATTCATATAGCCTAGTTCATCGCCATGGGGAGCATCAATCTTGTTTGTCAAGAAGAAAGGCAGGTCAATGTATATGTGCATTGATTACCGGGAATTGAACAAGGTTACGATTAAAAACCGGTACCCACTACCAAGAATCGATGATCTGTTCGATCAACTGCAAGGAGCTCGATTCTTTTCTAAGATCAATTTACGCTAAGGATATCATCAACTGAAAGTACAGGAAGAGGACATTCCTAAAACTGCTTTCAGAACAAGGTGTGGTCATTATGAATTTACAGTCATGCCATTTGGTTTAACCAATACCCCAGCCGCATTTATGGACATGATGAACAGAATATGTAAACCATATCTGGATAAATTCATAATTGTCTTTATAGATGATATTCTCATTTACTCTAAGAGTAAAGAGGATCATGCAGAGCATTTGTTTATATTTTTAAATTTGCTGAGAAAAGAAAAACTTTACGCTAAATTTTCAAAATGTGAATTTTGGTTACAAGAAGTGCAATTCCTTGGACACCTAGTTAATCATGAAGGAATTCATGTGGATCCCACCAAAATCGAGGCGATTACTAAGTGGAAAGTCCCTGAATCACCGACGGAGGTGAGAAGTTTTCTTGGACTAGCAGGTTATTATAGACGTTTTATTCAAGATTTTTCTAGAATAACCATTCCCTTAACAAAATTGACCTGCAAATCAATTAACTTTGAATGGGGACCAAAACAGGAGGAAGCTTTTAAGATTCTAAAGCACAAGTTAACCAACGCACCCATACTAGCGTTACCAGAAGGAATTGAAGATTTGATAGTCTATTGTGACGCTTCTAAGTTAGGTTATGGATGTGTGTTGATGCAACGTCAAAAGATTATAGCCTATGCTTCTAGACAACTTAAGAATCATGAAGAGAATTATACGACCCATGATCTAGAGTTATGAGCTATAATTTTTGCCCTTAAAATTTGGAGACACTATCTTTATGGTAGTAAGTTTACAGTTTTCACCGATCATAAGAGTCTACGATATGTTTTTGGGCAAAAAGAATTAAATATGAGACAGAGACGCTGGATGAAAATTCTGAGTGATTATGATTGTAATATCCAGTATCACATAGGAAAGGCTAATGTAGTAGCTGATGCTTTAAGTCGAAAGTATCATGAAAAGCCAAGAAGAGTACGTTCTCTCACATTAAATCTGCAGATAGATTTAAATGAGCAAATTAGAGAAATACAAGAAACAGTAATCAATGACGATACTTAAAAATTAAAAGAAATGACTAAGGAATTAGAACAAGGAACAGATAGAATTTGGAGATTCCATAAGAAAAGAATCTGGATACCCAAACAAGGAAACATACGCCACCAAATTTTAGAAGAAGCCCATAAGTCTAAGTATACGATACATCCTGGTAATGATAACATGTATCAAGACTTAAGAAAGAATTTCTGGTGGATAGGAATGAAAAAGGATATAGCAGCCTATGTTACTAAGTGTCTAACTTGTTCACAAGTTAAAGCTGAACATCAGAAACCCTCAGGTTTATTGTAGCAACTAGAAATACCTACATGGAAATGAGAATTGATAACACTGGATTTTGTTACTAAATTACCCAAGACACAAAAAGGTAATGATGCAATCTGGGTGATTGTTGACAGATTAACCAAGTCTGCTCATTTCTTACCTATGAAGGAAACTTTCAGGATGGAACAATTAGCTAAGTTATATGTAAACGAAATAGTTTCATTACATGAAATTCCTTTGTCTATTATTTCTGATAGAAATAGCCGTTTTACTTCTCATTTTTTGGAGTAGTTTCCAGCAAGCAATGGGAACCAAGTTAAAACTAAGCACAACCTATCATCCTCAAACGGACGGACAAAGAGAAAGGACAATCCAAACAATGGAGGATATACTTAATAGAATTTTCCTACAATAACAGCTATTATACCAGTATCAATGCCGCACCATTTTGAAGCACTCTATGGACGAAAGTGCCGAACTCCAGTCTGTTGGGCAGAAATTGGAGAAAAACAACTGTCTGGACAAGAGATTGTAGAAGAAACAACAGACAAGATTATTCAAGTCAAGTAAAGACTGAAAACAACACGCGATCGTCAAAAGAGTTATGCTGATAACAGACGAAAACCGTTGGAATTTCAAGTAGGAGACAAGATATTATTAAAAGTTTCTCCGTGGAAAGGAGTGGTCAGATTTATCAAGAGAGGAAAGCTAAGCCCCAGGTATGTTGGACCTTTTGAGATTATTTAAAGAATAGGACCAGTAGCTTACCAGCTACAACTGCCAGAGGAAATGGCAGGAATACATGATGTATTTCATGTATGTAATCTCAAGAAGTGTTTAGCAGACGAAACATTAATGGTACCTCTTAAGGACATAGAGGTAAATGAGAAACTTAAGTTTGTAGAGAAACCGCTACAGATTAAAGATATAAAGATCAAGAATCTCAAACACAAGAGATTAGTTCTGGTCAAAGTGAAATAGGATTCCAAGAGAGGACCAGAATACACGTGGGAGCTTGAAGCCGAGATGCAAAGGAAATATCCACACCTGTTCTAGTAGACCTCGAGAACGAGATCTAAAACAAGGTGGGAGGATATAACAACTTTCCGAAAACCCTTAAACATGTCCTATATGTCCTAAAATAGACCCCGTATGCGAGAAACGGGCCTAGAATACCTTTATTTTAACAAAAATCAAATAAAAAAAAGATCCATAGGTCGCTCACTGGGCGCGACTCAGTCAAGCTGGGACTGTCGTGGGCCGCGAGTTAGTGACACCAGGCCGAACCTCCATGCCTAGGGGTGTTCAAAAAACTCGTGGCTCGCAGCTCGCTCGAAACTCGCTCGAAAAAAGCTCGAAGAAAGCTCGGCTCGAAATTGGCTCGGTTGTTAACGAGCCAGCTCGGCTCGGCTCGGTTTGTAAACAAGCCGAGCTCGAGATTGGTCTAGCTCGGCTCGTGAGCTGGCTCGATAAGGTTTACATCCTTCATTTTTTTTGTCCCACATCGCTTAGAAAACAAAAACGAAGGGAGTATTCCCCCTATAAAAGAAGGTAAAGACAATGTACAAAGTGAATTAACTATTTATACTTGCATATTTAGCCATATGGTTAAATTATGTGGCAAATATGGCCCTTAGTCTATGAAGAAATTCATTTTCAAAGGATTTTTAAGTAGTAAATTTTGCGGTTTTTTGTTAGTTCGAGCTAGATCGAGCCGAGCCGAGCTAGCTCGAATTCTAATCGAGTCGAGCTCGAGCCTCAAATCTCAGCTCGATTTGAAATTCGAGCTCGAGCCGAGCCAGCTCGAATCGAGTTCGAGCCGAGCTCGAGCTGGGTCTAGCTCGACTCGACTCGGCTCGTTTACAGCCCTATCCATGCCCCACGTGTCTCATACGTGTTGGACCTATATAGCTGACCCGACAAGGCTAGGGCCTATCCTATAGCTCTCGCGGGCCATGAAAAGTTAAGCATAGGCAGTTGCGGGGCGTGAGCCGCCTTATGATCAACCTATAAATGAAGTGGTCGAGCTCATTTGACAAATTGTTCAATTCTCGAAATCTCTCTCAACTTCTGAATAGTAATTATAATACCCGGGCATAATACCCACTAAAAAGCGAAGCTCTGCCTCGTTGTAAGTATTATAACCCCCGATTACATATTAGTTACTCTGCCCGATTGATCTAGAGCTTCGTAACGCATGTCAAGGCTCTGCCTGACTCAGTCGTTGGAGTTTTGTCTCGGGGGTATAGCTAATGTAAATTTGGTTATCTTACTAACACATGTGCATTGTTTAATTTAATAGATTATAACCAGGAAGTTACCAGAAAGCAGTAGGGTTATCTAAAATAGCAATGTGAGTACATTCATTTTTATAAATCTCTTTATGCAAACCTCAATTGTTTTTAAACAGTGATTGAGTCTATGTATTCTACAATTAATGTCGGTATGTTGGGGTTTTGTATACATTACTTGTTACTAATAATGTGAATAGTAACACGACCACAAGTCAGGATTGACAATACCGTGGGTGGGAATTTGGTAGATAGAAACATTGTAATCGCTCTCAATACTGTAAAAGATATAAAACTTGTTTTGACTAAATTGGGATGCACTCACCAGTATTTCTTGCTGATAAAACTTTTTAAAACGCGTTTCAGGTAACAAAATGTGAAAGCCAAATAGAAGCGAGCTGGAGAGTACTGAAGGCTTGGAAAAGTGGCTATAAAAGTTACCTAAACAAGAAAGAAGTTTTATTTCAATAAAATAGGGTTTATCCCTATAAACACATTATAAATGGAAACTTGGGTTTTCCCATGTATTTATTAGTTATAAAAGTGTGGTATTTTACTCTGATAAACTATTTCCTAACTACGGTCCTGATGTAAATTTCCGCTGCCTAATTAATAAGTACCGATACCACTAATCTGGATCTCGCGACACTGCTCCCGGGGTAGGGGTCGGGGGTTGCGACATTTATGTTAATGGCAGGGTGGTCACAAAGATCGAGAAAACGCCTTATTCGCCATCGCCAATAATGATATAGACTGGATACATACAATAAAATACCGCAAAAAAAAAAAAATACATACACCATCTATATGAACTTAACAAAAAATTACATCACAATTTCTTTTGGCTCAGAAATGTGGTTTACACCTGTTGCTTTTGTTAAGCCATCTCATATTTATGAAACCATATTAAAAACATCACAACAAATTCATACTAATTGTAGTAATCACATTTTAACCAACTTAAAATAAGAAACCACAGGATTATTGTAAATATACATATATAGTCATTACAAATATTCCACTACGAAATTGCCGTAAATGAGAATCCAAACAAGCAAATAACACTTTAAATACCTGCTCCGGGGGGGGGGGGGGGTCATGCACAAAACCCTGCGTCATAACCACAAAAGACATAAAACAACCACCATGCAAGAGATCCAAGTTAACAAAGTTTTAATATGTCGCTAATTGAAAATACATAAATTAACAAACGCCAAACGCATCAGCCACAAAAAATGACCCCAGTAACAATGTTCAGAGATATGATGTCAAGCAAGCATTGAAAGTGAAGTCGTTGAGGCTCAAAAGCTTAAAACGGCTGCGTTAAGTCATGCCACACCAAATGAAAATCAACATCATTGTCTTATAAACATGTGATGCAATAACTTTGTATTCACCAACAAACATGTGATGCAATAACATGAGCTTCAAGCCATCTTCATTGAGACATACACCAACAAACTAAAAATATATGTATTCACCAAAGGCTATTGAATGAAACTGTTTCTTCATCGTCATCGAAAACAGATTGAATTTACAACAAAAGCTAACCAAAAATGTTGGAAATGTATCAAATTACCCAAAACAAACCAACATAATGTTAACTAACCAAAAAGTCTCGGATGAAACTAGTTCATCGTTATCGAAGCAGCAACAACATCCATCATCAAAAAAAGAGTATTCAATAGTAAATTAAAGGCCTAAAAGATCAGAAAAAACAATAACCACATGAAGAAATAAACCAAATAATATGCATAAATCAAAATGTCTCGGATGAAACGACATGTTCATCATCATCAAAGAACAGATTACAAGTTCGTTAACCAAAAAGCAACCGATGTTTGGTCAAAGCAAAACAAATGTCACACCCCTACCGATGGCGGAAACATCAGAGTGAGACGAAATAGATTGCTCAAAGACTTCATAACATTATGTGACAATATTTAATTCAAAACCAAATTTCATTTCATAACATAAATCGTCAATTACATCATGAAAAATCAAAGTACAACATTGGAAAGCAAATACGACAAGTTCAACAAAATATAGTAAACAAATCTAGTAATTTAAAGATGCGTTTCTAGTGTCGTCCCCACTAGATTTCATCATAATCAACATCATCAACCCGCAACATGTTAAAAAGTATAGTTCAACACAAAAAGCATTGGTAAGTACACAAGTTTATGTATATAGCATAAGTATAAAATGTTTAAACGAATCCACATGGCAAACTATGTTATTCAAGATTAACGTAAATCTAGCATGTGATAAACAAGTCAAACCAAAGTTCACGCAAGTAAAAGATTCTTAACATAACCCAACGTTCACAAGCGGTGCGTTACTCCTATAGCGCTATACATGTTAAGGTAGGCTTGATCGAAGTTAATGACAAGTTCAATCACAAAACGAACTAACCTAGATAGACGTATCAAGTATAATATATGCATGCATGTATCGGATTGTTTGTGCATAAAGATAAAGTTTAAGTGTTGTGATTTTAATCAGCTAACATGTTGCACCCAAAAATGTGTAAAACGAAAATGGGTCAAGTGTACTCACGGTTTTGCAAGCTTCAAACTTGATAATCCCGTGAAGAGTTATTTGTTGAGGTTGGAATCACCAAGTCACACTACATGGGGAAAACAAGGTGTGTAAGTTTATGGAATAAGAATGGAAGATTCAGACTTGGAATTTAAAATGTCAAAAGTATGTATACGAAAATAATATCTAGTTCTAAGAGCTCATTTATGACACCATATTAAGTGGTTTCATGGGTCCCAAATTGCCCATTGGAATCATAACAAGTATCTTAGCATCTTAGATATGTTAGCTTAGGTTTATGATGAATAATAATAACTTGATTATCATCACAAATTCAGCCATGTTTTATATAGTTTATATACTTATATAGTTATAATAATAATGACCTAAACTTAGTTCAATCAAGAATATCATGTAATATCATGTATTGTCAAGCATGGAGGTTAAAAGTTCATTATATGATTCACCACTACAAAAACCATCTTGAAGATGGTTCGGAGGGTCATGAATAACAAGAAACAAATCTATTCTAACAAAGCTCAAGTGACCAAGTACACTACAACCCGGGTATGCCCATACATCATGGAAAGAATGAACTAAGTGAGGAGGGCTAGACGGGGCTAAGGTACTTTGATTCTAGTAAGTCACAAGAGTGTTCATACACAAGGTTCAAATGAAGGAGTGGAACTTAGTTTTGGAAAGCCAAGGCTTACATTTGTTCACATTTCATAAGTCACAAGTTCATCATATGGAAGATGATGACTTGTGCTTGTTTTCATCTTTCGATTACCATGTATGAACAGAAATAAAATGGGTGTTTGAACCAAAAAATTTGATGGAAATCACCTCAAAACAAACGCACAACCATAGACTAAGTTGTGAGCTTGGTGGGAACAAGATTCCACCAAGTTTCTATAAAAAAACATGAACATATAAAAAGATAAAAACAAGCAGAAAGTTTAATGCACTTTGGGCCTCAAATATGGTGAGGTTTCACCTTAGTTTGCCCAAGAAAACTTGTAAAAACCCTCCTGTAGGTTATCCAAGTGTCTTAGAAGAAAGAACAAGAAAGAAATAGAAGAAGAAATAAGTTGAAACTCACTTAGAATGGCTGAAACTGTCTGTTGCAATTCTACTGAAATGTGCTGAGTTTAGGAGTGATTTTGAGAGGTTTAGAGTGTTTGTAAAGTGGTAAAAAGGGTGGGGAAGTTTTGTATTTATAGGAGAGTAATTAGGGTTAAGTTGGTTGGGTATTGAATGCAAGTAGTTAGAGGTTAACATTTAAAAAAAAGAACTTAATGTTGGTGGACAGGTTCCGATCGCAGGCTGTTAACAGCCTTAATCTTTTTATTTTTTTTACAACATTAGTCTTGTATCTGAAATTCATGTTATGTATATTAATGTGTTACATAATGTTTAATGTGTAACAAACAGGTACCAATGCATATTAAACACGTTTTAAGTAAACAAAATGTATGATTAACAAGTATATATGACATCGTTGTAAGTATGTTTAAACGGATTGGTCTTGTAATGAGTATATGTATAATAATCTCATTTAAGTATTAGAACAAGAATAACGTGAAGTATTTGCACATAAACAACGATTTATGGTTACGTATTCACTTTGTTTGCAAGTTAAAACTATGTTTACGAGAATCATGAGTCACGTATCAAACAAATGTATGTATCAATGTATAAACACGTAACAACAATGTATATTTCTCATAAAAGGTCAATTTCATTACGATCAAAGTCTCGGATTTACAATGGTTTGAAACAAAGTACGATTACAACGGAAACGAGTTTCCGAAAATAGAATTACGATACAATCTTTCTTAAAACGGAAAGCTGTGAAAAGCGAGGCGTTACAACAAAGACCACAAAAAGCGCATAAAAAATAATACCAAGATACATCACAGTCAAGCCCCAAAAATGAAAAATCGCTCAAAAAATTACAAGTGGAAAAGAGGCCTTAAAGGTTTGGCCAGTGTAAAAGCAACATGCAACCACAAACCCACTCATGAAACTGGTCAAATACGAACCTGATAAACACTTCCAAATCCTAATCATTCAACAAACGATGTTATTACATTCAATAGACTACACATTGGCCGAAAAGACGATGCAAAGAAGAAATAAACAGACGTCGGCGGCCATATGCTACGGGAACCACGGTGGCTTTGGGTAGTGGGAAGAGGAAAGTAGGTGGGGGCATTAGATCAGGTATGCAGACAACCCAATACACATTGAAATACCAAAAGGATTTACAAGCCAAAAAAACACAAAATACAACCAATTGAAGCATAAACAACCTTTAATGCAAGAGGGACAAGTAAACATAAAATAAAGATATTGCAAAGTAGTAGTATTTAAATATTTAATTTAAGATTAAATCTTATTTATCCTAAATAACTGTACTCGTTAGGGGGGTAGGGGTGGTTATCACTCACCACCCATTTATCACTCACAACATCCAATCAATTCCCGCCATGTCATCAATCATTATTCCATCACTCACAACCTTTTTAAGTGGAACCGCCCATCACTCACAACACCTGAAGGGGTATGGTCCCAAAAAGCCGCGCAGACCAAGCAGGCCGCGCGCATGACCATACTCCTAATACATCAATCTGACAAATCCACAGACCCCGCGCGGACTGAATAGGTGCAACCTAGATCGCGCGAGGCCCAAGCAAGGTTGTAGCTCAGATTCCACACTTGGCATCCTAAATGAAAGCCCTCGATCCTTATACCTCACGCCGGCTGATGAGATACACTACAGAGGCCGCGCGAGGGTAGCGGCGCAGGTTCACTCCAGGAAGCACGAAAGGTACGAGTGGCAGAGGAGTAAGCCAATCAGCATCCAACAGGCTATATCCTATCGTGCTCCACGATTAACAATCTTGCATGAGACAAAAGGTACACAAGGACGCCTACGTGGCACCAATCAGGGGGCGGCGACAACTGCCCCATGATCTCCACTCACCTGCTGATGTCAGGGAGACAACAAGGACGACAACCCGGACACGTGGCTCCAATCAACGTGCGCCAGCACCGACGATCTTCTAGAAACACTAACGATCATCATAGAAGAGACAAAAAGGATATTCCTTGTTGTCGACTCCAGGCCCAAGGCCCATCAGCCCATCTCCTTCTACACTACTCCGGCTATAAATAGGGACCTTTATGTACAGGTTAAACCATTCTGCTCTCTATTCTCTCACTCTTAAACACACACTTATTTCCTCAAAACAAATACTTATTCTCACGCCGGAGAGTGGTTAAGAGGGAAACCCCCATATTCCCCTCTTAACGAGCTTAATGGGGTGTTGATTGTTTTGCAGGAAGGATCACAGCTTTTGCTCAGGAAAGGTTAAGAAGATTAACCTCTATGGTCGAAACATAAACCAAACTGATACACCTAAAATTAGTTACGTGTTTCTTCATTGGTGCCCACCGATTTTTTACAATCACCTCATCTTCTTTTCCTGAGCTTTTTCTGTTCTCTCGATCATGGCTGGTCAGGGAATACCAGATTTCGGTTTCGGTACACACTCTCAAATGGGAACATGGGAGGACAACTCGCACGTTCAACCCCTACCCATTGACGAGTTAGCCGAGGGCGAGGCAACCAACATTGGGGACCCCGTGCGAGCATCACTCGCATCACAACGGCTACCCCAACGAGTAACACGGCTGGTCTGTTAAACCCAGCACCTTCAAACATATCATCGTTGTTAGGATTACCATAGGGCGAAACCCTAGCCTCCTGGTACGCCAAACAGATTGCTACAGTGAACGCTGTTTATCAATCGTTGAGTGCACAACAAGCAATACTGCAAGCGGAACCATCCCTGGTAGCAACTCCACCAACACAGGGGGCGCGCTAGGAAATTCCTCAACAGAACGTGCAAAGTCAGTTTGAGAGACCTCCTCCCTAAAGAAGACCAAGCATACATGACACGCGCGATACCCATGAGGAGACAGGCAGCTATTACGATCACCCGTCCAACGCGCAACACAGGCGTCCGTTGCACAGCCGGCTGGGGCCGCGCAACATCAACAACAAACGGGGCAACACGGACGAGGATGATCCCACATGGCAAGAAGACGAAGGTTCTGCAGTTTTCAACCGCTTGCAGAGAAATCATGAGTCTTACAGACCAAGGCCGCATGCCACCTATAATGAAGCAGCAGAGCACGATTTCAATCTCGTTTACAGACCAGCGGAAGCAGCCGAACACTCAAAGTTTATTCGAACTATCGCTCTAGCCCCGGTGGAAAAAGCTAAATTACAACAAACCGTGGGAAAGTTTAACGGCCTTACTGACCCTGACGATCATGTACGAATCTTCACGAGTGTTGGTATATTGGGACAATGGACCATGCCAATGTGGTGCCATCTCTTTGTCCAAACGTTCACGGGAGCTGCTCGCGCGTGGTTCGATAGCCTCCATTCCGGAAGAATCAAGTCATGGACTGATTTCAGAGACCAGTTTGTAATGCACTTCGGCCAGCAGAAACGCTATCAGTGCGATACGTCCGAAGTCACAGACATCTGGCGAAGAGAGAATGAAGGTTTAGAAGATTTCATCACTCGTTTCAACAAAGAATGTTTGGAAATTGGAGGCGTTAGTGAAGATTTGATGCACGCCCACTTCAAAAAGGCCATCTGTTGTGACAATCTGATCAGAACTATCGCAGCTTAAGACGGCATGCATAAAGAACGGGACAAACTCATGGCAGCGGCAAAGATTTTAGCACAGACAGAAGAATCGTTGGCAGGTGGCAAGAACACTTACTCCGAGGATCGTTATTCAAGAAGCAGCACGCGCAACTCTGGCAGGCGCAACAAAAATAAGAACCCCGGCTGGAGAGCAAGCCAGTCTAGCGGTTATGAAGAGAGACCTCGCTTCAAAGAGGATGCGTGAGATACAATTGATCGGATTGGTTATCGCAAAGCTGTCAAGAATGAAAATCGAGAAAAACATTGGAATCCGCTTATCAAGACACCTAAGGAGGTGCTCATGATAGAGAATCATGATTTTAAGGTGTCGAAACCAATGACAAACAAGAAAGGGAACGACCCTAATCTTTACTATGATTTTCAAAAGGATACAGGCCATCTTACTGATGACTGTATTAGCTTGAGGCAAGAGATTGAGAAAGCCTTAAAAAGCGGCAAGTTGAGCCACCTGGTTAAGATCGTGCACAAGGAGACGTGCCAAATCCAAAGAAATGATGATGGTGGCCAAAAGAAGGTCAGACGTTTAGAAACTCACATGGTCGATGGACCGAGACACATCGCGAGAAGCAAAGGCAAGTGCCCGTTCGAGCCAGCATGGCAAGAGCAGCAAGTCATCTTCCCAGTAGTGCGCGAGGGTCCACGCACCATGCGCCCCATCATTATTACTGGGATTATAGGCCATTATGAAACAGATTATGTTTTCATCAATCCTAGAAGTACGGCCGATATAATCTATGAACAATGTTTCAACCAGTTCGACCCTGAAGACAAAGCGCGTCTTGAGCCAGTCGACTATCCACTATCTGGGTTCTGCAATGAAACAGTCTTCCCGTTAGGTCAGATTAGCTTCCCCATTACGCTATCTGACGAAAAGCACTTAGGAACAACGAACGTCAACTTCATGGTGATGCCAGTAAAGTCGAGACACGACGTTTTGATTGGAAGAGAAACCCAAGGAGAGATGAACATGGTAACCTCCACGCCCCATTCAGCCGTTGGCTTCCCAACTGAAATAGGGGTGGCGATTATTTATTCAAAGAAAGAAGTGATGGCGACAGAGGATACTCGCCCAGTTAAAGCCAGCAGGATCTCACATACCGAACCAGAGAAATGGGTCTTGAATCGTAAGTACCCAGAATAAACGGTGACGATCGGCCATGCAATTTCCCCAAACATCAGGATGCACCTAAAACAATTGCTGTTTAGAAACATGGATACCTTCGCCTGGACACCGTCCGACATGACTGGCGTCCCGCGCGACATCACTGAACATTGTTTGAACACTTATCCATCGGTTGAGCCTAAAGTCCAAGGGAAGCGCAGCCTAGGCACTGACAAGACGAAGGCTATGAATGAACAAGTTTGTGAGCTGCTCAAGGCAAGAATATTGCAGGAGGTGCGCTACTAAAGTTGGGTCGCGAATTCTGTAATGGTCGAGAAGTCTACATGTGGGTGGCGCATGTGCGTCGACTACACAGATCTCAATAAGGCATGTCCCAAATACTGTTACTCATTGCCTGAGATCAACAAGAAAATAGACTCTCTCGCACCATTTAGGTGGAAATGTTTTTTAGATTACTACAAAGGGTATCACCAAGTCCAGATGAAGCTGGAAGATGAAGATAAAACTGTTTTCCGCACCGACATCGGTATTTTTTGCTATACAAAAATGCCCTTCGGGCTCAAGAATGCTGGCGCAACATACCAGCGGTTGATGGACAAAATGTTTGGAGATGATATTGGGAAGCATATCGAGGTTTACATTGATGATCTTGTAATCAAGAGTCCTAAAGAGGACCAAATGTTAAAAGACATCGAGAAGACGTTCAATTCCCTGCGCAGCGTGAACATGAAGCTCAACCCGAGCAAATGTTCTTTCGGGATGGAAAAAGGCAAGTTTTTGGGTTTCGTGGTGACCAATGGTGGTTTCAAAGTCAACCCGGAGAAAGTCCAAACAATTGAAAGAATGCCATCACCATGTACAATCAAAGAAATGCAAAGATTAGCCGGTCGCCTTGCCGCGCTCAATCGTTACTTATCAAATCACGCGGCAAAATCTTATCCTTTTATTAGTACATTGCGCAATTGAATGAAGAAGCAAGAATTTAAAGGGACAGCAGAAGCAGCCTTCCAGCAGATGAGGGAATGTTTGATCAAACTCCCTACTCTAACAGCTCCATTTGAGAAAGAACCCCTCATACTGTACTTGTTTGCTTCAGACAAGGCAGTTGGGTCCGTATTACTAGTGGAAAGGGAGGGAATTCAAACTCCAATTTATTATGTCAGCAGGATGCTTACTGACCTGGAAACACGCTATTCGATGGTGGAGAAGTTAGTCCTCACGCTGCTACACGCCTCTAGAAGGCTGCGCAGGTATTTCACCGGTCACGTCATCACTATCCTCACCAATTTTCACATTGGTACTATCTTGCAAAAGCCGGCAACATCGGGTCGTTTGGAAAAATGGGCAATTGAACTGGGGACCATAACATCTTGTACAGGCCACGCCCAACTATCAAAGACCAAGTATTAGCAGATTTCACTACCGAAGTCCCAAAAGATAAGATCAAAGAATGTGAAGCAGTTGATACTCCTGCCCAGAACACATCGGATGAACTATGGTTGTTATTCACCGATGGGGCTTCAAATGAAGACGGCGTAGGAGGAGGTTTGCGCCTAGTCAGCCCAGAGAAGAATGAGTTTACCTATGTTATAAAGTTGGATTTCAAGAATACCAATAATGAAGCAGAGTACGAAGCATTCCTGGCAGGCTTGCATCTGGCCATCAAGATGGGGGCAAAAAACTTACAAGCGCATGTGTATTCTCTGCAAATCGCGAGCCAAATCAATGAGCTATATGATGCAAAAGGCGAGGTAATGGCTCTATATTTGGAACAGGCAAAAGAGTTGCTCCAGAAGTTCGAATCGTACAAGGTTGTTCACATAAACCGATCAGAGAACAAGCCTGCTGACGCGCTAAGTAACCTAGCCACGACAGCATTTCAGCACCTCGCGAAGGATGTCTGAATTGAAGTTTTGAAAAACCCATCGGTATTGCTACGCCAGGTCAATGTTATCGAGATATGACCACCTTCGTGGATGACCCCTCTCATTCAATATCTGCAGGAAGGGATTCTTCCAGAAAACAAGGCGGAAGCCAGGAAGATCCAAAACAAAGCGCTCTTCTATCAAATGGATGGGGGCATTCTTTACTGGAGATCTTTTTTGGGGCCACTATTATGCTGCGTGGATCCCCAAGATGCAAGCTACCTAATCAGAGAAATTCATGAAGGCATCTGTGGAATACATGCGGGCCCTCGCATGGTTGTGGCAATGATCATGAACGCATGCTATTATTGGCCAGGGATGCACGTCGACATTTTAAATGAACTGCGCAAATGTGATTCCTGTCAAAGGCATGCGCCGAATACCCTTCGCCCAAAAAATGATCTAATTCCAGTATTAACAGCATGACCTTTCCAGCAGTGGGGGATCAATATGGTGGGACCCTTTCCTGAAGCCCCAGGCGCAGTCAAGTTCATATTTTTTGTTGTTGATTACTTCACTAAGTGGGTGGAGGCAAAGGCCCTCGCTTCAACCTTAATAATGATAGTCGGAACTTCATTTGGGAGCATATCATTTGCAGATTCGGCCTCCCACTCAAAATAGTGACTGATAATGGCACAAATTTCGCCTCCGAGGATCTTCAAAAATGGATGAAGGAATTGAACATTGAGCACACCTTCTCTTCCGTGACACACCCCCAAGGCAACGGTCAAGTGGAGAGTGTCAACAAAAGCATAGTTGAAGGGATCAAAGCCCGACTGGGCACAAAATGACGAGGCTGGGTCGATGAGCTCCCCAGCATCTTATGGGCTCATCGTACCATGCCAAAGACGAGCAATGGCGAGACCCCTTTCAGCCTTATTATGGCTCAGAGGCGATTATTCCAGCAGAAATAGGCCTCCCATCGCCACGCTTATCAGCAGTTAACAAGATTGATAATGAGGCGGAGCGCCGCTTAGACTTGGACCTACTCGAAGAAAGGCGTGAAATCGTGCGCATCAAAGAGGCCAAGTACAAGACTCAATCGGAGCGATACTACAATGCGAGGGTGTGCATATGTACGTACACTCTGGGAGAATATGTGTTCCGGGATAATGAAGCCTCTAATGCCGAGCACCCCATAAAACTAGCACCAAAGTGGGAAGGCCCATACTTGGTCCATGAAGTGCTAGGGAAATGGGCGTACAAACTGCGCACCTTAGATGGTCATATCATCCCGCGGACCTGGAACGCACAACAGTTGTGCAAATGCTACATGTAACAACTTTCTTTGTATAATTGACCGCCCGCCTATTTCAGTTATTTATTAAAACAGTTGCCTACATTTTATGATTATGTATTCTGTTTCTTCTAAGTTACAAATGCATGTTAAACTTTGGATTAGCACGAAAACACTTCAGTAAATTACGAGCTCTTGAGTTAAGCCTCCAAGGTTTTCTGCGAACATAGCGTGAGGCCGGGCAACAATACTCATAACGAGCCACACTTACATTCATTCGCGCTAACTTAAACAAAGTTTCTAACAACAATGCAATAATTGTAACATTTGACAGAATAAAAGACAAAGTAATTCCATTCATAAAAGAGTGACTGTGCACCGTTTACATATTTAAAAAGTCAAAAAAGTTACAAGTCATAACAGCCTAAACATCCTACAACCTATTCATCGCCACCGTCTCCAGCTGTTTCCTCCTCATCAGACAGCTCCACAGTCGCTGGAGCAACAAGGATGGACTTCAGTCGCACCACATAGTCATCATGCTTTAACGCGTCCGTCACCAACTCCATAACCGGTAAGGATAAATGGTTATAAACTTCTTCAGCTTGGGCAAGCATCTCATCGGCTTGGTCAGTCACGGAACAGTGGCGAGTCCTGAAATGCTGTTGAAGAGCCTCTTCAACGTGTTGGGCACATTTGAGGTAGCCACCATGATGCCCAACGGCACACGCAGCATCAGTAAGCGCAGCTACTGCTTGGTTTAGCTCTGTCGCGTTCAAGATAGAGTTAGCAACCTGTCCAAGAAATATTGTAAAGTAGGATCGTGAAAACACGTTAACAAGCTATGATAATCTAAGGCAAAAATAGGGAAACACTTACAACAGCTACTCCATGGTTGCGCATCCATTCAGATTCGGAAACAAGCGTATCTACAATAGATTGAGCTTCAGCATAGTTGTTCTGCGTCACATTCAAGGCTGAAGTGCTGATGTTGCGCGCCTCTTCGGCCGCTTTACGTGCCTCTTCGGCAGTATCAGCCTTCATCTTTTCTTCGGCCAAGTCTATTTCTAAAGACTCATTTTTCTCATGAGCCTCAAACAACCTGCACTTCGGCTCGGCAATCTCTGCATCCTTGCTAGCCAAATCTCTGGTTTTGCTTACAAGCTGCGCATTTAGGTCAACCTACAAGTCATCAGAAATCCTAAGTTAGAATTTTTCTAACAAATGAGAAGTATAAGAAAAAGAGGGCTAGCCTGTTGGACCTCAGCACGCTTCCTATCATACTTAGCTTCCTCAACCTTCCCCTTCAACGTGGCAACCTCAGCTTCAAGGTTAGTATCTTTGTGCGCGCAACATACATCCTTTTGTTATCATTTTCACAAACCTTCTTTCATTCTTGGCGCTCCTTCGCTAGGAGTTCTTCAGCAGCTTGGAGTTTACTCTTCAAACCATCGCGCCCCCACTCTTCAGATTTCTTCTCCTTTTCGAAGGCAGCTTTATCTTCTTGGAGTTTAATCTTCATCTGCTCAAACTCCCTAGCCTGGCAGATAGGCGTTCATGGTACTTCTCCTAACAAGCACGCTCTCGGTGCATAATTCGCCAGTCGCTCACAATTTGATGGCTGGCGGCAGCAGTATTGGCCTCACCAATAATATACGCGCAGTATAAACCCTCATGGTTGCGCGCCCTCTGGCGGTTCACCTCTCCCGAAGGAAAGGTTCCCAAGAACCAATCCCAACATGCCCCAAAATCAACAAAGGTATCTTTCTGCTTCAAGCTCCAGACAGGGACATGTTTTTCATCGCCACGCTCCTCAGTGTAAGTCTTATAATAAATATCCCCCAATGTGTCTTCCGCACCAATGGGGGATCGTGGCCTTGGGATTTTTCTTGAGTCGTCTTTCTGGCCAGCCGCGCTAGATCCACCAGCACCCGCACCAGTCGCAGTGGCAACAACATCTTTCTCTCCCACCTGTGGCTGTACATTAAGAGCAGATCCCCCAGCAGAAGATTGTATTTGTACAGTTTAGGTGGGGGCGTCATGCTGCGCGACTGGACTTGAAGTAAAAACTTCCGGCCCTTTATTTTTCAAGGGCTGGTCAAGCCCTGTAACGCTCACAACCTTTGGACCCCGCGCTTTATCGTGAATAATTGTTGCAGCGGTCTCGGTCTCCAAAATTTCCTTCTCAAGGATAGTGCCTGCAGGCTCCTTAACTCTTTTCTCCACCTCCTTCTCAGAAATGACCTTTGGAGGGATAATAGTGAACTTGGGTTTCTTAGCCTCTGGCTCCTTGGTCTTTTTAGCTTTCGATCCCTTAGTCTTGACCTCAGGCTTCTTCAGCGCCTCTGGAAAAGATAAGTGTTAGAAACTTTACTAAGGCAGAAAGCATAAAACACGAAGGTTAAAACACCAACCTGGTGAGAATTTATAAAAGCTTTGCAACCTACTGTCACGGCCCCCGACCCGGTTTGACCCGTTTCAGGAACCGCGGGACAGAAATCCCGTGGTATTTATTTAACAGCGGAAGTTTTCATCAGGATCTTTTTAAAACTGAAATATTTCCCGATTATTTTATTTCACAACTCGGGATAAAACCCGGTAATTTACAATCTTGAGATTTCACAGAGAAATCTTTTATTTTACAAAACATGTTTCCTTATTTTATATTGAGCCACTTCCTTAAGCTTGTAGTGCTACTCGGCACTTTTCCTGGATCACAACAGATCACCTGAAACATGTTTGAAAAAGGTTTTGTCAGTGGGAAATACTGAGTGAATCATTCTTTTTACAGAAAACGACACATAGTTAATAATTACAGCATAAGAGCGATTACGATGGTTTCTATCTTATTGTTATATGGCGCCGTGTCACTTCCTGGTGACGATGGTCATACCACTATTGAGTCCTGTCACTCAATTAGTGATGATATATCACTGTTAGGGCTTATTTGCCTAACCTTTGTTAGGGCTTATTAGCCTAACAACGTGAGAAATTAGTAATGTGCACAATACCCCACTAGCCATTGATTAAGATTACCATGACTTAATCCCTGTAATTATAACATTTGAAAATGATTTGAGGTATTGTAAAATAGTTGATAAAAAGAGAATGACTCACATTGCAGATTTAATTTGAGCAGAGCCTAGCCTACTGATTAGCCTTTTAACCTAAATTTAATAACAGGCACACAATTCGGTTAGTAACTTAATACAGCATTTACGATAACTCACGAGATTAAAACCCTCACAAGGAATGACAAAGTGCGATACTTAAACATCCATCGATTTAACGACGAATGACAAAGCATAACCCTAATGTGGGCAACACTTAAACATCCATTGGATAATTTAATCGATCGGACATTGAATCGTAGCAGCGATCGAGTTATTACCCTGTATTGTGGCGACGATTAGTGATCCGTGTGTGTTGTGATAGTAAACAGAACGTAACTCAGTGCATGTAGCGAAGTTTTACGTCGTTTCAGTACCAGAAATCAAGTCCCAATGCCTGCTATTTATACACCAATTTTGACATGCTTACGGACCATAAGACTCATCCCTTACGGTCCGTAAGGGACACCTATTGACCATAGGGTAGCCACGTCTTGGACTAGCCTTGCTGACTTGACAGATTCGTAAATTTCAATTTTGACAGCGTTTTATTTAGGTAATCGTGACTAGGGTTTACCCCCTGAGTTTTAGGGGCCCTGATCCTGATTCTGATTGTTCTGAAAATTTTAGGGTTTGCTCAGAATCACTTGGGTGTCTCAATTAGGATTTCCTATTGGTCAATTAAAATAATAATTAAGACTTTTTTATAGGAGTTGTTACATCCTCCCCACCTTAATAAAAATCTCGTCCTCGAGATTTACTGGAATAATTGAGGATACTTTCGCTTCATCTCTGATTCCAGCTCCCAAGTGTATTCAGCTCCTCTTTTTGAATCCCACTTTACTTTAACTAGCGCTAGTCGTTTGTTCTTGAGAAACTTCACTTTTCTGTCTTCTACCTGAAGAGGTTTCTCAACAAATTTTAACTTTTCGTTTACCTCTATATCTTGGAGAGGTACTACCAAAGATTCGTCAGATAGACATTTCTTGAGATTGGATACATGAAATACGTCATGTACTCCAGCTAACTCTTCTGGTAGTTGTAAACGATAAGCAACTGGTCCTATACGTTGAATTACTGGGAATGGTCCTACGTATCTGGGACTTAGGTTTCCTTTCTTACCGAATCGAACAACTCCTTTCCAAGGAGAAACTTTCAATAATACTTTGTCTCCAACTTGAAACTCCAATGGCTTTCGTCTATTATCTGCATAACTCTTCTGGCGATCTCTGCCCGTCTTCAGCCTTTCCTTGATTTGTGTAACATTGTCGGTCGTTTCTTGCACTATCTCCGGACCTGATAATTGACTTTCTCCTATTTCTGCCCAACAAATTGACTTTCTTCCATACAGTGCTTCGAATGGGGTAGTTTCAATACTTGAATGATAACTATTGTTATAGGAGAATTCAATTAATGGTAAATGGTCGTCCCAATTTCCACCAAAATCTATCACACATGCTCTGAGAATGTCTTCTAGAGTTTGGATCGTCCTTTCACTTTGTCCGTCCATTTGAGGATGATATGCAGTACTTAGGTTTAGTCGAGTTCCCATTGCTTTTTGGAAACTTGTCCAAAAATGAGAAGTAAAACGACTATCCCTATCCGAAACAATGGAGAGTGGAACTCCATGTAAGGATACTACTTCATCTACATACAACTTTGCCAATCTTTCCATGCTAAAGGTTTCTTTCATAGGCAGAAAATGAGCAGATTTTGTTAATCGATCCACAATTACCCAAATTGCGTCATTACCTTTTCTGGTTTTGGGTAACTTAGTAACAAAATCCATTGTTATGAGTTCCCATTTCCATACAGGCATTTCTAACTGTTGTAGTAGACCTGAAGGTTTCCGGTGTTCTGCCTTAACTTGTGAACAAGTAAGACACTTAGAAACATATCGAGCTATATCCTTCTTCATGCCTATCCACCAGAAATTATTTCTTAAATCTTGGTACATCTTATTGTTTCCTGGGTGTATAGTATACCTAGATTTATGAGCTTCTTCTAAAATCTTATTTCTTAATTCTCCCTGCTTAGGTACCCAAATTCTGCTTTTATGGAATCTCCAAATTCCATCTGCTCCTTGTTCTAATTCTTTTATTCGTCCCTTCATTCCTTCAGCATCATCCTTGATTGCTGTTTCTTGGAAATGCTTTATTTGTTCCATTAAATCTAACTGTAGATTTAATCTAAGAGCACGAACTCGTCGTTGTTTCTCATGGTACTTACGACTTAAGGCATCTGCAACTACATTTGCTTTTCCTTCATGATATTGAATATCACAGTCGTAGTCACTTAGGATTTCCATCCATCTCCTTTGCCTCATGTTTAACTCTTTTTGCCCGAATATATTTCTTAAACTTTTATGATCTGTATAGACAGTAAACTTACTTCCATACAGATAATGTCTCCAAATTTTAAGGGCAAAAATTACGGCTCCTAACTCTAAGTCATGAGTCGTATAATTTTCCTCGTGCTTTTTCAATTGTCTTGAGGCATACGCAATTACCTTCTTGCGTTGCATTAGCACACATCCTAATCCTAGTTTTGAAGCATCACAATATACTTCAAAATCTTTAGTTCCTTCTGGTAAAGCTAAGATTGGAGCATTGGTTAACTTCTGTTTCAAGATCTTAAAGGCTTCTTCTTGTTTAGGTCCCCATTCAAACTTAACTGCTTTACAGGTTAGCTTAGTTAATGGTACAGCTATTTTGGAAAAATCCTTAATAAACCGTCTATAATATCCAGCTAAACCTATAAAACTTCTAATTTCCATTGCGGATTGCGGAACCTTCCATTTGGTAATTGCTTCTATCTTAGCAGGATCTACATGAATACCTTCGTGATTTACCATATGTTCTAAGAATTGCACTTCTTGCAACCAAAATTCACACTTCGAGAATTTGGCGTAAAGCTTTTCTTTTCTTAAAAAAGTTAAGAGTGCATGCAAGTGTTGACAATGTTCGTCCTGACTTTTTGAATAAATAAGTATATCGTCTATGAAGACAATTACAAATTTATCCAAATACGGTTTACAGATTCTATTCATCATGTCCATGAATGCTGCAGGTGCATTCGTTAATCCGAAGGGCATGACTGTAAACTCATAATGACCATACCTAGTTCTGAAAGCAGTCTTAGGTATGTCTTCTTCTTGTACCTTCAACTGATGATATCCGGAGCGTAAGTCAATCTTGGAAAAATATCTAGCTCCTTGAAGTTGATCAAAAAGATCATCAATCCTAGGTAATGGGTATCGATTCTTAATTGTAACCTTATTCAATTCTCTATAATCAATACACATTCTCATCGAACCATCCTTCTTCTTTACAAACAACACTGGCGCTCCCCAAGGGGATGAGCTAGGTTGTATGAATCGTTTGCTTAGTAATTCATCTAATTGCTTTTTCAGTTCTAACATTTCTGTGGGAGCTAACCGATAAGGTGCCTTGGCTATCGGTATAGTTCCTGGAATTAGATGAATCCTAAACTCTACTTCCCTATCTGGTGGTAACCCTGGTAACTCTTCTGGAAATACATCTGGGTATTCTGAGACTATAGGAATCTCCTTAAGTTCTTTACCCTTAGTACTAATGATTACTGAAATCATATATACTATTCCTTGTTTTCGTTCATAACTAGCAACTTTCATTACTGATATGAACTTCATGGGTTTACGTGGTTTGTCTCCTGTAATTATGATTACTTCTCCAGTGGGTGTTTGAATTTCTATGGAATTCTGATCACAAAGAATTCGAGCGTGGTTGGCTACTAACCAATCCATTCCTAATACAACATCGAATTCAGCTAATTTCATAGGTAATAGGTTTGCAAAGAATTTATGACCTGAGAGTTCTATACTTTCCTTTTGCAATACTTTATCTATACTAACAGAATTTCCGTCTGCCGTTTCGACTGTAAAAATCTGCCTAAGATTGGTTAAAGGTAAGTTAAGAGCTTGGCAGAATGAAGTATTTATAAAACATTGGTTTGCACCAGAGTCAAATAATACTTTTGCGTAAACGTTGTGAACTAAGAACGTACCGGTTATCACATCAGGAATTAGTTCTGCTTCCCGAGTAGTTAGCTGGAAAGCTCTTGCGTTTCTCTTGGTAGCTCCTTCTGCAGTTTTGGCTTTGTTGTCAGCTGGTTTAACTAATTTCGGGCAGTCCGATCTGAAATGTCCAGCTTCTCCACAATTATAACAAACTGTGGATTTCTTCTTTCGGCAATTTTCTTCCTGATGCCCTGGAATTCGGCAGAAATTGCAATATAATTTGCATTTTCCAAAATGCTTCCTTTTGCAGGAATTGCAAAATGGACCAGTGGAAGATTGTCCGGTTCCCCTTTGCTTGACATTGTTACGGTTACCCATACGAAATCCTTGGGTAATCTTTTGAACTACTTCCTTTTTCCGATCTTCTTCTCTTGTGCGCACCAGTTCGTCAGTTAGGGTGTTAGCTAATTCCATCGCATCGTCAATAGTGCGAGGTCTCGCAGCTTTAACGATGTTACGGATTTCACCAATTAATCCCCAATTATAGCGAGAAATGAGTACCGGTTTTGGCGAAGCCAGCGTTGGTACCACTCTAGCATATTCAAAGAATGTCGAAGTATAACCGCGACAATCTACACCCATCATTCTATGGTTTAAGAATTTGTTTGCCATTTGATCTTTTTCATATTCGGGACAAAATTTTCTTTCTACAAGAATCTTAAATTCTTCCCAATTCATAGCATATGCCATCATCCTTCCTTTTGCTTGTAACACCGTGTTCCACCATTCTAGCGCCCCTTCTTTAAAAAGATTTGACGCGTACATGACTTGATCTTCCTGAGCACATTTACTTATTGTAATCACTGCCTTGGTTTTCTCTAACCAACGCAGTGCTGCGGTCGTGTAACAACTCTCATTAAAAAGTACTAATTATTATTTTAATTGACCAATAGGAAACCCTAATTGAGAAACCCAAGTGATTCTGAACAAACCCTAAAATTTTTAGAACAACCGGAATTAGGAACAGGGCCCCTAAAACTCAGGAGGGGTAAACCCTAGTCACGATTATCTAAATTATGTGCTGTCAAAATCGAAATTTCCAATTTCACCAACTCAACCAAGCTATTGGGACACGTGCCTACTCTATTCTAGAAATGTCATCACAAGCGACACGCGGCACGTGCCATGGATTCTTCCACGACTAGCGGGAGGTGCAAATTTAGGGTATAAATACAGGGGCTTGGGACTTGATTCCTGGCTTCAGTTCGACGTAAAACTTCGAAATATACACCGAGTTATGCTTTGCTTACCACAATTAACACACACGGATAAATAATTGACGCCGCAATCAGGGTAATAACTCGATCGCTATTACGATTCATTTTCCGATCGATCAATGTACTCAATGGATGTTTAAGTGCTGCCCACATTAGGGTGATGCTTTGTCATTAGTCGTTAATTCAATGGATATTTAAGCATAGCACTTTGTCATTCGTTGTGAGGGTTGATCTCGTGAGTTATCGTAAAATGCTGTATTGATTATTAACTCAGTATTTTCCGCTGACAAAATCTTTTTCAAACATGTTTCAGGTGATCTATTATGATCCAGGAAAAGTGCCGTGAAGCACTACAAGCTTGAGAAAGTGGCTCAGGATAAAATAAAGAAACATGTTTTGTAAAATAAAAGATTTCTCCGTGAAATCTCAAGATTGTAAATTATCGGGTTTTATCCCGAGTTGTGAAATAAAATAATCGGGAAATATTTCAGTTTTAAAAAGATCCTGATGATAAGCTTCCGCTGTTAAACTCAATTAAATAAATACCACGGGATTTTTGTCCCGCGGCTCCTGAAACTAGTCAAACCGGGTCGGGGGCCGTGACAGAAAAAGGTGGTATCAGAGCCACTGATTGAGCCACTGATTTAAGCCAATTAAGTATTTAGATGTAACACCCCAAAACCCGAATGTTTATATTCGTTAAATGTTATGCTATGGTACATTAAGGAAATAAATGACTAGGTTATTTAACCTAATAAAGTGTATGATAAAAACTAATTAGAAGATGAAAGTTGTGCCAAACATGTTTAAGTGGCATCCATTGAGGGGTTAAATGGAATAAGGTGAAAGATTAGGTTACTAAATAACAAAACACACACAAACACACATAGTGTGTTCGTGAAAAAGAGCAGGAAGCTCCCATGGAGCCAAGAACCCTAACTTCATCAATTCCCTCAAATTGGAAGGCTAAACGAAGCTCAAATTCATAACCAAACACGGATTAATGATCACCTTCATAAGGGGATCGTAAGGTATGTCTTAGATTCTAGATTGGTGATGATGCACGAAATGGGTTATGTTGTAAATCACGAATTTGTATGAAATTGAGCATGAGTATGTGTTAGATTCACCATTTGGAACATGGATTATGCATGAAATAGGTTAATTTGATGTTTAAGGGTGAAACCCATTTGTTATGGTGAAGAGGATGACATGGGTAAATCATCTATGTCTAAGTTCTTGCTTAATATTGATGTATTTTGAGTTGTATGATGTATTCTTGTTAGAAGAATTGAAAGAAATGTGATACTAGTATGTTTGATGTTATGCATGTATGAATCATGTTGATTAGGAGGAAGAAATTGATGAATTGTGTATGAGATTAGAATGATATGCATGAACTAGTTGTACACTATGCTTACAAGGTAGTACATATATCAAAAGTATGATGAATTATGAAGAACTTAAGATTAGATCACTTGTAAGTGATTAACAAGTAGTTATGAAGTGGGTTTTAGATGATGTAATGTAATTTGATGATTCACTTATGTTAATAATGTTTGGAATCATACATGTGTGTGAATGTTTAAAGAAATGGGATAAGAGATGATAAATTGTTGTTAGATGAAGTGAATAAAATGTGATGATAACATGTTTGATGTTTAATTTAAATACCTCATGTTGGATTGTAGAAGCATTTGATGAACTATGTATGAATTTAGAAGATTGTGTATGAATTGGTTGTACGTTATGCTTAAAAGGTGGTACGCACACCAAGTGAATGATAAAATGTATATAATGTCGTCCGTATAGTCGATTATGATGTTACGGGTATATGTTGATAAGTCGATAGTTATGTATGGTTAATAGTTGACTTTTGAAAGTCAACTAAGTATAAGAAACATGAGTTGACTCGTTGTCGTAAATGTAGGTTGATGAGAAGTCGTATGGTACATGTAATAGCAATCCGTGTTAAATGTAATGACATGGTGAGTTACATGAGTTAAACGTATACGGACATGATTATATGAGTTATGTTTGTTAGAAATGATTAATGAAAGTTAAGTGTGAAATATGGGATTGATACGATTGTTATCATGTACAAATGAGTATGCTAATGATAGCGTGATTTCGATGACATGGAAGTATAGGAATCATGTCGAGACGGAATCAAGCACGGAAGGCTAACGGGTCAAGAAGTGGCGAGGAACGAATGGGAACACGGATGCATGAGGTAAGTAATTCCGTAATCACTTCCAAGTTGTTTATGTAGAATTATATGCATTTGAATTAAATATGATAATCGAGGTTAAGTAGGAATGAATTGTACGATGTCAATGAAGTATTAAACGGATCTTAGAATTGATCCGAGGAAGGAATATGTGTTTAAGAATTTAAGCTAAGTAGTAAGATAGGTTATTTATGAAAGGATTTTCCCTTGTTGTTAAGGATAGAGAGATGTTGACCAAAATGCCCTTGATGGGTATTTTGGGCAAACGATATTACAAAGTGGTTTGGGAACAAGTTATTTATTGAGTACAATGTTTTGAACAAGTATGGAAGCAGAGAGTATGGTCTAGGAATGTCATAAACCAATTAATGCGCAAATACCCACAACGGGTCGAATAATTAGAATGTGACAATAAGCCGATAGGGCGAAGATAAGAATTTCATTAATCCGGATGCGGGATTTTAAGTTTATATGATAGAATATGAATTTACAAGCATGTAGGAAGAAACGGGAGGTTAAACGGGTAAACGGTTCAAAAGTTATGCGTGTTTTGGTGCGTACGGACGACGAAACGATTCTGCAGAAAAAGGGGTTTTAGGATGGGCGTCGCCGACGGGTATACACCCCGTCGCCGACGGGCACTCGTTTGGCCATTTTCTTCCGACGGATTAACTTACTGGCGACGGGAAAAAAGGTGCGACGGGCTCTTGTTTATCAGCCTTTTATTTTTCGCATTTTGAGTTCCCGGTTGAATCGTAGTGTGTCTTGATGCTTCGGTTTTCGACCCGGTGGTATGTAAAGCTCCCGAAAAGCTCCCTAACCTTGTCATATGTATATATGAAGATACGCGTGACAGTATGCATGTATGGGAATGCGTAGTAATGTAGGTATGTATGTGGATGTGTATGCACGTATGTATAAGGGTATGTATGAGTGTATGCATGTAGGTAAAGTTGTAGGAAAGGTATGTTTGTACGTAGATGTGTATGTATGTATGTATAAGCGTATATACGAGTGTATGCATGTATGTGATGATGTAGGAAATGTATGTACGTATGTAGTTGTGTATGTAAGTACGTATGAAGGCATGTAGGAGTGTATGCACGTATGTAAAGTTGTAGGAAAGTTATGTTTGTACGTAGATGTGTATGTATGTATGTATAAGCGAATATACGAGTGTATGCATGTATGTGATGATGTAAGAGAGTATGCATGTATGTGATGATGTAGGAAGGGTATGTACGAATATGGAAGTGTATGTATGTACGTATAAAGATGTGTATGAGTGTATGCATGAATGTAAAGATGTGAGCTTAATGTACGTACGTATGTAAGCATGATTTAGACACGTTGAGGGTTAACGTTAATAATGGTGTACGCTAAGAATGAAAAGTATGCAGGTACATTATTGAAGCCTCATCAGAAAATGGATACGCAGATGAGATGCTTAAAGCTTGTTAAAGAACGAAATGGGAAGTGTACATGAATGAGTTGGTTTATATAACTTGTGCTAATGTTTCGAATGTATGTGGTGAACGCAGGTTGTGTGGATAACGGGTGATTATAACAAGGATTAGAGATCGAAGATCGAGTCACGAGATAGATTGTACGGGGACGTTGAACGTAAAGTGTAACATTCATAAGCTATGTTTCTAATTGGTAAATAAGAGGATGACGGATTTCTGAATAAAAGTTATGTTAAAGTTAAAGTTTAAATAAGTTGAGGTATTTATAAAGAAAGAAATTTTACGGTTCGTGTTTTTCCGCTGCGAATTTTGTCATGTACGATTTAGGGTGTAACATTAGAAAATACTTAATTTTATTAATTGCTATTTTATGATTATGTGTTTTATTATCTGACTAATTGTGTACAGTATGGGCAGATCTTTATATGCTAGCAAATGTAGCAATTAATGCAAATCCTTAAATAATTTGACCAAGTTTTAACACCTTTATTATCTACAGTCTAGAAACCTGATTCAGTAAATAAATAAATTTACAAATAAAACTTAGTGTGTTTTTATTTTCAGTTGTTTCATAGTTACCCAATATGAAATAGTATTTAAAGGTTTTCTATGAAATTTGATATAAATTTTAACTTAGTAATTGTGTGTATCTTGCATAAACAGCATGAGTGATTTGTCGGAAGCCCTTCAGAATTTAAATCTCTATCCAGTAAGAATAGAAGTTTCCAGAGATTTCAATAGGTATATACCAGACATAGAAGAACCTATAGAATTCAACGCTTTACCTCTTGAGAAACCCAAGCCTAAGAAAATGGAAATTGGGGAAAGCTCTGGACAAATTAAGGGGTTACCATCTCAGGAAGAGCTAGATTTTATAATGGCAAGCTATAATACTATTAAACCTGTTAATGAAAATGTTTTTATTCAATCTCTTGAAACACAACTACCACTGAACTTAGAACCAGCTATTCCAAATCCTTCAATCCACTCGCAAATAGACGAATGGTTGACTAATGAAATACAGTTACAAAACAATCCCTATAAGCTTTTTCCTAAGTTCAATCCAGAACCTTTACCAAATCCACCAATGAGTAACGAGAATATGGCTGAACTCCGCCACTTTGGCGAAGAACTAATGGATGCTGAGAATAGGATCCAAGAGATTAAGGGACAGATCTCCTGGAAATACGATGAGAGGGAACGCCATTACTAGAATATCATCTGACAAAGGATAGGGGATTTATGGAACTGTGGTTGTGTAATAGTAATAATAAAATCAGTATGTGTAAAATAAATAATAAAACGGTTGTATATAGAAGCATGATATAATCTATAAAACAAATGAAATTTTAGAAAATTTACAATTTTGTTGTATATTCGTTTATATGATTATGTGCAATTAATTGTGATATTGGATTATTTCTTTTATACTAATTAATTATCTATAAATTAGATATCAGATGGAAAACACTAATAATGAACCAGTTAATGAGATTAACCAATCTGAGCAACAACCGGGGGATCAATATATGACTAGGCAGGATATAGAAAATATCGTTGCTCAAGGGATAGCCAACGCTATTCCAGCAATAGTTACTCAATGGATAGCCAACGCTATTCCATCAATCGTTGCTGCTATTAAAAATCCAATCGAACCACAACAAATCGTTCCTAGCAAACGTATTTCTGAAGATAATTTCAGTAATAGCGTAAACGGAGGCAATAATCATACTAATCATGAGAATGAACCACGGCAAGCTCCTCCTCGTAAGAAAATAAAAGCTGCAACGCCTGGTTGCACTTACAAAGAATTTCTTGCTTGTAAACCCACTGAGTTTGCAGGCAATGAAGGAGCAACTGCGGCACTGCGTTGGTTAGAGAAAACCGAGGCAGTAATTGCCATAAGTAAATGTGCTCAGGATGATCAGGTCATGTACGCGTCAAACCTTTTCAAAGAAGGGGAGCTAGAATGGTGGAATACGGTGTTACAAGCAAAAGGAAGAAGGATGGCGTATGCTATGAACTGGGAAGAATTTAAGAGCTTTGTAGAAAGAAAATTATGTCCTGAGTATGAAAAGGAATAAATGACAAATAAGTTTCTAACCCACCGGATGGTGGATGTAGATTGTCGAGGGTATACTTCGACATTCTTCGAATATGCTCGAGTAGTACCAACACTGGCTTCGCCAGAGCCGGTACTTATTTCTCGTTATATTTGGGGATTGATTGCTGAAATCCGTAATATCGTCAAGGCTGCGAAACCTCGCACGATTGATGATGCGGTGCATTTAGCCAATACTCTGACTGACGAACTAGTACGGACAAGAGAAGAAAATAGAAGGAAGGAAGTAGCCCAAAAGATTACCCAAGGATTCCGTCCGGATAACCATAATAATTTCAAGAAAGGAGGGAATGGGCAATCTTCCACTAGTCCATTCTGCAATTCTTGCAAAAGGAAGCATTTTGGAAGATGCAAAGGATATTGCAATTTTTGCAAAATTCTGGGGCATCAAGAAGAAGACTGCAGGAGGAAGAAATTTTCAGTTTGCTACAACTGTGGAGAAGCTGGACATCTTAGGCCAGATTGTCCAAAACTGAACAAACCATCTGACAATTAAGCCAAACCTGCAGAAGGAGCAAAAAAAGGAATGTAAGAGCCTTCCAACTGACTGCTAAGGAAGCAGAGCTCATTCCAGATGTGATAGCCGGTACGTTCTTAGTTCACAACGTTTACACAAGAGTATTATTTGACTCTGGTGCAAACCAAAGTTTTATAAATACTTCATTCTGCCAAACTCTTAACTTACCTTTAACCAATATTAGGCAGATTTTCACAATAGAAACGGCTGATGGGAATTCAATTAAAATAAATAAGGTTCTGCAAAACATAGAAATAGAATTTTTAAGTCATAAATTTTCTATAACCTTATTATCTATGAAAGTAGTTGAATTCGATGTTGTGTTAGGAATGGATTGGTTAGTAAACAACCATGCTCGAATTATCTGTGATAAGAATTCCATAGAAATTTGTGCATTCACTGGAAAAGTAATAATGATTACAAGAGATAAGCCATGTAAAACCATAAAGTTCATATCAGTAATGAAAGTTGCTAATTATGAACGAAAGCAAGGAACAGTATATATGATTTCAGTAATCATTAATACTAAAGATAAAGAACTTAAGGAAATTTCTGTAGTTTCAGAATACCCAGATGTATTCCCAGAAGAGTTACCAGGGTTACCACCAGATAGGAAGGTAGAATTTAGGATTCATCTAATTCCAGGAACTATACCGATAGCCAAGGCACCTTATTGGTTAGCACCCACAGAAATGTTAGAACTGAAAAAGCAATTAGATGAATTACTAAGTAAAGGTTTCATACAACCTAATTCATTCCCCGTAGGGGGGGGGGGCACCAATGTTGTTTATTAAGAAAAAGGATGGTTTGATTGATTATAAGGAATTGAATAAAGTTATAATCAAGAATCGATACCCATTACCTAGAATTGATGATCTATTCGATCAATTCCAGGGAAATAGATATTTTTCTAAGATCAACTTACGTTATGGATATCATCAATTGAAAGTATAAGAGGAAGACATACCTAAAACTGTTTTCAGAACTAGGTATGGTCATTACAAGTTTACAGTCATGCCCTTCGGATTAACAAATGCACCTGTAGCATTCATGGAAATGATGAATAGGATCTGTAAACTATATTGGATAAATTTGTAATTATCTTCATCAACGATATACTTATTTATTCCAAAAGTCAGGAAGAACATTGTCAGCACTAGCATGCACTCTTAACTTTGTTAAGAAAAGAGAAGCTTTACACCAAATTCTCGAAGTGTGAATTTTGGCTGCCAGAAGTGCAATTTCTAGGTCATATGGTGAATCATGAAGGTATTTACGTAGATCCTGATAAGATAGCAGCAATTACCAAATGGAAGATTCCACAATCCGCAATGGAAATTAGGAGTTTTGTAGGTTTAGCCGGATACTATAGACGGTTTATTTTTCCAAGATAGCTATACCATTAACTAAGCTAATCTGTAAAACAGTTAAGTTTGAATGGGGACCTAAACAAGAAAAAGCCTTTAGAATCTTGAAACAGAAATTAACCAATGCTCCAATCTTAGCCTTACCAGAAGGAACAGAAGATTTTAAAGTATACGGTGATGCTTCAAAGCTAGGATTTGGAGGTGTGTGAATGCAACGCAAAAAGGTAATTGCATATGCATCAAGGCAATTGAAAAATGCACGAAGAAAACTATACCACTCATGACTTAGAATTTGGAGCCATAATTTTTGCCCTTAAGATTTGGAGACATTATCTGTATGGAAGTAAGTTTACTGTCTATACAGATCATAAGAATTTAAGATATATATTTGGGCAAAAAGAATTAAACATGAGGCAAAGGAGATGGATGAAAATCCTAAGTGACTATGACTGTGATATTCAGTATCACGAAGGAAAGGCTGAAGACGGCTAGAGATCGCCAGAAGAGTTATACAGATAATAGATAAAAGCCGTTGGAGTTACAAGTTGGAGACAAAATGCTATTAAAAGTATCTCCTTGGAAAGGAGTTGTTAGATTCAGTAAGAAAGGAAAGCTAAGTCCAAGGTACGTAAGACCATTTCTAGTGATCCAACGTATAGGACCAGTTGCTCATCGTTTACAACTACCAGGAGAGTTAGCTGGAGTACATGATGTATTTTATGTATCCAATCTCAAGAAATATCTATCAGACGAATCTTTGGTAGTACCTCTCAAGATATAAAGGTAAACGAAAAATTAAAATTTATAGAGAAACCTCTTCAGAGAGAAGATAGATAGATCAAATTTCTGAAAACACAAATGATTAGTGTTAATTCAAGTAAAGTGGGATTCAAAGATAGGACCCTAATACACTTGGGAACTGGAATTAGAAAAGAAGTGAAGGTATCCTCAAGTATTCCAGTAAATCTCGAGGACGAGATTTTTATTAAGGTAGGGAGAATGTAACAACTCTAATTAAAAAGTACTAATTATTATTTTAATTGACCAATAGGAGACCCTAATTGAGAAACCCAAGTGATTCTGAACAAACCCTAAAATTTTTAGAACAATCGGAATTAGGAATAGGGCCCCTAAAACTCAGGGAGGGTAAACCCTAGTCACGATTATCTAAATTATGTGTTGTCAAAATCAAAATTTCCAATTTCACCAACTCAACCAAGCTACTGGGACACATGCCTACTCTATTCTAGAAATGTCATCACAGGCGACACGCGGCACGTGCCATGGATTCTTCCGCGACTAGCGGGAGGTGCAAATTTAGGGTATAAATACAGGGGCTTGGGACTTGATTCCTGGCTTCAGTTCGACGTAAAACTTCGAAATATACACCGAGTTATGCTCTGTTTACCACAATTAACAAACACGGATCACTAATTGACGCCGCAATCAGGGTAATAACTCGATCGCTATTACGATTCATTTTCCGATCGATCAATGTACTCAATGGATGTTTAAGTGTTGCCCACATTAGGGTGATGCTTTGTCATTAGTCGTTAATTCGATGGATGTTTAAGCATAGCACTTTGTCATTCGTTGTGAGGGTTGATCTCGTGAGTTATCGTAAAATGCTGTATTGATTATTAACTCAGTATTTCCCGCTGACAAAACCTTTTTCAAACATGTTTCAGGTGATCTATTATGATCCAGGAAAAGTGCCGTGAAGCACTACAAGCTTGAGAAAGTGGCTCGGGATAAAATAAAGAAACATGTTTTGTAAAATAAAAGATTTCTCTGTGAAATCTCAAGATTGTAAATTATCGGGTTTTATCCCGAGTTGTGAAATAAAATAATCGGGAAATATTTCAGTTTTAAAAAGATCCTGATGATAAACTTCCGCTGTTAAACTCAATTAAATAAATACCACGGGATTTCTGTCCCGCGGCTCCTGAAACGGGTCAAACCGGGTCGGGGGCCGTGACAGGTCGCTCCTTCATTACCTGCAAATTCAGCGGGTTTGCAAGCAAGAAATTCTTTGTAAGTGCAACCAGGTGTTGCAGCTTTCATTTTCTTAGGGAGCGGAGCTTGCCGTGGTTCATTATCATTATTAGTATGATTACCGCTTCCGTTTATGCTATTACTGAAGTTATCTTCAGAAATACGTTTGCTAGGAATGATTTGTTGAGGTTCGATTGGATTTCTAACAGCAGCAACAATTGCTGGAATAGCATTAGCTATCCCTTGAGCAACAATATTTTCTATATCTTGTTTATTTAGAAATTGATCCTCCTGGTGTTGCTCAGATTGATGAACCTCATTAACTGGTTCATTACCAATGTTTGCCATCTGGTAATTAATTTATATAATCTATTAGTATTGAATAAATAACAATTAAACATAAAACAATCATACAAATTTCACATACACACATATGGCCAAAACTATCGATTTCTCGATTCCCATTTTTATATAGTATGCATCAATACATATTATTTACAAAGTTTTATTTTAAGTTATTTCACAAGATTATATTACTATTAATATTATACAACCACATTCTCATAAACCCCTTATCCTTCTTCGTCAGCTAATATTTTAATAACGACGCTCCCTCTCATCATATTTCCAGGAGATCTGTTCTCCTACCTCCTTGATCCTATTTCCGGCATCCACCAGCTCCTCGCCAAAGTGGCGAAGTTCAGCTAAATTCTCATTACTCATAGGTGGATTAGGTATAGGTTCTGGGATTACTGGGTCCAAGTTTATTGGTAGTTGGGTTTCAATAGGATGTATAAAAACATTTTCATTAACAGGCTTAATAGTATTATAGCTTGCCAATATAAAATCTAGCTCTTCCTGAGATGGTAATCCCTCAATTTGCCTAGAGCTTTCCCCAATTTCCATTTTCTTAGGCTTAGGTTTCTCGAGAGGTGAAGCGTTGAATTCTATAGGTTCTTCTATGTCTGGTATATACCTATTGAAATCTCTGGAAACTTCTATTCTTACTGGATAGAGATTTAAATTCTGAAGGGCGTCAGACAAGTCACTCATGCTGTTTAATACACATGCAAAATACACACAAATACTAAGTTAAAAATTATATCAAAATTCATAGAAAACCTTTAAATATTATTTCATACTGGGTAACTACAAAACAACTGAAAAGTTAAAACACACTAGGTTTAATTGTAAAATTTATTTATTTACTGAAATAAGGTTTCTAGATTATAATAAATAAAGGTGCTAAAACTTGGGTTAAATTATTTAAAGATTTGCATTAACTGCTACAGTAGCTAGCATATAAAGATCTGCCCATTTTTCATCTAACTTGTCCTCCCAAAGTGATTTACTGGTTAATTCCTGGGTTTCCTGTTTAATCTTCTTTTCTCGGAATTTCTTTATTTTCTATTTACTTTTCCTAATAATTAGACTTCTTTTACTAGGAGAAAGTGGTTTCTCATATTGTGCCTTTCGCACAAATATTCCTTCATCAGGAATTACAGACTGATTTGAGGATTCTATTTGGGATGAACTTCGCTTCTCGTTGGATGACCTATCTAATTTAAGATAGATGTTTGACAACTTTTGCTTACCCATACTGTACACAAATATTCAAATAAGAAAACACATAATCACAGAATGACAGTTAGAAAAATTTAAGTATTTTCTAAATACTTAATAGGCTTAAATCAGTGGCTCTGATACCACCTTTTTCTGTCACGGCCCCCGACCCGGTTTGACCCGTTTCAGGAGCCGCGGGACAGAAATCCCGTGGTATTTATTTAACAGCGGAAGTTTTCATCAGGATCTTTTTAAAACTGAAATATTTCCCGATTATTTTATTTCACAACTCGGGATAAAACCCGGTAATTTACAATCTTGAGATTTCACAGAGAAATCTTTTATTTTACAAAGCATGTTTCCTTATTTTATATTGAGCCACTTTCTTAAGCTTGTAGTGCTACTCGGCACTTTTCCTGGATCACAACAGATCACCTGAAACATGTTTGAAAAAGGTTTTGTCAGCGGGAAATACTGAGTGAATCATTCTTTTTACAGAAAACGACACATAGTTAATAATTACAGCATAAGAGCGATTACGATGGTTTCTATCTTATTGTTATATGGCGCCGTGTCACTTCCTGGTGGCGATGGTTATACCACTATTGAGTCCTGTCACTCAATTAGTGATGATATATCACTGTTAGGGCTTATTTGCCTAACCTTTGTTAGGGCTTATTAGCCTAACACCGTGAGAAATTAGTAATGTGCACAATACCCCACTAGCCATTAATTAAGATTACCATGACTTAATCCCTGTAATTATAACATTTGAAAATGATTTGAGGTATTGTAAGATAGTTGATAAAAAGAGAATGACTCACATTGCAGATTTAATTTGAGCAGAGCCTAGCCTACTGATTAGCCTTTTAACCTAAATTTAATAACAGGCACACAATTCGGTTAGTAACTTAATACAGCATTTACGATAACTCACGAGATTAAAACCCTCACAAGGAATGACAAAGTGCGATACTTAAACATCCATCGATTTAACGACGAATGACAAAGCATAACCCTAATGTGGGCAGCACTTAAACATCCATTGGATAATTTAATCGATCGGACATTGAATCGTAGCAGCGATCGAGTTATTACCCTGTATTGTGGCGACGATTAGTGATCCGTGTGTGTTGTGATAGTAAACAGAATGTAACTCAGTGCATGTAGCGAAGTTTTACGTCGTTTCAGTACCAGAAATCAAGTCCCAATGCCTGCTATTTATACACCAATTTTGACATGCTTACGGACCGTAAGACTCATCCCTTACGGTCCGTAAGGGACACCTATTGACCATAGGGTAGCCACGTCTTGGACTAGCCTTGCTGACTTGACAGATTCGTAAATTTCAATTTTGACAGCGTTTTATTTAGGTAATCGTGACTAGGGTTTACCCCCTTGAGATTTAGGGGCCCTGATCCTGATTCTGATTGTTCTGAAAATTTTAGGGTTTGCTCAGAATCACTTGGGTGTCTCAATTAGGATTTCCTATTGGTCAATTAAAATAATAATTAAGACTTTTTTATAGGAGTTGTTACATCCTCCCCACCTTAATAAAAATCTCGTCCTCGAGATTTACTGGAATAATTGAGGATACTTTCGCTTCATCTCTGATTCCAGCTCCCAAGTGTATTCAGCTCCTCTTTTTGAATCCCACTTTACTTTAACTAGCGCTAGTCGTTTGTTCTTGAGAAACTTCACTTTTCTGTCTTCTATCTGCTCAAACCAATACTCTTCCCCGGCATGAAGAGGCCTCACGCCCATAGTTCCAGCGAAAGTCTTGAAAGCACTCTGATAGAGCGCTTGCACTGCACATTCATACCAAATGTCAAAACAGAACTCACTACCAAGGAAAAGAAAATGATATAATTTTACCTTCTCCGTTAAGAAGTAACACCGGTACTTCCTTACTCCTCTCAGGCCACTTGTCACTCATACCAGCCGCGACAAGTACCTGCTCGCCAAATACCCTATTCGGAGTGGGCATCAGATTATCATATCAAGCCTCCTTTTTAGGGATAGGGGTATCCTCCTTCTCAATCTCACCAGGAGAACGGAATACCATGGCGATCGGCATCACCTCTTCGCGAATAAAGAAAAACTTCATTTTCCAATCATGAAAACTTTTCGGGGGGTTGATCAGGATCTTCTTTACATTGCGCAGGGCGAATGAGTAAAAACCCATGTTGCGAATCAATTGATAAAAAAACCCTAAAGTGTGCAATTGAAGGCTCCATCCCCTGAGATCTACAGACAAACTCGAAATGTCTGACCCTAACCATCCCCATAGGGCTCATCTGGGATATATGAAACCCATAAAAGTGTGATATCGACGACATGAAGGTGGTGGCCAGCAGCGGGAAGTTGTCGTCGATAAAGAAATCGGCAAAAAGAGTTATGTAGCCGGGTGGGGCATTGGCGACTGTTTGGCCTTGTTGGGGATAACGAGCATCCCACTCGGCCGGAAACTGGAAACCCCTAATGATTTATTCGAACAAGCCCTGGTCCGATTTGAGAACTGGTAATGGACCAGGACCTTCTTCAACTGCAATTGCCTCTTCTTCAGCCATTTATATCAGATGCTTGAAGAACTAAACTAAAAGATGGATTAAGAGCAACACAAATTTCTAGAAAAGCCTTGAAGATCTACCAAGAAATCTTTGAAGATTTGAAGATTCAAGGTAGATCAGAGAAAGAAAAAGAGAGAATTCGAAGAAACAGTAGTGATTTCTCTCTACCTTCCGAGTATATATACCCATCGCATTTAATGCAATGGGTAACCGTGCCGAACGTACCGCGCGAGTGACTAATCAGGGACCACCACGTAAGGCGGGATTACCGGGGTGACGGTTACCACGCGCGTGTGGACCTCACTCGCCTGACAGCAAACAACCCGCCGCAGCGACAACATGATGACCAACGTGCAAGTGGTCAACTCAAACGTCGCTATCAACAACATTTGCACCAACCTGTCAGAATTCAAATTTCGAGGAGTTTCCCGCTCAAATTTTAAGAATTTCAAGAGAAAGCTAGCAAGAGCTACGCCGCATACACCATCCATCAATGGTCATGCGCGCCAGCCTCACGAGTGAAAAGGCAAATAACACCTTAAAGTGCAAACAAATAAGTCCTTTCAAGAGACAAGCCTGATAGCTGCGCCGTAATAATTGTCTAACACTTATACGCGCACAAGGTACCAAGACTTAGAAAGTGCTCAAAGGACCAATCGACTTAATTCTTTTTTCTGAGTCCAGAGCTCCAACCATTTACTTCGCGCATGGAAGCAACACTAGACTGGGGGGACTTGAAGGGGTATGGTCCCAAAAAGCCGTGCAGACCAAGCAGGTCGCGCGCATGACCATACTCCTAATACATCAATCTGACAAATCCACAGACCCCGCGCGGGCTGAATAGATGCAATCTAGGTCGCGCGAGGCCCAAGCAAGGTTGTAGCTCAGATTCCACACTTGGCATCCTGATTGAAAGCCCTCGATCCCTATACCTCGCGCCGACTGATGAGATACACTACAGAGGCCGCGCGAGGGTAGCGGCGCAGGTTCATTCCAGGAAGCACGAAAGGTACGAGTGGTAGAGGAGTAAGCTAATCAGCATCCAACAGGTTGTATCCTATCGTGCTCCACGATTAACAATCCTGCAGGAGACAAAAGGTACACAAGGACGCCTACGTGGCACCAATCAGGGGGCGGCGATAACTGCCCCATGTTCTCCGCTTACCTGCTGATGTCAGAGAGACAACAAGGACGACAACCCGGACACGTGGCTCCAATCAACGTGCGCCAGCACCGACGATCTTCTAGAAACACTAACGGTCGTCATAGAAGAGACAAAAAGGATATTCTTTGTTGTCGACTCCAGGCCCAAGGCCCATCAGCCCATCTCCTTCTACACTACTCCGGCTATAAATAGGGATCTTTATGTACAGGTTAAACCATTCTGCTCTCTGTTCTCTCACTCTCAAACACACACTTATTTCCTCAAAACAAATACTTATTCTCACACCGGAAAGTGGTTAAGAGGGAAACCCCCATATTCCCCTTTTAACAAGCTTAACAGGGTGTTGATTGTTTTGCAGGAAGGATCACAGCTTTTGCTCAGGAAAGGTTAAGAAGATTAACCTCTATGGTCGAAACATAAACCAAACTAATACACCTAAAATTAGTTACGTGTTTCTTCAACACCCAACAATAAACCCTCACACCCCCTCACATCCTTCCTTCCATCACGCGTCAATTTTATCACGGAATAATGGTTTCACACGTTAATTTTGTAGGGTGGCGGTGGTTTGTTTGCATTTTCCACGCGTGGAAAAAAACTATCACGCACAAAATGACCCCCACCCCGGGTCCCCTTAGCTTAAAAAAACTAAATACATAGTCTTTTCTACTTACGTACATTCCAATATAAATTTTAGCGAAAACAGAGTTTATTCAAATAAAAAAACATTTTTAGTATCGTAAGCAGTTTGACACGTGCTTTAATCGACATTTTGGATGATAAGTGATTATAAAAAGTCATTCACCTTTCACTACTATAACTTGCCATCAAGTGAATGTGAATGTGAATGTGAAAGTGAAATTGTCTACGTGCGCCTACGCGACATCATTTTCACATTCACATCTACTAACCATGACAAAGCTTTAAGCTTAAGGGGAGAGACGTGTTTTACATACACCTTGGCAAAACTTGACTACAAGCCATTTGGTTTATTAAATAGATATAAAAGTGTATCAATTAACATATACAACTCATGATCAGGAGATTTTGCATGTCACAAGTTCCATCCTCGCCAACTTTAGTCCTCTATGGTTTTAAATATTAGATATACCTAAATATTGATATATTTCTGTATATCCCCCAATGAGTAATGTACATGGGTATATATATAAGAGTGAAAGGGGTGTTCAAAGGTTCAACCCTTTAAAGTTTAAACCCATCAATGAAATTGAGTCACCTCATTTCAGCTTCAACCCTTTCATATGAGGTACTCAAGGGATCAACCCCTTCAAACCTCAACCCTTGGAGAACAATCACCAAAGCCTCAGCCCATGTTGGTTCATTAACTCGGTTTTGAACCCATCCCTCGAAAAACATGTGCTTGCGGCGGTGTTCCCGTGGAACCCGCAAAACCCGGATCTAGAACCAACGAGCTCCCCGGACACCCTAAGGACTTAAACGAAACCCTTATGCATAACCCTAGTGGGCTCAATCTATTAAGACCGCCTACATTATTTTCATTCAATCTATTAAGACTGCCTACGTTATTGATTCATCAGTTGTATCAATTGAACCAATTTTAAAAACCGAATCACATTATAATTACTTAAAAAAGTTTTCTTGAATAAGATTCAGAAAAACCATATCAATTTTGAAGTAAACTAGGTTTAAAGAAGTTCACCGCGTTACGGCGAATTTCTTTTGTTATTTAGTCTGTGTTTACATGTGTTTTGAAATCACTACGAGTGTGTTGCGAACGGAACTGCTGACAAGAATAAAAAGAAAATGTAGAAAAAAACACTAAAAGATAACCGAAAGAAAATCAACCAAAAAAGTTGTATGGTAACGATGTTGTTCGTATGAAACCCGTAGTCAGAGATGAGCAAATTGTTCTGGGTACGGGTACCAAATTTGCCGAACCGAAAGATCTTAAGTACCAATTCGGTACCGACTTTTGGCATTCCTGGTACCGGTTCACTACAGTTTTTTACCTTCATATACCGGTACCGTAACCGGTATTTTCGGTATCAGTAGCGATTCTGTATCGGTTGGCACCGAGCTCATCCCTACCCCTGAAACTAAAAGATAAAAAAATTAAAAATTGAAGAAAATCAACAAAAAAAGTTGTACGATGCCGTTGTTCGTACGGTAACCGTGATCAGGGATGAGCAAATGGTACCGGGGTAGCAGCACTGAATTTCCCGAACCAAAAGATTTTCAATATCAATTCGGCACCAACTTTTGACGTTTTCTATATTAGTTTCTAGTTTTACCTTCATGTACTGACACCGAACATGACCGTCCCAGTATTTTCGATACCAATACTGGTTCGATACCGGTAGACACCAAGCTTATCCCAACCCCTGATATGAAAAAAGAGATTAAAGTTAAAAAGTAAAGAAAGTAAATATTATTATAATATTAAAATAATAAAAGTATTAAAAAAAACTATACATTATTATAATACTATTAAAATCACTATTCATTTAATTTCCTTTAGTAATATATAATAATATAATAATAATAATAATATATAGTAATAGTAATCTATACATATAGTAATAATAATAAAATCTTTAGGCACAAATTACAACATTTTAAATAAACATTTATGTAAGTATAACTTTTAAAAAATAAATAAAATATACGAAAAATAAAGTAGTAAATTAGTTAGATAACTGATAGATATAAAAGTGAATTTAATGTGAAAATATAGAATATTGTAGTTGAACTTTTTTAGTGAAGCATGGATGCTTTTTATATGTTAAAGCACTGTAAATTTTATATATAAACACTGAAGATGCTTTAAGCAATATGCTAGATTAAGATGACGTTCTGACTTTGATTCTTATAACCTGCTTTTTTTTTCATTTCTTGTTTAATAATAATTATATTATTAATTATTATTAATCATATTATTATTATTACTGAAGAGGTATGGTCCCAAATCACGAATGGACACGTGTAAAGAGGACCGCACCACTCCAAACTGGCGACCTCGCAATACAAAGGTTTCCAGAAGGTTCAGGAAAGCGACACCTGACGAACAAGAAGAGGCCCCTAGCAGACAGAAAGAACGACATGTGGCACCAATGGCAGACCGACAGCACCGATCACAATAACTCTATGGGACAGACCGACAGCTAGTACAAAAATGACGCTGAGCTGGAGCGAATAACCATGCACCACGTCACCTCCAGACCTGACTATGTCAAAGGAGACATAATGGATATTCCTCTGGTCGAACAGCTGGCGAACAACGGCTAGCTGACAATCTCCTTCGTTTTCCGGCTATAAATAGAAGACTCAACCTCCAGGTTTAGGGATCGGATTTCTTATTCTCTCACTCTATTCACACACTTATTGTCAAAGCGATAACTTATTCTCACGCCGGATGGTGGTTACAAGGAGAACCCCCCCATCTTCTCCTCCTTGTAGCGAGTCACCGGTGTTGTTCGTTTTGCAGGATACCTTGGAAGGATTAATCATTCTTCGAGTGAAGAACAAAGATTGAACCATCTTATACGAGACGACCCAGCTAAATAGTGTTGTGTGTCTCATCAATTATTATTATTATTATTATTATTATTATTATTGTTGTTGTTGTTGTTGTTTTTATTATTATTATTATTATTGTTTTTATTATTATTATTATTATTATTATTATTATTATTATTATTATTATTATTATTATTATTTTGGTAACTTTTAGATAGTTGGCTCAAGATTTAGAGAAATATTTGTAACTATAGATTAATGTTTTTAATTAGGTCAATCCCACATCAAACCATTTACTCAAAAGAAAAATTCAATTGAATGGGCTCCTAAGGATACTACTTTGTCCAGACCAATCAAATGCCGTCATGCCAAATTCATTATAAGGTACCCTTGTACTATAAACACCGATGGCGTCCTACCCTAAAACCATAGACCTTACTCTTTTACTTCACCCATCAATCACACACACCCTTAAACCCTAAAACTCATCAAACATCCTAACCCTTAACCCTTACCCTTGTGGCTTCATCAACCCAAAGAACTAACCCGCCCAACCTATCTATGGGGTGAAACGGTGTTCTAGTGCACGATACCCGCAAGGGTGCCCGCTCCCCCTACTTACACAAATTTGGTGAAGTTTTTTCAAATATTATTTGTATCATCAAAAGTTTTACCTAAAATGTTTAAATTTTAATATTTACACTTCCAGCCCATCCGATTATTCCAATTAAATATCATGCAATATTGCAATGACTATTTTTTTTCAAAGGATTGCAATGACTATTGAATAGATTTTTTATTGATATTTAATTTCCTATATTAGTTATTTCCTATGCTTTTATTAGGGTAAATATACAATATCACCATTAGAATTGAGGAGTTCACTTGAGAGTTGATAAAAGGGTTCAAAAGAAAAAAACCAATTTAAATTTTAGAAGTTAATAGTTAACAAAATAATAAAAATCAAAATATTTAACTTTTAATTCTAACACCTTCACGGATTAAAATGTTGTGTTTAGATTTACCCATACATTTTATTTTAGTAGTTATAAATAATATAATGTAATGTTTTACATTGAGATTATTAAAAAATATCAATAAACCTTAAATCCAAGATTACATGATACTTATGATATGTTTTTTCATAACATGTTAAATTACAAAAATCGTCATTTATGTATGTCACTTATTGCAAACTGTGTCATTTGTCTTCAATAAGTACAGAAAACGTACTCGATGTTTGCAAACCCTTGCAAGTTATGTCCTTTAGCCCTAACTCAGTTAATTTTATGTGGTTAAATCTGACCAAATGGACCTCACATGAGGGCATTTGGTCATTTTACTCTCATATGGGGTCCATTTGGTCAGATTTAATCACAAAACTACCCTCATGTGGGGTCCATTTGGTCATATTTAACCACAAAAATTAACTGAGTTAGGGCTAAAGGATATAACTTGTAAGGGTTTGTAAATATCAAGTACGCTTTCTGTAATTATTGAAAACAAAAGACATAGTTTGCAATAAGTGACATACATAAAGGACGATTTTTGTAATTTACTCTAATCAACCACTTATATATCAAGAGTTAGGTTTCGGTACAAACGGGTCTTAACAGACAAAATTGCCTTAACGTAAGAAGTGAAAGTGATAATTGTTTTTCTCATCTTATTAAGCACGTCTTTTAGTGTTAGACCCTAAATCGTATTTGACAAAAAGTCGAAGCGGAAACACTAACCATAAAATTTCTTCCATTATAAATACCTCCACTCATTTAAAATTTAACCTTAACATAATTCTTATTCATAAATCCGTCATCCTCTTACTTACTAATTAAACACAGCTTACGTTCACTACATTCTACATTCAACGTCCCCGTACAATCTCTGTTGTGACTCGGTCTTCGATCCCTAATCCTTATGATAGTCGCTCATTATCCGTACAACATGCATTCACCACATACATTCATAACATTAGTACACATTAAAGAAACAAAGTACATTCGCGTACACTTCACACTCCGTCATCTTTTAAGCTTTAAGCATTTCATCTGCATATCCATTTCCTGGTGAGGCTTCAATAATGTACCTGCATTACTTTTCATTCTCGAGGTATACCATTAATAACATTAACACTCAACCTGTCTATTCCTTACATACATACGTACTTACATACATACATACACACATACACACATATACATCTACATACGTGCATGCCTTTCCTACAACTTTACATACATGCATACACTCATACATGTCCTTATACATACATACATACACAACTACATACGTACATACCTTTCCTATCTCTCTACATACATGTCTACACTCATACATACCCTTATACGTGCATACATACACATCTACGTGTGTACATACCTTACCTACATCTTTACTTACATGTATACATTCATACATATCTTTATACGTGCATACATACACATCCACATGCGTACTAGATCTTGCATACTTCTTACACACACTCATACGTCATTTACATGGGACTTAGACTTTGATTTATAGCTCATAAGCATCTAATGATCGATCAAAATCGCGTTTAGAAAGTCCGTCGTAGTCCACGGATAACAAACCGAAGCCTACGATGCATAAAACAACTTAAATAGCAAATTACATGTTTTTGGACATGGGGAGGGAGTCGGCGACGTCCCTGGGGCCCGTCGGGGTTAAAAATGACCAAAAATAACATTTTTCCGGGTTATGGCGTCGGGACCGCGTCAACCAGGGGAAGATGGCATCGACAGGAAACACATTTTCCAAGCGGCGTCGACGACGCGGGGAAGTGGCGTCGTCGACGCCTAGCCCTTTGTGCAGTTTACTGCACCTCCGTTTCGTCGTTCGTACGCACTAAAACGCGCGTAACTTTTGAACCGTTTACCCGTTTGACCTCCCGTTTCTTCCTACATGCGTGTAAATTCACATTCTATCATATAAACTTAAAATCCCACATTCGGATTAAGGAAATTCTTAACTTACATGCATTCGGCTTATTGTCATCTCCTCATTATTTTGACCCGATATGGGTGTTTGTGCAATAAAAAGGTCTATGACATACTAAACCCTACGCTTCGCTTTCATGCTTGACAAAGACATTACTCAAATCGAATAGCTCATTTCCAAACGATGTTTAAGGTCGTTTGCCCGAATTACATATCAAGGGCGTTTTTGTCAACGTTACTCTATCCTTAAAAACAAAGGAATTCCTTGCATAAGTAACCAATCCTACTACTTAGCTACAATTCCTAATCACACATACCCTGCTCGGATCAAAGCTAAGATCCGTTTAATACTTCATCGATATCATACAATTCATTCTTCCTTGACCTCAATTATCATATTTAATTAAATTGCATATAACTTTACATAAACAACTAAGAAGTGATTACGGAATCACTTACATCATGCATCCGTGTTCACATCCGTTTCCACGCCTCTTCTTGACCCGTTAGCCTTTCGCGCTTGAGTCCATCTCCACATGATTCCTATACTTTCATGTCATCGAAATCACGCTATCATTAGCATACTCATTTGTACATGATAACAATCGTATCAATCCCATATTTCACACTTAACTTTCATTAATCATTTCTAACAAACATAACTCATATAATCATGTCCGTTTACGTTTAACTCATGTAACTCATCATGTCATTACATTTAACACGGATTGCTATTACATGTACCATACGACTTCTCATCAACCTACATTTACGACAACGAGTCAACTCATGTTTCTTATACTTAGTTGACTTTCAAAAGTCAACTATTAACCATACATATCTATCGACTTATCAACATATTCCCGTAACGTCATAATCGACTATACGGACGACACTATATACATTTTATCATTCACTTGATGTACGTACTACCTTTTAAGCATAACGTACAACTTATTCATACACAATCTTCTAAATTCATACATAGTTCATCAAATGCTTCTACAATCCAACATGGGGTATTTAGGTTAAACATCATACATGTACTCCTCAATTTACACTACATCACCTAAAACCCACTTCATAACTACTTGTTAATCACTTACAAGTGATCAAATCTTAAGTTCTTCATAATTCATCATACTTTTGATATATGTACTACCTTGTAAGCATAGTGTACAACTAGTTCATGCATATAATTCTAATCTCATACACAATTCATCAATTTCTTCCTCCTAATCAACATGATTCATACATGCATAAACATCAAACATACTAGTATCATATTTCTTTCAATTCTTCTAACAAGAATACATCATACAACTCAAAATACATCAATATCAAGCAAGAACTTAGACATAGATGATTTACCCATGTCATCATCTTCACCATAACAAACGGGTTTCACCCTTAATCATCAAATTAACCTAATTCATGCATAATCCGTGTTCTAAATGATGATTCTAACACATACTCATGCTCAATTTCATACAAATTCGTGACTTACAACATAACCCACTTCGTGCATCATCACCAATCTAGAATCTAAGACATACCTTACGATCCCCGTGTGAAGGTGATCATTAATCTATGCTCGGTTATGAATTTGAGCTTCGTTTGACTCCTCAATTTGATGATTATGTTAGAACTAGGGTTTGGTTCATGGGGAGTTCCCCCTGATCGATCTAGAACTCACGAAATGTGTGTGTGTTTGTGTGGGTGTGTTTGTTACTTAAAACATAACTTTCCCCCTTGTTCATCTTTGGTCCCTCAAGTTGTTCCCTTGTTTGCTTTGCTAAACATTTTATTACATCCCATCTTTTAATAGTTTTAACCATACATCTAAGTAGGTTAATTAGCCTAATTGTTTATTTCTTGAGGTACCATATCATAGCATTTTAACGAATATGAATATTCGGGTTTTGGGGTGTTACAAGTCTACCCCCCTTAAATAAGGTTTCGTCCCCGAAACCTTTCTCATTTCCTCTACACACACACACATTTATGTTTGACTTAACACCCTCATCACATTCACAAGTGATCGTCCTAACTCATTTCATAATCATTCATGCAATTGGCTTCTTCTTCTTAACAAGGCTGTACTTTCCATGGCATACTTTCATATAACATTCTTATTTCCTTTGACCCGTTAATAACAGGTTAATATACATACTTATTCAAACTTATAATAATGCTTACCTTCATATGATCATTTTATAACCGATTAAATACCTTCATCTCATCCTTTAAGATTTCATTCTATAGACGCATTGCATAACATTTAACCCTTGTTTTGTTATCACAACAAAACTACCTTTTTATAGTCACACCTACGTGCTTACCTTCATAGTTAACATCGTTCTACATTTCTTTAGTTATTTGTACCATACATATCCCTTCGTTACTTACGCATTCGGATATTTTCATTCCCATCATTCTTTTGTTCATTTGCTTTACATTTACTTATGTGACTTATTTGACGCACACATGGTCAAGCTATCGACTTCTTCTTATATAGACTAGTTCCGTCTTTTATATCTTAAATCTGTTTCGCGGATTCGAACACATCATTCATACCTTTCGTACCTCCTATGTTTTGAATCCATCTAACGGTTTCAGACATTTCATTTATACTTTAACTTCTTTCATGTTTCGAATCCGTCTCGCGGATTCTAGCATAGCATTTCATGTTTCGAATCCGTCTCGCGGATTCTAGCATAGCATTTCATGTTTCGAATCCGTCTCGCGGATTCTAGCATAGCATTTCATGTTTCGAATCCGTCTCGCGGGTTCTAGCATAGCATTTCATGTTTCGAATCCGTCTCGCGGGTTCTAGCATAGCATTTCATGGTTCGAATCCGTCTCGCGGATTCTAGCATAGCATTTCATGGTTCGTATCCGTCTCGCGGGTTCTAACATAGCATTTCATATTTCGAATCCGTCTCGCGGATTCTAGCATAGCATTTCATGTTTCGAATCCGTCTCGCGGATTCTAGCATAGCATTTCATGTTTCGAATCCGTCTCGCGGATTCTAGCATAGCATATCATACTCTCATTCTTGAGAGTCTTACATTTCTCTTCACCCTCACGTCCACCTACTACTTAATTCTAACGGACATACCTGTATCAATTATCACAGTCCCACGAACGTCATATGCTTCACGTGTACTGGCCAGGTACACAGTCCACATACTAGTTTCGTGTCTTCGTGTAATTGTCACCTTATGTCCGAAGAATTTGGTTTCGGCACGTGTATCATTTTTCAAAACATGTTTACTATACCATCATGGTCCTTCATTTAGCATTTTTCTTCCCTTAATGCATTTTACCATTTCATATACCGACATATTAAATTTACGTACCTGGGTTCAACTTTATCTTATTTCATGCCTTGGTGTCGGTACTTGACCGCACTCGCGGATCATCCTCTTCGAACGCTTATACTTACCTTGCATATACAAAACCGTCAGTTTCTTTATGCGTATACATAAGTACATACTTACATTCTCTTTTACCTTTGGATCTTGACCGAGTCTTGGATTGTACGGGTTTCTTATCACAAGAGCACACAGGTTTGAGTTCAAGCACTTACCTTCTTACACTTGATTCTCTCAAACCAGGGCTCTGATACCAACTTGTTAGACCCTAAATCGTATTTGACAAAAAGTCGCAGCGGAAACACTAACCATAAAATTTCTTCCATTATAAATACCTCCACTCATTTCAAATTTAACCTTAACATAATTCTTATTCATAAATCCGTCATCCTCTTACTTACTAATTAAACACAGCTTACGTTCACTACATTCTACATTCAACGTCCCCGTACAATCTCTGTTGTGACTCGGTCTTCGATCCCTAATCCTTATGATAGTCGCTCATTATCCGTACAACCTGCATTCACCACATACATTCATAACATTAGTACACATTAAAGAAACAAAGTACATTCGCGTACACTTCACACTCCGTCATCTTTTAAGCTTTAAGCATTTCATCTGCATATCCATTTCCTGGTGAGGCTTCAATAATGTACCTGCATTACTTTTCATTCTCGAGGTATACCATTAATAACATTAACACTCAACCTGTCTATTCCTTACATACATACGTACTTACATACATACATACACACATACACACATATACATCTACATACGTGCATGCCTTTCCTACAACTTTACATACATGCATACACTCATACATGTCCTTATACATACATACATACACAACTACATACGTACATACCTTTCCTATCTCTCTACATACATGTCTACACTCATACATACCCTTATACGTGCATACATACACATCTACGTGTGTACATACCTTACCTACATCTTTACTTACATGTATACATTCATACATATCTTTATACGTGCATACATACACATCCACATGCGTACTAGATCTTGCATACTTCTTACACACACTCATACGTCATTTACATGGGACTTAGACTTTGATTTATAGCTCATAAGCATCTAATGATCGATCAAAATCGCGTTTAGAAAGTCCGTCGTAGTCCACGGATAACAAACCGAAGCCTACGATGCATAAAACAACTTAAATAGCAAATTACATGTTTTTGGACATGGGGAGGGAGTCGGCGACGTCCCTGGGGCCCGTCGGGGTTAAAAATGACCAAAAATAACATTTTTCCGGGTTATGGCGTCGGGACCGCGTCAACCAGGGGAAGATGGCGTCGACAGGAAACACATTTTCCAAGCGGCGTCGACGACGCGGGGAAGTGGCGTCGTCGACGCCTAGCCCTTTGTGCAGTTTACTGCACCTCCGTTTCGTCGTTCGTACGCACTAAAACGCGCGTAACTTTTGAACCGTTTACCCGTTTGACCTCCCGTTTCTTCCTACATGCGTGTAAATTCACATTCTATCATATAAACTTAAAATCCCACATTCGGATTAAGGAAATTCTTAACTTACATGCATTCGGCTTATTGTCATCTCCTCATTATTTTGACCCGATATGGGTGTTTGTGCAATAAAAAGGTCTATGACATACTAAACCCTACGCTTCGCTTTCATGCTTGACAAAGACATTACTCAAATCGAATAGCTCATTTCCAAACGATGTTTAAGGTCGTTTGCCCGAATTACATATCAAGGGCGTTTTTGTCAACGTTACTCTATCCTTAAAAACAAAGGAATTCCTTGCATAAGTAACCAATCCTACTACTTAGCTACAATTCCTAATCACACATACCCTGCTCGGATCAAAGCTAAGATCCGTTTAATACTTCATCGATATCATACAATTCATTCTTCCTTGACCTCAATTATCATATTTAATTAAATTGCATATAACTTTACATAAACAACTAAGAAGTGATTACGGAATCACTTACATCATGCATCCGTGTTCACATCCGTTTCCACGCCTCTTCTTGACCCGTTAGCCTTTCGCGCTTGAGTCCATCTCCACATGATTCCTATACTTTCATGTCATCGAAATCACGCTATCATTAGCATACTCATTTGTACATGATAACAATCGTATCAATCCCATATTTCACACTTAACTTTCATTAATCATTTCTAACAAACATAACTCATATAATCATGTCCGTTTACGTTTAACTCATGTAACTCATCATGTCATTACATTTAACACGGATTGCTATTACATGTACCATACGACTTCTCATCAACCTACATTTACGACAACGAGTCAACTCATGTTTCTTATACTCAGTTGACTTTCAAAAGTCAACTATTAACCATACATATCTATCGACTTATCAACATATTCCCGTAACGTCATAATCGACTATACGGACGACACTATATACATTTTATCATTCACTTGATGTACGTACTACCTTTTAAGCATAACGTACAACTTATTCATACACAATCTTCTAAATTCATACATAGTTCATCAAATGCTTCTACAATCCAACATGGGGTATTTAGATTAAACATCATACATGTACTCCTCAATTTACACTACATCACCTAAAACCCACTTCATAACTACTTGTTAATCACTTACAAGTGATCAAATCTTAAGTTCTTCATAATTCATCATACTTTTGATATATGTACTACCTTGTAAGCATAGTGTACAACTAGTTCATGCATATCATTCTAATCTCATACACAATTCATCAATTTCTTCCTCCTAATCAACATGATTCATACATGCATAAACATCAAACATACTAGTATCATATTTCTTTCAATTCTTCTAACAAGAATACATCATACAACTCAAAATACATCAATATCAAGCAAGAACTTAGACATAGATGATTTACCCATGTCATCATCTTCACCATAACAAACGGGTTTCACCCTTAATCATCAAATTAACCTAATTCATGCATAATCCGTGTTCCAAATGATGATTCTAACACATACTCATGCTCAATTTCATACAAATTCGTGACTTACAACATAACCCACTTCGTGCATCATCACCAATCTAGAATCTAAGACATACCTTACGATCCCCGTGTGAAGGTGATCATTAATCTATGCTCGGTTATGAATTTGAGCTTCGTTTGACTCCTCAATTTGATGATTATGTTAGAACTAGGGTTTGGTTCATGGGGAGTTCCCCCTGATCGATCTAGAACACACGAAATGTGTGTGTGTTTGTGTGGGTGTGTTTGTTACTTAAAACATAACTTTCCCCCTTGTTCATCTTTGGTCCCTCAAGTTGTTCCCTTGTTTGCTTTGCTAAACATTTTATTACATCCCATCTTTTAATAGTTTTAACCATACATCTAAGTAGGTTAATTAGCCTAATTGTTTATTTCTTGAGGTACCATATCATAGCATTTTAACGAATATGAATATTCGGGTTTTGGGGTGTTACATTTAGTCTCGGAATCTAAAAAAAAATTTGTAAATAACACTAGTAGAGTCATTATACATAATTACTCTAGTAGAGTAAATGCATGATTTTTTTTTTTACATTTTGCAATTAAACATCATGTTTATGTAGATGGGGAAAAAATCAAAAAAAAAAAAATCTCGCATTCACTTTTTATATTAAGATCATTATGTATGTTAAGACTCATTTGTATGACTTATTGGTCTAGTGGTATCGTTTTTGTACTTACATGGTTGTTCGAAAGAAAAAAAAACATCATTACATTTAATTTAACTACTAAAATACAATGTATGGATAAAACTAAACACTATTGGTTTAATAAGTGGGTTAACATGTTTAGCGTTGATGTATTGCAACATATATCTAGTTTCCGTGTATAGTTTGTAAAGTTTTCACATTCTTTTGTATTGCTTTAGGTATGATTTAGCATTTTACTTAATAATTTACGATGCGCAGGGCTCCGAAGCAGAAAAGAAATAAAAATGAGTGAGACTGAAGAAAACCGAGCCCCCAGATGAGTCATAATTGAGCGGGAGATAAAAGAGAATGAAAGTTGAAGAATAATCCCTTGTCGCGCCACGTGATAGGGATTAGAAGTTGCTCTAGTGTGACTTTTAGGAGGTTAATGGACCCCGCATGTTTTGATCATGTCGCGTCACGTGACACCATAAGCTAATACCCGTTGTGCGACGCGTCGGATCTCCAGATCATGAAAAAAGTTGCTTGATGTCCGAGTTTGAATTATAAAAACCTAAATATGAATTCTAGAAGAAGGGAGCTACCTTCAGGACGAACATAGGACATCTAATGGGCGATTTTGGAGTTGTAACAAGTTAGGGTTGAAGATTCAAGGCAACGGTTACAGGAATTAGGAGAACATTACACCAAGTATTCTGTTGGTCGTACTTTATTTGATGGGATCCTTAACTCCACTACCGTAACCAATTATACCATTCACAATGGGCTGGTGTACCATAACCAACGTTTATTGATTCTGGATTTACCTGCCTTGCACCAGAAGTTGTTACACAAGTTTCGCTCAAGTAAATTAGGGGATTCCGGGATTACGGCCACGATCAAGCGCTTAAAATCTTATTTCTCGTGGTCCAACTTATGTTCAGACATTAGGGTGGAGGGTATAGTCAATCACCCTAGGGTGTTTGAGTGAAATCCTAACTAATAATATTATGCCATGTCAACTCCCCATTCCACTCCCCATTTTGCACTCAATCAGGGGGTATGGTCAATCACCCTAGGGTGTTTGAATAGGTTAAAAAATAAAAAAAAATGTGATTGGTTAAAAGAGGTTGGGACCCGCCATTTTCTCAATCACTCTCCCCCCTTTTTCGAAAAACACTCACCGAAATCCCCACCCTCTCTCCTCCTCACCGAAGACCCACAATCACACGGTATAGTCACCGATCGGTGACATACCCTCCCCACTCAAGTCCCCGATGATTATACCCTCCACCCTTACGCGCTTTGTATCGGAATGCCAAATTTGTCAATAAAAAACCAAATACTCAACACACAAACCGTATGGCTTGTTGCAACCTTTAACTATTCTCAATCAGGTTTAGGAAGAGATTTCTGTGGATTTTATTACAAGCTTACTGCCGTCGAATAGGAAAACCACAATCTGGGTTATTGTCGATCAGTTGTGGAAATTCACCCAATATATTGCTCTTTTGGCTCATTACACTACACAATCCTTGTCTGATATTTTTCTTAAGCAAGTTTATAAGTTACATGGGTTACCTAAAAGTATACTGTCCGATCGTGATCCTGTATTCCTCAGCTGATTCTGGATAGAACTTTTTAAAACCATTGGCACCCAACCAAGGGCGGACCTAAGCCCAGCCCAAGGTGGGCGGGCGCACACCCGGGAAAAAAATTTAGTGCTAAGTTCCGTCGAAAATCCCGTCCACACCCCTTGGAATTTTTCATCCGCACCCCTTAGGTAAAAAGTGTTATCAATTTATATTTTAAAAATATTCTTTAGTAAACTCTTATTTTATAAAAAAAAATACTACCTAAATTATATTACTTTTAATACCTAAATAACTAAACCCAAATACCCAATACATTTAACTAGCTCACTACTAAGTCTTAGCCCAATAAACAAACCCAACAAATCAACAATATTTCAAACTAAAAGAAAATAAACAAGCCCAAAACCCTTACATATTCTATCTTGCTCTCTTTATCGTCCTTGCACGCCGGCGATCAGAACATCAACAGCGACAACAGTGAACAGTCAGCAGCCGCATACCACAGTAATCAGTCACCATACCACCGCCGATCAAACACGGGTAAGTTCCTTTGTTATTTTTGATGATTTTTGGTTGATATATCCACCTCCAGCAGCCTATTATAGCCGCATACTAACCATAGTAGACATGTGCTTCGTTTTGTTTTCATTATGTTATGGTGGGTTATATTTTGTTAGTGATGATATTTTGCCTTTTTTTTATCGCCGCATACCGTAGTATGTTTGGCTTTTTTTAGTGAAGAACGTTTGGCCTTTTTTTTATGGTGTATATGTTGTTTAGATGATTTTTATGGTGATTTACATTATGATATTTAGGGGCTTGAATAGTTGATACATTATGTAATATGTTATGGAGTCATGAACTTACAGATCAATTTGTTTGTGATAGCCGATAGGAACAATGAGCAGGGACGTTATGGCGTGATTTCTCGAGAGGAAAGTTGATACGTCTTCTGGATTCGTTGATGTGGATACTTGCGTAATCGGATTGGCGATGAGAATTTAAGTGAAGGTTGTATATGTTATATAGAGAAAGAGTTGCTTAAGAAAGTAGGTTTAGATGATGTTTTGGATAGATTTCAAAAAATGAAAACCCGTAGGACGACGTTTTAATTATGTTTATAACAATGTTTGACGTGTTTTTGATGATTATATAAATTTAGTTCTTTTGTTTTACATGACCCGACTCGACCCGATACAATTCGATTTTTTATTTATATACCTTGGGGTCTAAAATTTTTAAAAATATTCCGCACTCCCATGAAAAAATTCCTGGGTCCGCCACTGCACCCAACTATTGCATTCCAGTGCTTATCATCCACAAACGACCGCTAAACCGAAGTCGTTAATAGAACCTTGAAAAAGTACATGTGTTGTTTCACATGTGATGAACCCAGACGAATGACAAAGTTTTATACTTGGCCGAGTTGTGGTATAGTACTTCCTATCATAGCGCTACTGAGATGACCTCGTTTCAAGCGTTGTATGGCCGACCACCTTCATCTATTCCTCATTACACTCTGTCGGATACAAAGCCTAAGTCAATTGACGATGCCCTACTTGAACATCTACAGATCCTTGATCTACTTAAGGATAATCTTCACAAAACTCGACAACGTATGAATGATGAAGCTAATGTGCACCGAAAAGACATGGAATTCACTGTTGGGGATCGAGTATTGTTAAAACTCCGCATGTATCATCAAAAGTCAGTTGTTAATCGTAGTGTTAAGAAGCTTAGTGCAGGTATTATGGCACGCTCACGTTCACGGTTTTAGAGCGCATTGGTAAAGTCGCTTATCGGTTCGATTTTCCAAATGGTTCTCACATCCATCCGGTGTTTCATGTTTCACTGCTTCGTTCTTGCAAGGGCAACTGGAGTTTTGGGTTCATTCTTTTAACACCAGACCTCTTGGATAGTCTAGTTTCATCAACAAATTCCGACCTCGCGGACAAGGCCATGTTCTTTTAACATCGTAGGACACTAATCCGCCTTGATAACACCCACAAGTCGACAATCTTTTTGTATACATTTGTAAAGCTCAGCAGATTTGCTAGTGCATAATCATGTCTTATTATTTTTGTGTATAACATTGTATGGAAATAGTCAAAATTTTGTTACAATACAGTTTTGTTACTTGTCAACTTGATATGTATAGTATGTTTTAATAATACTATGTGCTACGTGTTCAATAAACAAGCAAACATCTCGTTTAACTTTAACCAATTAAACTTAGACCCATATTTATGAAGAAAAAAAAATCCTAAGCCCAATTTTTCTGTTAAATATACACCATGTCTAAGCGTTTAAGCCTAAGATAATTGAGCCCACTTATTAGTTTTAAAAAGCATCAAGCCCGTCTCTTAGTTTTAAAAAGCGCCAGGCCCATTTATTCCTGAAAGTTAAGGGCTTGGAATGCTTAGTTAGAGGAAAGCTAAGTTGAGATTTGACAATTGACATAATCACTTTGTGAAGGATATCGCTTATTCGCTTTTGTATGTCATATGTTGAAAATAATGGCAATTAATGTTACTTCTGGAAACTAAAGACTAAATTGCTATTGTGACCTTTTGAGTTAATGTGATGTGATTTGTTTTCTAGGTTTAACGATGATAAAATTAAAAGATGTATCTAAATAATTTAATAACGCTAAAAGGTTTTATTTTTCTAGTGTCAGATTTTGGATAATAACGACACATTTGCTCATTCTATTGGTAACATACTAACGGGGAGTCAGGGAGGGGTTGTAATCAAGTAGTAAACGAATCCATAAACAAGTTGACAGGTTATAAACGAGTTGATGGGTAAACCTTATAAATGATTTTATTTAGAGCATTCACATACCATTCTTTATCCCAATCCATATAATTTTATCATAAATTCACTATTTCATAAATTTATCTTCTACTTCCATATTCCATTTCTTTTCTATAAAAATATACGGTTTTGCTTTAATATTTTTTAATGTAACAATTTACTTTAGTCTTCTTTAAAGATATATGGATTTTGAGGTATAAGACCGCTCGATGTGGATGGGGCAAGCCCAACACCACCTCGTCCAAGAAGAAAAAGGGGTGTTGTCCCTCACCTAAGGCAAGATCTTGCCTGGCGTTGCCTCTATCCTTCACTTTCCCCACTTGACGTCTTTAGCCCATTGGCCTTTGCCCCCTTCCCTTTCACCACCCCCACGCTTTTGGGCTTGGAAGGCAAAGCGCTCAAAGCCTAGGTGGCGCCCACGTGTCAAGGCTTTGCCCCCTTGCCCATCACACCGTGTAGTCTAAGGATAAAGAATGAAATGGAGTGATATTTTTAGTTAGTTTTCTAAAAAATTTTGGTTGAAATAAGTATAAGGAACGTGATGTAAATGCTCTTATTTAGTCTACTTTTAAACCGAAGACAATCTATTTGTTTAATTAACAAGTTAAGAATATCAACATGAACATACCAGTTTACGGAAGCATTTTAATAGTCAACTTGAACTTTACTAAACGAAATACACATCACAACCCAAAATCTACTTTTGCGTTAGATTTGTCATGTGAGATTTTAACACTTGTGTATTATATCATTCTTCATTGATTATTATATCATTCTGCATTGATACGATAATTGATGGAATTGGTATATCATTCTTCATTGATTGATATGATAATTGATATAATTGGTATTAGAAAATAGTAATCTATTATTATATGTAACAAATAAGGATGGATTTGGGTCGTGTGTCACTTGATCAACCATCCCCAACATTCTTTTGGGCGGTAACTCTATTTGGTTTTTCTTTTTTTTTTTCTTTATGGATACCAAATCGTTTTACCCGACCCTAGCATTTTATCCAGGTATATATATTTATATTTGGGATTTTCTTGACTCATTTTCTCGCCAACGCTACAAAACCCTAGCTTCAATCCCTTGTTCCAGTCTTGGAAAAACGCTCATTTTTTCCACCGATTCACTTGTAGGTTTGCTTTCAACACATATTATCGTCGATTATAATGTTCATTGTTCAATAATGTTATATCTACTTCAGTTTTTATCAATTGTATTGTTTATGTTTAAATTTTATTTTACATATCTTTGACGCATCATCTTCCTCCTTTGTAAACGCACAATCCGATCATGTTAGCATTCCTTTGATGATATGAATTATGTCCTTTTTTAGTTTTTGTCTTTTAATGATGTTCGAAACTCTGTTTAATGATTTTGCACATCGTTAATTAATTAATGATGAGATTATGCATACAACATGAGATATACCTTTTTGCTGGTGTAACTAAGAGATTTACTGTTTTTCTTCATTTGTATTAGGATCAAATACAAAGTGTTAAATAAATAAGAACGGTAAGAAAATTTTTAATCCATTAATCTTGGATTTGGAGGGTTTTGAGATTAGTTTTAGGGAAAAAATAGTAGAAGGGCATAAAAGGGTGTTATAGATTTATTAACTCTCTCTCCACATGTTAAGCACATGCAATTCCCCATCAATTTAAAATGTCCATAACATTTTCAGACAACATTTTAAAAAATCACTATAATACGGGCTTTTTTATCTTTAATATGAGTTTTTACTAGGTTTTCTTTGCATTGTGTTAAAGGTTCTGGTCACTGTGTCTTTCAACTAGGTTTTGGTAATTACGTTTTAACTAAGGTTTCTACATATTATATTATTATAAAAACTTATAACACAATGTTAATTTGTGTTCTATCCATTGCTTTTTTATCAGAATCTAGAACATAACGCATGACACAATGAAGATGGTATTATATTTAGGTTTTCTATACATTGTGTTATAGGTTTTGGTCATTGTGTTTAGTTTGCTATCTATTGTGTTTTAATATGTTGTCCATTGTGTTTTTGTTTTGTTGTCTATTGTGTTTTTAATCTGTTGTTTATTGTGTTTAATATGTTTTTCATTGTGTTTTTACTCTGTTGCCCATTGTGTTTTAGTTTGTTTTCAATTGTGTTTTAGTCTGTTACTCATTTTGTTTTTAGTCTATTGTCCATTTTGTTTTTAGTCTGTTGTCTATTATGTTTTACTCTGCTGTTTATTGGGTCTTTTATTTGTTGTCATCAATTGTGTTTTTAGTCTACTTTCCATTGCGTTTTTAGTTTGATACTCATTGTATTTTATGTTATGTCTATTGGGTTTAGTCTTTTGTCTATTGTATCGTTTATCTGTTGTCATTGATTATGCTTTTGGTCTACTTGTCAACACTTATGTCCCTACAACAACAACAACAATCATACCCAGTAAATCCCACAAATAGCAGAACTATTGGTAGGGTCTGGGGGAGGTGGGATGTAGGCAATCCTTTCCTCTATTCAAGAACAGAGAGGCTGCTTCCTGAGAGACCCCCGGCTCCAAAACAACCAACACACAGATAGACGAAAAACGGGCAAGTAAATCGCGTAGCAGTAGGCAGATAAATCATCAGTAAGCAACATATATGCATATATACAAGAAAATCATCATATGTTGGTCTACCTAAAGTGTAAAAGAAATCTAACCCCCCTCTCCCAAGGAAAAGGTAGGACACATCTATACCCTCACCTACAAGTCCTTAACCTTAATCCTATGTCTCCACGCACTCCTATTATGAACCATGTCCTCAGATAGGTGCAATTCTACCAAATCTTGCCTAAGTCTTTCATCCCAAGTCAACTTGGGTCTCCCTCTACTCCTCCTTCCTTCCACTATCATGGTTTCCACTGCTCTAACTGGTTCTGTCAACTGCCTCCTCCTCACATGCCCAAACCATCTCAACCTCCCATCTTTATAACTTGTCTGATATACTAGCTACTCCTAACCAATCCCTAAAAACCTCACTTCTTATTCGGTCTAACATCGTGTGGCCACACATCCACCTAAGCATCCTCATCTCCGCTACCTCCATCTTGCGCGCTTGTGTTTTCTTGATGACCCAACAATCTGTCCCGTATAACATAGCCGGTCTAACTGCTATACATATTAAATCCTTTTATCTATTCAATTATCAAAGACTAAAACTATGAAAAATATATTGTCGGTTGCTCTAAATAAGATAATCATGATGTTTAGGTGGCGAACAAATAAACATTTATTTAGTTATAATAACTAGCAAAATTTGTAATAATGAATTTAAATTATTTGAAAAGATGATGCATATTTTGCAGTTTGGTAAAGAGACCTCTTCTTCGTTTCTTTTTGGTAGGCTGGTCAAGATGATGACCTCTCCAATTGTATTCAAAAGTCAAACATTAATACTTCTACTACACATGCAAATTGAACCCTCCAACTTGCTACTCTGGGTCCGAGTTGAACTAGATTAATCAATGTTCTTGCTTCATTTCCTATTTAAATAATTATATAAGTAGAATTAGTATGATTTTGCTGATTCAAGAAATTACAATAATTATTTGAATACAATGGAGACGTTTTTAGCAGTAGATCGCCGATATTTATAACTAGGAATTATGGTTGACGTGTGTATGCTACCACACCACGATAACACGTAACGATAACCATAAAAACAAAAAAGTAGTAACAATGACAATTACCAGATACTAACATCTGGATAAGACGTACGATAATCGTGCGAAACGTCACAAATAGACTCATCATAATTCCGTATATAAACGAACCACAACGCTCAAATAAATCATAGGCGACCAATAATGCCCGTATACAATACTTTAAGGCCCGTATATAACCAACAAAGTTAAACATATTAGCTATACAATCCATATAAAAGTATAAACATGGAAAGTCATGACTTGAAACTAGTCAAGCGGCACATTTATTATGACGTCATCATCTACACCATTAAATGCTAGCACACCGATAACTAAATCAGGCCAGCCACGTCAAAGGAAGAACGTGACGTATCCATGAAAACGAGAAAAGATTAACACTACAACCACACCTCATCAAGCACACTATCATTAGCAGATTTACCATAAATATATTCCTCACTAACCAACCAAGTACACATTCATTACCAAATACCATCTAACAACACTTATCGTCAGGTCCGGCCTCACAAAACCAGTTCCCATACTCTTCATATATGTTAAACTTGTTAAAAAAAGTATATAACTCAAATCCAAAGAATAGGTCAAAACCTACCCTTAGGATTATTAAACGACCAAAAGAAATTGTTTGGCATGTTTCTATATTAACATCTAGCAACATCCCATATTCCATACTCCAAATGGGAATAAACGAAAGTCTTTCTTTCATTTTCACCCCACCCAACCCCAGTTGACGCAAGGTCGGCTGTAAGCAACGACACCGTTTCATTCAAAAACCCATTTCTTCCAACCCGTTTTCCACGATCCACACATATAAATCCCCCCCTCACAAACCACCCAAAATAATAATAAAAATAAAAATAAAAATAATCAAACCGAATGGGCCAATCCTCCTCCCATTCACCGTCGCCGCCACGGTCAACGTCAATCCTCCGCCGGTCAACCACTCTCCCACCCTCTTCCTCTGCCCAATCAGAAACCATTACCGCAACCGGTTCTTACATCGACTATAGTTCCGAAATTCCGGACGATTGTTTAGCCCTAGTTTTCCAATTTCTAAACTCCGGCGACCGGAAACGCTGCTCGCTGGTATCCAAACGATGGCTACTAGTCGAAGGCCAGAGCCGCCACCGTCTCGCACTCAACGCACAAGCGGAACTCATCCCGTTCATATCCTCAATGTTTTCACGGTTCGATTCCGTTACAAAACTCTCTCTCCGATGCGACCGTAGATCCGTTAGCGTAGACGATAACGGTTTAATTTTAATATCTTTCCGTTGCCGGAAACTCACGCGGTTGAAACTCCGTGGATGCCGTGAAATTACCGATATAGGTATGGCAGCGTTAGGTAAAAACTGTAAGGAGTTGAAGAAGTTTTCGTGTGGATCTTGTATGTTTGGGGCTAAAGGTATGAATGCGTTTTTGGATAACTGTTGTTCTCTTGAAGAACTTTCGGTTAAGCGGTTACGTGGCGTAACCGACGCAGGAGCCGCGGAGCCGATTGGTGTCGGCTCCGCTGCTACGAATTTAAAATCTATACATCTTAAGGAGCTTTATAACGGTCAGTTGTTCACACCGTTGATTTACGGTGCGAAGAAGCTGAAGACGTTGAAGTTGATTCGGTGTTTAGGCGATTGGGATAGGGTTTTGGAAACTATTGCTGGTTCGGATGTTTCGTATAATTCGTTAGTTGAAGTGCATTTGGAGAGAGTTCAAGTGAGTGATGTAGGTCTTTTGGCGCTGTCGAATTGTTCGGGTTTGGAAATATTGCATATTGTTAAGACTCCGGATTGTACGGATGCTGGAGTGATTGCGGTGGCTGGGCGGTGTAAGTACTTGAGGAAGGTTCATATTGATGGGTGGAAGACGAATAGGATAGGGCATGATGCGTTAATAACGATTGCAAAGCATAGTGTGAATCTTCAGGAGCTGGTTTTGATTGGGATTAATCCAAGCTCGATAAGTTTAGAACAAATTGCTATGAATTGTAAGAGATTGGAGCGATTAGCGTTGTGTGGGAGTGAGACGGTAGCGGATGGTGAGATTGCATGTATTGCATCAAAATGTGTTGCATTGAAGAAGCTTTGTATTAAGGGATGTCCTGTGTCTGATGAAGGGATTGAGGCTTTCGCTTGGGGGTGTCCGAATTTGGTAAAGATTAAGGTAAAGAAGTGTAAGAATGTTACGGGCGAAATTGGGGATTGGCTGCGTGCTAGGAGGGGATCGTTGGTTGTTAATTTGGATGTTGAAGCGGAAAATGTGGATGCAAGCACGAGTGAAAGTGGCGCACAAGAAGACCCTGTGGAGTTTCCTGCTACAGTGAGCCTTGTGGCTGCTACTCAACCTGAGCCACTGGCTACAAGCTCTAGTGGTCGAGGGTCTGTTTTCAAGTCGCGGTTTGGTCTTTTCGGTGGCAGGGCTCTTGTGGGTTGCACTTTCAGGAGGTGGTCAAGTGGCAACAGTAGTCCCAATGGTAGCTCGTGACCATATCTCAATATTTTAATTTTAAACTTAAACTACAGTAGAGTTGATCTAAACTTTGTTTCTTTTTCTTTCTGTAACTTATGAGAGGTAATTTGAACACCACCCGAATTACTTCGCATACCACAGTGACTGTTATATGTTGTTGATGTTCTCGTACCGTTTAAGTTGTATCTTGTGGCGTGCAAATTAATTTGTGGTCTACAAATCACCTAATATATATGACGCTTGATTTCGTTTTGGTTTCTTGAGCTAGTGTTTATACAGTTGAATCTGTACGGTTCAGTTTTAGCAATTTGGCGGATTAAAGGTTTGACCGAAGGTTTGGAACTTTAAACCAGCAATGTGATTAAAGGTTTGACCGACGGTTTGGAACTTTAAACCGGCAATGTAAACTAGATCAGTCATTTAGCCTTTAATCCTTTATGATTGATTGATTCCAATCACCAGGGCAAATTACATAAAGATAGCAGGTAGACGAGTAACAAACTGTATTCTCAAATATTTATTTAGAATACAGTTATGTATACAGTATATGAAGACTCAAAGACCAGTTGGTACGATCTGGTTAGAGTAGAGCTTCAGATGACCTAGCAAGGAACCTGCAAGATCACAAGAGAACAAACACACCGTTAGCCTCGTCACAGGGAGGGGGGCCTCTCTGTGACCAAGCTCGGGCGTGAGAATAAGTATTTGTGAGGAGGAAATAGGTCAGGGAGAGAGAGAGGAGAGTTAGAGAGAGAAAGTAGCGATTACCCCTTTTGGAGGTTCAAGTATGGTATTTATAGTCTTTGGGTGTGCTGACGTGGAGAGTTAGTTAGGGCCGGACCAGTCGCTATCATAGCAGTTATGGAGGTGGGACCCAGTTAGTTACGCCGCACCAACGTACTTGTCCGGTTCGTCTTATGATACATTGTCCGGTCCGACCTTAGTGTGCCATGATTCGGTCCGGTTAAGGACGTATCCTCATCAGTATACGTATCATATTCATAAACCATGTGTCATTTTAAAAATTGAAATACAAACTGATGTTTAAAAAAATCGGCTTAACCATCAAAACCAAATTGTCAAACCCCTAAAACCAGTCGGTCTGACCAACCCACCTAAACTAAGCATGTTGGTCTATTGTTTTCCGTAACTGTAATTAGCCGTTTGTCTAATCTTTATTAAAATCGATCGAACCGGACCATAAACAGAGCTTGGAATCTTTTAAAAGACATATACCAAATATCTTTTAGATATAACTATTTTTCGTTATATACCCATATTGCCCTTATTGGTATCCTAGCTTCAAAATTGATAGAATATATATATTGCCCTTCTTAGGTACAAAGTTGTTCCTTCACGGGTTGGATATAACTTGGGTTGGTAAGGTATTGTTGGAAGAGTGACTCATAAATATCTTTTTTTTTAAAGGGGGATTTTATTCGCACATCGGGGAATCTATCTCTATGCTTTGACATTCCAATACGAATCGTATAGGCCTATACGATCTGTATTGGATAAAGTTCAGACATGGCAGACTGACAGGTTCAGCTAGAGGTGTACAAAAAAACTGGTTTTAGAACCGAAACCGGAAAAAAAACTGAAACCGGTTTTTTTTTAACCGGTTTTTTTATAACCGGTTTTTTTAACCGCCGGTTTTTATACCGGTTACTATTCTTGACTTCAAAAACCGGTTATTAACCGAACCGGTTATTAAAAAACCGGTAAAAAAACCGTGGGAAAAACCGGTAAAAAAAACCGGTTTTTTTGGGAAAAACCGGTCCCAACCGGTTATACCGGTTATTGTTTTGGACCTCAAAAACCGGTTAGTAACCGGAACCGGTTATAAAAAAAACCGGTTTTTATTTTGGGTGAAAAAACCGAAACCGGTTAATAACCGAAACCGGTTTTTGAAAAAAAACCGATTTGTACACCTCTAGGTTCAGCGTATGTGTGGTGGCTGGATTATACGGATCGTATAGGGCTACACGATCCGAATTGATGTCCTATTTTTTGAGGTTTGAATTTTGGTGTGTTTGGTTTTTGGTGTTTTGGGTTTGGTTTGTCACGGCCCCCTACCCGGTTTGACCCGTTTCAAGAGCCGCGGGACAGAAATACTGCGGTATTTAATTGATTAAGTTTAACAGCGGAAGTTTTCATCAGGATCGTTTAAAGCTAAAATTTTCCCCGATTATTTTATTTCACAATTCGGGTAAAACCCCGATAATTTACAATAGTATGATTTTACTATAAAATCGTTATGTTACAAAACTTATTTCTTTATTTTTATAATGAGCCACTATCTTAAGCTTGAAATGCTCCCCAGCACTTTTTCCTGAATTACAACAGATCACCTGAAACATGTTTGAAAAAGGTTTTGTCAGCGGGAAATACTGAGTGAATCATTCTATTTACTAAAATGACACATTTGTTATAATTTACAGTATTAAGAGCGATTACAATGTTTCTATTATCAACCAACTACCCACGTTATTTGTCACTCGACCGAATCTGTGACTATGGTCATATCCCCCAATTGGCTGCCCCAATGGTGACGATTATCAAGTAATGTATACAAAACCCCACATACCGGCTGTAACTTGGTGATTACAAAGACTTAATCCCCGTAATTATAACTTTGAAAATAAACATGCTTTTATAAATAGATTTGATAAAAAGAGAGAACGACTCACATTGCTGTTTTAATACGGACAGAGTCTAGTCTATGATTTAACCTTGTTAACCTAATTTAAATAACAATGCACACAAAACTGGGTTAGTAATCAATCCAGCAATTACGATAACTCATGAGATCAAATTCTCACAATGAACGACAAAGTGCAATACTTCATCCATCGAATTAACGATGATCCGTCAAATTAATGACGAACGACAAAGTATAATACTTTATCCATCGAATTAACGATGATCCGTCAAATTAATGACGAACGATAAAGTATAACCCTAATGTGGGCGGCACTTAAACATCCATTGGATATATTGATCGTCGGAAAATGAATCGTAGTAACGATTGTGCTAATACCCTGTTTTGCGGCGTTGATTTGTGAACTGTGATAGTAATTCGAACGTAACTTGCAGTGTATAGTGAATTTTTACGTCGTTTTTCTTTCAGAATTCAAGTCCCACTGTCCACTATTTATAGTTAAAATTTGACCCTTACGCGGCCCGCGTGAGATTTAAGCTTATCCTTACGCGGCCCGCGTAAGACCTACTTTTTAGGCCTAGGTTGCCACGGTTGGGACTAGCTTAGCTGAGTTGACAGTTTTTGATAATTCCTTGTTGCCAACGTTTAAAATGGATAATCGTCAATAGGGTTTAACCCCCCCCCCCCCTGAGTTTTAGGGGCCCTAATCCTGATTCTGAAAATTCTGAAAATTTTAGGGTTTGTTCAGAATCACTTGGGTGTCTAAATTAGGGTTTCCTTTTGGACTAATTAATTTAATAATTATGACTTTTGATGAGAGTTGTTACATTCTCCCCACCTTAATAAAAATCTCGTCCTCGAGATTTACTGGAATAAGTGAGGATACTTTTTCTTCATTTCTGATTCCAACTCCCACGTGTATTCAGCTCCCCTTTTTTAGTCCCATTTTACTTTAACTAGCACTAGGCGTTTGTGCTTGAGAAACTTCACTTTTCTGTCTTCTATCTGAATAGGTTTCTCTACAAATTTTAACTTTTCGTTTACCTCTATGTCTTGAAGAGGTACTACCAGAGATTCGTCTGCTAGACATTTCTTGAGATTGGATACATGAAATACATCATGTACTCCAACTAGTTCTTCTGGTAGTTGTAAACGATAAGCTACTGGTCCTATACGTTGGATCACTGAAAATGGTCCTACGTATCTTGGACTTAACTTTCCTTTCTTTCCAAATCTGACTACTCCTTTCCAAGGAGAAACTTTCAATAGTACCTTGTCTCCCACTTGAAATTCTAGCGGCTTGCTTCTATTGTCTGCATAACTCTTCTGGCGATCTCGAGCCGTCTTCAGCCTTTCTTTGATTTGAGTAATCTTATCAGTCGTTTCTTGCACAATTTCAGGACCTGACAATTGACTTTCTCCTATTTCTGCCCAACAAACTGGAGTTCTGCACTTTCTTCCATATAGTGCTTCAAATGGAGCAGTTTCAATGCTTGAGTGATAACTATTATTATAGGAGAATTCAATTAATGGTAAGTGATCATCCCAACTTCCACCAAAGTCTATCACACATGCTCGGAGCATGTCTTCTAGAGTTTGGATCGTTCTTTCACTTTGCCCATCTGTTTGGGGATGATATGCAGTGCTCAAATTTAGTCGAGTTCCCATAGCTTGCTGGAAACTTTTCCAGAAATGGGAAGTAAAACGACTATCTCTATCCGAAACAATGGAGAGTGGAACTCCATGTAAGGATACAACTTCATCTACATACAATTTAGCCAGTCTTTCCATGCTAAAGGTTTCTTTCATAGGTAGAAAGTGAGCAGATTTGGTTAATCGATCCACAATTACCCAAATCGCATCATTACCTTTTCTGGTTTTGGGTAACTTAGTAACAAAATCCATTGTTATAAGTTCCCATTTCCATACTGGCATTTCTAATTGTTGTAGTAATCCTGAAGGTTTCTGATGTTCTGCCTTAACTTGTGAACAAGTAAGACATTTAGAAACATAGCTGGCTATGTCCTTTTTCATTCCTATCCACCAAAAGTTCTTTCTTAAATCTTGGTACATTTTATTGTTTCCTGGGTGTATAGTATACCTAGATTTATGAGCTTCTTCTAAAATCTTAGGTCTTAAGTCTCCCTGCTTAGGTACCCAAATTCTACTTTTGTGGAATCTCTAAATTCCATCTGCTCCTTGTTCTAATTCCTTGATTCGTCCTTTCATTCCTTCAGCATCATCCTTGATTGCTGTAGTTTGAACATTCTTTAATTGTTCCATTAAATCTATTTGTAGATTTAATCTGAGAGCACGAACCCGTCGTTGTTTCTCATAATACTTACGACTTAAGGCATCTGCAACTACATTTGCCTTTCCTTCATGATATTGAATATCACAGTCGTAGTCGCTTAAGATTTCCTTCCATCTCCTTTGCCTCATGTTTAACTCTTTTTGCCCAAATATATATCTTAAACTCTTATGATCTGTATAGATAGTAAACTTACTTCCGTACTGATAATGTCTCCAAATCTTAAGGGCAAAAACTACGGCTCCTAATTCTAAATCATGAGTCGTATAGTTTTCTTCGTGCTTTTTCAATTGCCTTGATGCATACGCAATTACCTTCTTGCGTTGCATAAGCACACATCCAAATCCTAATTTTGAAGCATCACAATATACTTCAAAATCTTCAGTTCCTTCTGGTAAGGCTAAGATTGGAGCATGGGTTAATTTCTGTTTCAAAATTCTAAAGGCTTCTTCTTGTTTGGGCCCCCATTCAAACTTAGTAGCTTTACAGGTTAACTTAGTTAATGGTACAACTATCTTGGAAAAATCCTTAATAAACCGTCTATAATACCCAGCTAAACCTATAAAACTTCTTATTTCCATTGCTGTTTGTGGAACCTTCCATTTGGTAATTGCTTCTATCTTAGAAGGATCTACATGAATACCTTCGTGATTCACCATGTGTCCTAAAAATTGCACTTCCTTTAGCCAAAATTCGCATTTCGAGAATTTAGCGTATAACTTTTCTTTTCTTAACGAAGTTAAGAGTGCATGAAGATGTTCACAATGCTCTGTCTGACTTTTGGAATAAATAAGTATATCGTCTATGAAGACAATTACAAATTTATCCAAATACGGTTTACAGATCCTATTCATCATGTCCATAAATGCTGCAGGTGCATTAGTTAATCCGAAGGGCATGACTGTAAACTCGTAATGACCATACCTAGTTCTGAAAGCAGTCTTAGGTATGTCTTCTTCTTGTACCTTTAATTGATGATATCCGGAGCGTAAATCTATCTTAGAAAAATATCTAGCCCCCTGAAGTTGATCAAAAAGATCATCAATCCTAGGTAATGGGTATCGATTCTTAATTGTGACCTTATTCAATTCTCTATAATCGATACACATTCTCATGGAACCGTCCTTTTTCTTCACAAACAACACTGGCGCTCCCCAAGGGGATGAGCTAGGTTGTATGAATCATTTACTTAGTAATTCATCTAATTGCTTTTTCAATTCTAACATTTCTGTGGGTGCTAACCGATAAGGTGCCTTGGCTATCGGTGTAGTTCCTGGAATTAGATGAATCCTAAATTCTACTTTCCTATCTGGAGGTAATCCCGGTAAATCTTCTAGAAATACATCAGGATATGCTGAGACTACTGGTATTTCCTTAAGATCTTTACCCTTAGTGCTAATGATTACCGAAATCATATACACTATTCCTTGTTTTCGTTCATAATTAGCAACTTTCATTACTGATATGAACTTCATGGGCTTACGTGGTTTATCTCCTGTAATCCTAATCACTTCTCCGGTAGGTGATTGAATTTCTATGGAATTCTGATCACAAAGGATTCTAGCATGGTTGGCTACTAACCAATCCATTCCTAAGACAACATCAAATTCAGCCAAATTCATCGGTAATAGTTTTGCAGAGAATTTATGTCCTAAAAGTTCTATGTTTCCTTCTTGCAAAACTTTATCTATTTTAACTGAATTTCCGTCTGCTGTTTCAACTGTAAAAATCTGCCTAATATTTGTTAAAGGTAAACTAAGAGCTTGGCAGAATAAAGTATTTATAAAACTTTGGTTTGCACCAGAGTCAAATAATACTTTTGCGTACACATTGTGAACTAAGAACGTACCCGCTATCACATCCGGAATGAGTTCTGCTTCTTGAGTGGTCAGCTGAAATGCTCTGGCATTCTTCTTTGTAGTTCCTTCGGTCGCCTTGGGTTTGTTATCTACTGGCTTGATCAATTTAGGACATTCTGTTTTATAATGCCCTGCTTCTCCACAGTTAAAACAGATTACAGTCTTCTTTTTACAGTTTTCTTCACGATGTCCTACAATTTTGCAAAAATTGCAAGTGATATCGCATCTTCCATAATGCTTCTTTTTGCATTTCCTGCAGAATGACGGAGCTGAAGATTGCCCTGTTCCTTTTCTCTTGAAGCTGTTATTATTACCCACACGAAATCCTTGGGTAATTTTCTGAGCTAGTGCCTTTTTCCTATCTTCATCTCTTGTGCATACCAATTCATCGGTTAGAGTGTTAGCTAATTCTACCGCATCATCAATAGTGCGAGGTCTCGCAGCTTTAACAATATTGCGGATTTCACTAATTAGCCCCCAAATATAGCGAGAAATGAGTACCGGTTCTGGCGAAGCCAGTGTTGGTACTACTCTAGCATATTCAAAGAATGTCGAGGTATACCCACGACAATCCACACCCATCATCCGATGATTTAGAAACTTATTCGCCATCTGTTCTTTTTCATACTCGGGACAGAATTTTCTTTCCACCAAACCCTTAAATTCTTCCCAAGTCATAGCATAAGCTATTACTCTTCCTTTTGATTGTAAAACAGTGTTCCACCATTCAAGTGCTCCTTCCTTGAAGAGATTTGATGCGTACATGACCTGATCATCTTTACCACATTTACTTATTGCAATGACTGCTTCGGTTTTCTCTAACTAACGCAGTGATGCAGTTGCTCCTTCATTGCCTGCAAATTCAGTGGGTTTACAAGCAAGGAATTCTTTGAAAGTGCAACCAGGCGTTGCAGTTTTCATTTTCTTGGGTAATGGAGTTTGATGTGGTTCCTTATTATGATTAACATGATTATTGCCTCCATTTACACTATTACCGAAGTTATCTTCAGTAATCTGTTTACTAGGGACAAGTTGTTGCGGTTTGATTGGATTCTTTATAGCAGCTACGAATGCTGGAATAGCATTGGCTATCCCTTGAGCAACAATGTTTTCGATATCTTGCCGAGTCATGTATTGATCTCTTGAATGTTGCTCAGACTGATTAACTTCATTTATAGGTTTATTACCATTGTTTGCCATCTGATAATATATATATAAATTTTATTAGTATTTGCTAAATAACAATTACATACAAACAATCAGAAAATTTTATAATACAGATATAGTCAAAACAATCGATTTCTCGATTTCATTTTATATCTATCATAGTATGCATCATTACTCACAAATATCATACAGAGTTTTATTTGTTATTTACAGACTAACTTTACTATTACTATTATACAAACACCGTTTTACCATCCTACTATCTCTCGTCACTTGCTGTTCTAAAAACGCAGTTCCCTCTCATCGTACTTCCAGGCAATCTGTCCCCCTATTTCCCTGATTCTAGTTCCAACATCAAACAACTCTTCACCAAAGTGGCGAAGTTCAGCCATGTTTTCATTACTCATGGGTGGATTAGGTAGGGGTTCTGGATCGAATTGTGGAAGAAAAGAGTAAGGATCGTTGACAATATTTTGGAATTGCCAATCGTTTGTCCACCATTCGTCCATTCCTATGGGTTGGGAGTGGACTATTGGGTCTGGAATTGCTGGTTCCCAATTCATAGGGAATTGGTTTTCAAGAGGATAATTAAAAATATTATTATTATTATTATTATTATTATTGACAGGCTGAATTGTTTCACAACTTGCCAATAGGAAATCTATCTCATCTTGAAAGGTCCTTCCCTGGTTTTGATTGGAGCTCTCTCCGATTTCTATCTGAGCTGGTCTAGAGCCTTGCCCAACTTCCATTACTATTTCTTTAGTAACTTCCTCCATCTGTATTCCTATCTCCTTAACCTCTTCCTTGTCTTCAGTTTCCATTTCCTGCTGTTTAGAACTCTCTCCGGTTATAATTTCTTTTCCCTTTTTCAAAGGATTATTTATTTTGAGAAGTTTTGTAGCTGGCTTTTTCTTACGTATTTTCCTCCATCCTACATAACTTCTTTTCTTTCGTTTTGGCTTGTTCACAGGTGGAACCTTGAATTCTACTGGTTGTTCTATATCGGGAAAGTAGCTAGTATATTCTTTGGAAGCTTCGATATTCACTGGGTAAAGATTAAGGTTCTGAAAAGCTTCAGATATCCCACTCATGCTGATGTAATATATGCAAAATGCATAAAATACTAAGTTAAAATTCATAAATAACCGTGTAATTTATTACATACTGTGTACTAATTTATTACAAAGATAACTGGAAAACACACTTAGATTTTGAAATTTATTTATTGCACAGGGTTCCTAGATTGTAAGGGTAAGGTGCTAAAACTTTAAAATATTTAAAGATTTATATTTTCTGCTACTATGGCTAGCATATATAAATTTGCCCATTTTTTATCTAGCTTATCTTCCCAAGGTGATTTATCAATTAATTCCTGGGTTTCCCGTTTAATCTTCTTTTCTTGGATTTTCTCTTTACTTTTCTTAATAATCATCTCCCTCCTTCTAGGAGAAAGTGATTCCTCGTATTGTGCCTTTCGCACAAATATTCCTTCTTTAGGAATTTCAGTCTGATTCGAGGATTTGGTTTGGGATGAACTTCCCTTCTCATTGGATGATCTATCTAATTTAAGATAGATACTTGATAGCTTTTGCTTACCCATACTGTAACTAACAAATAATCAGTTAATATCACACATAATCACATAATAGTAATCAGGAAAAATTAAGTATTTCTAAATACTTAATTAGCTTAACTCAGTGGCTCTGATACCACTTTTTTCTGTCACGGCCCCCTACCCGGTTTGACCCGTTTCAGGAGCCGCGGGACAGAAATACTGTGGTATTTAATTGATTAAGTTTAACAACGGAAGTTTTCATCAGGATCGTTTAAAGCTAAAATTTTCCCCGATTATTTTATTTCACAATTCGGGTAAAACCCCGATAATTTACAATAGTATGATTTTACTATAAAATCGTTATGTTACAAAACTTATTTCTTTATTTTTATAATGAGCCACTATCTTAAGCTTGAAATGCTCCCCATCACTTTTTCCTGAATTACAACAGACCACCTGAAACATGTTTGAAAAAGGTTTTGTCAGCGGGAAATACTGAGTGAATCATTCTATTTACTAAAATGACACATTTGTTATAATTTACAGTATTAAGAGCGATTACAATGTTTCTATTATCAACCAACTACCCACGGTATTTGTCACTCGACCGAATCTGTGACTATGGTCATATCCCCCAATTGGCTGCCCCAATGGTGACGATTATCAAGTAATGTATAAAAAACCCCACATACCGGCTGTAACTTGGTGATTACAAAGACTTAATCCCCGTAATTATAACTTTGAAAATAAACATGCTTTTATAAATAGATTTGATAAAAAGAGAGAATGACTCACATTGCTGTTTTAATACGGACAGAGTCTAGTCTATGATTTAACCTTGTTAACCTAATTTAAATAACAATGCACACAAAACTGGGTTAGTAATCAATCCAGCAATTACGATAACTCACGAGATCAAATTCTCACAATGAACGACAAAGTGCAATACTTCATCCATCGAATTAACGATGATCCGTCAAATTAATGACGAACGACAAAGTATAATACTTTATCCATCGAATTAACGATGATCCGTCAAATTAATGACGAACGATAAAGTATAACCCTAATGTGGGCGGCACTTAAACATCCATTGGATATATTGATCGTCGGAAAATGAATCGTAGTAACGATTGTGCTAATACCCTGTTTTGCGGCGTTGATTTGTGAACTGTGATAGTAATTCGAACGTAACTTGCAGTGTATAGTGAATTTTTACGTCGTTTTTCTTTCAGAATTCAAGTCCCACTGTCCACTATTTATAGTTAAAATTTGACCCTTACGCGGCCCGCGTGAGATTTAAGCTTATCCTTACGCGGCCCGCGTAAGACCTACTTTTTAGGCCTAGGTTGCCACGGTTGGGACTAGCTTAGCTGAGTTGACAGTTTTCGATAATTCCTTGTTGCCAACGTTTAAAATGGATAATCGTCAATAGGGTTTAACCCCCCCCCCCTGAGTTTTAGGGGCCCTAATCCTGATTCTGAAAATTCTGAAAATTTTAGGGTTTGTTCAGAATCACTTGGGTGTCTAAATTAGGGTTTCCTTTTGGACTAATTAATTTAATAATTATGACTTTTGATGAGAGTTGTTACATGGTTATTGGTGTTTATTGTTGGTTATTTTTGTTTTAATGAGTTTTGAAATTTTTATTATTTTTATAACGTTATGTATCGTATTATAGCGTCTCGTATCACATTTTTATCTTTTTAATATTTTATCGTGACGTATTGTAGCGTATATCACATTTTTAACTATGTTATATTTTTTCGTGACGTGTCGTGTGATATCATATCATCCTTGTACCGTATCGTAGTTGTTTTCTGTATTATTTTTTATGTTAACGTATTCACGACGTGTGATATTATAATATTATACATTATACGTAACTAAGCAAACCAATCTAAACAGTCATAAATATAAATAAACTGAAACTGCAAATTTAACTATATAATAAGTTTGTATATATATATGACATCGTCCAAAATACATAAACAGTCAAACTACAAAGAAAGTACAACAACCCTAAACCGTTGGATCCGCATCCTGACGCTCCTGAGTCGTGCCTGAGGGCCCCGAATCCTGAGTCACGCCTGACGACCCCGGATCCTGTCCAGGGAAAGGCGGCAACGTCGGTATCGGCAATGGGTTCCGACCACGCTTGATAGTTGTCTGTATATCTCCCTAGATCGCCCGCATGAAAAGGGCCTCAGTACGGGCATGATGGGTATCTATCCGCGCCTGCAGCCGACCCTCCATCTGATGTAACGCAAGCGCCACAGCTGGTTGGAGTTGGTCGTACAGAACGTGCTGGGGGTACTGAGGCACCCCATGTGGCTGCAGCTGCGGTGGCGGTGGTAGGTGAGCGTGGTCACCATCGGCATCATCGTCAGCGTCGTCGTCGGCATCACCACCTGCCGGCTCTGGCAACTCCTCTGGTAACTCGGCTAGGAGGTCGGCGGGGACAAACAGCCGCCCGTCCTCTCCTATAAACCGAAGCCCGAGCCAAGGGAAGTCACGTGTGATGTGCATGTCGATCAGCGTCTGCCGTGTCAACCTAGTCGGCTCAACCGTGCCCCCCTCGGTGAACTGTGGGTCCTCATGGGGATCATGGCCCAACGAGTGGGTAATACGCGTGATTCTTGGACCGTCTAGTAACAATAACGTATCCGTTGGCTAAACTCCTTCTTTTTACCCAGCCTTCCAAATCATTGCGTGATATAAAATACTAAGTGAAAAATATATATAACATTTATAATAATTTTTAACAAAAAATATAACATTTATAATACATTTTAAGAACTATATAACATTTATAATAATTTTTTAACAGAAAGAATAACATTTATAATACATTTTAAAAAAATATATAACGTTTATAGTAATATTTTTAACAAAATATATATCATTCGTACCTGATCAGTTTTGTACGAAACTTCTGGGTAAGTGGGTTGCTCATCACCCAATGACTCTTGCGCGTAAGAAGGCACACCAACGTCTTGTTGTACGCCCGAGGCACCACTAATGAAAAAGTTATTGCCATAATCTTCTTGTCCGTAGGAGGCACCGTAACCGGCTTCATAATCCGGACACCCGTAACCATGATCATCGCTATGCACAATAACTTGAAAAAAACCAGCGGTTAAATGATAACGGCACATCTAAAAGCCTTCTTAATAATAAGTAAATATATGTTTACCTCGTTCAGATCTGACAAACGGTTGGTGGGACATAACAAACTAAAAAAACCAACGGATAAAAGGTAGTGTTAAATTTAACGCCGAATAGATAAAAATAAATAAATACTTACCTCGTTGAGGTCTGGCAACAACGATTCCTTATGATGGGGACGAAAGCTGGACACGACCTCCTCCGTGTGATCATCATTTCCTCTCCCATTGTAAGAATCAGGGACATCAGACCACTCCTAATACAAATGGTGTGCTAAGTATTTCATAAACTAAACAAACAAAAGATGTTAAAAAATGCTATACCACACTGCTTCCCAGAATAAACGTGCTCGTGTTTGTGTCGGACGACTTGCCGAAAATGTAATTAAGGTTGAACCAAGATATGGTGGAATCGAATATAAAGAAAAACGAAGACAAGGGAATGAATTTTGTGAATCGTGTTCGTCTTCCTCGTTTATAAAGGCCAAGCAGAACGCAAATTCACCGGACCAATACGGGTCGTATAGGCCTATATGACCCGTATAAGGCTAACGTAATTTTCCTTTCAATCACTTTATGTCACTGTTGAGTGACAGAAAGTAACATGGTACTTAATACGGATCGTATAGGCCTATACGATCCGTATTGGTGATGTCGATTTAATTTTGCAAAGTATGCCAATAATGTTGGAGATGCTGATGTGTTCACAACCAGCCGCTGCTGCGTTTTTTGTTTCCTTTTTACCACTTCTTTTTTCAAACTACCGGCATTTTTTTAGTATGTAGTAAAAGTTGTATAATGTTTTCAAGAGACTATCTAGGACAGTGGCGGATCCAGGAATTTTTCCCACCAGGTTCCTTTTGGTATATTTTCACTAATTCTCACTATTTTTTTTAAATCATACAAAATTTTCACTATTTTTTTCATTTTTTCCAAACTAAGGGGGTTCCCGGGAACCCCCAAAACACCCCTGGATCCGCCACTGATCTAGGAGACTTAAAACCATTGGTAGTAGCCCAGTGTAAAGGTGTACGCCAAAGGTGTTGGGTTCGAGGCTTCGAGTCTCAATTGAGGCGTAGGTAGAGTAAGAATATATTAGGGTCGTTCAAAAAATTCTCGAAGACTTGCCAAAAATCATCTTTCTGTAATATCATAATTATCGATACATGTTGTCTTGGTAATATGTCTTTATGGTAGTTGATAATCAATAATAAAATCTTTGATAATAACTTGAATCGTGTTGGTTGCACTTTCTAAAAGTAGTATTTAAAGCGTTTATGTGTATTGGGTTACACGAAAATGACTTCGAGCTAATTCAAGAGAAAAAGAGTTTGACATTAAAAAAGTAGTATTTAAGCATTTATATGTAGTGGGTTACACGAAAATGAGTTCGACCTAATTCAAGAAAATAATAGTTTGACATTAAAAACTTTGAGCAAAACACAGAGAAACTATATGTTTATTTCTATAAGAATCTGATGTGGATTGGAACTAGTAACATTCACTATTTACATGTGTTAGGATATATTTGTTGTGCCGCATGTAGATATACAAGTATACAACTTCCTTCCGGAGATGCTTTATGATTTTTCAGGCTTATAGTCGACTTTTACATACTTATGCGTCGACAAGTTGATCATTCTAACTGACCTTAAAAGTAGAACTTCAAGCCACCAAACTTTACGTGTTTTCCTGCTCTTGAGTGGACATGTCTGAATGATTCAGTCATTTGCCTCTGAATGGTTAAGATCTCTAATCTGAATTGGTCAGACAGTTGACTCTAAACGGTTTAGCATTATATTGCCTCTTAATAGTTCAGACCTCTTAATGGTTCAGCACTTAACCATTCAGATGTTGCCAAACATCCTCTTAATCAGATATAGAACCAATCATTCATATTGGGGAGGAACTTCAATTAACAATTTGATTTGACTTTTCAAGTTTCCTTCTCATAATGTATGGACATGATGTTTATGCTTAGCATTGTCGAACTTTTTTAAACGTGCAAGCTCCAAAACCTTGATAAATATTTCCTCTTTCGTCATTTCCAATAATATGGACGAAAATCAAAACAGAGACCAAAACTGCTGTTTACCTCCCATGGAATGCCTTAAAAGTTTTATCAGATCATAAATCACTTTGTTCTATCTCTAAGCAAAAGCACATAGTTCCTATGATGGTGAGATCAATCTCAACAGTAACAAATTCGTAGACGATCCATTAGCTATTTAGAAGAATAAAACACGTATTCAAAGAGCTTGGCTGCATGAAAGGTGATCCAATATTCTCAATTTCTTTCCGGCTTGTTGGAACGATTAGAAAATACATGATCATGTTAGAAAACAAGTCCCAGCGAGACTACAAATCAACTTTAAAAATAACACAAAGCAGTGAGATTATAAGTAAATTACAAAGCAGTCTCTGGTCGAGTTCCAGAAAGCAAATAAAAAGCTTTTCGAAATCAAGAAACATATAATTTGACATTTGAGAAACGGGGAATGCGGATGATCAAACAATGCGCTCCAACTCCCTCGCGTAACTGAGAGTCTGGTTTATGAGCTGGAGGGATGGAATCTCCTTGCATGATGCTGCTGATTCTTTTGCCTTGTTGAATACCAACCATCCGTTCTTCACCTCCCACTCTGGATGCTCCTGCTCAACAATTCATATTTGTTATATTATAATATTTACTGCATGGTTAAACGCGACATGACATGATAATTTTCATATGTCCACGTGGTTCGAAACAAAGAAGGATACCTCTTTGATGTATTCAAAAAGTTCTTTGTCTGATGACAGCAACAACATTTGGCGAGCATCTTCAACCTTAAGAGAGTCGTACGCCTTCTCACTACACCCTGCAATCTCATCCCTGCAAATAAATTTAATCAAGTAATGAGATAACTTTTTATGTGGATTGAGAAAATAATGTTAAAATTGCAGATCAAGCAATTCTCACCTGACGGTCCTTGCCAAGAGATCCATGAAATAAACATAAGTCTCATGGGGAACAGTCTGTCTGGCTGTCAATACACGGTTGTAAGCACCTTCCATGAATGATTGCTCAAGCTCCACTGCATGCTTGATACAAGGATTCTCAAGAGCATTGGCTGAAAGCAACTCTAATTCAGTGTGGAACTCAGCAATCCTGTTCTGTACCAGAAGTCTCAAAAGGTTAAGACCCAAAATGGGGTACTCCTGGGGGGATTGTGGGAGACGGTTGCTGTTCCAACAACATAATAACAAAATTAGAATCATCACCCGTAATGCTAATGAATCCAGTCAACCATAGAAAGTAACTTTACCCAACATCCGTATAGTATGGTTTCAGCTGAAAGAAATCTCTCTCAAATGCATCTTGATCTTCCATCTTTACACTAAGCACCACAGCATGCTCATATATATCCCCTAAAATTGTTATCAAATATATTGGTTGATTATTCAAATCATAAGCAATATAATATAACAAAAGAAATAAAGTATAGTGAATACTTACTTGCTAGAGTTAACTCTTGAACTGCATTAGGAGTTTCAGCAAACAATGGTGGGAGGCTCTTAAACTCTATCAACAAGATCTGCAAGTTAAGAAATTATATTCTAGGTTACTGCAAGTCAAACAGGATATGAAAAATGATATATGTTCAGTGTCCTTTTAGGAAACTGAATGACATACAATTTTGAACATATGTAATTGACATACCAACATACATAATCTACGGTTTCTCAACTTAAATACCAATTATTTCTTTAGGTGTGAATGCAACTATGCTAGTCAATCAGACAACCTTGGGACCTATGAACTAGAAAGAATTTACAATCTTGATCATAACCTGGAAAAATTAAACCCTACCCCGTGTTAGCTACTTAACTACCAGTTTTCTGAACCCGTTTGGCTCAGCAGGTTGACGGTTTGGGCCAGGTTTTTCTACAGCACGGTTTTATTGAAGGAAAAAAACTCTTTATATAATTGGTGGCATAAAATTAAACCATGATTTTTTTATGTGCATTCTTATTGTTGTAGTAGATTAGATTCTATGGAACTCCGCAGGTTTAAGAGTTGTCTTAAGACATGTCTTATCACAAAGGTCTTATGTAGCGCATACTCGTGCAATGAGCGTCTGTTACATCCAAGTGGTAGCAATATGCAGGACACGACAAACCATGACATGTGATATTTACACGATGTGGTCAAAGAAGCCAAATGCACGCTACTTAGGCACAGCAAAACTGTCCGAACCGACCTAAACTAGTCTAAAACAGTGTAAACCACCTATAAATGACCTGTTCCAACCATGCGTCTTGGTTGCCCTGGCTACGCGCTTTTTAAGCGCCTACAGGCCACTCTTTTTGGCTTTCTCCCTTGACTAGCTAGTGTTTAGGATGCCCTGCTGCCCTAAACGACATGCATAATGTGTTCAGTCATTCAATAACGGTTCTGTTAACGTAGAGTCCTAGCATTAACAGTTCCATTATAGTATGTCCAAAAGCAGATCAGGGTTTCAAGGTTTTCCTTCACCATAACAACAAAAATAAGAACCTGATTCCATTTCAGAGTGTCTGATATTATGCAAATACACACACACAAAAAAAAAAAAAAATCTTAACTGTCTATTATTGCCCAATTAATCTATAATCAGTATTATCACAGATTCTGCAACAACACGAGCATCCCAATCACAAAAGAACGATACCATATCTCAGATCTCAATCGTGGCTTTATAATAACATCAGCTACCAATCTATAAAACGAATCTACTCCAATTGTAATTTCATATCAACAATAACAGACATATAAACAACATACTGAAAAAAGAGGAACATAATTAGGGTTTATGGTGAATTTAGGGTACCTTAAGTTGAGAGAGAAGTCTGGAACAAGTATCGAAATCATTACGCACTAAGGCAGCTTTGAATCGCTCAAATAGCTGTGAGACCTCGGTCACCTTCGGATCCATACTTTCTGGTTTCTCTTCGGTGTTTGCTTCTTCTTCTTCTTCCTCTTTCCTTCTTTCCAAGAAACCTATTCTCTTTGCAAACCCCCTTCACCGTTTGTTGCTTCGGATCTTATACACCTAAAGACAGTTTGGGCTTTTATGAAGCCTCGTTTTGTATTGTATTTGGGCTTACTGTTTAGAGGCCTGATAGCATTTACAATGGATTCTTTATATCTCTGTCATTATACTAAAACTTATTTTTCTTTTCAATTAAATAATATTTTTTACACGTTTATTATTACTTTTTCTTTCTTCACATTCACAAACACTTTAAAATATATATATATATTAAAAATTTACAAAGAATGAACAGTGTTTTCTTTAAATTTACCGATTAACAATAACATTTTCTTTCTCCTCCACTCACAACCATTCTATATAATATAGAGAACTCACTCAAATTAATATAGAGGATCCAATATGAATGCTCTAAGAGCATTCACATCCCTTCCATCAGATATTTATAAATGTGTTTTTTTTTTATATTATAAAAAGTGGTTTTGAGTTAAAGAGAGAGAAAATGTTGTTTTTCATCTATATATTTGGGAGAACATTGTTTACTCTCTAAATTTTTTTAATATATTTTGAAATTGGTTATGAGTGGATGAGAAATAAAATAGAATGATAATATATAAACAATATTATTTAATTGAAAAGAAAAAAGAAAATGTTGTGATTTTTAGTGTAATTATAAGGTAGAAATGGTGGAAGGGATGTGGATGCTCTAAGGTGCATAAAACCAGTTTGTTTCAATACCTGGTTCCAGTACAGAACCATGTACGAGTATTGGTCATAACCAAGTCAGGTATGAAATCAATTATTGGCTTGAAAACCCATATTGGATGTCCCTGGTTCCATGTAGGGTAAGGAATCAGATACCCTATACCCGAGTATTTTATTACCATATTTTCAGGTATTTTTAGGGTACTGATGGAGTTTTTTAAGGGGCGGGCTACACATGGATGTGGATTTATATAGTTACGGAACCAGTTTTTGTGTATAATCAGGTGCAATTCCAGTCTAGTCACGGGTACAAGTTTTGGAACTAAAAGTAACACCTGGTGCATACCCTATGGGTAAGGTCGGTACAGGTTAGGGTACTCGTTTAAAAAAAAAAAACCGGTTCCGCTTTCTTTTAGCGGGTACGGATACAGGTTCAGGTTTGGGTTTTTTGTGCACCATTAGTTTAGACATTAGTATAGTTTGAGTCTATGAGACTTTTGAGACAAGTTTTGTTATTTTCAGTTTATATCATTCTAAAATCGTATCTCGTTTCTTAGTGTATAATTACGTCTCATGTTTGGTCTCATACATGTCTAGTATATGTGTAACTCATGATCTTTGGGCGCATAGTTTTGTTAACGGGTACCAATGGTCCTTGTTTATGGTCCCAAGGCCATGGGGTGTGGGAAGGAGGAAGGGAGCCGACGTGGAACCCCCCCTCCCTCGTGTTTTCTTCAGTGGATGCTCCCCATCCTCCCCGATGTGTTGTGTGTTGAAAGGTGTTGATTAGAGGGGAAGGGGAACACCACCCTCTTTAAGGGATGGAAAGAAAGATGGTGTCAGGTGGATGTGATGTGGCTGATGGGGGGTGGTCGGGGAAGATGAAACCACACCCCAAAGTGTAGGTGATTAAATTTACCTCTTAGAGAATTAATCAACCAAAACTCCTTCTTAAACCCATCATTAAAAGTGAATTGAAATACCAAATACACAATGGGTGATCCTTATCACTAACCTACTAACCTGTGTTAAATTTCTCAGTTAAGTGCGCGTGAAATGACTAAATTACCCCTGAACAATTAAAAAAATAAAAGAGATTGCCCACCTTTTTACTCTTCTTTCCCATCTCTATTTCTCTCTCTCTCTCTTTCTCCAACCCCTCTTCTACCATAACAGCCACCGTCCATCTCCACCTCACCACCATCTATCTCCACCTCCGCCACCATCCATCTCCACCGCCATCATCATCCACCAACTAACACCCAATCTCACCTCCACCGCCATCATCATCCACCACCTTCTTTATTCTAATCCTCTATTATTCTTACTTTTGAGTTGTATCTCCAATAATCCTCTATTATTCTTACTTTTGAGTTGTATCTCCAATATTTCACACAGCATCCTCTGTTGACATCATTATCTATAGTTGCTTCATCACACCAATAGTTATTTACTTCATCACAATGGTAAAGTTAATATGTTAATTTCAAAAATTCAGGCTGCTATAGGCTGTTTGTCTACTCCAGACGTATATAAAACTGATTTGGAACCAAGGTTGTCTCCTGGAATACATAACACTTGGTAAATAGAAAACCTGGGTGGAATAGCTAAATTATTGCATACATGGTAAAACATCATAGGAAAGGAAATGAAACACTGATTTACAAAATCATTGGAACAACCCAAAACAACATTTCCACGCCGGATCATGCTATATCCACCTAAAGGACGGCGGAAACCGAATGTGTGAACAACTGTTAATGGTGGTATTTTGCCATAAAAAGAATGTCATCTACTCGTGTATTTCATGAGAACTTCATGTATAAGAGGCAAAAATGTCCTTTGTCAAGCACCATAGCAGAATGCCACCCTCCGAATATTAATCAACCACAAACAGGAAATCCAAGGAATCTGAACCCGTAAATAGAATAACATTTTTTTAAAAATGGAAAAATACACCACCTATATACTTTGTATTAAAGATCTCTTCACCGAGGTTTCTTGCCAGCATTTTAAGTATTGACTCAATATGTCTACAAGTTGATTTTTTCTCCCGAATTCCTAGCAGTGACGCGTGCATCTGCATTTCTTGATTCGTGTTTTCTTTTGCCACGTGAACTGCGTCTTGATTTAGGGGTCCGAGTTTTTGTTGCACGCTTCTCGGTGATCTCTTGGGTGGTGCTGCTGATAACCTTTTGGGTATTGGATGGGAGCTCAGGGGGAACATCAGGCCATGGTGTTCGCTTAGCGGGTACTGTCATTTCTAATGGAGGATCGATTATCCATCTGCATCAGAAAAAAAGAGCCAGCTCTTAGGATGGAATATCTCGAGTTTTAAAAATTCTATGAATTCTTGAGGCAATTACAAAGTGTTCATACTTCATACATCATCAAGATTTTAATAAAGTATACGATTATGACTCATTATTTATGTTGCAATAATCATTTTAATAATCAACACCGTGTTGGGAACAGCTAAAAGGTCACGAATTTCACTCGATTATTTATTAATAATGTTGGTTTGAAATGGTCTGGTATCGAAGCGTATTTTAACAGTAAACAACCTCCTAAATCGCTTTATTCAAAGACAGATTATTATTGTATCCGTAAACAAACTAATGCATCAACTATCAATTAACAGATATTTAAAATGAACAAAAGGATTCTTTATGTAAACCCAGCCAGCACTAAAAAATGCTGTCTAAATGTTACCCAGCAGCTCGAACCACCCATCCAGCCATTTCTACCAAAGACTAACAGTACAAACCCGATATGAAAACCTAAGCAAACATTCCCCTAGAAAGACTCTTGGATCTTGAGACTTGAAAGTTTTCTAGAACAGTCTAGGTCATTTTGGCATTACCATGTACTATTTCTTAAAGAAACTATAAGGGCAAACACTAAGGAAACAAGGCACCAAAGAGTTCTAATGGATAAATATCATATCAGCATTGTGGCAATTGGATCTTTAAAACAAATTCATGAGAGTATCTGCATAATACACCTACTTGTATATGTATACATATAAACAAACATACATATAAATAAATATGAACATACAATTATACATATATGTTGTAGAATGTAGATCCATGAAATGGCTTATATCACATAAATTGTAAATTCTATAGTTATCAATGGCCACAAACACAAAGAACCAAACTGTTTATATTCCCAAAATAAATAAAAAGGATTTAAAAAAAAAACATATATGTCACTAGAAAGACTTTACCAATCACACTTTATCAAACCACCACCAAAATGGATAAAAATCTCATTCTGAAGCCCTAATGATCAGTTTTGATCATGACTATACTACTATCTAGGGACTAGGTGTCAAGTAAACCGATTACTTAGGATATATTAAGAGTTTAAGATCACTTATTAATCCCTCTTCTAAACTTTATTAAAAGTAATACCAAAAAGAAATATAACTATTGAAATTATACACTAGCAATCTTTTTCAAAAAGCTTGTTAACAAATAATGTATACAACTTATTTTAATAACCGATAAAAAAAATGTTGTGTTATTTCACTAGTTGAACATTATATACATTTTGGTCACTTTGTCTGTTAGTTCCTAAGGAACCCCAAATTGAACAATCCAAACACTATTTCCTACAACATGTTCTGATCAATTGTTATATTAATCTCACATACATCATTCCAAAACGCACATCTAAACACCCCATTAAAAACCATCGACCGTCGTCACACCTTTCCAAACCTATATCACTATGAAATTGATCTATGCAGTTCTACACTATTTAGGACAATGGTTTACCATTCAACACATTATTGGCATGCTCACTTGTAACACTATGCATATGTAATGATAAAAATGTGACATTAAGGTAACTTATTGGGCCAAAACACCTTGAAAAAAGCACAATCATTATTATCCAAAGGTTAGAACTACTGAATTTTAGAAGGATGACTAACCCGGAAGGAAATTTGCTATCCGCACGAGCCTCAGCTCGAAGCCACCAAAGCATCACTTTCTTCCCACAACGACCTAGTGGTTCCACCATAGAAGCGTCCTTAACCAAAGAAAGAGGACTCCCAATATCATCCTCTCCATCCCCGGCCACCACCACGTCCAAATCTTTAATCCAATCCGGCCTAAATTCAGCTTCCTTCCATACCAACCGTGAGTTCATCACAAACCCCGACCACTCTAACTTCCTCGGCAACACAACTGCCATATCACCAATATAATTTGCATTCTTTCCTTTATATACACCAGTATTAAACGTGTGCCATCCGCTCAACCGATCAGATGCATTACAAGCCGGACCTTGAACCGCCAATGGTGATTTCTTCTCATCTTCTTCATCCACCGTCTTTTTACCATGAACCTCAAACGGATCCTCATCCGAATGACTCGAATGCGCAAGAATCCCAACCGAAATCGCACCAATCCATTCCACATTTTGGATCTCATCAAAAAGCTCCAAACTATGCATATTACTATCGTCAGCAAACATCACAATCCCATCCAGCTTCTCTTCTCTCACAACTCTAAATCACAAACAATTAAGTCAACTCATACTCAAATTCTATCATAAAACTTCAAATTATAACCGAATTATTAAATTTACCTCAAAGCCTTCAACCTCATTTCAGACTCCACCTTATGTCTCCCCTCCCAAAAAATCGGCATCTTCTTCTCAAATCCAATATGCATAACCTTCACCTTCGATTTCGCAAGCAACGCAGCCGTCTCGTTAGTGGCCCCACCGGCTTCCACAACAATCCACACCACATCATAGGGCAAATTCATCAAAGTATGCATCAATCCAGTCAAATGCAAAGCTTGAAAAGTCCTCACATAAGTCGGAGTCACAACAATCAAACTTCTAGGGTTCTTAATCCCGTACTGCACCTTCTGTTCTCGCTGAACCGCTTCAATTATCTTATGAGCCTTCATAACCTCCACCGGATCCGGATGCGGCCACGGCCGGATCCGGATCCCGTGCCGCCCAACCACCACTCTGCTAGTAGCAGCAGCACCGATGGTAACATTATTTGTATTAGCATTGGAAGTGGTAAACGACAGCGTTTGGGCGATATCGGATGCGGATGCAAACGACGACGTCGTAGTGGAGGTGTATAAGTTGTTGATGGAAGAAGTAGAGAAGAATAAGTAGAAGACTAAACGAGAGAATCTGAATCCGAGAACTAGACTAATGAGACAGCATAAGCAATGTAGGATTAACCAGAAGATGTTGGAGGGAGACTTAACGGCGTTAGGTCCGTCCATGGATGAATCTAACGGGGGCCTGTTGGTGCGGTTGCGGTTAGCGTAGCTCTGGTGTAAGGCTAGTAGTTTCATTTTGTTGTGGTGGTTGGTTGTGAGGTGGAGGAGGTGAAGTGTTTGTTTGTAGAGTTGAATTAGATTGATGGTTGTTGGAGGAGATGATGGTGGGTGGGTGGGTTGAACTAACGGAGAATAAGGTGTTAAATCAGGATGAATGCTTTGAATCTACGAATCAATTTGATTGGGAATTCGAATTTTGTTAATTAATTGAGGAAGAAGCTGCAGTTGTTGGAGTCGCTTTCGTTTGTTGTATTGTAGTAGATGAAATGAGATTCTTATTTTTATATATCTTTTTCACATGATGATGATGAGTGGGTTTCGTATGTTTTAAACCTAAATCTCGGTGTCTGATTCTTGTAATTACATTCGACCGACTTTTAAGTTTTAACTTGTTTTTGTTGTCATTTAACAACATTATTTAGTGGTTATTTATGGTTATGTTCTTAGATGAGCTCGGTTTCACTTTATTAGGGTGGGGGGTATGGTTAACCATCACTAGTGCTCTAGTGGTGGCCACGGGTATTTAAGTTCCATTTATGGTGGGCCCGGATGAGTTTTCCCCTCAAGGTCTTAAGTTCGAGTCTTGGTGATAGGGGTTTCTCATTGAGGGGTTTAAATTGGGGATCTATTGTGCGGGGGGGCTCTCTAGCACGGGCCCGATTAAGACAACGTATGCTAGACCTCCCGACATTCGCGGATAATTTACACCTTTAAAAAAAAAAGGGTGGGGGGTATGGTTTGCGGGGAGTTAAGCGGGGAGGGGGAGTCACCGAGCGGTGACCATACCCTGATGTTGAAGTGTTTCGGTGAGTGGGTAAGAGGTGACCAAAAACGGTGTGTAATCACCGAAGTGATTGATGAGAAAGGGGTTTAATTTTTTTGACCGTTAACACATTTTTTTGACCGTTGGTTTAAATTTTTGAACTTTTTTTTTACCGTTCCACATTTTTATATAAAACCCATAATTTTCAATCAATTTAAAACACACAACTCTTTCAAAAATCTCTCTTTCTACACCCACAAACACCATGGATAAACAAAACAAAGGTGAACCCAAGAAAAAAGGTTCCGCTAGACGAGGATCGGATTCAAGAAAAAAGGTTTCGCAAACGAGACAAGGTGATTTTAGAGGTCCAAGTGCACCGGTTCAAACCTCCTACGGATATTCACCAACCACTCAACCTCAATTTTTTTACCCCCAAACTTCACAGCCAACTTTTTTTAGCACCCAACCTAATTTTCCACCACAAATATTTTCACACCCAAGCTTCACAATCGAGTTCGATCCATTTGGATTTAGGACCCCGTCAATTCAATCACCAAAAGAGAATGTCGAGCGCCCACTTCCTATCTACGATGAACACCAAGATTTAGAGGTTGTCCCCGAAACACAACATTTGGATGTAGATAGTGGCGAGGACGAAGAAGAATATGAGGATGAAGACGATGATATTGGTGAAGCAAGTGAGCCGAAACAAAAGGGAGTCAAGGCGGAGCGTCAAACTTGGACGAAAACACATGAAGAGGCCTTAGCCAAGACATGGGTTCATTGTTCTTTAAACAAGAAAAAAAGAAATGCACAAAAATGGGACAGTTTTTGGAAAAAAGTTCTCGCCCATTACAACGAAATGGTCGACGGAAGTACTCGAACAGTTCATCAAGTACGTTCAAAATGGATCCCTATGTTGACTAAGATAAACCACTTCAACGGTCTTTGGCAACAAGCGGTAATATTTTATTTGAACATTTAAAAAATATTTAAAAAAATATAATTGGCCATGCAATTTCTAAATATTAGGTTTATTTTATGGTTTAATTTTTTAGTTTTAAATGTAATGTGTTTTTTTAATTAAAAGTACTTTTATTTAGTTTAAAATATGTTTTATTTATTTATGCATAGTTTATAATTTCTAGAAAATAAAAAATATATAACTCAAACACCCTAAAGTGATTAACCATACTTAGTGATTGAGTGCAAAATGGAGAGTGAAATGGAGAGTTGACATGGCATAATATTATTGGGTAGAATTTCACTCAATCACCCTACATTGATTAACCATACCCTCCACCCTTAGTAACGGTACTGGAAGTATTATTCTGGAAATCGTAAGAAATGATACTAATACCGATACTGAAAGTGTTTGGTACGGTATTCGAAGGTATATCAACCTAAAATATCGATGTCGTACCAAAGGTACAGATCCCAAAGATGGCAAAAATCGGGTACCGAAAATAGTCTGGTATGATACGTTTCAATAGCGGCACCGGTTTGGTTTCAGTACCGGATACTATTTGATCATCCCTATTCTTAGCTATAAGTTTTCTATATTATCTTTTAACGGCTGCCATATATATTACAAAATAAAAATTAGCAAGAATTTAGAAAGAAAAAAAAGTTATATTACATTTCAAAACATTTGATAAGTTGAATAAAATATCAGTGTCTTGTTTTTTTCTCTTGTTTTTTTCTCTGTAAGAAATAAGTAGCATTTATATCCTTCGTAACGTTGTCTGGATGTAGGTTTATTGTTGATTCTTGATTTTAAGAGGCCAGGTTGTGTTGGTTGAATGACGTCAGGTTGTGTTTCGGGTATTGCTTGTTGGGAGTATTGGGTTTGTTAGAAAAAGTTGGCTGGCGGTTGTGTTACGGCTTGAAGGCTCGATAACATTAGTGATTAGGTGGTATGGGTTGATAACAATTGGTGAAAAGGTTTGGAGCAAAAAGGTAAGCGTTGCTTGGGTTGTTCGGGGTGTTTGGCTCGTTTTGGTTTAGACAATACGGGTTGTTCGTGTCAAAGAGGCTCCAATGATTCATGATTTTTTGTAGAAGTTTATAAAATACATATAGAGGAGGAGAGTAGAAAATGTGGTTTGAGAGTTCTGGTATTAAAATGTTAATACACACATGTGTATATATAGGTAATTCAAGTTTATATATATATATATATATATTTTAATTCAGACGGTCATGTGACTGTGGGGCACAAGTATAAAGATTTAAACTTTGCGTTAGATGGATTGCTACAAGTATATGGACCGTTAATGGATGATCAAAATAAGTTTCTTTGTTTTTATTTTTTATGAATTTAGAATCCGGTTATTTGATGAACAAAAAATGAAAATATCTATTTGTAAAAAATGGTTCGGGTTATAAACCGGTTTAGAATGTAAAACGTCCACCTATCAAATCGATTGGGCAATGGGGTTGGGCTCAACTTGTTTGAGACCAAAAAAAAAAAGAGTTCTGGACATGTTTTTTAAATTAAGTCGGGTCCAAACTGGTTGAGGCTAACCCGGTTTTTTGGTAGGGGTCGGATTATAAACCGGGCCCGCCAAACTGGTTTTTGCCTACACCTCTAGTTCTTGTATAGTTTTGTATGGAATCCTTCACCACTAGATCACCAATCGGCCCAACTAACAAATATGATAGGGCTTTAATTCCAAGGGCCTATTTTTGTCAAGTCAGGCCCGGAAACAAGTTTATTACCGGCACTAAAATAATAAAAATTTGATAGGCTTCCAGCCATCCAGAGTTCCAGGTGAATAAAATTGACTCAGCATTTCTTTTTAAACCTAAAATAATCTTTAAAATATTTTTAATAATCTATATGATTTAGTAATTAACTAATGAGTTAAATGCTTGGTTGGTCCCTGTGGTTTTCAAAAATTTCAGACTTGGTCCTAGTGGTTTACTAATTACACGCTTGGTCCCAAAAGTTGTCAAAAATGCACTCGGTTGGTCCCCAACCCTAACACCAGTTAAATATCTCAGTTAAGTCCATGTTAAATGACCAAAATACCCTTGCTTATTAACAAAACCCACCAGCAAACAATCCAACAATCCAATGATCGGCGACAACACCTTCTAGGGTTATTCCAGTTCCCCTGTTTCATTTTCTATTTTACAAGTGTTATTCCAATTCCCCTGTTTTTCATACCTCCTAGGGTTTCTGAATGCAGTTGTACATGGAACCAACACCAACAATGTAACACCCCAAAAACGAGTTTGGTAATCAAACCACGTTAATACTAAAAGACGGCTAAGGAACCGTTAGTGGTAAAATTTAGCCAGAAAATATTAGGATTATTATATGATTAAATCCAATATTTAATAAAAAAAGAAAAAGAATGCGTTTGGGAAATAAAGTTTATAGAAGGCCCGAGTTAACGGGACTTAAACTAAACTCAGTCATAGATTCCCAAAACCCACTAATTTAATTAGGAATGTTTAACCTAGTTAATAAGTGGGGAATATTGTTAGAAATAAGTAGGTTGTGCCCTACTTAATTAACTAACCAAATTAGAGGGGCCAATATTGTTAAAATTGAAACTTATATTATTGGTTTTAATTAAAAATAAAACCAAACACCTCAAATTGAGATGTCTGGTCGTACAAGAAACATAGGGGGCGACACAGGCTCCCCTTCAAGCCCTAGTTCCACTAAAAATTGATCAATTGGAGGTTCAATGCAGTCCCAAATCAAGTTCTAAACACGAATTAGTGATCACCTCACTGAAGGGATCATAAGGTATGCAAAATTCTAGTATTTTGATTCATCTCAAGTTCTAGGTTAATTGTGAAAAACTGAAATTGAGCTTGATTGTGTCATGCATGAATGAAATTAGAAGAAATATGATGTCTAGAGATGAACCCTAGGTGAAATCTTGTTAAAAGATTTCATGTTAATTATAGAGTTCATAATCACCATTGAAGGTGATTAATGAACTTGAAGAAAACTTGACAAACCCTAGAATTATGATCTTGCTCTAGCATAATCTGAATTTAAGAGTAAATTTCAGAAATATGGATGTTAAGACTTGTGTAGAATTGTCTAATCGAAGTTAATTTAGATGATAATTACAAGTCATAAACTTGGTTTTGATGATATAAAAATCTGACCCGCTAGGTGTTTGATGAAACGCCTAAGTGAGGATTAAAATGCTAAAATTTGAGTAAAAACGCAGATTTGATTATTATAAATAATTATGCGTTAAAGCTTATGAAAAATGGGTTTTAGATGATTAAATGAAATTGATGTTGTATTGGTGTTTATAAACACCATACTAACTTGTATAAATGAACTACTTGAACAAAAAGGGGAAATTGTTAAGAGTTCATACTTGATTTGAAGTGGGTCGTGACATAAGAATTAAACTCATGATTCATGATTTAGTTCAATAAGAAAGTAGTCAAAGATTCATAAGGTGTGAAAGTCATGATTTAGAATGACTAATCTAACAACCTTGTGAATGATGGATGATAGTAGGCGCTTAAACAAGCTAGGTGAAGCTTGGAGTGAAAGCAGGTCAAACAAATCAAGAATGAAGGAAAAAGAGCATAACCGGATGCAAGGTAAGCGACGCTTACATCCTTTTTTGTAGAATATGCATTATTTTGTAAATTACTAATGCGATTAGTGTAATATCCGAATTAAGGGTTCCGATGCTATTAACATGAGTCGGAACAAACAAAAATGATAAAAACCATGCATTATGGTGAAAAGAGGCGAAACGGTAATTTAGTCATGTAATGACTAATAACTAAAAAGTTTTCGTTAAGATTATTTTAAATGCAACTAATAACGAGAAAATGAGTAAAAATGGAAATTTAGTCAAGTATTGGCTAAAGTAAATTAGAGTTCAAAAGGGGCACCCGTGGCGTAAGCCGAATGGGTAAAAACATAAGAAAGGAGTTTAAGAGAAAAAGGGGTCTAGTAGAAAAAATCCGAAATGGGTCGGATGAACAAATTGGCAATAAATAACCATGTTTTGCTACTTATGAAAATGCCTAGTCTTATAGGCCAAACGGGTCAAATGGTGTGATAACACCATTTGACAATATCGACTAATATGGTTGCCAAGTCTTATGCTAACAGGACCGATTAGCGATTCGGATACTTCCGTCGCCATAGAAAATGTGATAATAAAAGCGAGGTATAAATCGGGTCTATTTGTTGATCCGAGCCAGGTACGCATATTTATGTTGTAGTTAAAAGTGATATCTTGGTCGAATAATTGGTGAGAGTCCTTCATTGTAAAAGAAGGACCAAAATCGACCAAAACGCTCTTGTAGGCTAAATTGAACAAACAACCCTTAGAGGTTGTTTGGAAACGAGTCTTATGATTAAACAAAAAGCTTAGAATAAGTGTAGATGTTGATAGATGTAATACGTTAGCCAAATAGCTCTATTTGAGTCTTACCGTAAAATAACAATCCGAAGGGTAAAACTCGGAACATATAGATATACACATTGAAATCCAACACACAAAGAATTGTAGTTGAATATTACTTGATAAGAAATGTAGGAATAAGATGCTAGAAATGAATGAAAGCGATTTCAAGTTTTAAAGTGCTTAAATACCCTTAACGGGTCAAAATAAGCATACGAGCGAAAACGGGTTTAAATGGTGTAATAAACCTATGATTAGAACCTAATATAGTAGGTAACATTAATTTGAAGAAGTGTAGGTGATGTAGGAATCAAACAAATATGTTCGTTTGATAAAATGCATAAACGGGTCAAAATTGGGAAATAGGGCGATAAGCCGAAGACTTAAAAGTCTGAAAATTTATTATGTAGGATGTTGGATTTTAACTCCATAAGATGGAGAATTAAATTACGGACGCGTAGGAAAAAGAATCGGGTAAAACGGATCAATAACGAAGAAGTTATGGCCGTTTCCGTGAAATCAAATCGTGCTGGGAATATGCAGCAACCAGCTGCAACAGTTCTGAAGAAACAAGGCAGTGGCGTAGCGCTACTGGCAGTGGCGCTACGCGAGCACTAGCCAGTTTCGCGAAAAATGTTTATTTTCAATTATTTTGCGTTGCGAACCCGTTCTAATACGTTTTAAGCTACGTATGACTTATCCAACTCATGTTTTATGAGTTTCAGGTTAAATTTTAGTACCGGAGGACAATCAAGCACAATGAAGAACCGAACACGATTAAGAAATAAGCTTTCGCACGACGTTTCGTTGTTACTTTTGACTGACGAACTTAATTACATTATGTTCTAAACTTTTAAATTGTAAAAGGTTTTAGTAAACCCGTTTTTCTCGATGTATATGAATCTTAATTACATGATTGTTTTCGTAAATTATACGCCAAACCTTGATTTATAAGAACGGGTGTTACAAACAAACAATCCAATGATCGGCGACAACACCGACGACGAATCCTCTCCGATGACTATCCTGGACGCTTCCAGCTATCAGCTCTACGATCTCGACTCAATCGAGTTCCCTCCGAGCCTCATCGAGATCGATTTAACCGCCAATCGTTTAAACAAGCTGGATTCACGTATTTCTAATTTACCTAATCTCAAAAAACTCTCTCTTCGTCAGAATCTGTTCGATGATGCCGGTGTTGAACCGATTTCGCACTGGAACACCATTTCCGACCTCGAGGTATTATTTTATTATTATTTTTAATTTCGATTGGTAAGACAGTCGACCGGCAACCGGCCAGAGGTGCACCGGTCACCAGCTCGAAGGAAACAAGGGGGGATGGCAGGTGGTTGTTGGGGGTTTGTCGGAGGTGGGTGTGGTGCTACCGGAGAACGGAGACGCCGGAAAACCGGTCGGTCACCGGTGTGAGATCGAGAGAGAGCAGAGGGAAATGGGTATGATGTTGGTGATGAAGATGATGCAGAGGGTAATATGGTTTTAGGTTTTTAATTGTTCAAGGGTAACATAGTCATTTCACACATAGTTAACTGAGAAATTTAACTGATGTTAGGGCTAGGGACCAACCGAGTGCATTTTTGACAACTTTTGGGACCAAGCGTGTAATTAGTAAACCACTAGGACCAAGTCTGAAATTTTTGAAAACCACAGGGACCAACCAAGCATTTATGGCTAAACTACTATTACAAGTTTGTTACCGTTTCCGTATGATTCATTTTGTGGCTAAACTGCTATTAATTTTGATAGAAAAAAAGGACTCAGTTAGCCTAATATCAGGGCCATACCTAGAGAATTTTAAATCTAGGCAATGGCCTAAGGCCTCAAAAAATTAAGGCCCCCCAAAATTTAAAAAAAAAAATGAGTAAAATGCACGTATAGTCCATGTGGTTTGTTAAAATTTCACCTTTAGTCCCCAACTTTTTGAAATTACACTCTTGCTCCCTATGGTTTGATCAATTGTTACTCGGATAGTCCCTGAAGTGGATGGAGGTTAGTTTTCTTAGTTAAATGGGCGTGAAATTACAAAAATACCCTTATCATTAAAAACTCTTAACTTCATCTTCATCCCCAGTCCCCACCCACTCAAACCATCTGCACATAAAAACCGATTTCACGCTGGTAACTGGTTATACAACATTATTTCTTAAAAGAGAATTCGATTTGGTTCCATCTGAGAACATTCAAGACATTGTCTTCATTCCTACAAAAGTCAACTCTTCATTTTCCATTGAAGTTGTTGTTGGGTTGTTTCAGCTTCTCAGTGACAACCTTAAAAGAGATGGAAATAAGGTACTTGTGTATCTATTTATTTAAAGCAGATCAAGTGAAACCCCAATCTAAGTTTTGATTTTGAGTACATATATACCTCAGTTTACTTTATAAAATATTAAATCCTAAATCACCATTAGTGACCAGAAACCATGTTCTTATTCTAGATGAAGCATTGGAACAAACCTATCTGAATATTAACCGGATAAACGATAGTGCCGGAAACCAGGCACTGGTTGCACTAGTTTAGGGGAACACATGTAAGCGGAAAAAACGATATCACCAGAAAACGAGATCTATAGAGAGAGACAGACCTGTTCAATGGAAAAAAAACGATATTGCCGGAATTAATCTGTCTCTGATTCAGACCACAAAGTCGCTGTTGTACGGCGACTAGGGTTTCACCATCGTTGTCTTGGTCCGTAAGGGGCGATTGCAGCCCGGAAATGGGGTTTTCAAGAAATGATGTTGTGGTGGTCATAGGGGTGGGGGTTTCAAGAAATAGTGTTGTTGGGTTGTTTTGTTGAAGAAGATGGCAGGTTAAGAAAATCGAAGATGGCCGGTGGCACCATCAACGATGAAGTTGCAAACTTTAAATCAAGAATGAAATGGGGTTAAAATATCATAAACCAAGAAGAAGATGGGGGTTAAAACTACACAGGTGGATTGAGTGGGTGGGGGATTGGAGATGATGATGATGAAGATGAAGTCAACAGTTTTTAATGATAAGGGTATTTTTGTAATTTCATACCTACTTAACTGAGAAAACTAACCTCCATCTACTTCAGGGACTATCCGAGTAACAACTGATCAAACCATAGGGAGCAAGAATGTAATTTTAAAAAGTTGGGGACTAAAGGTGAAATTTCGACAAACCACAGGGACTATACGGGCATTTTACTCAAAAAAAATTATATATATAGCATATGTGTATTACTGTATTAGACCCAAATGAACAAAATAAAAGTTGTATTTATTGCGAGGCCAAACTGAAGTATCAATTTTAAAATTAAAGAGACTCAATTCCAACTCCAAGCAATATGAAATTCGTATTTAATTTAGGCCGTCATCACAATTCTCGCTAACTGTAACGTTGCACAGGCTCATTAAGCTCAATGTTGTTGCCGATTAGGGAGAAAATAGAGGGGAAATTAGTGTTGTTGCAAGGACAATCCATGTTGGTTAACAACTATTTTTTTTATAGTAATCTCTTTATATTGCAATTACTTAATCACTGTTTTCTCTAAATCCTTAATCGATACTTTGAATCTTTGAATTTTGATATTGTGATTGCTATTGAGACTGGGAATGCAGAAAACAGAATCGATGTTTTCTTTATACCAGTTCAAAGGGGCCCCGCATTTGTAGTTTGCTTAGGGCCTCCAAAAACGTTGGACCTGCTCTGCCTAAAATGATACCTTTTTAATAAGTTGTTAACAGACAAACAACACAAAAGGAGCAGTCTTGACTCAACTCATATATAGTTTGAAAGTCTCCATCTCCTTCAACTCATATTCAATAACTTGTTAACAGACAAACAACACAAAAGAATTAATGATGTAATGGCATTCATATTTCATGTTAAAAACATATTGCCATTGTTTTTCTAGTTATAAAATTTCATAGTAATGCAAATAGTACTTGTTTCAACACACTTTTATTTCTACTTTTTAACATAAATATTATGATTTATTACATAATACATAAATAAAAGTGGATAACTTCTTCTTAACAAACCCTTGCAACTATATATTACTTATAAGAAGTTGCTGTAACAAGTATAGGATACTTCCTATGAACGGTAATACCATAGCTCTCAGTCATGTCAAAAGCCTTTTCACCCGACAACGCAAAATCAAATTTATACGCTAAATTTGCCAAAGCAAGTTCGTTAATAACCGTTGCAAAATTAATACCAGGGCACCCTCTTCGTCCAGCACCAAAGGGTATCAACTCGAAATGAAAACCTTTATAATCAATAGGGTTGTTGATGAAACAATGGTTAACCGGGTAGGGTTAACTCACTGGTCTCGTCAAGAGGGTTAATCCCTTCTTTCCGAGGATCGTTGGCTGGATCGTCTGGTGGTGGGTTTCCTGCACAAGGAAACAAACCGTGACTCGTAACAAGGAGGATGGGGTGGGGGGTGCTCCTTGTTACCACTCTCCGGCGTGAGAATCAGTAAGTTGCTTGGGAAGCAAAGTATGATATTGAGAGAGTTGGAAAGTGATACCTCAAACCTGGTTTGGGGTGAGTATTTATAGCCGAGGAGTGAATGAGGGTAGTTGAGTAGCTAGTCTGACATCGCACAGCTATTTGCAGGTGTGTCAGACCTGTCGGATGCTGTGGTGATGCCACGTCCGGCTGTGGTGTCAGATTGTTGTTCATACGTGGGCTAGTAGGCGACTGTTCCCAGTGCCACTTGCACTGTGGTGTCAGACCCACTTGCCTTGTAGGCAGGATGCGGTGCCAAGCCGCATCGCTGCTTGCGGTCATTGATGTTGTTCCCGCATTGGTTGTTCCATCCATGATTTGCGCGGGATGCGGTGTTGTGCCGCATCGCCTGTTGAGTGACTGTTACTGTTGTCCAGATCCCTTGTCGTGACGAAAATGTTCATAGGATGCGGTGCGAGGCCGCATCGCTATGCGTAACATTAGTTTCCGTCCTTAAGGTAAGTCTTCTCATCAATGGACAGATTAGACCGCAGTGTTCGCGTGTGTCTACGCGGACACTGGAGAGTTAATTGCTGTTGGGGTTTTTTAATGAGGGTAATGGTCATTCGCGGTCGTGCTGACGCGATATTTGGGACCATACCCCTTCAGTTGTTCAAGAATCTTTCTGGTCTAAACTCCTCAGGTTCTTCCCATACCGAAGGATCTCTTGCTATTGCCCATGCGTTAACCACCACTTGTGTACCTGATGCGATGTCATATCCGAGTAGCTTAACATCTTTTGTTGATTCACGAGGAACAAGTAGGGGGGCTGGAATGTGTAGACGTAAGGCTTCTTTGATGACCGCCTTTAGGTAGGGCATTTTATCTAAATCTTTTTCGGGTATCAGTGATCTTCCTTGTCCTATTTCGCGTGCCTCTTGTTGCAATTCTTTCATTGCACGCGGGTTTCTTAATAGCTCGGTAATTGCCCATTGTAGGGTGGTGGATGTGGTATCAGTGCCACCACTAAATATGTCCTAGAAATAATCAGTCAAAATCAAATTACACACATAGACAAATGAAGCTTAAAAAGAGACTCGGTAAACATGTGTATACACTACTACATTTTATTGTTAATGGCGGTATGTGTGTTGTTTTACGTTATGTGCTGTTTGATCGATCTGTTATATATCGAATGTTCTCGTCACATATCTAATTTTGCTTAAATTTTGCCCTCATTCGGTTTTAATTTCAATTATGTTTTTCATTTTCTTCCCTTTAATTCTGATTCAATTGTTATCTTTCTACTAATTATGATGATTTTATTGGTCTCATTACAATAGGTTAGAAAGATGATAAATAAAATTTTGATGTGATAACTTGTGCAACTATTTTACCCCTCGAATGGAAAAAAAAAGCGTTTCTAACCTTTGATTAATTTTATGGTTCTCTCTTGAATTATACCCTATGCATAGATATGTATGTGTGTATGTATGATTTTTATTGCTTTTTCACGAGTTCTCGTAATATTTATTAGTTCTTATTAATTTCCCAATATGTGTGTTTGGGTGTGTATATATGTATACACATACACATAACAACTTGTAAGAATTTGGCCCCCATCGATTATTTTATAATTGGATTTTAATAATCATAGCTTTCACCCATTGATCAATACTAATCCCAATTTCAAAATTCTCTCTGACAGTCCCAACTTGTAAGAATTTGGCTCTCATCGATCCTTTTCTAACTGGATTAGTTTTTTACTGACGTGGCACAAACCTAGTTATTGGCCGATGTGACACAAACTAAGTTATTGGATTTTAATTATCTTAACTTTCACCATCAACAACAACCATTAGCCACCGTCGCCACCACCATCAGCCGCCACCGCAACCACCATCAACAACCATCACCATCAGTTTAACATAATTTTTTTTAATGTATTTTATTATTTATTTTCAAACAAATAATATTAATTATTTATAAACAATATGACCTACACAAGTTTAGTTTATCTATAAAACCTACACAAGTGCAAGTCATGTGTGGGTTACACTACCTATACAATACGTGTGTAGAAAAACATTAAAAGTAAAAAATAATCAACTATTACCATATTATAACATGTTGGTGGTTTAGTGGGTTGTAATATAAGGTTAGGGAGTTTTTTTTTTTTTAAAAAGTGTTTTCATTTTTAATCCTAATGTTTTCATTTTTTGCATTTTAACATCTTTGGTTTTATTTTTTTTACTTTTAACACAAAATTTTCTATCTTTTACAATTTAACCCCAACATATTTTTATTTTCAACTTTGATCCCCATATTTTTCATCTTTTACAAATTTTTCGTTTTACGTTTCGTTCTAATTTTGCGAGTGAACACGCCGCAACGTGCGTGTGGATTTCAACATTTTTTCGTCTATTTTTCCCGTTTGACAAGACTGTCACAACGCGTCTATTTTTCCCTGTTTGACATGTTCGTCGTAATGCGCGTGGTCTTAGATCAACTTTGTTATTCTTTTCTATTTTTACGTTACAGTATAATTTCTTCGCGTTATCATGCCGCAACGGGCATGCGTGATTCAACGATTTTACACATGTTTTTCGTTCGGTGTTATTTTTTCCTTTTTGTTTATTTTTTTTTACGAGCTTTTTCGATGTTGTTGGTCGCTAGTAATTGTGTAGCATTAGTGCTACTTGGCACAATTTATGCCCCCGCCGCAACGCGGGGCACTTAATACTAGTTAATAAAAAAAAATTAACCAATTTAGATTTGTTTTTTTGTTTTTTTTGCAATAATTTAGTGTCTTGAATTGAAACTCACTTATATGCGTATGTGTGTGTCTCTCGAAAACAAATTCATGTTAAGAAGATGATAGTCGTAATCATATGTCTTACCAAGATAAGAGCCTTGATCATATGTCTTTCAAGACGAAAACCCTTCGAGTTGTCTCTTTGAATTTCTAATAAGACATCAACAAGATCTTGTCCTTCGACACCAAAATCTTTCTTATTTAAATGTGCTTCGACAACACCCTCACAAAACTCATCAATTTCCTTAGCAAGGTCATCAGCTTTTCGATGTAATCCGCTCAATCGATCCACCCACTCTAGCGACGGAATATAATTTCCCATAGAAAAACCTGCCATTAATTGCACCATCCGGTCTAGCATGTTCTTAACCTCCATCCCTTCATATGTCCTCCCCAAAGCGACCCTGGAGACGACATTATTCGTAAGTGAAACAAGTAACTCGCTTAAATCAACAACAGAATTATTGGCTTTTTGAATCTTTTCGATCATACGAGCTACCTCGTCCTCTCTCACTTGTCGAAATGACTCAACCCTCTTGTTGCTAAAAAGATGGAGTACAGAAATGCTTTTCACCTGCCTCCAATACTCTCCATATGGTGCAAAAGCTATATCTTTAGAGCCATAAAAAATTCTACTGGCGATGTTTGAAAACGGCCTGTTTGAAAATATTATATCATGGGTTTTCATAATCTCTCTGGCTGCATCAACAGAAGAAGCTACAATAACTGGAACGGTTCCGAAATGAAGCAACATGAGTGAGCCATAGGTCTGAGCCATGGATTGAAGGGCACGGTGAGGGCTCGAGCCTAATTGGTGAAGGTTTCCTATGAGTGGTAACTTTGGTGGAGATGGCGGTTGGTTTTTATGAGATTTTGAAGAAGAAAAATATGATTTCCATATAAGACAGACAAGAAACAAAGGAAGAGAAGAAAAGAGAACAACTTGCAAGGTGAAAGACATTTTTTAGATATTCTTACTAAATTTTGTGAGAACCTTATATGTGTTTTGCTTATATTACATGAGATATGACATATTTGTTATGAAGTCAAATACTCACCTCATATATTAACTTAAACATTTATGCCTCTAGAAGCCTTAAAAACTTGGTAAAAGAAAACCCATGCCATATTAATTAAGGTGATGCTAAAGGACCCCTGCTAAGTCCACCGTATTTGGCTCATACGTGCTTTCTTTTCTTTGTGCATGTGATTATCTAGGCGAGTAGCTTGAGAAATTTCAAGAGCTTTTTAGAGACGTTAAATCAACTACTGTAATAAATAAACAAATGATTTTTTCAGATTTCCTTTTTTTGAACTGTTACGAATTACGATTTATTAACTAAGAAATTATGCTTTGTTTTGGTTTTATGTAATAGTGACATGTCAATCTTTCTTCATTCGAGTGTTACTCAAATTATACAAGTCTTGAATAATTTAGTAACAAAGTATAAATATACAAGGAAGTTGGCTAATTTATATGAACCAAATGGGTGAGTTATTAAGTCAAAACCATCTTACAACTAAAATCAAATTGGTATTTTATATGAATGAGCTACATTTAGCTCAAGCTCAAAATGAGAGAACAACGAGCTATTAACCCTTCGAGGAAACCAATTACAATAATTATCATAATTAGACTTAATTAGGAATATGTATGTTAGGACTAAGACTAGTGTTTGGGTGCATGTAGAGGATCCTGTCTGCCTTGAGCCCTTTTTTGCTTGCGGTTGTCCTAGATGGCTAGATGAGTTGTCAAAGTTAATTCAGGAGACAATTCCATGGTGCTTGCTTTTTGCGGATGATATTGTCAGGGCCGGCCCGTAGGGGGTGCGGAGTGGGCGACGGCACAAGGCCCAAACCCTTCGAGGGCCCAAATCTTTTAATTTTATATACAATTTACGTTGTACAAGATATAATATACATGCACTGAATCAAGAGATAACATAAATGAACACTTGTATTAGTGGTTACTGTCTTGTTTAAATTACATGGAGACCTGGGTTCTAATCCAGGCATCTCCAAATTCTTTATTTTAGTTTTTTTTTTTTTTTTTTTTTGTTTGTTAGTGTCATTTAATACTTAATTTTGTCAACTAGATTTTCTTCTTTTAATTTATAAATTACTTCATAAACTTAGCTAAAAATAATTATATAAATTACATCCACATAAATTTTAGTGATTGATGAGTTTATATTAAATCGAAAATTTTGAATAGGGCCCAAATTTTTTATCTCGCACATGGCCAAAATTTTGTTTATGATTTTCGGAGACGGTCCTGGATATTGTGTTAGTTGCGGAGAGTAAACTAAGCTTGAATGAAAGACTAGAGGAGTGGTGAGCAACTTTAGAGAGTATAGGGTTAAGGATTAGGTGATCTAAGACCGAGTACTTGTATTGTGGCTTTAGTCGCGTAGGCAATGACGAGGATACTCAGATCACCATTGGGGGTCAAATAGTTCCGCATGTGACTAAGTTTTAGGGGTTGTTTGTTTACCTCTTAATGGGGCTCTTAATGGTTCAGACCTCTTACTGGTTCAGCACCTAATGGTTCAACACTAAATGATTCAGACTGTTTGTTTCATGAGCAAATGTCTGAATGGTTCAGACATTTGCCTCTAAATGGTTAAGCATTATACTGAGTCTGAATGGTTAAGACCTCTACTCTGAATTGGTTAGACATTTGCCTCTGAACGGTTAGGCATTAGATTGGCTCTTAATGGTTCAGACCTCTTACTGGTTCAGCACTTAATGGTTTAGACCTCTTACTGGTTCAGCACGTAACCATTCAGAAGTTGCCAAACAGCCCCTTAGTATTTAGGATCTTTTATACAAAGGAATAAGGAGATAGATAGTAACGTAGCCCACCACATTCAGGTGGGATGGTATTGGTTGAGAGCAGCAACTGGGGTGTGGTGCGATAAAAGGTTTCCAACTAAATTATAATGGAAATTTTATAGGTTAGCAATTAGACCTGCTATGTTATTTGGGACTGGTTGTTGGGCGAAAACGCAAACGCGCACGACGGATGTAGCTGAGATAAGGATGCTGAGGTGGACTTGTGGGCACACGTGGTTTGATCAGATAAAAAATGAGTTTTTTAGAGAGAGGTTGGGAGTAGCTAGTTTTTTAGATAAGATAAAAGAGGAAAGATTGAAATGGTTTAGGCATGTGAAGAGGAGTCAAACGACTGAGCCAGTTAGAGTGGTAGAAACCCTCACTGTGAAGAGGAGGAGGATTAGAGATAGATCCAAATTAACTTGCATGAGCGAATTAGGCAAGATTTACTAGGGTTGCACATCTCTGAGGACATGGCAGGGGCGGATGTACATAGATATAAGGGGTAGCCTCCGCTACGGCTTGGCGCTCCGGCGGTAGTGTAAAATTAGTGTAAATTTTGAAAAAATTTGACGTTTTTTCGATTTTGTTACCGCTTATTTATAAAACATTACCGCTTGGCGCGAATCCTAGATCCGCCACTGGGACATGGTCCATGATAAGAGGTTGTGGAGACGTAGGATTAAGGTTAAGGACTTTTATGGGAGGGTATAAATGTGCTTTAGCTGTGTTGTAGGGACTTGTTGTTTTCACTTTTGGTGGACTTTACATGTGATTGTTTTCTTGTATATATGTTTATAGGTTGTTTCTGATATGATATTTATCTATTTTTAACCATGTACGCTTTCACACCTATGTTATTAGTGGTAGTTTTCTATACATTGCATATACATATATACCTCATGATATTTGTCTCTGTGATTTGAGCCGCGGGTCTTCTTGGAAACAGCCTCTCTACTTTAGAGTAGAGGTAAAGTTTGCCTACATTTTACCATCCCCAGGCCCTAATAATAACTTTACTACTTGTGTGATTTACTGGGTTTGGTCTCATTGACCATACAAACACCGAGATACATACGTATTTCCCGATCATTATAATGATACAGGATACAATGGTTATATCTAAGTTGTACGTGATTTATGTTCTTAGATGAAACACGAGCTTTATATGTATGTACATTTATTCCTTCTATATGAAAAACAAATAAAATTCCAATTCCAAACTAGTTTAATTACGAGCTACGATAGCATTGTAACTAAAAATAATTATATTTACACCTACATTACATTGAGTGGTATTGCTGTCATCTAGCAACCTATATTAGAAAATAAAAGTGTTAGGGTTAAAGCCTAACTAGCAATGAAAAATATACCATAATGATATATTAAATAGAGGTTGGATTAAATACATATACATAATGTTCTTAATCTAACAAACGTAGTAAACAATTTTGACTCTATATCACATCATTTTAATGGTTAAGATTAATTTGCTAGTAGTGTGATAATTAGTTGAAGTTTCGTAAAAAGTTAGAAGGGTGACATACCACTCTTGATTTTTTAGATGTTCGTAACTTTTTATACCACATTGTTTATAATATATATACACCACAAAATCAAGCATTTCTTTTCTTTAATATGTATATAACATTGATATATTTTTGTAATATTTGAAAAAAAAGTATCACATTGTGCGTATAACTGTGTTGTTATACATTTTATACGGTGTTGATATGTGCATAATTCTAGATAACTTGTTGTTAGATAGGAACTACGTAGTTTTCGTAATTAGAAAATTAGTCCAATTCTACGCGTATATATATCGGCACTGTCTATATGGTGTAACAGTGGGTTACACTTAGAAAAAATATCACTAATTCTCTAAAATGATATAATAATATTATACACAGTCTGAAGAGAAAAACTTGTTAGGTTTTATAGTGTAATTTTTTTTTTTTCATAAAATTGTGTAACTAGTAGATTGACTCAACTACCTACATGAAGCAAAACCTTATAATCGATCGTTAGAAGATAGTTAGCAACGTGATTTGGTTGGGTGGAATATTCATGTATGAGCAAGTTAATGAATACTAATTTGAGATACTAACGAAATATAGTTTTGTGTAAACATGCACGGACGTGCAACATAAGTGCACAACCAAAATATAAGGTACCAAAGACATAATTTTGTTTTGAAAACCAATAAATATATTTAGCTATTTTACCTTAGGAACCAACTTATTAGAGGAAATTGTGTTAAAAGATAACTAACTAATCATGGGATGTCACGAACTCTAGTAGGAAATGTAAAAGAGAATGTTAAACAAATTGACCCATTTTAGCTTGCATTTCATAAAACTTTGTGACTTCTAGTAGCAAATGTAAAAGAGGTTGAGTAGACGGTATCGGTTGTGTTATTTGGCAAAGATGAGAACTGACATAATGAAACTTTGATATTATTAAATTAGTACTTTGGAGCAGATGTACGATATGATTCTTAATGTAATAGTGTAATACTTTCGCCGGGGTAATGTTAAAATATGACATAATCAGATGGAAGAATCAAACAAGCTAATCAGAATCATTGATGATAGAGTTATCCGGGTTGATAGTAAGTTGAAGAGTCGATTCACTTTTTAAGAACGATTTTGCTTTTAAGTTTTTCTTTAAAATATAGAAGGATAAATAACTTTTGCCCTAATTTATAAGGGGAATTGGCCTGTAATAATCTCAATTAGACGTCATTGGCCATTGTCAGTCCCTCCTTTGAATATTCCTCATGCTAGTCTCACCTTTCACATATTTTTCCTCCACCGGTCCTCATTTAAAAAATATTTAACGGAGTTAAGTTTTTTTTCTAAATTACAAACTAAAGTATTAGGGCTTTTGATCAGAACGAGTATACGATTCGAATGATATAAAACTTACCTCGAAACGGTGCTCCAAACAACTTGATTTTTGTTAATTGGAAGTTTAAACACCCGAATTGAAGCACCGTTTTCATCGTTTGGAGCACAATTTCAAGGTAAGTTTTACATCATTCGACTTGTATCCTTGTTCTGATCAAAAGCCCTAAATCGTCAGCGTGTAATTCAGTAAAAAACTTAAGTCCGTTAAGTTTTTTTAACTGAGGACCGGTGGAGGAAAAATAAGTGAAAGGTGGGACTGGCATGGAGAATATTAAAAGGTGAGACTAACAATGGCCAATGACGTCTAGTATTACAGGTCAATTTTCAATTTAATAAATATTTTTTTGACAACGTACTTGTAATAAATAAGTTTTTGAGTTAAATGCCATTTTAGTCCCTGTGGTTTGGGCCATTTTGCCACTTTAGTCCAAAGGTTTCATTTTTAGCCTGTGGGTCCAAAAAGGTTTCACAGTTGCCATTTTAGTCCACTGGGTTAACTTCATCCATTTTTTCTGTTAACGAGAAGGCCAATTCGGTCATTTTATATGGAATAATTACCCTTTTAGTTAACAGAATTACATACAAAATGACCAAATTAGTCTTCTTGTTAACAGAAAAAATGGATGAAATTAACCAAGTGGACTAAAATGGCAACTGTAAAACCTTTTTGGACCCACAGGTTAAAAATGAAACATTTAAACTAAACTGACAAAATGACCCAAACCACAGGGACTAAAATGGCACTTAACTCTAAGTTTTTCATTATCATTATTAAAAAATAAAAAAAGAAATCGTTGTTTTTGGTTTATTTATTGGTGGGTCTTGGAAAAGTCGTGATTGGTCATCGTTGCTACAGCACCCTTCTTTGACTTTTTCTGTGCATCTTTGAAAGTGTACACTTGACTACCCTGCTCTCTTTCTTTCGTCAGACTGTGTGCCAATCACTTGCTCCAAACCCTTTGCATTTGCATGTCAAACATGATACCATTTTGGTTTGTAGTAAGTAAATGCAATGTTTTAAAAACCGGTTTAAACCGGCCAGTTGAACCATCCGGTAAGATCGTTTAAACCGTCTGATATACCCGGTTGAATCGTTTGATACACTCAGTTAAATTGTTTTTGAGCTAAATCCGGTACGGTATAAAAACCGGATTTTAAAACATTGAGTAAATGATAGAGATGGAAACCGATTATTCATAATAATAGAGATTTAATACAACAAAAACAGAAGAGATGTGAGTTATACTATTTCTACCGTATATATTATCTAATAAATTTATTTATGTTATATGTATAAAAGATACACATTAAATAAAGAGTTAAATGCTTGGTTGGTCCCTGTGGTTTGCAAAAATTTCAAACTTGGTCCTAGTGGATTACAAACTACATGGACCAACCACGCTTGTAATTAGTAAACCACTAGGACTAAGTTTGAAATTTTTGCAAACCACATGGACCAACCAAACATTTAACTCTTAAATAAAATTAAAAGTTACGAGTTCTATCTATAAACCTTTGAAAAACAAACTAAAACCTTAAATTATATTACAATAAAGCTGAAATCAGTCATTTCTGTTACAAAAAAAAAAAAAAAAGGTTTAGATTTATTATTGAAGATTGCATAAATGAAAGTGGGTAAACATGACCTTGTTTTTTATTTTATCAAATAATGATTTATAGATAATCTTTAAAACAATGCAACATATTGCTCAATTATGTATTATTTATTTCTCACCCTTTTCCCTTTTTGACCTTATGCTTTCACTTTCATTATTTGTTTTGTTTTTGTGGTGCAATTAAGAAAAAATAAGCCATATTAATGAGATATCATATGTTCATTATGCAATTTTTAAAAGTATCTGATGAAACAATGGTTAACCGGTGGGGTTAACTCACTGGTCTCGTCAAGTAGGGTTAATCCCTTCTTTCTGAGGATCGCTAGCTGGATCGTCCGCTGGTGGGTTTCCGGCACAAGGAAACAAGCCGTGACTCGTAACAAGGAGGATGGGGTGGGGGGGTGCTCCTTGTTACCACTCTCAGCGTGAGAATCAGTAGTTTGCTTGGGAAGCAAAGTATGATAATAGTAGTAGTGAGAGAGTTGAGAAGTGATACCTCAAACCTGGTTTGGGATGGGTATTTATAGCCGAGGAGTGAAGGAGGGTAGTTTAGTAGCTAGTCTGACATCGCACAGCTACTTGCAGGTGTGTCAGACCTGTCGGTTACTGTGGTGATGCCACGTCCTGCTGTGGTGTCAGACTGTTGCACACATGTGGGCTGGTAGGCGACTGTTCCCAGTGCCACTTGCACTGTGGTGTCAGACCCACTTGCTTTGTAGGCAGGATGCGGTGCCAGGCCGCATCGCTGCTTGCGGTCACTGATGTTGTTCCCGCGTTCTTTGTTCCATCCAAGATGTATGCGGGATGCGGTGCCACGCCGCATCGCATCGCCGCTTAGTGACTGTTACTGTTGTCCAGATCCCTTGTCGTGACGAAAATGTTCATATGGTGCAGTGCCGGGCCGCATCGCTATGTGTAACATTAGTTTCCGTCCTTAAGGTAAGTCTTCTCATCACTGGACAGATTGGACCGCTGTGTTCGCACGTGCCCGCACGGACACAGGTAAGTTATTGCTGGTGGGGGTTTTTGATAAGGGTAATGGTCATTCGCGGTTGTGCTGACGCGAGATCTGGGACCATACCCCTTCAAGTCCCCCCAGTCTAGTGTTTCTTCCTTATGCAAGTTGCATGTGGGAGGAACACTGGACTATGGTGTCTAGAAGGTAGAATATGGGCCATTCGGACGGCTCCTCTTCGGCTGACAGTCCGTTTGGTCGGTAGGCCTTTCGAGTGGATTGTTTCTTCCTTTGGGAAGGATGTCCGGTGAGCAAGTTCCGTCTGATGCGGAATTCTCAGCCAAGGACTTGACTCTTGGTCTACCTTTTCCTGATGTCATCAGCCACCTGTTGGTGTTTCGAACCAACCTTTGAAACGGTGACTGATGTTTTTAGCAGGGTACGAACCAATCTTTGAGATCGTGACGGAAGATGTCTGTCTCCGCCACTCTAGTTGTAACCTCTGCGTTAGCTAATGCAAAGTTGTAAGTACTTTGCTCAAGCTCTATGTTCAGCAACTGGACATGCAACGATGATCCCTGTTTTGTGGGGTGTTCATGTTCTCCAGTTTAGCTCTCAAGTAACCGCACGTCCTCTGCGGTTTTAGCTCGCTAGTAACCGCACGTCCTCTGCGGTTTTAGCTCTCTAGTAACCGCACTCCCTTTGCGGTTACCTCGTTGCTGCACATCGTTGGCCATGTGTGGTCGAACTATGTGAGGTACTTGCGTCATTGTTGGCCGTGTTTGGTCGAACAATTTGAATCTGGACTATGGGCAAATGGACATGGTCATAGGCATGGTTGTGCCCACCATTGTTTATTCTATGCGATCCATAGTTGGGCAACTAGTCATAAGCAGACTTGTTACCACTGTTCTGGAGCTACTTTCCTTCACGCTTGGGTGGGAAGTAGTTTTCCTTTAAGTAGTGTTGTCGGAGGGGTTCACCTTAGATACTTGGGAAGTTGGTTGAAACCCTTCCGTATTCGTTCTGTAACCACTTTCCTTCACGCTTAGTTGAAAAGCAGTTTTCTTTGAAGTAGCTTTGCTCCACCGCGTGGTGGTTTAGTTGTGGCTCTTCCGTAGCTACCGTTCGCATAGTTGCGGTTTGTAGCAGCTACCCATGAGTGGTTGCGGTTTGCAGCAAAGAACTCGCTTCTAGAAGTATTGTAGCCTGGATGTGGCTCTTGAAGGATCAGGAGTCAGGGTTGCTGATGTGCGGTTACCCAGCATACTTGTCCTTTTCCTTAAGGAGAAGCTGTTTGCGTTCCCTCTGGGGTTGTGAACCGGACACGAGGGATATGAACCTTGAAGAAGGTTGTATGGAATGCGGTTTTCGAAGTCCAAAGAACCATGCTGGTTCTGAGTATCTGACCCACCTGTGCGGGTTCGTGTGTGTCATCTCCGCATATTCCACGTGTGCTCATGGGTATGTGCGGTTTATTGTTTATACCCCTTTATATAATGTAGAGATATTTTTGCCTTTTTTGAGGGGTATGTAAAAAACGACATGCGGTATGGGTTATGGTGCGGTAGACCAGGGAAACCGCATGCCGCTTTTGTTTGGATAAGGTTGTCGCTTTCTGTTGCATACGTCATGATTGCACGTGTGGTTTGGTGAAAGTTGGTAAGATCCTGTCATGTGCTGAATTGAAAGGACGTTTGCACTGCCCGGGGTCATAAATGCACTGTAGCAAGTAGTGTAAAAGGTCTCATCTGTCAGGCGCGTGGACGGCCACGTGCGCGTGGTAACCGTCAGCGGAAACGTCGTTGAACACGTGGCGATACGTAAGTGGCCCTTTTTGAACATGGTAAGTCGGTTTACTGCATCGCATTAATTGCGATGAGTATATAAGGGGAAATCGTTTGGTTTCTCCTCACTTTGTTCAAATTTTTGAAATTTTTCCGGTGAAAAGAGTGCTCTCTTTGTCTTCTCCGACAGGTTTTATCTGAATTTACGGTCGAGTTTCTGGGTTTTTCTGTAACCTCATTCTTCTATCTTTTTTACACTTGATGGTTGAATCATCTGATCCACACCATTCTGAGGGTGAGAACCCAACACATTCTTCTCCGGTGGCTGGCGAAGAAGAAGGCGACGGTGGTAGTGCCCCGGGCGGTGGCCTACCACCATTGAAGTGGTCAAGGGTGTTGTTTAACCAACTGATGACCAGCATACAAATGCCCAGGGAGTTTGGGGCTCTTTATCCCCAGGATGGTGACACCGGTGCTAATGCTCCGGTCGGTTATGTCACTATGTGGGCCGATTCATTCGGTGAGGGTAACCTCGTTTACCCTTAACCGTGTTTGTTGCCGAAGTTTTGGAGTTTTACAAACTTCATATCTCCCAGATGAGTCCTTTCGGGATGATTCGCATTAGAAACTTTGAGTACACCTTTCGTGCTCTTGGTTTGCCGATTACCGTTGAGAATTTCCGGCGGTTCTACCAGTTAACTGTAAATACTGGGTTTTTTTTTTCTTTTAGCCAACGGTATGGGAGCACCAAGCTGATGACCCCACCCAAGGGTATCACCATGTGGAAGAGGAAATTCTTCTATGTTAAGGCAGCGGCGGTTGTTGCGAGGATGACCTTCCGCAATGTGAACGAGGTGATACCTGCAGAGGATATTGATCTTCCTGGTCCGGAGACGGTGGAATGGTTCCCAAGGTTAAGGACCATTGAGCACCAGAAGCTGGACAATACGCAGCTGTGGGTACTGTGGATGATGTTGACCAGGGCTGATAGGCATGCAAGGCCCGTTGTGCGGGAGAAAAGTGGAGGTACGTATTGTACTCTTTTCCGTTTTCCTTCCTTAACCATTGTTACTGATTTTTAAATGTACTTTATCAGAGGATGCTGAGCTGTGGAAAATATTTGATCCGACCTTCGAAGGCAAGCTTGAGATTGTTAAGACTGCGGAAGGTGCAGGTTTTAACCTGACCATTGTTAAGAACTTCCGCGTTCCTGCTCGCGATGTGTTGAACGCACCCCTGCCGCAAGGCGAAGGTATCTTGTATAATCTTCTTACTTTTTTGTAAAGTTCATCTTTCTTATTTGCTTGTTTTGTGATTTACACGCAGGTACTCTTGGGGCCCTATGTAAATTTGAGGCGAAGGGTGCTCCAAAGAAGCATGCGGAGAAGGTTCCGCGGGGTCGTGGCAAGAAGAAACCTGAGACTCCTGTTGTTCCGCCTTTGGTGCCGCAGGCGGCAGGTATCTCTCATTCTCATTTCCGCAGATATACCGATTACGTGGTAGTATCTGACACCCTTGAGGGTTTGGGTGTTCCAGGTGGTGATGCGGTTGCGGGTGGGACCTCTGCGGGTTCCAAACCTGCTGATGAGAAGAAGAGAAAGGCAGATAAGGGTGTTGATGCCGGTGAGAAGAAGAAGCCGAAAATCCAGACTCGACGGACGGCTGTTCTAAAGTCTGTGAAACCTGTGGTTGCTTCTGGTCAGTAATTCATAATTTTTATAAGTATTTTGTCTTTGTACTTGTAGTTTAAAGTCTTTTTGCTTTGATTGCAGGACCGCAAGATGAAGGGTTTTCAATTTTTGATGCTCCTCATTCCCCTCCGCATGACACAGCTGCGGATGCGGGGGTTAAAGTGGTGCATGAGCCCTCTGTGCAGGCGGAAGATACTGGGAAGGGCCCTGCGGCTCAGATTTATGACACGGTGGACTCTGCTGATCATCTGATCTCCCCGCAGGACACTGATGATCTGAACCTGAAGTTTGCTTATACTGAGAGGAAAAAATCTCCTGTTGCTGAGAAGGCCTCTGGTTCTACTTCTGGGGGTGCGGGTTTTACAGGGACTCCCATTCAGCCTGAAGAGTCTGAATTGGAGTTTTATTACCGCACCTATACTGAAGATTGGGCCATGACCTATCACCGCCCCCCATGGACTGTAATGCAAGGGGATGATATAACTGCTGACCCCCCCCCCCCCCCCGCGTGTAGGGAAATTTTGGGTGGTTTGGGCACCCCTATTGAAGTCAACCGTGCCCGTTCTTTGCCAATTGAGGTTCAGATTAATCAACTCTCCTCCATGCTTGTGGGAGGTTCCATAATGGCAAATGCCATTATGGAAAGGTACAAGGTGCTAGGGCGCAAGGAGGAGGAAAATGCGCGCTTGCGTGCCGAGGCTGAGGAGTTGGTGAAGGCTGCACGTGAGGGTGCAGAGCAGCTTGAAAGGGATAGGGCTGCCTTTGAAAAGCGTAAGCAGACTGAAGAGTGGGCTGCAGCTGCTGAGCTTAAACAGGTTCGTACCCTTGCAAAACTGCTTTCTGATGAGCGCAAGGGTTGGAAAGAAACTCTTTCTAATGAGCGCAAGACGCTATCTGATGAGCGCAAGACTTGGAAAGAATCTTGGGCCAAACAGAATGAAATTCTCTTTCATGTTCGTCAGGAGCTTACCAATGCCAAGGCAGCGAACGCTGCGTTGGCTAAGGAGAAAGCCGCAACTGTTGCGGCTGCCCAAGAGGCCAAGGAAGCAGAAGGTCGCCTTGCCAAGGCTCTTGAAGAGGCCAAGGAGGCGGAGGCCCGTGCTGCAAGGGCTCTTGAAGGGGCAAATGTTGACCGCACCAACTTAACCAAAACTATCATGGGTCTCCAGGTATAAGTCTCTTTTGTTTTTGAATTTGTACATGTCTTACAAGTATGTTGATTATATTTGTATACTTGTGTTTTCTTTGTAAAAAGGCTGAAGTGCGAAGCCGGGTGGCCACTATTGAGGAGGTCTCTACCCGTGCTGCTGACGCTGAGGCGCGGGCAAGAGAGGTTGTAGAGGCTAGAGATAGCCTTGTTTCTTCATTTGACCTGCTCAAGAAGGACCGTGAATGGATGCGTCTGCACGGTATCGGGCATGTAAGTATCTGTTGACTTTGCTACTTTTTTAAGTTTTGCCTTTGCTAACTGTACCCTTTTTGTTTTGCAGATTGTTACGTCTATCCTTGATGCACCTAACAATGTGGCAGGTGTCAATGAGATTAGGCAGCGCGCCCGGGATGCTGGTTTTAAAGCTGGTTAGAATTGCTGCATTGCTCATATGAATGTTATGGCTCAGGGCAAATATACTGATGAACGGTCCGGGTTTCATGGCGTGGATACTGAAGCGCTTCTTGCTGCCGCTGTTGCGGCGTACAGCGAGACGTTCATTGCCGCTCTTGAGGAGCTTGAGGAATGCCTAGAGGCCGAAGATTATGTAGACCGCTTGCGGGTGTTATACGCTGATGAGGAAGATGAGGAGAAACCTGCTGGTGATGGCAAGGATGGTGCGGGTTCCAGTGGTACAAAGAAAGACTAGGCTGGCCTGCGTGCCTTTTTTGTTTCCTCAATGTAAATGTTAGGAACCTTATGTAAATTTCTTGGAGACCGCGTAGGTGTAGAAACTTTTTTAATATATAAAGAACCGTTTTGTTCAATTTGTACAAGTGTTTTTACTACTTGAATATGTGAACTTGTATGGGTTTAATGTTATTGTAAATAACACTAACTCTGTAATTGCCATTTGCATATCTAGATGATATGCAAGTATGAAAAATTTTACTCGTGTTGTCAATTAATGTTGTCATTGCTGGCCTATTACAATAGTTGCGTGTGGTTACCACTCTGTGTGGGTATCGCGAATGAAGATTTTGCCAATCTGTTTTTGTGGATACCGCAGAGTGGAACACGCATTTGTAATAGAAGTAAATAAACAATATTTCATTGAATCGTCTATTTATTTATTTGCAAATCGCCTGCGGCCCGATAGGTTACATGGTGAATGTAAAAAACATGGCTTACATGTAACAGCGTCGAAGCTGTTGTGCATTCCATGTGCGTGCGATAGTTTCGCCTTCTAATGTTTGTAGTTTATACGCGCCTTTGCCCAGGACCTCTTGGATGAGGTAGGGTCCTTCCCACTTGGGGGCAAGTTTCCCTGGGCGTTCCGCGTTGGACGCTTCATTGTCACGAAGGACGTAGTCTCCCGGGTTGAAGGTCCAAATGCGGACGCGTGCATTATAGTACTTTTCAAGTTTAGTTTTATACTTGGCTTCATTGATGGCAGCGTTTTCACGCCTTTCTTCCAGGAGGTCCAAGTCAACCCTGCGTTCCTCATTGTTGTCTATCTTGTTGATAGCCAACATCTAGGTGAGGGGAGGCCTACTTCCGCGGGGATCACCGCTTCGGTGCCGTAGACTAGGCTGAAGGGTGTCTCACCGTTACATGTCTTTGGGCTTGTCCTGTGAGCCCATAAGATACTTGGGAGTTCATCAACCCAGCTACGTCTGGCTGTTCCCAACCGTGCTTTGATGCCTTCGACTAAGCTTTTATTGATACTCTCGACCTGGGCATTCCCTTGCGGATGCGCCACTGAGGAGAATACGTGTTCAGTTTTTAGTTCCTTTAGCCATTTTTGAAAGTCATCGGTAGCGAAGTTGATACCGTTGTCGGTAACAATGCACATTGGTAGACCGAAACGGCAGATGATACGTTCCCAGATAAATTTCCTTGTTATCATAGCGGTGGTTGAGGCGAGCGGTTTTGCCTCTACCCATTTTGTAAAGTAATCAACAGCCACTATGATAAATTTCACTGCACCTGGTGCGTCTGGAAATGGTCCTACCACATCGATTGCCCATTTCTGGAATGGCCATGCGGTGGTGACGGGTATCAGGTTGTTCTTGGGGCGCAATGTTTTAGGAGCGTGCCACTGACAATTGAAACACTTGCGTAAGATTTTGACCGCATCTAGGTGCATGCCGGGCCAGTAGTACCCGACGTTCATGATTTTGGCCACTACCATGCGTGGGCCTGCGTGTATGCCACATATTCCTTCATGAATTTCTCTGCTAAGGTATGTGGCATCTTGGGGGTTGACGCATCGTAGTAGTGGCCCCAGGTATGATTTTCGGTATAAGATACCGTCTCCCATTTGGTAATGACACGCTTTGTATTGCAATTTACGTGCCTCTGACTTGCTTTCGGGAGTAACACCTAACTGCAAGTATGCAATGATTGGTGTCATCCAGGATGTTATACCGTACTGGATGACATTGACTTGGCGCAGGGGTACCGAGGGATTTTGCAGGATTTCGATGCGTACCTCCTTTGCCAGGTGTTGGAAGCTTGTGGATGCGAGTTTTGACAGTGCATCCGCGGGTTTGTTTTCACTCCTGTTGATATGGCGGATATTGAAGGAAGTAAACTTTGTTCTCAGTTGCAAGGCTTGTTCCAGGTAGAGGATCATGATATCCCCTTTTGCGGCATAGTCGCCGTGCATCTGCCCTGCAACTAATAGTGAGTCGACGTGTGCCTCCAAATGTTGGACGCCGAGTTTGACTGCCAAACGCAGCCCTACCAGTAGAGCCTCGTACTCTGCCTCGTTATTTGTGCTTTTGAAATCGAGGCGGATTGCGTAGGTAAGCTCTTGGCCGTCGGGGCTGACAAGTCGCAGACCTGCACCTGCACCATCTTCGTTAGATGCACCATCTGTATATAGTGCCCAGGTTTCTGCGGAGGATGGTGGTGATGCGGGATTTTGCTCTTCTTCGCATTCTTGAATGCGATTTGGTGGTACTTCAGCAACGAATCAGTCAAGACTTGGCCTTTGATTGCGGGGCGCGGCTTATAGTTCAGTGAAAGTGCGCCCAGCTCGATTGCCCATTTTGCTAACCTCCCAGAGATGTCGGGTTTGGATAGGATCGGGCCGATCCTGTAGTTGGTTAACACCGTGATGACGTGGTTTGCAAAGTAACGTCGTAATCGTCTCGATGCGTGCACGAGTGCCAGTACCAATTTCTCCATGATGGAGTATCTCGTCTCTGGGTCGTTGAGCATTTTGCTTATGTAGTAAATGGGTGTTTGAACTCCTTCTCGCTCCACTATGAGTACCGCGCCTACCGCGTTGTCCGCGGCGGATAAGTACAAGATAAGTGCTTCCTCTTTGCGTGGTGCGGTTAGAGTTGGGAGTTGAATCAAACACTCTTTCATTTCCCGGAACGCTTTCTCGGCTTCTGCGGTCCATTGGAATTGTTCCTTTTTTAAGCAGCTCCGCAGGGTTTTGATGAAAGGGTAAGACTTAGCTGCATGATTGGCTAAGAATCTATTCAGTGCGGCTAGCCTTCCGGCTAGTCGTTGCATCTCTTTCATCGTAGAAGGCGTTGGTATACGCTCGATCGCCTGAACTTTTTCCGGGTTCACTTTGAATCCATCTTTAGTTACGATGAATCCAAGGAACTTGCCTTCTTCCATTCCAAACGAGCATTTTCCTGGGTTGAGCTTCATGTTGACGCTTCGCAGAGTTTGGAATGTTCTTTCAATATCGTTGAGCATGGTGTCTTCCTCCATGCTCATGACGACCAGGTCGTCCATATAGATTTCGACACTTTCGCTGATTTGACCACGGAAAGTGTCGTTCATCAACTTTTGATATGTTGCGTCCGCGTTGCGCAACCCGAACGACATTTTTGTGTAGCAGAAGTTCCCGGTTGGAGTGCGGAATGTCGTTTTGTCTTCGTCCTCGATTGCCATCTGCACCTGGTGGTAGCCTTTGTAACAATCGAGGAAACACTTCCATCGAAATGGTGCGAGGTTATCGACCTTCTCGTCGATTTCCGGAAGTGCATAACAATCCTTGGGGCAGGCTTTGTTGAGGTCTTTATAGTCGACGCACATGCGCCAGCCCCCGGACTGTTTTTCTACCATGACAGGGTTTGACAACCAAGTATGGTATTTGACTTCCCGCAGGATACCTGCGGAGAGCAGCTCTTGGACCTGCTCATGCATCGCCTGGTTCTTTGCTGATCCAAGGTGGCGTTGGCCTTGGATCACCGGCTTGATACCTGGCATGGTATTCAAGAAGTGCTGCGCGATTTCTCGTGGTACCCCTGTCATATCTGCGGGTGTCCACACGAAAATATCCTGGTTCCTGAAGAGGAGCTGCTTCAGGTGCGCTTTGATAGTAGGGGACAAGGCTTGGCCCAACGTAACTGTTTGCTCTGGGTGTCTTGCGTTAAGAACCCACTTTTCTGGTTGAGTGTTGGGGGTAGGCCTTGCTACCTTGGCCGGAAGCAGTTCGTCCGTAGACATAACTTCTCTTTGGGCGTATATTATCGCGATCCCCGTCTCGATTGGGAAACCAATGGCAGAGTGGGGGACGGATGTTATCATGTTGAAGTCGCCTTGGGACTCCCTCCCAAGAATTACGTCATATTTGGAGGTGTGAGGTAAAACCATGAAGTTTACCTCCTCTGTTCTTGTGTGCCTTCCGTTGGTGAGGCGCACAGGGAAAGTAATCTGGCCCAGGGGGAATACAGTTTCCCCTGAAAACCCGGCCAACGGGTAGTCCGCAGGCTGCAGTCGATCTTTGTCTTCTTGATCGAACTGGTTGAAGCACTGCTCGTATATAATATCGGATATACTGCCCGGGTCGATGAACAATCGCTCGGTGCAGTAGTGAGCTAGGTGGCATGTGATAACCACGGCGCGCCTATCGCGCGGTCCGCCTCGGACTTTTGGAAAGACGACTTGCTCGTCTTTCCAGTCATTGTCCGGTCTTCTTGCCGCCTTGCGCGGCCTTCCTTTTCCTCCATTGATCATGTGGGTAGAGGCCACGTAAATGGTTCTCTTACCCGTGGAGGTGCCCTCGTTGTGGGGGGTGATGCGCTTGGTAGCTTTTTGTGCGCCTGGCAACAGGTGTTGCAGTTTCCCCTCTTTTAGGGCTCGCTCAATCTCCAGTCGGAGACTGATGCAGCTGTTTGTTGTGTGGCCCGAGTCCTTGTGATACTCGCAATAGAGTGCGGGATCCTGGTTCTTTTTGGACTTCATCGGTTGGGCCGGTCGCAGGAACTTCGCGTCCGTTAGGAGGACGTCGCTTGGCGACTGGTTGGTCTCAGTCCAGCTGCGGTCTCGAGACTCTTTTTTCGACGCCCGGTTTTCACGCTGGGCGTTGATTGTATCCCTTGCGTCGGGCTGGTTGCTCCGCGGGACATATGGTCTGGAGTCGCTGCTGCGATTCCATGTGTCCCGGTTGCGCTTGTTGTTGCGCTTGTGTTCTTGGTGGGAGGACTGGGCTTCCGTTTGGGGCTGTGCCTTTGAGACATGCGGTTTGAGGGACCGCTGAGTCTGGGCGTATGTCTTGACCGCAGCCATGACATCTTCCCATTTTTTCGGCAAGCCATCCTTGCCAGAGATAGTCATGACCATTTGTTCGTCTTTCACCGCAACAATGAAATGGTTGCGTGCCATTTGGTCTGCCACGTCGCCTATCTCCAGGCATTCTTTATTGTAACGGACAACGAACGCTTCAATCAATTCGTTGTCTCTGCGCCAGATATTCATAACGTCCATAGAATCACATTCATGACGTCGCTGCTGGCAAAAACGAGCGAGGAACTTTGCTTGTAAGTCCTCGAATGAGGTCAGTGAGTTCACTGGCAAAGAATCTAACCATGCCCTGGCTAGACCTGTTAGGGTCTGCGGGAAAATTGGCACCAAGTGGGTTCATCCCACCTGCCGTTGCACCCGGCGCCGACGAAGATGTTCATGTGGTCATCCGGGTCGGCTGAACCGTTGTATTTCCCAATGTTTAATGAGAATTTGGTGGTGGTGACATCGGCGTTGGCAATCTCCGGGACAAACTTGGAGTTTTCGGCCGCAGATTTCGGCCTGTAGGGTTGGCTCTGGTGGCGCTTTGCAGCGCGGAGGTATGTAGTACGGGGGTGAGTGGGGGGAACATAGTTGCGTCCTCCCGGTCTGCTGCTGGTGGCATGCGACTCTCCGCAGTATGTACCGTCTTCCGGATCGGTACGTCCCTGCTCTTCATGGTGGGACTGAGGTCCCAGCCGGCTCTGGATACCGGGGCCATGGTGGGCTGAAGACTGTCGCCTAGTTTCGCCATGGAGGCCTAGGCGGCTATGTATATAGCCCCTGCGACGGGACCCATACGAGGAATCGTCCTCAGCAAGTGTGCGTACCTCACAGTAAGAGGAACCACGGTCTTCCTGCCTGGTTCTGGAGGCCGGGTGTGTCGGGGTCCTGCCGTCGTATTGTAGAATACGACCCGCAGGGGTATGCGGTGCTGGGGTAAGCCCCACAGATACTTGCGCTTCTGCGCAAGCTCTGTTGTATGTTGCGGCCAGCAGAGCTTGTTGCTGGTCGTACCAGGTATGAAGGTTCATGCCTGGAGGTATCACAGAAGCGTACTGTGATAAATCGTGTCCGAACGTAAGGGATGCGCCCCCTTGCGTTGATGTGCGAATATGTTCAATGTTTGGGGCTGGAGGGGTAGTCCCTGTAGGCCCTGTATTTGCGGGGTTTAGATTATCCCCAGTGGTATTGTTTAGACGATCATACATGGTTTTCGGAAAGAAAAAGATGGTTGAAAAAAGTGCTAAGAGTAGCGGTGGGCGCCAATGATGAAACAATGGTTAACCGGTGGGGTTAACTCACTGGTATCGTCAAGTAGGGTTAATCCCTTCTTTCCGAGGATCGCTGGCTGGATCGTCCGCTGGTGGGTTTCCTGCACAAGGAAACAAGCCGTGACTTGTAACAAGGAGGATGGGGTGGGGGGTGCTCCTTGTTACCACTCTCCGGCGTGAGAATCAGTAGTTTGCTTGGGAAGCAAAGTATGATAGTAGTAGTAGTGAGAGAGTTGAGAAGTGATACCTCAAACCTGGTTTGGGATGGGTATTTATAGCCGAGGAGTGAAGGAGGGTAGTTGAGTAGCTAGTCTGACATCGCACAGCTACTTGCAGGTGTGTCAGACCTGTCGGTTACTGTGGTGATGCCACGTCCTGCTGTGGTGTCAGACTGTTGCACACATGTGGGCTGGTAGGCGACTGTTCCCTGTGCCACTTGCACTGTGGTGTCAGACCCACTTGCTTTGTAGGCAGGATGCGGTGCCAGGCCGCATCGCTGCTTGCGGTCACTGATGTTGTTCCCGCGTTCTTTGTTCCATCCAAGATGTATGCGGGATGCGGTGCCAAGCCGCATCGCCGCTTAGTGACTGTTACTGTTGTCCAGATCCCTTGTCGTGACGAAAATGTTCATATGGTGCGGTGCCGGGCCGCATCGCTCTGTGTAACATTAGTTTCCGTCGTTAAGGTAAGTCTTCTCATCACTGGACAGATTGGACCACTGTGTTCGCGCGTGCCCGCACGGACACAGGTAAGTTATTGCTGGTGGGGGTTTTTGATAAGGGTAATGGTCATTCGCGGTTGTGCTGACGCGAGATCTGGGACCATACCCCTTCAGTATCTAATAACACTAAAGTGATAAATATACTACGCATCAGATTTGCTAGTGTAGTGTATGTCTTTTTAACTATGTAGGTTTATATACGTTAATCACACAATGTAAGAAATTAAATTTATAACTATGAAATAGAGTTCAATATAGTTGATGATATACACATGAATCAAATACAAAATAGATATAAAATTATGTTTGCAACTGTTTTTTAAAATTGTTAATCAAACGATAAGATACATCGACCAATTTACATGTAAAAGTAGTCATATATGGTTAGCATAATGATAACAACGAATAGAGTTAGATAATGATTATAAGAGGGGACGGGGTGTCTAGACGGGTAGGCGGCCTGAGTTTGAACTCAGGCGGTAACACCGCCGCCACCCCTAGGGTAGCCAATCCGGGTTCATTCTCCGGACACTCCAACCTGTGCCACAAATTGGAAAGGAGACTGTTTGAACGGTCAAAAATCTTACCGTTAGGATAGATATATATATATATATATAGGTAGAGGATCCTGTAAAAAAGGCCTAAAGTGTGAGAAAGGTAAGAAAGAATCTCAGCCATTAGATCTTTGATCTAATGGTTGAGATAATAGGGACCAAATTGTAAAATATTTTTATTAATTTGGACTGAATTGAAATATCTAGGGGCAATTGTGTCTTTTTATACCCATTTTGTAAATCAAAATCCCTACAATTTCTCTCTCTCTCTCCAGATCTCTCTCTTTCATCTATCATACGTTCAGAATTTCTCTCTCCAAGACCAACTCCAAGAACACCACGAATCGGAAGATCAAACATCAATCGGAAGTCGGTGTCGGAAGCGGTTGTTGAAGACGATCGTTGTTGATAAATTAATGTGTCGGACGGTGGCGGAAGCCGGTGGCGGAAGCGGTTGTTGAAGACGATTGTGTCAGACGGTGGCGGAATAAAAATTTCGATCTACAATGCGCCATTGATTATATTAGGGTTCTGATTCAGAAATTATTGGAGATAATCACACTGTTATCATGAATATTGTGGAATCTTAATATCCGATTGGGGCAACGATGGAGTTTATACTATAGCAGAGACATTGAAGTAGAGGATTTGCTACGTGGAACTGTGAAGAAGATGATACAGATGTGTAAGGATTTTGAATGGTGTTATTTTTCTTTTCATTAATGGTGTTATTTTCTTCTCTGAATGGTGTTATTTTTTTCTTTTCTGAATGGTGTTATTTTCTTATCTGAATGGTGTTATTTTTTTTCTTTTCATTAATGGTGTTTTTTTCCTTTCTTAATGGTGTTATTTTCTTTTCTGAATGGTGTTTTTTACTTTTCTGAATGGTGTTATTTTGTTTCTGAATGGTGTTATTTTGTTTCTGAATGGTGTTATTTTCTTTTTCTGAATGGTGTTTATATTTATTTACTGAATGGTGTTATATTCTTGTACTGAATGGTGTTATTTTTATTGTCTGAATGGTGTTATACTGTTTATTGAATGATGTTATTTTTTTTTTACTGGATGGTTTTTTTTTTGTTTCTGAATGGTGTTATTTTTGTTTCTGAATGGTGTTATTTTGTATCTGTATGGTGTTATTTTGTTTCTGAATGGTTTTATTTTTGGTTACTGAATGGTGTTATTTCTTGTACTGAATGGTGTTATCTTGTGTACTGAATGGTGTTATATTTTTGTTTACTTAATGGTGTTATATTTTTTTCGTAAAAACACCATGAATTGAACTATGAATTTTTTTAAAACACCATGTCATGAACATGGATCTGATTCTGTGAATGATGCAAAAAAAATTAAAATGAATGAAGTTATGGACGGTTATATTCCTTAAATCAAGGATTTTCTCTCTCCAAATCCTTAAATCAAGGATTACCATATTTGAATTTGTTAATGCATTTACAATCTTACCCTTTTCTATTAATTTAGATCTAATGGTTGAGATTCTTTCTTACCTTTCTCACACTTTTGGTTTTTTTTACAATAACTCCACCCTATATATATATATATATATATAGGGCCAGGATCATTTCAAAACCATAAATATTTACAGAACTCCTAATAAACAATCTTTTTTTTATATATTTTTATGTTTAGGATAATTTTATCATTTATTATGTGTTTTTTTACGATTACATACATGTTAAGAGTAATTTTATCATTTTTTATATGTAATCTTATATTTACACATATGTAAACTAGTTTTTTTTTACATATATGTAATTAGTTATGACACATATATATAATTTTGGCAATTAAACATATATAAACTACTTTTAACATGTATGTAATAAAATAAATACATATAATAGATGATAAAAAGATACTAAATACAAAAACTTATATATAAAATGATTGTTTATTAGGAGTTCTGAAAGTTCTGTAGTTATTTAGTGTTCTGAAATGAACTCAACCCTATATATATATATATATAGGGAGGGGCTCATGCGAGAACCACCCTTATTGTGAGAACCTTGAGAACCAATGTGAACATAACCTAAAATAGCTAAAAAAACCTAACCCCCACCCCCCCCCCCCCCCCAAAAAAACCTAAACCCCCCACCCCCCCCCCCCCCCAAAAAAAACCTAACCCCCCCCCCCCCCAAGCTAAAAAAAACCTAACCACCCCCCCCCCCCCCCCAAAAAAAAAACCTAAACCCCCTCCCCCACCCCCCAAAAACCTAAACCCCCCAAGCTAAAATGCTAAAAACTAAACCCTCAAAAAACCTAAAAAAATCTAAAAAAATTCTAAAAAAATAAAAAAAAAATCCAAAATTTTTTTTTGATTTTTTTAATATTTTTTAGGTTAAAATCGCTACTTTTCGAAGCAAAAAAAAAAAAATTTAAAAAAAAAAATTTTATTTTTTTTTGTTCGAAAAGTAGCGATTTTAACCTAAAAAATATTAAAAAAATCAAAAAAAAAAATTTTGTGTGATTTTTAGCTATTTTTAGGCATTTTTGGTGTGTTCACATTGGTTCTCGCGGTTCTCACAATAAGAGGTGGTTCTCGCATGATCTTCTCCCTATATATATATATAGGGAGAGGATCATGAGAAAACTAGATATAAATGAGAAAACCAAAAAACTAACCAAAAAAGCACTAAAAATGAGGGGGGAGACTTTTAATGAAGGAGGGGGGGGGGGGGGGGGGGGACTTTTAATGAAGGAGGGGTAAAATTGGAAAAAAAATATATATAATTTTTCAAACATTTCCCATTTATCCATACGTTATCATTTTAAAACAAAAATGGCACCATAAGATCACAAATTTTTGTATCTTTCATTCAAGTATATTCGAGCATATTTTTTATGACATAAAAAAAGATTTATGGTGTCGTCTTGTTTTCAATACTATTATTATAGTAGTGCACATGTGGCACATGTGCAATATAACATGTACTACAATTGCATTACATGCTTAAAATTAGCTTTTTGAGTCTAGTTTAGCTTTTAGGGTTTATTATTAGGGTTTAGTTTTAGGTTTTCGGGAGGGTGGGGGTGGGGGGGTTTAGGTTTTTGGGGGGTGGGGGGTTAGGCTTTTGGTGGGAGGGTGAATTTAGGTTTTTGGGGGGTGGGGGGTTTAGGTTTTTGGGAGGTGTCGGTGGGGGGTGGGTTAAGTGGTTTAAGCTTTATGTATTAGTGCACATATGCAGTACAACAAAATTTTTTTTTTTTTTTTTGAAATTTTTTTTCTAGGCATAAAAACTAGCGAGTTTTTTTATTAAAAATTGTAAAAAAAAAAATTTGGTATGTTTTTAGGTTTTTTAGGCTTGTTTGGTTAGTTTTTTGGTTTTCTCATTTAAACTAGTTTTCTCATGATCCATCCCCTATATATATATATATATATAGGATGAGGATCATGAGTGAACAACATCCCTATTTGTGAACCTTGTGAACCAATCTTAGCCATTCGTTTTATTACTTGAGAGTAAGGGCAAGATTGTAAATATACAATTTATTTTTTTATGTTAAATTAGTTTCCATAAATCATTAGCAGTTACAATTCCTATTTCTTAGGAGATTTAATTAGATCTTCTTTGATTATATTCAATTTCTATCATATTTTATTCATACAATTTCGAAATCAATCGCTGCGTATAATCAAATCACGACGTCGATCATGGAGGCTGCTCATAGTAGCGATTTTAATAGTCAAGACCCAATACAACAAGAGGACTTGAATCCGGTTTTTTACACAACCATGAATCGTCCAGGTTTAGTATTTTTATTTGGTTTTGTTCGACAGTCTACGTATTCATCCAGGTTTTATTTTCATCCGTTTCTGTATTTCAATAGTCCAGATCTTTGTGACCAGTTTCCGGTTCATGGCATTCAACGATTTTCATTCGTTTTTGTTTGATTTATGTTTTGATTGTTAACGTGTATTCAGTTTTTATACCATTCATGAATGAGATTTAGGATGACTTGTTTACAGATTTACTGGAGTAAATGAATTTTTAAGGTTAAGACAACAGTTGCATGTACTCATATGTACTGATCGTTCCTGAGTTTTTTTAGGATGAATTGTTCACAAATGTATTTTATTAATGGAGTAAATATGATATCGGTGAGATATGGGTAATTTGATTAGATGTATTTGTTCATAGATGTATTTTGATTAACGGATATATTTGATCGTTCCTGATTTTTTTAAGATTGACTTGTTCACAGATGTATTTGATTAACTGAGTTTTAAGAATGACTTGTTCACAGATGTATTTGATTAACTGAGTTTTAAGAATGACTTGTTCACAGATGAATTTTTAAGGTTAAGACAACTGATGCATGTACACATATATACTGATCGTTCCTGATTTTTTTAGAATGACTTGCTCACAGATGTATTTTATTAACGGAGTATTTTTTATGTTAAGTTAACAGTCGCATGTACACATATGTACTGATCGTTTCCTGAGTATTTTAGAATGACTTGTTTCACACATGTATTGGATTAACTGAGTAATTTATGTTAAGCTAACAGTTGCACGTACACATATCTTCTGGACATTCCTGTAACTTCATATCTTATTGAAAGCATGTAATTTTTATTTGTTGCCAGATTTTTTTGTATGATACCCTAATTTGTATTAGAAAATTCCTCAACTTTAGTTACTTATACTTGCTTGTTCTATTAATGATCAGAGTCAGTTGCTAGCAACGTATACGAAACACCTAACGGCAGTAGGTATTGGACGCCAGTTGTTACACCCGGTTTCAAACCCTTTTTCAATGCGAGATTTAGTTCTATGGAAGCTGCAATTTCAAAAATTATTGCTCACACTGAACCGGACGAGATCTCGTGCACGACACCAAAGAAAATACGTAACAAGGGTTGTGGGAAGCACAAAAGACCGATTGGTCCACGTGAAAAAGCAATAAAAGTTGTCAAGAAGCCACGAAGGAAATGTAATTATTGTGGAAAACGAGTCAGAAAACACGATAAAAGGAATTGCCCTTTAAAAAAAGGGAAGCCAACTAAGGATGACTCATATACAGACGAGGACGATAAGGAAGACGAAGATGAGGAAGACATGGAGATAGAATCGGACGAATCGGATAGGGACGGCAATGCCAGCGATTATTAGTATATTCATCCAAAGAAACTACCTTTTTAAGCTTCTTTTTCGTTAACTAGGACGATTTTAAACACTTACATTGGTGATTGTTTTACATTATTTTCTACTATCTATGCTTTTTCTAACTACATCTGTAACAACTCCTATTACTTCAGCGTTTTTACGAATAAATACCATGTGAACTTAAAGCAACAGACTTCATTTGATACATAAGTGTTTTAGATAAACAGTACTTTAATAACCAGTGATACGATTACTTAACCAATGAATTACACCAGTGTACACAGGTTACTATATATAAGTACTTACACAAAAATACACTAGTGTTTTACATATGTTACATATATGTACTTAACTCGTATACAGTTGTTACACACATGTACACCAGCGTCTTTTAATTAACACCCTTATGTCTAGTTATCATCAAACTAACTGTACAAACTACATCTGCAAGCCCCATAACGTACATGTGTGTCAGGGCCGGCTCAAGGGGGAGTAAAATAAAGCAAGAGCTTTAGGCCTCCATTTTCCTAGGGCCTCAAATTCTAACAAAATATATTATATGTTGGTAATTTTGGCTTTGAGATTGTTAACATTGAGATTTATGATCTATAATTATGCGTATACAAAGATGATATATGAATAATAGGATCCATAGCAAATTTTTTTCGTTTACAAAAGGGCCCCAATTTTGCTATCCGCTTTGGGCCTAAAAAAAATTAAAAAATTTTGAGCCGGCCCTGATGTGTGTATATTCATACACCAACCTCCAAAACTTAAGGTGCCAGAAATCAGTTTTCATTACGCCTACATATACAGTAATGGTTTACATATCTTACATATATGTACTTAATCATTATACAACTGTGTTTAGATCATACATTATTTGTTATGAAGTATATACGCATTGTCAATCTCCGAACAACGGATTAAACAAAAAAACACCATGCCCATACACAAAAAAATATGTCACAAAATACTAGCAAACAACTAGCAACATCCTAAACTTTTTCAGTGCAAACGTAAAAGAAATTCAATTTCACTTCCAAGTTCCTTCAAACAACTGGCAACATCCTAAACTTTTTCGACCTGAAACCCTTGGGCAATATTCCATGTGACGGCTTCACCCATTACTTCATCACGCCGCTTATTCCATGCTAAACTTTTTTGTTTAGCACCCACTTTTGCTCCTTGCGTTACAGAATCTTTCTCATCTATTTTAACGTCCTGCTTCTCGATACCTGTTTCAAAATAAGAAACTTAGACCACAATAACATAGGGACACACAAAAAAGTGCTATTATATACACATATGTACATACCATACTATACCCCTTTACCTTAAATTCATTTTTTCCTTTATATTCTCAGTGAATACTGTTTTTAATCTATATCCCTCATACAATACACTGATGTACATATTTGACATCCATTACTCTAATGTACTCATCCCTTTCTATATCCCTCATACAATACACTGATGTACATACTAGACAACTGGTGTACACATTAAGAACATGAAAATACACTTGTGCATTTAATTATTTTTCACTCACGTGTTAAACAAGATGACTATAACTAATGAACATACAATACACAAGTGTACTACTTTGACTGGAATTGATTATTACAAAATCTTTTCATATCACCGTATTTTCGGCACCGCCTATCACCGTCGGACCTCCGATTCCCAAATCACATTCCGACGGCACAAGGTGCTCATGACAACGACTGAAAACTCAACCAAAACACATATCATACCATCATCCTTTGATTAAACATCTAACAGAACTACATATTCAGTCCATACCCTCCGATTGAAAAAACCCTAACTTTCCGACTCTCTAAAATCAACAAAACTTAACTCTGAGATACATCAAGAATCAATGTAGTGAACAAGAACTTACAGTCATTAATCTTTACTTCCATACCGTTGTCGGAATCCTTCACCATCGCCATCTTCTAACTCACCGTATGGGGTTGTGTATTCTTCTGGGTTTAATCCGATCACTATATTCAAGGAGAGTTTGTGTGGATTTTAAAAGATGGAAATGATTACGGGAAGAAAAGATTTCTGCAAATCTTTTCTCAAAAACGGCTCCATGCTCCTATAATTAATAATGGTGTAGTTTTACAATACTACCCCTAGAAATTAATTATACCAATTATATTATAATAAACAATAACTAAATTGTAATTATTAACCTATAAATAAGCAAGTTGAATATGCATACATGTGTTGTAACATGTGCTTAGGGAGTTTTTCAATAAAAAAAAAACTAGAATTTTCCTTTTTAACCCTAAAGTTTTAATCTTTAACAATTTAAGTTTAAATTTTAATCTTTGTTTCCTTTTTAACCCTAAAGTTTTAATCTTTGACATTTTAAGTTTAAAGTTTTAATCTTTGGTAATTTAACCCTTTTGATTAATTTGATTTTTCACTTCTAATTCAAAAAATTCTATCTTATACAATTTAATCCCTTTGATTAATTTGATTTTTCACTTCTAATTCAAAATCAAAAGTTTCCATCTTTTGCAATTTAACCACTTTGATTTTTTTTACTTATGTGTGGTAATCTTGGCTTTGGGGGTTTTTCAAACAAAAAATGGTTATGCATATGGTTGTTAAAACCATGGCTTTTGGGGTTTTTTTAAAAAAATGATTTTTTTACTTTTCACCCAAAAGTATTTCATGAATTACTTTTAACCCAAAACTATTTGTTTTTTTACTTTTAACACAAAACTCTTTATCTTTTGCAATCTATCCTCACAACTTTTTACTTTCAGCTTTGGTCCTTTATAGTTTTTGTTTTTCGCAAATTTTTCGCTTTATGCTTCGTTCTAAATTTGGTGACTTAACACATCGGAACGTGCGTCTTTAGTTTAACATTTTTACGTTTTGTTCTAAATTTTACGAGTTAACACGACGCAACGTGCGTGTGTGGGTGAACGTTTTTACATCGTCTATTTTTTCCTGTTTGACAGGTTCAACATAACGTGCGCGTCTTAAATCGACTTAGTTATAACTAAAGAATCTCCGCTGCATTGCGGCGGGTCGTAATTCTAGTTAATATTAAATGTCAAGATCTATCAAATCAATGGACAGGATCTGTTCACTTTGTTCACAACTTACCCCTTGTTCACTCTAGAACCTCACCCTATATATATATATATATAGGGGACCGCTAAAATGAAAACCAACTCCAGTTGTAAGAACCGCGAGAACCAGTTCCTAACCATTAGATCAAAAAGATGGATGGATGAGATTAAAAGTAACTAAAATGAATATTAAATACATTTTGTCTTATTATGTCTTTAATATTTTAATCCAAAAGGGAAGTTTAGTAAAGTTACTCTATTTTGTCCTTTTGTATTTATTATTTTTTTATTACTTTTTTGTTTTATTATATTACTTTTTATTTTTTTTAAATTATTTATTAAAAGAATTTTTAAATTCAAATTTTTTTATCAAGACAATTTTTTTTGCGCGCCGGTTTTTGCACGCCGTGCTTTTTCAAGCGTCGTTTTTTTAACGCGCCGTTTTTTCAAGCGTCGTTTTTTACACGTTTTTTTAACGCGCCGTTTTTACACGTTTTTTACACGTCATTTTAACGCGCCGTTTTTTCAAGCGTCGTTTTTTACGTTAAACTTTTTACGTTTTACGTAAAACTTTTTACGTTTTACGTTTTTACGTTTCACGTTAAAAATTTTACGGTTTACGTTAAAAAGTTTACAGTTTAACGTTTTTTTTACAAAAACTTTTTTACGCAAAAACGAACGCACCCAAAAATCGCAAACTCGGGAGGTGTCTCAGATATATTGTTATAATCATCGACTAGGGGAAAAAAAAATAAAAAACCAACAGCATCAAAACAAAGTGTATCTCGAAAAAAGAAAACGGGGTTTGGCTCAGATTATCCGATAATCAAAAGGCTGCAAAAGTGGGGTTGCGGGTTCAAAAAACCTACCCTCCGTCGTCCTTGCCGCCATCGTCATCAAAATCTACATTTTTTTTTTGCATCATCGCCACCCAAATCGATCGTATCAAAACCCACAGATTCAAAGAACCCAAATCAAAACCCCCAACATATCAAAAAACCATCAGATTCAAGAATACAAATCAACAACCCCTAACATACCAAATCAAAACAGAGAACAAAGAACACATATAAACACCCCCAACATAGCAAAAACCCATCAGATTCAAGAACACACCGCCATCAGATTCAAGACACACACAAAATAAAACACCCAACATACAAAAATACCATCGGATTCAATCCCCAACATCGGAGCCGTCGGCTTCAAAACCAAACATCGGAGCTGTCGACAACAACCACTGCCGCCACACCACCACACCCACCAAACCCACCGCCACACCACCGCACCTACTAAACCCACCGCCACACCACCACACCCGTTGCCAATTCCTCCCGCGTTTTGACCTGATCAGAAATGAGAGGGAGACAATGCGTGCTCGGAAAAAAAAGAGGAAGGAGGTGGTTGTAGGGTGAGGTTGTCGGTAAACGGGGAGAAGGAGGATGGTGTTGTGTGACGGAGAAGTCGCCGGTGAACGGAAACGAGGGAGCTCGGTGGGTTTTTGGGGGGTTTGTCGGAGGTGCTGGGCGCCGGATGTAACATCTCAAAAATTCACGTCCCATAATGTATTGACACGTGTCATAAGCTTGAACGTGTGAAAGTATACTCTAGATGGACTAAAGTTGACAAACATGGAAAGTATGTGAAAATAAGGGTTCAAAATGTCAACAAGGGATAAATATACTTTACAGTAACCCTACATGATACTCATACCTTCAAACGAATAAATCATGGATCATACGAAGCTAAATATGAAAGAAAGTGAGAGATTACAAACTACAGGGGTTAAATGTGTCAACATGTTTAAAATATACCTCTGAGTGACCTTTTAGCAAACCAGAAGATTTGTAACGATTAATTATGCTCACTAGAATGCACGATAAAAATTTCATAAAGTTTCGTTATCGTATGAGAAAGTTATGATCAAATTCGTATACAAGGGGTTAAAGCGTCAACGTTGAAAATTATGACTTTTCGGGTAACATGAAGTGACCAAGAACTTAGCAAAGTGGGTATAAGTCATGAACCCCTTATAAGTCAAGATGAGGGACTCAAAAGGCAAGAAATAAAGTTCGGTTGACCTTTCGAAGGGCCAAGAGTCAAGTGCAAAAAGCTAAAAAGTTGGTGACCTGAAAACAAGGCTCAGGCGGGCCGCGTAAGCCTTGCCAGGAGCTTACGCGGGCCGCGCCAGATGCCCAGTATCAGAATTAACAGGCTGCAGCCTGTTTGAGCTTGTAACCGACTTAAAAACGATTTTCCTCATCCTTGGACGACCCCTACATGCTTTTTAGACCCTAGGACACTTGTTGATGATCAGGGAACAAGGGTAGGCTTGGTTGTCAATGATCTAAGTGAAAATCAAACACTATATAAAGGCCTTATGTTGCAACCTTATGAGCACACCTTCCATCTGCATTTGTGGAGCATCTCTGGAGCTCAAGTGCCTTTCCTAAGCATCCCTGGTCGTGCATTAGACCTTGGTAAGCACCCTTGACCTTCCTTAATCGTGTTTTGCTTAAAAGTCAAACCGTCGTAATTAAGGTTTGACTTATCGATTAATCATTAATGGTCTGATGTTTAGTCAAATTGAAGGTAGTTATAAGTTGGTATTTATGTGGGCAACAAACCCTTAGAAGGGCACCCTCTGATTCCCGCTCTAACTAGATCAAATGTCGGGTCAAAGTTGATTAGAAAAAGTCAACATAATGCTAATCTTCGAATTAACGCATAATTAAAAATGTAGAAGGCATGTAACCTATTTTATCATTCATATAACTTGATAATAAGTATAAGAACTGGTCTAAGCTTGTTTGATCCGACAATTTTCTGTTTTGACCCGGTTCGGAACTGAAGGTCGCAAAACTTTGACTTTTGCTCTGACTTTAGTTCTGACCCGATTTAGATGGGTTTGGGTATGCCTTAGAACTTCCTTAGGACCAGGTTACATGTTAGTATAACCCTCTGTGGTTGGAACGTTGATTGTCCGATTCGTTTACACGTTCCGTTAAATGCTTAAATGTTGACCATAATGTCCTTTTCACCATAAAACGAGAATTTTAGAAATGTGAAAGGACAATAATCTTTACTACTGATTTATAAACATGTCCCTAAAATTTCACATCAGTTGGAGGTCTAGATTAGGAGTTATGCTCATTAGCGTAATTATAACGCCTTTTAGTAATTAAACGGCGCAATTAGCATAAAGCCTATCTAAACCCAATTTTTGACACGAAACCTTTTACCCACTGAGGTAATATAATATTTTGATATTTTTAAGGATTTTTAATTATTTTTAAACTGATCATAACCTAAGGTTATGACGTTGATTCGGTAAATACCGATTATACCCTTTTTGTGTATAAAATGAGTTGTACATAGTATTTTGACACCAATCCAATTGCTACTGATTGAATATAATAAATGGAGTATTTTGAACTTTATAACCTGATCAGAAAAATCAGATTTCCTGTATAACCCGGAAATCGCTCAAAATGGCTTTTTACGCGTATTAAACGCATAGTTTGGGTTTAAAACCATTTTGCCATATAAGACCTATTACCAACTGATATGACCTAATAAAATAAGTTATTCTACTGATATATTCGGACCCGAATCTCAGAATTTTAATTAACCTCTTTTATAATCTTTAAAATGACCAAAATACCCCTACGGGGCTTATTTTGAGATTAAACTCATTTTGGGCATAATGGAAGGTATCCTACTGATATGACAACATATTTAAAGCATATTAACTTATGGAACTTGTCTCTGACTCATTCGGTTACCCGTTACGCATATACGCATCCGGTACGGTTTATGTAACTAGTTTATATAAATTAACCGGAATGGGTCGAACCTTATCGTTTTCATTTAAAAATCCAGAATGTATTTAGTTTGCCCATTTAATACAAGTCTTCATACTTGTTGGGTCTAAATCACATTCTAATCCGGTCTCCGCTTAATCTAGCGTATCGTACCGTTGTTCTGTTTAAAAACTAGCTGGTCTAAGTCTATGACATAATTAAGACCCGTTAGTATTCTAATTGGTTATTTATACCATCATTCCAGACTAGGGCCTTCCGGTAAATTGTACCTACGCTTACTTAAGTGAATACGGATGAGTTATTATAATTCTTGCTATTTAAGACAGGAGCTAGCTCAGGTAAATACTCTTAACTTATTTTCCCTATTACGGGCTTGGGATACGGTAATATAAATACCGCATGGTCAGGTATGGGATTCAAAGACCAATAAGTCGGGAAATCCAAATAACCTGTTTTAATTCGTATTGCTTGACTGAAACATTGGGGGGTTAATGCGACCGTGTCCTGGATATCCTTGACTCATTAAATGCAATGGCCACGACCTAAGCACGGGGTGTAGGCATACACCTGACAGATGTCATATGTTTATTAATTAATTATACCCAATATGGGATTCCCAATAAGGGAATAGTGGTGTGTCGGTTAATCTTGAACCGGCATAGAACCGGGCCCCGTATGTAGAGCAAGTTATGTAAAACTGATAACATGAGATATAGTTTGTCCCAAGTATAAAAGATTAATTTTGCCTTGTGCATTTTAATCAAAGTGTCAAAATATTTTCATGCCTTGTGCACCTAAACCAATTTTCATAGACATTTTCAAATGAGTCGGTTGAGTGTATTTACCAGTGAAAACTAACGTATTTTCCAAAGTCTAAGTGACAGGTACAAGTATGTAATAGGCTGGAAGCTGCTCAGGACTTGTTAGTTGAGGACTTTGCAACTCCTTCACATAAGCCATTATTCTGATAACTTCTTTTGTTGATTTGATCCGCCTGTGGATTATTACAAGCTAGTCTGCACGGAATACTTTTATATTATCAGACATTGTGTTTGTAATAATATTTTATATTTCAAGACTTCCGCTGTGCATTTAAATTGTGTTGTTTGACTATGATGATATCAACTACGTCATGATACTCCCCACCGGGCCCACCGGTAATACGTGGAAATATCGGGGTGTGACAGGTTGGTATCAGAGCCAATATTGAGTGAATTAAACACTAGCCTTTTGTGTTTAATCTCAATGACACATTAGCACATTCCTTGACCTTCTGAGTTTAGACTTAACATAGGAATATTCTCAATCCTTATCTGGAAATTTTGCTTCCAATTTTTTTCATATATTGAATACGTCGCCAAGCAAAGAAGCCGTAATAGGAATTCTCCACACCCGGAGCCTTTAAATGCTGAGCTTCGTACCGCGGCCAGGATGAAACGTGCAACCAGGGAGAAAGCATTCAGAAATAAAAAGAAGAAGAAACTCCTTTTGCTGAAGATCGTTTTCTTAATAGTCCTCATAAGGACATATTTATCTTTCAGTCCCTTCGAGGACAGCATTATTCCTTTAAGTCCCGTCTAGGGCAAACCTGAAGTTTTTAATTTTATAGTGGAATGACTAAATTTAAATTTTCGTCCTAAACATGAAATGTGAAATAAATGAAAACTAACATTCCTTTTATAAGATCTACCATTATAATAAAATGGCAAAATCTAAAAAGGACAAGACCTAGCCACATGTCATTTTAAGACCAGGCCAAGATGGTAGTTCCATAATTAGATTCAGATCCATATTAACATCTCAAATTAGGATTGCTCTGCGTTAAATATTAAAAAGAATCTTAAAGATAAAAACCTAGCCTAAATGTCGTTACAGACATGGCCAAGATGGTAAAACCTATTCAAAAGATTCAAATCCTTGTTAACACCTAAGAACGTGTTAACACTCTTGACAAATGTGATTCGAGAGAATCACGATAGTCATCCCTATATTGGAAATTGTTAAAATTTCCTCATTTGCCTTATGATCTAGAAATCATGGCTTATATCATCTTATAAATGATCATATTATAAACATCCGTTAGTGATGAAGTGCCTACGGGCTAAACTTGTTGTCCGATAAGACAACGACAGTGGTGGTCTTTGACACCGGTCTAAAGATATTGGAATACGTCCGAACATAATAGTCGGTAGGATCCATACGATCTCGACTAATAACATCTGAAAAGATGATCATACCATAAACATCCCTTAGAAGGGAAATGCCTACGGGCTATAATTAACGTCCTTTGAGACTAAAGGCAGTTGTGGTCTACAACCCCCTGTTAAAAGGGGCAATGAACTTTGATTCAAGCCTTAATACCTCGATTCTATAAAATCCTGGTTTATAAATTAAATCTGTCCATGTGACTAGGCTGTTGAGTTATTATTAAATTATAATTAGGGATAAAATGCTTACGAGCCATATCCATTGTCATATAAGACAAAAGACAGTCGTAGCCTACAACTCCCTATCAAGAAAAAGGTAATGAACTTTGATTCAAACCCTGATGCCTCGATTTCATAAAATCTGGGCTTATAAACTAAACTTGTCTACGTGACTAGGCCATGGTGCTATTATTAACTTGTAAATTAGGATTTATGATAAAAATCCTGAATAAAATAAATATCATCCCTTTTCCTACCAGTATACATATTGAGAAGAATCTTAAAAGGTATAACCTAGCTTGAATGTCATTAAAGACCTAGCTATGATGGTAAAACCTGTTTAAAAGAAATTCAGATACTTGTTAACATCAAAAAACATGTTAACACTCCTGACAACAGTGATGCGATAAAATCACACTTGTCATCTTAATATTAGGATCTTCTAAACCTCTTATTTTTAGCATAAATGATCAAGAGGAATCATGGCTAATAAACGTTGAACATGATGAACACATCAAAACATCCATTGGGATGTATACCTACGGGCAAAGATGTATACATGAAAAGATAGTTTTATTTCATAACTTCTTGTCAAGACAATGAATTATGAAATTTTCTGATCCAAAGGAATCATTGATTATGATTTAAAATTTCCCTAGTGACAAGGCCTCTGTGCCATCAAAAAGTCCTTGGGACAAGCTCTTATGCTATATAAAATGTCGGTACGACATTGACAGTTGTGACTTATGTCCCCTGTCTAATAAATATGAAGGATTATATTCCGTTTAAATGCCAAAGATGGTCTATCTAAAAACCTAGGCCAAACATAATCAAATAAATTTAATACTATCTATTGGTCTATATGGTGGAGTTACACCATGGCTATTTAATCGTCAAGTTCGACAATTCGCTATATAATTAAACAAATTATTACTACTTGGTTAGTAGCCTTCAAAGCTTCACTACGGCTGACTCCTCTGAAGCTCACAATCATCCAGTTAGTCAGAATGATGTCCATTGACTAGCCTTTGTGGCAAAATAAATTATCTTCCAAAGAGATGACGGCTGTAGTCTTTGACTCTCTGTCCAAAGGTGAAGAACTATGTTCGAACCTTAAGGTCTCTGATCCAATAAGATTGCGGCTTATATATCAATGCCTTAAGTGCCATATCTTATATGTCCTCTGTAACAAGGCCTTCGTACCTATGACTATTAATGTCCTTCATGACAAGCCTTCCAAATATCTAAAGATTGTCGTCATGACAAGGACAGTTGTGACATTGTGATTCCCTGTCAAAAGGTAATGGACTTGGTCCAAACCTTAAACACAATTGATGGTCCTTTTTGACCTAGGCTAAATATAATTGACGTACTTTCTAGTAGCATACAATAATGAAGTTAAAAACCTAACAGCCATTAGAGTTTAATAATACCATGGCTTATAAATCATCCATTACGATGATTCCATAATAGTTTGTGGCTAAGCATATGTTACTATTGGTGTTTAGTTCCAAAGCCCCGGAATGGTGAATTCAGACGAAGCACACAGCAGTACTGTAACACCCTTGTCATTATTTAATGGTTTTTGTAAAGTATACGACAAACAACATGTAATTATGACTACATATACTTTGTAAAAATACGGGTTTGTTTAAACTTTACAATTTTAAAATAATACAACATAACATAATTGAGTACGTCGTTTAAACATTTCAAAAGTTGTTTAGCAAACAGTTTACATCATAAACATTGTTTATACCGAGTTGATTTATGCGGAAGCTTCAAGAGTATGTGTTCGGTCCTTTAAAAGTTGCTTGATCGTCACCCATAATCCTTGAGTACCTAAGACTGAAATGTTTACATAAACATTTATATTAGAATGCTTAGAAATGATACTTGATCGAAACTACGATCGAAATGAATTTGAAAATTTACAATTATATAAAATTTATAAACATTCAGGCCCTACCGTAACTTACGGTTTCACCGTAAGTTACGGTGGTCAATTTCCAATAATGGTCCACCGTAAACCAGTAGACTCACACCGTAAGCTCCTGACCTCTACCGTAACTTACGGTACTACCGTAACTTACGGTAGTCCCTGTAAATCCATCTTTTGGTTGCTTTGTTCATTATACTCAAGCCTAAATCTCGGATTTCGCTCTTTCTAACATACCAATACATTAGTTTCTCGAAATTCTAATATGTTACATATGAACCAATATCAAAGATCAATCAATCATATTAAAAATATCATGCATATCACGTTATATCAATTTACTAATGTGCAAGGTTCAAATTACGGGTTTCTTATGAATTCTTAACCCGTTTTACCTATCTACTCCTTTTGACCCGTGAAGAGAAGTTAAACACTTTTAACTATAAATCTATATATAAGCGTACCTGGCTCGGGTCAACATATTGACCCGTTTTAAGACCTTGTCTCTATAATATGCTAATTCATAGCCTCGTTAATTCATAAACCAATTACCCTGCGAGCATGAGACTTGACATACACTTATTAGTCGTTAATTGTCAAATGGTATAAATATTACCATTTGACCCGTTTGGTCTAGACTACCAAATATTTTGTGCTTAATATTAAATGGTGTTGTTTTAAACTTCAACTCTTTTTCATCTACACATGACTAATTCGTCGTTTTACTCTTTTTATTCGTTTAGGCTTACCTTAATAAGTAGCCATTCAAAAACTCATTTTATATATATGTCATCTCGTGACCAATTACCATTTCGCCCATTTTACCATTAAACATGGTTTATCATTATTTTATATGTCCCGACCCGTTTCATTTCGTGTCGGAACCATATTTCAAATATAGCTTTTGTCGTATTTACAACCTATGAATAAACACATAACTTACAAAAAAGGGCATAAGCTTTACTTACCTCGCATCCAAATTACGCTTTCCTTTTCGTACTTGCTCCGTTTGACCCGCTTCATTCCAAGCCTCCATCTAGCTTGTCAAGAGTCAAACTATCATCATAATTCACAAGGTGGTTAGATTAGTCATTATAACCACGACTATTCCACCTTACGTGTTTTCTATGTCAAAACTACTATTCGACTCCGTCCATGGTTAGTTTAACTCTTCAAAAGTTAACTACCCTTAATTATATGATATGTGCATATAAGCTAAATTGACTTCATAATTAAAATTTGTATTACCCCACATCACACATAATTAGTCGAACTAGGAAATTACGCGTTTGATTCATAATTTCAACATATGAACATTGTGGGCATAATTTATAATATCAACAATCAAGTTTTGTATCACTGAAAATAGGCTGTTTTTGGTGACCTGTTTAACCTGTTTACAAGTCTTCAAAAATTATGATTTTTTTATGTGGCGTACCTATCGGAGGGTTAGACCTTGTGTTAAAATTTCAAGATCTAACTCTTTACCAAAAACTTGTAAAAATTTATTTACTAAGCTGCAATCAGATTCGTCACTTCTGACTGCAGCTTACGGAAAAATTCATTTAAAATTCCTCGTTTATCCGATTGACGAAATTCCAATTGGCGATTCTTTTAATCACTTAAAACTTTCTACAGTAAGAATTTGAGATAATAACTCAATTCCTAAATTGAGTTATGACATTCGTAATGGGCTGCAAATTCTGCCAGAAAACGCAGCTTGAACCTTTGATACGGAAAAATTCATAAAACGCTCAATTCTCGTCGAAAAAATGCGATTCCAGTGGGGTTTTAAAGATATTTCCTGGAATTACATTTTAGACTCAAGAAACACATGTTTTTATCACGTTTTGTCCAGGTTACAGCCGATACAAGTCGGCTGTAAATTCTGATCAAGAGCCGTTTGAATTCAGCTTTCAATTTAAGCAAGTTCTTGACATCATAACACCATTTTAGCAATCAAAAACCCTAACAACAATCACCTTCAATGGTGTTCATGGATATTTTACTAAAATTAGGCACGATTTCAACATATCTTGTCTAGGGTTTACTCCTAAACACTACAATGTTCCTATTTCATCCATATAACAAGCATGCATCAACAAATTTCGAATACCCTAACTTCATGAGAATTTCAAGTAGAGAATTAACATCAAATTTTACATACCTTACAACCCCCTTGCAATGGGGATCGGTAATCTATGCTCGATTTTCGTTTTGGACCAGATTTGCACCTCCAATTTGAGAGTTTTAGTAAGAATTTTAGGGTTTGAAGAAACCCAGATCGCCTCCTGCTTCTTTGTACGACCAGACATCCCCAAATGGGGTGTTTGGTTTTTGTTTTAATTAAATTAGCAACATAAGTTTCGATTTTAACATCTTTGGCCCCTCCATTTTCCTTTGTTCATAATTTAAGTGTTTTAACCCACTCATAAGTCACTATCTAACTAGGTTAGAATTATTCCTAGTTAGCTTAGTAGGTTCGGGAAGTCGTAACCCGTTTTACTTTAAGTCCCGTTAAATCGGGCCTTTTATAAACTCAATTACTTAAAACTTTGATTCGTTTTTATTTAATATTAGGATTTCTTATTTAAATCCAAATATTTGCCGGGTTATTTTTACTAATAACGGTACGTTACCCGTCTTTTAGTATTAACAGAGTTTAATTACCAAGCCCGTTTTCGGGGTGTTACAAGTCTACCCCCCTTAAAGAGGTTTCGTCCTCGAAACCTTGCTTACATAGTTCATTGAGTTCTAAACTCAATGCGTTTGACCTGAGTAATCTCTTAAGCATTATTCATATTTTAACCAATTGTTAGTATTACCAGAAAAATTTTGGTAATATCTTTTTGGTTACAGAACCTCTACGTACCTCATACGACATAATGTAACTTGAAATAACGTAATTCCGTTATTTCTACTAGTTTAGTTAACTTAGCGATTTCCATCGCTTTTATATATTTTCGAACTCTTGGTGAATCCGTTACCTTGACCCGTTTAAAGGTCTTTAGTGAAATATTTCACTTTTAGCAATAATTTCTTTTGTTTTCAGATTTATTTATTCGGTTCAGTTGTACCGAATCCACCGCTTACAAGCAAACCAATTTTTTTTATTGATTTGAATTACTGGCCTTAACCGGTCTTACTAACTAGACTTATTAGTCTCGTTACTTTTCACCGCTCGCTTGGTTATAACGTGATTTTACTTCACATTACATTTCCTAACCGTGATCGTGTCACATCGTGTTTAGTTTGTATCAACCTTTCATTTTCGAAAATATCACTTTTCGAATATATCGTCTTGTGCCTATCAGTGTCAAGACTTGTATCTTTCATGCTTACTATTTAAATTCCTATCAGAATTTATGTTTGTAAAAACGCTATTTCTTACTAAAACCGAAGTTTTAGTTTTAGGATCTTCTCTTTAACTTTTGTCAATTATCCATACCAGGATATTGACAGTCCATAATTTATTCTTTTACAGTCTTAGTTTTATGCGGGGATTCTCAACCAATTCCCTCGCTTTATCTAATTAACCCGTAGGTTTTTATCACTTAGCCTTATGGGCTATTTTGATTAGTCTTTCACCTCTTTAGGGCGAAGTCCTTATAACTTCTTTCTAATCATGACCCGTGGGTCGTTTTAGTCCCGTAGATCTTTCATTTGTTTATAACCCTAAAGGTTATGTTGATCCCGTAGATCACTCCTTACTCATGTCATTCTTAAAATACATGTTTGGTGTCAAGGCACCCTGTTTTTGTTCGAAGAATTATTTGGTTTCAAGCTTAGGTCCCGTTAACCTTAATTGTAGTTTCATGGCTATAATTGTTTTCTTTCGGACGATTTTCCGATTTTATGACTTCTCACGTCATTTATGCGTCAGTTCTTCTTATGCTTACTGTTATTTGATTTGCATATATTCTTATTTGGTTATATCCCATTACCGGGCTCATTATTCTTTTGCATTTAACGCTACCTTTATCTGGCTAGCGCTCACTTGTGCCATTCGGCGTTATATTGTATTTAACCTGTTTGACCTATTAATGTGAAATCCATCACTTATAAACAATCAACTTTATTCTTTATTCAACCCATTCGACTTCGAATAGTTGAACATATTTACTCACAATTTCTATATACGAGATTTTATAGTCATAACTCGTAATCCGAGTATTTTGACTTTAAATTCGTGTTCCCGTTTCTCGGTTTACGCATGTGTTTAAATCCTTACCCATCAACCGGGTACTTTACCGAAGTCATTATTAGTGCAAGCATTCCGGTATACATTAAGATTTCGTTTTAATTTGTTTGGTTGTCTTAGCGAAATCCATCGCTTTTATTCAACCAAACCTTTATTCTTTATTTGACCATCCTTGACAGTCTTATAAACTATGAATGATGATTATCATCATCATTATTTCTTTACTACGACCAAAGTCAATGACTTTGATCGTTTTTCTCATGTGGGCAATACCTTTGTTTCTATGACCCCGCGGGTCATTTATACTTTGGTTTTACAATGCCCTTTTTGTCTACCATGGTTGTTTCGTCCAAAATGACTTATGTCACGAATTTCCTTGGGTCTTTTGTTTCTATGTGCGCCATACATCGTTTTTATGGTTCCCGCGAAAACCATTTATACGAGTATGCCCATAAGATTTCATGACCCTAAGGATCCTTTAAATTTTCATTCATCTTGACCTTACTACATCGAACATAACTGCGCTCATTATAAGAAGCTCATGCTATCATGTGTTCACTACTTACTTGGCCAGAGTAAGCGATCAACACATGGTACGCGTGACCTTATTATAATTACCACATCACGTCCCATGTAAGTAACTCCTCAAATGATCTCCATATTTATGATTTCATTTGGTAAAACTTTATTTAATTGTTAGTTAACAATTATTAGTTTTAGTCGTTTATCCTTGAACATCTAAAATGTCCCTTTTTATAAACATTTATTCACATTCGTTGATGTGATCATTACTTTTCTCAATAGGATTTATATTGAGAATACTTACTTGGATGATCACTCTCGTCCAAGTTTCTATATAAACTGAATTCTGTTATTTTCTTGTTATTCACAATTTGTGAATAATACATATTCTCTACTGAATTTCTCTTGGAAACGTCATCCTGGATAGGTAACCTATCCAGGTTTTCCAAGTTTCATATTCTATATGCAACTGTCATTCACTATGTATTTGTTGCATATTACTGTTTGTACTATAAGTTTAAAATGTGCACCTGGTAATGCTTGCCCCAACGGGCATTCCTTGCCATTACTTATTTGCGATCGTTACGCGATTTAGGTCCTTGATGAGTATGCTCTTCTTGTCACATCTCGGACCGTTCCATCATCATATCCGCAATTTGTTAAACTCTCGCTATCTTCAGATGCGAGTGTCCTTCAATTAAAACATTTACAAGAATTAGTAATATCAACTTCAATAATCGCCCATATTATAATACAAGGCTTTTATACTATACGCGTCAACGCGCACAATTTTGTCAACTATATTTATCATTTAATTGAGGTAACGTGTATCACACGATAACCCTATGTGTTGTTCACAACATTTCAACACATAACAAACCATTAATATACATGTACTTACCGGATTTGCGATCAAGCCTTGAACCGAACACAATTTACTCTTTAACCATGAGCTCTGATTACCAACTTGTAACACCCTTGTCATTATTTAATGGTTTTTGTAAAGTATATGACAAACAACATGTAATTATGACTACATATACTTTGTAAAAATACGGGTTTGTTTAAACTTTACAATTTTAAAATAATACAACATAACATAATTGAGTACGTCGTTTAAACATTTCAAAAGTTGTTTAGCAAACAGTTTACATCATAAACATTGTTTAAACCGAGTTGATTTATGCGGAAGCTTCAAGAGTATGTGTTCGGTCCTTCAAAAGTTGCTTGATCGTCACCCATAATCCTTGAGTACCTAAGACTGAAATGTTTACATAAACATTTATAATAGAATGCTTAGAAATGATACTTGATCGAAACTACGATCGAAATGAATTTGAAAATTTACAATTATATAAAATTTATAAACATTCAGGCCCTACCGTAACTTACGGTTTCACCGTAAGTTACGGTGGTCAATTTCCAATAATGGTCCACCGTAAACCAGTAGACTCACACCGTAAGCTCCTGACCTCTACCGTAACTTACGGTACTACCGTAACTTACGGTAGTCCCTGTAAATCCATCTTTTGGTTGCTTTGTTCATTATACTCAAGCCTAAATCTCGGATTTCGCTCTTTCTAACATACCAATACATTAGTTTCTCGAAATTCTAATATGTTACATATGAACCAATATCAAAGATCAATCAATCATATTCAAAATATCATGCATATCACGTTATATCAATTTACTAATGTGCAAGGTTCAAATTACGGGTTTCTTATGAATTCTTAACCCGTTTTACCTATCTACTCCTTTTGACCCGTGAAGGGAAGTTAAACACTTTTAACTATAAATCTATATATAAGCGTACCTGGCTCGGGTCAACATATTGACCCGTTTTAAGACCTTGTCTCTATAATATGCTAATTCATAGCCTCGCTAATTCATAAACCAATTACCCTGCGAGCATGAGACTCGACATACACTTATTAGTCGTTAATTGTCAAATGGTATAAATATTACCATTTGACCCGTTTGGTCTAGACTACCAAATATTTTGTGCTTAATATTAAATGGTGTTGTTTTAAACTTCAACTCTTTTTCATCTACACATGACTAATTCGTCGTTTTACTCTTTTTATTCGTTTAGGCTTACCTTAATAAGTAGCCATTCAAAAACTCATTTTATATATATGTCATCTCGTGACCAATTACCATTTCGCTCATTTTACCATTAAACATGGTTTATCATTATTTTATATGTCCCGACCCGTTTCATTTCGTGTCGGAACCATATTTCAAATATAGCTTTTGTCGTATTTACAACCTATGAATAAACACATAACTTACAAAAAAGGGCATAAGCTTTACTTACCTCGCATCCAAATTACGCTTTCCTTTTCGTACTTGCTCCGTTTGACCCGCTTCATTCCAAGCCTCCATCTAGCTTGTCAAGAGTCAAACTATCATCATAATTCACAAGGTGGTTAGATTAGTCATTATAACCACGACTATTCCACCTTACGTGTTTTCTATGTCAAAACTACTATTCGACTCCGTCCATGGTTAGTTTAACTCTTCAAAAGTTAACTACCCTTAATTATATGATATGTGCATATAAGCTAAATTGACTTCATAATTAAAATTTGTATTACCCCACATCACACATAATTAGTCGAACTAGGAAATTACGCGTTTGATTCATAATTTCAACATATGAACATTGTGGGCATAATTTATAATATCAACAATCAAGTTTCGTATCACTGAAAATAGGCTGTTTTTGGTGACCTGTTTAACCTGTTTACAAGTCTTCAAAAATTATGATTTTTTTATGTGGCGTACCTATCGGAGGGTTAGACCTTGTGTTAAAATTTCAAGATCTAACTCTTTACCAAAAACTTGTAAAAATTCATTTACTAAGCTGCAATCAGATTCGTCACTTCTGACTGCAGCTTACGGAAAAATTCATTTAAAATTCCTCGTTTATCCGATTGACGAAATTCCAATTGGCGATTCTTTTAATCACTTAAAACTTTCTACAGTAAGAATTTGAGATAATAACTCAATTCCTAAATTGAGTTATGACATTCGTAATGGGCTGCAAATTCTGCCAGAAAACGCAGCTTGAACCTTTGATACGGAAAAATTCATAAAACGCTCAATTCTCGTCGAAAAAATGCGATTCCAGTGGGGTTTTAAAGATATTTCCTGGAATTACATTTTAGACTCAAGAAACACATGTTTTTATCATGTTTTGTCCAGGTTACAGCCGATACAAGTCGGCTGTAAATTCTGATCAAGAGCCGTTTGAATTCAGCTTTCAATTTAAGCAAGTTCTTGACATCATAACACCATTTTAGCAATCAAAAACCCTAACAACAATCACCTTCAATGGTGTTCATGGATATTTTACTAAAATTAGGCACGATTTCAACATATCTTGTCTAGGGTTTACTCCTAAACACTACAATGTTCCTATTTCATCCATATAACAAGCATGCATCAACAAATTTCGAATACCCTAACTTCATGAGAATTTCAAGTAGAGAATTAACATCAAATTTTACATACCTTACAACCCCCTTGCAATGGGGATCGGTAATCTATGCTCGATTTTCGTTTTGGACCAGATTTGCACCTCCAATTTGAGAGTTTTAGTAAGGATTTTAGGGTTTGAAGAAACCCAGATCGCCTCCTGCTTCTTTGTACGACCAGACATCCCCAAATGGGGTGTTTGGTTTTTGTTTTAATTAAATTAGCAACATAAGTTTCGATTTTAACATCTTTGGCCCCTCCATTTTCCTTTGTTCATAATTTAAGTGTTTTAACCCACTCATAAGTCACTATCTAACTAGGTTAGAATTATTCCTAGTTAGCTTAGTAGGTTCGGGAAGTCGTAACCCGTTTTACTTTAAGTCCCGTTAAATCGAGCCTTTTATAAACTTAATTACTTAAAACTTTGATTCGTTTTTATTTAATATTAGGATTTCTTATTTAAATCCAAATATTTGCCGGGTTATTTTTACTAATAACGGTACGTTACCCGTCTTTTAGTATTAACAGAGTTTAATTACCAAGCCCGTTTTCGGGGTGTTACAAGTACTGCGGCTAAAAACAAGGATGCAAATATAAATATAAATGTTAATGGCACTACTCTTCAGGCCTTGATTAGCGCAGCAATTAGTGAAGTTGTGGATAAGATCCTTGAGAACAAAAAGGAACCGAGTGACACTCACTCAAGGGTCCATACAGAAACACAAACATCAGCTCGTAAGGAGAGCTCCGTTTAATCTTCATATGAAAAGAGCGAACCTCAGAAGTTAGTACTCTATGATAAGCCCTGTTCAACTGAAGACGGGTGCACCTACAAATACTTCGTCTCATGCAAACCCAGAGATTTCAATGGCGAAAAAGGAGCAATTGATGCCATGGAGTGGCTTGAGGAAATGGAAACTGTCGTGGACATCAGCAATTGTGCTGATAAGGACGTAGTAAAATTTGTTTCATAATCTTTCAAGGGCGAGGCTCTTGCATGGTGGAGGGCCATGATGCAGTCCACGGGGAAAATTCCCCTATACAATATGGGATGGTCCAAGTTTGTGGACCTTATCAAAGAGAACTACTGTCCACAACACGAAGTGGAAAAGGTGGAGACAGATTTTCTGGCTCTCACAATAAAGAACCTAAATTGTCAGCAATATGTTACCGACTACAACTCCCTATCTAGATTGGTACCCTATTTAATTACCCCGGAACCAAAACGCATTGCGCGTTTCATCGGTGGTTTGGCACCAGAAATAAAAGGGAATGTTAAGGCTTCAAGGCCAATCAACTTCAGATCAGCTGTAGATCTATCCTTGTCTCTCACTCTAGATATAGTGAGACAAAAGTCGATCAAGAATGAAACTAATGAGAAAAGACAAAGGGAGGAGGACAACTCCCAGAATCCTAAGAAGAGCAAATCCAAGTTCAACAATAACCAACAGGATTCCAACAAGAAGCCTACATGCAAAACCTGCAAAAGAAGACACTGGGGACAGTGTCGATCAAACCAAAAGATAAAGCAATGTGGTATCTGTAAGAGAACTGGCCACCAGTCCTACGAATGTAGGGACATAAAGAATGCAAACTGTTTCAGCTGTGGGGAAAAGGGCCACATCAGTACTAATTGCCCTAAGGCTGCCAAGGAAGGAGCGGCTAAGCCTGGGATTGATAAGAAAAGAAACGCCTGAACTACCGGTTGAATGCCAGAGACAGAGCATATCCATAATAGCATCAGGTACGTCCCGTACCATTTAGCATTGATAGTGTCTGCTAAGTATCTTACGTTAATGCATGGGATAATAAACCTTTAGCAAACCATAAGCTTAGCAAACTCTTGATTACATTCATAAGAACTCTAGATATTAAATGTAAGGTATAACTTACCGATGGGATCTTTAATGACCATCTCTCCCATCCTCGAAGTTAATCTTTTCATAAGAATCTGGAGTACTCTTCCCCAAAAAGAGTACGACAATATATATTACTTTATTTTATTATTTGTTCATTGTTTTCTATCGTCTGCGAATGCCAAACTATGTTTGATAAAAGTGTCATATGAGGATTGGCGTATCCTAGTGTGTCCCATAGATTGCTTCCATGCCTGATCAGTATGGAGGTTTAATGCATGGAATCCCTGAGATATCCCAATGGTCATATCGTACCAAAGTCGACTAGTAGTATTCAAAGAAGATATCCAATATAAAAATGTCCTTATAAGTATATCTACTTAGGGCATCCTTGCATTTGTAAAGAGAATGTGTCATTTATCTGACACCGACATCGGTAGATGAACCAAAGCCTGAGAATACGGACATCTTTGACATCTCTGTGTGTCATAATTATCTTCCTTATAAGAATTACCATGTTTACCTCCTGAGAGGCAAGTGGATGTTAGGACAAACATCCCGCTTAGGGCTGCAGTTATTGTAAAAGCCTTATATCGGTTAGTACCAACTGAATAAGAAGAACTAAGAGCCAAATCGATAAGTTTTAGAGAAGGTTTCATAAAGCCAAAATTCAAAGTTCTAAGAACTCTGATTTATAATGAGTAAGAAAGACGGTTCATCTTGCTTTTGCATTGATTACCGCAACCCTAATTAGGCAACAATTAAGAATCGCCATTAACTGCCCAGGATCGTCGATTTGTTCGACTAACGACAAGGATTAGCTATTCCTTAAAATTAGTTAGGCAGTGGTTGGAATAACCATTTCACCTTAAGATAAGCTTTTCTATAATAGTTGTTATATAAGTATCAAGGTGGCTCCTTTGGAGACCTTGTATAGATGGAATGTTAAACATCTATTGTCGGGACAATAGATTGGTAAGTCCAAATATCGGGATCTGACAGCTGCATTGGAAACAACAAATAAGATCACGCAAATTCATAATCGTCTGTAAGATGCCAGTATTCGGCAGAAAAACAAGAATTAATGAAAGTAGCAAACCTCCTAAATTCTTGTTAAGGAATAAGGTTCAACAAAAGATATCACCCAGGAAGGGTGTGCCAAATTCGTTAAATTATCAGGCTAGTTAAGCTCTAAATATATAGAATCATTCGAAGGAAATCGAATGTATCGAGATCAAGTAGCTTATAAGCTAAAACCTATCCAAGGAGCTTGGCGGAGCTCATTGCACACTAGTGACTAAAGGATGTGTTTCGCCAATAAGTCAAGAAGCACTATCACATAATGATATGCAGATTATGTTGTGATGAGCATCCTGTATCGATGGAGGATCGACAGGTTAAGAAGCCCCAAAAGGATACATGTACCTAATATAGGGGTCACTTTGGGAGCTTGGAAAGACTTCAGATATGTTATAGAGGTTAAGTCCATTATGCGACAAAAAGTACTTCCATCATCTTAACAAATCTCGAGGTTGAGATTTATTTTAAGGGGGTGAGGATGTAACACCTCGAAAATTCACGTCCTATAATGTATTGACACGTGTCATAAGCTTGAACGTGTGAAAGTATACTCTAGAGGGACTAAAGTTGACAAACATGGAAAGTATGTGAAAATAAGGGTTCAAAATGTCAACAAGGGATAAATATACTTTACAGTAACCCTACATGATGCTCATACCTTCAAACGAATAAATCATGGATCATACGAAGCTAAATATGAAAGAAAGTGAGAGATTACAAACTACAGGGGTTAAATGTGTCAACATGTTTAAAATATACCTCTGAGTGACCTTTTAGCAAACCCGAAGATTTGTAAAGATTAATTATGCTCACTAGAATGCACGATAAAAATTTCATAAAGTTTCGTTATCGTATGAGAAAGTTATGATCAAATTCGTATACAAGGGGTTAAAGCGTCAACGTTGAAAATTATGACTTTTCGGGTAACATGAAGTGACCAAGAACTTAGCAAAGTGGGTATAAGTCATGAACCCCTTATAAGTCAAGATAAGGGACTCAAAAGGCAAGAAATAAAGTTCGTTTGACCTTTCGAAGGGCCAAGAGTCAAGTGCAAAAAGCTAAAAAGTTGGTAACCTGAAAACAAGGCTCAGGCGGGCCGCGTAAGCCTTGCCAGGAGCTTACGCGGGCCGCGCCAGATGCCCAGTATCAGAATTAACAGGCTGCAGCCTGTTTGAGCTTGTAACTGACTTAAAAACGATTTTCCTCATCCTTGGACGACCCCTACATGCTTTTTAGACCCTAGGACACTTGTTGATGATCAGGGAACAAGGGTAGGCTTGGTTGTCAATGATCTAAGTGAAGATTAAACACTATATAAAGGCCTTATGTTGCAACCTTATGAGCACACCTTCCATCTGCATTTGTGGAGCATCTCTGGAGCTCAAGTGCCTTTCCTAAGCATCCCTGGTCGTGCATTAGACCTTGGTAAGCACCCTTGACCTTCCTTAATCGTGTTTTGCTTAGTTATTAGCTTAAAAGTCAAACCGTCGTAATTAAGGTTTGACTTATCGATTAATCATTAATGGTCTGATGTTTAGTCAAATTGAAGGTAGTTATAAGTTGGTATTTATGTGGGCAACAAACCCTTAGAAGGGCACCCTCTGATTCCCGCTCTAACTAGATCAAATGTCGGGTCAAAGTTGATTAGAAAAAGTCAACGGAATGCTAATCTTCGAATTAACGCATAATTAACAATGTAGAAGGCATGTAACCTATTTTATCATTCATATAACTTGATAATAAGTATAAGAACTGGTCTAAGCTTGTTTGATCCGACAATTTTCTGTTTTGACCCGGTTCGGAACCGAAGGTCGCAAAACTTTGACTTTTGCTTTGACTTCAGTTCTGACCCGATTTAGATGGGTTTGGGTATGCCTTAGAACTTCCTTAGGACCAGGTTACATGTTAGTATAACCCTCTGTGGTTGGAACGTTGATTGTCCGATTCGTTTACACGTTCCGTTAATTGCTTAAATGTTGACCATAATGTCCTTTTGACCATAAAACGAGAATTTTAGAAATGTGAAAGGACAATAATCTTTACTACTGATTTATAAACATGTCCCTAAAATTTCACATCATTTGGAGGTCTAGATTAGGAGTTATGCTCATTAGCGTAATTATAACGCCTTTTAGTAATTAAACGGCGCAATTAGCATAAAGCCTATCTAAACCCAATTTTTGACATGAAACCTTTTACCCACTGAGGTAATATAATATTTTGAGATTTTTAAGGATTTTTAATTATTTTTAAACCGATCATAACCTAAGGTTATGCCGTTGATTCGGTAAATACCGATTATACCCTTTTTGTGTATAAAATGAGTTTTACATAGTATTTTGACACCAATCCAATTGCTACTGATTGTATATAATAAATGAAGTATTTTGAACTTTATAACCTGATCAGAAAATTCAGATTTCCTGTATAACCCGGAAATCGCTCAAAATGGCTTTTTACGCGTATTAAACGCATAGTTTGGGTTTAAAACCATTTTGCCATATAAGACCTATTACCAACTGATATGACCTAATAAAATAAGTTATTCTACTGATGTATTCGGACCCGAATCTCAGAATTTTAATTAACCTCCTTTATATTCTTTAAAATGACCAAAATACCCCTACGGGGCTTATTTTGAGATTAAACTCATTTTGGGTATAATGGAAGGTATCCTACTGATATCACAACATATTTAAAGCATATTAACTTATGGAACTTGTGTATGACTCATTCGGTTACCCGTTACGCATATACGCGCCCGGTACAGTTTATGTAACTAGTTTATATAAATTAACCGGAATGGGTCGAACCTTATCGATTTCATTTCAAAATCCAAAATGTATTTAGTTTGCCCATTTAATACAAGTCTTCATACTTGTTGGGTCTAAATCACATTCTAATCCGGTCTCCGCTTATCTAGCGTATCGTACCGTTGTTCTGTTTAAAAACTAGCCGGTCTAAGTCTATGACATAATTAAGACCAGTTAGTATTCTAATTGGTTATTTATACCATCATTCCAGACTAGGGCCTTCCGGTAAATTGTACCTACGCTTACTTAAGTGAATACAACTGAGTTATTATAATTCTTGCTATTTAAGACAGGAGCTAGCTCAGGTAAATACTCTTAACTTATTTTCCCTATTACGGGCTTGGGATACGGTAATATAAATACCGCATGGTCAGGTATGGGATTCAAAGACCAATAAGTCAGGAAATCCAAATAACCTGTTTTAATTCGTATTGCTTGACTGAAACATTGGGGGTTAATGCGACCCTGTCCTGGATATCCTTGACTCATTAAATGCAATGGCCACGACCTAAGCACGGGGTGTAGGCATACACCTGACAGATGCCATATGTTTATTAATTAATTATACCCAATATGGGATTCCCAATAAGGGAATAGTGGTGTGTCGGTTAATCTTGAACCGGCATAGAACTGGGCCCCGTATGTAGAGCAAGTTATGTAAAACAGATAACATGAGATATAGTTTGTCCCAAGTATAAAAGATTAATTTTGCCTTGTGCATTTTAATCAAAGTGTCAAAATATTTTCATGCCTTGTGCACCTAAACCAATTTTCATAGACATTTTCAAATGAGTCGGTTGAGTGTATTTACCAGTGAAAACTGACATATTTTCCAAAGTCTAAGTGACAGGTACAAGTACGTAATAGGCTGGAAGCTGCTCAGGACTTGTTAGTTGAGGACTTTGCAACTCCTTCACATAAGCCATTAGTCTGATAACTTCTTTTGTTGATTTGATCCGCCTGTGGATTATTACAAGCTAGTCTGCACGGAATACTTTTATATTATCAGACATTGTGTTTGTAATAATATTTTATATTTCAAGACTTCCGCTGTGCATTTAAATTGTGTTGTTTGACTATGATGATATCAACTACGTCATGATACTCCCCACCGGGCCCACCGGTAATACGTGGAAATATCAGGGTGTGACACCGGAGTACCGACTGACATCCGGCACCGGTCGTCGGTGAGATGAGGGAGGAAGCAGAGGTGTAGGTGTTTGGAATTTGAAGTTCTTGCCGGTGTGTGTGTGAGATTGGTTCAAAAATGAGAGAGACAAAGAGGTGGAGAGATGGGGTTTAAAAAGGTGGAGAGAGATAGAGTCTGACCATAATAAATGAGGAGAGAGATAGTGTAACAACCTGCACGTTCGTGCGTTGTTACCACTCGCTATACTCGTTACGCCTAGCACCAGAGATTCGGATCATAATGTAGCTGTTGATGCAACAAATAATAGACCAACGGTAGTAGCTGGGCTGGTTAGGCAAAAGAGTTGAAGGGTTCAACTTTGCCTAACGCAGGTCGTGGGGTCCCCCCACGTTTGCAAGACGTGGAAGGAGGTTCACTAGTTTATTTTTGTTATTTGCTAAGGATCCTCCTCTGAAGTGTGTTCAGATTCGGATGAAGGAGCAAATAGAATGTGTGTGTTTGATATGAAAGAGAGAGTAACTCGCATGAAGCAAGTACTCGAGTTGAATGACCAGAGATTGCGAGAATTAGGGCTGGCCAGGAATGTCTCCTGAAGTAAATGAAGTGTCAATTTATAGGAGAAGCCATCTCCCAAAGAAGAATGCATTTGACTAGTGACCTTGCTTGTAGTGAGGGGCTTGCCCTTTCGAGGGTTAAATCCTTTTGACCCCTGGATAATAGTGTGTGCTCTGCAGACCTGCGTTGCTTTTGTGGCTGGCGAGTTGGTGGATCTGTCCGGAGATGTGACTTATTTATTATTCCCGTATTGCTTTACTTCATCTCCTCAGCTTTTCAACCATTGAACCATTTAACCCTTTGAGCGTTTACATATTTAGTCATTTTATTTAGTCTTGGGCTACCCCCGTCATCAGTATCTATATCGCATACATCGCTATTTCGCAGTATTTTCGCATATTACGCATACTTTATCGATATAACAAATCGCATCACACGCACTAACACTCACGATGACATTGAGTGAGGACCTATTCTACCCTCCTCGATGGCCGTGATGCGTCGCAGAGTAACGCATATTCAAAACGAAACCTGGTTATTGTATCGCAACTTTGAAATGTGGATATTTATACAACCCTATGTGACTAATTATATTAAATATATGAATGTGGGTATGAAAAGGTGTGACCAAACTATCGCAACGCTTAACGATCAAAACGAAACATCGAAACGTAATTCACCGGAGACCACCGATCGAGCGACTGGTCGATCGGATGGCCACCCGATCGGATTGCCACCCGATCGGATAGCCACCCGATCGGACATCCACCCTATCCATGGCACTCCATCACCTTTTTTCGCTCGATTTCACGCGATTCTTGTAAGCTTTCAACTCAAATCTTGTACTTCTATGATCTACACGCACTTCTTCATCATTTTCTCTTTTAAATCTTAACTTTTAACCGTGAAATCAATGGATTTAAGGTGTTCTAGGGTGATGTCATCATGGAGTTCTTATGAACTTCAAGTGTTGGCCTCATTCCACCAAGAACCACTCAGATCTGAACGATCTCCATAAGAGTAAACAACATTTTCGCATAGATCTACACATATTCATGGACAAAAGGATTGAAAGATGATTTTCTAACCTTCTTTCAACTCTTTTACACTCAATGCACTCAAAACCGATAGAATCGGAGCTTGTTCTGATCTTCTACTCATTCTTAGTGAAGTGTTGGTTCAAAGATCTGAGTTGTATCAAAGAGACTACCGATTCCGGGTTAAACATGAGCAACCGTCTCAAACAGTGGACTGATCGGACTAGGGTGATTCCTACCCGATCAGGTCACCTTGGTGTTGATACGGTTCTATTGTTTGGCACGTTGTCACAACGTCTCGAGAAAACCGCAAAACTTCCAAGACAAACAAGTGTCAAGACGACTTAGGCCGTCGGAACGGATTGCCGTCCGATCGGATTGCCACCCGATCGGATTGCCACCCGATCGGATTGCCGTCCGATCGGCTTGCACTTGGTTCCACACTTAAACCATATTTCAACTCTTTAAAAGTTTTGAACGTCGAATGGATTGTCGTCCGATCGGATTGCCGTCCGATCGAACGACCATCCGACCATGTGATGTTTTGAACTACAACACTTAAACAATTTTCCACATGTTTAATGCAGAGTTAGTTCCAAACGGATTGCCACCCGATCGGATTGCAATCCGATCGAGTGACAAACTGCTGTGAACTTGTTCTCACTAAGTGTCCTACTAATCGGATCGTCACCCGATCGAGCCACCGTTTGATCGATCGACCTGAAGGGTAGGGATACTTCTCTGTTTTCAAAATGCTACAATGAAAACTTCAAAAGGTAAACTATCATACACAAACACCTCCATACCAAACGAGGTGACAATCCAATCTAATGCCCATCCGATCGGATTGCCACCCGATCGACTGGCCATCCGATCGGGTTGCCATTCGACACTCAGTCAGATCTCATAGTTTAACGCACAGTTCGACGCTTACGCTATCAATCTGTAATTAGGCTAATCTCAGACGCGCTCCCTTCAATCCAACCAAGTTGTGTTTACTTGCTGAACACCGATTGTGAGTATACTCGAACCCTTTTTATCGCATTTTGGGTGTAACATACGTTCCTATTAAATCAAGTTATCAAATGAATTATACAATCAAACTGATTATCACTTGCGAATGACTGTTATGTATATTTACACGTGATGCTAGTTACATATGTGTTAGGACTTTTACTCGCGAGGTCCCGCCTTAACGAGTATAGTACTATAGCACCCGATGGGGTCTAGTTAGGATGAATAGCAATCGCAATCGCAGCTCGAGTGACTTAGCTTGTAGTATCTGTCTTATATGTATGTATGTTAAGGTATCTCGTTTATGTATTTGGTAATTCGCAGCACTTTTAACTATTTTACGCTACTCTGTCAAAACTTGTATACTCGCCAATACTTTTGTATTGACGTTGTTTTAACGTATGTTGCAGGTTTAGTCGCAGTCTACATCAAATCAAGCTAGGAAGTCTAGAAACACATCTAAAATCTAGGTTGTCAGATTTGTATTGGTTGAGAGAACATGAAAATTCGTGACAACTTATGTTATTGTACTTGTTTATTAGTATGGGATAACGAACGCATTAAATATTGTCGCAATTTAGTTGTTATGGATTCTCTCGAGCAATTTGATTCGCCTAGTGCCGCCCCCCGATGATTCCGCCATCGATTGGGGTGTGACAGATTGATCGCATCGCAAAACTCAAAAATCATTATGATCGAATCTCACTCCAAATCTCTCTCTATCTAGATGTCTTCCAACGACTCTACCTCGAGACAAACAGCTAGGAGAATAGCCAAACGAAGCGCCGAAAAGAGGATTGCCTCGCTTGTGGCCAAGGAAGTGGCCAAAGTCATTCCTCAAATTGTCGCTCAAGTGCACTCTCTCAGCAACTCTCGAACCTTAGAAGACTCTAAGACGGAAGCGCCGCAATTTGCTTTCCTCTACAAACACTTCAAAGCCTGTGGCTCGACGGAGTTCATAGGTGAAGGAGGTGTGTCCCAGCTACTCCAATGGTTCGATTCTATCGAAGTCACCCTTCGTCAGAGTGGGTGTCCCGATGGTTTCTGTACTACTTGCGCTACCGGAGTATTTCAATCGCGAGTACTCGAGTGGTGGACAGCCGAACGTAACAAACGTGGGATCTCCGCTGCTTACGCTCTCTCTTGGGATGAGCTGAAAGAACTTATGAAGAAAGAGTACTACCCTCCCCACGAAGTTCAGAAGCTAGAAAATGAATTTTGGGAAATCAAGCAAGTCGAAGGTGACAATACAGGCTACACCACAAGGTTCAAACAACTTAGCATAATCTGCCCAAGTCAAGTCAACATTCAGAAAAAGCCATCACGAAGTATATCCGCGGCTTGCCGGAGTCTGTGGGCGATTTTTTTGACGCTGCAAGACCTGCTACCATCAAAGAAACCTACCGCTTAGTCGCAGAAATCAACGACAAACGAGTCTTGGACAGATCTTTCTCCAAGAATCCTGTCAAACAAGCTCAGCAAGCAATCATCATCGATTCTTCTGAAGATTCCTCCGAGGATTCTTCAGGTGAGTCCTCGGATGAATCCTCTAACGACAACGTACCGTTTCAGGAAGCTCAGCCCAGCCGCAAATGAAAGAGCATGAGCCCAAACTCTTCAACAACTTAACTGTTTCAACCAGAACCTCTTCAAGCGATTCCAGTTCACTCAAAGCGCGACTACAACGGAACTCATCCCATGTGTCTCATGTGTACGTATCATCACCCGCCAGAAGCTAGTTGTCGCTTCAGCGCAAATTGCAACTGGTATGGTCATCTTACCCAGCACTACCGCACGAGACCGCAGACTTGAGGAATTTCAACAACCAACATAGCCTCCACAGAAGTCCTCCACAACAGCATTAGTTATGCTTCCAATGTCGTTGTAATGATACGATCTTCGTCGATTAATTTCTTTTGGATGTTGAACTTGTTCTATTTCTCGACGCATAGTGGACTCTACTTATCTCACACTCTCTCGCACTCGCGCACGGACTAAATGCTAGCACTCCGTACTATATAATGCGTTTTACCCCTATTATGCGTTCTTGAGATAAGGTATGATAAACGTGCAAGGGACAACTTAATCACGGGTGCACACGGGATTATGTTGGTCAGTGCACGGGGATCGTAATAAGTTTCAATGATGCCATAACGTTAAAAGCATGGTTAAGCGTGGTGGATGCACCGCTGGTACTTCCTATATATAAGCGTCTTGACCATGTCAACACAGTGCTACACCAATTCACGGGGCAGAGGCGTGTGGTGGAAGCATGGTAGATATGCCGCTGCTACTTCCTATATATAAGTGTTTCGCCATGCCAACCAATGTCTTGTGATGAAAGTGCCATACAAGTTGAACGTTATTAGACCAAGTATACTATTTAATTCTATTTTCGACACACTACACTACATCGCAAGGCGTAACAATCTCAATCGCAACTCAAAGCGTGTAATCGCTAGACATTTCGTAGGTCAACACGCTAGCAATCGCATTATCGCTGGAATCTACCTCGCAATCTCAATCGCTTATAGTGTGTTCGCTCAATCGCTTATTATGTGCATCGCGCTATCGCATATCGTGGGTATCGCTCTATCGCTTGTGTATCGCTCTATCGCTTGTGTATTGCTCCATCGCTCATCGTGTATCGCTCAACGCTTATCGCCATCGCTATCGCTTACAGTATTTATGTTATCTGTGTTATGTTATCACACATGACCTCGCTTCACGAGACAAAACTAATAGGGTTAAAACATGGTGGATACGCTGCTGGTACTTCCTATATATAAGTGTTTTAGCCATATCAACGGACTTTCGCGGAAAAAGGCCATGTGGGGCTTAATGTTAGTTAAAATTTATGGTGTTGTCTAATCTAATCAAATCGCATATTCCCATCGCTTGCAACGCATCGATCGTCGCTTATCGCTCGACGGTTGTCGCTATCGCTTGTCGCTCATCGCTTTTCTCTTGTCGTCGTCGCCTTCGCTTATTACGGTTGTTTTGTGCTATCAAATATCTCATACCGCTTGTCGCTTATCGCACTCGTCTGTATCGCTAAACTGAGTTCGAAAACGACTTCCCCGCTCAGTTTGCTCAATCCCTCACTTACACTTGGTCCGACCATCTTTCGCTTGGATCGAGGGAGTCAAAATCTATCAGTACTATGTCGACACACATGACACCGCCTCACAGGACGGAAAGCCATATGGCAAAAACATGGTGGATACGCCGCTGGTACTTCCTATATATAAGTGTTTTAGCCATATTGTCGAACTTTCGTGGTAAAGTGCCATGCGGGGCCGACTTTAAATTTAAAACTTTTTGATATTATTAAAACCTTTTTGTAAACAAAGTTTTTCTTACAAAACTTTTCCTAAAAAAAATTTAATCAAAACCTTTGTACAAAATGAAAATTTCTTGTAACGATGGTGTGACAATCGACTCAAGTTACTGCTACGTGACGAGAAAATTTCGTAAAACGAGTTTTAAACACCCTAAAATCATTTAGTAACCTAATAAAACCCCACCCATAGCGCTGGTGTGAACATCGAAACAGTTTAACGCCGCACCGTGGGAAGATTTTTCATAAACAAGTTTCTTCAAACCTTTTCGAATTAATCAACTTTTCGAGAATTCAAAAGACTTTTGGGTCGCTTTTTGTGTGTTGCCATCTTCGTATACGAATCGTCTTACTCGCCGCAATCGCCCAGCCTTCGCAACGCTCTCTCTCGTCAATCTTCAATCGATCGCTCGCTTATTCTCGACGTTTTATCACTACTCTCACTCGCATCAACTCTCGCAACCCATCTTATGGATTAATTTCGGGATGAAATTTCCTAAAGTAGGGGAGACTGTAACAACCCGCACATTCGTGCGTTGTTACCACTCGCTATACTCGTTACGCCTAGCACCAGAGATTCGGATCATAATGTAGCTATATCGCATACATCGCTATTTCGCAGTATTTTCGCATATTCCGCATACATCGCTATTTCGCAGTATTTTCGCATATTACGCATACATCGCTATTTCGCAGTATTTTCGCATATTACGCATACTTTATCGATATAACACATCGCATCACACGCACTAACGATCACGATGACATTGAGTGAGGACCTATTCTACCCTCCTCGATGGCCGTGATGCGTCGCAGAGTAACGCATATTCGAAACGAAACCCGGTTATTGTATCGCAACTTTGAAATGTGGATATTTATACGACCCTATGTGACTAATTATATTAAATATATGAATGTGGGTATGAAAAGGTGTGACCAAACTATCGCAACGCGTAATGATCAAAACGAAACATCGAAACGCAATTCACCGGAGACCACCGATCGAGCGACTGGTCGATCGGACAGCCACCCGATCGAACAGCCACCCTATCCATGGCACTCCATCACCCTTTTTCTCCTCTCCACCTATAAATAGCCCTTGTCACATCACTGTTCAAGTGATGTGACAGCTCTCACTCGACCAGCACGCTTTGGGGCTATTTTCGCTCGATTTCTCGCGATTCTTGTAAGTTTTCAACTCAAATCTTGTACTTCTATGATCTACATGCACTTCTTCATCATTTTCTCTTTTAAATCTTAACTTTTAACCGTGAAATCAATGGATTTGAGGTGTTCTAGGGTGATGTCATCATGGAGTTCTTATGAACTTCAAGTGTTGGTCTCATTCCACCAAGAACCACTCAGATCTGAAGGATTTCCACAAGAGTAAACAACATTTTCGCATAGATCTACACATATTCATGGACAAAAGGATTGAAAGATGATTTTCTAACCTTCTTTCAACTCTTTTACACTCAATGCACTCAAAACCGATAGAATCGGAGCTTGTTCTGATCTTCTACTCATTCTTAGTGAAGTGTTGGTTCAAAGATCTGAGTTGTATCAAAGAGACTACCGATTCCGGGTTAAACATGAGCAACCGTCTCACACAGTGGACTGATCGGACTAGGGTGATTCCTACCCGATCGGGTCACCTTGGTGTTGATACGGTTCTGTTGTTTGGCACGTTGTCACGACATCTCGAGAAAACCGCAAAACTTCCAAGACAAACAAGTGTCAAGACGACTTAGGCTGCTGGAACGGATTGCCGTCCGATCGGATTGCCACCCGATCGGATTGCCGTCCGATCGGATTGCCAACCTATCAGATTGCCGTCCGATCGGCTTGCACTTGGTTCCACACTTAAACCATATTTCAACTCTTCAAAAGTTATGAACGTCGAACGGATTTCCGTCCGAACGAACGACCATCCGACCATGTGATGTTTTGAACTACAACACTTAAACAATTTTCCACATGTTCAATACAGAGTTAGTTCCAAACGGATTGCCACCCGATCGGATTGCTATCCGATCGAGTGACAAACTGCCGTGAACTTTTTCTCACTAAGTTTCCTACTAATCGGATCGTCACCCGATCGAGCCGCCGTTCGACCGATCGACCTGAAGGGTAGGGATACTTCTCTATTTTCAAAATGCTACAATGAAAACTTCAAAAGGCAAACCATCATACACAAACACCTCCATACCAAACGATGTGACAATCCAATCGAATGGCCATCCGATCGGATGACCATCCGAATGGATTGCCACCCGATCGACTGGCCATCCGATCGGATTGCCATCCGATCGGGTTGCCATTCGACATTCAGACACATCTCATCGTTTAACGCACTGTTCGACGCTTACGCTATCAATCTGTAATCAGGCTAATCTCAGACGCGCTCCCTTCAATCCAACCAAGTTGTGTTTACTTGCTGAACACCGACTGTGCGTATACTCAAACCCTTTTTATCGAATTTTGGGTGTAACATACGTTCCTATTAAATCAAGTTATCAAACGAATTATACAATCAAACTGATTATCACTTGCGAATGATTGTTATTTACACGTGATGCTAGTTACATATGTGTTAGGACTTTTACTCGCGAGGTCCCGCCTTAACTAGTATAGTACTATAGCACCCAACGGGGTCTAGTTAGGATGAATAGCAATCGTAATCGCACCTCGAGTGACTTAGCTGGTAGTATCTGTCTTATATGCATGTATGTTAAGGTATCTCGTTTATGTATTTGGTAATTCGCAGCACTTTTAACTATTTTACGCTACTCTGTCAAAACTTGTATACTCGCTAATACTTTTGTATTGACGTTGTTTTAACGTATGTTGCAGGTTTAGTCGCAGTATACGTCAAATCAAGCTAGGAAGTCTAGAAACACATCTAAAATCTAGGTTATCGGATTTGTATTGTTTGAGAGAACATGAAAATTCGTGACAGCTTATGTGATTGTACTTGTTTATTAGTATGGGATAATGAACGCATTAAATATTGTCGCAATTGTTATGGATTCTCTCGAGCAATCTGATTCGCCTAGTGCCGCGCCCCGATGATTCCGCCATCGGTTGGGGTGTGACAGATAGGGAAATGACATTTGGGGTAAAAGACCAAAATACCCTTTTAGTTGGCATAATCTGATTGGTTGAGAGTGGTTCTCGCGGTTCTTACAACTAGAGGTGTTTTCTATTTTAGCGTCTCCCTATATATATATATATATAATATATATATATATATATATATATATATATATATATATATATATATATATATATAAACGGGATCAGGAGAGAACGGTGAAAAGTGTGAGAACGGATCCTGGCCCAACACGTGGTAGGGAGCGCTAATTGTTAAGCGTGGGTACGATTGTCATTGTCTACTTCCTGCTAAACAATGGCGTTATGATTCCTTTGCCAAAAAAAATTAAATATAAATGGCGTTTTCATCTTTATGCTAGTTTTACATGGCGTTTTTTTTAAAGTATATTTTTTTACGAATGACGTTTATGTTTTAATGGCGTTTTCATCTTTATGCTAGTTTTACATGGCGTTTTTTTAAAGTATTCTTTTAACAATGACGTTTATGTTTTAATGGCGTTTTCATCTTTATGCTAGTTTTTCATGGCGTTTTTTTAAAAGTATTTTTTTACGATGGCGTTTTATTGAATTCCTATAGATATGGCGTTTTTTGTGTTTTCTACTTGTTTTAATTTAGTTTTTTAACCCTTTTTGTAATGTTGTTTATGTTTTAAATGGTTATTATTTATTAATTATTTTAATCATGGCATTTTCTTTGATTTGCACAAATACGATAGAAGATCACACAACCAAACATGTAGATGTAATAATGTAAAGAATAAAACACAATAGTCAATATTAAAATCCATGGCGTTTAGCTAATCTACATATTCTTCCATTCTTTGTGTTATTCTCTCGTCTGCTGTGTCAAACAATTCACGTATTTTTTCTCCCCCTAAAGCCATGAATGTTTTTAGACAACTTGTCAGTAGTTTTCTGTTTTCATTTTCGCTATGAAACAGGATTTTTCCTATGTATTTTACCCTTAGTTCATTTAGCTATCTTTGTTGGAGTTGATTTGGGGCATCTTCTGTTGCCAAACCACTTCTCCAACGAGCTATATCCCCCATGTATGTTTCCATATGCCTCATTGCGAAAATCCCACAGTCGATCACGTTAGACTTTGTCCTCCAATCCATCTTTTGTCTGACAATCTTCGCCTTGCTCATGATCTTATGCTTTGGGTGATTTTTAATACGCAAGTAGTTTGTAAAAGCTCCGTGCTGCAGTTTCACATTTGTTTTGCATATATTAGTTTGGCGTTTTGTCAACATAGTTCCTATATTCAAAGTTTTTAAGATACTTACCAATATTTCCACCCATCCTTCATACTTTTTTTTATACTGACGTTATCCCCTACACTGCTGTTGTCTAATACATCAACTCTTTCATGTTTCATGTTGAAACAGACAACATAGAAATGTCTTTCCCATATTATTGGCATGAAGACGAGTTCATAATCCTTGATGGTTTTACGTTTCTTGTCTCCTTTGAAACATGTATTTTTCAGAACAGTTTCCATGTTTCTGTTGAATTCTTTGTTTCGTATATTTTCTTCTGTCGTTTTCTTGTATGCCGGAGTATTCTGTAATATTGAGTACCACATTTTAAACAACAAAACAATGTCCTATTATAATTTTATCAATTAAATATAGCAAAAGAGTTACCAACAGTAATTCTGTGCAGAATAACCTTGAGGGTGATTCTGGAGCCTTGTATATTTCTTCATAGTTCAGGATATGTGCCCAACATAGAATAATTGAGACGTGTGCTTGAAATCCTGGTTTCATGCTCTCACAGATCACCCTCATGAGAAACTTTTCTCCCATCTTGAACAGCTCAGTTCTAAAAAAACATCATTGGGCGTTATAGATATACAAACTCATTCTATTATAATACATGGTGTTTTGATCGTTTTTGCATGCATATTCTCAAGTAAACGTTATGAATGGAAAGTTTGGCGTTTTATTTTGAGAGAAGTGTACATACTCATAATCGCCGTATCCAGTGAAGATGTATGTGGAAAGGTTATTTTCAGGGTTTGTCCTTTTTTCATGTATAACCACTTGCCTCCTTAGATAAGGTGACAAACATGCCCTACTCATTTTTTTATCTCTCTTCTCCTCTTCAGCCACATTCTTTTTTTATATTTTTATCTTCTCCATCATCTTTATCAGCTTTTTCATCAGTAGGCAACTCTTCAGGGTTTAAAATTGTATTTTCTTGCATCAGCTTTGTGATGTCTGGAGTGTTGTCCTCATCACCTTTCTCCTGCACATCTGACCTGTTTGGCGTTTTTGGTGGTGATGTGTTGATGGCATTTTCATCCTGGGGTTTATTGGGTGTCTCTTCCTCTTCAAAACTTTTCAAGAGGTTTTTCCCAGATGTAGTTGGTGGCTGTTCATATGGCATTTTATCAAACACTGCCCCTTGTTGGTCAACACTTTTCTTCACCATCTCCCCTTCAGTTTTTTCTTCTTCAGTGTTGAATGCCTGACTGTCTTGTGTTTCTGTCGTGGCGATGTTTGGTGACTTATCAAATACAGGCATTTTTGGGGTCTCTTCAGCAGGTTGCAGATGTTTTTTTATTGCTTTAATCACTTCATCCACCATCCTTGAATTATCAAGACCTTCTTTTAAATCAATCATTTGTTTTAAATCTTGTCCTGGCAGCTCCAAAATCTCAGCAATATTCCTTTTAATTATTTTTCCCCATTGTATCTCGAAATGTGATATTCAAGTGTCTTGAAATCACAACTCCATCTCTCAATATCGTTTTCGTTTACATCTTCATCTGATGATATAGTATCCTCATCATCATCATCATCATATATGGGGGCTGTTGTAGCAGTCGAGGGTTCGGCGTTTTGTTCTATTGCCACATCCCTTGTATGCCCTTCTCTTTCACCATCCCCTTCACCATTCCCTTCCGACTCCCCTTCCTCTTCTTCTTCTTCTCCTTCCCCTTTTCCTTTTTCTTCTCCTTCTCCTTCTCCTTCATTTTCAACTTCAATGGCGTTTTCATAAACTATTTCCACTTCCATGGCGTTTTCATCAACTGTTTCCACTTCAACGACGTTTTCAATTCCAACCATCTCCTTCTCCTTTTCTTCTTCATTTTCCCATCTTTCTTCTCCTTGTTCTTCAATTTCAAATTCTTTGGCGTTTTCATGAACTGTTTGCTCTTCAATGGCGTTTTCTTTTTCAGCCATATCCTTTTCCCCTTCTTCTTCATTTTCATATCCTAGTACCACCTCATTTTCAACCTCAGTTTCTTGTATCTTCTTCTCTTTCAGCTGGCATTTCTTTCGCGTTTTCATCAACAAATTTTGAGATGTTCTCCAACAATGTCATACATTGTGAGTATTTAATGTGTACCAGGAGGCTGTTTGGGTATTCATACTTTGACTGTTTTAACAATGCGCTCATTTTATTGTAACAGTATTCTAATTCTTTGTATGCTCCATCCAATTTATCAGCCATTTCTTGTTATATTAAATAAAAGGATTTTTTTTATCATGGTGTTTGTTGTTTTTGTTTTTTAAATTTATTATTTGAACAACATACCTCTTCAGGTTCTTTGTTTTGTTCTTCTACATCAGCAAAAATGTTGTCATACTGTGTTACTCCTCTGATAAGAGCATGGTTTCCTGATGCAGAAACTTCAAACATCATTTCCCGGCTTTCTCTATCCTCATTCACCAACCTTTGAAGTGAAGCCTCTTCATCATCATTGAAGGGCATGGCGTTTTGCACCTCATAGTTATAATGATCATCATGATCAAAACCATCATTATCATCAAACTCATCATCAGTGTTATCAGTATGCTCATCGACCTTGTGAACATCATTTTCATCTTCATTCTCAACATCATCACCATCATCTTCATCATGAACAACAACCTGTATTTTTCTTGTTTTTTGGGGCTTGCTTCTCTTAGCTTCTTTGACTGTTTTCCTTTTTACTTCATTGCCCACAAGGCGTTTTGCCATTGCACTCTCAATTAAGTCAAGAGTATCTGTTGTAACCCACTCAATTGGGTATCCTTCTTTTCGGTCCCATTTTTTCCTATTGCAAGCATCGTTCACCAAGGCAAGCTGTAACAAAATAGAATTTTCAAATGACAGATATTAATGGCGTTTTAATGACACAACAAATGAATAGTGAAAATTTATTCTTACTGCAAGTATGATCACTGGCTCTGTGTAATGCTTTTTGGGAGCCCATGCGATTTTGGCGTGTTGCAAGCATTGGATGATATAACTACACTAGTTCATTTGGTTTTTTTGAACGTTTCTTGTAACGTTGTGCAAGAATTGTTTGTTGACGACTGCATTGTCAGTTGCATGCCCCATTATAGTGAAGAATGCTACAAGGAAATTTTGGCAGAAGTTTCTCCCAAAGCCTTGCATCCTAGGCAAAACGTTTTCAAAGTATATCTTCACACTTGGTCTGTTAACCCAACCCAACCCTTGGAACTGTGCTTTCCACTCAGCCACCACCTGGTCTTTAGTTGTTCGTCTTTTTTTCATGTTCACGGGCACCCTTCCGTTTGGTATACCCGTTAAAGAGTTTATCAATTCTTCATTCATATGTATGGTATGGTTGCCAATGTTTAGGGTGTTTGTCTTTTCATTGTAATTTTCAACCAACCAGTATGCAAGCATTGTCGGTACGGTGTCTATTTTCAACCTTAGTGTAGCACCAAACCCCATTTGGTGTACTATATGTCTTTGATTTTCGTTTAGATTCATAAACCAACCAGTTAAGTTTGTAGGTTTTACTCTTGACAAGATCCTAGCCCCACTGAACTCATGATATGGTTCTTCCTCAACCTCAACATTCTGACTTGATGCCTTCCTCTTATTGGCGTTTTGGGCCTTTCCAGTATGGACATTTATTCTCAATCTTAACCTCTCTTCGCCTATAAAAATGATTTCATGGCGTTTTATTTTATGGCGTTTTAATAGTATAATTTAACATAACTATGATACATTTATGGTGTTTTATAAATCAATAAGAGATTATAGATGTTGAATAAGCCAATAACAGTTAAATGGCGTTTATAACAGAAACCATACATTTTTTGGTGTTTAGTAACAAAGCTATGACAGGATACATGTGTTGTGGCCTTTAGTAACACAAGAGTGATATGTAAAATTTCGTTCTCATACATTGTGAAACAAACAATACATATTTTGGCGTTTTGGCAACAAAGTATGAAAGTGTATTTTTACATCACGAAAAGTAACATTTGTGTACCATGTCCTCTTGTTGTCTTCTTTCGTTGCTCGTTCGTTTTTTGGCGTTTTGGATCAGATGACCCTTCCCTTTCCCCCTTGTAGAAACTGCAAATTTTTGTTAAAATTAGAACGCCAAAAGCAGCATAAACTAGCACAATGTAAATCGAAGTTAACTCACCATGTTTTTTTCCTATGGATCTGGTTTAATCTTTCGACACCATAGTTTTTGTTGTTTCGCGTTTTCTAGGGTTTTCGCATTTTACGTTGGTTTTGGGGAGGTTTCTCTGGGAAGTATATATGTTTCAGTCAGGCTTTGATGTGTTTTGTATATGAACATTTACCTTTTTTCCCTTATGGAAGCGCGCCACAGTAATAAAAGTGATGTTATTTACGAAAATGCCATCGCGCCATGTAGTCCATAGATTGTTTTGATCTGACGGTCCATAATCGTTCTCACCATTCTCACACTTTTAGTAGTTCTCTCTAAATCCTGACCCTATATATATATAACTACGAGTTGTGAGAACCGTGAGAACCTTTTGATCCCACGCGAGTTGGGCCAAATTTTTTTTACACAAACGTAGATGAAAACTTTATAAACACATCTGTAAAAAAAGTAAAAAAAATTGTCGAGTCGTTAGTTTTGACTGATACAAGTTTTTTTTACGCCATGATAAAAAAAAATAGTTATCAACTATAAAATTTTACACCAACGCATAAAATAAACTTGCATCAGTCAAAACTAACGACTCGACAATTTTTTTACTTTTTTTACAGATGTGTTTATAATGTTTTCATCTACGTTTGTGCAAAAAAATTTGTCCAACTCGTGCGGGATCAAAAAGTTCTCACGGTTCTCAAAACTCGTGGTCGTTTCATTTGAACCGAATCATATATATATATATAGGGTTGGGTTCGTTTCAGAACTCTAAATATTCATAGAACTTTCAGAACTACTAATAAACAGCTATGTTATTTATATATTTTTATATTTAGCATTATTGAAGGATACTTATATCATTTATTATTTGTACTTTTATGATTACATACATGGAAAACTAAATTATTTATGTGTAATAACTAATTTACATATGTGTAAATGAACCAATTTACGTATATGTAATTATAAATTACATATGATAAAACTTCTCTTTACACATATGGATTTATAATAATTGATAAAATAAACCCTTAAATAATGTTAAATATAAATGTAACAACCCGCTTTTTGGAAAGTCAAAGTACAAGTCAAAGGAAGAAAAGATTGCTAATTGCGATCTGTCACTCCTTGCTTGACCACCAAACCGTACTTTTGACTTGTAATCTAATTATATTATTTATTTGTTTTAGTTGTATTATGTGGAGTATCTATTAATAATCGAGGTTTAATCGCTTGTTTTATCGCTTTATCGCTTATCACATCGCAATCGCATTATGTAAGACCCATCTTAAAATAATAGAATTTTATAACATTAACACGCATTTATTTAAAAAATACGAGCTTACAAAATCTTTGTCGGGTTTACGATTGAACAGGAACAGTATATACAAGACATCATCCTACTGTTTAAACCTTCAACACGTAATATCCAAGAGTTTACAAATTACTAAAACAAAATAGATCAATGCGGAAGCTTGGTTTGGTGCGTTCGGTTCTTGATAGTCGCTTGATCTTCATCCGGAGTCGCGTGTGCTTTTACCTAATGCCAAAACCACGTAAAATGTTAGTTTTGACCGTATTAGAATATATATAAACAAGTTCTAATGTCAAACGATGAAAACAGAACAAAATTACTGAAATTTGGGGTTGTCGTGCTCTGCGATAGCTTAGTCCCCATTCTACGCGGCCTGCGACAGCCGTCGCGGCACGCGACGGTGATTCCATATTGGCGTCGCGTAGCGCGACACCCACTTTTTCACAGAATGTTCGTTTCTTTTGTGCTGCACCTGCCCAGCTACGAAAATTGACATATAACATCTTAAAACTTGCATAACTTTTGCTACACAAGTCCGTTTTACGAAATTCTTTTTCCTACGCGTTCGTAATTTAATCCTCCATCATATGGAGTTAAAGTTAACATCTAAATTCATAAAATAATGGGCTTCGAGCCCTTGACTTTAAAATTCATTTTTAAAGACTTTTGACCCGTTCAAGTTTTTAAACCTCAAAACTTGTTTCTAATTGACCATTAAGCATACATCAACATGTTTATCTAAAAAATCTTTAGTTCGGGTCTGTAATCTTTTATGAATTACGCGGCTAGTACTCATTCTATGCGCATAATTCTTTTGACCCGTTTCGAAGATTTAAACCTTTTAAGTTTAAATCTTTCCCCTTCGTTATGCACAGTCCACTTGAGATTTACCTATAACTTACATGATTGCAAAACACGTTCTTAAACAGTTCATAAGGATCGTTTACCCGGTTCAGTGTTCATGGGTATTTTGGTCAACTTCAGTCCCTCATTATACGACGAAGGGTTTTCACTAATATTTGACCATCTTATTACTTCTAGCTATAATTCAAAATATGCGTACCTGGCTCGGGTCAACATATTGACCCGTTTAAATAACTTTTGCTTTTAAATTTTCTAGATAAAAGCATTACAAACCGTATGTCCTTTCCTGAAATCACAACACTTAACAAGCGGTCATCAATTAATATTATTGTCAAATGGTATTTACTTACCCTTTGACCCGTTTAGCTGAAAGTGACCATTTATCAACATAATATGATATTTTTTAAATACCATCCCGCCCCTTAATCCAATTCCGGTTTACATCGTGAGTTCTTATTACTTAAATGGCATTACTTGAATTATTTGACCCGTTAAGATTTACACCAAATGGTTATCTTTTTAAACCTTTTATCTATCCATCAACTCATGTACGGATTTTTATTCAATCACTTTTACCCATTACGGTTCACCCCATAACGTGATGTTCAAAATTCCATATTGGTTAGTCTTCACCCAACTAGTCTACCATTTTTACCCCTTTTTTTTTACCATAGTTTATGGTTTCTTACCATATTTCCATATTCCGGCTTACATTGTATCATGCCAGAACATAGTATTTTCAAATACTTGTCTTAATTTAAAAATCAATACTCACAAGTAAATGTATCATAATACCAAGGGGGTGTAAGCTTAACTTACCTAGAATTCCGATTATGCTTTTCCACGCGTATTAGTTCCGTTTGACCCGCTTCTACCCAAGCTTCCACCTAGCTTTTCGAGCGTCAATCTACCTTTTATCATTCGCAAGGTGATTAGATTAGTCATTAATATCAAGACTATCTCACCTTACGGACTTTATATCAAAGTCACCCAATTGATTTCATTATTGGTCAGTTTGACTTTTAAAAGTCAAACGACCTATAACACGAGCAATTACACAATCAAGTTCAACAATTCTTTTTAACAATTTGTCAAATATCCGATAGGCATTATTCTTACACTACCGTTTTAGCTAGTTTTCTCATCAAATTCATTATACTTCTAATTTCTTTAACTAGTTCAAACGATTATCGTGACTAGTTTCTTTATTCATTTTTGCAAGAACCAAGGGTTCCCTCTTATAAGCGAGACCCGTTTCATCATACTATTTAGCATTCATCCGAATACATATTATAATCAAGTTTCATAACTAGTTGTTTAGCCAAGCTTTAACATTAATTAAGCAAGTTCATATCACTGAAAATATGTTGTTTTTGGTGACCTGTTTAACCTATTTACAAGTCTTCAAAAATTATGATTTTTTATGTGATGTACCTCTCGGGGGGTTAGGCCTTGTGTTAAAATTTCAAGATCTAACTCTTTACCAAAAATTCGTAAAAATTCATTTACTAAGCTGCAATCAGATTCGTCACTTCTGACTGCAGCTTACAAAAAAATTCATTTAAAATTCCTCGTTTATCCGATTGACGAAATTCCAATTGGAGGTTTTTGGAATTACATGAAGCTACCTACAGTAAACATTTGAGATCATAAATCAATTCTTAAATTGAGTTATGAAATTCGTAATGGGCTGCAAATTCTGCCCGAAAACGCAGCCTGAACCGTCGATACAGAAAAATTCATAAAACATTCAACTTTTGTCGAAAAAATGCAATTCCAGTGGGGTTTTAAAGATATTTCCTGGAATTACATTTTAGAATCAAGAAAAACATGTTTTTGTCACGTTTTTCCATGTTACAGCCAATACAAGTCGGCTGTAAATTCTGATCAGAAGCTGTTTGAATTCGGCTTTTAATTAAAACATGTTTATGACATTATAACACTATTTTTAGCAAATCAAAAACCCTAAAAGCATCACATGCACGAATTTAGCATCAACAAATTTGAATTTACTTCATGGAACTCAAATTACACGAGAATAACTATCAAAATCCTAGTGTTTATCAAGTTTCTACAAACCCATTAATCACCTACAATGGTGATTATAAACCCCACAAGTATCATGCAATATTTTAACAAGAAATCATCTAGGGTTTATCCCTAGACATCATATCACTTCTAATTTCATCTATACAACACATAATCAAGCTAAATTTTGTTTTTTTTCACAATTAACCTAAAATTCAAGATGAATCAAAACATCAAGATTTTGCATACCTTATGATCCCCGCAACAAGGTGATCACTAATTCGTGCTTGAAAATCGATTTAGACCAGATTAGAGCCTTCAATTGATCGATTTAGTGAGAGCTAGGGTTTGTGAGGAGCTCCTGTTCGCTCCCTGCGTTTTTTGATCGACCAAACACACCTAAGTGTGTGTTTGGTGGAGTTTATTTTTGTTTTAATCTTTCAAGTTTCCCCACTTTACAACTTAGGTCCCTCAATTATTGTTTTATTTATAATTTAGGAGTTTCCATCCATTTATTTGATATCACAAGACCCGTAACCAACTGGGTTATCTAATCCTGGTTAGTTTATTCTCTTTTTATTTAATATCAGGTTTAATTGTTTGAATCCTAATATTTACCGGGTTAATTTTAACCACTAACGGTATTTTACCCTTCATAAATATTAACGTGGTTTGATTAACAAACCTGTTTTCGGGGTGTTACACAATCGCAACTCGAATTATGCGTTCTGTATATTGTTTTACGTGTGTGTGCTATTTATGTGCTACTTGTGCGTGTTTATTTATGTTTATGTTTTGTGGTGATTAATCGAAACGCAATCGCAACTCTATCGCAATCGAATCGTAAACGCTAAACGTAAGTTACTTAGGATGATTTGTGTGTTTATTATAAATCTATCGCACCGCTCGCTCGAAACGCATCGCAACGCTCAACACGCGAATCGAAACGACACAACTCAACGCGCCGGACACCTGGATCGAGTGGCCAACCGATCGAGTGGCAATCCGATCGGATTGCCATCCGATCGGTGACAAATCCTACACTTATGCACTTTCCTCTTTTAGAAACCCTATAAATATCCTCCTGTCACATCATTTGTGATGTGACAGCTCCTCATTCGACCAGCCGCACTCAAGCTCTCTTTTCTCTCGATTTCTCGCGATTCTTGTAAGTTTTCAACTCAAATCTTGTACTTCTATGATCTACACACATTCCTTCATCTTTTTCACCTTTGAATCTTAACTTTTAACCGTGAAATCACCGGATTTGAGGTGTTCTAGGGTGATGTCATCATAGTGTTCTTATGAACTTCAAGGTTTAGCTTCATTCCACCAAGAAAAACTTAGATCTAAAGGATTTTATAGCAACCATCCTGAAATTGTTCCGACACCCTAATATATTTAAAATACCCCAATATGTCTTAAAATACACCCCGTATGTGAAAACCGAGCCCGAAATATGATATAACATTAAAAATAAAATAAAAACAAAGAAATTGAGGCTGTCGCGGGGCTCGTAGCCTTTGGCTACAGCCTACGCGGGCCGTGACCGGGTGACGGCTGGCGCAACCCCAGGCCGCCACGTGGCCCAACACCCGTCGACCTATGCATGACTCGGATCAGCTACGCCGTAGACCCCCAACTAGGCGGGCCGCGTAGCCTATTCCTACGTTTTAAGCGGGCCGCGTAAAACCCGAAATTAGGCCCTATAAGTAGAGGGCATCGGCCTTCAGTCGAAAAATCGCTCACGAACTCTTTCTCTCTCAAAATTATGAAGATTTAATATAAATCCCGGGTATAATACTGTAACATTCCCAAAATTTTTATTTATATAAAATATATAAAAACTTATGTTATAAAAAGGATGCATCATGGGTAAGTTAACCGATGAAAATATGAGGTATTTTGGGCAAGTGTAGGAACCATTTAATAATTAAATTATAAAAATACATTATATTTGAACATACTCTGTTTTTAATAAAACTTGGTTCAAAATGTAGATAAAATTATTTTCATTCTAATGGCATATTCAGCATTTTATAAAACGTCATATTTTATAAATTATACACGCCAAATGAGTGAAGCAGTTAAATTAATTATAATATATGTATTAATAATATAAATATAATAAAGAAATTGTAAAATGAAAGTAAAAACATTTATAATAATACAATAATAATAATAATAATAATAAAATAAAGCAAGAATAATAATTACTTCACATATGTGTGTCCACTTACGTTGATGAAATCTTAGTTCCTAAGAAACTAAAATATGTAGTATAAATACAAAGTGCAATTCAAGCAGTAACCTGTGCTCGGGTCTTGTCTCCATGTAGCGCTCGCTCTCTCTCACTTTATATATATACCCTGTTTTTCTTTAGTATTACACCCCTAAATACTCCAAAGCCCTGCCCCGTTTTAAGTGTTGTAACCCCTGATCACTGATGCCCTGTCCGATTGACGTAGGACCCCGTAACGTATGTCAAGGCTCTTCCTAAATTCGTTGGGGTTCTGTCTCGTGACGTAGGGATAAAGTGGAATTGGGTTACTATACTTAGTGTGAATGCACTATATATTTTATTAAATAACCCAGGAGTTATACTCAAAATATAACAACCCTCCTAAAACACCCCTGACACCCTACACTTTCTAAAATACATCCCATACGTGAAAACTGAACCTGAAATATAATATAGTATTAAAAATAAATAAAAAACAAGAAATAGTAAGTTGAGGCGGGCCGCGTAGACCCACCCCAACCTTTACGCGGGCAGTATCAAGGCTAAGATCTGATTTCTTTAAATTATAAGTTCAAGCGGGCCGCGTAAGACCCCCGTTAGGTTAACGCGGGCCGCGAAAGATCAGGATAGTGGCGCAGCCCGGTGATGACACGTGTCATCATCGTGGCGGGTCTAGGCGATGATCCGGACAAGCTATACGTTGACCTGGAGTCAACGCGGGCGGCGTAAGCCCAGCCCATGTGTTACGCGGGTCGCGACAAAGCCAGTTTCAGCAACTATATAAGAAGGCCATCGGGTTCAACCAAAAATCGTTCACAATTCGTTTCTCAATCTCAATTTCTGAATGTAGGCTTTATTAAGCGGGTATTATACCCCCCCCCCCAAATAGCAAAGTTCTGCTCCGTTGTAAGTATTATAACCCCTGGATACGTATTAGATACGCTACCCGATTGATCTAGGGTTCCGTAACGGCTGTCGTGGTTCTGCCCGACGTAGTCATTGAAATACCGTCTCGGGGAGGGTATTACTAATGTTAAAATGGGTTATTATACTAACGCGTGTACATTTGTGTAAATTATAGATAATTCTCAGGAAACCCTTACGGAAAATCTAAGACAGCAATGTGAGCTTATCCTCTTTTGCTAACCTTTTTGTAATATTTTACAAAACCTTAAATGTTTTACAATGTGATTAAGCGGTGATTGAGTCTTTGTAGTTCTTCAATTACTGCCGGTATGTTGGGGTTTTGTATACAAAATTTACTACTGCGAGTAGTAAGTCGGGATGACAGTACGTTACCATTGGACAACGAGTTAGCCAATGTGTAATATGACCCACAAGTCAGGTTTGACAGTACTGAATGAGTAATTGTCTAGAAATAAACAATGTGATCACTCTCAATACTGTTTTAATTGATAAAATGTTTCTTGATTAAACTGGGATTTACTCACCAGTATTTCCCACTGACAAATGATGTTAAACACGTGTTTCAGGTAACACAATGTGAAAGCCAATTAGTAAAAAGCCAGCTTGAGAGCACTGACGGCTTGGAAAAATGTGGCTATAAAAGTTATCTAAAATACGATGTTTTAAACTCAATAAAAAGAGGGTTTAACCCTATGTTGTAATAAGAAACTTGGGTTTTACCCATGTGATTATTAATATCAAATAAGGTGGTTTTACTCTGATAAAATATTTCCTAACTACGGTCCTGGTGAAATTTCCGCTGCCAAATTTATAAATATTGATACCACCGCCACTGAGTTCGCGGCCGCCCGTTCCCGGGACAGATAGGGGGCGGGGGTTGTGACAGAAGGTGGTATCAGAGCCATGCCACTGGTCTAAGCCAAAGAAGTGTTCTGCTGACACTTAAATTTTAAATTCTGTGTTAGGAAATAATTTATGTAATTATGTGTTTTATGTTATTTGACTATTTGTTAGTCTACAGTATGGGTAAGTAAAGAATTTCGGACATCTATCGTCAATTAGATAGTTCACCAAAAGATAAGGGAACCTCATTTCAACCAAATCCCTTAGGATACTCAGCAGATACTGAGGAAGGAATATTTATTCGTAAGGCAAAGTCTGAGAAACCATTCACCACTAAGAAGAGAAGTTGGATTATTAGCAAAAGTCGAGAGAAAATAAAGAAGTCACAACCAAATGGGGCGATAATCAATCAGGAAATAAATACACAAACTCAGGAAACAGGCAATAACCTACCATGGAAAGATGAATTAGATGAACAATGGGTAAATCTCCATATGTTAGCCACTACAACAGTAAATGCTAACGTATATTAAATAGTCGAACGGCCAAACCAGTACCAGCACCCATGCCACCTATGAGCTAGAATCTTTAAAGGAACTTCGCCCATTAGATAACAACTTAGTAGAGACAGGAGATAGAATAAACCTTACATAAAAACATGTTGAGCATAATACTCCTATAACCTAGATAGACTAAAATAAGTTACGGATGCGTAATCACTAGTATATTTTGAATTCCAGTGTAGTTTGTAATAAATACATATATATATATATATATATAAGTCGCAATGTTCATCATTTTTAATCAATCTATTTTATGATTGTACCCAAATGTTTGTACTAGAAATTTGTCTGTGATAATTAATACCACCCACTCAAATAATATCATAATATACATCAAACTAAGTTAGTTCTTAACAAAGCAGTCATGTTTATGATCCTCTTTTGAAACCAATCATTTACTTTGGATTAAAATACATATTAAAATATATGGTATAAAACTTTAAAACTTTGTGGTTTTAATAATATTGTTTCAAATTAATTTATATTTAGATAAATAAAACCAAAGCTATTAAATTAACCAAAAGAATTTTTAAGAATTACTAAAAATTTAAAAGATTGATTTAGTGGATCTAGCCAAAGCAAGTTTTGAAACCTAGGTGTACCAATTTACCACTCCATTTTATCCTTTCTGGTTTACAACTAGTTGACTATAAGACTTCATACTTTCATAGTTTTATGAATTAACTGATGTTGGGATTATTTGTAAAAGTTTCTATTGAAATACTTAGAAATAAAATAGATGGTTAAATAAATGTGATGGGTATTTATGATTAAATAAAATCATTTAAAATTTTAGAGATTTGGGTTGGTTGGACTACGTAGAAAGGCCTAATTAAACGTTGAAAGCATTTCTACAAATCTTTAATATTAAGGTATGCCCAGAATAGGTCTTATGCATGGAAATAGTTAATATAAGATTATAAGATTAACCAGTCATATTAGTTATAGGATTGTGTATCCTAAATTATAAAGAAAAGTATTCGAGTCAGCTGGCTAATGTATAATAGTTAAATAATACATTTCTATTATATTTGAAATGTATATACACTATAATATATTTAAATAAAATATATACGTGTATATAATATATATATATTAGGATACATGTAAAATTTATACATTTAAAACTATAAAGAGAGGGTATGATCAAAAGGGTCATTGTATATATCATGATAATCATATATAAATAATCAGATTTTCATTCTCTATCATTTAGAATATTATATTTAAAAAGAAGTAATAAAATTTTTATGATATATACTAAAAGGAGAGAAAAGATGGGTTTAATGATTTGAACAATCGATACATATAAAAGAAATTGGATAATTAAATTTTTAGAAATAAAAATATTGTAACAGTGAAAACATCTTTTCCTACTTAAATCAATGATTTAGTATCTATTTATTTATTCTATCTGGCACGTTAAAATGTTCCTAAACACTCATTTTTCAAACTAGAATTTAAAATGAATGCCCCACATAAAAATAATTGAATCAAATGTGTGTTTAGTACGTTTATCCTTTATATAACTTTATTAAAAAAATCAGATTTCAATTTTAATATTGTAATATCTTTAAATAAATTACTATTACTACTGTATGGGATATACATACATATTCTAATACATGTATATTACTCAAATATATTTAGAATCAATTTTAGAAACGTCAAACTTACTTACCATAAGTATTTTTTTTGAATAAATACTATAATATATAATAAATTGAGAGTCCAGTTTTGATATTTTAAACCCATATGGTTCAACCCACTAGTTAAAAATAAATTTATTCCCATAAGTTCAGAAAGTTTATATTAATTTATTTCTTTAAACTTTTATTTATCCATCCTTAAATTCCAAAATATTATGTTCAATAAATTTAACGGAAGTTTATTTCAATATACTACTTTTATAAAAGAATAAAATAAAGTCATGGAAATAAGCTTGATGATTGGTATCATCGGATGTATAGTTATTATTTTATTACAAAATAATTTAGTATTATATATATGTATATATATATTACGTAATTTTAATATTAACTAAAGATTTGAAATTTTATACACATATATGCATATACCCAATAGAATTTCTTGATGGTATACCCAATATAATATCTTCTGTAAAGATAAACATAAGAGAAAATATCATTGGTGATTCATATGAAAACATGAAGTCATTATAAACCATGAAAACTACTATGTTTTAAAAATACCATATGTCTCAATAAAATACTCATTGCAATGGAATCTAAGGTTATATATATGCATAAATAAAAGAGTTAGAATTTTGATAATTACTGGTAAACACCCAGGAGAATATTTAGACTTGAACTTAAGAAAAATGCCTTAGTATAAATTTCGAGATAAGCTAATTACTTGCGTAGATAAAGTGTGATGGTTATTGGTATCCCGTGAGGATGATGACTAGAACAGTGCCAGTATGATAAATAAGCAATAACACTTGACAACTGTTATTTCTTGTTTATTGATACTACTCGGTTCTAGAATATGATCCATCATGGAAATACTGATTTTCTTGTTTCTTGATGCAAACTATAATAAACGATGTACTTTCAAAATCCTAATTTGAGAAAAGTCTGTTTATGGAAAATACCATGATAATTACCTCTCCGGTAAAACTGGGCATGATGCGGTAGACTCTCCAATGTGTCCGGGTAAGATGTGGTTACCTCTCCGGCAAAACTGGGTATGGTGCGGTAGACTCTCCAGCTTGTCCGGGTGAGATGGGGTTACCTCTCCGGCAAGACCGGATAAGATGGGGTATGTGTTATGGAATTCCCTAAATAGTACCATGATCTGATGTCTGACTTGTGAATCTGTTAAATACATTGACATTATGGATAATGTGCATATTACAGTATATGAAATATTATATAGACATGTATGTCTATGAGGAAATCCAAAGACCATATTGATTGACAATTAGGAATAAATCACGAACAAGTGTGTCAATGATAATTTTAGACTTATTTATTAGGAATCTCCCGTATACGTCTATAATTCCGATATCAAACACTATTTCATTTGATCATCCGTCTCGTAGTTCGTGCGACAAGATAAACAACAGGAACTCTATAAGTTGGGACGCAATCGAAAGTATAAGAATTCTCTTGCGATTATTGACGCATTAGGAAACCTGTAACTAAATATTGTGCAAAGACATAACACTTACGCTAATAATTTTACTTTCATTAAGAAATCTTGAGAAGATAAGAATCTCACAACATAGAGAATAGTTCTGGTCAAAGTAAAGTAGAATTACAAGCAAGGACCAGAATATACCTAGAAACTAACTAACTAAATATTCATCCATATTTCAGGGAATCTCGGGGACGAGATTTAAAACAAGGTGGGGAGGATGTAACATTCCCAAAATTTTTATTTATATAAAATATATAAAAACTTATGTTATTAAAAGGATGCATCATGGGTAAGTTGACCGATGAAAATATGAGGTATTTTGGGCAAGTGTAGAAACCATTTAATAATTAAATTATAAAAATACATTATATTTGAACCTACTCTGTTTTTAATAAAACTTGGTTCAAAATGTAGATAAAATTATTTTCGTTCTAATGGCATATTCAACATTTTATAAAACGTCATATTTTATAAATTATACGCGCCAAATGAGTGAAGCAGTTAAATTAATTATAATATATATATTAATAATATAAATATAATAAAGAAATTGTAAAATGAAAGTAAAAACATTTACATATGTACGTGTACATTAAATAATAATAATATAATAATAATAATAATAATAATAATAAAATAAAGCAAGAATAATAATTACTTCACATATGTGTGTCCACTTACGTGGATGAAATCTTAGTTCCTAAGAAACCAAAATATGTAGTATAAATACAAAGTGCAATTCAAGCAGTAACCTGTGCTCGGGTCTTGTCTCCATGTAGCGCTCTCTCTCTCTCTCTCTCTCACTTTATATATATACCCTGTTTTTCTTTAGTATTACACCCCTAAATACTCCAAAGCCCTGCCCCGTTTTAAGTGTTGTAACCCCTGATCACTGATGCCCTGTCCGATTGACGTAGGACCCCGTAACGTATGTCAAGGCTCTGCCTAAATTCGTTGGGGTTCTGTCTCGTGACGTAGGGATAAAGTGGAATTGGGTTACTATACTTAGTGTGAATGCACTATATATTTTATTAAATAACCCAGGAGTTATACCCAAAATATAAAAACCCTCCTAAAACACCCCTGACACCCTACACTTTCTAAAATACATCCCATACGTGAAAACTGAACCCGAAATATAATATAGTATTAAAAATAAATAAAAAACAAGAAATAGTAAGTTGAGGCGGGCCGCGTAGACCCACCCCAACCTTTACGCGGGCAGTATCAAGGCTAAGATCTGATTTCTTTAAATTATAAGTTCAAGCGGGCCGCGTAAGACCCCCGTTAAGTTAACGCAGGCCGCTAAAGATCAGGATAGTGGCGCAGCCCGGTGATGACACGTGTCATCATCGTGGCGGGTCTAGGCGATGATCCGGACAAGCTATACGTTGACCTCGAGTCAACGCGGGCCGCGTAAGCCCAGCTCATGTGTTACGCGGGCCGTGACAAAGCCAGTTTCAGCAACTATATAAGAAGGCCATCGGGTTCAACCAGAAATCGTTCACAATTCGTTTCTCAATCTCAATTTCTGAATGTAGGCTTTATTAAGCGGGTATTATACCCCCCTAAATAGCGAAGTTCTGCTCCGTTGTAAGTATTATAACCCCTGGATACGTATTAGATACGCTACCCGATTGATCTAGGGTTCCGTAACGACTGTCGTGGTTCTTCCCGACGTAGTCATTGGAATACCGTCTTGGGGAGGGTATTACTAATGTTAAAATGGGTTATTATACTAACACGTGTACATTTGTGTAAATTATAGATAATTCTCAGGAAACCCTTACGGAAAATCTAAGACAGCAATGTGAGTTTATCCTCTTTTGTTAACCTTTTTGTAATATTTTACAAAACCTTAAATATTTTACAATGTGATTAAGCGGTGATTGAGTCTTTGTAGTTCTTCAATTACTGCCGGTATGTTGGGGTTTTGTATACAAAATTCACTACTGCGAGTAGTAAGTTGGGATGACAGTACGTTACCATTGGACAACGAGTTAGCCAATGTGTAATATGACCCACAAGTCAGGATTGACAGTACTGAATGAGTAATTGTGTAGAAATAAACAATTTGATCGCTCTCAATACTGTTTTAATTGATAAAATGTTTCTTGATTAAACTGGGATTCACTCACCAGTATTTCTCACTGACAAATGTTTTTAAACACGTGTTTCAGGTAACACAATGTAAAAGCCAATTAGTGAGAGCACTGACGGCTTGGAAAAATGTGGCTATAAAAGTTATCTAAAATATGATGTTTTAAACTCAATAAAAAGAGGGTTTAACCCTATGTTGTAATAAGAAACTTGGGTTTTACCCATGTGATTATTAATATCAAATAAGGTGGTTTTACTCTGATAAAATATTTCCTAACTACGGTTCTGATGAAATTTCCGCTGCCAAATTTATAAATATTGATACCACCGCCACTGAGTTCCCAGCCGCCCGTTCCCGGGACAGATAGGGGGCGGGGGTTGTGACAAATACCCCCTAAATAACGAGGTTCTGCTCCGTTGTAAGTATCATAACCCCTGGATACGTATTAGATACGCTGCCCGATTGATCTAGGGTTTCGTAACCGCTGCCATGGTTCTGCCCGACGTAGTCGGTGGAATGTCGTCTCGGGGAGGGTATTACTAATGTTAAGATGGGTTATTATACTAACGCGTGTGCATTTGTGTAATTTATAGATTTTCACCAGGAAACCCTTACAGAAAACCTAAGACAGCAATGTGAGTAATCTCCTTTTTGCAAATTGTTTTTACAAAACCTCACACAATTAATTATATATTAAGCAGTTATTGAGTATTTGTAAGGATACAATTATCGTTGGTATGTTGGGGTTTTGTATACAAAATTTGTTACTGCCTTGCGAGGGGTAACATTTCCACAAGTCGGGTTGACAGTACAGTGAGTGGTAATTGATATGACTTGGAAACAAATGTAATTGCGAGACCGCCCTCAATACTATACAATGGTTTTAATTTAAACTTGATTAAACTGGGATTCACTCACCAGTATTTCCCACTGACAAAATGTTTTTAAACGCGTTTCAGGTAACAAAATGTGAAAGGCAAATAGAAGCCAGCTGGACAACACTGAAGGCTTGGAAAAGTGGCAATAAAGTTACCTAAAAGAAATAGATGTTTTTATTAAATAAAAATAGGATTTATTCCTATGAAAATGTGTGTACTTAAAACTTGGGTTTTATCCCATGTGTTTAATATTAAGAAAGTGTGGTATTTTACTCTGATAAAATATTTCCTAATTACGGTCCTGATGTAAATTCCGCAGCCAAAATTGAATAAACAATAGATACCACCGAAACTGGCCGCGGCCACCCTTTCCCGGGTTATTAGGGGACGGGGGTTGCGACAAAAGGTGGTATCAGAGCTAAGCCAATGATTCAGCCACAGAAATGTTCTGCTGACACCCAAAATTTATCTAAAGTGTTAGGAAATAAATTACGGAAATACGTGCATAATTGTATTTTATTGTTATGTGTTATTTGACTATTTGTTAGTTTACAGTATGAGCGACCAAGGACCATCCGACGCGTATCGTCAGTTGTCTGGTTCGCCTAGAAGTGAAGGCGCCTCTTCACAGCCTGCCCTCTCAGGGTACTCTGCTGATAATGAAGAAGGAATATTCGTGTTTAAGGCTCAATCTGAAGAACCATTCCCTCAGAAAAAGAAAGGATGGTTCAGTAGGGGGCGCATGAACGTAAGAAACGTATGAAAAAGATGCAAGAACAACGAGTGCTAGCAGCAGCTAAAAGAGAAACCGATGCCTATACCCAAGACATGCTCAATAGGGGTATAGCCAACATTCACATTTTGGCAACCACAGCAGCTGACCCTAATCTGGAACAAATGATAGCACCCTAACCACAACCACCATTCCCTGACCAACCCATGGAAATAGAAAACCCTGAAAATCAAGTAGAAATGCATGATTTCAACCCGGAGGAGATACCTAGGGCACCCACACCTAATCCCTTAGACCCAAATTATGACCCATGGTGGGATGACAATAGGGACTATGTGCAACGTTACCACATGCCAGAAGACGTGCCTATGACAAATCTAGGAGCATACCCAGGTTTGGACCCTCTAGATCCCTATTATGATAACGATGTATACATTAGGGAGATTTTAGAGAATCCTTACCCGTTTTAGGCACCCACACCCCCATACCAGGAACCCGCACCCCAGATTCCAAACCCAATCCTAAAACCTGCACCCCCAATGTGTGCAGAAAATGTACAAGAACTTAGGACATTTGGTGAGGAAGTTTTAAAGAATAGTGAAAGGATGAGACATGTGGGAGAGCGACTCGTCTGGAAGTACGACGAGCACAATATGGATTTCTGGATGAATCCATATCCATGAATGCGATGGTAGAGATGGTGATAATAATAGTAATAATATAATAATAAAATATGTGTGTATGTGTATGAAAAAAAACTACGGATGCCTACTACTAGTAGTGTAGTTTTAAATTTCAGTCGGTATTGTAATTTTAATTTCCAGTATCGGTTTGTAGTTGATGCATATTATATAAAAATAGAGTAAAGTCGAAATGATCGACGCTTTTGACCAAAGTGCGTGTCATGTGATTGGCTATATTAAATATTATTTTGTGATATTAATGCGTGGTAAATGTTTAAAATTCAGATGGACAACTAAGTGAACCAGGAAAACCTGAACAATGAAAACCAGAGTGATAACCACCCGAATAACGATAATCTGAATAATGAGAATCCGAACAACAATAACAATGGAAACCAAGTGGATAATATTGCCATCCAACACATAGTGGCACAAGGAATCATAGATGCAATGCCATTTATTATTCAAACTGTTAAAGAAGCGGATAATAAAAGTAAGCATAGCAGTAAGCGACTAACTAAACCTGAAAACAGCGTGAACAATGGACCCGTACTTCAAGTGCCTATTCCCAAAAGAAGAAGAACCATGCCTTATGGTTGTTCTTACAAAGAATTCTGGTCCTGTAAACTAATAGAATTCTCAAGTAATGAAGGACCCATTGCAGCTCTACGCTGGATAGTAAAGACTGAGGCTGTTTTAAAGATAAGCAAGTGTGCTGAAGAAGACAAGATAATGTTTGCTTCTAATCTGTTTAAAAACTCAACCTTAGAATGGCGGAACACTATCCTCCAGTCTAGAGGAAGTGACAGGGTTTACAATATGGGATGGGAGGAATTTAAGAATACGGTAGAAAGGAAATTATGCCCTCCCAATGAAAAGGAACAGATAGCGTATAAGTTTCTAAACCTTAGGATGACCGGGGTAGATAGTAAGGGTTATACTACTACATTCTTTGAATATGCTAGAATAGTACCAACTCTTGCATCACCTGAACCGGTATTAATCTCCCGATACATTTGGGGATTAATCGGGGAGATTAGGCATGTAGTCAAGGCAGCTAGACCTCAAACCATAGAAGAAGCTGTAGAACTAGCAAATACCTTGACAAATGAATTAATCCGTACTAGAGAAGAAGACCAGAGGAGAAACCTAGCTCAAAGGCTTACCCAAGAATTTCGTTCTGGGAATTCAAACCGTAGGAACGTAGGTTCTTCCTCTGCACCATACTGCAAAGCCTGCAAGAAGAAGCATTCGAGAAAATGCTCCACTCACTGCAATTTCTGCAAGATGCCAGGACACAAGGAAGAAGATTGCAGAAGGAAATCTAGTAATGGACTGTGCTTCAACTGCGGAGAAAAAGGTCACATCAAGCAAAATTGCCCGAAACTAGTTCCAGCCATGGGCAACAAGACTACCAAAAATGCTAGAGCATTTGTTTTGACAGCTGATGAAGCCAAGATGATTCCAGATGTAATAGCCGGTACGTTTTTAGTTAATGATGTTTTTGCCAAAGTATTATTTGACTCTGGTGCGAACCAAAGTTTTATTAAGACTTCATTTTGCAAACTTCTTAATCAATCAGTAACTAAACTCCCACAAGAATGTCTGGTAGAGACAGCAAATGGGGAAACCGTTAGGATTTCTGAAATCTTGCAGGGAGCAAGAAAAGAAATTTTAAATCAAAAGTTTATTGCAAATCTTTACCCAATGAATCTAGCAGGATTTGATGTTGTATTAGGAATGGATTGGTTAATAACCAATAAAGCCAGTATTTTATGTGATCAAAAGTCAATTCAAGTAAATTCACCAAAAGGTGAAAAGATCACAATTAAAGGAGATAAGCCCTCTAGATCCACTAAATTCATCTCTGTGATGAAAACTGCAAGCTATATAAGAAAAGGATCTTTAGTGTATTTGATTTCTATAATCACTAACACTAAAGGAAAAGAACTAAAGGATATTTCAGTAGTATCCCAGTTTTCAGATGTCTTTCCAGAAGAGTTGCTAGGACTACCGCCAGATAGGAAAGTTGAATTTAGAATCCATCTACTACCAGGAACAACACCAATTGCCAAAGCACATTACCGTTTGGCACCAGCAGAAATGCAGGAACTGAAGAAACAATTAGACGAATTATTGGAAAAGGGATTTATACAGCCAAGCTCATCGCCATGGGGAGCACCAATTTTATTCGTCAAAAAGAAGGACGGATCAATGCGTATGTGCATTGATTACCGTGAATTGAACAAGGTCACAATTAAGAATCGGTACCCATTACCGAGAATCGATGATCTGTTCGATCAGTTGCAAGAAGCTCGATTTTTCTCTAAAATCGATATAAGATCATGATATCATCAATTAAAGGTACAAGAAGAGGACATTCCTAAAACCGCATTTAGAACAAGGTATGGCCATTATGAATTTACTGTCATGCCATTTGGTTTAACCAATGCCCCAGCTGCATTTATGGACATGATGTACCAAATATGTAAGCCATATTTGGATAAATTCATAATTGTTTTTATTGATGATATTCTCATTTATTCTAAGAGTAAAAAGGATCATGCAAAGCATTTGCACGCACTTTTAAGTTTACTGAGAAAGGAAAAGCTTTATGCTAAATTTTCAAAGTGCGAGTTTTGGTTAGAACAGGTACAGTTTCTTGGACATTTAGTCAACCATGAAGGAATTCATGTGGATCCCACAAATATCGAGGCGATTACCAAATGGAAAACCCCTGAGTCACCAACTGAGGTTAGAAGTTTCTTAGGATTGGCCGGTTATTATAGAAGATTTATTCGAGATTTTTCTAGAATAGCCATTCCCTTAACTAAGCTAACCTGTAAATCCATTAAGTTTGAATGGGGACCAAAACAAGAAGAAGCATTTAGAATTCTTAAGCAAAGATTAACTAATGCACCCATACTAGCGTTTCCAGAAGGAACTGAAGACTTTGTAGTCTATTGCGACGCTTCTAAGTTAGGTTATGGATGTGTATTAATGCAACACCAATAGGTTATAGCTTACGCATCCAAACAACTTAAGAATCATGAAGAGAATTATTCAACCCATGATTTGGACATAATTTTTTCCCTTAAGATTTGGAGACATTACCTTTATGGTAGTAAGTTTACCATATTCACTGATCATAAAAGTTTAAGGTATGTTTTCGGGCAAAAAGAGTTAAATATGAGACAAAGACGCTGGATGGAGATTCTTAGTGATTATGATTGTAGTATCCAGTATCATGCAGGAAAGGCGAATGTAGTGGCTGATGCTTTAAGTCGAAAGTATCATGAGAAGCCAAAATGGGTACGTTCTCTTAAATTAAACCTATAAGTAGATTTAAATGATCAAATTAGAAAAGCACAAGAATCAGTAATCAAGGATGATACTGAAAAATTAAAAGGAATGATTAAGGAATTAGAACAAGGAACAGATGGAATTTGGAGATTCGATAAAAAGAGAATGTGGATACCTAAATTAGGAAACCTGCGTCATCGTATATTAGAAGAAGCCCATAAGTCCAAATATACGATGCATCCTGGAAGTGATAAGATGTATCAGGATTTAAGAAAGAATTTTTGGTGGATAGGAATGAAAAAGGATATAGTAGCCTATGTTTCTAAATGTTTAACTTGTTCATAAGTTAAAGCTGAACATCAGAAACCCTCAGGATTGCTGCAACAATTAGAAATGCATGTATGGAAATGGGAATTGATAACAATGGATTTTGTTACCAAATTACCCAAAATAAGAAAAGGTAATGATACAATCTGGGTGATTGTAGACAGGCTAACTAAGTAAGCTCATTTCCTACCAATGAAGGAAACCTTCAGTATGGAACAGTTAGCTAAATTATATGTAAATGAAATAGTTTCATTACATGGAATACCTTTATCAATTGTGTCTGATAGGGATAGCCGTTTTACCTCTCATTTTTGGTCAAGTTTCCAAAAAGCAATGGGAACCAAGTTGAATCTAAGCACAGCTTACCATCCTCAAACACGGACAAAGCGAAAGGACAATCCAGACAATGGAAGACATGCTTAGAGCTTGTGTAATTGATTTCGGAGGTAATTGGGACGATCACTTACCTTTAATAGATTTTTCTTATAATAACAGTTACCACACAAGTATCAATGTTGCACCATTCGAAGCACTTTATGGACGAAAGTGCCGAACCCCAGTCTGTTGGGCAGAAATTGGGGAAAAGCAACTATCTGGACCTGAAATAGTGCAAGAAACAACCGACAAGATCATTCAAGTCAAGGAACGACTGAAAGCAGCACGTGATAGACAAAAGAGTTATGCAGATAACAGACGCAAAACATTGGAATTTCAAGTAGTAGATAAAGTATTATTGAAAGTCTCTCCTTGGAAAGGAGTGGTAAGATTCATCAAACGGGGAAAGCTAAGTCCCAGGTATGTTGGACCTTTAAAGATTATTAGAAGAATAGGACCTGTAGCCTATCAGCTACAACTGCCAGAGGAAATGGCAGGAATACATGATATATTTTATGTATCTAATTTCAAGAAATGCTTAACTGATGAATCACTGGTGATACCACTAAAGGATATAGAGGTAAATGAACAACTTAAATTTGTAGAAAGACCTCTACAAATTGAAGACAGGAAAGTCAAGAACCTCAAGCATAAGAGATTAGTTCTGGTCAAAGTGAAATGGGACTCCAAAAGAGGACCAGAATATACATGGGAACTTGAATCAGAAATGCAAAGGAAATATCCACATCTATTCCAGTAGATCTCGAGGACGAGATCTAAAATAAGGTGGGGAGGATATAACAACCCTCCTGAGATTTTTCCGACACCCTGATATATTTAAAATACCCCAATATGTCTTAAAATACACCCCGTATGTGAAAACCGAGCCCGAAATATGATATAACATTAAAAATAAAATAAAAACAAAGAAATTGAGGCTGTCGCGTGGCGCGTAGCCTTTGGCTACAGCCTACGCGGGCCGCGTAAACCCAAAATTAGGCCCTATAAGTAGAGGGCATCGGCCTTCAGTCGAAAAATCGCTCACGAACTCTTTCTCTCTCAAAATTATGAAGATTTAATATAATTCCCGGGTATAATATCCCCTAAATAACGAGATTCTGCTCCGTTGTAAGTATCATAACCCCTGGATACGTATTAGATACACTGCCCGATTGATCTAGGGTTCCGTAACGACTGTCGTGGTTCTGCCTGACGTAGTCGTTGGAATGCCATCTCGGGGAGGGTATTACTAATGTTAAAATGGGTTATTATACTAACGCGTGTGCATTTGTGTAATTTATAGATTTTCACCAGAAACCCTTATAGAAAACCTAAGACAGCAATGTGAGTAATCTCCTTTTTGCAAACTGTTTTTACAAAACCTCACACAATTAATTATATATTAAGCAGTTATTGAGTATTTGTAAGGATACAATTATCGTCGGTATGTTGGGGTTTTGTATACAAAATTTGTTACTGCCTTGCGAGGGGTAACATTTCCACAAGTCGGGTTGACAGTACCATGGGTGGTAATTGATATGACTTGGAAACAAATGTAATTGCGAGACCGCCCTCAATACTGTAGAATGGTTTTAATTTAAACTTGATTAAACTGGGATTCACTCACCAGTATTTCCCACTGACAAAATGTTTTTAAACGCGTTTCAGGTAACAAAATGTGAAAGCCAAATAGAAGCCAGCTAGACAGCACTGAAGGCTTGGAAAAGTGGCAATAAAGTTACCTAAAAGAAATAGATGTTTTTATTAAATAAAAATAGGATTTATTCCTATGAAAATGTGTGTACTTAAAACTTGGTTTTTATCCCATGTGTTTAATATTATGAAAGTGTGGTATTTTACTCTGATAAAATATTTCCTAACTACGGTCCTGATGTAAATTCCGCTGCCAAAAATGAATAAACAACAGATACCATCGAAATTGGCCGCGGCCACCCATTCCCGGGTTATTAGGGGACGGGGGTTGCGACAGATTTCCACATGAATAAACAATGTTTTCGCATAGATCTACACATATTCATGGTTAAAAGGATTGAAAGATGGTTTTCTAACTCTCTTTCAACTCTTTTACACTCAATGCACTCAAAACCGATAGAATCGGAGCTCGTTCCGACCTTCTACTCTTTCTTAGTGATGTGTTGGTCCAAGATCTGGATTCTATCCAAGGGACACTGATTTCGGGTTAAGCATGAACAACCGTCTCGAACAGTTAACTGATCGGACTAGGGTGATTCCTGTTCGATCTGATTACTTGGGTCGAGATGGGGTTTCTGTTGTTTATCACATTGTCAAACCGTCTTAAACAAACCGCAAACATTCAAAATAATCAAGTTCAAAACGATTGGATTCGTGGGATGGATTGCCGTCCGATCGGATTGCCATCCTTTCGAACTGCAATCCGATCGGATTGCACTTGAGGATTTAACACTTAACAATTTCAACATGATTCTATCGGATTGCCATCTGATCGGACTGCCATCCGATCGAACCGCTATTCGATCGAACTGCACTTGAACTTTCAACACTTCAATATTTTCAATTTTTTAAAGAACAACGGTTTCAACGGATTGCCATCCGATCGAGTAACCATCCTGCTGTGAACTTGTTCTCACTAAGTGCCATGCCAATCGGATCGCTATCCGATCGAACTACCGTTCGATCGATCGACCTGAAGGGTAGAGATACTTCTCTATTTTCAAAATGCTACAACGAAAACTTCAAAGCCATCATACACAAACACATATTTACCAACGAATGTCAATCTAATCGAATGGCCATCCGATCGGATGACCATCCGAAAGGATTGACATCCGATCGACTGGTCATCCGATCGGATTGCCATCCGATCGGATTACCATTCGACACTTGGTCACTTTTCACCGTTTTATGCACCGCTCTTCGCTTATGCTTTTGTTAACTGTTCAGGCTAATCTCTCAGCGCTCCCTTCAATCCAAAAGAGTGTTAACTTGTTAAGCATGATCTGTGAGTATACTCGATCCCTTTTTGCTTTATGCACTTTTGGGTGTTACATACGTTACTTATTCTAAATCACATCAATCACACAACGCAAACACTATTTTATACGTTGACCGTTACTGCATGATACGTGTTACTCGATGAATGCTTGTATGTTATGTTAACACAGTGATTGTTGCCCGACGCCTTAGCAACGATAGGCTTATTTGTTTAGACTCAGCACCTGTCGTGGACAGGGGTTGTTAAGGTTACCTCTCACATGTCGTAGTGGTGATATGTGTTGCGCATTCTACAACTCGCAGTCTAGTCTGTGCATATTTCATTGTCGATAACTTACTAGCTTCGCATTATACTTGATACATGTTGGTTATGCGTAAACGATTTCAAACTCTACTATTACTATTAAACTTGTATGCTCACCTTTACACTGTGTGTATTGACCTTTATTTTAACATATGTGACAGGTGCTTAAGATGCTAGGAACTGTTGTACTTTGGTGAATCAAGCTAGGGGTCTAGTTATATCACACTTAAATCTGAGTCGTCGGAACAGTATTTGTTTTTCGGACAATTATTTGTAATAACTGTTTTTATTTGGATATGTTGTGGTTTGGGACATGACGTTTAATTATCTGGTAATGAATAGTTGGTATGGATACTCATGGACAATCTGTTTCGCTCAGTGCCATGCCCCGATGTTTCCGCCATCGGTTGGGGTGTGACAGATTGGTATCAGAGCCATAACTATAGGGAATTAGGCAAGACTCGACCTAGTCCGGGTCGATGTCTTAGAAACGACCTAGTCTATAGTCTAAGTACCAATGGACTGACTTGTGCATACCCTTTCGGGGTTTTTGTACGAGCTACTTGCTATTCTCGCTCGCCTTCGCTGAACACTACACTATCACTGCACTCTAATTCTCGAAAATGAACGAGTGATTAGGTCGAGATTAGGTGTGAAAACCACAAACTCTCGACCAAATCGCTTGTTCGACCCGCATTTTTATCAATAAACAGGAGAATTTGCATTGAATCAGGAGTGAAATCCGTTGGGGTGTGACAATAAAAATATACAAATAGAATGATTGGGGTGTGACAATAAAAATATACAAATAGAATGATTGGTTATTAGAAGTTCTCTATGTTTTGCAATTATTTAGAGTTCTTAAATGATCCTTATCATATATATATATATATATATATATATATATAACACCCCAGAATTTAATTAGGTGCATTTTGTTTTAAACATGTTATGTTAATTCAATATATATAGGGTAAGGTTATTGTAAAAAAGGTTAAAAGTGTGAGAAATGTGAGAAATATTGTGGAGATGACATGTGTCCTCAATCTAAATTAATTCAAAAGGGTAAACGAGTAATTTTATCATTAATTCAATTAATTCAAGACTTTCCATAACCGCTACCTTAATTATAGGAACATAATTTTTTTTAAAGATCTCTAAAAAAACACTACGAATAACACAGCAACCACCATTCAGCACATATATAACACCATTCAATAAGTATATAACACCATTTTAAAGATCTCTGTAAAAACACTACGAATAACACTGCAAAACCACAATTCAGCACATATGTAACACCATTCAATAATTATATAACATCATTCAATAAGTGTATAACACCATTCAATAAGTATATATAACACCATTGAATAATTATATAACACCATTCAATAAGTATATAACACCAGTCAATAAGTATATAACACCATTCAACACATATAATAACACCATTCAATAAAGTATATAACATCATTCAGCACATATATAACACCATTCAACAAAGTATATAACACCATTCAGCACATATATAACACCATTCAATAATCATTACATCTCTGTATCATCTTCTTCTCCACTGCCGGCACCACCACTGCTACTCCGCCTCCGCCGTCGTGTAGAGGTGGCCAACCACCCGACACCGCCTTGCTGGATGTCTTTTTATCGCTCGAACCAAACCACCGGAAACCACCTTGCCGGAACCCCTGCTCCTTCGGACACCCAAACCACCGCCAAAACGACACAGCCGCCGCCGCAGTCATCGGAAAAACGAGAAGGGGGCGTTGTTCAGTCCGGAAACCACCTTATCTAATTTAGAATATTATCTGATTTCAAATTCACAGATTGATGATGATTGATGATGATGATGATGATTCGAATTCTAGAAGAAGGAGGAGGAGGATTCGAATTCTGGAAGAAGAAATAGAATTCGTAATTTTAGGGAATTGATTTACAGTTTCCTATTTTCAGGTGGATATAAAAGACACAATTGCCCATACAATTTTCAAATCAGTCCAAACTAATAAAAACATTTTACAATTTGGTCCTTATTGATCTCAACCATTAGATCAAAAGATCTAATGGCTGAGATTCTTTCTTACCCTTCTCACACTTTTAGTCCTTTTTACAGGAACCTCTATATATATATATATATATATATGAATATTAATAATTAAGAATACTACAAGTAATAACTAGGAGGATGAACCTAGGTAGAATGTAAACTAAAACTTAACTTAAGAATGGGTTTTAGCCATCTAAAATAAGTGTTCATACTTGAGGGGCTAAATATGGAAGAAAGGAAAGATAATTTAAAAAAACAGATAAAAACACACCCCACACACATTAGTCTGTGTGAGTGTGTCACCTGGAGCAAGAGAGAGAGGAAGGAAAACCCTTCCTTCACAAAATCAAGAAATTTGAAAGGGAAATCATGACCAAATTCACCGCATGAACACCAAAAATAGTTCATTCAAGTTAGTCTAACAAGAGATAAGTCAAATTTTACGATTTGATGATCTTTTATAAGTTGGTTATAATCAAACAGTGAAATTGAGTATGAACATTTGATAGAATCATTATGTAGAAGATGAATTATGCTTGAATTTTGATTATCTTGTAGTAGTATGGTGAAGTATGATAGTCATGTAGGCGTAAATTCATGTAATGTTGATGTGAAACTTTGTATGTAGTAGAGCATTAGTTAGATAATTTGATTGCAAGATGATGATTGTGTGAATTTAATTGATTATGATGGTTCATGTTATGAAATAGGAAGAATATGCATAGAATACTTGTACATTATTCTTTACTAATGGTACGCACACCAAGTGTTTGTTAAAATGCTTGAATGAAGAATTCTATGTGACAAAGATGATCTTATGTGAGTATAATGGTAAATGGTTAGAATTGGGAAATGATAGTTGTTAACTCAATTACGTTAAGAAAAGAATGGAAACGAAGACATGAGATTAAAGAATGTTGATTATGAATTATATGAGTAAAGGAGGAAGACACAAGCAATTCCGGATCGCAAGCGAAACACGACAAAGGTAAGTTCTTATGCTTACGAATTTTAGTAATGTATTGTGCTTATGTTACATTTTTATGCTAGGCCTATAAATTTGTATTTTGTTAAATGAAGATATATTGAAGTTCGATTCGTGTATACGAGTCGAATAATTAGGATGACATATGTATGAAAACGGGAATTGGCGTCGAACCGGATATAGTGCATAGAAGGAATTCGACATCAAGACACGTTAGCAAGTATGATTGAATGAATGCTAACAAAAGGATTGTCATTACGTTCAATGAAAGGTTTGAATTCTATATTAGTTACATATGAAATAACTAATTTGTGTGGTATGGTTGTAGGTAAATTATCGTGTTAGATGGCGCCAAGCTTAGAACGAACACACCAGTCGCATATCTTGTTTTCGCGTTTTTCATGTTCAAACGGGTCAAAATATTTTGTAGTTATGTTTCAGTTTAATCGTACGCTTGTAAATGGTGTTTAAAACTATCGTGTTACTATGTTGTCTATTAGTAAACTTTTAAGTAATCGTGTTTGGGATTGTAAATGTTGGGTTCTTATATGTTAATGAATGGAACAAAAACTTTTGTTAAATGTCCGTATGTTTATAATATGCGTTTTTAGACTCGTGTATGAATGGACCTTTATATATATATATATAGGTGAATTATAGGGAGAAATCCCATGTGAGTTGAAAAACTCTAAAAACCTAATGGATGGATATAATGATGCCACGTGTTACACTTTTTCGATGCAACATTTTTGACACACTTTTCGTAACAGTGGAGAGAGGGGAGAGAATATGTTACATTTCTTCAGTTGTTCAATTTTTTTGTAACTCATCTGTAACACAATATCGATAAATATTTATTGAATATGTAAACAAAACAACATACACTATAATTCAATCAATTTTATAAAATTATTGATTTAAGCATTTAATCAGTTATAAACAAATTCAATAACTTTGACGTAAATTCAGTAAAAGCAATGTTTTTAAAAACCGGTTTTTAAATTATACCAGATTGGGCTAAAAATGGTTCAAACGGTTGAACCGGGTTGTACCTGGTGGTTCAATCGAGTTAACCAGTTAACTCTATAATTCCATAAATTACACACGTACATCAAGATTTATATGTATGCGTGTTGACTCATTAATACTATATAGTATATACACACAGGTAGAGGTTCCTGTAAAAAAAGAGGTTTTTTGTAAGAAAGGTAAGAAAGAATCTAAACCATTAGATCTTTGATCTAATGGTTGAGATCATAATGGCAAAATTGTAAATAATTTTTACTATTAAACATATTAATTTTCTAGATTAAGGGTATACAGGTAAATTTAACATTTTTAAATTAAGAAACTAACAATGCACATGCAACTTCCCCCCGTCTTTTTTAAACGTCAATAACTTTTTATACGTAACTTTTTTTTTTAAATTACAGCATAATAACGATCGTTTTTTATCTTTAATATGAGTACCATATTGCTTTACTTATATAGAGAGAAAAAATATGTTTCGATCAGATATTTAGTCCATGATGTTTTGTCTATGTTCATACAGTGGTGTTTTAATTGTATTGTGATTCAAAGCGTGGTGTTTAAAACACATACTGGAAAGCAGCGGCGGACCGAAGCCCAGCCCAAGGTGGGCGGGCGCACCCCCAGGGAAAAAAAATTTGTGCTATGTTCCGTCGAAAATCCTGTCCGCACCCCTTGGAATTTTTCGTCCGCACCCCTTGGAATTTTTGGACCGCACCCTTGAGATTTTTCGTCCGCACCCCTTAGGTAAAAAGTGTTATCAATTTATATTTTAAATTTTTTTTAGTAAACTCTTATTTAAAAAAAAATACTACCTAAATTATATTTTTTTAATACATAACTAACTAAACCCAAATACCCATACCTTTACCCACTTATAATTCCTAACTAGCTAGCCCACTAAATCTTAACCCATTAACCAAACCAACAATATTTCAAACCATAATAAAATAATTAAAGTCCAAAACCTTTAGAAATTCTCTCCCGCTCTCTCTCTTTAGTCCCTGCACTGCCAATGAACAACATCACCCAGCAACAACAGTCCAGCAGCCGGCGACCACCGTAATCAACCACCATACCACCGTCGTTTGACACCAAATCTAACCGGAATCCGAACATGGGTAAGTTTTTTTGTTATTTTGGTGATTTTGGTTGATATTATAGGAGAAAAAAGGGTAATAAAGTTGTTAAATAGGTTTGAAATTTTGTGTTTTTTGACGCTGTTTATGGTTGTTTAGATGATTTTTAGGGTGATTATGTTGTTTATATATTTTTAGGGTGATGATTATGTTGTTTATATATAGATATATATTTAGGGTGATTACAACTTACGTTATGATTTCTAGGGCTTGAGTAGTTGAAAATTAAAATTAAAATTGAAACATTATGTTATGGAGCGATGAACTTATGTTATATAGAGAAAGAATTGCTTAAGAAATTAGTTTTAGATGATATTTTGGATAGATTTCAAAAAATGAAAACCCGTAGGGCGTCGACGTTTTAATTATGTTTGTAACAAGGTTTGACATGTTTTTGATGATTATATAAATTTAGTTTGATGTTTGTTTGTTTTACATGACCCGACCCGATACTTATATACCTAGGGGTCTAAAATTTTTAAAAATGTTCCGCACCCCCATAGAAAATTTCCTTGGTCCGCCACTGCTGGAAAGCCTGTTGTTTTTTTATCTACTGGAATGTAGGTTTTAAAACACCATGGTGTTTTAACATATGGAATCTGAAACATCTACTAGCATGCAGATATAAAACACCATGCATGCAGGTTTAAAACACCATGTACAATAACCATGCTATGAACATTATACTAAGAACACATTCTGGAAATGGAGGTAGTGTCTTTAATAGTGTTATATACTTATTGAATGGTATTATATAATTATTGAATGGTGTTATAGAGTTGAGATCCTATACAAAAGTGCTAACTGTAAGAACCGTAAGAACAGATCTGAACCATTGATAGTTTAAATCAAGGGTTGAGGTTGATTATAAATAAAACCCTTGTAATTAAAAATTAGTACTAACAAGTTAGGGGTAGTTTCGTAAAATTGTTAGTCATTTGACCATTTTCAATTAAATACAAATTCCACCAAGATTTTTTAAACTAAAATAACTTTTATATACTTCATTATTTTTAAAAAAAATATATACCATAAAATCAAGTATTTTTTTTATCTTTAATATGAGTACCATATTGGTATACTTTTTTGAGTAAACTGCAATTTTACCCCTTGAGGTTAGGGGTGATTGGCACTTTTACCCCCCCTAAGGGAATAATTGCAATTTTACCCCCCACTGTTAACTCTTATGTCGCAACATTACCCCCTATACTCAATTTTGTTGACTAATCTGTTGACTTGGTGGTGAAATGACTGTTTTACCCTTTTATTTTACCCCATTTGTTTTGTTTACTCTGTAATATTACCCCCTGCCACCATTGCCACCGCCATTTACCACCACAACCACCACTGCCACCTCCAACCACCAACCACCACCCTCAACCACCACTGCCACCGCCATTCACCACTTCTGCCATCTTCTTCCTCCCCCCCTCTCTCTCTAAAAAAACCCACCAAACTGCAATTCATAGATTCTGTGAATTTACAAACCAAACTGGATCAGATTCCATCATCAATTTCCATATGGCAGACACCCATATTGAGATCAAAACAAATAAGACAAACTCCTCTTATTATCATTTCTACTCATTTAAAAGAAAACCCAGCTCCTATTTATGATTCATACCCATGTTTAAATCATCTGAGTGTCACATACATTACCATCATCGTTAACATCTAGAACTAAATCATCATTATTCCAACAGGATCCCAACAACACTGTTTCATTCAAAATCAATCATTCAAGACATGAAAACCAAGTTGTACCTTGAGCATATTCAAGTGTACAGTTCATGAAAATCTACCATCACATAATAAATCCTCATTCCTCTAAACAGATTCATACAAGGTATCCTATCATTTAACAGATTCATCATCGGCCCTTATAACCACAAAAACATCATCGTCACTTTTAATCACAAAACAAACCACATCAGACACCATCGGCATCGACACTTAAAACAGTTATTACCTCATAAATCAACAACAGTTTATTATCATCTTTTAAGGCATCTAACAGTGATCTTTATTATCTTTCATACTTCAAATATTATGCATGACCAGGTGTACATCACGCATAATCAGTTGTACTCTTCCAAGAACCCAGCAAATACAAAGCATCAACATCTTAATATCACTATCTTATCATTATTCACATTATCTTCAACACTCCACCCTGAAATCGAGGCCATTTCCAAGGGCGGCCTGCAGAGTATCCAGGAGAAGTTCTGATTGCTTCCTGTGTGTATAACGAATGGCCATTTCCAAGGGCGACCCATCACCATCACCACCACCAAACAACCACATCGATCTCCGGTCATCTTCACCGTTCTTAAGATTGTGGTGGCGGCTGTATTTTTAAAATTAGGGTTTTGGACTTATCAATAACGAAGAAGACAAGACTGGTTGTGGCGGGGGTGGTGATGATGGCGACGGTGGTGGTTGTGGCGGGGGTGGTGATGATGGCGACGGTGATGGTTGAAGATGACGATGATCAGATCTAGATGATGATGATGCAGTTTACTCTATATATAATAAAAAAAATAATAAAAATAATAATAATAATAATAAATATAAGGTAAGATTACCAAAATACCCTTACATATAAGGGTCAAACTACCTTTGACTGAGCTTAGGGGTAATGTTGCGACATAAGAGTTAACAGTGGGGGGTTAAATTGCAATTATTTCCTTAGGGGGGGGGGGGGGTAAAAGTGCCAATCACCCCTAACCTCAGGGGGTAAAATTGCAGTTTACTCTACTTTTTTTTTATTTATAAAAGTGACTTTTAAAAAAGTTACCAAAAGTTGTTTTATAATTGTGCTGATAATGTGCTGATTATTTGTTAATTACAATATAATACAAACAAACACCAAAAGTAGATATAATCAACACATCAACACATCTGATGTGCTGATAATGGAGAACGATTGAGGAACGATTGAGGATGTTGTGCTAATGTCGTTTATGTTGATAATGGAGAACGATTGAGAACGATGTGTTGATAATGGAGAACGATTAAGGATGTTAAGCTAATTATATAGTGTTGTGCTGATTATATTTTTTTGTGGTGGTTCTTGCAGGTTGTTTCGATCATGAAGAGTTACTATATCATAAATATGTTAAAAAATTCAAACTTTGATTTGAATTAAACTTGCATGCATTTAGGGATGTTTTAATAATTATTATTAATTAGTTATAAATAAATATGGTCAAAAGGTCTAAATTACCCCTAAACTAATTTTTTATTGAGGGACACTTGTCAATTATGTGTTGGTTCTTACGGTTCTTACAAACATAAGTGTTTGTATTTGATCTCATTCCTGGTGTTATATATGTGCTGAATGGTGATTTTGCAGTGTTATTCGTAGTGTTTTTATATTGTCCCGCTTGCGGTCTGCTCATATAATGTAATATATGTGTGGGCGCTCGGGGGGGGGGGGGGGGGCAAAAGCAAAAGTGCACTAATTTTTAACGTTATTTTACTAATTTCGTGAAAATAACGTTAAAAAGAGGGGATCGTTAATCAGGCATCATGTGGTGGCGTTGATAGCCGAAAGACAAGGGGGTACATGCACCAATTGGCGTTTGTCTCAATTGCTGAGTGTTATGTGCCTTATGTACAAGGCTTGATGCAAAACCACAATCGAGCCGGGGGTCTCATTGGAAGCAGCCTCTCTATTCCTACGGGGTAGAGGTAAGGCTGTCTACATCCCACCCTCCTCAGACCCTACCTTAGCTTTGCTATAGGTGGGATATACTGAGTACGATGATGATGATGATGATTCGTAGTGTTTTTATAGAGATCTTTAAAATGGTGTTATATACTTATTGAATGGTGTTATATACGTGCTGAATGGTGGTTGCAGTGTTATTCGTAGTGTTTTTATAGAGATCTTTTAAAAAATCATGTTCCTATAAACAAGGTGGCTGTTATGAAAGGGTTTGAATTAATTGAATCAATGATAAAATTACTTGTTTACCCTTTTGAATTAATTTAGATTGAGGACACGTGTCATCTCCACAATATTTCTCACACTTTTAACCCTTTTTACAATAACCTTACCCTATACACACATCATAACATTGTCAACAACAACAAAAATTCAAAGAAAACAAAAATTTTCCAGTTAACTCTATAATTCCATAAATTACACAATGCAAAATTATATGTATGCATGTCGACTCACTAAGATTATATAGTATATACACACATTGTACTATTGTCAGTAATAACAAAAATTCAAAGAAAATAGAAATTCCAATCGCAAACAGGAGTCTGGATTTTGGAACGAACTTGAGTGATAAACTATGAACGAACGATGGAAATGGAAGTCGGGCACGAAACTTGTGGATGAAGATGGAAGTCTGGAATGAACGATGGAGTGATGGAAGTCTAGAACAATTCAAGAACGATGGAGTGATCAAGCAGATTTTGAGTTTTGATCTATGGAGATGGAGTACTGAAAGTCACTACTGGCTAAGTTAAAACTAGGGAGTAAAAATGGAGATGTGTCGATAAAAAGTAAAAATCCAAACCCAAAAACTAATCTGGGCAGGTACCGGTATACCAAATTTTACCGACGATACAAAGTCGATACAGTTTGCCCTAATTAACATGGTGTTTCATACCGTATTTACATTCGGTACCGGTAATATTGTGTAACCGACCGATATTTATCGGTTATAGAGTAAAAGTCTGTCTCCTTTATTTAACAAGGTCAAGTAAATACAAACATAAAATAAACATATTTTGAAGATCCAACGGTCAGAAACTTCTTATTGACTAGCATTGAAGAAAGCCACGAAATGAAAGGTCAATTTCTTGATTCATAGTCATAGGCCAAAAGCTTCACCGTATTACATCCGTCATATGCGTTATGCAACCTCCTCAATAATGAATTATTTATTTCTCCTTTTTCCCTTTTTGACCTTTTGCTTTCACTTTCATTATTTGGTTTATTGTTGCTGTACAAATTAGAAAAAAGAAAAATCATATTAATAAGACATCACATGCTCATCATGGAATATTTAAAATTATCTAACAACATCAAATTGTTTAATTTAACTAGTTGATGCCCCGCACGTGTTGCGGGGCGATAGGTCGAATATTTCTCAATCAATTAAAAAAAAGTTATTGGATTTTAATAATCTTAAGTTTCACCTGTTGGCCAATAATAATCCCAACTTAGAAAATTCACTCCAACAATCCCAACTTGTAAGCATTTGGCTCCCAATGATCCTTTGCTAACTGATTTATAACCCGGTTAGTTTTTTGCTGACATGGCTGATGATGTGGACACAAATTTGTTATTTGTTGACTTGGCTGCTTATGTGGCACCATCACCGCCTCCACCTCCTCCACTGCCACCTCCTCCTCCTCCACCACCACCACCTCCTCCAGCGACCACCATCACCTCCGACCACCTCCTTCGCGACCACCATCCACCATCTGCCACCACCAGAAAAACACTATCACCTTCGACCACCTCCATCATCTGCCACCGGAAACCTTTGTCACTATCACCACCTCCACTCAATCATCTTTAAACTTTATCACTAATTTCTATTGATGAATTCTTCATCCACCCATGGATTTTTTAAAACCCGATTCACTTAAAATAATGAATCAACTCGAATGACTGTGAACCAACCCATGGATATTGTTAACCCGATTCACATGAGTTTTGCTTAAGCTCAACTGGGTTTTTGCTATTCTATAATATATTGTGGATATCATGAATCTAATGTTTCTTCATGTAACTTGAAAATTTATAGGAACTCAACAGGTTTTTTTACTGATAAAAGCTTTATTTTGACAATTGGTTATGTGTAATACAAAGAACATGATGATGGAATTGCTTCTAATCTAGTGGGTTCACGGTTGATCGGGTCGGTTCATTAGTTGAGTGAATTGGTTTTTAAGGAACCTATGAATGGATTGATTATTGGAGAATTCATTAGCAATAAGTGGAAAAGTTTAAAAATAATGGAGTAGAGGTGGTTGTGGCGATGGAGGTTTCCGATGGCAGATGATAAAGGTGGTTGGAGGTAATAGTGTTTTTCCAGTGGTGAATTAGTGGTGGCATACAGTGGATGGTGGTGGTAGTGGAGGTGGAGGTGGTGGTGGCGGGTGATGGTGGTGGCTAGAAGAGATGGTGGTGGTGGAGGAGGAGGTGGAGGTGGTGGTGGTGGAGGTGGTGATGGTGCCACATAAGCAGCCAAGTCAACAAATAACAAAGTTGTGTCCACATTATCAGCCATGTCAGCAAAAAACTAACTGAGTTATAACCCAGTTAGCAAAGGATCATTGGGAGCCAAATGCTTACAAGTTGAGATTATTGGAGGGAATTTTCTAAGTTGAGAATATTATCGGCCAACACGTGAAACTTAGGATTATTAAAATCCAATAACCCTTAAAAAAACATTATCATAGTTTTGCTAGAAAAAAACTAAAACGATGGCAAAACCGTAATTTTGAGCTCAGGGCAAAATTGTAATTTGTTAGGACTAATGAGCGAGTGTTATCTTGAAACGAAAAAAATTTAAATCGAGTCAACCAATTAAAACAAAACACTTCTATAGTTTTGCCAAAAAAAAAAAAAAACTAAAAGGATGTCAATATTGTAATTTTGAACTGAGGGCAAAATTGTGATTTTTGACTAGGGTAAAATCGTAATTTGCCAAAACCTAAAGCTAAGCAATACTGTAATTTTGAACCAGGGGCATAATCATAATTTTGAACAGGGGCAAATTCGTAATTTTAAACTGGGGTATAATCGTAACATACCCGAGAAAATGGGGGGAGTGCCATGCAACAACCTGACACTATTCCCCTACACCTTTTAGAAAAAAAAAAAAAACTAAAACTAAAACGATGACAATACTATAATTTTTAACTGGGGGCAAAATTATAATTTTGGGCTATGATAAAACCGTCATTTACCAAAAGCTAAAACGATGACAATACTGTAATTTTTAACCATGGCTAAAATCGTAACTTTAAATAGGGGCAAATTTGTAATTATAACTGGGTTAAAATCGTAATATACCCGGACCAATGGGGGAGTGTCAGGCAGTTGCCTGGCACTATTCCCCTCGATGTCCTTTGTAGTTATACTAGTGTATGTCCCGCCAGTGTTGTGGGGCGGTAAACGGAATTTTTTTCAGTTTAATAACAGGTAAATTTGTGTTTCAGTTACTTGTACATACTATTCAGAATACGGTCTCAATAAAAATTACATTGAGACATAGATAAAAAACGCGTGTCAATTAATAAAGTTTAGAAATTATAAAGAAACTTTATTAAAGTCCAAGAGTACTAGCGGTGCCCACTAATAGCTAACGGTCACTATTCTCCTGGGTTGATTCATTACGGCAACAGGTAGGGGTGTTCAAAACTATCCGTATCCGAAAATCCGATCCGAAATTCGGATTCGGATAGTGATTTTCAAATTTTTCGGATATTTAGGATATCTTAAATATCCGAAAATTTAATTTTCATTTTTTTCGGATATCCGAATATCCGAAGTATCCGAAAATATTCGAAATATCCGAAAACTTATATTCGGATATCCAAAACTATCCAAAATATATATTTCCGAATATGAAAAAATAATAAAAAAATAAAAATTAAATAAAAAGTTGGATTTTCGGATATCCGGTTTTGAACACCCCTAGCAACAAGTGGAAAAGGCTAAAAGATGAAATACTAAAGGAATAAAAGTAGGGAGACTAAACATGTACACTACCAAAGTTAAAGTAGAGAGACTAAACACGCATATAAACAAAGTTAACTAATAAAAGAAAGCTTTTTTTCTTTCTAAAAATAGAGGGGCTTAACATGTATATTAGCGAAGTCGAAGGTATACAAGTAAAATAAAAAAACGAAAATCAATTACTTAAAAGAAAAAAGTAGAGGGACTAATCATGTACACAACCGATGTTAAAGTAGAGGGACTAAACACGCATATAAAAAAATTAACAAATAAAAAGATTTTTTTAAACAAAGAGGTTAAACACGTATATATAAAAAGTTTAAGGTTTGAAAGTTAAATAAAAAATCAATGAGGGGCACTATTCCTTTCATGACTTTTATAGTGTATATAAACTAGTTGGTGTCCCGCCCGCGTTGCGGGGCGATGACCGAATAACGCTCATTGACACGAAAAACAATTATATCGAGACAACCAATTAAAAAAACACTTTTATAGTTTTGATAAAAAACTAAAACAATGTCAATATTGTAATTTTTAACTGAGAGAAAGTTGTATTTTTGACTGGGGTAAAATCATAATTTGAGAAAAGCTAAAGTAATGGCAGTACTGTAAATTTGAACCTGTGGCAAAATTGTAAATTTTCACAGGGGCAAATTCATAATTTTTAACTTGGGGTAACAACGTAATAAAAATTTGAACTAAGGGCACAATCATAATTTTAAGCTTGAGGCGAAAGCACAATTTTATTTTGAACCGAGGGCAAAATCGTAATTTTGAGTTAGGGGCAAAAACATAATTTTATTTTGAACATGGAAAAACGTAATTTTGAATTGAGGGCGAAATCACAATTTTTAAACGGGGAAAATCACATTTTTGAACAGAGGGCAAAATCGTAATTTTTAAGTGGGGGCAAAAACAAAATTTTATTTTGAACTGGGGGCGAAAAGGTAATTCTGAGCTGAGGGCAAAACCACAATTTTATTTTGAATTAAGGGAAAAATCGTAATTTTGAGCTGGGGACAAAAGCGTAATTTTATTTTGAGCTGGGGGCAAAACCGTAATTTTAAAGAGGGAGAAAAACGTTATTTTAGAATGGATATAAAATAATAAACTAGTTGGTCCAATGGGAGAGTGCCAGGCAAAGTAATTTTGAATTGAGTGCAAGATCGTAATTTTGAGATGGGGACAAAAAGCGTAATTTTATTTTGAGCTGGGGGCAAAAACGTAATTTTAAAATGGATATAAAACAATAAACGTGTTGGTCCAATGGAGGAGTGTCAGGCAGCTGTCTAACACTATTCCCTCATTTGGTTTTTGTATATAACTATTCCCCCATTTGGTTTTTGTATATGTAGGAAATATAAATATAAATATAAGTATAAATATAAATAAGATGTGTATCAGATTTTCTGATTTTGCTCGCGTACGTGTTACAATGCAAGTCTTCAATATGTAGGTCATATTTGTTATGCTATGTTTTTTTTTTTCTTTTTGCTTTATCTATTGTCACTCAAAACAATGTAAGAGATTCATGTTATGACCATGAATTGTGGGTTTAATATTACAGACCAATCCTTAGGATTGACGTGTCTCGGTTGGGATAAAAAAATCATTTCGCTTAACAAATTATATAAACTACCTTTTTTAAACAATAATTAATGTTAAAACAACGAAAATAGCAAAAATATATTATTAGAATAATAGAATTACATACCGTAATAGATAACCGTTGATTCGTGAAACTTTTTTAGAATTCTTGATAGTAAATGTTTGATCACTTGCCAATGATCCCCAGCCCAAGTGGTTGGGAGGAGGTCAGGAGTTTTCCCCTTGGGGGTTTCTTCTGGAAGGGTGCAGGTTTGAGTCCACTCTGGTACCAAGATTGGGTAATTCCAGTGCGGCTGGACCTTAGGGGGGGCCTGGGATTTGAACCCGCAGTGCGGGCGAATTTCTTAAGGGGAGTGAACCGTTAACCGTTCAAAAAAAAAAATGTTTGATCACTTCTTTGTATTATATATCCTCTAAAATTTCATTCTTGATAGCTATCATCGTCAACCCACTAAGCCTTTGTCACATTGTGGATGGTCGTTTAGTATACATAATTTCTAAAAGAGTTAACTGCCATTTTCGTCCATGTGGTTTGGTCACTTTGACCATTTCAGTTCATTTTTCAAAAATGCGTCATTTTCCTCCCCGACGTTCTGGAAAGGTGCTATTTCAGTCCAAAAATCATAACCCAGTTAAGTCAGTTAGTAAATAAGGACTGATTGTGTAAATTTGTAACACCACCACCACTAGCCCTGCCACCACCACCACTCCGCTGCCACCACCACCGCCACCACAGCCACCACTAGCCCTGCCACCACCACCACTCCGCTGCCTGAATTCGGATGAACGGTGATGTTGTAGGTTGTGGAGATACAATGATGATGTAGATGATAGGCGGTGGTAGTCGGAGAAGATGGTGATGATGTATTTCGGAAAAGATTCGAGAATAGAGATGATGTTACGGACAAGGAGTGGTGTTTCCGATATGGAAGTAGCTGATGACGATGATGAAGATATGGAGTTTTGAATCTGAAGTGTTTCGGATCAATGGGAGAAGGAGTTTTTGAATCTGAAGTGTTTCCGGAACCTGCAACTTCATGTATCCGTCATCGAAACTTGCAACTTCACTTCTCCGTCATCTTACAATCATCTCCGTTCACCTCCATCTTCCGTTTTGAAACCTCCATCTTCACCATTTCAATTCTTTCAGTCATCATCATCCATGGTTACACTTCTCGTCTCCGGTAATCATCTTCATCCGTAAATCGAGAACTCCGAACACAGCGGTGGTGATGTGCTTGGTGATCATTGTGATCGTTGACGGAGATGATGACGATGATGAACGGTGACTGTTGATGAACAATGATGGATGGATTGGTGTATCTCCGGTGGTAAGACGTGGTAGCAGGTCGGGTTATGTATGGAATGGTGGTTCGAAGAACTGTTGATGATGATCAATGTGATGATTGACGATGATGATGAACTCTTGATCGCACAAGCCAAAGATAATCGCACAAGATCCCGTAGTCGCGGTGGTGGCAGTGGCTGTGGTGGCGGTGTGGCTGTGGTAGCGGTGGTGGTGGTGGTGGTGGTGGCAGTGGCTGTGGTGGCGGTGGTGGCTGTGGTGGCGGTGGTGGCGGTGTGGCTGTGGTGGCGGTGTGGCTGTGGTGGCGGTGGTGGCGGTGGTGGTGGTGGCAGCGGAGTGGTGGTGGTGGCAGGGCTAGTGGTGGTGGTGTTACAAATTTACACAATCAGTCCTTTATGTTACAAATTTACACAATCAGTCCTTATTTACTAACTGACTTAACTGGGTTATGATTTTTGGACTGAAATGGCACCTTTCCAGAACGTCGGGGAGGAAAATGGCGCATTTTTGAAAAATGGACTGAAATGGCCAAAGTGACCAAACCACAGGGACGAATATGGCAGTTAACTTTTTCTAAAAAATTCAAATCCAGATTCAAAAGTCAAAACCATTACTCAATTCTATATTAATAGTTAACAACTTGTAATTACTTAATTCCAAGTCTAACAATTAACAATGACTCAATTCTAATTTCTAAGTCTAACAATCAACAAAACAACCAACTTAGGGCTCAACATCCAACAACAACACACCTAATTTAGGGCTTAACATTCATAATAATATAAAACACACTCAAACAATCAACATTCAATAATACACCCGAATTAGGGCTCGACGTTAGATAGATGTTTAGATAATGAATATCTATAAAAATACAAAATAAAAATAATAAGCCTAATATATTATAAGATGAGTGAATTGCAAAAAAAAAAAAAAAAAAAAATCATTTATCTTTATACCCAATTTCAGGCTGTGTCATTTGTCTTTAAAATTGACGAGTTATGTACTTATTGTTTCAAAATCTTGCACGCTCTGTCCTTTAGCCCTAACCCAGTTAATTTTTTCTGTTAAATCAGATCACACAAGGGTAGCTTTGTCTTTTTACCCAGTTATATATAAATGTTTTAACATTTATAATAAAAGAATCTTATAATATATATATATATATATATATATATATATATATATTATCTAACTCTCTCTCTCTACTCCATCCATCTCTACATCTCTTTCTCAAACTTTCCACCATAACCAACAACCGCTGCCATCAACAACCAGCATCAACCAATCAACCATCACAACCCACCTGTCACCATCCTTCATCAACCTTCACCAACAACCGCCAACATCAATCCACCTGCCACCGTCCTTCACCAAGTAGCCCACTACCGACCCACATGCCACCGTCCTTCACCAACAAACGCCACCATCAATAGCTGCCAACATCAACCCACCTGCCACTGTCCCTCACCAACAACCGCCACCATCAATAGTCGCAAACATCAACCCCACCACACCACCATCCTTTATCAACCATCATCGGCCACCCTCCTTTATCTGCCATCATCAACCACCAATCCACCATATGCATCTAGATCTCATCCCCTATTCAACCTTCAGCCCTCAATTTGACCTAACCTTTTTTTGTACACCATTTTTTATTTCGAACTAACCCTAACCATCCACTAGATCTGCAACGATCAGAGGTGTAGTGTAGAGAGAGAGGGAAAGAGAGAGAGGGAAAGAGTGGTGGAAGGAGGTTGTTGTGGCGGTGCTTGAAGGAGGTTGCAGTGGTGGTGGTGGAAGGAGGTGGTGGTGGTGATGGTAGAGAGAGGAAGAGTTCTGTTTGTTTAGAGAGATAAAGAAATGAGCTGATATATATATATATATATATATATATTCTTTAAAATGGTTTTTTTAAATAATATGATGAAAAGACAATTATACCCTCATGTGCCTTGTACAAGATCTGATTTAACAGAAAAAACAACAACTGAGTTATGGCTAAAGGACAGAGCGTGCAAGATTTTGAAACAATAAGTACAAAACTCATCAATTTTAAAGGCAAAGGACACCATCTGAAATTGAGTATTAAGATAAAGGACAATTTTTGCAATTCACTCTTATAAGATTTTAGATATTGATAAAAATAAAATTGTTTTGGCCCATTAAGTTGTAAGATTAGCTTTTTTCTTTTACAGAGAGGGTCCAATACATTTTGTGGTGTCACATTTTAAAAAAAATTAAGCCCTCAAAATAATCGGGTCTCGGTCGGGGGTGTGTCTCGCCCACCTAGGCCGACCCTTGTTATGGACGTTAACGAAATACAAAATATGGATAAAATTGTATACGCAATTGTTTGTTTGAGTTGTGATATTTCGTAAATAAATCTATCTGTACTTTATATAAAAGGACAAATGAGCATGACATAAGAAAAGCTGAGGTGGCAGCCATCCAGGCTAGCCAACAATGCCTTTCTTATGTCATTATTGCATCATAAATCTTAAAATTCAAAATACATTTAAAATACATTTTATCTATACAATATTCAAACCTCTGCCCACCTTTCAAAATTAAAAAAAATTGTTGAGGTCACACTAAAATTCAAAATTCTGGCTCTACATATATATATAACATACATGATTCAGGCTCCACATTCAAAATTCAAACCATACTTTCAATGCATCTCTCTCTCTCTCTCTCAAATGCAGAGCTCCCATGATTCAGCCTGTTAATCTCCGATTACAGATCTTCGTTCGAACATTTACTGATCTGTTTACACGTTATCATTCCAACATCGTCGTTCCAATGAAGCTTGCAATCACACATCATTTTTCCAACATCATTGTTCCAAAGAAGCCCTGAAATCGCCAGCTAATCTCCGATTACAGTTCATTGTTCCAGTATGATCGTTCCAAACAAGCTTCTAATTCGTTGATATAGATTGTTGTTTTGGAATTTTGAATTTGAACTGTTCTACTCTAACTCTCCCTTTATATTTCAGTCTGTATTCTCTATTGGAACTCTGTAACTCTAATAGACCTGACCGTCAAAGATAACCACAAAAATCACCGTCTGCGGTTGACCATGTGCTAGCTTCTTAGATGGGAGAGTTGCATGTTAGGTTTGTGGCTTATTTTTTTTACTGTAGTTATACTTATTTAACTTGATTATATGAAGAAACAAGTGTTGATAATTTTTATTAACACTCAGATTTAAGATTATGTTAATATGGATATTGATAGTATTAAATTAAATACAAAGTGTCGGGATTGAACCCTATCAGAGGAACAGATAATTAAAGCCAAAACTGGATCAGAGCAGTGGATCCAAAATAAGCAGATGTTATGTATATAAGTCTCTCCCCTTGAAAGTGGTTTCAACATCTGATGACCTCCAATCCACTGATCTTTACAACTGTTGATCAAGTCAAAGACTGATGAAGACTAAAGCTCTGTGATCAATCTACTGCTATGGGTCAAGCACTACTGAACATATCAAGTACTGCTGGAGCCACAATAGTGGAAAGCTAAAGCAGTAGGTTAGTTTGTTTTACGTAATGTATTGTAATCAGTGGTTAGCATAGCAGTGTTTGTATAGATCAGTTGTTTAGAGTTTGTTAGGAGGTTAGATGTCACTTTCATGGTGACGTCAGCAAAGATGCCACAGTGGTTTGTCCGTGCCTATAAATAGAACAGTACCCTGCATTGTTCTATTAGCTCTCTTCATCACTTTCATTCCTGTACGAACAATCATTGTGAGCTCAGGCTGAGGGGGAGTTTGTTACATACTTGCATATTGTAATTGAATCTTGTAATAAATTCAAGCATTCGGTTCAAGGTTAAACTTGTATGTTGAAAGCAATTCACATGTTTGATTGCGTGCAAAGTTTGTTTCCATTTATATTCCGCTGCACTACTTGTTCATCTTTCATCTTAATTCAAACATAAAACACAATCAATCCAACCCCAGATCCTAACAATTGGTATCAGAGCTCGGACAGTCAAATTTGATTTAACAATCATTTTGACATAAATAGTTCAGCTCACAATCGTTGATACTGATAGTTGTTCGTTTTGTTGAAAAACAGAGCAAGGTTTAATCACCATCAAAGTTGATTAACCAGTGTCTGTAAAACAACCAGGATGACGTCACAATCACAAAATGATAAGAATAACATCGGCTCACTTTTCAAACCACCCATGCTTAAACGAAATGAATACAACATCTGGGGGAGAAGGATGGGTCACATCCTTGCTCAACAGAATACTGGATGTTGGAGATCTGTTGTTTTTGGACCACATGTTCCTATGGTGCCAAGTGCTGAGGATACAAAGAAGTTCGAACCTAAAAAACCTGAAAACTATACTGAAATTGATTTTCAAAAGTTCAAACTCAATGCCAAAGCATTTAGCATCATTGCATCTGCATTACCCAATGAAATTTATGCTGGGCTGTTACACTGTAACAGTGCCAAGGAATTATGGGATGCACTTAAGGAATAGTTTGGGGGAACTGAAGAAGTTATTGAAAACATTAGGGAAATTTTGAATCAGCAGTATGAAACCTTTTGTCACATTAAGGGTGAATCATTGACTCAACAGTTTGAGCGATTTAGTTGTCTCATTAGTGAGCTAAGACTTGTTAAAGTTACATTTCCTAATTCAACACAAAATAGCAGGTTTCTTAGATCACTACCTGAAAAATGGGATACAATTGCTTTTGTAACTAGGAATTCTGCTGAGTTCAAAGATCTGACCCTGACCCAACTTCATGGTAGACTCCTGACCTATGAAAGGGAGTTAAACCAGAAAAAGAAGTTGCAAGAGTCTGGTAAAGTTGCTGATGATTATTCATTTGGTAGCATAGCTCTTTTTGGTCAGGAAGAATCTGGTAGCAGTAGTAAGGATCAGAGTTATGATCATTTTATTGACATAACTGTTGGTGGAAACTTTAACAACTCTGATTCTCACTCTGCAAATTATGCTTTTACTGCTAATTGTGAAAGCCAGATGTCAGATAACTTGAGCTTTGAACTAAATGACTTACAGCTCTTTGATCCAACTGAACTTGAAGAAATGGACATTTTGCATCAATTGGCTTTGCTTAGTGTAAGAACAAGCAAATTTTACAAAAGGACAGGGAGAAAATTCCCAGGGTTACATGGGAATTTAAAAGTGGGGTTGGATAAATCTAAGATCAAGTGCTATAAGTGCAATAGGCTAGGACACTTTGCTAGGGAATGTAGGAGTCAAACCACTGGTCCAATTATTACTCATCCCAGCTCAACCCTAGGCCACAAAATCAAAGCACTGTGCACTATTCCCATTATACCCCTGCTGCCCATGTAAACACTGCTCATTATGCAAACCCTGTTCCTGTGCATTATGTTCAAACCACTGTCCCTCAAATTCAGTATGTCCAGGATCCTGTACCTCAGGTACAAGTGCAACCAGTTGCACCACAACAAGCTGCACCACCAGCAGTGGTTCAACCAGATCAGCAAAGCTTTTTCACCCAAGGCTTTGTTGACTGGAGCAGTGATATGCACAAAATGCAACATATAAATTACATCAATTGTGGCATAAAACTAACCCTTTTTTAGTACTAATGTTGGAAAAAGTGTGTTTTTGTCTTCCTTTTGTATTTTCAGGATTAAATGAGCTCAAATGAACAAAAGAAGCAAAAAGGCAGCTAAATCTAACATAAATACAAGAAAAGGAAAAAATGTGGCATGCCCAGCCTCCCCGACAGTATCTTCCCAAGCAAAACAAGGGAACAGAAGGCTGAACACGCCCCGTGCTCAATGAGCACGGGGGCATGCCCAAGTGTCAGCAGAAAAGACAAAGCTGTAGAAGCTTCTTTTAGCCACCACGGGGTCGTGCTCAGTGGAAACGGGGCCGTGGTCAACTCTAAGATTCGCAGAATCTGGGGAAATCTTGATAGTACAGATACGCTTCTGCACACGGGGGCGTGCCCAGCGGACACGAGGGCGTGGTCAACTAATGCAGACAAACTGCAATTAATGAAGAAAGAGAAGGAGGATGGACACGGGGCCGTGCCCAATGGACACGGGGCCATGCCTGAGCTGCTGTTCAGGCTATAAATAGGGGTGCTTGGCTCATTTGCAAACCATCCCTTGGCACACCACCTCTCTCACACTTCACCCACCACCCACCACCATCACAACACCATCATCCACCACCATCATCCATTGTCCATCGTAGAGTGTGTGAGTCATCTCGGGATCCAAGATTGATCGTAAGAGTTCTTGACAATCAAAGGCCATGTTTGCCTAAGTCTCTTACATCACTTGGTGAAGACAAGTGTCTAGTGTAATACTTTTTATTTTTAATCTTTTCGCACTTTTTACTTGGTTATGTATTAATGACTTTAATAACTAGTTTCTTATGTTGAAGATGATTCTTCCTTATCGTTTGTCCGCGGTGTCTTGGCATTATTTTACTGTCTATATAAAATAAAAGATTTTCACCATTCATATCTCCACGGTCTATATGGAGATATGTTGGCTACCTGGTCAGGGGTTAAGGGAACAGTTTGGTAAGAGTCTTGCCTTGTTCAGTGTATAGATCCTGCAAGGACCTGGGTCAAATTTAGTAGGATCTCCTTTAATACCCACCGGTATTGGATGGCGGGGGTCCAAACTCTTTGATCCCCTCATATGTAAGCTACTATTAATACTTTAACCCAGCTATTTAGGACTGTATCCCTGCTGACTCAGACTACTTAGCCGAGGGTAACGTCACCTTCAAAAGAGGGGTCTACCATAATATGCATTAATAACTTAATTAATTATCTTTCAATAATCCGACCCTTTAGGATTGTATCCTTGCTGACTCAAACAACTGGGGTCTGGTACAGTACAGTCTGGTAATGTAAAATTTGAAAATGTCAATCTAATAGACAATCTAAAATTCAACCTCCTGAGTGTCTCACAAATGAGTGATAAGGGGTATGGCTCATTCTTCACAAAGGATTGTTGTAGGATTGTTGGACCAGAAATGGTTGAAAAGATTGAAGCAATAATAAAAACTGGAAAAACCAAACTTGTTGCTCAAAGAAGTGGCAATGTTTATGTAGTTGATATGTCAAAAGAGAGCCCCAGGACTGATGCATGTCTATTCTCAGCTGCCTCAAACAAAGAGACATAATTATGGCACATGAGATTGGGGCACACAAATCTCAAGACAATCACTGCCATCTCAAAACAGGGGTTAGTATGAGGTTTACCTAAAAAACTGTTCACCTGTCCTGAGCATTGTGTTTCCTTCCTAAAAGGAAAACAACATATAAGCTCATACAAATCAATTGATGAGTCCAAAACAACCAAATGTTTGCAAATGCTTCATATGGATTTGTTTGTCCCAGTTAAAGTCATGAGTCTTAAGAAAAAGAGATACTGTTTGGTTATTGTTGATGACTTTTCTAGGTTTACATGGACTTACTTTTTACACTCAAAAGATGAGACTGCAGGCATTCTGCAAGACTTTGTGAGACAGGTTGAAAAGTAGTTTGACTTGCCAGTAAAAATCTTCAAAAGTGATAATGGCACAGAGTTCAGGAACAAGGAGTTAGATGATTTCTGTGTGTCAAAAGGAATTGTGAGGCAATAAAGCATTCCAAGAACACCAGAAAAAAAATGGGGTTGTTGAAAGAAAGAACAGGACCTTGATTGAGGCTGCCAGAACCATGCTTGCTGATTCAGGTTTGCCATTAACTTTTTGGGCAGAGGCAGTAAACACTGCTTGCTATGTCCAAAACAGAGTTTTAATCAACCCCAGGCATCAAAAGACTGCCTATGAACTGCTGTATAAAATAAAGCCATTGATTTCATATTTCAAGGTTTTTGGCTGCCCATGCTTCATTTTAAACTTAAAAGATTCTATCTCAAAGTTTACAGCCAAAATTGATTGTGGTTATCATCTGGGATACTCAACCACTAATAAGGCCTACAAAGTGTTTAACACAAGGACTACGACAGTGGAAGAGACTTTGAATGTAAAGTTCAATGAACTTTCATCAATGAAAATTCCAGCAAATCCTGCAGACTTATTTGATCTTGATAAATTCACATTTGAAAGTGTTGCTGTCAAGTCTAACAATGCAGGTCCATCAGAAAATTCATCATCAGACTATGGATATGAAATCATCATTCCACAACAAAAGTCTGCATCAAGTGGAAGAGCAGCAGATGTTCAAAACAACTGTCAAAGTTCAACCACTGCTACCTCAACAGTTGTTGATCAAAGTAGCCCATTAACCCCTGCTTCCACATCATCAAACACTGTTGATAAAAGTCCTCAAACAGTGGATCAAAGTCAGCATGTGTCCACACCATTACCTCCTATTCCACCACCTTTTGAAGCCACTGCTGGATCATCAAAGTCACCAGCAGTGGTTAGCTCAGATGATTCACATCTGCAGCCCCCCCCCCACTTAATGCCATTGTTACATACCAAGGAGATCTTATCTTCTTGAAATCTCATCCACCTGACCAAATCATTGGCAACATCAATGAAGGGGTGCTCACAAGAAGTCAATCCCAAAACATTTGTCTTTTTGTTGGTTTCCTATCTCTCCATCAGCCAGTCAAGTACCAAGAGGCACTAAAAGACAACAGCTGAGTAGAAGCCATGCAAGAGGAGCTCCAACAGTTTAGAAGACAACAAGTTTGGGAGCTTGTACCATTGCCAGAGGGTGTAAGTCCTATTGGCACAAAATGGGTCTTCAAAAATAAAACTGATGAAAGGGGTATTGTTGTCAAGAATAAATCCAGGCTTGTGGTTCAAGGGTTCAGACAGGAAGAGGGCATTGACTATGATGAAACATTTGCCCCTGTAGCAAGACTTGAAGCTATCAAATTATTCCTGGCCTTTGTTGTTAACCACAACATCAAGGTGTATCAAATGGATATCAAATGTGCATTCCTCTATGGTAAGATTCAAAAAGAGGTATATGTTTGTCAACCTCTAGGCTTTGTGGATCCATTTAATCCAAATCATGTCTACAAGCTAAATAAAGCTTTGTATGGCTTGAAACAAGCACCAAGGGCCTGGTATGAAACTCTTTCCACCTTTCTACTTTCCATTGGTTTCACAAGAGGTAAAATAGATAAAACATTGTTTCTAAAATGGAGAGGAAAGGATTTGATGATTATCCAGATTTATGTGGATGACATCATTTTTGGAAGCACATGTAACAAAATGTGTGAAGAGTTTAGGAAACTCATGATAGCTGAGTTTGAAATGAGTGCAATGGGTGAACTCCAGTGCTTTCTTGGTCTCCAAGTAAGGCAACTGCAAAATGGTACTTTTATCCATCAAGGCAAATATGCCAAAGAATTTTTTAAGAAATTTGAGATGGATGATTGTAAGCCATGCAGTACACCCATTGCAACCAATAAAATAGTCATGTCTGATGAGAAGGATGATTTGGTTGATCAAACTTTATATAGAAGCATGATTGGGTCTTTATTGTACCTAATTACATCTAGGCTAGACATCATGTTTGCAACATGTGTCTGTGCAAGATCCCAATCAGCCCCTCGAAAATCAAACCTTATTGCTATAAAAAGGATATTCAGATACCTAAAAGGTGCTCCCACACTTGGTATCTGGTATCCACCTGATGGTAAAATTAAGCTTTCAGGTTTTTCAGATAGTGAATTTGCTGGATGTGACAAGACAAGGAAGTCCACTTCAGGAGGGTGCCAATTCCTAGGCAGTTGTTTAGTGTCTTGGCAAAGCAAAAAGGAAGTAGCTGTTTCCACATCCACTGCTGAGGTAGAGTATATAGCTGCTGCAAGCTGTACAGCCCAACTGCTTTGGCTTCAAAATCAGTTACTGGATTTTGGTATCACTGCCCTAAAGACACCTATCATGTTGGACAGTCAGGCAGCAGAAAATATCATCAAAAATCCAGTCTCCCATTCAACCACCAAGCACATTGATATCAGACATCACTTTGTGAGGGATTGCTATGAAAAAGGTTTGATTTCTCTGCACCATGTTCCAACTAAAGATCAGCTGGTAGATGTGCTAACCAAAGCTTTAGACATGTCCACCTTTGAAAGCTTGATCTCTAGGATTGGCATGCTAAACAGGGAATAACAGGCAAAATTCTGTTTTTCTATGAATAAAAGCATTAAAATGTTTTCAGAAAATCAAAAATCCATCCTTAAAAATAGCTAAAAATGAATTTATCATTAAATCCTTAAAAGTCTGCCATAACCACTGCTTTGTTCAAAAGTCTGTTCTACTTAAAAGTCTGTCCACTGCTGAAAGTCAACCCCTGTTCTCTCATTTCCTTGATAAGCACTGTTGTTCAAAATCAGTGTTTTTATCCATTGATATGCTATCCACTGATAGTAAAAATCACCCACTGCCTTCATTGTTACCGTTACAACCACTGATCTTGTTCCATCAGTGGTTTTCATAAAAACACTTGTCCTTCATTTCATCAGGGGTTGGCACGTGGACAGTACATAGCGGTCAGATCTTTTGTAACCGCTGCCACGTCAGCATTCACTTTTCTCTATAAAACCCTGAGCAATACCCCCAAACAGGGTTTTACTGTCGAATCTAATTCATAAAAATTCCTTTCTCAAAGCAGTTTCCATCTCTTTCTCTCAAATTCTTCATCAATTTCCTTCTTCAAAATGACAAAATCAAAGTTATCTGAGAAATCCACTTCAAAATCATCTTCTAAAAAGGCCACTCAAATGGCTACCACACCCATTGAAATTCCATACAAAGCTCCTCACAATTATCTGGGTCTCCTTACAAAACCAGGTACCATCGATACCTTCGATTCCATCATTGACACTATGTCATCTTCAAAGTACAAAACTTTGTTGACAATAGATGCTCCAATTTACTTGAAAACCCAGAGAGAGTTTTGGAAAAATGTTACTCTTGAAAAACAAGGCGAAGACGTCATAGCCATTAACTCTTCTCTAATGGGAAAAGCAGTCAAAATCACACCACAATCCATCTCAGAAGTCTTTGAACTCAATGATCAGCAAGGTAAAACTTCTTTTCCCAAAAACGAGTTAAAAACTGATTTCCTTGAAAGGGGGTATGCAGATTCAATGAAAAAGGATACCTTACAAAAAGGTAGTTTTCCACCTGCAACAAGATTTTTGTTCCATACCCTTTTAATGTGTGTTTCAAATAAAACAACTGCTTTCAATGAGATACCATTAAAGATTCAAAACCTGGGATATGCTATATTACAAAATGAAAATTTTAATTATTCCCAGGAAATCTTTAATGATTTGGTTAAAAATGTTGATAAAAAGTCATTCTTACTTTTTCCAAGATTTCTAAGTTATTACTTTCAAAAGAAATTTGGTAAGGATGATGCTCATGTAATAACACAAGGTGGCTCTTTTAAAATAAACAGCTTAACTGCTGAAACTTTCACAAGAATGTCAACACCTTGCAAAACACAAGCAGAGGTGCCTGAGCAGAATTTAGCAGCTACCACTGCTCCTCAGGTATCTGCTGCTGAGCCTACTGCTCTAGGTGATCACAGCAGCAAAACAACTGCTGTGAAACCCACACCTAAAATCACCAAAAAGCCAAGACAAAAGAAAACTCAAAAACCCCCCAAACCTACAAAAAATACAACTCTGGAAGATGAGATCCCAGAGCAACTGCCAGTGACAACACAAAAGTCACTAGAAACCACTGCTTCTACTTCCTCATAGCAGATAGTAGAAAGATCTCAACCTTTGCCAGAAACTCCTCCTGCTTCTTCTAAAAAAGAACAGGTTGTACATATAGGGACACCATAATATGATGCTCTGGAATCACTTGCTTCCATCATCCACAGCCCAATGCCCGGGGCCAATGAGAACAATTCCCCCACAAACAAAAATATTGTTGGATGCTCTTGATTTGAACCAGGCACAAACCAGTCCTTCTCACTCACCTGTCAATGAGAACATACCTCAACAAGTGACTGGGTCTGATGTATCAATCATTGCTAACCCACCAACAACACCTGAGGAGGTTACACCCCTTGAGTTACAAGTAATTGTTGGTGGTAGTCCAAGTGAAGCAGCCACTACAAGTGCTGAACCCACTGGTTTGCATTTGGACAATGGTTACATCAATAAGACTTCCTTGGAGGTAATTTCTTCTCTGGGAACACTTATGTATCCAGTCTTCACTGGTTCACTAAAAAGTGTTTCTCTTTTTAAAGGAAGAAGTCCCCAGTTCCAAGACAAAGGGGCAACAGTGGATGATTTTTGGAGTACACTCCCTGAATCAACGACTGTTACAACCACTGTTAGTGGAAAGTCAGATGATCCCATTAAGTTGGGTGATGGTTTAATGTACCAAGAATTGACGGACAGGGTTGACAAACTGGATACCTCTGTTGCAGAACTTAAAGATATGCTGCAACAGTTGTTGAAAGTTCAAAAGGTACCAACCACTGCTGCTCCAGCTCAAGCACCTACACAACCTGCACCTGCTGCAAATGAGTTATGGACTTTGTTTCAACCTATGTTCATCCAACAAAGAGAACTGGCTGATCAGCAGCATGAGATACATGTTCAAAAGCTGAGAAACATGATGGAAGCTAGGTTTCTGGATACACAAGTTGATATCAAGGCTATAAAGGCTCACTTACTAAACACCACTGGCACTGCTCCTCCCTCTGTTATCTTTGTGGATAACCCACCACCAGCTAATTCCAAAAAGGGGGAGAAAATAAAGCAGTGGAAGAAAAAGGGATATGAAGATGGGTTGTACATTGATGGGTCAAATTCAAGCATACTTGCAGACATTCCCTTGCCAGATGGTAGTAAAAAGATTGATGTTACCACAAATGCACTTGCTGAAGCAAAAGCAAGTGCAAAAAGGGATAGAGAGGCTAAGGATATATCCAGGTGGAATGAGGGGAAAAGAGCATTTATGGAGCTGAATGAGCAGGGTATTTCTGAGCCAAAGGATGATAAAAATCCTGAGCCTAAAAGAAAAAATCTCACTAGAAAAGTGAGGGAACCCAAACACACACCATCCAGACCCACAAAGCATGCTTCCAAACCACCTTCCAAAAGCTCCAAACATCAATCTTCCACCCAAACAGCTGTTGTAACTCCTGCTGTATCAACAACTGCTGATACTTCAGTAGTTTCAACAACTGCTAGCCAAACACCTGCCACCACTTCAACACACACCACAACCACTGTCTTACCACCACCACCAAAGATTACCTCACCACCAAAAACATCATCAACGCCACCTTCATCTCCTGCTAAAAAGCAGAAGACAACATATGTTACAACATCTGTTGTAATGGCAACAGTGGTTGAAACACCAGTTCTTTCAACAACTGTTAGTCAACAACCTCCCACTTCAATCACATCCACTACAATCATCACCACTCAAATCACCACCACTGATCCATCCAAAACATCATCAGCCACTCCTCAACCAAAAAGGAGAAGGTTAAGTCTGAAAGATGATGATACTTCACCACCACCAACATCTTCACAACCTCTATCACTTGTTACTATACCAAACCCTGTTCCTCTTAATGTGTGCAAAATGCAACATATAAATTACATCAATTGAGGCATAAAACTAACCCTTTTTTAGTACTAATGTTGGAAAAAGTGTGCTTTTGTCTTCCTTTTGTATTTTCAGGATTAAATGAGCTCAAATTAACAAAAGAAGCAAAAAGACATCAAAATCTAACAAAAATACGAGAAAAGGAACAAGACGTGACATGCCTGACCCCACGACAGCATCTTCCCAAGAAAAACAAGGCAACAGAGGACTGAACACGCCCCGTGCTCAGCCAGCACGGGGGCGTGCCCAAGTATCAGCAGAAAAGACAAAGTGGTAGAAGCTTCTATTGCCCACCACGGGGCCGTGCTCAGCGGACACGGGGCCGTGGTCAACTATAAGATTCGCACAATCCAGGCAAATCTTCATAGTACAAAGATTTTTCTGCACACGGGGTCATGCTCAGCGGACACGGGGGCGTGGTCAACTAATAAGACAAAGCTGCATTAAATGAAGACAGAGAAGGATGTGGACACGGGGCCGTGCCCGAGCTTCTGTTCAGCCTATAAATAGGAGTGCTTGGCTTAAGCTCAAACCATCCCTTGGCACACCACCTCTCTCACACTTCACCCACCACCCACCACCACCATAACACCATCATCCACCACCATCATCCATTGTCCATCGTAGAGTGTGTGAGTCGTCTCGGGATCCATGATTGATCGTAAGAGTTCTTGACAATCAAGGCCATGTTTGCCTAAGTCTCTTACATCACTTGGTGAAGACAAAGTGTCTAGTGTAATACTTTTTATTTCTAATCTTTTGTACTTTTTACTTGGTTTTGTATTAATGACTTTAATAACTAGTTGCTTATGTTGAAGGTGATCTTTCCTTATCGTTTGTCCGTGGTGTCTTGGCATTATTTTACTGTCTATATAAAATAAAAGATTTTCACCATTCATATCTCCACGGTCTATATGGAGGTATGTTGGCTACCTGGTCGGGGGTTAAAGGAACGGTTTGGTAAAGTTCTTGCCATTGTTCAGCGTTTAGAGGTCCTGCAATGGACCTGGGTCAAATTTAGTAGGACCTCCTTCAATACTTAACGATATTGGACGGCGGGGGTCCAAACTCTTTGACCCCCTCATAAGTTAACTACTATTAATACTATAACCCGGCTATTTAGGACTGTATCCCTGCTGACTCAGACTACTTAGTCAAGGGTAACGTCACCTCCAAAAGAGGGGCCTACCATAATTTGCATTAATAACTTAATTAATTATCTTCCAATAATCCACCCTTTTAGGATTGTATCCTTGCTGACTCAAACTACTGGGGTGAGGGTAACGTCACCTTCAAAAGAGGGGCCTACTACAATAACTAAGATAATCTCTTAAATATGTGCAAAAGTGCGGAAATAATCAAAGGTTACACTAGATACGAGTCGGAACCAAGTGATTCATCTTGTCTATCTGTTTTTTTCTTTTTATTTTATTTTCAGCATTTTAGTTAGTTTTTATTTTTCTTAGTATAAAACATTTTTCTAACTTTTTATTTTGATTAGACGTTGAGGATAAACCGGTACTAAAAGCTCTTGTGTCCTTGGACGACCTCGGTATCTTACCAACGCTATACTACGCTCACGATGGGTGCACTTGCCCATATGTGTGTTTAGTGTTAGTGAAATATCGTGTTTTATAAATTTAAAACTTGGCTAAAAATAAGTGTTAAAGGGGCTTAAAATATACACCTAAAATATATAACACTTCACACGCATCACCTCTCTCATCAGCTCAGGTCCAAAAGCCAATCACTGACATTACTCCTGCAAGTGTCCAATATCCTCTAGAACTTGCAGCAGTCAGAGAAGAGATAAAATCCTTCTACTATGAGGATGACCCTGCTAAAAGGAGGTTACCATCTGTTGAGGGATATCCCAGGCCTAACAACATTGAAGAATACTTGAAAGTTAAGGCTCAACAAGCAGAGGATAGCTCCAAGAAAATTTCACAAGGAAAGTCTGACAAAGAACTACAAAGGCATTATCAATTTCTGCTCACACAAGTCAGATCTTTGGAGCAGTTTGCAAAGAATGTTTGTCAGCAAATATCAGAAAGAGCAGATGAATCCCTGAGAAAGACTATATTGAAAATATCATGGCTTATAAGAAGTATAAGGGAGAAAAACATATGTACAAAGAATGGACCATTCCTGAGCTTGAAAGTGAAGTAGCCAGGATTCAAGAAATGATTAAAAACAAGGTCAAACACACTCCTCCTGATTGGGCAAAGTACAAGAAGAATGTACCTGATAAGGCATTGGAGCTGAGGAGAATGAAAGAGGAATTAATCACTGCTGAGTTTGGATCTAAAAACCAAGTGATGAGGTGGAAAGAAGACAAGGTCAGGGTTACTTACAAAAAGTTGGAGGAATTAAGAAAGAAAATTCCAAAGATTCCTCAAAAACCTGACTATCCTGAAGCAGAGGTTCCAACAAGACCACCAAAGCTGCAAATCAAAAGAGCCACTGCTCCACCTGGTGCCTTTCTTTATCAAAGAAGAAGGCAAAAACAGATGGATGCAGAAACAGCAGAAGATATAGCTGCTGGTAATGAAGTGATAAAGATGGTTATGAAACAAATGATGGCTGATATTCCTGAACTTGCTAAAGCTCAAAGCACTGCTCAGTCAGTCATCACAAGGCCAGCATCTCCAAACTCCTCATTTAATAAAAATCTCCCAAGAAACCCACCAGACTCAAAAGTACTAAAGTGGAAAACTGATAAACAGTCCCATGTACTGACTGTGATCAAGTCTAATGGAGAAGTGAAGAAAATACCAAGGGAATAAGCACTTGGCCTAAGTCTTGAATATCTGCAGGATCTCATTGATCTTCCACTGTGCAGGGATGAAGATGACACAGATGCCTTAGACTTTGAGTTACAACTCAAAGGGCAAATAAGGGAACTATTGATGAGGCAATAAAGTTCCACAAATAATGAAGGGTTTTGGCATTATCTGTTCCAGGGGGAGATTGTCGGGATTGAACCCTATCAGAGGAACAGATAATTAAAGCCAAAACTGGATCAGAGCAGTGGATCCAAAATAAGCAGATCTTATGTATACAAGTCTCTCCCCTTGAAAGTGGTTTCAACATCTGATGACCTCCAATCCACTGATCTTTACAACTGCTGACCTACAACTGCTGATCAAGACAAAGACTGATGAAGACTAAAGCTCTGCTGATCAATCTACTGCTATGGGTCAAGCACTACTAAACATATCAAGTACTGCTGGAGCCACAATAGTGGAAGGCTAAAGCAGTAGTTTAGTTTGTTTTATGTAATGTATTGTAATCAGTGGTTAGCATAGCAGTGTTTGTATAGATCAGTTGTTTAGAGTTTGTTAGGAGGTTAGATGTCACTTTCATGGTGACGTCAGCAAAGCTGCCACAATGGTTTGTCTGTGCCTATAAATAGAACAGTACCCTGTACTGTTCTATTAGCTCTCTCCATCACTTTCATTCCTGTACGAACAATCACTGTGAGCTCAGGCTGAGGGGGAGTTTGTTACATACTTGCATATTGTAATTGAATCTTGTAATAAATTCAAGCATTCGGTTCAATGTTAAACTTGTATGTTGAAAGCAATTCTCCTGTTTGATTGTGTGCAAAGTTTGTTTCCATTTATATTCCGCTGCACTACTTGTTCATCTTTCATCTTAATTCAAACATAAAACACAATCAATCCAAACTCAGATCCTAACACAAAGAAAGATTAAACACTGAAATATGCATAAAATATTACACGCTACAATTAACACTCGCTAGGATTTCGACGACTCTCGCCTTCTTCCACGATATTTCATTCTTTCTTTTGTTTTGCAGATCGGCTAGTATGTTGCAGATTTTCTGATCTTGTTTAAGCAGTTGTGTGATAAACTCTTCTGCGTTGTTCTTGAAATCTGATGGAGGAGAGTGGAGGACTTCATCAAGCAATCCGATGTTGCTCCAGGTTTTCTTTTAATTATTATCACTGATGATGTTGACTTTTCTGTTTAGTTCTTCATCTGCTCTCTTTTCTTCGAGTGACCATCTAGAGAATTGCGTTTTAATATCGCTGGTGTTTGACCAGTGGTAGAAGCATCTGTTTGCCATCTAGAGTATAATTGGTGTTGCTGGTTTGATTTATTTATTAACAGACAGTTTTTTAAAAGACAATTGTTGATGTTTTCAATCAAACTAATCATCAGCCTTTTATCGTGTTTAAAATGGGTCTTATGGTAAATGAAGATGTTAATCGTAATTATGATAACCTTTTTTTTAGGTTTAAAATTTGTCCTTTGGGTTTCTTGATATTTAATTTTATAGTTTTGCCATGAAAACTTATTTTTGAAAGGTTTTGCATTAAAAGCCCGCTGTTTTTAAATATAAATCTACATGTTTATATTAAATGTACACGTTTTTCCCTCCTAGATTATTAAATGTACAGTGAATTTAAATCTAACTTATGGGCTGTTAGATATTTTACTATATAATATCATTGCCAATTCACTTGTTTTTCGTCACGTTTTACTACCAAGATACCCTTCTTTCACATCAGTTGAGTAATATATAACTTAAAATGGCGTCATACACTTCTGCAAAGTCTGATGATTTAAAGCAGCGCTTTATCAAGCAAGTTGAGGATCAAGTATATGCGGATAGGACTACTCTTCAAGAGTTGAAGAGGTGTTTTGATGGACTGCAACTTGGTCTGTTCACGAGAGACCAGTATAACAACTCTCGAAAAATGCCCTAAATGTACCCCGTATACGCTAAACGAGACCCGTATAATCTAATTTCATCAAAAATTAAATAAATAATGTTCTTGTGTGCCCCGGGTCGCGAAAGAGTCAGGGGGGTGGCTTGCGGGTCGCGACAAGCTTTTCTTGCCGGACACACTATTGCGCCACGTATCCAAACGCGTGTTAGATCTAGGGTTTAACCTGGCAACCCTAGCCGTAGCTAAGGTTCCCCCACGGGGCGCGAAAGAGAGAGAAAAGGGGGTCGCGGGGTGCGAGCGAGTGCCGGAACAATTTATAAATTGAGAAGTTCAGCAACATTCTCAGTCGTTCATTTCTTCTTTCTCTCTCTGCCTCTATTATAGAAAAAGTAGCTCAGTTATTGTACCCCTAAAACACGAAGCTCTGGGTTGTTGTAAGTATTTTCACCCCGATCATTAATTCGTTACCCTACCCGATTGATCTAGGGCCCCGTAACGCATGTCGAGGCTCTGCCTGACTAAGTTCGTTGGGGTTCTGTCTCGTGTTGTATGGCTAATGTGATGTGGGTTATCTTACTAACACGTGTGCGTTGTGTGTTTTTAATAGAAAATAATCAGGAAAAGCAACAGGAAGCTGTAGAAATACCTAAGTCTACAACGTGAGTCATTCTCTTTTTCTACCAAACCATTTTACAAAATCTCAAATTTTTTCAGTTATAATTACAGTGCTTGAGTCTTTGTATTCTACAATTTCTGCCGGTATGTGGGGTTTTGTATACACTACTAGTCAAGCGTTACTAGTGGACAAAGAGTTAGCCACTAGTAATATGACCACAATCATTGAACTGCCAACATGACAAATACTGAATGAGTAACTTGGTAGATATAAACATTGTAATTGCTCTAAATACTGTAAAGTTATAACAGCTTACTTGATTAAACTGGGATGCACTCGTCAGTATTTCTTGCTGATAAAATGTTTTTAAAATGTGTTTCAGGTAACTTGATGTGAAAGCTATTAGACACCAGCTATGGAGCATTGAAAGCTTAAAGAACGTGGCTATAAAAGTTACCTAAATAAAAAGGAGTTTATGTTTTCAATAATTAGGGTTTATCCCTATAACAATATTGTGAATGAAATATGGGCTTTTGTCCCATTTGTCTATTATAAAAGTTTTGTGTTTTGAAACTCTGAAATTTATTTCCTAACTACGATCCTGATGTTCTCATTTCCCTTGCCAAATTAATAAACACCGATACCAGCTGCTGTGTTCGCGGCTCCCGCTCCCGGGGTAGGTGTCGGGGCCTGCGACAACCAGGTTTCCAGAAACCTGATGGCGATGCCTTCGACTTCCGTTCGTGACTTTTTGTTGTCAGTAATATAGAGTGCGGTGATAGAGACGTGGAGTTCATGGTGATGCTCAAGGATATACATCGAGAGGGTTGGCACTCGATGTAGTTGAAGCTAAAATTTCTTAATTCTTGCTGTTAGATTTTTAAATTTCTGACTGTTATTGTTAGATTTGAAAGTTTCTTAATTCACTGCTCGATGTAGTTGTTAATCTTTTAATGTCATAAATTTTAATCCTATTAATCTTTCTTGTCGCATTTTACTTTTTCTTATTTTAGCAAGCCTAAGTATTATTATATAGTATAAATATAGAATCCGATGATTGCAGATCGATGTTGATGTTAATGTGAAATTGTGTTTGAATTTGATTTAGTTTATGTTGATGTTAAATTGTGCCTGAATATAGAATTGCAAACATGAAAGCACTGTTGAAGAAGAAGAAAAGTCCCTTCAAAGGGCAACGCCTTGTTAGGACAAGTCACTGATATAGAATTCCAAACAACTATTTAAGCCTGAATAGATGTTTGGTAAGTCAACAGAGGTTTAAATCCCTCAGGTTGGTTTAAGGCTGAACAAATGTTCAAAGGGCTGCTAAAGATGTGAAGCTAGATGTAAGGCCAGTAGTATTACTTGTGTTGGTTCCAATTGACCCTAAAAAAGATCAGATGATTGCAAAGCCAAAATAGTCTAGAATATCTGAGCATGAATAACAGTTTTTTGAAGAATCTCCTCCTCCCAATGACAAAGACTCAACACCTGCTACTCTAAAGGTCTGCCAAAAGAAAGCATCTGCTTGAAGTGATCCTCTGCTGATGAAGACAAACTCTGAAGAAGCAAAGGTCTGCTATGGGTCAACAGATGTTAAAGACCAACAGATGATATTCAACAGATGATGCTCAACAGAGGTTATCAATGTAACAGTGCTTAGGCTAATAGCAGATGTCAGGAGTTTGTTAGGCTATTAGATGTTGCTGTCTAGGTGACATCCGCTTAGATGCTTTATATGTTTGATTTGTACTATAAATAAACAGTGTATGTACTGTTCTATTTATCAATTTCCTCTTGACATTTTGAACGAACAGGTTGAGGGGGAGTTTGTAATTCTCATGCACATGTAAACATTGCAATTGCAATCTTTATAAAAGCATGATGATGAAAGCATTATTCTCATTGTTATGAGAAAAAAAGTTTATTATTCTGCTGCCTATTTCCATTTCTATTTTATCTTCTTCCATTGTTATCATCTTAACTGTCACAACAATCAAAATCAGATCCTAACAATTGGTATCAGAGCTTGGTCAATCAAATTCGATCCCGGCAAATCTTGCTGAATTGGTGAATCAAAAGCATTAAAATGTCTTCAAAGAATCAAAAATCCATTCTTAAAAATAGCTAATTTTTGAAAAAATTTTCAAAAATCCTTAAAGATCTGTTGAAAACCGTTGTTTTTGAAACCTCTGCTTAGCTAAAAATTCATCCACTGCTGAAAGGTATCCTCTGTTCTCATAACCTCTGTTTATCCTAACGATTGTTGACTTACCACTGTTCCCAACCTTTGTTGTTGCCCAACAGAGGTTTCTAAACAACTGTCATCCATTATCACAACAGAGGTTGCGACGTGGACAGAAGTTAGCCATCAGATCTTTGCAACTGTTGCCAGGTCAACATTCACTTTTTCACTCTATATAAATCCTGATTCATCCCCAAGTAGAGCTTTCACTGCCGTCACGAATACAAAATTCTCAAAAGCAGTTTCCATTATCATCTTCTTCTCCGATCATGGCTCTGAACATAAAAAACCCTCACAACTACCTCCCCATCTTCGAGAAAACTACCAAAAATACCAGCTTTCACTCAATAATTGGCGTTTTAACGTCATCAAAATATAAAGTAATCCAAACTTCTAATGCTCCAGTTCATACGAAAACACTCCGACAATTTTGGGCTAATGCTGAAATATAGTCTGAAAATAAAAAGCCCTTTGCCATCACGTCTAAAGTCGGAAAAAGTCTGGTTCGAATTTCCCCATCTACAATTTCCACTACATTTGCATTGGACGACTTAGCAGGTAAGACCATCTTTGAAAAACATGAACTTCATACAAAGTTCATTGAGAGAGGATATGATGCACAATTAAAGGGAGTTACTATTTTCAAACCAAACTTCCCTCCGCCAATTAATTTTTTTTCCATACTCTTTTAGTTTGTCTCTCAGCCAAGACTACCACATTTAATGAGATACCTTTAAAAATTCAGTGTTTGGGATATGCTATTTTAATAAAATCTGATTACAATTTATCCCAAGCACTATTTTTTTGATTTTGTGGCAAATGTGAAAAATGTGAAAAAAAAAAGGTGCTAATAATGTTTTTCTGTTGTATCCAAGACTTCTAAGCTACTACCTATGAAAACAAGTGTCACGAACAGATTTTGAACAAGGTGTAGCTTTTCAAATAAATAGTCTTATAAGTGAAACTTTTACCAGACTTATGGATAAAGAGTCAAAAGTTTCAAAAACATAAACAAAGGAGGATGAGCCTGTTTTAGATGTGTCCACATCTGTTGTTCAAACCTTTGTTGTTGAGCCTACTGCTCCTGTTGAACATGACACCACAACCGGTGTTGTGAAACCCACACCAACCAAACCCAAAAAGAAACCTTCCATCTCCAAAAAGCCCACCAAAACACAAAAACCTAAAAAGGGTCCTCTGGAATATGAGAGCCCAGAGGTTAATCCAGTGACAACACAAAAGTCACCTGAAACCACTGTTGCTACCTCCTCACAGCAGTTGGTAGGATCTCCAACCAAACAAACTCCTCATGAATCCTCACAAAAGGATCATGTTGTAAGCACAGGGACACCACAACAAGAAGTAGAACTTTCATTGGAAAGTATGCTTAAAAGCCCCTCTCCCAGGGCAATGTCGCTTTCTACTCCACAACCTTTTCCTCAAATTCCACCCACCATTATACCTCTATTTGAGGCAATTGATATTCAGACATGAATCAGTCCCTCTCACTCACCCATTATTGAGAGTACACTTCCACAAATGACTGAGTCTGAACAAAGTCAATCTGCTATCCCACAAACAGCTGAGGAGGCTACCCCCCTGAGTTTCAAGAAACTCTTGGTGGTAGTTCAAGTGGAGCAGCCACTACAACTGTTGAATTATTGGTTTACAGTTGGATAATGGTTACATTCTTAAGACTCCCTTGAAGGATAGAATGAGATACAAAGAATTGACGGATAGAATGACTTCAATGGAATCATCAATGGTTGAGATGAAAGATATGATGAGGCAGATGATGGAGCATTCTCAAAGTCAGCCTAACACTCAGCAAATTGCCAATGAGCTGTGGAAATCTGTGCAACCTATCATGCAAGCTCAAAGGAATTTGGCTGAGATCAACGATAATACTCGCATGGAACTCATCAGGAATATGGTTGACGCTAGGTACAAGGTAACACAAGCAGACATAAAGGCCATTAGGGAACATTTGGTCAAAACAACTGGATGTGCCCCTGCAACAGTCCTTCCAGATGATGATGAGGAGGATGATGCTAAAAAGGGGGAGAAAGATTCATTGAGAAAGCTGCAACCAGATTCAAAAACAAAATCAAGACCAAAGGTGCAACAAAAGCCAGCGTCCGCTCAACCAAAATCTTCTGCAAAAGCATCAGAGGCTGGAAAACATAAAGGGATTGATGAGACCCTTAACAAGAAAGCCGTAGAGATTGCTTTGGAAAAGCAGAAGAAGCAAGATACAAAGGAATCTAAAGCTTCCAGTTTGATAAAGAAAAACATGATAAGTAAAAGAAAAAGGAGAATATTGGCACTTCACAAAGGAGGAAGTCTTCAAGAACTGTAAGAAAGCCAAGAGCCATCCCTCCTAAAATCTCTGCTGAACCTGCTAAAACTGTATCCTCTGCTAAACGCAAAACCACTGCTGAGCCCAAAACGTCTAAACCTAAAGCCAAACCTTCACCAAAAAAATCCTTACCACAATAACCACCACCAAAGAAGCAAAAGAAAGCTTCACCACCACCATCACCATTCCACCCAACAGATGCTGGTACAAAAAATATATCAGCAGTTGTTAGCCAAACTTCTGCCATGGTCATTTTCTCTACACCACCAATCACTTAACCACCTCCATCATCAATCCACCCAACAAATGCTGGTACAACAAATGTATCAGCAGATGTTAGGCAAACAACTGCTGATACATCAGTTGTTTCAGTAGCTGTTAGCCAAACCTCTGCCATGGTTATTTTATCTACATCACCAATCAGTCAACCACTTCCCACACCACAAAGATTTCCCACACATCCACCTTCACCACCAAAACGTACACCATCACCAAAAGTTAGGGGAGCATGCAAAAGAAAAACTTTTGTAGTGCAAGAAGATGATGAGGAGATTAAATCACCAATCCCCTTATCATCTATCCCCATTCAAACCACACCACTTTCATCAGTTCCATCAAAAGCCACTGCACCTCTACAAGCTGCTACACTACCATCAATCATTCCCTTGGCTGCTCAGTATCCTCTGGAAGTTTAAACTGTCAAAGGTGAAATTGAATAATTTTTCACAATAGAGGATGCATCACAAAGATCCTTCCCATCTTTTTATGGTTATAGACAGCCTAGAAATTTAGATGATTATCTAAAGATGAAATCAAAACAGGCTAAGCACATTGCAAAAGAGAACACAAAGGGATGGATGACAGGAAGTTTCAAGGTCTCTTGTTACATGAGCTTAGAAAAGTTAGCAAACCTGAAGACTATGCTAAGGACCTAAGCAAATCCATGTCAAAGAAGGCAATCTCTGTTAAGCAAGACGAGGAACTAAGGGGAGATTACATTGAACACATCATGCATTATAAACCATACAAGGAAACCAGAGCTCAATTTAAAGACTGGTCATCAGATGCTCTCAGAGAAGAGATCGAAAGAATCACCAAAATGCTCAATGATCCCTCAGTGAAGCCTACTCCACCTGATTGGAAGAAAGGCAAACAAGTTAATCCAGATAAGGAATTGAAGCTTAAAAGAATGAGAGCAGAGCTTGTGGCTGCAAGTTATGGTACTGCTAGATCCATTGTCAGATGGTGTTAACTCAAGATAGTTGAGACCTACAAAAGCCTGGAAGAACTTAGAGCTAAAGATCCTTCAGTTCCCCAAAATTCAACATATCTTCCAACAGCTGCCATCCCTCAACAGACCTAAACTTCCAAAAAGCTACTGTTGGGATTGAACCCTATCAGAGGAACAGATAATTAAAGCCAAAACTGGTTCACAACAGTGGATTCATCATAAGCAGTAGTTTGCACTAGGCTTTCCCCTTGAAAGTGGTTATAACTTCTGATGACCTCTATCCACTATCCTTCAAACTACTGATGAAGCCCTAAAGACTGTTAAAGATTAAACATTGCTTGTTCAATCTACTGATGCTATCTAAGTACTGCTGATTAAAGAACTGCCCACTCAAGGACTAATCAACTTTGAGGAAAGCACTAATGGTCAACATCAGTGCTTAGCATGCAACAATGGAAGGAGAAAGCGGTAGTTTAGTTTATCACTTGTATTATATAGAATCAGCGGTTAGGTTAACAGTGGTTGTATAAGAACAGTGGTTAAAGGTTGTTAGGTTGTTAGATATCACTTTCATGGTGACATCAGCTTAGATGCTTCAGTGGTTTGTTTTGCCTATAAATGGAACAGTACCCTGTACTGTTTCATTTGGTTGACTGAGTGAGTTTATCTCCTCCAATCCTTTCATCTTGAGCGATCAACCAGTGAGCATCATGCTGAGGGGGAGTTTTAGTATGTAAGCATATCTGTAATCATTTCTGTATTGTAATCAATCGACTCAATGAGAAACATGTGTTTACTGAATACTATGTTCCTTTTTTATTGTGTTTACAAAGTTTGTTTCTATTTCCGCTGCATAAATATTATCATATAAACAAGTTATAACAAACAAACACAATCATGAGGGCTTCCGATCCTAACAATTGGTATCAGAGCTTGGACAGTCAAATTCGATCTAACAATCAATTTGACATAACAGTTCAGCTCAAGATTCATTGATGCTAAGGTTGATCGTATTTGTTGAAAAACAGAGTAACGAGTAATCACGTTCAAAGTTGTTTATTCAAAAACTCTGTAAAACTACCAAGATGTCATTTATCACGTATGATTCATGTAACACTGATAATCTCGGAGTTGATATTTTCCTAGATCTATGAGTGTTTGTGATAAAAACTATGATGACTCCATCATGATTGCTGCTAAGGTGTCACCTCATGTTGACGAAGGCCTATGAGCAGATAAAAGCATTAGTGTCTTCGTTAATATAAAAAGAGGTAACATAAAACTTTAGTTATTAGATTTGATATGTTTGAAAACAGGTTGAGAATCCTTCAACAGGATAAAATCAATTTTGTTTAAAAACTCATAGAGAATTTAAGCGGTCATAACATACATCAAACATAATTAGGAATCAACTCCAAACTATTGGTTGAAAATGCCAGAGTTATTAAAGGAGTCTGAATCTATTCAAATCATTTGTGATAAAAGAATAGGATTCTTCAGTGGTTATGTGTTGGTGTTTGGAGACCCAGATCATATGTAATGTGAAATCTGGCATAAGCATGTGCAAAAATGACCAAATCTCTCAAGACATTGCTGGAAAATGATTTTGGATTAAGTATTCTTTCTGTAAAAACCTCTCAATGAGAATTTCAGGACTTATTTATGGGAAGGGTAAAAATGGAAAGAAGAAAAATTACTAAAACTCAAGGGTGTGTTTAGCTCAAAACTTTTGAAATCAAAAGTAAAAGAGTATACATTCTAAAACACTCTAGAGTCCACTGGTTAGTACCACAAAAGGAAAACCAAAATAAACTCACATTCATGTTCAATTATTTGCTACCAATCAACTGTGTGCAGTCATTGATTCAGGGGAGTTCAGGTAACAAAAGTATCTCCAGTTATTAACCATAAATAAAATTTCTCAAAAAATCATCGCATGGTAATCAGGTCTATAAAAGATTGGTAAAACCATTGTGACCAGGGTCCTCACAGTTACAACTATCTGATAGGGAAATGGTATCAAACAGTGGTTATGAAATTTTGGTTCAAACCACTGACCATTTGCCTAAAAACTTGAGAATGAAGTGATTCTGAATTAATTAAAAGTTATATTGAATTTGAAAATGCACCAGATCTAGTTGATGTTATTTTTCGGAAAACCTTTACTTATTTTTCTTGAAAAGGTTTGTTTCAATAAAACATGATATATTATTCTCCATTTTTCTTAAGAATAATATATTATGCATTTTTACTCATTTTTGTTAGTAAAAGTTCATACTCCTGTCAGGATATAGAACCTTTCTATTTTTTTTGGTGATATATTTCCCTAAAAATGGATCAAAAGGAGATGGTGCTTATATTTGAGTCATCTCATTCATAAACTCAAGTTTAACTCTATGACAGTAAATTATCAATGAACAACAAATATTTTGGTTATGCATGTTTTATTCTTAAAATTGTGAAAATGGATAAAACACAAAATGTATGGTCAAAATAAAGTATGGTAATCATCTGGGATACTCAAACCACTGCCTAGATCTAAAATGTTTAAGGCAAAGGCTGGGCATGTGGAAAACCTTCATTAACCTTCCTGTAAACCCTGCTGTTATGTTAATACTGATAAACTTGCATATGAAGTATGTTTGTCAAAAAGTTAACCCTGCAGGTATCCCACAATCATCACTGACAGATGTTGAATATGATATTGTGCTGTCAAAATTCAAAATCACTTTCATCAACAGAGCAGCAGTTGTCCAAAACAACTTTCAGAGCTTATCCACTGATGCACTAACAGTCGTTGACAAAGTAGCTTTCAAATCCTTACCATCACTTTACCCCTACCCACTGTTGATAACGATTCATCTAAAGTGGATAAAAATCAACATGTTCTCACACAAATTTTTTTATCAACCTTCATTTCAAACAAGCTATTGGATCATTAAAGTCACCAATAGTTGTTAGCTCAGATGTTTCACATCTGCAGCCTCACCTTTTAAATCCCATTTTTTCCTTAAAATTCAACCATTTTGCCAAAGTCTTGTCAACATCTTGTGAAAAGGGATTCTTACAAAAGGTTATCCTAAAACATTTGTCCTCTCATTGGCACCCTACCATTCCATCAACAAGTCATGTACCATGAGGCACTAAAAGACAGAAAGTTGGGTAGTTGTCATGAAAAGGGAGCTTCAACAGTTCAGGGAAAAACAAGGTTGAAAACTTGTACCACTACCAAAGGATAAGAATCTAATTGGTAAAAAGTAGGCCCTCAAAAACATAGCATATGTTGGAGCATTGTTGTCAAGTTTCATGATATTCAGAAAAGGCACAAGCAAGCAGCTGTTGCACAACCACTGTTTTAAAGAATACTATGATGCTGCTACAAGCTAAAAAATTCAATTGTTTGTCATTTCAAAATATGTTACTGGATTTTGATATAATTCTTAAAAGACTTCTTTTATGCAGGACAGTCAAGTAGCAGAAATATATCATCAAAAATTCAGTATCTCTTTGGTACATCATCACTCAACATCAGACATCACATTGTGAGGGATTGCTATGAAAAATGTTTGATTTCTCTGCATCATGTTCCAACTAAAGATCAGCTGACAGATGTGCTAACAAAAGCATTAGACACATCCACCTTTGAAAGCTTGATCTCTAGGATTGGCATGCTAAACATGGAATAACAAGCAAAATCTTGTTTTTCTATGAATAAAAGCATTAAAATGTTTTCAGAAAATCAAAAATCCATCCTTAAAAATAGCTAAAAATGAATTTTTCATTAAATCCTTAAAAGTCTGTCATAACCACTGTTTTGGTTCAAACATCTGTTTGTTATTGCTTTCCACTGCTGAAAGTCAACCTCTGTTTTCATCATTTTCATGGTTAACTACTGTTGTTCAAAATCAGTGTTTTAAACCACTGACACAGGCTATCCACTGATAGTTAAAGTCACCCATTGTTTTCATATGTCTTTCTAGTAACCACTTATACTTGTTCCATCAGTGGTTTCCTAAACAACTGTCTTACATTATTCATCCTTCCATTTGAGGTTGGCACGTGGTCAGTATTTAGCCGTCAGATCTTTTGTAACTGCTACCACGTCAGCATTCACCTTTTCATCTATAAAACCCTGACCAAAACCCCAAAACAGGGTTTTCCACTGTCGAATTGAATTCCAAATTCCTTTCTCAAAAGCAGTTTCCATCTCTCTTTCTCAAATCATTCATCGTTCTTCTACGTCAAAATGACAATATCAAAATCAAAATCTTCATCATCTTCCAAAAAGGTCACTCAAATGGCCACTGAACCCATCAAAATTCCATACAAAGCTCCACACAATTACTTGAGTCTACTCACAAAACCCACCTCCACCCAAACCTTCGATTCCATCATTGACATCCTTTCAGCTTCAAAGTACAAAACTTTGTTAAATGCTGATGCTCCAGTTTACAAACAAACCCAGCGAGAGTTTTGGAAAAATGCCACACTTGAGTCTCAAGATGACACCGTTATAGCCATTAATTCTCCCATAAAGGGTAAAAAGATTCAAATCACCCCACAATCCATTTCAGAAGTGTTTGAACTCGATGATCAGCAAGGTAAAACCTCTTTCCCTAAACATGAGTATCAAAATGATTTTCTGGAGAGATGGTATGGTGCATAAATGAAAAGGGACACCTTACAAAAAGGCTTCTTCTCTTCTCCACCTAGGTTTTTATTCCATACCCTTTTGATGTGTGTTTCAAATAAAACAACTGCTTTTAACGAAATACCATTAAAGATCCAATACTTGGGTTTTGCTATTTTACATAATGAAAATTTTAACTATTCCCAGGAGATCTTTGATGACTTGGTAAAAAATGTTGATAGCAAATCATTTTTACTTTTTCCAAGGTTCCTAAGTTACTATTTTAAACAAAAATTCGGAAATGAAAATGAAAATTTGCCCATCCAAGGTGAGTCTTTTCAAATAAATGGTTTAACATCTGAAACATTCACTAGAATGTTAACACCTGCAAAAGCACAAGCAGAGGTGCCTGAGCAGACTTTAGCAGCTACCACTACTCCAGGTGATCATAGTAGCACACCCACTGCTATGAAACCCACACCTGCCATTACCAAAAAGCCTAAAAATAAATCATCCAAAAAGCCCCCCAAACCCACTAAAAAGGCAACTCTGGAAGATGAGATCCCAGAGCCACTGCCAGTGACAACACAAATGTCACCAACAAACACTGCTGTTACTTCCTCACAGCAGATGGTAGAAAGATCTCCACCCTTGCCTCAAACTCCTCCTGCTTCTTCACAAAAAGAACAGGTTGTACACATAGGGACACCAAATTATGATGCTCTGGAATCACTTGATTCCATCATCCACATCCCACTTCCCGGGGAAAATTCTCTTTCAACCCCTATCCTCACCTCACAAATTCCACCATCAATAAAACCCTTGTTGGATGCAGTTGATATTGCCCAGACACAAATCAGTTCTTCTCAATCACCTGTCAATGAGAATATACATCAACAAGTGACTAAGTCTGGTGTTTATATCACTGTTAACCCACCAACAACAAATGAGGAGGCTACACTGCTGGAATTGCTTGAAATTCCAGTCAGTAGTTCAAGTGGAGCAGCAACTACAAATGTTGGATCAACAGATCTACATTTGGCCAGTTGTTTCCTCAATAAGACTCCCTTGAAGGCAATTCCTCCCATAGCACCTCTAATATCCACTAGTGAGTTTGTTATGACCACTGGTACCATCAAAAGGCTATCAAGTGTTGAATGAAGAAGACCCCGGTACCAAGAAAAAGGGGCATCAATGGGTGACTTTTGGAATTCGTTCCCTAAGTCACACATTGGTACAACCACTGCCGGTGGGGAATCAGATGATCCCATTAAGTTGGGTGATGATTTAAAATATCAAGAATTGACGACTATAATTGATAATCTTGATACATCTGTTGCTGAAATAAAAAAATATGATGCAACAGTTGTTGAAAGCTCAAAAGGTATCAACCACTGCTGCTCCAGCTCAAGCATCTGCACAACCTGCACCTGCTGCAAATGAGTTATGGAACTTATTTCAACCACTGCTCCAACAACAAAAACAATTGGCTGATCAGCAACATAAGATACATGTTCAAAAGCTGAGAAACATGATGGAGTCAAGGTTTAAAGATACCCAAGCTGACATCAAGGCTATAAAGGCCCACATCCTAAACACCACTGGCACTGCTCCTCCCACTGTTCTCTTTCTTGATAACCCACCACCAGATAATGCCAAAAAGGGGGAGAAAATCAAGTAGTGGAAAAAGAAGGGAATAGAAGATGGTCTTTATATTGAGCCAGAAAAAGATAGCATGACTAAAGACATTCCCTTGCCAGATGCTAGTAAAAAGATTGATTTTACCACAAATGCACTTGCTGAAGCAAAAGCTAGTGTGAACAGGGATAAAGAGGCTAAGGATAAATCCAGGTGGGAACAAGAGAAAAAAGCATTTATGGAGCTGAATGAGCAGGGTATTTCTGAGCCAAAGGATGATAAAAGTCCTGAGCCAAGAAGGAAAATCCCACAAAAAAAGTGACGGAACCCAAACACACACCATCCAGACCCACAAAGCAAACTCCTAAACCTACTAAAAACCTCACACATCAATCTTCCACCCAAACAGCTATTATAACACCTGTTGTATCAACCACTGTCGGTACTTCAGTGGTTTCATAAGTTGTTAAACTAAACATCATTTCAACACACACCACTTCAACACACACCATAACCACTGCCTTACCACCACCACCAAAAATCACCTCACCACCAAAAACAAACTCACCACCATCATCTCCTGCTAAAAAGCAAAAGACAACAGATGTTACAACATCTGTTGCAATGGCAACAGTGGTTGAAACACCAGTTGTTTCAACAACTGTTAGTCAGCAACCTCCCACTTCAATCACATTCACTACAATCACCACCACTGATCCACCCAAAACATCATCAGCCTCTCCTAAACCTAAAAGGAGAAGGCTAATTCTGAAAGATGATGATCCTTCACCACCACCAACATCTTCACAACCTCTATCACTTGTTAATATACCGGCACCTGTTCCTATTTCATCCACTCCGTATAATGTCATTAAGCCACGACCATTCATACCACCAACTCTAGCCAATCCAATAAAAGATCCAAAAATTCTTGAAGGCTATGACCCTGCTGATATTACACCAATAGCTGCAACTTATCCACTAGAACTGGAAGCTGTAAAGAACGAAATGAGACAATTCTACACAGAGGATGATCCTTCAAAAAGAAAATTCCCTTCTTTAATTGGTTACAGAGATCCAGCCAACATCGATGAATATTTAAAACTCAAAGTCAGGTAAGCTAATACCAGAGCCAGACTTGAATGTCAAGGGAAAAGTGAGAATGAAATTTCAAGTTATACACAGTTTTTGCTCACTAAGGTCGAAATATTGGAAGATTATGCTAGAGACCTGAGCAAAGAAATGTCTAATCTGCCAACAGACGCTGACCTACAAAAGGAAATGAGAAAGGATTATCTTGCATACATCATGAAAGAAAAATTTTATCCAACTAAAGAAGAACAATTCAGTGAATGGCCACTCATTGCTTTAAAGCATGATGTGAACAGCATTGAGAGGATCAAGAACAATCCAGGAATGAAACGGTCAGCACCAAACTGGAGTAAATACAAAAGAGCCATTGATGATCTTATCTTGGATTATAAACAAAAGAAGCAAGAATTGGTGGATGCAAAGGTCGAAACTGCCAAAGCCATAGCAAAGTGGACAAGGCAATATACAGATGAGGCTTATGAAAGGCTAAGGAAAAGAAGGATGACAGATCCTAACATACCAAAGAAGCCTGACTACAAAAAGCCAAAACAGCAGATCAATACTTCTGAACCACTGTTCACATCAGCAGATATCTCAGTCATTGAGTTAAATCAAAGAAAGAGACAAGAGCAGATTGAAAAAGAAACTGCAGAAGATATAGCTGCAGCAAATGACATCATAAAAATGGCTTTCAAACAAATGATAGCTGAAAATTCTGAACTAGCAAAAGCTCAGGGAAATGCTCAACAAATTTTCACAATGCCACAATCTCCAAACTCATCAGCAAATAAATCTCTCCCCAGAAACCCATTGAATTCAAAAATACTAAAGTGGATGTCTGGTCAAAAGACTCACGTATTGACTTTGCTCAGATCCAATGGGGAGGTAAAGCACATATCAAGAGATCAAGCATTAGTCCTGGATGTTAAAGACTTATAAGATCTTCTTGAGCTTAAGTTGTGCAGGGATGTGGATGACACAAGTTCCATGGATTTTGAGTTGCAATTTAAAGGACAAGTTAGGGAACTTCTGATGAGACAATAAAAATCCACAATAATGAAGGATTTTGGCATTATCTGTTCCAGGGGGAGATTGTTGGGATTGAACCCTATCAGAGGAACAGAAAGCCAAAACTGGTTCACAACAGTGGATTCATCATAAGCAGTAGTTTGCACTAGGCTTTCCCCTTGAAAGTGGTTATAACTTCTGATGACCTCTATCCACTGTCCTTCAAACTACTGATGAAGCCCTAAAGACTGTTAAAGATTAAACACTGCTTGTTCAATCTACTGATGCTATCTAAGTACTGCTGATTAAAGAACTGCCCACTCAAGGACTGATCAACTTTGAGAAAAGCACTGATGGTCAACATCAGTGCTTAGCATGCAACAATGGAAGGAGAAAGCGGTAGTTTAGTTTATCACTTGTATTATATAGAATCAGCGGTTAGGTTAACAGTGGTTGTATAAGAACAGTGGTTAAAGGTTGTTAGATGTCACTTTCATGGTGACATTAGCTTAGATGCTTCAGTGGTTTGTTTTCCCTATAAATGGAACAGTACCCTGTACTGTTTCATTTAGTTGACTGAGTGAGTTTATCTCCTCCAATCCTTTCATCTTGAGCGATCAACCAGTGAGCATCATGCTGGGGGGGAGTTTTAGTATGTAAGCATATTTGTAATCATTTCTGTATTGGAATCATTCGACTCAATGAGAAGCATGTGTTTACTGAATACTATGTTCCTTTTTTATTGTGTTTACAAAGTTTGTTTCTATTTCCGCTGCATAAATATTATCATATAAACAAGTTATAACAAACAAACACAATCATGAGGGCTTCCGATCCTAACAGCTACCCTCATTATCTACTTTATCAATACTTGCCTTAAGACAAGTAAAAAGGCAAAAGCAGACTGATGAAGATGATGAGCAGAAGTTTGAAAGAATCTGAAAAGAGGGAATTAGATGCCAGCTTGGTTTTCACACAGATGCTGCTGCTAACAAACTAGCTGCCAAACTAAGAGAAACAGTTGAAAAGCTTGTCAGCAGGCCACAATCACCAAACTGATCATCAATAAAATTTCAACCCAGAAAACCAACTGATCCAAAAATTGTAAAGTGGAAGTCTTCCTCAGACACCCACAAATTGACTCTGTTTAGATCAGATGGTAGAGTTCAAGAGCTTAAGACGGAGATGCATATGGTCTGGATGCATATGATCTCTAAATCTGTTGGACCTTGAACTTGAAAGGGATTTTGAAGATATGTACTCCCTAAACTTTCTACTACAATTCAAAGGGCAAATCAGGGAGTTGTTGATGAGGAATAAAGATCAGCAATAACAAAGGTTGTGGCATCATCTGTTCTAGAGAGAGATTGTTGGATCAGCAGCCACGACATTGTTTCCAGCAGCATATGTAGCCAGGACACAACATGTAGCAAAGGAAATGTTGCTGGATAAGAGACTCTTGATTGGGCTTTGGTGAAAGTTGTTGAGACAGGTGATTCTGTGATCATAGTTAATGTTTGTTGAAAGTCAAGTTGTATTCAAATCGTATTGATTTTTTTTTAAAGTAAAGATTTTAAGTTTGTTAGTATATTCGTTTGATGTTTTACAACTTCTGTATCGAAGTTTAATAAATACATTTCCAACATATATGAACATTCGGGAAAGTAATTCCCTCCTAAAAAAATATATATTGATTTGTTATTTAATAAAATGTGGTATGAGTGGTTTTCTAAAAACAACATATTTTTGCACATACTTTCAATCAGATATCACTATTTAAAATAGTAATTCTTGCTTTTTATGATAAAAGGTAATGACTACTTTTGATTATTTGTTTAGGCTGATTATTTCTTTAGTTGTAAATCAGAGTTCAAATGCATCAACATGCAAGATTTATGAGAATAACTCATGAATAATTTAATATTAATCAAAAGAAAAACTAAACTAAAAATTACAATATCTATACACTTATCTATACTTTCTTTTAAAATGTGGTATGCATGAATTTCTAAAAATCACCCGTGTTTGCATATGGGTATTACTACTAATATATAATAAAGATACATCAAACAATAGAAACTATAACAACGTGATACTTCGTAAATAAATATATGTTAAAGATGTATCAAACAATATTACAACGTGATATTTCGTAAATAAATATATCAAAAAGATGACATCAAACAATATTACAACGTGATACTTCGTAAATAAATATATCATAAAGATGCGTCAGAAAATAGAAACTATTACAACAACATAAATTAAATAAAAATAATATGTCATAAATAATACCTTTCAAAAAAAACATAAATTAAATAAAAATAATATGTCATAAAGATACATCGAACAATAGAAACTATTACAACAAGATTACTTAAATAAAAATAATATCGATAAATTATTATCTTCGCTAATTTGTATTCATTGTTAGGGATACGAGGACAACCGAGCATTACATAATATTTTTATTTTCTTCTAAGCTAATATTAAGCTTAACCGCCTTTAATCATTATTTTGATAACAACTAAAACTTGAATATTGAGATACATATGCTAAATATAATAATTGCTATTACTAATACATACAGAGTATAGATTTTCAACCATCGACATTTTTATATGAGTAAATTACAAGTTTTGTCCTTTATGTATGTCCCAAATTGCAGGCGCTGTCTTTTAAACCAAAACTTGACAGGCGGTGTCCTTTGTGTTTTCAAAATCTTGCACGTTTTGTCCTTTAGGCCAAACTTAGTTAGATTTGTTAGTTAAATCTGGTATCAAGGGGCTATTTTGTAAAAAAAAAATTATTCAGGGACTAAATTGTACAAAACTTAAGCCAGTGGCTCTTCTCAAAACCGTAACAACAATTCATTCCCCTACGCTAACGACCTTACCTCCAAAATATCAAAATTTTTACAAATTTCAAACACACACAGAGCAACCGCTGCTACCAGTGGCTCCCGCCATGACTACACAGGTGTTGGAGATGCAGCAGACCTCTTCATCGCTGCCAGAACATGTTTTGGACGACACCAAGACCTTGATCTCTGCTCTCAGTTTCATCTCGCGGAATTTACCGCTTCCTACCGATGTTTTTTATGCCGTTTCGGAGATTTACGCCGGTGGCGGTCGTGGTGGATCTGACGGTTGCGAACGAGGTGTTGGTGGTGATTCGTCGACGGAGAGTTGTTTTGTGTTTATTTTGCGGAGAGTGGTGGTGATTAGGCTTAGGTTTTGTTGTAGGTTGTTGAATTGGCTTCGTAAACCTAATTGTAGATGTTTTGATGTTGTGAATTGGGGATTTTTGGGGGTGGTCCTTCGTAAACCTAATTGCGATTGCAGGTGGTGGTGGTTAGGCTTAGGTTTTGTTGTAGGTTGTTGAATGCAACTGTTTCTTTGTTTTTTTTAATTATTATTATTATTATTATGTTAGTTTTTATTTTTCGTCAAACACTTTCGGTAGTGGTGGTGGTGGCGGTGGTGGTGGTGGCGGCGGTGGAGGGTGGTGGTGATGGTGATGAAGGGTGGTGGTGATGGTGGTTAGTAATTTACTCAATAATATTAATAATAATAATATTAAGTTTCGTACAATTTAATCCCTGAATAATTTTTTTTTACAAAATAGCCCCTTGATACCAAATTTAACTAACAAATCTAACTAAGTTTGGCCTAAAGGACAAAACGTGCAAGATTTTGAAAACACAAAGGACACCGACTGTCAAGTTTTGGTTTAAAGGACAGTGATGTGTTAAAAATGCAACATATAAATTTCATCAAATGAGGCATAAAACTAACCCTTTTTTAGTACTAATGTTGGAAAAAGTGTGCTTTTGTCTTCCTTTTGTATTTTCAGGATTAAATGAGCTCAAATTAACAAAAGAAGCAAAAAGACATCAAATTCTAACATAAATACAAGAAAAGGAACAAGACGTGGCATGCTCGACCCCACGACAGCATCTTCCCAAGCAAAACAAGAGATCAGAAGCCTGAACACGCCCCGTGCTCAGCCAGCACGGGGGCGTGCCCAAGTGTCAGCAGAAAAGACAAAGTGGTAGAAGCTTCTATTGCCCACCACGGGGCCGTGGTCAACTATAAGATTCGCACAATCCAGCAAATCTGCATAGTATAAAGATTCTTCTGCACCACGGGGTCGTGCTCAGCGGACACAGGGGCGTGGTCAACTAAAAAGACAAAACAGCATTAAATGAAGAAAGAGAAGGATGTGGACACGGGGCCGTGCCCACTGGAGTGCCCGAGCTTCTGTTCAGCCTATAAATAGGAGTGCTTGGCTCAAGCTCAAACCATCCCTTGGCACACCACCTCTCTCACACTTCACCCACCACCCACCACCACCATAACACCATCATCCACCACCATCATCCATTGTCCATCGTAGAGTGTGTGAGTCATCTCGGGATCCAAGATTGATCGTAAGAGTTCTTGACAATCAAGGCCATGTTTGCCTAAGTCTCTTACATCAATTGGTGAAGACAAAGTGATGTAGCGAGTAGTGTGATAATGAAGATCAAACACGTTGATTCTAAGAATACCCGCGAAGATCTTTTCCCAAACCCCCAAATTCGTCCCCAAAAGACAAGAATTTAAAAAAAAGTCAAACAATTATTTTATAAAACTCAAAAACTATCCCCCAGTACAAATTACAAGAGAACTTATATAGAGTTTTTATGATCAACTCAATGGACATAAATTAAAACAAAACTTAATGAACACTAAATGTGGATTTATTTCGTTACATAATTGAGTCGACACTTGATATTCCCGCATCATTCTCCCCACCTTTGGAAAAACTCGTCCTCGAGTTTTGTCTCAGGCTAAAGCCACCTGGATCGAAAGGAACATCAATCCGATTCTTTTCGATTATTATAAAGGCCTTGCCCAAGTAGTTCTACTTCACGGGTCATCTCATTTGACTCTAAACCTGTACCACCTGGGTCAAACGGAGCATAGGACCATTTCTTGTTTACTATTGTCTTGACCCTCTCAATTAATATAGTTCCAACTAAATAACCATATAGTCGTAAACCATGGACCTCATTGCATTTTTTTACAAAATACCCATCAAATTTAACAACTTTTTCTTCGTTTTGATCAATATGAGGGGCATCTTTAGACGACATAGCTTCTCCAACCTCCACAATCCGCCCATCAACCAAATTTTCAAATAGAACCTCGTACCAGATTTTTACAGCATGAGAATTTTGTATACCATGATTTTCATCATCCAAAATAATTTCCTCAAAACTATTTGTTGGAAAATTACCTTTTAAAATTGTACAAAAGTAAATTTGAGAAGCACCAAAATCTATTGTGTTTCTTAATGCCTTCGACTTCATTGCTTTGCTCATGAAATTTCTTTGCAAGCCCCCCATGCTAACAGGTTGAGTTCCAAATGTAGCCGCTGGACCACCCGTTACCATAGTAGGACCATCACCCTTAACGCTATGACTTTTGAAACTTGATTCGTCATCACCGGCTCCCATGATCGTCGACTCTTTTTTGTGGTCATGTCTAATGGTGAGCACACTACTGGCACCACCCGAATCATCATCGCATGCCCAAGAATACCATTGCTCATCCTCGTATTCATCAAAACATGGTAGAGTGTGGTACAAGCGATAATCCCTCTCACAAGCCATTTTGAGCCAGGATTTTAGCTCTGATACCAACTGATGTAGTGGATAATGTGATAATGAAGATCAAACACGTTGATTCTACGAATACCCGTGTAGTTCTTCCCCAACCCCAAAATTCAACCCAAAGGGCACGGAATTTGAAGTGAAATATGAGTTTTCTCAAAATTCAAGTCTGATTGTTCAATTGACTAAAGGGACATATAAATAAGAACAGAAATTCGAAATGGGCCTAAAAAAGATAATGGGCCAAACACAAGCCCAAAAAGAAAATGCCCAAAATACTTTTAAAAAACATAAAAATGCAAATAACTAATGGAAATAAGCGTTTTTTTGGCCCGGACGATGACCCAAACCGCCATAGGCGGTTTACAGCAAGATGGAGCTTTTCCTCACGTTCGTTTCACCTGGTCGCACGCCCAAAACGGACCCTCGTAGCCCAAGTTAGAGCCATTTTAGTGAAGCCCCCTTTTGTTACGCGATCTTGGGCCTCCAAATACAAGATGGCCCGCTCCTCCACACTTGGGCCCGCATCACAAAGTGTCTAGTGTAATACTTTTTATTTCTAATCTTTTGCACTTTTTACTTGGTTTTGTATTAATGACTTTAATAACTAGTTGCTTATGTTGAAGGTGATCTTTCCATATCGTTTGTCCGTGGTGTCTTGGCATTATTTTACTGTCTATATAAAATAAAAGATTTTCACCATTCATATCTCCATGGTCTATATGGAGGTATGTTGGCTACCTGGTCGGGGGTTAAGGGAACGGTTTGGTAAAGGTCTTGCCATTGTTCAGCGTTTAGAGGTCCTGCAATGGACCTGGGTCAAATTTAGTAGGACCTCCTTCAATACTTAACGGTATTGGATGGCGGGGGTCCAAACTCTTTGATCCCCTCATAAGTTAACTACTATTATTACTATAACCCGGCTATTTTGGACTGTATCCCTGCTGACTCAGACTACTTAGTCGAGGGTAACGTCACCTCCAAAAGAGGGGCCTACCATAATTTGCATTAATAACTTAATTAATTATCTTCCAATAATCCACCCTTTTAGGATTGTATCCTTGCTGACTCAAACTACTGGGGTGAGGGTAACGTCACATTCAAAAGAGGGGCCTACTACAATAACTAAGATAATCTCTTAAATATGTGCAAAAGTGCGGAAATAATCAAAGGTTATACTAGATACGAGTCGGAACCAAGGGATTCATCTTGTCTATCTGTTTTTCTTTTTATTTTATTTTTCAGCATTTAGTTAGTTTTTATTTTTCTTAGTTAAAAACATTTTTCTAAACTTTTTTATTTTGATTAGACGTTGAGGAGAAACCGGTATTAAAAGCTCTTGTGTCCTTGGACGACCTCGGTATCTTGCCAACACTATACTACGCTCACGATGGGTGCACTTGCCCATATGTGTGTTTAGTGTTAGTAAAATATCGTGTTTTATAAATTTAAAACTTGGCTAAAAATAAGTGTTAAAGGGGCTTAAAATATACACCTAATACATATAACACTTCACACGCATCAAGTTTTTGGCGCCGCTGCCGGGGACACAAGGATTTTAAGAAAGTTAGGAATCAACGGCCTAATCGTTTTTCTTATTTTTCATTTTTTTTAGATTTTTCTTAAATTTTCAGCTTCTGCAGAGCTCAGCACGGGCCGTGCCCGCTGAACACGCCCCGTGCCCAATCATTGGAACTGGCAATCCTATTTTAAGTCAGACAGTAAGCTGAACACGGGGCCGTGCCCACTCAACACGCCCCCGTGCCCAAGTTTCAGTTACTGAAAACAGAGCCGTAAGATCCCGACGGTTGGTAATTTCTGACACAAACATGAGTGATACTGATACTTTTTACTTTCGGCACTCTTATGGTACTATGTGGTGTCAATTATGTGGTGGTAACCATAAAGAATTAGAATGTTTTTTTTTCTAAATTATAAACCCCACTATATAGACCCATCATTTCCTAGTATCCTTAAGAGGGGCGAAAGTAAAAATAATCCCTATCGCTCCCTCGAATGCGCCCAACCGGATATTCTAGGAGAAATGCTTCTCGATGAATTATTTCAACTAGAAGATCTAATTTTTAATTGGTTAAAAGAACTTAGGGAAGATTTCAATAATCTTTTCCAAGACAATAACCAAGAAGAGAGGTTGGAACCGCATTCAAACAACTTCATTGTTTCCAATGATACTTTTAACTCTAGTAAGGAATCGAGCGATAGTCGTCCCTGTGTCGATTGTGCCGTGAAGGACTCCCCATCAACTTCGTTTGATGCATACATAGACCTGAGCGATTCGACATACACCTTCTTTAACGAGAGCCCGGGAAAGGGTTGGACTTGTCCACCTACATATATCATAGGAATCACCCTCACCGACAACCTCTTGCGTTCTCGTCTTAATCTAGATCAATTAAGGTATCTTAGGCACTTTGGGGTTGTTCCATCCAGTAAGGAACCGCCCGATCCGGAAAAGTTCCTTAAAAAATAGACGCACTTCATAAAACAGTTTTCCGACACGGGGCCGTGCCCAGGTCAACACGCCCCCGTGTCCACCAAAAGATTCCCTTCTGACTTTTGTCAGAATACGGACAAAATGTGTCAGGATCTTGCCTGCACACGGGGCCGTGTCCAGCACGCTGTCGTTTTCTATAAATGCAGCCAAGAACCCTGCACATTTGGACCATCCAGGGACAGAGATTTGAAAGGATTTTCTGACTTACCATCCTTGGTATTTTCTAAAGGAAGGTTCTTACAAGCATCTTGTCCTTTCCTCTTTTATCCATTGCCTTCTTCTTCATCTTTCTTGCACCAAGAACTCCATTAAAGCTTGGTTTCAAGCTTTGTTGTGATGTTTATTGAATTTTTGTTCAAGGAATCTTGTTAAAAATAAAGTTACACAACATTGTTTTAAGTTATTTCTGCTCAAAAAGCTTCATAAGTTAAGAAAAATAATTTGAAACCCCAAGATTCCTTATTCTAAAAATCTGCAGAAAGTTGAACACGGGGCCGTGCTCATTGAGCACGGGGCCGTGCCCACGGTACTGTTTCATTAAAACGAACTGTTTTTGGTTTGTTTTCGTAGAATGTCTAGCCAAAACAGCGGAACCTCTTCTGCACACTCAAGGAACAACCGACGGGAAAGGAGGCCATCGATTGAAGCAACTCTCGTAAGATATGTAATGGCGCTACGTGAAGCACTTGACGAGATGACTTCAGTGGAGGAGGTCCTCATTGACCGTATAAATTATCTCTCGGTGGGGTTGGAAAACAGTTTTCAGGAAATAAACCTCTTGCACCAGAGGTTAAACATTCTGGTAACACCTCCCATGGAACCAATCCTCCCTCAAGAGGATTGGAACCTCGCACTTGGAATCCAAAATCCTATTGGTTGAGACGACATTCTGGCGGAACCTCCTCTTGAAGAACTCCAAGAAATCCCGGTGGTAGTTACACCTCCTCAACCAAATGCTCATGAGCCCGCTTTTCTTCTCCCTATGGAGATCGAATAGTGGCTCGCCGATGTATGAGGAGCCCATACCCGGAGGAAGAAGTTGTTAATCCACTTTTAACCGAGAGATCTATCTTTTCGGAAATTTTGCTAGTAGAATAAATAGTAGGCTAGAAACTTCTGGGATTGGATTTCTTCTGTCTCTTTGACCTAACTAGCTAATATTTTAATTTTTAGGACTATTATGTAATTCTCTCTATGATTAATGAATGATGGCTTTAGTTAAATTGGTGTTTTGGATGGTGTTGAAATAAATAAAACACACTTGAGATGGCAAAGGATGCAAGGGAACCTTGAACCAGCACTCTATGCGGGAAAACAAAATCGTCCGACAAATTTCTTCGTTTACTGTAAGTTCGGCACGGGCCGTGTCCACCTAACACGGCCCCGTGCTGCACAGTCTGCAGAAAAAGACCCAGTTCAGGTAACTGGACACGGGCCGTGTTCACCCAACACGCCCCCGTGTCCAGACTTCTGTTTCTCTTGTTTTGATTTTGTTACTGGCACTTGAACACGGGGCCGTGCCCGGACAACACGGGGCCGTGTTCAGCGCCAGTAACACAAAAATTTTGCTTTTTACACCTTTTTACACATTCAATCAACCTAAAAACTTATTTTTGGGACACATTGAGGACAATGTGTAATTTAAGTGTGGGGGGATGCTAAAACCTTGAACCTTGCAAGTCCTAAACACAAGCCTTACACAAAACTCTATTGGAACCGCTAATCACCCCAAATTTTTTTCAAAAATTTTCATTTTTTTACTTGTCTAGGTTTAACTCGGGAAATTCAAGTTCTCAAAAAGGTTATATTTTTACAAATTTACAACCGATAGCGTCATGATAAAAAGAACCAACATAAGAAAATTATGAAAAGGCATGACAAGCTTAGTTAAAATTTGATTATATATACTTGATCACATAAAAAACCCATTCCCACAAAAGTGAGTTTTGAGCCTTTATTGAGCATACAATTACATATCACTAGAACTAAATGCTCATTTTTCGTTTCTTGTGTGAATAGCCACTTGGTTCTTACGACTCTAGAACTTGCCATGACGATACATTCCCGGTCCTTACCAACTTAAAACCTGAGTAAGTAAATGATGGAGGCATTAGGACTAACCTTTTTATTTCTACACCATTATTTTTCTTTTTTTTACCACCTACCCAAAATCCCCCTAGTTAGCCCCTTTGAGCCTAAACCTTTTCATTTCATAACCCAAACCAAACACCCTTTTTACCCACCAAAACCTTTTTCATTTTTACCCCTTTGTTTTAGTAACAAGTTCGATTTTTCGTATGATCAAAAAAATAAATAAATAAATAAATTTTGTTGATAATGAAGCAAAAGAAAATAAACAAACAAGTTCATCAAAAATAACTTTGTTTGAATAAATAGCTTCATAAAAAATAAAAGTTACGAAAATAGAAAATCATACGAAAACCGACACTTGTTACGCTTTTCGCCCTTTTTCTACTAACCACTAACCACCAACCCAACCACCTACCTTTAACCCAAGCCTAACCCTTAACCCACAAAGTCCTCTTGATATTTACAAAGGTATATAAGTTAAAAAGGAGGAGGATTGATTGCTTGGCAAGCCTATGGTAGGAGTAAGTTCCATGCCGCTCTCGAGTGATCCACAAAAATACATTTTCGGCCGAGTGTTGAGTGATCCTCGTGAGGTATGTGAACTTGTATATAAATAGAATTTTAAAGAGGCATGTTATGCCCTAATAAGTAATTTATCTTATGAAAAGTTTTAAATAAATCACGACGAATAGGATTGTAAATAAATAAAAATAAAACTAAATGAAGAATCTTGGAAATCCCGACACTCTACGACATGCCCAAAAAACCTTCTTTCCTACCCATTCCATTTGGGAGTGTAATAGCCACATATTAAAGAGTTTTGCTTGAGGACAAGCAAAGATTCAAGTGTGGGGGTATTTGATGTGTTAAAAATGCAACATATAAATTTCATCAAATGAGGCATAAAACTAACCCTTTTTTAGTACTAATGTTGGAAAAAGTGTGCTTTTGTCTTTCTTTTGTATTTTCAGGATTAAATGAGCTCAAATTAACAAAAGAAGCAAAAAGACATCAAAATCTAACATAAATACAAGAAAAGGAACAAGACGTGGCATGCCCGACCCCACGACAGCATCTTCCCAAGCAAAACAAGAGATCAGAAGCCTGAACACGCCCCGTGCTCAGCCAGCACGGGGGCGTGCCCAAGTGTCAGCAGAAAAGACAAAGTGGTAGAAGCTTCTATTGCCCACCACGGGGTCGTGCTCAGCGGACACGGGGCCGTGGTCAACTATAAGATTCGCACAATCCAGCAAATCTGCATAGTACAAAGATTCTTCTGCACCACGGGGTCGTGCTCAGCGGACACAGGGGCGTGGTCAACTAAAAAGACAAAACAGCATTAAATGAAGAAAGAGAAGGATGTGGACACGGGGTCGTGCCCACTGGAGTGCCCGAGCTTCTGTTCAGCCTATAAATAGGAGTGCTTGGCTGAAGCTCAAACCATCCCTTGGCACACCACCTCTCTCACACTTCATCCACCACCCACCACCACCATAACACCATCATCCATTGTCCATCGTAGAGTGTGTGAGTCATCTCGGGATCCAAGATTGATCGTAAGAGTTCTTGACAATCAAGGCCATGTTTGCCTAAGTCTCTTACATCACTTGGTGAAGACAAAGTGTCTAGTGTAATACTTTTTATTTCTAATCTTTTGCACTTTTTACTTGGTTTTGTATTAATGACTTTAATAACTAGTTGCTTATGTTGAAGGTGATCTTTCCATATCGTTTGTCCGTGGTGTCTTGGCATTATTTTACTGTCTATATAAAATAAAAGATTTTCACCATTCATATCTCCACGGTCTATATGGAGGTATGTTGGCTACCTGGTCGGGGGTTAAGGGAACGGTTTGGTAAAGGTCTTGCCATTGTTCAGCGTTTAGAGGTCCTGCAATGGACCTGGGTCAAATTTAGTAGGACCTCCTTCAATACTTAACGGTATTGGATGGCGGGGGTCCAAACTCTTTGATCCCCTCATAAGTTAACTACTATTATTACTATAACCCGGCTATTTAGGATTGTATCCCTGCTGACTCAGACTACTTAGTCGAGGGTAACGTCACCTCCAAAAGAGGGGCCTACCATAATTTGCATTAATAACTTAATTAATTATCTTCCAATAATCCACCCTTTTAGGATTGTATCCTTGCTGACTCAAACTACTGGGGTGAGGGTAACGTCACCTTCAAAAGAGGGGCCTACTACAATAACTAAGATAATCTCTTAAATATGTGCAAAAGTGCGGAAATAATCAAAGGTTATACTAGATACGAGTCGGAACCAAGTGATTCATCTTGTCTATCTGTTTTTCTTTTTATTTTATTTTTCAGCATTTAGTTAGTTTTTATTTTTCTTAATTAAAAACATTTTTCTAAATTTTTTATTTTGATTAGACGTTGAGGAGAAACCGGTATTAAAAGCTCTTGTGTCCTTGGACGACCTCGGTATATTGCCAACACTATACTACGCTCACGATGGGTGCACTTGCCCATATGTGTGTTTAGTGTTAGTAAAATATCGTGTTTTATAAATTTAAAACTTGGCTAAAAATAAGTGTTAAAGGGGCTTAAAATATACACCTAATATATATAACACTTCACACGCATCAGACACCGCCTGCAATTTGGGACATACATAAAGGACAAAACTTGTGATTTACTCTTTTTATATTGAAAGCAACTAAAACACGATTGGTTTCGGACTTGGCGAAGCCTGAGGGGTCGATTTTTCCTAATTCCGGGGGACGAAAACGTATATACCTAAAAAAATTTATACGAAGGTACTGTTCATAACACTACGCGTAGAAAAGTTCGAGGGGATGGGCACCCCCTCCCGCCCAAGGAAGTTGCGCCCCTGGCAGTGGCGGACTTACAATGTTAGTAGGGGTAGCACGGGCTACCCCTCAACCTCGTCTCCATAGTGTAAAAATACCCCTTAACTCCATTTCTGTAGTGTAAAAATACCCTGCAACTTCGTCTCCGTTATACAAAGGATACCCCTAATCTAAAAAATAAAAAATTGGGGTACCCCTAAATTTTTGGGCTAGTTCCGTCGCTGGCCCCTGGGTTTACGGATTAGTTTACCAATTTCATTTTAATTTCTCGTAATTCTATAATTCATGTTACAACTTAAGTGCGTGTTTCAGTTAATTTATCTTTGTCTTGGTTGTTGTGATTATGTTTATCCATTTTATGCTTAAGTTTCTTTGAAAGTTATGACCTTGGTTTTAGTTGTATAAAGTTGGTTGTTCACATTCTATTATTACAAACTAGTGTAACTGCTCTGCGCTACGCGGTGGGAATTCGGTCAGTAGCTACTCGGTTTGTTATTGTACCAACATTTAGTATAATTACCCAAAAAAAAAAACCAAAAAATAAAGGCATCATAGGCCCAAAAGGATACCGATACGTCTTTTTAATCAATCGAAAACCATAAAGGCAAAAAACCATACTGGTTCCGATAAAATCAACACCAGTACGATATTGTCTGGTATGGTATCAGCACTCGCTATAGCTTACGACTCAAAAAGTACTCTATTTTGAATAGAATTCATAGAAAAACTAAATATATACTATTTTTCATGTTAGTTGAATATAATTTATATATGGAAATGTAAATAAAAGTAAATATGTTTTAATCATGTTTTCATAATTTTATATAACATAGACTTAAAAAGAGGAAAAGAGAATTTATTGAAAATTAATAATTGTACCAAATTAGATGTTTGATTAGTTACATCAAAATGAACATTTAAATTGAGCCCTTCAAATTGTTATAACAAAGAGAAAAAGGAAAAGGAAAAGTGAAAGTCCAATGACCACTATTCATCAAGATGTTATCAATTAATAGATATATACATCAAAATGAACATTTAGGGCATGCTTGGCTAAGCTTTTCAAAACAACTTATTGACTTATCAAAAAGCCAATAAGTTGTTTTTGTGTTTGGCTAAGCCAAAAGTCCTTTTAGAAGTTACTTTTTGCAAAGAAGAAAAAGGAGGTTTCAATATTGTGCTAATGTCAGAAGGCTGCTTGGAAAATGGGAGATCAATGAAGACACTATGAAGGATGATAGGGGCTGATTAACTCGTTTGTATTTGTATGTGTTTCTAGATGTTAGTCTAGTCGTTGTCTTTTGCTTTCCGTTGGTTTTTTTTTTTTTGGTTTACGCTCCTGAGGCATGTCTCTCGAGTGAACTAGTGAGGATGTCCCCTCTCTACTTGTTTTATGTGTTTGTGAATATATAAAATCACCGGGGTAACCCTTTACCCAAAAAAAGAAGTCACAATATTGTGACTTCTTGGCTAGCTTTTAACTTTTCAAACTACAAATTACCAATATACTCCTTCTTTACCCCCTTATATCTAAAAGAATGCCCATTTTAGTCATTTTACATCAATAAGCTAATCCAAACACTTTTTTTAAAAACTCATTTTCAAAAAGTCTTTTTCCTAAAAGTCGTTTTCCAAAAGTGTTTTTTAACTATAATAAGCTTAGCCAAACATGCCCTTAAATTGAGCCCTTCAAATTGTTATAACAAAGAGAAAAAGGAAAAGAGAAAGTCCAATGACCACTGTTCATCAAGATGTTATCAATTGGGTGCTACTTTCTACACCCCCCCTATTTACTTTTTTCACCCCCTCCTCTCACATACTTACAGGTTGAGCCTGCGTGGGACCGACAATTTTCCTCTCACAAGGGGGGGTATAATTAGGAAAGGAGGGGTACGTATAGAATGAGCCTATCAATTAATAGATTATAACAAAGAGAAAAAGGAAAAGAGAAAGTCCAATGACCACTGTTCATCTAGATGTTATCAATTAATAGATATATACATCAAAATGAACATTTAAATTGAGTCCTTCAAATTGTTATAATAAAGAGAAAAAGGAAAAGAGAAAGTCCAATGACCACTGTTCATCAAAATGTTATCAATTAATATTAATAGATATATACAATTAGTCTTTCACTTTTCAGGAAACCATTTGAAGTAAAACATGATTCAAAATCATAGATTCTAGAACAAATTTATAGCGATATTTCATAAAGGTTAATATATTTTTTAATTGCTTCTGTTTATAACCTTAAATTATATTACAATCATTTTTTTTAACTAGCATAATGCAAATAGTGATAATATATAACGACGATAATTAACTTACTTAGATATTTGGGTTTGGATGGAACTATATATGGGCTTGATCATGATGTTCGAGTAAAGCCATTTCTTCATTATAGATTATCAAAACTAAAAGCCTATTGCACATATTCAAAAGAAAAAGATTTTTTCGGGAGTGAACGCTTCATCAGAGTCTCTAAGTCAAAATAAGATCAGAACCAACATGTCTTTGACATAACATTATCGAGGTGGCCTAACAACCAAGAGGTTGTGCGCTCAACTCCATCGTAGATCGATTGTATCAGTGTAGTGTAGTGTAGGTCCTTGCTTTCTACAAAAATTGAGACTGTAATTATGTGAGACTCTCTTAAGAGAATACGTTATCATGGTAGATTGTGTGCCTATCTTAAAGATCATAACCGATAAAGTATTGCTGACAAGTCATTGTTTTCAGTGACTGATCCATGATTTTTTTTATGGGAGGACGCTCAGAGGGTTTAACTAAACTTTTAAGGGCGACGATCAAGATTTGTGCCTACAAAATACATTGAATGGGCTCCCCCTCTTATTACATGTGGCTTTGCCACTCATTGTTTCCTCAATAGAGGAGGGTATTTACTTATGTATTCATGACCGGATTAAGATTAGACCCTTTACCCAAAGATCATAACTGTCGCAACTCCTGTCACTATAACCCGACAGTCGTGCCATTTTTCATCGCCTTTGTGGCCTTAGAACCATCATCACAGTTGTAGCTTCTACCTTTATAGTCATTTCTTTGTCACCATTTCCATGTTGTCGTATATCTTGCCTTTACCATTATTTAGATAAGCAACCACTACTTTCTACCCACATAGTTTGTTTTATTGCTTAAATTCTATAGGTGTTTGTTTACTTTGTTACTGCACGTTCTTTCCGTTCCATTTTATATATTGTTTTTGTGTGGTCTGAGCGCCTGATTTCATCCCACTCCAACTACGTAAATATAAAGTGTTAGATGTAAAATATTAATGAGAGTTTGTTATAGTTATATCTATCGTATACTAATTGAAGAATAAAACATAAAAGTTACCTAGATCTTTTAGCTTCATATTCACGATTTAAGAAACACGAACCAAACTCGATATCTTCTAATCACTTTTGTCGGAAATCAAAAATAAAAAACCTACGATTAACAAAACTTATGAAAATAAAACGGGGTGGACTAACGCGGTTGGATCTTACTCAAACCTACTTTTGACTAATCAGAATGCTAAAACAACATGCCTGTCACCTTCCTCATTCTCACCCTATTTACCTCGTCAATCCCATCACTTTGACCGCTTCTTATCACCAACAACCACCTTCTTCATCTTCATCTTCATGGTCTAATTCACCATGGCCGTAGATCTTATCACGGGCTTCAAAACCACCATCTCCGACGAAAACGACGCCGTTCAACAAGCTGCTTCCGGCCTCGAAAGCGTCCAAAAACTTATCCGTTTGCTCTCTCAATCTCAATCACAATCTCAACAACAATCTGATTATAAAGCTGTAGCTGATGCTGCTGTTGCAAAGTTCAAAAAAGTCATTTCCTTATTGGGCCGGCCCAACCGGGAACTCACGGGCCATGCACGCTTCCGACGTGGCCCTGTTAACCAAACCGGTTATCAAAATTATTGTAACACAATGAAGGACCAAAACGATGTCGTTTCGGAGGGTGAGACTAAAGTGTATTCTCCAACACCTATACAACAGGTGCCATTTGTTCCTCCGCCGTCGTCTACGGTGGCTCCGGCCACCGGGAATCAACCGGCTTTGTTTCAGAGGAAAGATTCTTTGACTAAAACGATTAGTTTTTCTCGAGCCAGCTCGTTTGTATCCTCGTTGACCGGTGATTCCGACGGTAAACCGCCGTTGTGTTTGAAACGGAAGTGTGGTTCGTCGGAGAATGGTGGTTCTGGGAAGTGTAGCGGTGGTGGTTCTTCTGGTCGTTGTCAATGTTCTAAACGAAGGTAGAAAGAAAGTCAAACAACTTTTGTTTTGTTAACAATTTGTTTCGTGATCTCAAAGTTGAGTTGATGTAACTGCAGGAAGCTGAGGATGAAGAGGGTGATTAGGGTTAAGGCCATTAGTCCGAAGCTAGCGGATATTCCACCGGATGATTACTCGTGGCGGAAGTACGGCCAGAAACCGATTAAAGGATCTCCACATCCAAGGTAAAATTACTAGGGAATTAAGGACAGAAAAAGGAAAAAAAATGGAAAATATACACAATAAATTTGTGTTACATAGTTCGAATAAAGGTTAAAACGCTTTCATTCTTGCCACTTCAGTCCAAAATAAACTTTTTGTATCTAGGTTCTTAGCATTTTATTTTTTGTTGACATTTTCATTCAATTGGCAAACTGGGTTAGAAATTTCTACCTCTTTTTGTCGTTTTCTCAGTAAAATGATGGAGTTCAGAATCCTGATGGAGTTCAGAGATAAAATAACGATTATACCCTTCATTTAAGTGAGGAAAACGACAAAAAAGGAAATGAATTTTTAACCCAGATTGTAAATTGAATGAAAATGACAATAAAAATGAAACTTCATGGACCTAGATACAAAATGTTTCATTTTTGAACTGAAGCGGCAAAAGTGACAAAAACTTGGGGACCATTTTGGCATTTTACTCTAAAAGTTATAATGTATTTAATTACTATATCTTTAAATCGGTCCATTTTTTTAAGAATAGTTAAGATTATAAAAATTTTGGTTTTTCTTCTTTCTATATTCTTCCCATTAAATAGTTAAGATTATTAAAAATTTCGTTTTTCATTTTCTTTCAATTAAAAAAAACTCTAAACTACATGTGTTTTCAATTTTTTGGAGTCGGGAACACAACGTTAGGTTCCAAGTAAACCGAATTGAAACCTTAAAAGATAGAAAGCAATTAATCTGGCGTGAATAATTTGTGGAATTTGTTGGACAGAGGATACTACAAGTGCAGCACTGTGAGAGGATGTCCAGCTCGGAAGCATGTAGAGAGAGCATTGGATGATCCAAGCATGTTGATCGTGACCTACGAAGGAGACCATAATCATGTACTTTCAGCTGCTGCAGAAACTTCTGGGATCATCTTAGAATCATCTTAATTATTATTATTATTATTATTATTATTATTATTATTATTATTATTATTATTATTATTATTATTGTTGTTGTTGTTGTTGTTGTTGTTATTCTCAACAAACATCAATCTATTTTCTTCTTCTAATTAGATTAAAAGCCATGAATCCATGATCACCCACCGTAATTAATCATAATTTTAATTTTAATTATTAATCAGGAGTTGTTTGAATTCCCATGCAAATTAATATGGTAGCCAGTGGCGGGTCTACAAAATCATTATAGGGGTAACGTTTAAAAAAACGGGTAACGAAATCGAAAAAACGTCAAAATTTTCCATAATTTACGCTAGCACTGGAGCGTCAAGGGCCGCTACCGCTTATCATAAGGTAGGTCCGCCCCTGATGGTAGCATATCTTGGGTTTCGGTTGTGTTTTATTGATTAGTTAATTTGATTTTTAAAATGCTGTGTTTCAGACTTACAGCTATTAATTTTGACTTAAGATTTTGATTTTAAGTAACTATTTTTTAATTTTTTTTGAATGGCCAATAGAATCAATCCCGAACACTCTCGGGGCACTCACTGGACCAAACGGAGTACTCCGAGAGTAACCCGAGTCCACCATCAATTCCGGGAAAACCCAGTAACCCACCCGCTCGTACGCACGACTGTGAAATTACCGGTAAAATCCGTTTGGCTCAAGGATCGAACCCAGGTTTCCCTGGGTCTCCTATCATTGCCCACAAGTGCCTCAATCTGCACCAAGTAGAAGTTGAACCTGCATCTCCGAATAAAAATGTAAGTATTCCACCACTTGATCAAGCGATCATTGGCTAACTATTTTTTACTAAGTAAATATTAATTAAATATAATTAAAAGGTACATAAGTATGTTAGACCAGACGGTATGGGGGCCGGCTTAGGCTCGGCTTGGCCAGGCGCCGGTCCCCCACACCGCCCCCCTCGGTCCGGCCCGTCCCCAGCGTCTCTCACCAGTCGTTCTCGACGGGGCTCAATTTCTCTCTCCTCACACACACACAGCTATACATACATACATATATATACATAAAGGTGCTCATCTCCCACCTCTTAGGTCCATCCCCTTCAAACCACTTCTATGTGGCGGTGACATGGCGGCCCATCCTTGGGGATGAGGCTATCTATACCCACCATAGTTGTAGAGATGGGAAATCTTTTTAATGATAAAAAGTGGGAGTGGGTTGTAGTTGACAAAAAATAGAAATTGAATTTGGAGGGAGGTGGATGGGGAGTGTTTGTCACGTGCTTTTCGTTTTGATGATTTTTATTTGAAAGTTCAAATTTAATTTGTGATGATTTTTTATTTAAAAGTTCAAATTTAATCATAAAATCAATGGTTTTGGATCTAGGGTGTAAACAAGCCGGGCCTAGTCCGACTAGACTCGAGCTCGGCTTGTCATGTTTTTATGAAGCTCGGGCTTGAACTCGGCTCGGTTCAAGCCTACTTATTTAAGCTCGAGCTCGGCTTGAGAATAAAACTCAAAGCTCGGGCTCGGCTCGACTCGAATCGACTCGGCTCGAGCTATTTTGAGAACAAACTCAAACGAGCTAAAAACTCGTCTCGAGCTCGTTTCAATATCGTTTAAACGAGCCAAAACTCGGCTCGCAAATGTTGTTATCATTATTATTATATTATATATAAAAAAGACAAAACGAACTTTGTATTTCAGACTCGTGCTTAGGCTCAATAGCAAAACAAGCTCTATTTCAGGCTCGAGCTCAGGCTTGTTAAGTCTCGGCTCGTTCGTGCTTTTCGCCGAGCTGATTACGAGTAGCTCTCGACCTCTGGGCTTGTTTACACTCCTATTTTGAAAGTAAACAACTCACACGATATACAAAGATCGCATCGATCATTTGGAATTGTATAACACATCATATATTATTGTTGACTAGGGGGAACCCGCGCGTTGCGTCGGAGTCAAGAATTCGGGACAGAACATAAGTCAAACCTTATCTAATATTGTTCGGTTGGTTACAGTATTGAAATGATACCGACACAAACAAAAGACTCTAATGTAAATAAAAAATAGTAACAATAAACAGAGCACCATACGTCTGAAAGCGAGTGGATTCTGTTGGCATGATGTTGATCGTTAATAGCATTACCGACTCTTTTAAGTATAATAGACTTGTGAACACCACCAAGATTTCCTTCATAACCTATGTCTCCATTTTCACCAATAAAAACCACAACTTTTGACAAGTCCATACCCCATTGGAGATATAAGTACCTGAAATTAGATGGTAAAAATGTGGAAGCATGACTTCACAGATGGTCCAAAAGAATGGGACATGTCCACAGCACAGCCCAACATGCCCGTAACCAGACCCGTGGGGCCTGGTGTTCCTAAAAAGGACCTGGTATTTTTTTCATAGACAACTTGACTACAAGGCCCGGCTACTTATAAATCAAGGATGAGAACATATTACCGTACAACCAAATAAAGAACAAAAAACATATAGCACGGACACATCTGAGCGTTTGGGAACGATACGCCCACACTGGAATAACATTAACTCTCCTCCTATTTTGGCAATAAATAATGTGACAAGAGAGCTTGAATTCTCATCATCTTCCTAAGATCTTTTGGGGCAGAACCTCCAACAGTTGAAAGTCTCCAAATATATAGCGCACTAATTAAATATATAGTGTTTGTCACACCCCCAAAAATCCACACGCGGAGTATCACCGCTTGGAGGCGTGACTGACCAAGATCAAGCCACCAATCATATTGAACAAGCATGAAAGTAGTATATAAAAATCCAACACAATACAATTGGTGTCTAAACAAAACATAGTTTAAGTTGCAAGCGGAAGCATAATGTTTAAAACCAATTCATAAGTTTAAACGTTTCAAAAGTTTAGCATGGCACACAGCTGTCCATGTCCCACAACGACTCTTCCCACTCCGATGCAAGCTCCATAGATACCTAACGACCTGCAAGGCATGTAACAGAGAGTCAACAACAAAGTTGAGCGAGTTCACAGTTGGTTGTTCAGTTATTGAGTTCGTTTCAGAAAATATAAGTTCGTTTCATAACCATGTATTACCCAGTATCCTTGTTTACCAAACCTTTTCACGATATTTAGTGGGGGCTTCCCATGTTGTATGTTACTAGACTAGTCGTATCCATAAATGTCCTTCCCAATCCGAGGACAGTGTTAAGTATGAGTGTACGTAGGTTTTACGTACGTGCCCTTCTCAATCCGAGGACAGTAGCAAGTATGAGTGTACGTAGGTGTTACGTACGTGCCCTTCTCAATCCGAGGACAGTAGCAAGTACGAGTGTACGTAGGTTTTACGTACGTGCCCTTCTCAATCCGAGGACAGTAGCAAGTATGAGTGTACGTAGGTTTTACGTACGTGCCCTTCTCAATCCGAGGACAGTAGCAAGTATGAGTGTACGTAGGTTTTACGTACGTGCCCTTCTCAATCCGAGGACAGTAGTAGGTAGTCTAGTAGTGTTGATAATAGTTATTCAATCCCATTCCCAACCCACCGGGAATCCCATGCCTTAGGAATGTGAACTCACCTTGGTTTGCTCGGTATGCTAAACTATGTGCTCACAAGAAATCAGTCAAGTCCTATAGTGTGCACGTATACTCAATCAGTTCATGTTCGTAAAGATTCACATGCAATCTATGTCACAAAGTGTCTTTGGCAGTTAACATCATGTACCACGTAAACAGTTAATCACATTCATACCATTCATGCCTCACATAAGGGCTTTCTCAGTTTACTCTAACAATATTATCCACTAACATACCTAACGGTGTTAATGGGTTTAACGAGGTTACCGCACTTAACTAGATTAATACACTTGGCATAGTTCACATGCATAACAGAGTTAATCAGAATCAATAGAGTTATCATACATAATGAACTTAACTTACATAACATAGTTAACATACTTAACAATATTGACATACATAACACAGTTAATACTTAATAGGGTTAACCACTTAACAAAGTTAGTATGCCAGAACACTAACGGAATCATGCATGGCGAAAACCCTTGATGGCAACAATACTTTTTGACGAAAACACTAAATGGCGAAATCACCTTTTGGCGAAAACACTTGGGTGACGAAATCCCAAGGTTTTTTCGTTGAGGTAGTGTTTTCGTTGGGTGGAGGGTTTTCGTCGGGTCCATCAATCATCAACATCATCAGTTACGTATACATAAAACCCTAATCCCATCCTAACAATTACATCGTCTTTAACACCCAATCATTCAAGCAAAACCGATTCATGCACTCATATAAAATACTAACTCATTATACCATCATGATAATTATTCAGCCATCATTCAACAATTCAAGATCATCATAACATTATCAGATCATTCATGGAAAAGCATAACATAATCACAATTATTACATGCTAACAGTTATAAGATCAATTAACAACACAATTATTCAACCAGATCGATTCATGTAAACATATAAATTACCAAATCATTGTGAGATCAAGATCATCAATAAATCAGCATATTATTCATTGACATGCCCACACGATCAATCATATCATCAGATTATAAGGATTTCTAACAAACAAATCAATTCCAATCACAAACAACATCACATGGCAGTTGATCTACTTACATGTGCACCTCATTCAATATATATGACTGTTTGCAGACAATATAAGTATAACAATTATCCAGTTTCATCACCACAGTCTATTCACAAGATGAAACTACTAACCAGACAACTCGAGGCTAGCAAAGGTTTCGAGGAAGCTAGAGATTGCCGTCACACACCGAGGGAGGGTCCTAGGGTTTTCTGTTCGGAAACTTTCACGCAAAGGTCGACCAAAACATATAACACCTCGTTACTGGGCCAAAGGCCCACTTGATTTCGTTGGCCAGAAGGTGGACGAAAACACCTTGTGTTTTCGCTAGGGTGTGGGTGACGAAAACATGAAGTGTTTTCGTGAGTGGGTGGGTGTTGGCAAGGTTCCATGTTTTAATTAAACAAACATGATATTAATACAAAATATATAATTAATCTACACACGTATAATGCACACCATATATAAATACAAAAACAACACTTAGTGATCAAGTATTAAGTCGAGTAGAAACCTTGAAAACTCGGGTTGTCACATTATCCCCAACTTGAAAGAAATTCCGTCTCGAAATTTAGCACGTGGTTACTGAGGAAGCTAGTTGTGTCGCGTTGTTTCCTGGTTTTCCTGGGGTGTCACATCATCCCCCCGTTGGTTTGGAATTTCGTCCCGAAATTCTATAGTAGCTTTAGCCTCAGTAGTGGTTGCACTGTTCCCGAACAAATGGGGATACTTGAGTTTCATTTGGTCTTCTCGTTCCCAGGTGAACTCTGGGCCACGGCGGGAGTTCCAACGAACTCGAACAAGAGGTATCCTGGTGCGCTTGAGGACCTTAACATCCCGGTCCGTGATTTCAACTGGTTCCTCGACGAATCGCAACTGATCGTCGATAGTGAGCTCCTTCAAAGGAACTATGAGGGTCTCATCTGACAGACATTTCTTCAGACTTGACACGTGAAAGACGTTGTGAACTCCACCGAGTTCCGCTGGTAGGTTCAGTTTGTAGGCCACATTGCCTATTTTCTCCGTGATTTCGAACGGTCCGACATAACGCGGATTGAGTTTGCCCATTTTTCCAAAGCGAACCACACCCTTCCAGGGTGAAACTTTGAGTAGCACTCGATCCCCAACTTGGAACTCGAGTGGTTTTCTGCGCTTATCAGCGTAGCTTTTCTGACGGTCACGAGCTGCCGCCATGCATTGTCGTATCTGAGCAATCCTTTCTGTAGTATCAACTACGAGTTCTGGGCCAGTGATTTGGATGTCGCCAACTTCTGCCCAGCAAAGAGGTGATCGGCACTTACGCCCGTACAGTGCCTCAAACGGAGCGGCTTGAATGCTAGTGTGGTAACTGTTATTATACGAAAACTCCACTAGAGGGAGATATTTTTCCCAGCCGTTTCCAAAGTCGATTACACATGCACGAAACATGTCTTCAAGAGTTTGGATGGTGCGTTCAGACTGCCCATCTGTTTGCGGATGATAAGCGGTGCTCATGTCTAATCGAGAGCCAAAAGATTTGTGCATTGCTTGCCATAGTTCTAAAGTAAAACGTGCATCACGATCAGAGATAATAGAGGTCGGCACTCCGTGCCTCGAAACCACTTCCTTTAAGTACACGTCTGCTAGAGTGGAGAACTTATCCGTTTCCTTGATAGCCAAGAAGTGTGCAGACTTTGTGAGTCGATCCACGATCACCCAAATAGTATCATTTCCACGTTGAGATCTGGGCAGGCCAGTAACGAAATCCATGGAAATTTGCTCCCATTTCCATTGTGGTATTTCTGGTTGTTGGAGTAGGCCCGATGGTTTCTGATATTCAGTCTTGACTCTCACACAAGTCAAACATTTGCTGACGTAAGTTGCTATGTGGGCTTTCATACTAGGCCACCAATACGTAGTTCTGAGATCGTGGTACATCTTATCCGAACCAGGATGTACCGAGTAACGAGACTTATGTGCTTCATCCATTACAAGTTCTCGTAAATCGCCATAGAGTGGGACCCAGATGCGTCCTTTTACGTAGTAGGCGCCGTTCCCCTTTTGTTCTAACCGTTTCCTTGAGCCGCGTAGGGCTTCAGCCCTGATGTTTTCTGGTTTCAATGCTTCAACCTGAGCATCTCGTATCTGTGCAGGAAGACTAGACTGGATAGTGAGTTGTAAAGCACGTACGCGTCTAGGTGTAGTATCTTTTCGACTGAGGGCGTCGGCCACAACATTGGCTTTGCCCGGATGGTACTTGATTACACATTCGTAATCATTCAATAGCTCGACCCATCGACGTTGTCGCATGTTCAACTCCTTTTGCCTAAAGATATGCTCGAGACTCCTGTGATCGGTGTAGATGGTGCACTTGGTACCGTACAGGTAATGTCTCCATATCTTAAGCGCGAAAACAACAGCTCCCAGCTCCAAATCGTGTGTCGTGTAATTTCTTTCGTGAATCTTAAGTTGGCGCGAGGCGTAAGCAATAACTTTATCCCGTTGCATCAATACACAGCCAAGACCCTGGATTGACGCATCACAATAAACCACGAAATCGTCTGTGCCCTCTGGAAATGAGAGGATAGGTGCGCTACAAAGTCTATCCTTTAAGTGCTGAAATGCTGTTTCCTGTGCATTACCCCAACGATAGGTGACGCCCTTCTGAGTTAGCGAAGTGAGAGGTTGCGCAATCTTGGAGAAATCCTTGATGAACCTCCTGTAGTAACCTGCCTGACTTAAAACGATAGGTGACGCCCTTCTGTTTTCAGTAACTGAAACTTGGGCACGGGGGCGTGTGGAGTGGGCACGGCCCCGTGTTCAGCTTACTGTCTGACTTAAAACAGGATTGCCAGTTCCAATGATTGGGCACGGGGCGTGTTCAGCGGGCACGGCCCGTGCTGAGTTCTGCAGAAGCTGAAAAATTAAGAAAAATCCTAAAAAAATGAAAAATAAGAAAAACGATTAGGCCGTTGATTCCTAACTTTCTTAAAATCCTCGTGTCCCCGGCAACGGCGCAAAAAACTTGATGCGTGTGAAGTGTTATATATATTAGGTGTATATTTTAAGCCCCTTTAACACTTATTTTTAGCCAAGTTTTAAATTTATAAAACACGATATTTCACTAACACTAAACACACATATGGGCAAGTGCACCCATCGTGAGCGTAGTATAGTGTTGGTAAGATACCGAGGTCGTCCAAGGACACAAGAGCTTTTAGTACCGGTTTATCCTCAACGTCTAATCAAAATAAAAAGTTTAGAAAAATGTTTTAAACTAAGAAAAATAAAAACTAACTAAAAATGCTGAAAAGAAAATAAAAAAGAAAAAACAGATAGACAAGATGAATCACTTGGTTCCGACTCGTATCTAGTGTAACCTTTGATTATTTCCGCACTTTTGCACATAATTAAGAGATTATCTTAGTTATTGTAGTAGGCCCCTCTTTTGAAGGTGACGTTACCCTCACCCCAGTAGTTTGAGTCAGCAAGGATACAATCCTAAAAGGGTGGATTATTGGAAGATAATTAATTAAGTTATTAATGCAAATTATGGTAGGCCCCTCTTTTGGAGGTGACGTTACCCTCGACTAAGTAGTCTGAGTCAGCAGGGATACAGTCCTAAATAGCCGGGTTATAGTATTAATAGTAGTTAACTTATGAGGGGATCAAAGAGTTTGGACCCCCGCCATCCAATACCGTTAAGTATTGAAGGAGGTCCTACTAAATTTGACCCAGGTCCATTGCAGGACCTCTAAACGCTGAACAATGGCAAGACCTTTACCAAACCATTCCCTTAACCCCCGACCAGGTAGCCAACATACCTCCATATAGACCGTGGAGATATGAATGGTGAAAATCTTTTATTTTATATAGACAGTAAAATAATGCCAAGACACCACGGACAAACGATAAGGAAAGATCACCTTCAACATAAGCAACTAGTTATTAAAGTCATTAATACAAAACCAAATAAAAAGTGCAAAAGATTAGAAATAAAAAGTATTAAACTAGACACTTTGTCTTCACCAAGTGATGTAAGAGACTTAGGCAAACATGGCCTTGATTGTCAAGAACTCTTACGATCAATCTTGGATCCCGAGACGACTCACACACTCTATGATGGACAATGGATGATGGTGGTGGATGATGGTGTTATGGTGGTGGTGGGTGGTGGGTGAAGTGTGAGAGAGGTGGTGTGCCAATGGATGGTTTGAGCTCAAGCCAAGCACTCCTATTTATAGGCTGAACAGAAGCTCGGGCACGGCCCCGTGTCCAGTGGGCACGGCCCCGTGTCCACATCCTTCTCTTTCTTCATTTAATGCAGTTTTGTCTTTTTAGTTGACCACGCCCCCGTGTCCGCTGAGCACGACCCCGTGGTGCAGAAGAATCTTTGTACTATGCAGATTTGCTAGATTGTGCAAATCTTATAGTTGACCACGGCCCCGTGTCCGCTGAGCACGGCCCCGTGGTGGGCAATAGAAGCTTCTACCACTTTGTCTTTTCTGCTGACACTTGGGCACGCCCCCGTGCTGGCTGAGCACGGGGCGTGTTCAGGCTTCTGATGTCTTGTTTTGCTTGGGAAGATGCTGTCGTGGGGTCGGGCATGTCACGTCTTGTTCCTTTTCTTGTATTTATGTTAGATTTTGATGTCTTTTTTCTTCTTTTGTTAATTTGAGCTCATTTAATCCTGAAAATACAAAAGGAAGACAAAAGCACACTTTTTCCAACATTAGTACTAAAAAAGGGTTAGTTTTATGCCTCATTTGATGAAATTTATATGTTGCATTTTGAACACATCAAATACCCCCACACTTGAATCTTTGCTTGTCCTCAAGCAAAACTCTTTAATATGTGGCTATTACACTCCCAAATGGAATGGGTAGAGAAGAAGGTTTTTGGGCTTGTCGTAGAGTGTCGGGATTTCCAAGATTCTTTATTTAGTTTTATTTTTATTTATTTACAATCCTATTCGTCATGATTTATTTAAAACTTTTCATAAGATAAATTACTTATTAGGGCATAACATGCTTCTTTAATATTCTATTTATATACAAGTTCACATACCTCACGGGGATCACTCAACACTCGGCCGAAAATGTATTTTTGTGGATCGCTCGAGAGCGGCATGGAACTTACTCCTACCATAGGCTTGCCAAGCAATCAATCCTCCTCCTTTTTAACTTATATACCTTTGTAAATATTAAGAGGACTTTTTGGGTGAAGGGTTAGGCTTGGGTTAAAGGTAGGTGGTTGGGTTGGTGGTTAGTAGAAAAAAGGCGAAAAGCGTAACAAGTGTCGGTTTTCGTAAGACTTTCTATTTTTTTTTATTTTTGTAACTTTTATTTTGATGAAGCTATTATTCAAACAAAGTTATTTTTGATGAACTTGTTTGTTTATTTCCTTTTGCTTCATCATCAACACAAATATTTTTTTTCTCTTTTTTTTTTTTTTTTGAAAAGTCATACAAAAAAATCGAACTTGTTACTAAAACAAAGGGTAAAAATGAAAAAGGTTTTGGTGGGTAAAAAGGGTGTTTAGTTTGGGTTATGAAATGAAAAGGTTTAGGCTCAAAGGGGCTAACTAGGGGGATTTTGGGTAGGTGGTAAAAAAAAAATTAATAATGGTGTAGAAATAAAAAGGGTTAGTCCTAATGCCTCCATCATTTACTTACTCGGGTTTAAGTTGGTAAGGACCGGGAATGTATCGTCATGGCAAGTTCTAGAGTCGTAAGAACCAAGCGGCTATTCACACAAGAAACGAAAATGAGCATTTAGTCAAATGATATGTAAGTGTTTGCTCAATAAAGGCTCAAAACTCACTTTTGTGGGAATGGGTTCTTATGTGATCAAGTATATATAATCAAATTTTAACTAAGCTTGTCATGCCATTTCATAATTTTCTTATGTTGGTTCTTTTTATCACGACGCTATCGGTTGTAAATTTGTAAAAATATAACCGTTTTGAGAACTTGAATTTCCCGAGTTAAACCTAGACAAGTAAAAAAAAAGAAAATTTTTGAAAAAATTTGGGGTGATTAGCGGTTCCAATAGAGTTTTGTGTAAGGCTTGTATTTAGGACTTGCAAGATTCAAGGTTTTAGCATCCCCCCCACACTTAAATTACACATTGTCCTCAATGTGTCCCAAAAATAAGTTTTTAGGTTGATTGAATGTGTAAAAAGGTGTAAAAAGCAAAATTTTTGTGTTACTGGGCGCTGAACACGGCCCCGTGTTGTCCGGGCACGGCCCCGTGTTCAAGTGCCAGTAACAAAATTAAAACAAGAGAAACAGAAGCCTGGACACGGGGGCGTGTTGGGTGAACACGGCCCATGTCCAGTTACCTGAACTGGGTCTTTTTCTGCAGACTGTGCAGCACGGGGCCGTGTTGGGTGGACACGGCCCGTGCCGAACTTACTGTAAATGAAGAAATTTGTCGGACGGTTCTGTTTTCCTGTATAGAGTGCTGGTTCAAGTTTCCCTTGCATCCTTTGCCATCTCAAGTGTGTTTTATTCCATTCAACACCATTCAAACACCAAATTAACTAAAACCATCATTCATTAATCATAGAGAGAATTACATAATAGTCCTAAAAATGAAAATAAAGCAGAAAATAAAAGTTAAAAGTCCTAATATTAAATAGGTCAAGTGATCCGTAAAATCTTCCTAAGGAGTTCTACTTCTACAATAAGAACCAAAATTCCGGAAATAGATTTCCGGTCTAAAAGCCTCGTAGAGCTCCAAGCCGAACGGTGTTCCTTAGATGTTGCTAGAGCCATTCTTCTATCTCCCTCGGGAGAAGGGAGGCGGCTTCATGTTCCTCGACATCTTGAGGAAGAGGAGCGACACCAACCGGAACCCCTTGTAGTATGTCTCGAGGAGGTTCCGGATGTAGGGCGTACCATTCGGCCGGAATGATGACTTCCGGCACCACATTCCATGCCCTTTGGGTGATAATCGGTACCAAAGGAGGAGAGGCGAGAATGTTCAACCTTTGGTGCAAAAGGTTGACCTCCCGGAGACATCCTTCTAGTCCCACCGTCAAATGATTAATGCGGTCGACCAATGCCTCTTCCACACTTGTTACTTCATCAAGGGCTTCTCTTAAGGCGTAAACATAGTTTACAAGAGAATCCTCAACCGTAGATGATCTTCTCCCCTGCCGGTTGTTCCTGGAATGCGACGAAGAGTTTCCGCTTGTTCTGCTTGCCATTCTGAGAAAACATACCGAAAAGAGTTCAACTTTATGGATCCAGTACTTTGGACACGGCCCCGTGTTCAGATGTTGCAGGATTTATGAACAAGGAATCTTGGGGTTTCAAATTGTTTTTATGATTTTTGAAGCATTTCTGAACTTAATCAATTTAAAACATTGTTATAAAACTTATTTTTAACAAGATTCCATGAACAAAAATCTAACAAACATCCCAATAAGGCTTGAAATTATGAAATGTTCAAGCTTTAATGGAAGTATGAAGAAAATTGAAGAAGTGGAAAGTGGATAAAAGAGGAAAGGACAAGGAGATGGTTGAGAAACTTCTTTTAGAAAATACCTAGGATGGTATGTGAGAATATTCCTCAAATCTCTGTCCCTGGAATGGTTCAAATGTGCAGGATTCTTGGCTGCATTTATAGAAAACGACAGTACGTTGCGCATGGCCCCGTGTCGGCTGGACACGGCCCCGTGTGCAGATGGAATCCTGACACATTTTTGTCCGCATTCTGACAAAATCAGAAGGGAATCTTTTGGGTGGACACGGGGGCGTGCTGACCTGGACACGGCCCCGTGTCTAGAAGCTGTCTTTAAGGAATTCTTCGAATTTCAAGGATCTTTCCCGGATCGGGTGGTTCCTTACTAGATGGAACAACCCCAAAGTGCCTAAGATACCTTAATTGATCTAGATTAAGACGAGAACGCAAGAGGTTGTCGGTGAGGGTGATTCCTATGCTATATGTAGGTGGACAAGTCCAACCCTTTCCCGGGCTCTCGTTAAAGAAGGTGTATGTCGAATCGCTCAGGTCTATGTATGCATCAAACGAAGTTGATGGGGAGTCCTTCACGGCACAATCGACACAGGGACGACTATCGCTCATGTCCTCACTAGAGTTAGAAGTATCATTGGAAACAATGAAGTTGTTTGAATGCGTTTCCAACCTCTCTTCTTGGTTATCATCTTGGAAAAGATTATTGAAATCTTCCCTAAGTTCTTTTAACCAATTATTAATTAGATCTTCTAGTTGAAATAATTCATCAAGAAGCATTTCTCCTAGAATATCTGGTTGGGCGCATTCGAGGGAGAGATAGGGATTATTTTTACTTTCGCCCCTCTTAAGGATACTAGGAAATGATGGGTCTATATAGTGGGGTTTATAATTTAGAAAAAAGCATTTTAATTCTTCATGGTTACCACCACATAATTGACACCACATAGTACCATAAGAGTGCCGAAAGTAAAAAGTATCAGTATCACTCATGTTTGTGTCAGAAATTACCAACCGTCGGGATCTTACGGTTCTGTTTTCAGTAACTGAAACTTGGGCACGGGGGCGTGTGGAGTGGGCACGGCCCCGTGTTCAGCTTACTGTCTGACTTAAAACAGGATTTCCAGTTCCAATGATTGGGCACGGCCCGTGCTGAGTTCTGCAGAAGCTGAAAAATTAAGAAAAATCCTAAAAAAAATGAAAAATAAGAAAAACGATTAGGCCGTTGATTCCTAACTTTCTTAAAATCCTTGTGTCCCCGGCAACGGCGCAAAAAACTTGATGCGTGTGAAGTGTTATATATATTAGGTGTATATTTTAAGCCCCTTTAACACTTATTTTTAGCCAAGTTTTAAATTTATAAAACACGATATTTCACTAACACTAAACACACATATGGGCAAGTGCACCCATCGTGAGCGTAGTATAGTGTTGGTAAGATACCGAGGTCGTCCAAGGACACAAGAGCTTTTAGTACCGGTTTAATCTCAACGTCTAATCAAAATAAAAAGTTTAGAAAAATGTTTTAAACTAAGAAAAATAAAAACTAACTAAAAATGCTGAAAAGAAAATAAAAAAGAAAAAACAGATAGACAAGATGAATCACTTGGTTCCGACTCGTATCTAGTGTAACCTTTGATTATTTCCGCACTTTTGCACATAATTAAGAGATTATCTTAGTTATTGTAGTAGGCCCCTCTTTTGAAGGTGACGTTACCCTCACCCCAGTAGTTTGAGTCAGCAAGGATACAATCCTAAAAGGGTGGATTATTGGAAGATAATTAATTAAGTTATTAATGCAAATTATGGTAGGCCCCTCTTTTGGAGGTGACGTTACCCTCGACTAAGTAGTCTGAGTCAGCAGGGATACAGTCCTAAATAGCCGGGTTATAGTATTAATAGTAGTTAACTTATGAGGGGATCAAAGAGTTTGGACCCCCGCCATCCAATACCGTTAAGTATTGAAGGAGGTCCTACTAAATTTGACCCAGGTCCATTGCAGGACCTCTAAACGCTGAACAATGGCAAGACCTTTACCAAACCGTTCCATTAACCCCCGACCAGGTAGCCAACATACCTCCATATCGACCGTGGAGATATGAATGGTGAAAATCTTTTATTTTATATAGACAGTAAAATAATGCCAAGACACCACGGACAAACGATAAGGAAAGATCACCTTCAACATAAGCAACTAGTTATTAAAGTCATTAATACAAAACCAAATAAAAAGTGCAAAAGATTAGAAATAAAAAGTATTAAACTAGACATTTTGTCTTCACCAAGTGATGTAAGAGACTTAGGCAAACATGGCCTAGATTGTCAAGAACTCTTACGATCAATCTTGGATCCCGAGACGACTCACACACTCTATGATGGACAATGGATGATGGTGGTGGATGATGGTGTTATGGTGGTGGTGGGTGGTGGGTGAAGTGTGAGAGAGGTGGTGTGCCAAGGGATGGTTTGAGCTCAAGCCAAGCACTCCTATTTATAGGCTGAACAGAAGCTCGGGCACGGCCCCGTGTCCAGTGGGCATGGCCCCGTGTCCACATCCTTCTCTTTCTTCATTTAATGCAGTTTTGTCTTTTTAGTTGACCACGCCCCCGTGTCCGCTGAGCACGACCCCGTGGTGCAGAAGAATCTTTGTACTATGCAGATTTGCTAGATTGTGCGAATCTTATAGTTGACCACGGCCCCGTGTCCGCTGAGCACGGCCCCGTGGTGGGCAATAGAAGCTTCTACCACTTTGCCTTTTCTGCTGACACTTGGGCACGCCCCCGTGCTGGCTGAGCACGGGGCGTGTTCAGGCTTCTGATGTCTTGTTTTGCTTGGGAAGATGCTGTCGTGGGGTCGGGCATGTCACGTCTTGTTCCTTTTCTTGTATTTATGTTAGATTTTGATGTCTTTTTTCTTCTTTTGTTAATTTGAGCTCATTTAATCCTGAAAATCCAAAAGGAAGACAAAAGCACACTTTTTCCAACATTAGTTCTAAAAAAGGGTTAGTTTTATGCCTCATTTGATGAAATTTATATGTTGCATTTTGAACACATCAGTGGCCCTTTCGCAAACACTTCTGGGCCTTAAGAAAGGAGATGATGCCCACAACAGCACCACTCTTGTCGCCTTGAATCACGAGAGGTTCTTTACCAGAACGGGGAATACGAACAATCTTCTCTTTGCAAAGGATCTCTTATTGCTGTTGGGATAACCAATCCATCCCAATGACGATGTCGAAACTACCCAAAACTATCGGAATGAGATCGATAGAGAAAGTCTGACGAGCTAAGACGAGATTACAACCCTTAACTATGTGTGTGGCTTCTAGGCTCTTACCGTTTGCTAACTCCACGTCATGCTTGGTGTTCAAAAGTGTGGGTGTGCGTTTAAGCATTTGACTAACTTTTAGGGACACATAACTGGTATCGGCACCCGAATCAAATAAAACAGTAACATAAAAGTCATCGAGAAGAAAGTTACCCATCACCACGTTAGGATCATTCCTTGCGTCACCCTGACCAATCACGAACGCTCGACCCCTGGCACCATTGCCGTCGTTATTACCCCCATTGTTATTCCCATTATTGTTCCCATTTCCTTGGTTGTGGTTCTGATTCTGATTCTGATATAACTGCGGGCATTGTCTCTTGAAGTGACCTTCAGCGCCACACTAATAGCATCCCCTGTTGCCCTGTTGTTATTGCTGATTTTGCGGTGCTTGCTGTTGCTGCTGACGGTTCTGATTTGCAGGCCGTGAGCTCCTGCAATCCTTGGGTTCATGACCCATCTTGAGACACCTCTGACAACGTCCCTTGTTGCACTAACCACTGTGGTGTCTGTTGCATTTGTTGCATTTTGGGTGGTTTCCCCGATATCCACCCTGCCCTTGACTACCGTATGATTGCTGACTAGGACTCTGGTAGTCATCAGTCTTTCGCTGCTGTGCCTGGGACTGAACTGTAGTTGAACCCTTGCTGGAGGCTCCATCCCATTTTCGTTTGTTGTCACTGGGAATAGCAGAAGTAGTAGTAGCAGTAGCACCTATACGCTTAGGCAGTTTGTTCTGTTCCACTGTCTGGTCTGTGAGACGATGAGCAAGACGAGTAACATCCTGGATGGTAGCAAGGTTAGCAGCAGTCACATGGCTTTGAATCTCTGGTACTAAGCCTTTGAGGTACAGCTCAATGCGCTTGATGGGAGGATCCACCATAGTTGGACATAACACTGCCAGTTCGTTGGATCGTTTTGTATACGCCTCTATCTCTGATCCCGTCATCTTCAGGTTAAAGAACTCCACTTCCAGTTTGTGGATGTCATCACGGTTACAGTATTCTCGCTTGATCAGTTCCTTAAAGTCATTCCATGGTGTGGCGTTTGCAGCTGCCAGCCCTAACATCTGAACTTGCGCGTTCCACCAAGTCAACGCAACGCCTTCGAGAGTACCAGTGGCATACTTCACCCAACGAGCCTCAGGGCATTCACACATCTCGAAGACCGATTCGAGCTTCTCGAACCAGTGGAGGAGTCCTACGGCTCCTTCAGTGCCACTGAAAGTGCTAGGGCGACAGTCCATAAAAGTCTTGAACGTGCACACAGGTGGCTGAGCGTTCTGACCTGTTGTGTATAAGAACAGGACAAGGTTAAACACAAGAGTTGGTTTACGAGAGTAGGATCTAAAGATCCTAGAGTGAGTTGCGACCGCAGGGTATACCTCCTGCTTGAGCGGCTGCAAGTGCTGCAGTAACTTGTTCAGTAATCAAAGCCGCCAACTGGGCTTGAGTTAGGTTAACGCGTCCACTCATGATCTTCATATCAAAGGGAACATGAGTGAGAAAGGTTCGCGAAAGTGCGATGACAGAAGAGAGTAAGCACACAAGTGTTTTCAAACAATAGTTGTTACGTTTATCTAAGCATACCACGAGCAAAGTTCTATGTAACTAGCAAGTAGGCAATATAAACAAAAATCATATCACATATAGTGTTGAGTCTTGCACGTGGAGCGAAGCGTCGTTGTGGATCGTTGAGCACTGTTCTGGTTATAGTCTGGTTTTATCCAAAAGTTTACCCCTTTTTAAAAAAAAACCAAGTTCACTATAACCAATGGCTCTGATACCAATCTGTCACACCCCCAAAAATCCACATGCGGAGTATCACCGCTTGGAGGCGTGACTGACCAGGATCAAGCCACCAATCATATTGAATAAGCATGAAAATAGTATATAAAAATCCAACACAATACAATTGGTGTCTAAACAAAACATAGTTTAAGTTGCAAGCGGAAGCATAATGTTTAAAACCAATTCATAAGTTTAAACGTTTCAAAAGTTTAGCATGGCACACAGCTGTCCATGTCCCACAACGACTCTTCCCACTCCGATGCAAGCTCCATAGATACCTAACGACCTGCAAGGCATGTAACAGAGAGTCAACAACAAAGTTGAGCGAGTTCACAGTTGGTTGTTCAGTTATTGAGTTCGTTTCAGAAAATATAAGTTCGTTTCATAACCATGTATTACCCAGTATCCTTGTTTACCAAACCTTTTCACGATATTTAGTGGGGGCTTCCCATGTTGTATGTTACTAGACTAGTCGTATCCATAAGTGTCCTTCCCAATCCGAGGACAGTGTTAAGTATGAGTGTACGTAGGTTTTACGTACGTGCCCTTCTCAATCCGAGGACAGTAGCAAGTATGAGTGTACGTAGGTGTTACGTACGTGCCCTTCTCAATCCGAGGACAGTAGCAAGTACGAGTGTACGTAGGTTTTACGTACGTGCCCTTCTCAATCCGAGGACAGTAGCAAGTATGAGTGTACGTAGGTTTTACGTACGTGCCCTTCTCAATCCGAGGACAGTAGTAGGTAGTCTAGTAGTGTTGATAATAGTTATTCAATCCCATTCCCAACCCACCGGGAATCCCATGCCTTAGGAATGTGAACTCACCTTGGTTTGCTCGGTATGCTAAACTATGTGCTCACAAGAAATCAGTCAAGTCCTATAGTGTGCACGTATACTCAATCAGTTCATGTTCATAAAGATTCACATGCAATCTATGTCACAAAGTGTCTTTGGCAGTTAACATCATGTACCACGTAAACAGTTAATCACATTCATACCATTCATGCCTCACATAAGGGCTTTCTCAGTTTAATCTAACAATATCATCCACTAACATACCTAACGGTGTTAATGGGTTTAACGAGGTTACCGCACTTAACTAGATTAATACACTTGGCATAGTTCACATGCATAACAGAGTTAATCAGAATCAATAGAGTTATCATACATAATGAACTTAACTTACATAACATAGTTAACATAACCCAGTTAACATACTTATGTCACACCCTGATATTTCCACGTTTTACCGGTGGGCCCGGTAGGAGAGTATCGTGACGTAGTTGATATCATCATAGTCAAACAACACAATATTTAAATGCACAGTGGAAGCAAAGATAGATATATTTCAACCGAATATAATTGTAATATCAAGTATTACAAACAGTTGAAAATAATCCACAGGTGGATCAAGAATAAAAGGAAACATTGTTCAACAGTTTTATGGCATCCAAGCTTGCGAGACTTATTGTGGACGCTAGGAGAAAGCCAGCCTAGTTCGCATAGTACCTGCACTTAACCTTTTTGGGAAAATACGTCAGTTTACACTGGTAAATACAATTAATTGACTCATTTCGAAAAGTATAATAAAATTGATTTGAATGCACGTGGCACAAAACTCTTTATAACTTGGGATAATTATTTGAATATAATACTTGTAAAAGAATTACATGTTTCTTATGCGTTCAGTAGCCCGATCCGTAGACCGGGTTAAAGATCAATAGACACACCACATTATTTATTTAGGCACTGACGGGTGTACGCCTACACCCCGTGCTTAGGTCATGGCCATTTCGTAAAATGATGCCAAGGATATCCGGGACATGGTCATTAACCCCCCAAAGGCTTTAAGCAAACAAAACATTTCCAAACGAGACATCTCAATGAATTAACCTCTATTCGATTAAAGATTCAATGCCCGACCAAGCGGTATTTTATATACCGTACCCCAAGCCCGTATAAGGGAAAATAAGTTAAAAGTATTTACCTTTGCAAGTAATAATCACAATAAGCAAGTGCACGTAGCTTTTACCGGGTCTCCTATTCTGGAACGAAGGTTTATAATAACCTATTAGAATCCTAACAGCCTTTAATTAAGCATAAGCTTAGACCGGTTAGTTTTAAAGAAAGATACGGTTCGAACGCATGATTAAGCGAAGACCGGAATAGAATGTGATTTAGACCCGACAAGTTTAAATACTTGTATAATATGGGTAAACTGAACACATTCTGGATTTTGAGATAAAAATGATAAGGTTTGACCCGTTTCGGCTCATTTATGCAAACTAGTTACCTAAACCGAACCGAACCCGAATAACGCATAACGGGTAACCGAAAGAATCACTAACAGGTTTCCTAAGTTAATATGCCTTAATTATGTTGTGATATCAGTAGGATACCTTCCGTTATGACCAAAACGAGTTTAATCTCAATTTAAGCCCCGTAGGGGTATTTTGGTCATTTTAAAGGTTATAAAAGAGATTAAATGAAATTTTGAGATTCGGGTCCGAATACATTAGTAAAATAACTTATTTTAATAGGTCATATCAGTTGGTGATAAATCTTATATGACAAAATGGTTTTAAACCCATACTAGGTGTTTAATACGCGTAAAAAGCCGTTTTAAGCGATTTCCAGGTTATACAGGAAATCTGAGTTTTCTGATCAGGTTATAAAGTTCAAAATACTTTATTTATTATATAAAATCAGTAGCAATTGGATTAGTGTCAAAATATTATGTAAAACTCATTTTATACACAAAAAGGGTATAATCGGTATTTACCAAATCAAGGCCATAACCTTAGGTTATGATCAGGTTAAAAATAATTAAAAATCTTCAAAAATCCCAAAATATTATATTACATCAGTGGGCAAAAGGTTTGGTGTCAAAAATTGGGTTTAGATAGGCTTTATGCTAATTGCGCCGTTTAATTAACAAAAAGCTTTTTAAATGCGCTATTTAGCATAACTCCTATTCTGGACCTCGAACAGATATGAAACTTTAGGGACATGTTTATAAATCAGTAACAAATATTTTTGTCCTCTCATATTTCCAAAATTCTCGTTTTATGGTCAAAAGGGCATATTGGTCAACATTAGGCAATTAACGGAAACATCGGACAATCAACGAGTCAAGTAGTATAAACGCAGAGGGTTATACTATCATATTAGTTGGTCCTAACGGAGCTCTAAGGCATTTCTAAACCCATCTAAATCGGGTTAGAACTGAAGTCAAAGCAATAGTCAAAGTTTTGCGACTTTCGGTTCCGAACCGAGCCTAAACAGAAAATTATCGGGTCGAACATGCTTAGACATGTTCTTATATTTATTACTAAGTTATATGAGTGATAAAATAGGTTGCACGCCTTCTACATTGTTAATTATGCGTTAATTCGAAAATTAAGTTCCTGTTGACTTTTTATTAACAACTTTGACCCGACAAATGTCTTAGTTAGGACGGGAATCAGAGGGTGCCCTTTTAAGGGTTTATTACCCACATAATTACCAACTTATAGCTACCTTAAGTTTGACTAAACACTGAACCATTAGTGATTAATCGATAAGTCAAACCTTAATTACAACGGTTTGACTGTAAGATAATTAACTAAGTAAAACATGATTAAGGAAGGTTAAGGATACTTACCAAGGTCCTATGCACGACTAGTGATGCTTAGGGAAGGCTCTTGAGCTCCAGAAATGATCAGAAGATGAGTTGTGAGTGAATGATCAAAGTTGCAACAAAGTGGGCTTTATATAGTGCTTTTGATTGCTCAAGATCATGACAAACAACTCTAGCATTGGTCCCTGATCATTAACAAGTGTCCCTAATGCCTAAGAACTAGTAGGGGTCGCTCATGGAAGTGAAAATATCCATTTAAGTCAGTTATATCGTTCATAACAGACAACTGTCGGATTTTCTGTTACTGGGGAGGCCTTACGGACCGTATGGCAAGACCTTTACGGTCCGTAAGCCTTTACCAGAAGGCAAAAACTTTTAACCTTTCAAGCTTTGAAAGGGCAACTTAGGTATTACGATTTTGGGGCTTGAATTATCAGTATGGGACCTTTAGCTCATGCTTGAACAGTTATGACCACCTTACCATGTTCTAAAGTTGTCTTGGATGCTTTTTAAAGAGCCTTAAACGAAGAATCGTCAAACACAACCTCATAGGATCCCATTCTTTACAATTTGGATCAATCATTGTTAGCATTAACCGAATTAGGATGTTTATCAGATGTTTATAACACAGGTTAAGGGTTGGGATTTACACATAGGTCGCTCAGAGGTATGTATTAACATGTCGACGCTTTTAACCCTTCGTATACGAATTTTATGATAACTTTCTCATACGATAACGAAACTTGGTGAAATTTTTATCATGCATTCTAGTGAGCATATTTAATTGTTACAAAGCTTCGGGTTTGCTAAAAGGTCATTCAGAGGTATACTTTAAACATGTTGACACATTTAACCCCTGTAGTTTGAAATCCCTCACTTTCTTCCACAATTAGTTTCGTATGATCCATGCTTCATTCATTTAAGGGTATAAACATCGTGTAGGGTTATTGTAAAGTATATTTATCCATTGTTGACATTTTGAACCCTTATATTCACATACTTTCATTGTTTTCAACTTTAGTCCCTCTAGAGTATTCTTTCACACGTTCAAAGCATATGACACGTGTCAATACATTATAGGACGTGAATTTTCGAGGTGTCACATCCTCACCCCCTTAAAATAAATCTTGACCTCGAGATTTACTGAAATAAATGAGGGTACTTTTCTTTCATTGTGGACTCTACCTCCCACGTGTACTCGGGACCTCTACGGGCATCCCACTTTACTTTTACGATCGGTACATGCTTCCTTCAAAGCTTCTTAACCTGTCGATCCTCGATCGACATAGGTTTTTCAACAAACTTCAAGCTCTCATCTATCTGCACATCTGTATGTGGTATGACTAGTGATTCATCAGCTAGACATTTCTTCAGATTGCAGATGTGGAATACGTTATGAATGCCACTGAGCTCTTCAGGCAAATTTAGCTTATACGCCACTGATCCGACACATTCGATGATCTCGAATGGTCCTATGTATCTGGGGCTTAACTTGCCCTTCTTGCCAAAACGCATTACCCCTTTCCAGGGTGATACTTTAAGCAGTACCTTGTCACCTACCTCGAATTTCAGAGGTTTACGCCCTAAATCTGCGTAGCTTTTCTGTCTATCCCTGGCAGCTTTGAGACGATCGCGTATTTGCACAATCTTATCTGTCGTCTCCAGGACTATTTCAGGTCCAGATAGTTGGACATCTCCAACTTCCGCCCAACAAACGGGCGTTCTGCACTTTCTACCGTACAAGGCCTCGAAAGGCGCAGCCTTAATGCTGGTATGGTAGCTATTGTTATACGAGAACTCGACTAATGGCAGGTGGTTATCCCAACTACCACCCAAGTCAATCACACATGCACGAAGCATGTCTTCCAAAGTTTGGATTGTACGCTCACTCTGCCCGTCCGTCTGGGGATGGTAAGCCGTACTGAAATTTAAGCGCGTGCCCAAAGATTGTTGGAAACTTTTCCAAAAATGTGACGTGTATCTAGTATCTCTGTCAGAGATAATAGACACTGGTACGCCATGCAGAGATACAATCTTATCTACGTACAATTGGGCTAACATGTCGGAGCTATAGGTCTCCTTAATGGGTAGGAAATGTGCTGACTTAGTCAATCTATCAACTATCACCCATATGGTATCATTTCCTTTCCTTGTCTTTGGCAACTTGGTGATGAAATCCATTGTCACCATTTCCCACTTCCACGTGGGAAGTTCAGGCTGTTGTAGCAAACCTGACGGCTTCTGATGTTCAGCTTTGACTTGCGCACACGTCAAACATTTAGCTACATAGGTAGCTATAGACTTCTTCAAGCCTATCCACCAAAAATTTTCTTTCAGATCCTGGCACATCTTGTCAGCTCCAGGATGAACGGAATATTTAGAACTGTGGGCTTCCTGGAGGATGACATCTCGAAGTCCTCCATAAACTGGAACCCATATCCGTCCATTTAACCTCATAATTCCGTCCTTGCCATAGGATAACTGTTCTTCGGTTACTCCTAATTTTTCATCAGGATAGTTAGCTTCCAGCACAGCTTCCTTCTGTGCAGCTAACAATCTTTCATTCAAACTATTCTTTATCTCAATGCTCTTGGCATTGATTCTTATAGGCTTCACCCTTTCCTTTCGACTCAAGGCATCGGCGACTACATTCGCCTTGCCAGGATGGTATCTTATCTCACAATCATAATCATTCAAAGTTTCCATTCAACGTCGTTGCCTCATGTTCAAATCCTTTTGGTTAAACAGGTGCTGGAGGCTCTTGTGATCAGAATAGATCACACACTTGATACCGTATAAATAGTGCCTCCAAAGTTTTAGTGCAAATACAACGGCACCCAACTCTAAGTCATGGGTGGTGTAATTCTTTTCATGCACCTTCAACTGACGTGAAGCATAGGCTATAACCTTGCCTTTCTGCATAAGTACACACCCCATGCCAGTGTGTGATGCGTCGCAGTAAACCACGAATTCTTCGGTACCTTCAGGTAATGTCAGTACAGGCGCATTGCTTAGCTTCTGCTTAAGGATATCAAAGGATTCTTGTTGCTTGGGTCCCCGGTTAAACTTAATATCCTTCCTAGTCAAAGAAGTTAGGGGTGCAGCAATCCTTGAAAAATTTTCAATAAAGCGCCTGTAGTATCCTGCCAATCCCAAGAAACTGCGAATTTCTGTGGGCGTCTTCGGCTCTTGCCAATTCATGACAGCTTCAACCTTAGCGGGATCTACCTGGATTCCGCGTTCACTAACCACATGTCCAAGAAATTGGACTTCACGAAGCCAAAATTCACATTTAGAGAATTTGGCATAGAGCTTTTCTCGATGAAGTAGTTTCAGGATGCAATGGAGGTGCTTCTCATGGTCAGCTTGATTCTTCGAGTAAATAAGAATATCATCGATGAAGACGATGACAAATTTATCCATGTAGGGCTTGCAGACGCGGTTCATGAGATCCATGAATGCAGCTGGTGCATTAGTGAGTCCAAAAGGCATCACTAAGAACTCGTAATGACCATAACGAGTCCTAAATGCAGTCTTATGTACATCTTCATCCTTGACCTTCAGTTGATGATATCCTGACCTTAAGTCGATCTTGGAAAAGTAACTCGCTCCTTGAAGTTGATCGAACAATTCGTCGATCCTGGGCAATGGATACCGATTCTTGACAGTAACTTTGTTAAGTTCGCGATAATCGATGCACAGACGCATTGATCCATCCTTCTTCTTGACAAATAAGATGGTGCTCCCCAAGGAGACGAACTAGGTCTAATGAAACCTTTGCTTAATAAATCATCTAGTTGAGTTCTCAACTCTTTCATCTCCGTTGGTGCCAATCTGTAAGGTGCTCTTGCAACAGGTGCTGCTCCCGGAATAATGTCAATCCTGAACTCCACTTGCCTATCTGGGGGTAAACCAGGTAGTTCTTCAGGGAATACTTCTGGATATTCAGAGATAATAGGTATGTCTTCGATCTTAGGCTTTGGTTCATCAATGGTTACTTGTGCCATGTAGATGACACAACCCTTCGTCAAACACCTTGATGCCTTGAGCATGGACACTTGCTCAGGCATTCCATACTTAGTGTCTCCTTGGATTGTCAAAGGCTCGCCACGAGGAGTCCTGACAACTACTTGCTTCTTAGCACAAACGATCTGGGCTTGGTTGCGAGACAACCAATCCATGCCTATTACTATATCAAAACCGGCTAATTTCAAAGGAAGTAAAGACAAAGGAAAAGAGTGGTGCCTAATGGATATAACACATCCATTTAGCATGGTTGAGGTGGTTTCTATGGTTCCATCAGCTAATTCCACCTCATATTTCACACTTAAGGTTTTAACAGGCAATTTCAACAATTCACAAAACTTATTATCTACGAATGACTTATCAGCGCCTGAATCAAAAAGTACTCTTGCATAGACATCATTTATGAGGAAGGTACCTGTGATAACATTGTCGTCCTGGACAGCTTCCTTTGCATCCATTCTAAAGACCCTAGCATTGGTCTTTTTCCCATCCTCAGCTTTCTTAGCGATCTTTGGGCAATTGGATTTGATGTGCCCTTTTTCGTTGCAGTTGTAGCACGTAGCATCCTTGATTTTCTTACAGTCTAAGGTCTTGTGCTCAGAAGACTTGCAGATCCCACATGCCCTTGGCTGTGACTGGGATTTCGACTCAAGTCTGCACTTCCCGAAATGGTGCTTATTACAGATTTTACATTTGGGCTTATCACCCGACTGATGACTATCTTTCTTAGATCCAGAACTCTTTTTGTGGTCATCGTTTCCCCTATGTCTCTTATCCGATCGTCGTGGGTTATCATCCTCACGCTTCCTTTTCTCAGCGTCAGTGTTTCTTAGCGATCTCTGCCTGACCGCGTCCAGAGTAAGGGACAATGATATATCAGCTGCAGACCGAAAAGTAGCTGTTCTAGAGGCCTTCACACTGGCCTTGATTTTTGGGGCTAAACCCCCGATGAAACGAGCTATCCTCTTTGGTTCAGGTGTCACTAGATAAGGAACCAACCTTGACATGGTATTGAAGCTGGTAAGGTAGGCTTGGCAATCCAGGTTCTTCATAACCAAGGATAAGAAATCAGATTCAATCTTTTCTACCTCATGCTGAGGGCAGTAGTTTTCTCTAATCAATGACATAAACTGATCCCATGTCAGATTGTACAATGGGATTTTCCCCATAGCCTGGATCAAGGATCTCCACCAAGCTAATGCCTCCCCCTTGAATGAATGAGACACGAACTTTACCACATCCTTATCAGCGCACCCGCTGATATCAACCACGGTGTCCATCTCATCCAACCATGTCATGCAGTCTATCGCTCCTTTCTCCCCAGTGAAATCCCTGGGTTTGCATGAAACAAAATACTTGTAGGAGCAACCCTTATCACGGGGTCCCTGATTCATTACGGTCCTTTGAGATGGAACACTCCTTTGGTTTGATGAGTGTCGTTCATCATCTTTATTTGGTTCGTCCTTCTTAGAGGGTGGCGGCTTGCTGTGAGCCTCAGAATGAGTCTTAGGTTTGGAATGCGGTGCGGATAGGGTCCTACTCCGAGTCCCGCTATATTCCTGATACTGCCGCTCTATGGCTTTTGTAACAGCATTGTCTATCAATGCTTGCTGTTCTGCACCTGCTATGTTGATTCGGGTATTATCATGATTCTCCCTTGGGTGACTGTTGATCTCATCCGAGTCAGCCATGTAGTTAGAACTGTTACATAAGATATTGACAATGGTTTATTACGGAATTGTCTTTTATGGCAATTCATTAACCATGGTAAACATAGACCATATTTGGTTAATTTGTTAATCATAATTATTTAGGATTTTACTATAACCTATCCTAATTATAAAACAACAATAGTATTATTAGCACAAAAGGCCTAGTCACTGGGACATTTTTAAATCATAAGCCATGATTTCATAGAATCAAGGCATGAAGGTTTGAACATAGTTCTTTACCTTTTTCTGACAGGGAGTCGTAGACTACTACTGTCTTTTGTCTTATATGATTATGAGTATGGCCCGTAGGCACTATATTACCAATGGATGGTCAAAATGATCATCTTAATGGATGGTTTAAACCCAATGATTTATAGATCATTAAGTTAGGTTAGGAATCTTTTGAAGAATCCTGTTATAAGAATGACGTGTGTGATTTTAACGAATCACGTCTGCCAAGAGTGTTAACATGTTTTCAGACGTTAATAGGGATTTGAATCTTTTTTAAACAGGTCTTACCATATTGGCCAAGTCTTATAATGACATGCAGGCTAGGTTATACCGTTAAGATTCTTATTTAATATCTAAATAGGCAGATTATTTTTAAAGGGAATGATTTTTAATTTATTTATTTCATGCATAATATATTTATGCATACAATGATAAAGATGATTTTTTTTTTAAATTTAACACTCCATTAAACATAACAAGGAGTACACATTGCCCTAGACGGGACTTTTAACAGAACAACTTGCCCACGCAGGAGCTAAACTGAATTACAAGTCCTCGCAGGGACTGATTACTAAAAATAGGTGTCCACGCAGGGACTAAGTACACAGATAAATGTCCACGCAGGGACTTGATTGAAACAAGGAATACAACAATACATATAGGGATTTAATGATCCCTCTTCTTCTTTCCCTTTAATAAGCTTGCTAAGCCCTTGAGGAATCCTCTGTTGTTCCTACGTTCTTCCTGAAATTCTTGTTCCACCCGACTTAGTCTTTGGAGGATTTCCTCCTGTTCTGGTGGGGAAAATCGTGGTGGCTGCGACTGCTGTCGAATCGGTGGTCGAGCAGGTACTTGATACCCATGAGCTGGATATCCCACTCCCCAAGGGGCTCCATAAGGTCCTTCGGGATGAAGGGCGTTGTAGTTTTCCGCTACAAGGTACGGGTCGGCTTCAGCATTGTTATAATGAGTGTGAGCCGGCTGTTCAAACGGATTGTACGCCGTTGAACCGGCGTATGTAGGAATCGGGTTATCAAAACCCAATGGTGGTGGCGGTGGTGCAACTGGTGCAGAATTCACCTCTGGAATTGGGTTTGAGGGCCCACCCATTTGTGGGTCTTCATGCAGTGGCGGATAGTGACTGCCACTTGAGGGATGGGGAGTGCTAAAGTGAAAAACCCCTCCTCGCGCGGATATTCGTGCGTCTGTTCTCCTACGCCTTGGTGGTTCTGGAGGTGCTTGATGAACTGGCGGCGGTGGAGGCGGTGGCGTGACTGCCACGAAACGTGAATCCTCGGAGGGATCCTGCTGCTGTTGTTGCTGTGGGTTATGAGAGGGTGTAAAATACCACTCATACTGGTTAAACCTTGCTTGGTAACTGTCTGGACCACCGTAGGGTGATCCGTGGAAGGATGATCCATCAGAGATCTCGATGGGATGGTTGGGAGTCCCGCTTGCAGGTTCGACGGGATCCGTGTCCTCGTCCATGTCCATTGCATTGTCTCCTGAGAAGTGGTCTTCAGGTCCTAGTGGGTTAAAACCCACTGGTTCTTCAATATAGTTTGCCGGGTTGAACCGGCCCTGAAAGACAGGAGTGGGGTCGCCAAAGGAACGGTGCGAAACGGACCGCTGCAACGGCAAGAAGGAATGGCGGGAGTCTTCGGGCTCGTTTTCCGAGTGCGGCCCAAAGGAGTGACGATAGGGAGGCGTTGAGCTGTGCGAGACAGACCGTCTAGCGGGCTCTAATTGGTTCCTCCAGTTTCCCTGAGGATCGGCACTCATAGTAGTAGAAGGAGTTCGCCGGTGTGAAGGCCCGGCCTCATGATCGTTGGGGGCGGTGATCGGCCCCTTACCTCGTCCTCCTCTTCTAAATCTAGGTGGCATTTCCTGTTAAAACAAATAAAAGATACAACAATAAGTATAAAGGACAAAGTTAAAATTTAAAAACAAATTTGGATTTGTCCTAAGTTCTTTGTCTAGACTCGAAAATTTAGGAATGTGCAATTGTGCCATTGAGATTAAAGACAAAAGGCTAGTGTTTAATTCACTCAATGTTGGCTCTGATACCAACCTGTCACACCCCGATATTTCCACGTTTTACTGGTGGGCCCGGTAGGGAAGTATCGTGACATAGTTGATATCATCATAGTCAAACAACACAATATTTAAATGCACAGCGGAAGCAAAGATAGATATATTTCAACCGAATATAATTGTAATATCAAGTATTACAAACAGTTGAAAATAATCCACAGGTGGATCAAGAATAAAAGGAAACATTGTTCAACAGTTTTATGGCATCCAAGCTTGCGAGACTTATTATGGACGCTAGGAGAAAGCCAGCCTAGTTCGCATAGTACCTGCACTTAACCTTTTTGGGAAAATACGTCAGTTTACACTGGTAAAAATAATTAACTGACTCATTTCGAAAAGTTTAATAAAATTGATTTGAATGCACGTGGCACAAAACTCTTTATAACTTGGGATAATTATTTGAATATAATACTTGTAAAAGAATTACATGTTTCTTATGCGTTCAGTAGCCCGATCCGTAGACCGGGTTAAAGATCAATAGACACACCACATTATTTATTTAGGCACTGACGGGTGTACGCCTACACCCCGTGCTTAGGTCGTGCCATTTCGTAAAATGATGCCAAGGATATCCGGGACATGGTCATTAACCACCCAAAGGCTTTAAGCAAACAAAACATTTCCAAACGAGACATCTCAATGAATTAACCTCTATTCGATTAAAGATTCAATGCCCGACCAAGCGGTATTTTATATACCGTACCCCAAGCCCGTATAAGGGAAAATAAGTTAAAAGTATTTACCTTTGCAAGTAATAATCATAATAAGCAAGTTCACGTAGCTTTTACCGGGTCTCCTATTCTGGAACGAAGGTTTATAATAACCTATTAGAATCCTAACGGCCTTTAATTAAGCCTAAGCTTAGACCGGTTAGTTTTAAAGAAAGATACGGTTCGAACGCATGATTAAGCGAAGACCGGAATAGAATGTGATTTAGACCCGAAAAGTTTGAAGACTTGTATAATATGGGTAAACTGAACACATTCTGGATTTTGAGATAAAAATGATAAGGTTTGACCCGTTTCGGCTCATTTATGCAAACTAGTTACCTAAACCGAACCGAACGCGAATAACGCATAACGGGTAACCGAAAGAATCACTAACAGGTTTCCTAATTTAATATGCCTTAATTATGTTGTGATATCAGTAGGATACCTTCCGTTATGCCCAAAACGAGTTTAATCTCAATTTAAGCCCCGTAGGGGTATTTTGGTCATTTTAAAGGTTATAAAAGAGATTAAATGAAATTCTGAGATTCGGGCCCGAATACATCAGTAAAATAACTTATTTTAATAGGTCATATCAGTTGGTGATAAGTCTTATATGACAAAATGGTTTTAAACCCATACTAGGTGTTTAATACGCGTAAAAAACCGTTTTAAGAGATTTCCGGGTTATACAGGAAATCTGAGTTTTCTGATCAGGTTATAAAGTTCAAAATACTTTATTTATTATATAAAATCAGTAGCAATTGGATTGGTGTCAAAATATTATGTAAAACTCATTTTATACACAAAAAGGGTATAATCGGTATTTACCAAATCAAGGCCATAACCTTAGGTTATGATCAGGTTAAAAATAATTAAAAATCTTCAAAAATCCCAAAATATTATATTACATCAGTGGGTAAAAGGTTTGGTGTCAAAAATTGGGTTTAGATAGGCTTTATGCTAATTGCGCCGTTTAATTAACAAAAAGCTTTTTAAATGCGCTATTTAGCATAACTCCTATTCTGGACCTCGAACTGATATGAAACTTTAGGGACATGTTTATAAATCAGTAACAAAGATTTTTGTCCTCTCATATTTCCAAAATTCTCGTTTTATGGTCAAAAGGGCATATTGGTCAACATTAGGCAATTAACGGAAACATTGGACAATCAACGAGTCAAGTAGTATAAACGCAGAGGGTTATACTATCATATTAGTTGGTCCTAACGGAGCTCTAAGGCATTTCTAAACCCATCTAAATCGGGTCAGAACTGAAGTCAAAGCAATAGTCAAAGTTTTGCGACTTTCGGTTCCGAACCGAGCCTAAACAGAAAATTGTCGGGTCGAACATGCTTAGACATGTTCTTATATTTATTACTAAGTTATATGAGTGATAAAATAGGTTTCACGCCTTCTACATTTTTAATTATGCGTTAATTCGAAAATTAAGTTCCTGTTGACTTTTTATTAACAACTTTGACCCGACAAATGTCTTAGTTAGGACGGGAATCAGAGGGTGCCCTTTTAAGGGTTTATTACCCACATAATTACCAACTTATAGCTACCTTAAGTTTGACTAAACACTGAACCATTAGTGATTAATCGATAAGTCAAACCTTAATTACGACAGTTTGACTGTAAGCTAATTAACTAAGTAAAACATGATTAAGGAAGGTTAAGGATACTTACCAAGGTCCTATGCACGACTAGTGATGCTTAGGGAAGGCTCTTGAGCTCCAGAAATGATCAGAAGATGAGTTGTGAGTGAATGATCAAAGTTGCAACAAAGTGGGCTTTATATAGTGCTTTTGATTGCTCAAGATCATGACAAACAACTCTAGCATTGGTCCCTGATCATTAACACGTGTCCCTAATGCCTAAGAACTAGTAGGGGTCGCTCATGGAAGTGAAAATATCCATTAAGTCGGTTATATCATTCATAACAGACAACTGTCGGATTTTCTGTTACTGGGGAGGCCTTACGGACCGTAAGGCAAGACCTTTACGGTCCGTAGCCTTTACCAGAAGGCAAAAACTTTTAACCTTTCAAGCTTTGAAAGGGCAACTTAGGTATTACGATTTTGGGGCTTGAATTATCAGTATGGGACCTTTAGCTCATGCTTGAACAGTTATGACCACCTTACCATGTTCTAAAGTTGTCTTGGATGCTTTTGAAAGAGCCTTAAACGAAGAATCGTCAAACACAACCTCATAGGATCCCATTCTTTACAATTTGGATCAATCATTGTTAGCATTAACCGAATTAGGATGTTTATCAGATGTTTATAACACAGGTTAAGGGATGGGATTTACACATAGGTCGCTCAGAGGTATGTATTAACATGTCGACGCTTTTAACCCTTCGTATACGAATTTTATCATAACTTTCTCATACGATAACGAAACTTGGTGAAATTTTTATCATGCATTCTAGTGAGCATATTTAATTGTTACAAAGCTTCGGGTTCGCTAAAAGGTCACTCAGAGGTATACTTTAAACATGTTGACACATTTAACCCCTGTAGTTTGAAATCTCTCACTTTCTTCCACAATTAGCTTCGTATGATCCATGCTTCATTCGTTTAAGGGTATAAACATCGTGTAGGGTTATTGTAAAGTATATTTATCCATTTTTGACATTTTGAACCCTTATATTCACATACTTTCATTGTTTGTCAACTTTAGTCCCTCTAGAGTATTCTTTCACACGTTCAAAGCATATGACACGTGTCAATACATTATAGGACGTGAATTTTCGAGGTGTCACAACTTAACAATATTGACATACATAACACAGTTAATACTTAACAGGGTTAACCACTTAACAAAGTTAGTATGCCAGAACACTAACGGAATCATGCATGGCGAAAACCCTTGATGGCAACAATACTTTTTGACGAAAACACTAAATGGCGAAATCACCTTTTGGCGAAAACACTTGGGTGACGAAATCCCAAGGTGTTTTCGTTGAGGTAGTGTTTTCGTTGGGTGGAGGGTTTTCGCCGGGTCCATCAATCATCAACATCATCAGTTACGTATACATAAAACCCTAATCCCATCCTAACAATTACATCGTCTTTAACACCCAATCATTCAAGCAAAACCGATTCATGCACTCATATAAAATACTAACTCATTATACCATCATGATAATTATTCAGCCATCATTCAACAATTCAAGATCATCATAACATTATCAGATCATTCATGGAAAAGCATAACATAATCACAATTATTACATGCTAACAGTTATAAGATCAATTAACAACACAATTATTCAACCAGATCGATTCATGTAAACATATAAATTACCAAATCATTGTGAGATCAAGATCATCAATAAATCAGCATATTATTCATTGACATGCCCACACGATCAATCATATCATCAGATTATAAGGATTTCTAACAAACAAATCAATTCCAATCACAAACAACATCACATGGCAGTTGATCTACTTACATGTGCACCTCATTCAATACATATGACTGTTTGCAGACAATATAAGTATAACAATCATCCAGTTTCATCACCACAATCTATTCACAAGATGAAACTACTAACCAGACAACTCGAGGCTAGCAAAGGTTTCGAGGAAGCTAGAGATTGCCGTCACACACCGAGGGAGGGTCCTAGGGTTTTCTGTTCGGAAACTTTCACGCAAAGGTCGACCAAAACATATAACACCTCGTTACTGGGCCAAAGGCCCACTTGATTTCGTTGGCCAGAAGGTGGACGAAAACACCTTGTGTTTTCGCTAGGGTGTGGGTGACGAAAACATGAAGTGTTTTCGTGAGTGGGTGGGTGTTGGCAAGGTTCCATGTTTTAATTAAACAAACATGATATTAATACAAAATATATAATTAATCTACACACGTATAATGCACACCATATATAAATACAAAAACAACACTTAGTGATCAAGTATTAAGTCGAGTAGAAACCTTGAAAACTCGGGTTGTCACAGAGTTTATGGGTCAACCAAACCTGAATTGACTCGTTTTTACATTTTACCTAGCCCGTCCGCCCACCCGACCAACATAGCAATTAATTCGGGGACAAATGAAGTAATAGATGTACTTACCAAGTTACCAGTGCTGGATTTTGATAATTAGAAGCATAACAGTAGTTGGTAGAAACTGCTTCATCTTCTGTAACAACATGTTCATTTTATTATGGGCCTTTTTGTCAATAATAGAAGAATCCCACCTTAGTAAAGTCTTCGTAATCCGTTGACCACCCCACCGGTATGCAATGTGAGAATGGAATAAAGATTAAATAAAAACAGGTTATCTTCAGGATGAGAAGATGTTAGTACAGATCAGCACCGTTGTTGCAAACGAAGGCATCTAAATCGGAAGGGTTAGGCCATTCGAGATAAATAACAACTGAACTTGGTTAGTTAAGGATATAAGATCAAATATTGGAAATTTGTTACTTCCCAATTTCAGAAATGAAAAAGACTTCAATTAGTCAAAACTCAAAACTTCAGAACAAAGACTTTTATCACCTGCCCACATTTCAAACAACAAAATCCCACTAAAATAACTGTGTCACGCATTTCATCAGACAGTTGGTTGACAATACATTAAAAATAACTAAAAAGGACCAGAATCACGTGATGATTAATGAAATAAACAAATATAGAAGGAACCCAGCTAAAGAAATAGGATGACCACCCCAAAAAGTAGTCAGTTGAGGTTTGTTTGAATCGGAGTAATAACTGACGATTTAGAAATTGAGAATTACATTCAAATGATAGATTTTTGAAATAAAGAACAAATCACACCAAGAAAATGACAATAATATACGAGATATCGGTTTGTAACATTTGGAGTGAAATTAAAAGGTCAACCATAGATGTAACTTATTTTCGTTTAAAACAATACATTGTAATGGAGTTCCAGACCGCAGAAGCAAGCTTTACATGCACCAAATCACCGAATGTTGCTGCAGAACATCCATCCATCCCCTTTGTACGATACCATACAAATGAAAACTCCTAAAGATATGCAACATGTTCATCCTTTTAACAAATAACTTATATAAATGATCATTATTTACTAGTAATTACCTTCATTGAAGCAAAGGCAGTAGCAATGCGAGTGGACATTGTGTTCAAACCAACATCAAATTGGCGGGAATTCTTATCATGTAGATTATACATATCTTCTAGAGCTCTATAATTATCAAGTGTAAACGCTTACAATTGAAACACAATTATATAAAATTGAATTGGGAACAAGTTGATGGTTATGGTTTCATAATATAACTCTACACCTAATAAAGAAATCATTAACAAAATACAAATTATTTGTTTAAGAATATGCAGTCAATCGAAATTAAGTTAACAACAAGAGGATACTCTCGGTTACCGATTTTGGTGTTGTCAATAATGAAATGTTACAGGCTGGTTACAGATTTTGTTGTCGGCAATGGTGAAGCTTCTGCTGGCGAGGGGAAATGACGATGGGACGTCTGGAGCGTCTTAGGCCGGTCGTTTCCATCTTATGTAAACTGTTCATACCTGAGAATTCAAACACAATATTAGATCCTCTAAATTCTAGAAATTGACTTTTAGTCAATAGCACTATCAGTATCAAAACATGCTATATCTAACATGTTTCCATTGAAGATAGAACCGTCGTTAACCCTAACTGATAAATTAGGACAAAGATCGTTGTGAAATGGCAGCCCTAACTACAAAATTGAACTTCCTACAATCTAGAAAACAACCTGAGAACAATATTGCATACAAAAAGAAACACGTAATTGGTTGGTTTCTAGAGAGACAAAATACAGAGAGAGTTCGAAAGCTAGAGCAAATCCAATCAAGATTAGGACGAGCATCTTCTTCGTAGGCCATTCGAAACTGTCGGGATAGAGTGTTCGGTGACCTTCGTACCCTAATTCTCTCAATAACGAACACAATCTAGCCTCACTCATCTGCTTTTCAGTGATTCAATTGAAGAAAACATAAGCAAATACAATCCGGAGATTGATGGTTTCTTAAAGGGGGAGGCGATTCAATTGAAGGATTGTCGTGATGAATCAACATCAGAGAACACCAAGCATCGACGGTTTTGACAATTGGGATTCTGGATAGTAAATGCGGGAGGAGGATTTCTCTATTTTAGCCCTAGGCGTCTTAAAACTTTGCTTAAAAGGCTTTATTTTTTTGTACATGTTATAAAATTTGTATGTGATGTTAAATTACATTTCTATTCATCAGATTTGCTTTATATAGTTATATAGATATATAGATATATGTAGGCTTCGGGCTACTTAAAAGACAATTTAAGATTAGGAGGAGCAGATTAGGGTTTTTGACCAGGCCCTAATTAATTAGGCCCAGTTTAGTTTTTTTTTTAACAGCTAATTTCTTTAATTCTCTGTCGTCTGTGAAACTTGAACCCAAGACCTTTCCCTTCCCAACCTAGGTGTTTTAAAGGCTTTGTCTTTGCCAATGGACCACCACCTCATCGGTAGGCCCGCTTTAGTTAATTAAATGATTAAAAGATACATTACATCTAGTCTATAAATATATCTCCTGTATTTGTAATTTATTATCACTCAATAATACGAAAACCCTAATTGCCTTAGGTTGCATACCGTAACCGAACCACGTAAAATGTCTCGTGTTATTTAGTGCCTTTTCTGTTTGTTTGTTCATGTGTGCTCAGTTTAATTCTAACAATTATAAGTTATGAAAGAAAAACAAAATAACTTACAAGTAATTATAATAATGGAATTAAAAAAAGGTTAAAGATTAAAGTATTGAAATGTAATTGTTTTTTTAAGTAAAGCCGTCACACTCTTTAATATAGTATAAGTATAAAACTAAAGTTTTTTTGTTTTCTAATTAAAAGTCACACTCCATCATTGCACTTTATAAAATATCAATCAGTCAAGTATGGTAAAGAGCACCATTCGTTTGAAAAAATGACACCTTTGGTTGACACTTCTTTTCTTGATTTAGAATTCTAGAAATTTAGCATACAACAGGATACACTCGGTGTAGGTGACATGATTGCTTAAATTGTAAAGTAAGACCTGTATATGTGCTTGCTTGCATGATCGGTGATTTGGACAAACAAGATTTAATAGATAAGTTTTATCTGGACATGAGACGCTCGTTCCATAATTAAACGGTGTATCTGGCATGTGTCATGTGCCAAGATCTACTTTTAACTAAGAGTTTACAAGCAGACTTGGTTTGATTTGACACAACTTGTTCGAGTTGATCAGAATTTTCATAATCGACTGTAAACTGTCATTGTGTAAGATTAAATATATTATGGTGTAATATTTAATCTAGTAACCATTATAATCATTTACATTATATAGATCAAAATATATAATAACCTATTAAATAATTAGTTGGTAATTGTTGATGGACCATATTACCCTTATTAACTAATTAGGTTTCCAATTGGGTGCATATATAAAGAGACTAATGTAGAGGTTAAAGGGTCAGACTTTCCTCTTGGGTGCATATATAAGGAGACTAATGTAGAGGTTAAAGGGTCAGACTTCAAGATAACCTAATTACTCATAACATCAAATCGCTTCCTCTCCATAACCGAACACCCTATTCGGTTTATCATCACCATAATTAGTTTGCACCCTAAGGAGGAACCAGATCAAGATGACAATCATGTCAAACTCTATTATTGCGTCTCCATCTGGATTCTCTGCTGGCCTGTTCTGCAATCACGGGTATGTTTTCATGTTTTCTATTATGCATAAAACAGAACTGATCAACACATCGACCTTTTATAGCTTGGAGCTCACCAAACTTTCTTTGATCAAATGATAAGGCGTCCAAAACAATTCCCGATTACATGATACATCAATCACAGTCTGCTGTTAGGTTTTGGCTAGCTTGGATAGAGATAACTTCCTTTGAGTTGATTATGCTTATTTGAGATGGTGTGCTTTTACCATTCATCCATGGTTGGACCATCAATCAATCATCATCCTTTTTCAGTTTTTTGTATGAGTTTGACCTTTTTAAACTAGTGATGTTTTAATACTTGTTCTTGGATTATGTGGAATCTTCTAATAATGATATCGTTTTACTCATATCTTCATCATTCACATGAATGATTCACATCTAGATTGTGCATTGGTTTGAATTCACATCATTAATTGACATGATTTTCTTATTTCCTCATACTTTCATACAAGTTACGTTGATTAAGGATTTGTTGATAATTTTTTTTTTTACTTGTTTATTGTTGATTTTTTAAACTAACATTTAATATGGCAACTTCTTATGTTACAAGGACACTTTTATCAACCTTACCAACCTTGGTTTGTGATACGAACCCAATAATGGGTCAGGGTCAAACTGGGTCGGGTCAGACCCAGTTGGTGCTGTGTGGCGGGAAAGAAATAAAAAAAGTTAGAAAGTGGGGGAAGATCCTAAAATACAGGAGATGGAGGAGTGGGGGAAAACTGCCTGATGTTGAAGTCTTTTAATTCCCATAATTATCTAGTTTTAAGGGTGGATGTTTATTTGTTAAAATTAGGGTTTTTATACCTTGTATTTGTAGAATAGCCCATCTCGAATCTGATCGACTATCCCTCAGTTCTTGTTTTAGTCTAATCTAAATTTCAGTTCGTATCATTGGTTCCATTGCCGGGAAATCGAAGCAATGATGGTTCAGAGCCGGAATAGTCAGATCAAAATCGGAGGTTCAAGAACTGATTCGATTGCTGTCCAGTTAGCAGAAATTGCAGCACGATTAGTGAAGATTACTAAAACACCATATTTGTGGGTTTTATGTTGTGTTTTGGATGATAAGGCTTTGATTATCGAATTACTAACATTAGTGTGTTTTATGTTGATTATGATGTTGTGTTTTATGTACATAGTTGTACGATGGTGTGTTTGAAGTTTTTAAGGACCGTTAAGGTTTGGATATTATGTAATAGTCAGATCTTCACTATGTTATTTGTGGGTTTTGGGTGTGTTTTGTGGCTAAAATTGTGATGTTTTATGACTTTGTACACTTTATAGGAAAAATGGACTTTGTAGTCGAACCTCACCCATATTAACAATATTATTAATAAATTAATATAATTCATAACACATGTTCAATAAAAAAAATATTTACACATACACTATTTTACACAAATAATTCTAAACTTCACATTTACCTAGATTTGAACCTTAGACCCGTTCTAAAAGACATATTTTTCTAATGAGTGGGTAACCCCACATTTTTCTGCCTTACTACTTAGACTGTCCGCAATGCAACGACCTGCATTTACTACATGCATCCTAGTCATCACCGCCACATCAGCTTTTAACCCATTATTCTCACATGCATTCTCTCTCCTCTTTTTAACTCCAACCCATCCTTCCCACATGCATCCTCGTTCTTCCACATCACCATTTCTTTCCCACATGCATTTCTCTAAAATGGCCCACCTTCACCTTCTCTCTCCTGCATGTAGGTGCACTTCCCTACATGCAACCCCCTTAAATGCCACCTATCCCCAATGCTTCCTTTACAAATGCACCCTCCACATCATCAAGTGCAACCCCCCAACAAGAAGCATTGGAGGTAGTCTTATTACCAATCACCATTTAACCTAGAGATGAGCATAATCGGGTATTTTTAATACCCGGAACCGGGTACTACCCGTACCCGGGTACTAATAACACTGAGTGGAACCGGGTACACTGAAGAACCGGATCCGGGTTGAACCCGGGTAGAAGTCAAAAAAAGTGTAACCGGTTACGGGTATTGTCAAACCGGGTTCGGGTATAGTTTGGAACTGGGTATGTCGGGTACTGTCAGGAACCGGTTCTGTCGGGTATTTGAAATCAAAAGCTGCAGAACACTGTTTGGAACCGGGTATGTCGGGTACCATCTTTTGTGAGTTGAACTTGACCGGGTGTCAAATCTTTTAAAGTTTTACAATACTTTTTAGCATGTTTCGTTAACGTCGAGTTAGCGTCCTTGCTTAACAAGGCGCCACAATGTTTGCATTGGGCCTTTTGCGAACCGTCACTCATTTCGACCAAGTCCCAATTGCACCATACTTCCGCATTGCGACTATGTGATAATGTTCCAACAACATATGGAGCGGTTTGACCTTGAGGAACATTATTGACGGATGGGGAATTTGTAGTTTTAGAGTTCTTTGAAGCCATTGTAGAAAAGTATTACAAGAAGTAGAAGAAAATGATATAAGAAGAATAAGAGGATTGGTGAGTTAAACAAATGAAATTTGAAAACAATTTATAGGAATCGGTTCTAACGGCTAGTAACCGGTTCCAACGGATAGAAACCGGTTCCAACGGTAATAGTTGCCATTTAATGCGATTTGCAACCCCCAACCGGTTCTAACGGTAACATTATACCGGGTACAATGGAGGAACCGGGTACGGGTATTAACCGGGTACGGATTAGGAACCGGGTACTACCCATTTATTATGAGAAAAAGTGGAACCGGGTAAGAACCTCCGGGTTTTTTGAACCTGGACCCGGTTATCCTATGTATCGGGTAGGACCTGGAACTGGTTCCGGGCCGGTTCTACGGGTTCGGGTTTGGAACCGGGTATTATGCCCATCTCTAATTTAACCCCCCATGGTCCTTGATTCCACCACTCAAACCCTGACTCCCCTGCTGAAGACCTATGTTCCAAACCCACAGAACCTGTAGTCGGTCCAAATGGCGATGCCAGAATTGAGAGGGCGTGGGCCCATTGGAAGAAGCTGGGTGAGCCTAAGCACATTGTAGCACCAATGGTCGATTACTGTGTGGATTAATTCGGAGCTTAGCAGGGTCGATTAATTCGGAGCTTCCCTTTCGATTACTGTGTCGGAAGTACGGTGCTGAAGCTGCCTACACTCCTATGCTTCATTCTCGCATCTTTATCGAGAATGACAAGTGTCGCTCTCAGGAATTCACTACCTGCAAGGTAGTAATAACTAATAAGCTTCTTTGTTAATTGTTATTAGCATCCTCCGACTGCAATTGAATGTAATCAATGGTGGATCTAAGATTTTTCGCCACAAAATGGGTCAGGTTAGGACATGTCGGCCAGGTAAAAAAAATTCATTAATCTGTAGCAAACTTTCCGATTATTACACGGCTTTAAGTAATAATATAAGCATTCAAACCGTAGGAGTAAACATTGTTATTCATGGAGTAAAAAAATTACACAACTAAGTATTTGAGTTTTCAAACCTGCAAATAGGGATCTAAAGACCGCTTCTAGCCTCACAAAACAATTTTGAACAAAACACTTTTCGAATGGCGATGAATTGGCTATTGAAGAACCTGTGATTTTAGAATGGCGATGGATGAGGCGTGTTGGAAGTGCCGTCTGTGATCTTTTAAGTTTTTGCATAAATATTAAGAAAAATTACAGAAGAATGGCAGGTAAGGTAAACGGGCAATAGTAGAAAGATAAACTAGAAGTTTAGAATGCCTTTTGGGTTATTTGGTAACATAGGGGGGCTTTTAAGAGCCTTAAGAAAAATTGTTGAGGGGCCCAAACAAATTTCTGACAAAATTTACATTGCATATATGTTTTTGAGTGGGTGTCTTGGACCCCCTAAGTTAGTGATCAATCCGCCGCTGTATGTAATATATCGACTCTGAAATATGCAGGAAGATCGGCCATTATTTGTTCAGTTTTGTGCTAATGATCCAGACACTCTACTGGAAGCAGCACGCAGGGTGGAGCCTTATTGTGATTACGTCGACATTAATTTGGGGTAAGCTGTTTAAACTGCTTTTCAAGTTTAAAATCAAGTATTTTACTTTCTGTAAGAGAACTTATTTTGTATTGTTCTTCATGGCAGCTTTGTAGTCTGTTTATTTTTTAATGTAAATGCAAGAACATGAGTGCAAAACTCAAGCATAAGACGAATGGCCTTTGAGATTAAAATAGAGGTTTATCTATGCTCATTTAGCACCAACACAAATGGTGCTAGCATAGGTTAATAACTGCCTCTCATGAAATCGTTGGTTGAAAAAATTATTAATCTGCAGGTGCCCACAGCGTATTGCCAAAAGAGGAAACTACGGAGCTTTCCTAATGGACAAACTACCTCTCGTGAAGTCAATGGTTGAAAAATTAGCTCAAAACCTCAACGTTCCCGTGTCTTGCAAAATCCAAATTTTCCCAGATTTACAAGACACTTTAAACTATGCCAAAATGTTAGAAGATGCAGGCTGTTCCCTTCTTGCAGTACACGGGCTTACACAATACGAAAAAGATGGAAAAAAGATCAGGGCAAATTGGAACGCGATACGGGCTGTTAAAAACGCTCTTTGGATACCAGTTCTTGCAAATGGGAACATTCGTAACATGGATGATGTGAAACACTGCTTAGAAGAAACTGGTGCTGATGGTGTACTTTCAGCAGAGACCCTTTTAGAAAATCCAGCTCTGTTTGCTGGATTTAGGACCGTTGATTGGATATCTGACGGTGAAGACGGCGTGCAGGATGGTAAACTGGATCAAGCTGATCTAGTTGAATATTTGAAGCTTTGTGAAAAGTATCCGGTGCCATGGAGAATGATTCGCGCTCATGTTCACAAGATGTTAGGGGAGTGGTTTAGGATTCATCCGCAAGTAACTAAGTAAGAGATGATTTTAATGCACAGTACATATTAACCTTCAAGTTCCTTTATGATATGGTTAATCGACTAAGAGAACTTTGTGTTTCGAGGCCTCTTTATGTCAAGAACACTTGATCTAGAGTGATTTCAAAGCCTTAACATGTACGTTTTAATGGTATTTTTTGTATACTAATACATCACGAATTAAGATAACTATTTGTAGTTTTGTTTTTGATAAACATTCGTTATCATTAAAAAGTGTAATTTCAAAGGGTCACCCCATATTCTATGGAGTCCTTTACAAATGAACCATTTGAAAACAAATTCGACAAGATTAATCAATGTTTACACTTTACACTATTGCAAGTAATGGTTACATCGTAAAAATACACAGTGGCGGTGATGGGTGGTGATAGGCAGTGATGGCTGGCCTAGGATGACGTTGAATTGTTTCGGCAAAATTGGTGTCTGCCGTTCTCATCCGTCACTCTCTCTACGACAAAATGGGCCAACAAATCCTTAGAAGACTTGACCAAATTCTCTTTACACAAAAACTCTTCACTAGACACCTTGTCCATCTCCCTATTATAATTATGCACAAACACATGGGTTTTATGGTTCCCACCCTTTTTGCTCCGAGCAAGCACGCTGGCGGTGAATATGGCCGATATACTCCCTGGACCGTCTGGCCAATACCCGCGTGGACCATCCACCAGAATCACATCCCAGTTTATATCATATAGTTGGTTAGGAAGATCGTTTAGCCCGATCTTGCAATCAGAAAATAACAGATTTTGAACCGGCCCACACTCGTTATGTGATTGTTCTCTAACAGAAGTGACAAGCTCCTTGAGCTCCCTGATCTTGGTGGTGTATTGGACGTCATACACTTCGATTTCTGGATATTTTTCCTCCATGTAAGCAGCATAGTAGCGGTTTTCATCTATGAAAACGGTTCGGCCATAGTGGTTCAAAGCGTTCCAGAGGAGGGTTTCGGGGGTGAGCCCGAATACAAGAAAGTTACAAGGGGAGGTGCATTGTTTGAGGACATCAGAGATTTGTTTAATATCGGTTTGTGACATGTGATTGGTGCTGTTGGTGTTGGCGGCATAGTGAACAAGAGCTCGCATCACTGATTTGGGCAGCGTTTGTTCGTTGTGGGTGATGGTGGCAGTGATGCGTGTTGTGGTGGTGGTGTTGGTTGTGTGAAACGATTCGCGGGTGTAGACAAGGGTCAGAAGGGATGCTACCGCGAACACTGACACGAGAGTGACGAGCCATAGGCGGTTCGGGTTGCCTTGTTTCTGGATGTAGGGATGCAGAAGAATGAGCTTTGTGTTGCCATTAGTAATGGTGTTCTTCATTGTGTGTATGTGAATTTGTTGGTAATTAGAAAGCTTTGGAGCAAGAAACAGGTGATTTTAAAGAAGGAATAGGATTGTATATTTTAATTGGTTGTTAAATAAAAAAAGTAAGGAAAAAAACTGTACATCTTACTTATTTTTATAAAAATATTTTAATAAATTAAATATAAGTAGGAAAAGGATGATGACATGAAAGTGGCACCAACATATGACAGTGAGATGGTAGCTGCTGCATTTGGCACCTAATCTCTAATTTACTTGATATGTTGACTTTAAACAACCCAAATGGCAAAATAGTACAACTAAGCACTCTCTAAACCATCTTTTATTATTAGTAATTTTATTAAGCAAGAAAATATCATCTTTTTGCTTTACACTGTTTTATTTCCAGTCTTATACTTAAAAAGTATTTAATTATTTTATATTAATCTAATGTTTTATTTCCAGTCTTATACTTAAAAAGTATTTAGTTATTTTATATTAATCTAATATATCGTTTACGATTCTTTGATTTGATTTAATTTCTTTTGAATAAAATTTGTTTTTAACATTCATGCATCGTGCAAACCGGAAACCATCGCCTTTGCAAACCCACCAACCATCTATCTTTGCACATACAAACAAAATAATGGATTTCAAAACAAAATGTTCAATTTTTTTTTTAATTTGTAGTGATAAACTAACATACTTCTACAAACTTCGTTAAATGTTAGATATCAAGCGACACAAAACCAACATACAAGCACGCACAAACGAATATCATGCGGACAGAAAATAATAAAACACGACACAATAATTTTACGTGGTTCGGTCCCAGTGGGGGAACCTACGTCCACAGGCTGCAACTAGTTTATCTCATTAAGTTCAAGGCACACTAAAATTACAATACATGATTAGATATATATAGAGAACAATTAGGTTTTCCATCTTGGTGAACAAGAAAACTAAACGGGCCAAATTGGGCATTCCATCCAAGTCTTCTAATCATCAATTAAACAAACCCAATAACCAAGGACTTCATAAACCAACAATCTCCCACTTGAAGGCCTTGCGAGAAACTCCATCATGCCACAAGCACATAACAACCCAATCATCCAGTACTCAACAATCTTTAACACACAGGAACGGAAGTCTTCAGGTCCAGCTCGCATAGAACAAACCAAACTCCAAACATATCAAATCCACCTAGTTGCAGTGACCCTTTTCATCAGTAACTTGAAAGGACCATTGAAGCTCCCAACCGCTCCAATACGGTCATTACAGACCCAGTCTTGGCAAATCCAACAAATGACTCATCCTCAATCTTAATTGACTCCCAGTGATTCGCGCTACCAGCTCTAGAGACTTTCAGAGGGTAAACACTCTCCAATAGCAACAATTTCGCACGTAAGAATTTCCATTTGGAATTCCAGTCTCAAAAGCCAATATCACTTTGTAACTGTGCCGGAACACCCCTCACTAGGGATGAGCTCGGTACCGACCGGTACTGGAACCGAAAGTACCGGTACCGAAAATCCTCAAAAGTGGGTACCAGTACCGGTACCGAATATACCCGGTACGATACCGGTACCGAACCGGTACCGAAAATGTCAAAAGTCGGTACCGAAAAGGTACCCGGTTCGGTAAATTCGGTACCGGTACCGGGTCCATTTTGCTCATCCCTACCCCTCACACTCCCATTGTTACCAAATCCCATCCAGGTTTAAACCTCCGAATATAATCAATGACATAATATTGGCATTGTTGGACAGCCTAAATGGCTGTCACATCAGCATTGTGATGCAATGCTCATTTGTCTTTTAACAGATACTAAAGATTGTACATCTAATACAACTGCCTCTCTACAAGACATTTATTCTTAAAGGAGCAATTAAGAAACTTAACTGAAATTTTAAAAGGGACGATCAAGATTTTCCTTAAAAAATTACACTAATTTTTTTTCAAGGGGCAGCCGCCCACCCACCTTAGAGGGTAGGTCCGCCCTTGTTAATAAGTAACATGCTTAGACATTTTTAATATCCAACACTAAAAATATATCTATCTAATGTAAAATGGCCGTTATATTCTTATTGTTAGAAATAAAAAAATAAAAAGGCTACTACTCTTTGGTCATTTGCAATTTTGCATATTCCTTTTTCATCGTAGCCTAAACCTAACAAACTAAATTTTTACAAAAAAAAAAATAAATAAATAAATAAAAAAAACTTAATTAATCAAGATAGTGAAACAAGTAATTATGATCTAATTCTCTTTAGTCAACAACATAGGTTCGAAAAACTTTGGCTATTTCATCTAGTTAAAGCGATAGACAATCATCCCGAGTGGTAATAGTGAGGGTGGCGATTGTAGCTTTTTTAGTTAAATAACCTTTAAACTCATCCTTAATCAGGTAGTGACTTCCCCTTGTTCTTTCTTCTTCTCCTCCTCCTGCTCCCTCTTCTTCATACGAGTGGCGAAGATAGGCGATAGTGAGGTTGGTGATTGTAGCTTAGTAGGGAGTTGTCAAGCACTAGAATAGACATGTTTGGCGTAATATTCAAAACTTATATAAGGTATCAAGTACACACATTAAATAATATAATTTACTTAGGAATAAACTTTTGTAGCATTAACAATGATAGTTGTTATAATTATGTAAGAAGTTCTACGGTAAAAAATATATATTTTATGATTATTTACTTTTAAAACATTTTAAATCAAATAAGTTCTGCACCAAAACGTTTTATTTTCTTTTCTCTTTACTTTAATTTTATGAGTATCTTATCTTTCTTTCCTTTTTTGTTTACTTTTGATTTTTCTTTATAATATAACTAGATTTAAACCCCATGTATTACACGGAGTGCATAAATGTAATTTTATATAATAAATAAAAAAAATATATCTTTAAAAAAACTCATGTATTGCTCATGTTGATTAAAATATAATGTCGCATGTTCACACATATAGTCATCAAGATTTATATTTTAAAAATGAACTTTGATGTACTATTTACTTATTATAACATTTTAGTTTGTTTTTTTATTTATTATTACGTAAAAAAACACATGTATTACATGGGGCTGAATCCTGTTTTTATGATACCTTCAAATTATAAGATACAATGATTTTAGTTAGTTTTATGCACCTTCATGCTTATTTGTTTATTTTATTCATAAAACACTTGTCTTAAATTTGTATTCAAGAGAGTTTACGGTACAAAAAGGTGGAGATCGAACCTCACGTTTTCATATATTTCATCATTTTTATGCATTACACCGTAAAATCGAGAATTAAATTCTCTTTGAATGGAGTATATAAATATTTTTAAATTGTGTTCTTAAAAAAAAAAAAAAAGGTTTAAACCAATTATAACAGTACGCCTAACATTACAAAGGTAAAACAAAGTTGTTTAAATTTAAAATTTGAAAGAATTGTGCGACTATAATGGTGAGTTCAAACCATTATAGCGATGCATCTAAGAACACGTATATTTTGATAGAAACATATGCCCAGACCTAGAATAGTTATTTATTCTAGTGAAAAAAAAAACAATAATACAATTAGTAATTATATATCAAACGGGACCTTTGATTCCTAATTTAACATAATTTCAATCACCGAATTCCAAAGTATATAGATCTACTCATAATACTCGGGATATAACTTTATGATTATATAAAAAAACGTTTATTCTTATCTAAATTTTTGTTTAAAAAAATATATAGAAAAACAAATATTTATTCTTATCTATTTTTTTTAAATAATTATTATTATTTAATATGAGAGATAAATAGGAAAATAAGATGAGAAATCATCAGAAAATGTCACGTGTCCAAAAAAGAATTTCATTTATTAGTATAGAAAGATCATTATAAATAATTATATTTGTTATTTTGTTAATTTAATATTTTATTGCTGTAATTATTTTGTTTTTCGCTTGTAATTTTATTCAAACATGTTAAATATATTTGAATTTTTTTCTCTACCGGGAGGAACGAAACCAATACCTATTAAACATCAGTAGCGGTATTCATTTTTATGTTTTCTTAACATGGAGGCAAAAAGTTAGTTGAAAATTAAATTGTATTCGCAATATAGTATTTTTTTTGGTACCCGGTACAATAACCTTTTCTGCGAAGAACGAAACCAATACCCTTTGAACATCGGTAGGGTACGGTATTCGTTTTTATGTTTTCCTAACACTGAGACAAAAGATTTGTTGAAAATTAAGCTGTATTCACAATATAGTATTTTTTGGTTCCGGTACACTAACGAAACCGTGAGAAACCGCCATATCATGCGGAAAGTTGTTGCCCGCCACATCGCTCGGGCTTATTTTTAACTCTAGTTGTGATAAATTACAAAGGGATATAGTTAACGTGTCATTAGTCAACCAAATTATCATATTTTCTAATTACTGTGACTGAAACACATAAACTATAACTATTAACGTGGATCTTTAGATACTTTAAGTGGTGTTATCTATGATAAAAAGTTTATTATGAGTTCGATGATGTTTACCTTGTTCATATAATCATCAATAATTAAATATAGAAAAAAATGTGCATGGGGTGGTTTAAGTATTGGGGAAGGGCGAAGGGTGGTTGGGAGGGAGCCGTTTGGCAACGTTCATGCGACTACTTAACTAATTACAATCTGAACATCCCTTTCACTCTCGTATTAATACTCATGGAACATATGTTACAAACTTTATATTAAGTCAACACAATATAATATACAAAAGTTACAACGTTTATGATATGAAAACAAAATTAACAGATATAAATCAATTAATCTTTGTCAATAACTAATATTTTTTAAAAAGTTTTATGTTTTACAATTAACTAGTTGAGTTCCCCGCGCTATGCGGCGGAAACCCAAACGATAGCGGTTCGGTTCGTTATAGTACGGACGCTCGCTATAGCAACCGAAAGAGGAAGTCCGATAAATAAAGTCGTGACATGTCTAAAATAATATCAACGCGTGTTTTACATCGATCGAAAACTGTAAAAACGTATATTGGTTCTTAATACCGATTCCGGTATATATCGAAGTTGTTCGGTCGGAATCGGTTCCGGTTTGATTCGTCATGGTACATGTTTATGATGCCCAACTCTAATCTGAATACAGCTTCATTTTTAATAAAGTATACACTGGTATTGGCGTTGTTCAGTCGATATCGATTGGATATGATACGGTAACGGTGATGTATCATTACCAGTGGCGGATCTTGCCCGTTGAACATGACAGGGCCGAAAGACACGGGCACTAAAATTAGCACTACGGCCGAAAAACTTGCTAGGGCCGAACATAGTATATATACAAAATTTCGATCGAAATGCGGAAAATTAGCACTACGGCCGAAAAACTTGCCAGGGCCGTGGCCCTGCCACTGCTCCACTAAGATCCGCCCCTGATCATTACGGTATGTGAGAAACTACAAATGTAATTTGTTATGTAACACCCCAAAAATGGGTTTGGTAATTTAAACCCGGTTAATATAAAGGAACGGGTAAAATACTGTTAGGGGATAAAAGTGAACCCGTAAATGAACATTAACTAGGAATAATTAACCTAGTTGATTGTTAATATCGTTGGTATTAAACGAAGGGTTGTAGCCTTATTTAATTAAAACGAAACATGAGGGACCAAAGTGAACAACTTGAAAGTTGTGGTATTAAAAGAAAACACACACACAAACACACACACGTGTGTGTGTTCTGGATCGATGTCCAGGGGAAAGAACCAAGGGTTCAAACCCTAGTTCTTGAAGAATCTTCAAATTAAAGGGGCAAATGAAGTCTAAATTTAAGAAGGAACATGAATTAACAATCACCCAAGCTAGGGGATCATAAGGTATGTTGAATTTTGATGTTTAATGAAGTTGAGAAATCTTGATGAACATCACAAGTAGTGATTTATGTATGAATCGTAGAGGTTGTGGCCAAATTGACGATGTATGCTTGTTTAGGAACTAATCCTATGTGAAACCTCTTAGTGAATTGCTATAATTTAGGTGTTAGGATGAATTACCACTTTATGCTAAGTGGGTTTATGTTTAATCCATGAAATGGTATGAATTTGATCATGAATATGTGTAGTATGTGATGTGTGCTTGTATATGGATGAAGTATGGTATAGAATTTGAATGATGTTTACTTGGGTTGATGAATGAAAGGGATAATTAGGAAGGAAGGCATGAAACACGTGTACATTATGCTTAGAAAGTAGTACGCACACCAAGTGTTTGATGAAATGTCTAAATGGCCATAATATGTGAGGGTTATGTTATGAGGATGTTGAATATGCTATATGCTTGTTTGAATTGGCTAATGAAAGGCATATGTGAGATATGAACTTGATATGATCGTACATATGTATAATCATGTATGCTAATAAGGATGTAAACGTAATGACATGAAAGTATAGGAATCATGTCAAGAGGGATGGGAGCGTGGAAGGCTAACGGACCAAGAAGACTCAAGTAAGCGGATGCAAATACGGGCGCCTAAGGTAAGTGAATCCCGAACTTACACTTTAGATGTAACATGTATTGTAGTATGATGGTTATTGTGAATTATGTGGGAAAGTATGAATCAATGGAGGTAATAAGGTAAGTTACGGAAAGTGAGACGAAGGTGGGAAGAAAGTAATCTCTATTAAGTATGGGTAAGGTAGGGAACTTACATGTTAATATTATGCGCAAAGATAAAGTAAATAATTATACTTGTGGGTAAGATGTAAGTTGTAAATGAAGTGGGTATGTATGGTAAGGTATTATGCATGAGAAGGTAATTTAGTTAAATGCACAAATGAATGAGATTTGGTTATGTGTACTCGTGAGATTACACCTATGAGATAAGTTTAATGATGCTAACTGTTTTCTGTTAAGTATGAAATGGAAGTGCAGGTATATTAAGAATGAAGAATGAGGGTTAAGTATGGAGAGTCGGACGAGAGAGTTCGACTGGATGGATGAATGGATTCACATAAGCGAGGATAAGAAATGTTGATGCTTGATGATGCATGTTTTAAAGTATATGTATTACGTCACCGGTTGCTAATGAAGAAATTGTATGTGGTGACTGCAGGTTATACGAGGTTACGAAATTCTCAACATGAAGAGTAAGCGGTTGATGATCGAGTCAAGACATGGATTGTACGTGGTTGTGTATGTGGTCACTTAATTTGATATAAGTATGTTAGTTTTTAATGTATTTAAGTGAAAGAAAGAATAACTTATAAAGAAATTTTTAGTATGTATTTTTCCGCTGCAAGCTAAGGGTAAGAACGTGTTAGGGCGTCACAAGTTGGTATCAGAGCCTAGGGTTGAGCGAAATCAAGTACAAATGAGTGAGTACTTGAACTCAAACCTGTGTGCTCTTGTGATTAATGACCCGTACAATCCAAGACTCGATCAAGACCGAAAGGTAAGATTTAATATAAGTAAGTATGCGAGAGGTTACTAATAATGATGAATATTGAAAGGTGAGCTTGATGGATAATGAGGATGTTCCGCAGTCGCGGGCTAGTATGAAAGCTAAGGTGTGTGATATGTCAGGAAAATGGACCCCAGGTACACAAATTCTAAATTTGGCAAGCATTAATATGTAGTATACCCTTATATACGAGGGTGAAATCCTTGAAGGATTCAAATGGGTGTGGAACGAACTTAAGACCGGTTCCCTGGACATAAAGTGATAATTCTTATGAGGGCACGAGACTAGTATGTGGATTGCACGCCTGGCCAGTGTGCAAGAAGCATAGGACGCTCGTGGGATCATGAGGATCATCACATGTATGTCCGGATGAATCGGGAATAGGGGTCGTGTGGGATGGAAAGGGGTCCCCCGATTCTTTAAGAATCGGGTCAAACATGAGAAAGAAAGATAAGAATGAAAAATATGAATAAAGATAAAAAAAAAATGAAAAGAATGTAAAGTATGAATGAAAGGTTTGAATTCGGGAATGAATTCAAACCGGAATGGAATGAAAGGAATGAAAGGTTTGAATTCGGGAATGAATTCAAACCGGAATGGAATGAAAGGTTTGAATTCGGGAATGAATTCAAACCGGAATGGAATGAAATGAAGGAAAGGTTTGAATTCGTGAATGAATTCGAACGTGAATGGAATGGAATGGAATGAAAAGAATGGAAGTATGAACGAAGGTTTGAATCCGTAGATGAATACGGATCAAACTTATGAAGAATGAAAAGAAGAATGAAAGTTAAATCCGTGGTGAAAACGGGTTAAATATGCAAGGAAGCAAAAGAGAATGAAAGGCTTGAGCTGTAAGCAGTAAACGAATCAAGTACGCGGAAAGCGTGGTCGGATGGAAGGTACGTAAAGTTTACGGCATTTAAAGTAGTACAACTACTTATGTATTTGACTAGAAGTAAGAAATGTTAGTATTCGAAAAGAGATTTCGAAATAAGATGTTCCGACACGAATCAATACGGGTCGGAACAAGTTAAAACGGGCAGTAAACCATATTTGATGGTAAAAAGGGTAAAATGGTCATTTGGTCATGGAATGATGAAAGTATAATGAGTTTTGAAAGATTTTGTTATGATGTATGCCATGATAAGTAATAAGGGTAAAACGGTAATTTAGTTACATGGATGAACGAAAATAAAGTTTAAAGAATACCCTATGGCGCAAGCAATGATAGGTTAAATGTATGGAAGAAAGGTTTAAAGATTATGACCATACGGTGAAAATCCGTAATGAGTTAAATGAGCGAAATGGTAAATCGATACCATTTTATTTAAAACGTAAAAGGTTTGGGGCGTTAGACCAAATGGGTCAATTAATGATGATAGGATCATGCGACGATGATGACTAATGAATGTTTGCTGAGTTTTATGCTCACAGGATGAATAGCGTATGGAAATTGCGTTGCTATTAATTAGCAACTTACTTAATGAAGTATTAAACGGGTCACAGCTTGATCCAAGCCAGGTATGTATGAATAAGATTGTAGTTAAAAAGTGGGACTTTTGGTCAATTATGTATTAAGGTCCTTTGTCGTAAGAACCGGAACATTTGTTTACCTAAAACGCCCTCGAATGACAAAGCGGGTAAACAACCCTTATGGGCTACTTGGAAACAAGTATTAAGATCGAGTAAGTCTTTTGAAAAAGTGTAAAAGTTAAAGGTATAAGCTTTTTGGGTTTTGCCGTAATAGGAGGATCCGAGGGGTAAAACTCGGATTATATAGATCACCACGTTAGATCCACCACGAATGTAGTTGTAATGGAAAATCAAATGATAAGAAATGTGAAAATATGAAGCAAGAAGTGAATGAAGGTGATCCGTGCTTAAAATAGACTTAAATACCCTTAACGGGTCAAAATAAGCATATGAGCGAAAACGGGTTTAAGAACGTATATAAACCCGTGATATGAACCTAGTACGATAGACAATATTGAACTTATGGAGTTCATGAGAAATGGGGATCAAATGCACGTGTTTTGTTTGATAAATGCATAACGGGTCGAATAATTCTTAAAAGAATAATGAGCCACAAGCTTGTAAGTTAAGAATTTTCTTAATCCGGAGGTGGGATTTTAAGTTTATATGATAGAATGTGAATTTACAAGCATGTAGGAAGAAACGGGAGGTTAAACGGGTAAACGGTTCGAAAGTTATGCGCGTTTTAGTGCGTACGGTCGACGAAACGGATCTGCAGGAAAATGTATTTTAGAGAGGGCGTCGCCAACGGGTCCCCACCCCGTCGCCGACGGGCTCCCAAAACTACAAAACCGGCCGACGGCCTAATTCACTGGTTACGGGGGAAATTGGCCGACGGGCGTTTTAAGAGGGCGTCGCCGACGGGCCCCCACCCCGTCGCCGACGGGTTGCCTAAGATTGTTTTCTCCAGTTTTCGCTTCTCGCATTTCCGGTTGATCCGTAACGCGTCCCGGTGCTCCGTTAAGCTTCCGAATGGGCTGAAATTAAGTTTTTGATGCATTTTTGATAAAGGATTATTGTCCAGAATAAAATTTTTCCAAGCTGACCTGGCAGCTCGACCCCAGCCAGGGGCTCTGCCCCTTGGACCCCGCCAGGGGCTGCTGCCCCCGAACCCCCGTTAGTCCCAATGAATATATGCACGTATGTAAGTATGTACGAATGTATGTATGAATGTATGTAAGTGTAAATGAATGAATGTACGTACGTATGAAGGTAAGTATTAATGTATGCACATATGTAGATATGTATAAATGGATGTATGTATGTATGTATGTATGCACGTGTGAGTGAAGGTATGCACGTGTGTAGTTATGATTCATTTTATGAATGCATGTACGTATGTAGTTATGTATGTATAAATGTATATATGTAGATATGAATGTATGTATGTATAAAGATATGTACCAGTGTATGCACGTATGTAAAGCTGTAGGAAAAGCATGTATGTATGTAGATGTGTATGTATGTTTGTATGTAAGTACGTATGTATGTATGCATGATTTAGACACGTTATATCATTAACATTATTAATAGTGTACCTTGAGAATGAAATGTAATACATGTACAGTATAATGCTAATGCAAATCGGGAATTTGAGAAAGAACTATGGGTGAATGAACACCAGGTTGAACGCAAGTATGAAAGAAAATGTGATAACCGTTAATGTTATAAATGAGGATGATGGAATTCTTGGCTGATGATGGTAGTAGATGTGTTGAAAGTATGCTCACGATGAGAACTCATCTTATAAACGAATGAAATCAATCTGGTTAGAGGTCAATAAAGGAATGAAATCTTGGTTCAGTCTTAAAGTATTCAGTAATGCCCATATGTGTGAATAGTAAGTAATGCATGAGAAATCACGAATGAAATGATTTGGAATGTAATATATGAATATACATGTAAATGTACGTAAGCAGGCAGAAGAAATTATCGTTCATAAAGGTATGAAAGGTATGTATGAATGTACGCATGTACGTAGAGGTGTAGGAATGTATGTGAGTATATATATGTATGTATGAATGTACGCATGTACGTAGAGGTGTAGGAATGTATGTGAGTATATATATGTATGTATGAATGTACGCATGTACGTAGAGGTGTAGGAATGTATGTGAGTATGTATATGTATGTATGAATGTATTAAGGTATGAAGGTATCTATGAATGTATGCATGTACGAAGAGCCGTAGGAGTGTATGTAAGAATACCAGTAAGAATGTATGAAGGTATGAAGATATGTATGAACGTACGTATGTATGTAAAGAGATAGGGATGGTATGAATGTATGTATGTAATAAATGTAAGCAGGTAAGTAGGCGTGTGTGCATCATATAACGATAAGTAAGCATGCAAACATGTACGTATCGATGTGTTATTGTTGCAAGTATGTTTTCGGGTGTATGTAAATCGATGTATGAATGTACATATATGAACGTATGTACGTATGTGTTACAGGGGATTGAATGTGCACAAAGGAATAAAGCTTGTATGTGTTTATGTATACATGTGTGCATGTGCGAATGTATACATGAAGGTATGTATGTATGTATGTATGAACATACGTACGAATGTACATATATGAGTATACCCAGTAGCATGTAACGTTAATAGACGTAGAATGATGCTAACTTTAGAGCTAAACAAGTATGTGTGACTATGAAATAGTAGTTTTGTTGTGATAACGAAATAAGAATTAAAGGTTATACATTGTATGTATAGAATGAAATCTTAAAACGCGAGATAAAGGTATTAGATTCGTTGTAAACGGATCATACGGATGTATGTATAATTACAAGTTTGAAGACGTATGCATATTGACATGTTACTAACGGGTCAAGGAAATGAAAAGGATATGTGACAATATGGTCCCGTGAAGTAAGCAAGGTTTCGGGGACGAAACCTCTTTTAAGGGAGGTAGACTTGTAACACCCCAAAAATGGGTTTGGTAATTTAAACCCGGTTAATATAAAGGAACGGGTAAAATACCGTTAGGGGATAAAAGTGAACCCGTAAATGAACATTAACTAGGAATAATTAACCTAGTTGATTGTTAATATCGTTGGTATTAAACGAAGGGTTGTAGCCTTATTTAATTAAAACGAAACATGAGGGACCAAAGTGAACAACTTGAAAGTTGTGGTATTAAAAGAAAACACACACACAAACACACACACGTGTGTGTGTTCTGGATCGATGTCCAGGGGAAAGAACCAAGGGTTCAAACCCTAGTTCTTGAAGAATCTTCAAATTAAAGGGGCAAATGAAGTCTAAATTTAAGAAGGAACATGAATTAACAATCACCCAAGCTAGGGGATCATAAGGTATGTTGAATTTTGATGTTTAATGAAGTTGAGAAATCTTGATGAACATCACAAGTAGTGATTTATGTATGAATCGTAGAGGTTGTGGCCAAATTGACGATGTATGCTTGTTTAGGAACTAATCCTATGTGAAACCTCTTAGTGAATTGCTATAATTTAGGTGTTAGGATGAATTACCACTTTATGCTAAGTGGGTTTATGTTTAATCCATGAAATGGTATGAATTTGATCATGAATATGTGTAGTATGTGATGTGTGCTTGTATATGGATGAAGTATGGTATAGAATTTGAATGATGTTTACTTGGGTTGATGAATGAAAGGGATAATTAGGAAGGAAGGCATGAAACACGTGTACATTATGCTTAGAAAGTAGTACGCACACCAAGTGTTTGATGAAATGTCTAAATGGCCATAATATGTGAGGGTTATGTTATGAGGATGTTGAATATGCTATATGCTTGTTTGAATTGGCTAATGAAAGGCATATGTGAGATATGAACTTGATATGATCGTACATATGTATAATCATGTATGCTAATAAGGATGTAAACGTAATGACATGAAAGTATAGGAATCATGTCAAGAGGGATGGGAGCGTGGAAGGCTAACGGACCAAGAAGACTCAAGTAAGCGGATGCAAATACGGGCGCCTAAGGTAAGTGAATCCCGAACTTACACTTTAGATGTAACATGTATTGTAGTATGATGGTTATTGTGAATTATGTGGGAAAGTATGAATCAATGGAGGTAATAAGGTAAGTTACGGAAAGTGAGACGAAGGTGGGAAGAAAGTAATCTCTATTAAGTATGGGTAAGGTAGGGAACTTACATGTTAATATTATGCGCAAAGATAAAGTAAATAATTATACTTGTGGGTAAGATGTAAGTTGTAAATGAAGTGGGTATGTATGGTAAGGTATTATGCATGAGAAGGTAATTTAGTTAAATGCACAAATGAATGAGATTTGGTTATGTGTACTCGTGAGATTACACCTATGAGATAAGTTTAATGATGCTAACTGTTTTCTGTTAAGTATGAAATGGAAGTGCAGGTATATTAAGAATGAAGAATGAGGGTTAAGTATGGAGAGTCGGACGAGAGAGTTCGACTGGATGGATGAATGGATTCACATAAGCGAGGATAAGAAATGTTGATGCTTGATGATGCATGTTTTAAAGTATATGTATTACGTCACCGGTTGCTAATGAAGAAATTGTATGTGGTGACTGCAGGTTATACGAGGTTACGAAATTCTCAACATGAAGAGTAAGCGGTTGATGATCGAGTCAAGACATGGATTGTACGTGGTTGTGTATGTGGTCACTTAATTTGATATAAGTATGTTAGTTTTTAATGTATTTAAGTGAAAGAAAGAATAACTTATAAAGAAATTTTTAGTATGTATTTTTCCGCTGCAAGCTAAGGGTAAGAACGTGTTAGGGCGTCACATGTTAGAACAATATTAAATCCACTATAAAGAAATATGACTAATTTAAAAGATATATCTTTAAAACAAAATCTTATCACACATTTAAGTTCATGACCATTTCAGTTTAATATCTAAAAATAATAATGATAAAAAAATTATTTAAAAAAAATCTCATTGAACGTTAGGAAAAAAAACTAAAAATATGTTATTAAAAGTAAATATAATAATAAACAATTATAATATATTAAATAAAAAATAAAAAAAGCTATACATTATTATAAAAATAAAATTACTATTCATGGTTCTTAGTCATGTCCAAAAGAATATCAACACGTGTTTTGCATCGATCGCAAACAGTAAAAACGTATATTGGTTCTGATAATACTGATTCCGGTATATATCGAAGTTGTTCGATCGGAATCGGTTCCGGTTCGGTTCCTCATGGTACATGTTTATGTCACACCCCGATATTTCCACGTATTACCGGTGGGCCCGGTGGGGAGTATCGTGACGTAGTTGATATCACCATAGTCATATAATCACAGTTCAATGCACAACGGAAGTCGAAAGTAAATATATTACAAAACCAATTCAAAGTAACATCAAATATTACAAACGGATTGTAAGATGGATCCACAGGCGGATCTTAAAACAGAAATATAAACACTGTTCAACAGACTTTAGACGTTTAGAACTTGCAAGATTCCTTATTAACGCCCTGAGCTCCCAGCCAATTTACGTACAGCACCTGTCACTTAACCTTTTTGGAAAATACGTCAGTTTACACTGGTAAATACAATTAACTGACTCTTTTGAAAATCTTTTAGGAAAATTTATTTAAATGCACAAGGCACAAATATTCTTTTATATCTTGGGACAATTATATTAATAACAATCTTGTATCAGATTTACATGTTTGTCCAACATTTAGGGCCGGTGATTAAACAAACCGATCAAGATTAATCGACACACCACAAATATAATTCACAAGAAGTTACCTCACGAGTGAGTATATCTTTTACATACGCAACAGGAGGTGTTATGCCTACACCTTGTGCTTAAGTTGTGGCCATTTACACTTTTTAAATGAGCCAAGGATATCAAGGACACGGTCATTAATCCCCAAAGTTATTTGTTATCAAGCAATACTGATTAAAACGGGATTATGCAATTTAATCATCTCCGATTAAAAGGTTTCTACACCCGACCAAGCGGTATTTTTATAATACCGTATCCCAAGCCCGTATAACGGAAAATAAGTTAAAAGTATTTACCTGAGCTTAAAATGCAATTTATACTCAGCCGTATATTCTAATCAGCAAGCACAAGTACCTCTACTGGGGCTCTCAATCTGGAACGAAGGTTTTATTAACCCATTAGATTCCTTATGGGTCTTATTTAAGTTGTAACTTAGACCGGTTAGTTTTAAGGAAAGGTTTACGGTTTAAAACGCAAGATTAAGTGAAGACCGGATTAGAATGTGATTTAGATCCGACAAGTATGGAGACTTGTATAATATGGGTAAACTAAACACATTCTGAATTTTGAAGTGAAAATGATAAGGTTTGACTAGTTTCGGTTAATTCATGTAAACTAGTTACATACACCGTACCGAACGCGTAAAATGCATAACGGGTAACCAATGAGTTATGAACAGGTTTCCTAAGTTAATATGCCTTAAATATGTTGTGATATCAGTAGGATACCTTCCATTATGCCCAAAGCGAATTTAAACTCAATTTAAGCCCCGTAGTGGTATTTTGGTCATTTTGAAGATTATAAAAGAGGTTAAATAATAACCTGAGGTTTTGGTCTAAAAAGATCAGTATAAATATTTATTTTAATAAGTTATATCAGTAGGATATCATATATGTGTGAAATTTATCAATTATGGCCAAACTATGCACCGTATGGGCATTTTGGTCATTTCTCATATGTTAAAAGGGCCAAATTTGGAAATCTGAGTTGAAAACTTTTAATTACTATTTAATTATAAAAATTTATTTATAACATCAGTAGGTATCAAGCTTTAGGTGCCTAATATGGTTTTAAACCATACTATGCGCCTAAATTGCATAAAAGTCGGTATTTGACGATATTCGGTTTAAATAGGGAAATCTGAGATTTTGATCAGCCTTTACAGTTTAAAATAACTTATTTATTATATGTAATCAGTAGAAAAAGGTTTGACATGTAAAGGATGTATAAAACTCATTTTATTAGCAAAAAGGGCGTTATCGTCAATTACCGAGCCTATGCGAGAACTCTATGTTATGATCCTTTTAAAATTTAATAAAAATTTCCTAAAATCCCAAAATATTATATTACATCAGTAAGCAAAAGATTTGATGTCAAAATTTGAGTTTAAATAGGATTTATATCAAATATGTCGTTTAATTAATAAAAAGGCCTTCATTTACGATATTGAGCATAACTCTCATTTTAAACCATAAAATGATGTCAAACTTTTAGGACATACTTAAATATCAGTAATAAAGGTTTTTGTCCTCTCACATTTTTAAAAATCTCATTTTAATATAAAAAGGGCATTATGGTCAACATTTAAGCATTTAACGGAAACATGCATATGAATCGGATTTCTATGGAACCATGTTGTATAACCTTGGAAGGTTATACTAACATATAATATGGTCCTAAAGGAATCCTAAGGCATAACTAAACTAAGCTAAATCGGGTCAGAACTGAAAGTCAAAGCAAAAGTCTACTTTTGCGACTTTCGGTTCCGAACCGAGCCTAAACTCAGAATTGTCCGGTTGAACATGCCTAGACATGTTCAATTAATATTTACCAAGTCATTAAAGTGATAAACTGATTTTATTGCCTTTACATCATTAGTTATGAATTTTATTTAAAAACCGACTCGTTTGACTTTTATTTTAATTACTTTGACCCGACAATTAACTAAGCAAACGTGGTAATTAGGAGGTATAGTCACAAGAGACTATAACCATCGTGATTACGCTCACGTTACGAAGTTCAAACGGACTTCGTGTTGACCATTGACTGGTCAATGCAGAAAGTCAAACACTGTTTGACTTTTGTGCTAAAAACGCATAAAAGCGCGAAAGAAAACTTACAAGAGGTCCAAGCTATGAAGGTATGATCTATAAATTCTCAGGTATGAAGCTTTGAGCTTCAACTTAGAGAATTTTCAGATCATGTGTGAGCCTGGATTGAAAACATGGGGGGTTAATATAGTTTTCGGGCCACCGTTAAGATCATTCCTCTATAAACGAGCTTCGATCTGAGCCGTGCAAGTGTGCCCATGGTTTTAGAATACCATGGGTGCCCCAAAATAGCCCATAGATATGCTAAAAACCATTTGCAAACCCAAAAACCCCAGCTGCTGATTTGAAATCAGCTGTTTTGCAGTTCTGATGGGCTTACGCGCCCCGCGTAGACTCAGGATGAGTCTTACGCGCCCCGCCAAGGCTGACCAGATCAGCCAAAGTTTCAAACAATTGCAGTTTTAGTCCATGCATGTTATTTAGGCCCATTTTGACACGTTTAAGGCCCGTTAAGCCATTTTCAAGGCTCTACAATGAAGCCTAAACATAGGGAACATAAAACATGCTCAAAAATATCACGGATGTCGGTTCGTTTGGTCGTACGGTCACGTTGTTCGGCTAATTCCGACGAAACACGAACGGACGCGAAAAATGATCTAAATTACACGACGAATGGAATTTTATCATGCCAATCACTAAAATAAAATATTTTAATGATTAAATAAATTTTTGGATGTCCGGATATATTCAGAACGTAAGATGTGCGCGAAAATGCAAACTTATGCACTTTTTGACACTTTTAGTCCATGTTGATCAAATAAGTTTATTTTTGCGCACTAAACGCCTCAAAGCCTATTTCTAAGCTATATAAAGGATATTTAGGTCATGTTTAACTTATGATCATATTCCAGAAGGTTCGATACTGTCACACCCCAACCGATGGCGGAATCATCGGGGCATGGCACTGAGCGAAACAGATTGTCCAGAAGTTTCCATAACAACTATCATTACCATTCAATTTAAATTAACATGTCCCATACCATGTCTCAAACAGTAAACAAATTATTACAGATAACATCAAGACAAATATCCTGTTCCGACAACTCAGATTCAAGCGTAAATAGTTTATTTATTGGTTTCTAGGACCCCTTTTCCTAGCTTGGATTTCATCACAGCGCAGAGAGCATCCTAGACCTTTCCTAGCCTCAAGTTCACAGCGTGCTAAGCATGTAAACTTCCTAAGCACCCGTCACATACGTTAAAGTAAAGTCAATACATAAAATGTAAAGGTGAGCATACAAGTTTGATAATAGCATATAGAGTTCGAATTCGTTTACGCATAACCAGCACGTACACATAGTGAAGTGAAGCACGTTTGTTATCGACATAGATCCATCGATACCAATGACTGTGGGTTGACTGCCCGAGGCAGTTCGCAATACATGATTACCACCGTAATCCATGCAAGTAAAAGATCCTTAACAACCCCCGTGTGAACGGGTGCTGAGTCCAAACAATAGTACTATCGTTGCTAAGGCAGGTAGACAACATTCCATGTGTAAACATAACAAACAAGCATTCATAAGTCACGTATAACATGCATTAACGGTTAGCGTTCAAATCGTTTGAGTAGTGTGATGGTTGTAGTTTGAATATTCGTAACGTATGTAACACCCAAAAGTGCTAAAAGCAAAAAGGGATCGAGTATACTCACAGCGATTTAATGGATTGAAGGGAGCGCTTAGCGAGTACGGTTAGCCTGAATAGATTCGATAGCGTAGCGATAAGTGGCGCGTAAAACAATACAGGGTGAGAGTGGGTAGGATAGCTGGTCGTCCGGATGGTCATCCGTGCGAACAGCAATCCGTGTGAATAGTAATCCGTCTGATTAGTCATCCGTGCGGACAGTTCGTTCGTGCGGATGACTATTTGAGTGGATTGTTTCTTCCTATGGGTGAGATGTGCTTGTGTATGGTGGCTTGACTTTTGAAGTTTTTGTTGTAGCATTTGAAAACATTGGAGTTCTCTTACCCTTCAAGTCGGTCGCGCGGATGACAATCCGTCCGGATGGTAGTCCGTGCGGACAACGACTTTAATGGTGAGGCGCTTGGTGAAAGTGTCATCCGGTCGGATGGGCTATCCGATTGGGTGACAACCATGTTGGAAATTGTTTAAGGTCTTAGTATCTCATGATCCGAAGAGTAATCCATTCAGAGGGTCGTCCGTGCGGATTATTCATTCGTCGATACTCAAACCTTGTTTGGATATGGGTCCCAAGTGTAGTCCGTCCGCATGGCAACCCGTCCGGATAGCCTGTCCGTGCGGACATCAGTCCGTCCGGATGGCATCTCGTTCTGGTTGTTCCATTCGTCTACCCTTGGTCGCCTTTGTCGTTCTATCGAGGTGTTCTGATTACGTGTCAGCCAATTGGAATTGTATTCTTACCCGCACGACTAAGCCGGCCAGGAATCACCCCGAAATCAGGTGTCTCGCGGGTAGAATCCGGATTTAGGACTAGTGCATCACTAACATTGAGTAGGAGACCAGGACTGATCCGATTCTTATCGTTTTCGAGTGTAAAAGAAGGCGAAAACTTGTGTTTATTTCTTTCAACTCTTTTATCCTTTTGAAAAAGTTCAGATTTCGGTGAAGTTGTTGTGAAATCTTGTGGAAACCGTTCAGATCCGAGTTATTCTTGGTGGAATGAGGTCAAACTTGAAGTTCATGGGAACTTCATGATGACGTCATCCTAGAATACCTCAAATCTTGATGATTTCACGGTTAAAAGTTAATATTTAAAAGATAGAAAGGTGTAGAAGTGCGTATAGATCAAGAAAGTACAAGATTTAGGGCGAGATCTTACCTGGATTGAGAGAAATCGAAGGAAAGGTGAGGAGAGCGTGCTAGTCGGACGTCACTTGCCAAAAGTGGAAAGTTTGGAGAGTGACCCGTGTATTTATAGGATGCCAAAAGAGGAAAGTACTATTCGTCCGGATTGCACATCACCCGGATGTTCGGTCGGGCGGATGGCAATCTTGGTCGGATGGCACTTATCACTATCCGTCCGGATTGCACATCACCCGGATGGTCGGTCGGGCGAATAGCAATCCTGGTCGGATGGGTTATCACTTCCCCAGGCGGCTGGCTACCCATGCGGATGGCCATCCGGCCGGTTGGCGCCTGGGTGGTGTGTTTGGTGCGACGGTCTTTGACGTTTCGGTTCCGATTGCGAGCGATTCGATAGGGTTTCCTAGTCAAATTACTTTTAGTCCCAACTACTTCGTACCTAGCGTAATCTCTTTTCCACTATCTATCTTGATCATGATTCGAGTTCGAGTTCGATTACATTTCGAGTTGGGTTTCGAGTTCGCTTGAGTTCGCTTGATTATCACATCACAACATAAATAAACATGCACAGGTAACACGTAAGGCACACACACACGTATAATTAATAAGTAAAACCACGTAGTTTGAGTTGCGAATTAATGTTGATTCGATTAACATAGCTTGATTATTAGTGGATTAACTTTATCGCATTGTTATTTCCTATAGTTCACAGTCGCAGGTCGCTTGAATAACGATTAACACAATTCGATTACTGTCATTAACGACACTTACTCCACATAATACAATTAAAATAAAGAAATTTCTACAAGTCAAGTTGCGCGAAATCGGTCGTTGACTCAGACCTTGACTTTGACTTTGACTTGTGAAAACACGGGGTGTTACAGCCTCCCCTTGTTTAGGGAATTTCGTCCCGAAATTAAGCTGAAAGCTGTTACAACACCGTGACTCACATTGGAGAACTTTCTCTTTCTAGACTTTCTCTTCGAATAACTGCGGGTACTTAGCCTTCATGTCTCTTTCGAGTTCCCAAGTGAACTCTGCGCCTCGTTTGCCTTCCCATCGGACTTTCACAATAGGAATGCGTGAGCGCCTGAGCTGCTTGGTTTGGCGATCCATGATCTCGACAGACTTTTACACGAAGTGTAATGTTTCGTTCACTTGCAGATCGTCTAGAGAGACATGTAAGTCATGGTCGGCTATGCACTTTCGGAGGTTTGACACGTGGAAAGTCGGGTGGACGTTACTAAGTTCCTCCGGTAGTTCGAGTCTGTAGGCGACTTTTCCGATCCTTTCCAGAATCTTAAAAGGTCCAACATATCGAGACGCGAGTTTCCCTTTCTTGCCGAATCAGACTACACCCTTCCAAGGTGATACCTTTAGGAGTACGTAGTCACCAACGCCAAATTCACGGGGCTTGCGCTTTTTATCGGCGTAACTTTTCTGTCGATCCCGAGCTTTCACTAGGTTGTCTCGGATTTGGAAAATTTTGTCTGTCGTTTCTTGTAGTAGCTCCGGACCGGTTAGTTGCGAATGACCGATCTCGTGCCATACAATAGGCGATCGACATCTTCTTCCGTATAATGCCTCGAATGGTGCCATTTGAATGCTAGAATGGTAGCTGTTGTTATACGAGAATTCGACTAGCGGCAGGTACTTATCCCAATTACCACCAAAGTCTAGAACACACGAACGGAGCATGTCTTCAAGAGTACGAATCGTTCTTTCAGTCTGACCGTCGGTTTGAGGGTGGAAAGCGGTACTTAGATTAAGCGTTGTACTGAGTGCCGTTTGAAACGTTTCCCACAGTCGCCAAGTAAACCGAGCATCACGATCGGAGATGATGTCACGAGGCGTCCCATGATTACAAATGATCTCGTCGGTGTAGATTCGGGCCAATCGTTCTACCTTGTAGTCTTCTCGTATCGGCAGAAAGTGAGCTGATTTAGTCAAACGGTCGAACACAACCCATATGCTGTCGTGACCGGATGACGTGAGTGGTAGCTTGGTTACGAAATCCATAGCTATGCTCTCCCACTTCCACATGGGAATTGGTGGTTGTTCGAGCAAGCCAGATGGTCTTTGATGTTCAGCCTTGATTCTAGCACAAGTTAGGCATTTTCCGACGTAGAGAGCGATATCTCTTTTCATACCTGGCCATCAGTACTTATAACGAAGATCCTGGTACATTTTGTCGGCTCCGGGATGAATAGAATACCGAGATTTGTGGGCTTCGTCCATCAGAATTTGTCGCAAATTGGTTCGTTTGGGAATCCAAATTCGGTCTAAGAAGTGGAATATCCCATTTGATTTGCTCATGAGTTGGGCTCCATCGTGGTAGATCCTTTCTTTCTTCAAGGTGCGTTCGTTAAAACATGCATGCTGAGCGTCGCGGATGAGAGTTTCGAGGTTGTGCTGGGCTTGAACATTACGAGTGCTAAGCAGATAGCTCCGTCTGCTAAGTGCGTCGGCAACAACATTTGCCTTGCCTGGGTGATAACGAATCTCACAGTCGTAATCGTTGAGAAGTTCTACCCATCGGCGTTGACGCATATTAAGTTCCTTCTGATTAAAGATATGTTGCAGGCTCCTATGATCGGTGAAGATCGTACACTTAGTACCATACAGGTAGTGTCGCCAAATCTTTAATGCAAAAACAACTGCGCCTAGCTCGAGATCATGGGTTGTATAGTTCTTCTCGTGGATTTTGAGCTGACGAGATGCGTAAGCTATGACCTTGTCCCGTTGCATGAGAACACATCCGAGACCCAGGTTGGAAGCATCACAGTAGACAATGAAATCATTGTTTCCGTCGGGCAATGTGAGAACAGGAGCATTGCAAAACATGCGCTTAAGGGTTTGAAAGGCAGACTCTTATTTAGTTCCCCAAACAAAAGGCTTGTCTTTATGCGTAAGAGAGGTAAGTGGTACAACGATCTTTGAGAATCCTTCAATAAATCGTCGATAATAGCCCGCTAATCCGAGAAAAGAACGGACTTCAGATGGGTTCTTGGGCGTAACCCAGATCTTGACAGCTTCAATCTTCGCAGGATCGACGTGAATACCCTGACTATTAACAATGTGCCCCAGAAATTGAACTTCCCCTAACCAGAATTCACACTTGGAGAATTTGGCATAGAGTTGGTTCCCGTGGAGTAGCTCGAGAACCAAACGTAGATGTTGCGCGTGTTCGGTTTTCGTTTTGGAATAGATCAAGACATCGTCGATGAAAACGATGACGAAACAGTCGAGATATGGTTTACACACGCGATTCATCAGATCCATGAAAACCGCTGGTGCGTTTGTTAGGCCAAAAGGCATGACAAGGAATTCGTAGTGGCCGTATCGAGTACGAAACGCGGTTTTGGGTATATCCTCCTCTTGTATACGTAGCGGGTGGTAACCTGAATGCAGATCGATCTTCGAGAAACATGTAGCGCCTTGTAGTTGATCAAACAAATCGTCGATACGAGGTAGAGGATAGCGGTTCTTGATAGTCAACTTATTCAATTCCCGATAGTCGATGCACATCCGGAACGATCCATCCTTCTTTTTGACGAAAAGGACTGGCGCGCCCCAAGGAGAGGTGCTCGGGCGAATGAAGCCTTTCTCAAGTAATTCCAGGAGTTGGGTTGAGAGTTTGCGCATTTCAGACGGCGCGAGTCGATAAGGAGCTTTGGCAATAGGATTGGCTCCAGGAATGAGGTCAATACGAAAGTCGATGTCACGACTTGGCGATAGCCCGGGAAGATCCTCTGGAAAAACATTAGGAAATTCTTGAACCACTGGAACGTCTTTCACTTCCTTCTTCTCTTTCTTTTCCTTCTCTGCTACTACAATGTTAGCCAAGAAAGCCCTGTATTCCTTACGGAGATACTTGCTGGCTTGGATACATGACATAAGCTTGAGCCCCTTTGAAGTAGTATCGCCATATACACACAATAAGTCACCATTCGCGAGCGAAAATCGAATCATCTTGTCGAAGCATACAACTTCAGCATGGTTTTCTCGAAGAAAGTCCATGCCTATTATGACGTCGAAGCTTCCGAGTTGCATCGGAATAAGGTCGATCGAGAAGATGTGATTGTTGAGCTCAAGAGTACAATCACAAAGAACAGAATTGACAGCGACGGTTCTTCCGGTAGCAACTTCAACATCGAATATCGAGGAGAGTTTGGAACGTTTACGACTAAGGAGTTTCTCAAATTAGAACGACACAAAGCAATTATCGGCTCCGGTATCAAACAAACATGAAGCATAAATACCATTCACAAGGAACGTACCATTGACCACGTTGTTGTCGTCCTGGGCTTGACGCACGTTGAGGTTGAAAGTTCTGGCACGTGCGGCCTGTTGTTGCTGCTGCTGTTGTTGCTGTTGCTGTGGCTGCTGCTGTTGGGGTTCTTCTTTCACTACCCTGTTTGGGCACACGTTGGCGAAATGGTTCGGGTCGCCACACGCGAAGCAGGCTCTGGCTTTGACTGCGGGTGCCGGAGGAGCTTGTTGACCCTGTGGGGCAGTGAGTAGAGCTTGATTGGCAGGAGCTTGACGAATACGGCAGTTGGCAGTAAGGTGGCCGTATACGTTGCAATGAGCATAGAAGCGGCATTGAATAGCAGTTGGGTGGTGGTAGGTGCAAGTAGGGCAGAGCGGGTGTGGTCCAGTGTATGCACGCTTTGCAGGCGGTGCATTGGCCACAGGCGCCGCTACTTGACGCTGTTGGGCAGGTACAGCTTGAATCGGTGCAGCAGTGATCGCACAATTCTTGTTGCTGGAGCTGTTCTTTCTCTTGTTCTTCCTCTTGCTGCTCGATGAGGTGGGTTCAACTGTCGGTGTGGTAGCGGTAGCTTGATGCAGATGCTTCGAAGTCTTATCCCATACCCCAGCACCCCAGCCTTAACCCGTTTGTCGTTGATTTCAGCGGCCAACAGATAGGTTTCCTCGATCGTCGTAGTCTTAGCCGCTTGCACGAAATCAGCAACGCAGTCGGGCAAAGCTCGGATATACTTCTTGATTGTCATGTCGGAAGTCTTGACCTGGTCGGGACAGATAATGCTGAGCTTTTTTAAACGAGCAGTGAGACCAGAATTGTCTCCGTCCTTCTGCTGTATGTGCCAAAATTCATCTTCCAGCTTTTGACGTTCGTGAGGAGGGCATAATTCCTCTAGCATAACTTCCTTGAGCTCGTCCCACGACAGACCATAGGCTGCATCGTTCCCTCGCTTGTTCCTCTCGGCCGTCCACCAGTCTAGTGCTCGAGACTGGAAAACGCCGGTAGCATTCAGAGTACGGAGGTCATCAGGGCAACCACTCTGTCGCAGAGTATCCTCAATGGAATCAAACCAGTGGAATAGTGCAGTGGGACCTCCTTCGCCAGTGAATTATTTTGGCCCACACGACTTGAATTGCTTGAAACTGAAAGGCCTTGCGTTAGCTTTGGGAGCTTCGGTTCTCGATTCCTTAGACGATTTGTTGGCATTCTCGTAAACATCACTCACGGCCTTTGCCACACTTTTGGCGATGATGGAAGCAAGACGTTTGTCCCTCTTTTCCTGACGAGAGAGTGCATGACGAGATCCAGACGACATGGTCTGCAACAGACATCGTCACAGGACTCATCACATTGTATTCGAATCTCACCTCACACGTCTACTACTTACTAAAGCTCAGTAACACGTACCGTGTAAACACATAGACTTATAACTACGCAAGTCACAGAACCACTTAATCACGTAACCACATAAACACTTAGAGCACAAATCACGTAATCACGTAGAGCACATAATCACACAATTTCCTAAGCATGTAGAGCAAAGAAACCGGGAAACACATGCGCACTTAATCACTAGAGGCAGTTAGAAAACAGAAACCTATTATTCAAAGTCGACAATTGCTCGGGAGTAGCGTGGTACAAGCGTATATCGTAGCATGAAGTCGTTCAAAGTTTCGCGATTTGTTAACGAATTGAGATAGAAAAGCAGTGCGAGTCGTGTGTGTCGATCGAAGTGAAAGCGAAATCGAGTAAATTCCAAAGTTTGAACACATAAATAGGTAAGCACATATACAAAATCGACGTAACATCAGAGTCAGCAGTTGCGGACTCAAAATCGAAACACATGAAATTTGAGAAATAGATTGTCTGCGGCTAGTAGACTTCGACTAACCAAAGTGGTTCGACTATTAACAAGGATCCGTTGTGCACATTTCACCTCCAGGACTGTGCCTTTGCCTCGATTCTTGGGCATTTGGCACGCATCCCGTTAGTCCTATCGTGACTTCAGATCGTTGGAGTCCATCGAGACTTGGGTGAGAGTTTTGAAAAACCAAAATGAGTCAGGAATAGCTATCAAGGTTGGGGTTTCACCCCTGACTTAACAGCTTTTGCTCCTGAGCTTTAATAAAATAGAGGAGATTATTCATCAAAATGTGGGTTTCACCCCTAATTTGGCATAATCCTCCTCGCTTGTAGTTAAATGCGGGTTGAGTAAGTAACTTCAGTCGAGAGTTTGCAGTTTTCACACCTATTCTCGACCTTATTGCCCACTCATAGTTGAAAATCCGTGTGTAGTGGTAGCGTAGAATAAGCGAGAATAACGAGGAAATAAGCTCGTACATAGTCCCTACTGGTTATGTACAAGTCGGTCTGCTGGTTCTTAACTATAGTCTAGGCATCTAAGACTTCGACCTGGACTAGGTCGAGTCTTGCCTAATTCCCTATAGTTATGGCTCTGATACCAATCTGTCACACCCCAACCGATGGCGGAATCATCGGGGCATGGCACTGAGCGAAACAGATTGTCCAGAAGTTTCCATAACAACTATCATTACCATTCAATTTAAATTAACATGTCCCATACCATGTCTCAAACAGTAAACAAATTATTACAGACAACACCAAGACAAATATCCTGTTCCGACAACTCAGATTCAAGCGTAAATAGTTTATTTATTGGTTTCTAGGACCCCTTTTCCTAGCTTGGATTTCATCACAGCGCAGAGAGCATCCTAGACCTTTCCTAGCCTCAAGTTCACAGCGTGCTAAGCATGTAAACTTCCTAAGCACCTGTCACATACGTTAAAGTAAAGTCAATACATAAAATGTAAAGGTGAGCATACAAGTTTGATAATAGCATATAGAGTTCTAATTCGTTTACGCATAACCAGCACGTACACATAGTGAAATGAAGCACGTTAGTTATCGACATAGATCCATCGATACCAATGACTGCGGGTTGACTGCCCGAGGCAGTTCGCAATACATGATTACCACCGTAATCCATGCAAGTAAAAGATCCTTAACAACCCCCGTGTGAACGGGTGCTGAGTCCAAACTATAGTACTATCGTTGCTAAGGCAGGTAGACAGCATTCCATGTGTAAACATAACAAACAAGCATTCATAAGTCACGTATAACATGCATTAACGGTTAGCGTTCAAATCGTTTGAGTAGTGTGATGGTTGTAGTTTGAATATTCATAACGTATGTAACACCCAAAAGTGCTAAAAGCAAAAAGGGATCGAGTATACTCACAACGATTTAATGGATTGAAGAGAGCGCTTAGCGAGTACGGTTAGCCTGAATAGATTCGATAGCGTAGCGATAAGTGGCGCGTAAAACAATACAGGGTGAGAGTGGGTAGGATAGCTGGTCGTCCGGATGGTCATCCGTGCGAACAACAATCTGTGTGAATAGTAATCCGTCCGATTAGTCATCCGTGCGGACAGTTCGTTCGTGCGGATGACTATTCGAGTGGATTGTTTCTTCCTATGGGTGAGATGTGCTTGTGTATGGTGGCTTGACTTTTGAAGTTTTTGTTGTAGCATTTGAAAACATTGGAGTTCTCTTACCCTTCAAGTAGGTCGCGCGGATGACAATCCGTTCGGATGGTAGTCCGTGCGGACAACGACTTTAATGGTGAGGCGCTTGGTGAAAGTGTCATCTGGTCGGATGGGCTATCCGATCGGGTGACAACCATGTTGGAAATTGTTTAAGGTCTTAGTATCTCATGATCCGAAGAGTAATCCATTCAGAGGGTCGTCCGTGCGGATTATTCATTCGTCGATACTCAAACCTTGTTTGGATATGGGTCCCAAGTGTAGTCCGTCCGGATGGCAACCCGTCCGGATAGCCTGTCCGTGCGGACATCAGTCCGTCCGGATGGCATCTCGTTCTGGTTGTTCCATTCGTCTACCCTTGGTCGCCTTTGTCGTTTTATCGAGGTGTTCTGATTACGTGTCAGCCAATTGGAATTGTATTCTTACCCGCACGACTAAGCCGGCCAGGAATCACCCCAGCTTGGCCGGTCGGCGGCTCAGAACGGTCATTCTGGTCTAACCCGAAATCAGGTGTCTCGCGGGTAGAATCCGGATTTAGGACTAGTGCATCACTAACATTGAGTAGGAGACTAGGACTGATCCGATTCTTATCGTTTTCGAGTGTAAAAGAAGGAGAAAACTTGTGTTTATTTCTTTCAACTCTTTTATCCTTTTGAAAAAGTTCAGATTTAGGTGAAGTTGTTGTGAAATCTTGTGGAAACCGTTCAGATCCGAGTTATTCTTGGTGGAATGAGGTCAAACTTGAAGTTCATGGGAACTTCATGATGACGTCATCCTAGAATACCTCAAATCTTGGTGATTTCACTGTTAAAAGTTAATATTTAAAAGATAGAAATGTGTAGAAATGCGTATAGATCAAGAAAGTACAAGATTTAGGGCGAGATCTTACCTGGATTGAGAGAAATCGAAGGAAAGGTGAGGAGAGCGTGCTAGTCGGACGTCACTTGCCAAAAGTGGAAAGTTTGGAGAGTGACCCGTGTATTTATAGGATGCCAAAAGAGGAAAGTACTATTCGTCCGGATTGCACATCACCCGGATGGTCGGTTGGGCGGATAGCAATCTTGGTCGGATGGCACTTATCACTATCCGTCCGGATTGCACATCACCCGGATGGTCGGTCGGGCGAATAGCAATCCTGGTCGGATGGGTTATCACTTCCCCAGGCGGCTACCCGTGCGGATGGCCATCCGGCCGGTTGGCGCCTGGGTGGTGTGTTTGGTGCGACGGTCTTTGACGTTTCGGTTCCGATTGCGAGCGATTCGATAGGGTTTCCTAGTCAAATTACTTTTAGTCCCAACTACTTCGTACCTAGCGTAATCTCTTTTCCACTATCTATCTTGATCATGATTCGAGTTCGAGTTTGATTACATTTCGAGTTCGCTTGAGTTCGCTTGATTATCACATCACAACATAAATAAACATGCACAGGTAACACGTAAGGCACACACACACACACGTATAATTAATAAGTAAAACCACGTAGTTCGAGTTACGAATTGATGTCGATTCGATTAACATAGCTTGATTATTAGTGGATTAACTTTATCGCATTGTTACTTCCTATAGTTCACAGTCGCAGGTCGCTTGAATAACGATTAACACAATTCGATTACTGTCATTAACGACACTTACTCCACATAATACAATTAAAATAAAGAAATTTCTACAAGTCAAGTTGCGTGAAATCGGTCGTTGACTCAGACCTTGACTTTGACTTTGACTTGTGAAAACACGGGGTGTTACAGATACCATACGAATCGATAGACTTTTGCAGTTTGACGCAAATAGTCCCTCTAATGCGCAAACTTGAGTATATCATCGTTTATTAGCATCGAAGCCTTATCTAATCCATATTAGGCATTCTTGAAAGTATTATTAAACATCACGATGCTTCGGGTTCGTAAAAAGGTCATTCAGAGGTATAATTAAACACATTGACACTTTTAACCCCTTAAACTTGCAAAGTTGCGCGTAACGTCATTTAAAGGCATAAAAGCCTTAGTCGGCCAATAATTGGCATTCCCGAGAGTATAATCAAATATCATGAAGCTTCTGGTTTGTTAAAAGGTTACTCAGAGGTAAGAATTAACATGTTGACGCTTTTAACCCTTCATCGCACAAACTTTTAATTAATTACGTAAACGGCTACTCTTGATCAACGAGTGGCTCATTTGTGAATATGAATACCGTAAGAGGTTATTCAGAGACTTATTTTAAGCATGTTAACGCTTCCAGTCCTTCCATAATCAAAGTTTTTGATTTTTCACAAAATTAGCCCTTCATAGTCAACGTTTGACTTCATTAGGGTTTATTACACGTGTCAATACATCATTGGACGTGATTTTACGAGGTGTTAAAGTTTATGATGCCCAACCCTAATCTTAATACAACTTCGTTTTTAATAAAGTATACACTGGTATTGGCGTTGTTCAGTCGATATCGATTGGATATGATACAATAGAGGTGATGAATCATTATGGTATGTGAGAAACTACAAATGTAATTTGTTAGAACAATATTAAATCTAATATAAAGAAATATGACTAATTTAAAAGATATATCTTTAAAACAAAATTTTATCGCACATTTAAGTTAATGACCGTTTCATATTAATATCTAAAAGATAATAATATTCAAAAAATTATTTAAAAAAATCTCATTGAAAATACTGTTCATCACCACTTCATAATAATATGTATAAGTTTATGACCGTTTCATTTTAATATCTAAAAGATAATAATATTCAAAAAATTATTTAAAAAAATCTCATTGAAAATAGTGTTCATCACCACTTCATAATAATATGTATAATAATATGTATAATAATTCAAAAGATTGTAGTAATCAAATTAATATTTTAGTGAAGGGACACATTGCTTCACAAGTGAAACACATTTGCAACGTGTAATTTTGTCATATTATTACTATTTAAATAATGGTAATAATCAAATCAAATAACTTTAATATATTGAAATGAAAGGATACGTTGGTTTAAAAATTATACTATATAACATTTTGGGTATGTTCTTAACTACATTTCCGGTACCCAGGTTTTTCAATCTACATCTGTCGGTCGTTAGGTGTATTGGCCAACAAACATTAGTGTCAAGGTTTGATTAGGCCACGTTTTCCCTTTTTTTTTTTTTTCTTTTTTTTTTTTCCTTTTTTTGATTTTTTTTTCTGCAGTGTCTTTATTTTTGAGTAACCTCAGAGACCAACCACCACCCCACATTGAAGAAGAAGATCATGGGTGTTTGGAGTCCGAGAAAGTGTGCAACTATAGCGGCGTGAACCATGCGGTGGAGATACGTGACTCGATCAGTTACGGCTTTGAACGTTTAACACGGTGGTGGTTAGTGGTTGGGTGACCGGAAATTTCGGGTGGCATGATCTAATGACTTTTTGTTTTGATGTGGTGGCCGGCTGGAAGACTCGCCGGTAGATTCGATGGCTATTCAGGGTTGTAAGGAAGGTTTTCCGACGATTGGTTTAAAAAAGAAATGAATCGGTGGCGGGTATGGTGGTGGCACTGAGGTGGTGCCGGGTTGTTTTGTTGTGGTTGCGGTGGCCATGGCTGTTTGGCGGTGATGGTGTTGTGTTGGTTGTGGTGGTGTTGTCTTGGTAGCGGTGAGAGAGCCATAGGTGTGGAGGTGAAGGTGTAGTAAAATGATAATGGTAATGGTGAATTGATGATGGTGAGGCACAACATCAGTTGTGGTGGTGTCAGAGATGGTTTTGTAAGATGTGGTAAACTTAAAACCAGGGGCTGGAATTGCAAAAGGATATAAGGAACTAAAATGGAACGTTGAGTTATTGATCTTTGAATCTTTCCAATTGCGCCAAGATTTGTGCAACATAATGGATTGTTGTTTGTGAATTAGTTGGACATAAGATTTAAAATGTTTTGGAACTGCAAATTGGGTTACATGTCTTGCCAAGAATTCAAATGATTGGCCACAAATTTAACTTGATTGAAGATAAATTTGCTTGACCTTGAGTTTCGATGTATTTTTTTCATTTTTGGAAATTACTCGGATAAATATAATACACTTTTATGCTTATTTTTATGTACATTTTCAGTTGTTTATGTTTTTGACGTAAATTTTGTTCGAAAATGACACGGTTCAAATATAATTTGTTTTCGTTCAAAGATATAAATTCGAGTTACTTTATGTTCTAACGCTAACGCGGCGGACGAAATTACTAGCTAAAAACAGTTACACCGATTGATTTTGTCATGGTTTATTTATATACTATTAATTTGAAACATTTGTATGCATATTTGGTTGTAAGTTCAGCTTAAGTAATTGTACCTTAATCAAATATTGGTTGTAAGTTGTGCTTAAGTGTTTGGTTGTAAGTTGTGCTTAAGTGGTTGTACCTTAATCAAATATTGGTTGTAAGTTGTGCTTAAGTGGTTGTACCTTAATCAAATAATGGTTTCATTACCTTACCAAATTCAATCTGTTTTGTATGCATGTATGGGTATATATTGTGCTTAAGTGGTTGTACCCTAATCAAATAATGGTTTCATTATCTTACCATATATTCAATCAGTTTGATCCATTCAAAGTTGTGTTGTTTTATTTGTAAATTATTATTATTTATAATAATCTAATTAATTTAGCCAAAATATTGTATAAATATAATTTGCAACATATTGATGCAATGGTTGTTGTAATGTATGCATTATAGTTTGTATAGTGGTAATGATATATATATTATATATAGATTACGATGAACCTGTCAAACGGGAAAAAATAGACGCGGGTTCATCGTAACGCGCGAGTCCTAGATCAACTTAGTTATTTTATTCTATGTTTTACGTTTCGGTTTAATTTCTTCGCATTAACACCGCAACTTAAGTGTCGGTGGTCGCTGGCAGTAGTGTGACATTAGTGCTCGCCCCCGCCGCAACGCGAGGGGATTAATACTAGTTATTATTTAAATAATAGTAATAATCATTAAATAACTTTAATATTGAAACGGTAATTATAAATGAAGGGACACCTTTTTTTGACATAACCTTTGATTGAAACGCTAGTAATTAATGAAGGGAACAATGCAACGGTTTGCTTGAAGGTAACAATGCAGTTGCTTGCTTTTTAGCGTAAGGAAAATAGGTAGTGTAAGGGAATCATGTTGCTTGGTAGTAATTTCATTCAAACCATTGTGTCCTAAGTTATGTATAAAATGAAATGGTGTGAGTAAAATAAACTAAAAGGTATGACTTTTAAACAAATGAGACATAACCCAAGTTACTAATTGTATAAGGGTATAATACGTAAGCCATGCCAATAGAAATCATCATACTAATTTATTTATATATTTTTTAGTTTTATATTGTTTATTTACACATGTGTAGGCCATATATATATATATAAAATAAAATAATCAGTTAGTTATTTATACATGGTGTTTGTATAGGTATATATATAATTTTTTTGATTGTTTATTTTAGTATTTAGGGTAAAATGATCAAGACACCCTCATGTGTGGTTCATTTGGTCATATTTAACCATAAAAACTGAGTTAGGGCTAAAGGACATAACGTGCAATGCTTTGCAAACATCGAGTATGGTTACTGTACTTATTAAAGACAAATGACACAGTTTGTAATAAGTAACAGACTTAAAGGACGATTTTTGTAATTTACTCTTTTTAATAACATTTCCAATCCTTAAAGTTTACCCAGTTTTTCATTTATCCATTTTTAAGTCAGTTTACATCGCTATCCTGAACTTTAATAAATGTACTATAGAGTTCCTAAATATTAATAAAAAATGAGCGTGTTTTTATCTACATATCAATGCAATTTTTGTTGAGATTGTGTTATAAGTATTATGTACAAGTAATTGAAAAAATAAGCCAACATTTACCAAACCGATAAACAAATGGTTTAGTGCCCCGCAACGTGGGCGGGCATACAACTAATTATAAACATAACATCAAAAAAATTGATTTTAGTTAAAAATTAGTAAAAGACCATGTTGTAGCAATAAATCACGGCCACTCAGTTTTGCGCATCGAAATGTAGATAAAAAACGCTCGTGACGGTGAACCACAAAAAAGTCGGCATGATTTAAACTCAAGTAATACCGTGACATATCCAAATTTATTACAATTGATGAAGATCTTTTGAAACATGTTAATCGTATGTTTATTTTTATTTCTTTTATTATTTAATTAAAGTTTTTTTTTACTATTTAACTGAATAACTTTTTAGCATTTAAAATATTATATAGTTAATGATTATTCATAAAATCAATATTTTCATTTTGATAGAAAATGGCTATAAAACTCCCCATCAATTTATTTTTGTGATTAACACACATATGCATGCAGTTATATTTATAAACTAAGTTGTGCCGGTATCACCAGCCGTTAGAGCAAGAGCAGTTGCTTATGCGGACGACTGACGGTGGTGTTGGCGAAGTTGTACGAGAAAACATATAAGGGTTGGAGTTGACGAGGGCGGCGTTGACGGAAAGGGTGTTGTAAAGCGGGTGTGTAATGAAAAGTGTTATGTTACATGCATGTTACAAAAACATATACCTAAGGTATGTTACAAAAAAGGATACACTTAGGTTACATACATGTTACAAACCAATATGTTTGACGTCTGATATGAGAAGCTGGTAATATGTATGTTACAAAAACATATGTTTACAAAATGTTGGTTACAAGTCGGTTACAAAAAAAAAAAAAAAAAAAAAAAAACATCATGTTACAAAAACATGTTTAAACATGAACGTTGTGCCTAATGAACCAATTATGTACAATAATATATTTAAACCATGTGTAACATGTAATTCAATCCACCTAAACCTTTTTCACGTGGTAAAAAAAAGATACATTTAAGGTATGCTACAAAAAATGTACAAACTTAGGTTACATGCATGTTAAAAAGAAAGAAGGTCGTTAATGCATGTTACGAAAACATATATGTTTAGAATAACATGGTTACAAGTGGGTCACAAGCAGTTAAATACCTGGATCTTTATGAATTTTTTAGAAATCTTTTCTAAAAATTTTAGAATGTAACATGGATCTTGTTCGTTATCATTTTTTGACATCTTTAAAATGTAACCTGGATCTTGTTCATTATAATTTTGGTTAAAAATAAATTTGTGATTAAAAAAGAGGTTAATGATAAAAACCAAAGAGAAAAAGAGATAAACTGAATTCTCATCTTCATTCTATTCAACATTACAATATATAGAGATGAATATAATTATAAACCCTAAAGCCCATAAGTAATGGGTTGGGCCTAAAATGTCTGGTTTACAACACTCCCCCTCAGACATTTAGAATTATACACAATTTAACAACATACTTCAGGATGATGTTAAATAGGTACTTCAGGACCTGAATAAATAAACTGATACTACTGGATCAGCTATGCTGCCTCATTAAAACCTTACTAAGAAAACCTAGTGGGACAAAACTTAGTTAAGGGAAAAAGAGTACAGCGTGTATAATTCTCCCCCTGAATTCAACAAACATCTTTCAATCTACGAAGACCGATCTTGTGTGATAACTGCTCGAAACTGCTTCTAGGTAAAGATTTTGTGAACAAGTCTGCTAGATTTTCACTTGACTTGATCCGATGAACATCGATTTCCCCTTCTTTCTGCAAGTCATGTGTTGAGAAGAACTTTGGTGAGATGTGCTTTGTTCGATCGCCTTTAATGTAGCCTTCTCTTATTTGAGCTATGCAAACAGCGTTGTCTTCATAGATAATTGTCGGCTCCTTCTTGATCTGTTCTAATCCGCATGCTTCTTGTATGTGATTAATCATTGATCTCAACCACATGCATTCTCGACCAGCATCATATAGTGCTATCAATTCGGCATGATTTGATGATGTTGCTGTAAGTGTTTGCTTAGTCGACTTCCAAGAAATTGTTGTGCCACCGTATGTTAATACATAACCTGTCTGAGATTTTGCTTTGTGAGGATCTGATAGATATCTGGCATCAGCATACCCAACAAGCTGGGACTTTTGATCTTTCTGATAGAAAAGACCTAAGTCTTGTGTCCCGCAAATATACCGGAAGATATGTTTTACGCTATTCCAGTGTCTACATGTTGGATTCGAACTGTATCTCGCTAATACATGTACTGCAAATGCAATGTCAGGTATTGTGTTATTTGCGAGATACATAAGGGCACCGATCGCGCTTAAGTACAGTACTTCTGGACCAAGTACTTCTTCGCCTTCTTCTTGAGGGTGATAAGGATCCTTGTGTGGATCTAGCGGTCGGACAACCATAGGTACGCTAAACGGATGTGCTTTATCCGTATTGAAACGTACTAACATCTTCTGGATGTAGTTTGATTGATGGACACATGTGCCATTGCACAGATACTCAAATTGTAGTCCGATACATAATTTCGTCATACCAAGATCTTTCATTTCAAATTCCTTCTTTAACAACTAAGCAGTTTTCTCTATCTCTTCAAGAGATCCAATGATGTTGATATCATCAACATAGACTGCTATTATGGTGAAATTTGATAGTGATCTTTTTTTAAAAACACATGGACTGATTACTTCAGACTTATATCCTTCTTTTTCGAGGTATTCACTAAGTCGATTGTACCACATACGACCAGATTGTTTGAGACCATAAAAAGATCTCTGGAGCTTTATAGAACACATATCTCGAGGTGTTGATTTTAATGCTTCAGGCAATTTTAATCCTTTAGGGATTTTCATGTAGATGTCATTTTCAAGTGTCCCGTATAAGTATGCGGTGACGACATCCATTAGTCTCATATGAAGTCCTTCAGAGATTGTGAGGCCGATTAGGAACCTAAGCGCTATCGCATCCACTACAGGGGAATACGTTTCCTCATAATCAACTCCTGGGATTTGGGAAAACCCTTGTGCTACAAGTCGAGCCTTATATCGTACAATCTCATTCTTTTCATGTCTTTTTATTGTAAACACCCATTTATAACCTACTGGTTTGACGTCTATGGGTGTTCGGACTACAGGTCCGAAAACATGTCGCTTTTCGAGCGAATTCAATTCGGCGTTTATGGCTTCTTGCCATCTTGGCCAATCATTTATGTGCATGAACTCTTCTAAAGTTTTAGGTACGTAATCATTTTCATTTATTACATCCGTTGCTATAGCATATGCGAATATATCATCAACACGTGTTTTGTTCCGGTTCCACATTGTACTATCTTGTACATAATTAATAGAGATCTTATTTTCGTTCGGTACCGGTGTTTCTTCTGAAACTTCATTTTCCTCTGGATTCATAGTTGTCTCTTCTGGGACACTTACCTCTACCGGGGTTTCACTTATAATCTTTTGTGAGTTTTCACCAACTGCATTAGTTTGCTCTTTTTGTTTCCGTGGGTTTTTATCTTTGGAACCGATTGGTCTCCCACGCTTTCGTTGTATAGTAATCGCTTCTGGGATTACTTCAATTCGAGCAGGTGCATTTGATGCTGGTACATGTGACTTTGTCACTCTATACGTGTCTGTGAATGCATCTGGTAATTCATTCGCTATTCTTTGCAAATGTATGATATTTTGGACTTCATATTCACATTGACCACTTCGGGGGTTGAGATTTGATAGCGATGATGCATTCCACGTTATTTCTTGTGTTACCAGTCTTTCTTTGTCCTTATCTCCCCCTAAGACTGGGAACATTGTTTCATCAAAATGACAGTCAGCATACCGTGCTGTAAACATGTCTCCCGTCATTGGTTCTAAATATTTAATTATGGACGGGGAGTTAAAACCAATATAGATACCCAGTCTTCTTTGGGGTCCCATTGTAGTACGTTGTGGTGGCAGTATTGGTACATATACCGCACAACCAAAGATTCTAAGGTGGGATAAACTTGGTTCTCGTCCGGAGACCAGTTGCAATGGGGAGTATTCGTGATCGGCAGTTGGTCTCAATCTAATCAGTGCAGCGGCATGAAAAATAGCATGACCCCATGCAGAAGATGGTAATTTACATCTCATTAAGAATAGTCTAGCGATTATTTGTAATCGTTTAATCAGAGATTCAGCTAAACCGTTTTGTGTGTGAACATGAGGTACTGAATACTCAACACTGATCCCAATTGACATACAATAGTCATTAAAAGCTTGAGATGTGAACTCTCCCGCATTATACATCCGGATGTTTTTAATTTGGTTATCGGGGAAATTGGCTCTCAATTGTATGATTTGAGCTAAAAGTCGGGCAAATGCTACATTTCGAGTAGCTAAAAGGCTCACATGTGACCACCTTGAAGATGTGTCTATTAAGACCAAGAAATAGTGGAATGGTCCACACGGAGGATGAATAGGCCCACAAATATCCCATTGGATTCTTTCTAAAAATGATGGGGTTTCATGTATCAATTTAGTTTGTGAGGGCCGAGTTATAAGTTTGCCCAGAGAGCATGTTGCACATGATAAGTCTTGTGGTAGCAAAACTTTTAAGTTTTTGAGAGGGTGCCCGGTTGCACTTTTGATTATTCGTCTCATCATTATGCTACCAGGGTGACCTAGACGGTCATGCCATATATTGAATGTGTCTTTATCTAACAGCTTTTGGTTACTCACCATGTATGATTCGATAGGATTGATATTAGTATAATATAATCCAGATGATAAGGCTTCTAATTGTTCAACAATTGTTTTTTGCCATTTTTGTTTGAAGTAATTTGAATATATTCAATATTATTTCCAGATATTGTTTTTAGGTGGTAACCGTTTTTTCGAATATCTTTAAAGCTAAGTAAATTTCTTCTGGATTTACTAGAATATAATGCATTATCAATAGTTAATTTGGTACCTGAAGATAATGTTATGTGTGCTCTGTCGGAGCCTTCGATAAGGTTACTGACACCAGATATAGTACTAATCGGTGTCTCTGCCGGAGACAACTCAGAGAAAAATTTTCATATCTTTGAGAATAGTGTTAGTACTACCGCTATCTACCAGACATTCATCACCAATAATAGCTCTACGGGAGCTAGTATACATATTTCTTCAGGAAATAAAAGTTAATTCAAAGAAGTAAAATGAAACATTGCAAGAGTTTATAACAAATGCGTTGATATGCCTCAATGAGGTGTTTAGGGGTGCGACATGTGCTGGACCAATGATTTGACATCCCACATTTATAACAAATGTTGCTTTGATTCCCGCTACTTTTCCCTTTTGAAGGTCGCCCCGTATTATGTCGACTCGATTCACCACCGCTATTTTTTTTTAGTGTTCTGGGACTCTCGATGCCATGTATATCCCCGTCCTCGACCACGACCACGACCTCTGCTGGGGCCACGGCCTCTACCTCTACCTCGTCCGCTTTGATAATTGGCCACATTCGCTTCAGGGAATGGGCTTGCACCGACGGGTCGCGATTGATGGTTTTGTAGTAGGAGTTTGTTGTTTTGCTCCTCGACCAGAAGACATGATATCAATTCAGAATATTTGGTAAATTGACGTTCCCTGTATTGCTGCGACACGAGCATATTTGAGGCATGGAACGTTGAGAAAGTTTTTTCAAGCATGTCTTCATCAGTAATTTTCTCACCACATAGTTTAACTTCAGAGGTAATGCGGAACAGGGCAGAATTATACTCACTGACAGTCTTAAAATCCTGTAGTCATAAATGAAGCCATTCATAGCGGGCTTTTGGGAGTAAGGCCAACTTCTGGTGGTCAAAACGTTCTTTGATTTTTGTCCATAATTCAAGGGGGTTCTCAACAGTTAGATATTCCCGCTTTAGATCTTCGTGAAGATGATGGCGGATGAATATCATAGCTTTCGCTTTATCTTGACGTGAAGTTTGATTACCATCAATAATTGTCTCCCCCAAATTATTTGTTGTCAAATGAATCTTAGCATCAAGAGTCCATGGGAGGTAGTTTTTTACCCAAGGTGTCAAGTGTGGTGAATTCAAGCTTTGATAAGTTCATGCATTTAAAACGAGCCAATGTATAATATAGGAGAACTCCAGGTTCATTTTTAGTTAGAACTTCAGGTTCTAAAGTTGAATTGATGTTTTTATATAAGTGTGAAATAAAATCCAACCACTTCACCTACTTCATTGTTCAAAAAATGATTATAGATATGTCAATTGTATAAACTTTTATACTTATCTTCTTGATTTTTTTTAATAACAAAACTATCATAATGTTAACACGACATAAATTAACTTTATACGAAATGTAGTGAAAATATTAAAAAGAATTGCTTATATATATCAAAACATTTTTCAAAAATAACTTATTCTGCCTTTCCTTAATGCATATACTTTCTTGAAATTGCAAAAGTTATTTGTATGGATAACAGCTGTCACACATATTACATTTATTTAAGAAGCTGTCATGCATATTACATTTATTTAAGTGATTTATTTAAAGAATGGATCACTCATCTCTGTTCCCACAATCGCATATTGAAAAAAAAAAAAAAAAACCACAAATAATGGTCTTCAACAACCGTTCAGAACAACCGCCAGTTAACCGTTCCAACCTAGGAGAGCCGGTTAACCGTTCCAACCCAGGAGAGTAAGCGTCATCTTCGGCGACGATTAAGCAGCTGAAGATTGGAGGGACGGCCTCGTCGCTGCCGGTGAATGTGCCGGACTGGTCGAAGATCCTGAAGGAAGATTTTCGTCGGAGAAGAAAACGATGTCGCTTCGAATTCAGATTCTACACCCATTGATTGATGCTTTGGTTGAGTGTAAGGCAGAAAATACGTGTTTGCGCAGCGTCGGTTGACTCCCGGAGGAAGGTTTTCGGGTAAGATTGCTATGTGCGACGGTAGGAACCGTCATGTGTTTGACAAAAAAAACTAATTTAATTGTATTCAATTCCGTGATTATTGATTTCGTTTCTGGATTGCCGGAGATTTAAGAACTGTTTTTCATTTCGGTCCTAATACACAAAAACAGGGCAGTCCTAGTTTGATCTAAAGTTCAAAAGAAAATTGCAGAAAAATTGATCGTGTACCCGAATTTGATGAACGACAATTATCTGAATCCAAGCCGGTAAATTCCCTGATGAATAGAGCGATCGTGCTGATAACGTGATAAAAACCAAAGAGAAAAAGAGATAAACTGAATTCTCATCTTCATTCTATTCAACATTACAATATATAGAGATGAATATAATTATAAACCCTAAAGCCCATAAGTAATGGGTTGGGCCTAAAATGTCTGGTTTACAACAGTTAAATTTTTATTTTATTTAGAACGGCAATTGTAGGGGCCAAAGGACCTACTACCACACAGGGCGAGACAAGCTCTCAAACCCTGCCCAGACCCAACTCCATACTTAAATCCCAATATGTACACAACATGAGTCGAACTTGGGACCTCCCCAGAGGAGAAGCCTTACGGAAAACTACTCTGACCAACTAGGCTATACCATGTTGGCAAAAAAGAGGTTAAATGCTTGGATTTGGTACATTTATAACTAAAAAAGGAGATAAATACCTATATCTTGTTCATTAAGACTAAAAAGGAAGACCAATACCTCGATCTTGTTCATTCTCATAAATATCCATAACATTAATACTATCGCCATTAATGAAGGGAGAAGAAGAAAGATTTGGTGGACCACAATGACTTAAGATGCAATAAATGAGGTTTCATTAGATGGTTGATGGTTTGAAAATCCTTGTCAAGAACTCAAGACAGATTTATAACTTTGAATGAAACCCTAGAATTTGATATGAACAATCGGTAAATCAGTCGCAAAATGACTGTACGATGAAACAATAAGTGGTCGATACAGTGCCGAATAGAATACAGGTTGTGTAAAGTAAAATAATGCTCTAAAAACAAAGAACAGGGCTGAGAATGTTCTGGAGTATATCGACCAGGAGAAAGGGAATCGTTCCTTTTATGTATGCAGCACAGACACCAAGCAAATGAATAAATAGCAGCTCAACCCTAGATCCAGCTAATGATAGCCTTTCATATCCTTCCAGCAGCCCAACAGAAACAAACTAAGCCCAACTTCAAGCGAGCCCAACTCCACAGCCAAGAAACCCATGAACCTCTCACAAAAGGAAAGCAGGGATTAGAACAAAAGAAATATAAACTGAACGGACCCTTTATAATTTCACACCCACCCTCAGTTTATATGTGAAAAAAGATTGACTATATTCAAACACTTACACATGTCATCATGCACTTTAGGAAGAAGACCTTCTGTAACATATCCACGAGTTGATCTTCAGATTTAACTCCAACAGTTTTAAGAAAGCCAGAAGATATCTTTTCTCTTAGAAAAAAGAGATCAATCTCAAAATGTTTCGTCCTGTCATGGAAGACGGGATTTGCAGCTATTGAAAGAGTGGCACTATTGTCGCATTTCAAAACAACAGGAAGATCAATATTAACATGTAACTCCCTTAACAAATTTACCAGCCACAGAACTTCACAAGAAGCACTGCACATGGCTCTGTATTCTGCCTCAGCAGATGACCTCGAAACGACACTTTGTTTTTTGCTTTTCCAAGAGATTAATGAATTCCCAAGGAAAATGCAAAACCCAGTAACAGACCTTCTACTATCAATCCATTTAGCCCAATCTGAGTCCGCGAAAGCAGACAACTGAAAGGCGTCACTTTTCCTGAACATAATGCCAGCACCAGGTGCTCCTTTCAAATATCTTAACAATTTCATTGCAATTTGAGTATGAGCCTCAGTATGGCTATGCATATATTGAGATAAATAGTGAACAACATACGAAATATCAGGGCGAGTGTGAGATAAGTATATTAATCTTCCAATCAATTTCTGATATTCAGTGACATCAACTAATTTTGACCTTTCCTTATTTACCATATTAGTTAACACATAGTTTTGATCAATCGGATTAGTTATGGGTTTACAACCACTCATGCCATAATCATTTAGCAAATCCATGCAATATTTCCCCTGAGAAAGACATATCCCTTCATTATTTTTTATAACCTCAATACCAAGGAAAAATCTCAAAAGACCAAGATCCTTAATTAAAAACTCGGACTGTAACATACTTTTTATGTTATCAATTTCAAGTTTACTATTACCGGTCAAAATTATATCATCCACATAGACCAACAAAACCACAAAGACAGATTTAAACGACTTAATAAACATAGAATGATCACATTTAGATTGATCAAACCTAATACTTAACAAAACATGTACAAGCTTTTCATTCCACATCCTAGGCGCCTGTTTTAGGTCATACAAAGATTTATTCAACCCACAAACTTTATTACTATTATTAGTATCTAACCCATCAGGTAAACTCATATAAACCTCTTCTTTCAAATTTCCATACAAAAAAGCGTTATTGACGTCAAGTTGATACAAAGGCCAATTATTTTGAACGGACAGACTAATAACACTTCTAACAGTCACCATCTTCACTACAGGAGAAAAGGTCTCCTCAAAGTCTACTCCTTCCCTTTGGTTATACCCTTTAGCTACAAGCCTAGCTTTATATCTTTCTACTTCCCCGGTTGATTTGTATTTAACCTTATAGACCCATTTACACCCTATTGGTTTTTTTCCTTAAGGAAGATCAACAACATCCCATGTATTATTCCTATATAGAGCAACTAATTCATCATTCATAGCACATAACCAATTTTTGTCATTCATAGCCTCTTTATACGAACGAGGTTCAACAATCTTATTCACATTAGTGGCAAAACAAACATTTTGTTAGGCCCTAAAGTGTGAGACTGACGCATCAAGTTAACACAACGGGTTATGGTTACGAACTGGGCCTTACCGGGTTAGTTTATATTAGGTTTTGGACCTTTATAGGTCACTTGGGTCAAGCTTTAGGCCATGTGGGCCAAGCAGGCCCAAGGGGAGCCCATATAGAGAATTGGGCTTGAGTTAGTATATAATCAAGTTTTTAACTTGTTTTAGGGTTTGAACCTCATTGTTACAGAATTCCTAGAGAGAGCTAGAGGAAGGCGATTATTTGTGAGCACTTGTACTAGACGGTTTTGCTAGTTGATAGTAATAGAATCGTGTGCAAGTGTTTAAAGGTGATTCGTTGTGTTCTTCGTATTTCATATTTTTCATGTTTATTCTTGAATCACATCAAGTTTGGATTCCGCACAAACTTGGTGTTGTTTGATATCATTGAAAGATCTGTTTCACGGGACTTACAAGTGGTATCAGAGCCAAAGAACCTGTTTCTAGGCTCGGTGTGATATCAAAGATTCAAGATTTTGAAAACCTAAAATTTTCGGCTCGGATTTGTCTTTTTCGAATCTGTTTTGATAAAAGTTTCTGATGTTTAAAAACTATTTCAACTTCATATTTCGCGTTTAATTGTCTTTTTGTGGATTTTGGATCGAAGTTGGGTAACCTATTGTTTTAGAAACTTGAAATTTTTGGTTTCATGTTCATCGATTATTCAAACTGTTCATCAAAATCATCAAGAAAATTTTACTAGTTCGGTGCGTCAAATTTGTTTTGAGATTGTTAAAAGATATTGAACAAGTTTTAATTGTAAAAGGAATATCTTTTTGTTTTAAAAAAGGATCTCCTTTTCAAAAATTTTGGACTTTCTGTTTTGTCACATTCCGAAAGATCCTCTCAAATTTTCTATTTCAATCATCTCTTTCCAAGATAAGGTCAAGTCCCAATCATCAACTTCATCACAGTCTCGAGTGATCGTCTTACTAGTCTCGAGTCAGCAACCTCGGTCTTGACTCTTCAGCATCTTCACGGTCTCGACTCATCAATCATCATCTGCTACCAAGGTCTCGACTCATCTTCTTCCAACGGTCTCGAGTCGCAACCTCGGTTCTGACTCGCAACCAATCTTTCCAATTTCGGGTTCTCGAGTCGCAACCACTGTCTCGACTCACAACATATTCTTCAAGGTCTCGAGTTGCAACCTTCTCCGTCTCGAGTCGCAACCTCGGTTTCGCCAATCAACCAAATCCAGTCGAAACCACGGTCTCGAGTCATCACTCATCACGGTTTCGACTCCATCTACTGATCAGTTTGATCATCATCTTCTTGTCCGATAACTATCGCCGGAAACCTGCAACACCTTCGCTTCGAATCATCACTGCTTGATAATCTTCATACATCACCGGTCATCTTCTCGTCTGTTCATCACCATATTCATCAACCTCTGTTTCACGATCACCTCCACACCTCTATTCACCATCTCCGTTCATCATCATCATAGCCACAACCTGCATCTCCACCTCCGGCCGTCGTTCATCGTCATCTCATCATCGTCATCACCATACTTAGCATCTCCGATCACCTTCTTCCGGTCGACGCCACTTGCAACAGGGAAAGTGCTTTGATTGTTATTGGTTTTGGCGGCTGAAATCTGATTAGGGTTACGTTTGAAATCGACGAAGAAGATAGTTGTTTCGTTTTTTATTAATAATAATTATTATAATATTTAATAATCATTAGGTCATCATTGTAAAATTAAAATAATAATAATAAAATATATTCTAATTAAATATAAAAAAAGGTTTGTTTGTTTGTCATATCGGTTTGACAGATTTTGAGGTGCAGTTCAGAAAGCGGGTTCACGGGTTTGAGTTAGCAAGTACACGAGTTCTCGTTTGATTTGTGTTTTGAGGAGAAGAACAAAATTATCAACCACCCACTGAAATTATGGCATTCATATTTCACAAACCCATGGTTCAAGAAATGACTGTTGAAGATGTACTTTCTGCTTTCTGTACTCCTGAGTGTAGAGAAAGAGTTGAAGTTTATAGAATACACAACGCTGAGCTAATTCAAGATTATCAAGATATCAAAAATAAAAACTTTACTTTATCAAAAAACGAAAAACTTTATAAAGAAAAGATTGAAGCTCAGCGAAAAGACATCGTCAAACTCAAGGATGATGTAAGCGTGAAATCAACTCAAGTCTTCTATGTTCAGGAGAAACTGTGCACTGTGACTAAGGAACTGGAAGATATCAGAGATAGATATAAAATTAATGAGCTTAATATTAAGAAATTTGATTCTTCCAGCAAATTAGTCAAAAACTTGTGTGATCAACAGCTCGCATATAAGGAAAAGAAAGGGCGTGGTTTGGGTTTTAATCAGGCTCCTCCTCCCTATAATGACAATTATACTTATTTACCCATGACTGAGGAGGAGATGATGAATGAAAGTAAAATAACTTATGGTCCCAAAAACAATAAGTCATCATTTAATGACAGACCAATTGAGAAACAGAAGTCGGCTCCAATAAATTTTGTTTCTAAAGGCTCAATTGATCCTAACACTTCGTCTTCATGTGCAGATAAAGTATCTGAAGTAAAATGTGAAGATGTTCTTGGGAGTGAACCAGTTGTTCATACTAATATTTCTGAAAATTATTTTGAACAAACTGAATCTGATATTGCTTTTGGTCGGTCTTTGTTTGCGTCATTTTCTGCTTATGTTTCATCTAGTGAGCCTGATGTTTTGGGCAAAACTGATGATGTTTGTGTTGAAACTTTGAACAATAAGTCTGGTGATGAATCTTCTTCAGTTAATGATTGTGATTGTGATGTTTCTAACTCTTCAGTTGATGATTGTGTTACAGGTGAGGTCCCTCAGGATACATTCAGTGAAACCACTAAAACTTCTTCTCAAGAAAATCAAGAATGTCCCGATTCATCTTCTGAATCGGTCTCAGTGGACGTCCCTAATGTTGAATCTAGTGGGACCCCATTGGAAACCGTGGATGAAAGCAAACCTAAATCGGATTCACATGATACATGTGTTGATGAAACATGTGTTGATGAAATTTCAACTTGTTCTAAAATTAAAACTGAATCTGAATCTATTAAAGAAGAAAAAGGAGTTGAAATAAATGAACAGTCACTGAAAAATGTCTCTGAAAATAAAGATAAACCTGAAACACCGGTTTTTCAAAATGATCATGATAAAAGTGAGAAGGATGAATCTCATCATCCGTCTACATCTCATGCTTGTGCTAGTTCTGATCAGCAGGTACAGAAGAACTCAGAAAAGGCACATGGAACACAAGCAACGCAAGCTCGATCATCTAGACCCATCAAAACAGCTAATGCTGCTAGCTCTCAGAATCTCCATACATTGAAACGACAGACATGTTTCAACTGTGGAATTCCTGGACACATTGCTAGAAATTGTGTTCACCATCCAAAAGTGCAACAAAATGCCAACACTCACTTGTGTGCTGATGTTTGTGAGCCGGTTCACAACACGCAAAAGGAGCCAAGACGAGCAGATCAAAATCGAGGGTATAAGAAGTCTGCTCATCAAGGACAAGGCAGCAATAATCCTCATAAGGCTCGTGACAAGGTGAATGAAAGATCCAATCAGGGAGAAAAGACGAAGAATGGTGCTCCTAGCAACAAGAGTTCCGCAAACAGCAAATATGAGCACCCAAATTCGTCTTCGTCTGAAAGTCATGTGCAGGCGCATCCAACACGAAGAGGACCGGTTTGTCCTTCAGGGTCTGCAAGAGCAAATCCAGCTGATCAGAATGCTTTCTACATGAAGAGACAAACATGCTTCAATTGCGGCATTGCTGGTCACATAGCTCGGAACTGCACACATCATCCCTACGTACCATATTATATGCAAAATCGGAGGGTTACACCAAAGGACAACTACCATTCTAAGCCAATGAAGGTATCTTCACCTAAGGCAATGAAGAATGGGAATCCCAAGGTTAAACCTTCTGATGGGGATTGGAACACTACTAAAAACAAACGCAAGGCTGTTCAAGAACAAAAACGTCTTTCTAAAACTGAATCAGCTAAAGTTGCTCAACTGAAGGCAGCGAACACGTTTGTTAAACTGAAACAGATTTAGAAACCCAAATCCAAAGCAGCAATGTTTCCAATCCTTGAAACCAAAGGGGACCTATGTTTAAAAGAAGTGTCTTATTTTGATGCTTCAGGAAATCCCAGGACCACGATGGCCTGGGTACCCATGTCTTACTAATCTCCTTACCTTTCAGGAACATTTAAGGAGGAGCTGTTGACAATCTCTGGAATGTTGATAGCGGTTGTTCCAGAGATAAAAACGGGTAACATTTCACTGTTGCAAAAAGTTCAAATTTTTTTTTACAGATGATATGTTTCCTTTGGAGGAGATTAGAGAAGTAAGAAAAGATCAGCAAAAGGTACCGTTTAAATTTAGTACTTTGAATTGAATTTGATTAGTCTTCAATCTAATGACGGAACGGTTAAGCAAAAATATTTTTTTTCTCTTTCTTAGTCATTACTTTGTATATAAATTGTCCTTTCTCTAGTAAATGGTAAATTTGCGCAAAAATACAAGATTTATGCACAAATTTAGGGGGGGGGGGAGAGGAACATATAGATAGATATAGAGTTTAGGAGGAGAAAACTCAGAAAAGAAAAATACAAAAAGATTTTGCTGTATATATATATATATGTATTACTTTAGGGGGAGAAAATGAGAAAAATACAAAAACATTAGAAAAATGAAAAAGCCAAAAAGAACGATTGCATGATATGGGAAGTGAAATAAATGTTCGTGTTAAAGGGTTTTGACTAACACATGTAAGGTGCCATAGCTGAAAAGACTAGGATCTACTGCGATATGTCGATAGGCTTGACGCTCAAAATGATAAAAGATACTAAGTGTTATAAACATAACGAACTATGTACCATGTGGGTAACATACCAACGGCGTATGATTTTATGGTCTTAAATCTTGCGTTGATAGATAGCCAACATCTGAGGTTTCGGGTCTTTATATTGTTGAATCATCCGGGGATATCTTGGCTGTCCTTCTGTTCAGAACTAAAATTGTACATGAACCCAGGAAAGAAAGTCACTTGGAATTAGCTCATTTCTATTTGAATGTCTGTATGTTGTCCCGATACACACAATTTTGATCTGATTCTGAAATCTTCTCTGAAAAAAGTCGTGTACCTCCTCTGCTGCATCCAGATATATGCTGACCTGGAGGTGCTAGGCAATGTCAGCTTCTGCTGCATCCAGATACATGCTGATCTAGCTGTACGTTGTCGCTCTGTAGATCAATTATACACCCGAAAGAGGCCCTCAAGTGCCCAAAAGAAACCCAAGAAACCTATATCAAACTGAGAAAAACTCATTTGATCTGTATATTATACCATCTCTGCTTAAGATCTATTCTGTTCTCTTCTCAATCTATTCCCAGTTAAGATTTCAGAGATCTGGATTGGACTTGTGAAATATGTGGTAGGGAAGCTACTTGCATGATAGAGTGTGTTGTATATAACTCCGGGATTTGATTAGTATTTATTTGGGTGTTCATTGTTAAGAAATCAAAACATGATAAAACAGATTATATGCAGACCTAGACACAGTCAGGATATCTTAAAGGATGACATCAGTATACCCACCTGCTACGATGAATCGTTGTGCTTACCTTGATCGCGGGGGTATGCCTTGGAATGGGACACACGGGTATAATAGTATAATATTACCTTAAGCATATCACGAAGTTGAAAAATTGAAAGTTGAGCGTTAAAGTTTAAGTGGACAAACATATTGGCAATCGCATAGACCAGTTTGATTAGGCTCGTACTGAAAAGTGTTCCTTAGTCTGCTTGAGAACGAATTTTGATCCCATTGCAATTGTAATTGTATATTATGGTAGTTGTTTATATTTTGAGTTTTTATTTGTTTCTAGTTCTTAATATTAAAAAAAATTCAAAAATACAAAAATAGTGTCTTGCTTTTCTATAAAACCAAAAATCCAAAAATAGAGTGTTTAATTGTTTTCCTTAAAATAAAAAATGTAACCGTTCTTGAAGATTTGACTGATCATCAAAAGTTGAAAGAATTTAAATTGTGAAATCCGAGTACAAGTACTTGGATGTACCTGGTGTTCATATGGTACTCTCCCTGTTGCATAAGAGATGTTTGCTTATGAGTTTGTGAGCATGTGCAGAACTTGATTTCAATCAAGAACAGGGGTTGTTGAAGACTGAGATGATGTTAGCTACTGACGAAGCATGGAGCAGCATGATTACAAGATGTACCTGAGTCAGAAGAACCGGATACGAAACGCCGTCTGACAGTGAAAGTACATTTGAAGAAGTACCATGAAACTGCTTGAAAGACAAAGATTACAGAAGAAAAGAGCTGCTGAGAATCCTCCTCTCACATTCTTTTTAACAAGATTTTCAAGCAAAGCTGATCGAGATCCTGATATGAAGCTAACCACAAGAGCTGAAGAAAAGAGACCCAGTGCTGAGAGTTCAGAAGTCAAGAACTTCCACAACATCTGCAGCATAGCGACAACCATAGACTTCGTTGAAGACGTTGCTAAATTCATGCTATGAAGACAATTTGATGGCATCAGTCTAGGGGGAGATTGTTAGGCCCTAAAGTGTGAGACTGACGCATCAAGTTAACACAACGGGTTATGGTTACGAACTGGGCCTTACCGGGTTAGTTTATATTAGGTTTTAGACCTTTATAGGTCACTTGGGTCAAGCTTTAGGCCATGTGGGCCAAGCAGGCCCAAGGGGAGCCCATATAGAGAATTGGGCTTGAGTTAGTATATAAACAAGTTTTTAACTTGTTTTAGGGTTTGAACCTCATTGTTACAGAATTCCTAGAGAGAGCTAGAGGAAGGCGATTGTTTGTGAGCACTTGTACTAGACGGTTTTGCTAGTTGATAGTAATAGAATCGTGTGTAAGTGTTTAAAGATGATTCGTTGTGTTTTTTGTATTTCATATTTTTCGTGTTTATTCTTGAATCACATCAAGTTTGGATTCCGCACAAACTTGGTGTTGTTTGATATCATTAAAAGATCCGTTTCACGGGACTTACGCATTTTCATATGGAAGATTAACATAGTTGACAACTTTTTCATAGCCATATTTGACTCTACCTTCAACAACATAATCATCAAATTTCTTTGGAACAGAAACAGACCTAGTAGTGTAACACCTCGTAAAATCACGTCCAATGAAGTATTGACACATGTAATAAACCCTAATGAAGTCATATAGTAAATTTAAGGGACTAATTTTTTTTGAAAAATCGAAAACCTTGATTATGAAAGGATTGGAAGTGTTTGTATACCTAAAATAAGTTTCTGAATAACCTCGTACGGTATTTTTATTCACAAATGAGCCACTTGTTGATCGAGTATAGCCGTTCGCGTAATTAATTGAAAGTTTGCGCAATGAAGGGTTAAAAGCGTCAACATGTTAATTCTTACCTCTGAGTGACCTTTTAGCGAACCCGAAGCATAGTGATGTTTAATAATACTTTCAAGAATGACTAATATGGATTATATGAGGCTTTAATGCCATTAAATGATGAGATGCGCAAGTTTGCGCAATAAAGGGACCTAAAGCGTCAACTTTTGAATCTACGCCTTTCGGTGACCATTTAAGCGAACGGGAGCGTAGTAATATTTAAGTTTATGCTTGGGAATGATCAATATGGGCCATGGAAGGCTTGGGTATCATTAAACGACATTTCGCGCTACTTTGCGCAGTTAAAGGACTATTTGCGTCAAACTGCAAAAGTATGTCGAATCGTATGGTAACGGACCTTCTGGAATATGACCATGAGTTAAACATACCCTATTTATTCTTAATATATCTTAGATATAGGCTTAGAGGTGTTTGGTGCGCAAAAATAAACTTTTACGTCATGCAGGGACTAAAAGTGTCAAAAAGTGCACAAGTTTGCATTTTAGCGCATACCTTGCATTCTGAATAAATCCGGAGATCCAAAAATTTATGTAAGCACTAAAATATTTTATTTCAGTGTTTGGCTTGATAAAATTCCATTCGTCGCGTAATTTGGATCGTTTTTCGCGTCCGTTCGTGTTTCGTCGTAATTAGCCGAACGAAGCGACCGTACGACCAAACGAACCCACATCCGGCATGTTTTTGAGTATGGAATTTGGAAGTACAGGGGCCAAAACTGTCAACAAATGAAAGTATGTGTGTTAGGATCGGAGGCTCTCATGATTGTGCTTGTTTGTGTAAATTGAACAATCAATGAAAATGAAAACATGTAAAGTGCAGCGGAAATGAACAACAAACTTTGTAAACATAATCAAGGAAGAAGATAGTTTAGATAAACACATGATTTGCATTTGTCGAAAGATCAAAGGATTACAAAGCATGCTTACAAACTAAACTCCCCCTCAGCCTGATACCTCAAGGTTGGATTGCACAAGATGAAAGGATTGAATTGAGGAGGAGAACTCACTCAAAACAAATCAAATGTAACAGTACAGAGTACTGCTCCATTTATAGACAAACCAAACCACTGAGGCATCTCAGCTGACGTCACCATGAAAGCGACGTCTAACAGCCTAACAACCTATATCTACTGTTCTCATACCAACACTACTAAACCTAACCACTGACAATACATAAAACAGATGACATACTAAACTACTGCTCTCTCTAATCATCAATGCTTTCCTCAATGTTGATCAGTCCTTGATTGGGCAGTGCTTTGTCATCAGCAGTTTGTACCAGCAGTGCTTAGTTTCCAGCAGTCTTCTAGGCTTCATCAGTAGTTAGGCAGAACAGCAGCAGTTGTATTCGGGCAGTGGATATAAGATCATCAGCTGTTATAATCACTGTCAAGGGAGAAGACTTAGTGTAAACTTTGATCAGTTTTGAAACAAACTTGACTTAAACATCACCTTGATACATGAACCATTTTCTTTTGAACCGTTTTGAGGATGATATTACCATAAAAAAAATGTAATATATCCTGACAGGAGATTGAAACTTTACTATCAAAAACCAGTAAAAGTTCAAAATATATTATCCAAAAAAATAGGAAATAACATATCCTGCTTTATTTGGAGAAAATCCCTTTTAAAAATATTAAAGAATTTTCTGAAAACAGCATCAAAAGGAACTGGCATAAATTTCCACTATAGTTCAATTCATATCAATCTCAAGTTTGTGAAAATGGTCAGTGGTTGAACAACAGTAGTATGACATTTTAAATTCATTTTGACCCCTGTTTGGTACCATTTTCATGTAGATTTATTGTCAAAAATGAGGACACATGTACACAAGAGCTTTGAAAATCCTGTTATAGACTTTGTTACCATGTGATGATTCTGAACATTTGTCTAGTCCTCTTGTAAGTTCAATCACTGGGAACACTATTGTCACCTGAACTTTCCTGAACCAATGATCACAAACAGTTGCTTAATGACCATTATTACCCCAAGCTTTGACTTTTAAGTGTTTTATGTTTATACTCTTTTCTTCTGACTTCAAAAGTTTTGAGATAAACACACTTCTGAGTTTTTGTGAATTTTCTTCTTCCCTTTTTACCCTTCCCAAACATAAGTAATGTAATACTTACTGAGAGGCATTTATTGAAGGAATACTTGTTCCAAAATCATTTTGCAGTAATGTTTTTGAGAGATTTGGTCATTTCTGCACATGCTTATGCCAACCTCCTCATTACCTATGATCTGGACATTTTTGACTCCTGATTTTCTTAATGTATTTTAACATAGTTGATTTTGTCCCTTTTGAGGATCTCAACCTGTTTTCAACACATAAGATCTGAATGACCAAAGTTTTAATTTCCCTCTTTTTATGTTATCAAAAACACTAATGTTTTATGAACATAGGTTTTTGTTAATCTGAGGTTCATACTCTAGCATTTAATACAGTGACTTCACAATTTTCATAACAGCAGTTGAAATCAATTTTGAAAATAAGAAATAATCCCATAGTTTAACAGATATGTTTTCAGATCTGAAAACTATGAGTGACTTGTGCATGATAACACATGTTGTGTGAAATTTGTGTGTCATATGACATCTTGGTTGTTTTACAAAGTATTTGAATAGCAGTTTTAAGCATTGTTAGTCATTACTCAGTTTTTCAACTAAATACAACCAACCTTAGTATCAATGAATTTTGAGCCAAACTGTTATGTCAAATTGATTGTTAGATCGAATTTGACTGTCCAGGCTCTGATACCAATTGTTAGGATCGGAGGCTCTCATGATTGTGCTTGTTTGTGTAAATTGAACAATCAATGAAAATGAAAACATGTAAAGTGCAGCAGAAATGAAGAACAAACTTTGTAAACACAATCAAGGAAGAAGATAGTTTAGATAAACACATGATTTGCATTAGTCGAAAGATCAAAGGATTACAAAGCATGCTTACAAACTAAACTCCCCCTCAGCCTGATACCTCAAGGTTGGATTGCACAAGATGAAAGGATTGAATTGAGGAGGAGAACTCACTCAAAACAAATCAAATGTAACAGTACAGAGTACTGCTCCATTTATAGACAAACCAAACCACTAAGGCATCTCAGCTGACGTCACCATGAAAGCGACGTCTAACAGCCTAACAACCTATATCTACTGTTCTCATACCAACACTGCTAAACCTAACCACTGACAATACATAAAACAGATGAGATACTAAACTACTGCTCTCTCTAATCATCAGTGCTTTCCTCAAGGTTGATCAGTCCTTGATTGGGCAGTGCTTTGTCATCAGCAGTTTGTACCAGCAGTGCTTAGTTTCCAGCAGTCTTCTAGGCTTCATCAGTAGTTAGGCAGAACAGCAGCAGTTGTATTCGGGCAGTGGATATAAGATCATCAGCTGTTATAATCACTGTCAAGGGAGAAGACTTAGTGTAAACTGCTGCTTATTGTGAATCCACTGTCATGATCCGGTTTTGGCTTTCATTATCTGTTCCTCTGATAGGGTTCAATCCCAACAATCTCCCCCTAGAACAGATAATGCCAAAACCCTTCATTATTTTGGATCTTTATTCCTCATCAGTAGTTCCCTTGCATGTCTTTTAAATTCTTCTTCAAATTCTTTGGAACTTGTGTCATCCTCATCCCTGCACAGTGAGAGTTCAAGGAGATCCTGCAAATCTTCAACACTAAGGCCTAGTGCTTCTTTCCTTGATATGTACTTCACTTCTCCATTGGATCTGACCAGGGTCAATACGTGGGTCTTTTGATCATACATCCACTTTAGTACTTTTAAACCCAATTGGTTTCTTGGGAGAGATTTATTCAGTGATGAGTTGGGAGATGTTGGCCTTGTGAAAACTTGCAGACTTTCAGACATTCGTTTGAAGGCCATTTCAATAACATTGTTTGCTACAGCTATGTCTTCTGCAGTCTCCTTTTCTATCTGCTCATGTTTCTTTTGTTGATCTGGCTCAATGTCTGAAACTTCTGAAGTATTTGGTGATGCAGGCTTAGTTAACACCTTCTTAAAAAGGTTTTGAAGTTTTCCGAGCTCTCTTCTTTTAGACCCATTTTCATGATGGTTTCTATGAAGTACTCAACTTCCTTTTCCTTTACCTCTTCACTAGTCCAGTTGTTCTCCTTCTTCTCGGTTTGACACAAGAATAGGATTTCCTGTTGACCTGAACAGTGTTTTGAGGTTTTCAATCTGCTGTTCAAGCTTCATCATTTGTTCATGCTTCTTTGAAGTGCCTGAAACAGTTATCTTCCTTTTCTTCAGCCTTTCATAGGCTTCATCAGTTTGCTGCTTTGACCATTTTGATATGGCATTGGCAGTGTCCACTTTTGCATCCACCAACTCCTGTTTCTTTCTTTTGTACTCAGCTGTTAGGTCAGTGATGAGCTTTTTGTATTTGCTCCAATTTGGAGCATTTTTCTTCTTTCTAGGATCGTTCTTGATTCTATCAATCCTATCAGCTTCATGCTTTAAAGCCACTATTGGCCATTCTTCAAATTGGTTTTCTTCAGCAGGATAAAAATTTTCTTGCATTATGTATGCAAGAAGTTTTCTTCTCATCTCTTTTCGTTGTTCTACCTTTTCTTTGCTCAGCTCTTGTGCAAAATCTTTTATTTGTTTGACTTTTGTGAGCAGAAGTTCCAATCTTTCAGCAATGGCTTCATCACCTTGACCTTCACATTCAACCTTTGCTCTTATCTTAGCCTGTCTTGTTTTGAGCTCAAGATATTCATCCATGTCTTCTGGAACAATGAAGCCAACGAGTGAAGAAAATCTTCTGTTTGAAGGATCATCATCAGTGTAGAATTGCCTCATCTCATTTTGTATAGCTTCTAGTTCCAACGGATATTTTGCAGCAGTGGGATCATATTGGTCCTCATCTGGCTGAGTAAGTTTTCTTTTTCTGATGTAGAGCTTTGCTGGTTGTGATGTGAGACTAGTGAAAACAGTGGTGGATGGCTGACTAACAGCTGTTGAAACAACTGGTATTTCAACTGCTGTTGTCATTACAACTACTGATGTGTCAGTAGATGTCTTCTGCTTTTGAGCAGGGGATGATAGTGGTGATGGTGGTACTGAATCATCAGATATGAAAATCCTTCTCCTTTTTATTGTAGGAGAGGCTGATGATGTCTTGGGTGGCTCAGTGATTTGAGATGAAATGGCAGTGGTTTGTGTTTGTGATTGACTAACAGCTGTTGAAACAACTGGTGTTCCAACTGCTGTTGTCATTACAACAGATGTTTTAGCATCTGTTGTCTTCTGTTTTATGACAGGAGGTAATGGTGGTAGGGCAGTGGTTTTGGTGGTGTGTGGTGAAGTTGTGTGTGTTGATGAGATGACAGCTGTTTGGCTACTGCTAGCAGTTTTTGTAACTACTGGTGTATCAGCTGTTTGGATGGAGATATGAGATTTTGTGGTTTGAGGTTTAGATGTCTGTTTTACTTGATCTGGTTCAATATACAGACCATCTTCTATTCCCTTCTTCTTCAACTGGATTTTCTCCCCCTTTTTGGCATTATCTGGAAGGGGTTTATCCATGAAGAGGATGGTTGAGGGAACTTTTTCACCATGGGCAGTCTTTTGTATGCAGGCATTTATAGCCTTGATGTTTGCTTGAGTATCTTTAAATCTCGACTCCACCATGTTTGTCAACATTTTCACATGTATTTCATGCTGCTGATCAGCCATCTGTTTTTGTTTTTCAAGTAAGGGCTGGAAAATATTCCAGAGCTCATTTGCAGCAAATGCTTGTGGTGGAGCAGGTGCTTGAGGTGGAACAGCAATGGATTGTGCTTTTTGAGCTTTCAAAATCTCTTGCACCATATCCTTTATTTCAGCAACTGAGGTTTCCAGTTTTTCAACTCTGTCCGTCAATTCCTGATATTTTGAATCATCACCTATGTTAGTAGGATCATCTGAATCCCCACCAGCAGTGGTTGTATCAATGTGTGACTTAGGAACAGAGTCCCAAAAATCACCCATTGTTGCCCCTTGTTCTTGGTACTGGGGACTTCTTTCTTCAGCACTAGATAAATCTTTGATGGTACCAGTGGTTAGAACCAACTCACTGGTGATTACCCATGGTGCTATAGAAGAAATTGCCTTCAAGGGAGTCTTACTAATGAAACAACTGTCCAACTGAAGACCTGTTGATCCACCAGTTGTAGTTGCTGCTCCACTTGAACTACCACTGAGAGTTACATGTAACTCAGGGGGTGTAACCTTCACAATTGTTGCTGGGATAGCAGAGGTATAAGCATCAGACCCAGTCACTTGCTGGAGTGTACTCTCTTTGATGGGTGATTGAGAGGAACTGGTTTGTGTCTGAGCTATAACAACTGCATGCAACAAGGGTAGCATGGATTGTGGTAATATTATTGGTGAAGGTATGGGTGTTGAAAGAGACATGTCCTTGGGATCAGGACTGAGGAAGATCGATCCGATTGGGCCCAGAGCTTCATATTGTGGTGTCCCTGTGATTACAACCTGATCCTTTTGTGAGGATGCAGGAGGAGTTTTAGGCAATGGTGGAGATCTTTCTACCAACAGCTGTGAGGAAGCAGCAGTGGTTTGTGGTGACATTTGTGTTGTCACAGGCAGTTGCTCTGGGATCTCATCTTCCAGAGTTGCCTTTTTCTTGGGTTTGGTGGGCTTTTTGTAAGATTTTCTTTTGGTCTTTTTGGTAATGTCAGGTGTGGGTTTCAAAGCAGTGGTAGTGCTGCTATGATCACCTGGAGCAGTGGGCTCAACAGTGGATGCCTGAGGAGCAGTGGTAGCTGCTAAATTCTGCTCAGGCACCTCTGCCTTTATTTTTATTGGTGGCATCATTCTGGAAAATGTTTCATTTGTTAAACCTTTTATTTGAAAATAGACACCTTGTTTGAGCAAATTTTCATTCTCTTTTTCAAATTTTTGTTTAAAATAATAGCTCAGAAATATTGGAAAAAGTAAAAATGATTTGCTATCAACATTTTTTACCAAGTCATTAAAGATCTCCTGGGAATAGTTATAATTTTCACCATTTAAAATAGCATAACCCAGACATTGAATCTTTAATGGTATCTCGTTAAAAGCTGTTGTTTTATTAGAAACACACATCAGAAGTGTGTGAAATAAAAATCTGGGTGCAGATGGGAAATAACCTTTTTGTAAGGTATCTACCTTTGATTGTTCTGCATATCCCCTTTTCAGAAAATCAGCTTTTAACTCGTTTTTGTCAAAGGAAGTTTTACCTTTCTGATCATCGAGTTTGAAGACTTCTGAGATTGATTGCGGAGTGATTTGAATCACTTTACCCTGTATCGAGGAGTTAATGTCTATGACGTTATCGTCTTGTTTTTCAAGAGTTGCCTTTTTCCAGAACTCTCTCTGGGTTTGCAAGTAAATGGGAGCATCTGCTGTCAACAAAGTTTTGTACTTTGATGCAGATAATGTATCAATGATGGAGTCGAAGGTGTGGTTATCGGTGGGCTTTGTGAGCAAACCTAGATAATTATGAGGAGATTTGTATGGTATCTCGATGGGTTCTTCGGCCGTTTGAGCGACCTTTTTGGAAGATGATGATGGCTTTGATTTTGATTGTGATTTTGATTTTGATTTCGTCATTTTTGCGGAGAAGAACGAAAAATGATTTTAGGAAGAAGGGTTGGAAACTGCTTTGAGAAGAGAATTTTGGAATTCAATTCGACAGTGTAAACCCCTGTTTGGGGTTTTGATCAGGGTTTTATTTAGGGAAAAAGTGATCGCTGATGTGGCAGCGGTTATTATGATCTGAAGGCTAAAAACTGACCACGTGTCAACAGATGATGAAGAGATGAATTATGGAGAACAGTTGTTTTGGAAACCACTGATGAAGCAAATATCAGTGGTTACAACGGTCAAAATGAGGACAGTGGGTGATTTTTACTATCAGTGGATAGCATATCAGTGGATAAGTCACTGATTTTGAGCATCAGTGCTTGTCAAGAGAATGGAAGGATCAGTGGTTGACTTTCAACAGTGGGCAATATTTAGTGAGCAGATGTTTGAACAAAACAGCGATTAGGGTAAATGGTACAGATTTGAAGGACAAGTATTTCAGCAATTGTATAGAAAAGTTCCCATTCAAGGTTTTTGCCACATGTCAATTTCACATTTTGAAGCTTTTTCAAATTTCTGACAGTGGTTTAGTACCCCAGATGATGTAGACTTTTTACTAAGGCAACTCATTCTTGTTGTAATACTTAAATTAACACATGAGTACCTAAGTATTTTAAGCACTTTTGACAATCAATCTTTGATCAGTTTTGAAACAAACTTGAGTTAAACATGACCTTGATACATGAACCATTTTCTTTTGAACCGTTTTGAGGATGGTATTACCATAAAAAATGTAATATATCCTGACAAGAGATTGAAACTTTACTATCAAAAACCAGTAAAGGTTCAAAATATATTATCCAAAAAAATAGGAAATAACATATCCTGCTTTATTTGGAGAAAATCCCTTTTAAAAATATTAAAGAATTTTCTGAAAACAGCATCAAAAGGAACTAGCATAAATTTCCACTATAGTTCAATTCATATCAATCTCAACTTTGTGAAAATGGTTAGTGGTTGAACAACAGTAGTATGACATTTTAAATTCATTTTGACCCCTGTTTGGTACCATTTTCATGTAGATTTATTGTCAAAAATGAGGACAGATGTACACAAGAGCTTTGAAAATCCTGTTATAGACTTTGTTACCATGTGATGATTCTGAACATTTGTCTAGTCTTCTTGTAAGTTCAATCACTGGGAACACTATTGTCACCTGAACTTTCCTGAACCAATGATCACAAACAGTTGCTTAATGACCATCATTACCCCAAGCTTTGACTCTTAAGTGTTTTATGTTTATACTCTTTTCTTCTGACTTCAAAAGTTTTGAGATAAACACACTTCTGAGTTTTTGTGAATTTTCTTCTTCCCTTTTTACCCTTCCCAAACATAAGTAATGTAATACATACTGAGAGGCATTTATTAAAGGAATACTTGTTCCAAAATCATTTTGCAGTAATGTTTTTGAGAGATTTGGTCATTTCTGCACATGCTTATGCCAACCTCCTCATTACCTATGATCTGGACATTTTTGACTCCTGATTTTCTTAATGTATTTTAACATAGTTGATTTTGTCCCTTTTGAGGATCTCAACCTGTTTTCAACACATAAGATCTGAATGACTAAAGTTTTAATTTCCCTCTTTTTATGTTATCAAAAACACTAATGTTTTATGAACATAGGGTTTTGTTAATCTGAGGTTCATACTCTAGCATTTAATACAGTGACATCACAATTTTCATAACAGCAGTTGAAATCAATTTTGAAAATAAGAAATAATCCCATAGTTTAACAGATATGTTTTCAGATCTGAAAACTATGAGTGACTTGTGCATGATAACACATGTTGTGTGAAATTTGTGTGTCATATGACATCTTGGTTGTTTTACAGAGTATTTGAATAGCAGTTTTAAGCATTGTTACTCGTTACTCTGTTTTTCAACTAAATACAACCAACCTTAGTATCAATGAATTTTGAGCCGAACTGTTATGTCAAATTGATTGTTAGATCGAATTTGACTGTCCAGGCTCTGATACCAATTGTTAGGATCGGAGGCTCTCATGATTGTGCTTGTTTGTGTAAATTGAACAATCAATGAAAATGAAAACATGTAAAGTACAGCGGAAATGAACAACAAACTTTGTAAACACAATCAAGGAAGAAGATAGTTTAGATAAACACATGATTTGCATTAGTCAAAAGATCAAAGGATTACAAAGCATGCTTACAAACTAAACTCCCCCTCAGCCTGATATTTCAAGGTTGGATTGCACAAGATGAAAGGATTGAATTGAGGAGGAGAACTCACTAAAAACAAATCAAATGTAACAGTACAGAGTACTGCTCCATTTATAGACAAACCAAACCACTAAGGCATCTCAGCTGACGTCACCATGAAAGCGACGTCTAACAGCCTAACAACCTATATCTACTGTTCTCATACCAACACTGCTAAACCTAACCACTGACAATACATAAAACAGATGATATACTAAACTACTGCTCTCTCTAATCATCAGTGCTTTCCTCAAGGTTGATCAGTCCTTGATTGGGCAGTGCTTTGTCATCAGCAGTTTGTACCAGCAGTGCTTAGTTTCCAGCAGTCTTCTAGGCTTCATCAGTAGTTAGGCAGAACAGCAGCAGTTGTATTCGGGCAGTGGATATAAGATCATCAGCTGTTATAATCACTGTCAAGGGAGAAGACTTAGTGTAAACTGATGCTTATTGTGAATCCACTGTCATGATCCGGTTTTGGCTTTCATTATCTGTTCCTCTGATAGGGTTCAATCCCAACAATGTGTGTGTTGTACTGGTCCTTACGGACCGTATACACTTACCGTTACGGTCCGTATACGTATCTGATCATAGAAATTCTGGACAGCTGCCCTTCTTCTTCCTTGCAGCCCACTCAAACCACTTAGGCACTTGTTTTTCGAAACCATGAGCTGGTTAATGGTATTAGACACCTGTCTTCACACCTGGAGTGATCTTAGAACCTCTCAAAACACTTGGAATGATCCTAAGGACTCCCCTTCAAGTATAAATAGGTTCCTTTGTTTGGCCATTATTCTTGTTCACTCTTTCCCTCTTGCTCTCAATCTCACTTCTGGAGGATCCTGAGCATTTGGAACCTCCTTGGAGTTCTTTTCAGTCCTAAGGACCATTTGTAAGTGTCCTTAACCACCTAATTTCAGTTTTGATTAGTTTAAGGGCCAAAAGTCAAGCTTATCGTAATTAAAGTTTGACTTAGTGTTTAATCACTAATCGTCCAGTCATTAGTCAAATTATAAGTAGCTATAAATTGGTAATTATGTAGGTAATAAACCCGTAAGAGGGCACCTACTGATTATCACCCTAACTTGGTCAAATGTCGGGTCAAACCTAATAATAAAAAGTCAACAGCAAGCTATTTTGCAAATAAATTCATAATTAGCAATATAGAAGCTATGAAACCTATTTTAACACTTGTATAATTTGGTAATTAGTTGAACATGCCTAAGCATGATTCAACCCGACAATTCTAAGTATAGGCTCGGTTTGGAACCGAAAGTCGCAAAAGTTGACTTTTGCTTTGACTTTCAGTTCTGACCCGATTTAGCTTAGTTTAGATATGCCTTAGGATTCCTTTAGGACCAGGTTATAGGTTAGTGTAACCCTCTGAGGTTATACAACTTGGATCCTTAGTTATCCTATTCATTGCATGTTTCCGTTATATGCTTAAATGTTGACCATTATGCCCTTTTGACCCTAAAACGAGAATTTTGAAAATATGAGAGGACAATAATCTTTATTACTGATTTATAAACTTGTCCCTAAAATTTGACATCAGTTTGAGTTCTAGATTAGGAGTTATGCTCATGAGCGTAAATGAAAAACTTTTTATTAATTAAACAGCATAATTAGCGTATATCCTATCAAAATCCAATTTTTGATACCAAACTTTTTACCTACTGATATAAAATAATATTTTGGGATTTTTGAAGATTTTTATTTATTTTTAGGCTGAGCATAACATAGGGTTCTAAGCTTAATTCGGTAATTGTCGGTTTTACCCTTTTTGCCTATAAAATGAGTTTTACAAATCCTTTTGACACCAAATCTTTTTCTACTGATCCTATATGATAAATAAAATATTTTTGAACCTTCTGGAATAATAAAAAAATATCTGCTTTTCTTATAAAACCCGGAAATCACTTAAAATCGCATTTTTACGCGTTTTTAACGCATAGTATAAGTTAAAGCTATTTTTAACATATAAGGTTTGATACCTACTGATGTTTTAAGTAAATTTTCATAATTAAACAGTAGGCAAAAGTTTTAAACTCAGAATTCTAATTTTGACCTTTAAAGCTTAAGTGAAATTACCAAAATGCCCCTTCGGTGCATAGTTTGGTTATAATTAATAAATTTCACATATATGTAATACCCTACTGATATAACTTATTAAACTAAGTATTTTTACTGATTATATCAGACCTAAAACTCATATTTATATTTAATCTCTTTAAAAAGCTTTAAAATGACCAAAATGCCCCCACGGGGCATAGTTTGAGTTTTAATTCGTTTTGGGCATAATGGAAGGTATCATACTGAGATCACAACATATTTAAGGCATATTAACTTAGGAAACCTGTTCATGACTATTTTTGGTTACCCGTTACGTACATTTCGCGTTCGGATCTGCTTGTGTAACTAGTTTGCATAAATTAGCCGAAACGGGCCAAACCTTATCGTTTTTATCTCAAAATCCAGAATGTGTTTAGTTTACCCTTATTACACAAGTATACAAGCTTGTCGGGTCTAAACCACATTCTAATCCGGTTCTCGCTTAGCCATGCGTTTTGAACTGTATCCTCCTTTAAAAACTAACTGGTCTAAGCATAGGCTTAATTAAGACCCGTTAGAAATCTAATAGGTTATTAAAAACCTTCGTTCCAGATTTAGGAGCCCAGTAAAAGCTATCTGTACTTGCTGATTTGTTATACGGCTGGGATTGAATTTATATTTAGCTCAGGTAAATACTTTTAACTTATTTTCCTTATACGGGCTTGGGGTACGGTATATAAAATACCGCTTGGTCGGGCATTGAATCTTTAATTGTATGAAGGTTAAATCATTGAAATGTCCCGTTTAAATTGTTTTGTTTGCTTAAAGCCTTTGGGGGGTTAATGACCATGTCCCGGATATCCTTGGCATCATTCATGAAATGGCCACGACCTAAGCACGGGGTGTAGGCGTACACCTGACAGATGCATATGTAAAAACTGGTAACCCACCTAAAGGAAACAACCTTGTGGGCATTATACCTGTGGTGTGTCTATTAATCTTTAACCCGGTATACAGATCGGGCTACTGAACGTATAACGAACATGTAATTCTTTTACAAGTTTATATATAAATAATTATCCCAAGTTATAAAAAGTTTTGTGCCATGTGCATTCAAATCAATTTTCTAAAACAATTTCAAAATGAGTCAGTTAATTGTATTTACCAGTGTAAACTGACGTATTTTCCCAAAAAGGCTAAGTGCAGGTACTAATCGGAATAGGCTGGCCTCTCCTAGCATCAAATAAAAGTCTCGCAAGCTTAGATGCCTTAAAGTCTGTTGAACAAAGTTTCTTTTTGTCTTTTGATCCGCCTGTGGATCTTTTACACTCCGTTTATAATACCTTGATATTACTTTATATCGGATTGAAATATATTTATCTTTTGCTTCCGCTGTGCATTTAAATTGTGTTGTTTGACTATGATGATATCAACTACGTCACAATACTCCCCACCGGGCTCACCGGTAATACGTGGAATTATCGGGGTGTGACAGGTTGGTATCAGAGCCAACATTGAGTGAATTAAACACTAGCCTTTTGTGTTTAATCTCAATGACACAGTAGCACATTCCTTGACCTTCTGAGTTTAGACTTAACATAGGAATACTCTCATCTCTATTCGAAGAATTATTGCTTTCAATTCTCTATATTTTAAATTGTCGCCAAGCAAAGAAGCCGTAATGGAAATTCTCCCCATTCGAAGCCTAGGAAAGGCCAAGCTTCATACTGCGACTAGGATAAACGTGCAACCAAGGAGAAAACATTCAGAAATAAAGTGAAGAAGAAACTCCTTTTGCTGAAGTTCGTTTCCTTAGTAAGTCCTTATAAGGGCATACTTATCTTTCAGTCCCTTCATGGACAACATCATTCCTTTCAAGTCCCGTTTAGGGCAATTCTGTACCTCTCTTAAAAATCATTGGAATGTTTTATCTAAATTTATTCATCATTACATATGAACATAAAATATGAAATATTAACATTCCTTTTATAAGATCTACCATTATAATAAAATGGCAAAATCTAAAAAGAACAAGACCTAGCCCATGTGTCATTTTAAGAACAGAGCCAATATGGCAGTTCCTCAATTAGATTCAGATCCTTATTAACATCTCAATTTAGGATTTATTCTGCGTTAAATATTAAAAAGAATCTTAAAGATACAACCTAGCCTATATATCATTTCAGACAAGGCCAAGATGGTAGAACCTATTCAAAAGATTCAAATCCTTGTTAACATTCCTGGCAAATGTGATTCAATCACATAAATCATCCTTATACTGGATTCTTCCGAAATCCTTTCTTATTTGGTGAATTAAGCATCCATTAGGGATGTAATGCTTACGGGGCCGTATTCATTGTCATATAAGACAAAAGACAGTCGTAGCCTACAACTCCCTGTCAAGAAAAGGCATGAACAACGTTCAAGCCTAAATACCTTGATTCTACAAAATCATGGTTTATAATTTAAAGTTGCCCTTGTGACTTGGCCTCTTGTGCCATAGATAAATTTTAATTAAGTTTAGGATAATTATAATGAAAATCCTGAATAAAATAAATATCATTCTTTTCCTGCCAGTATACATGTTAAAAGAAAATCTTAAAAGGTATAACCTAGCTTGAATGTCATTAAAGACCTAGCTATGATGGTAAGACCTGTTTAAAAGAAATTTAGATCCTTGTTAACATCTGAAAATATGTTAACACTCCTGACAACTGTGATGCGATAAAATCACACTTCTCATCTTCATATTAGGAATTTCCAAACCCCTTATTTAGCGTAAATGATCAAGAGGAAGCATGGCTAATAAACGTCGAACATGATGAACACATCAAAACATCCATTGGGATGAATACCTTCGGGCAAAGATGTATACATGAAAAAGATAGTTTTATTTCATAACTTCTTGTCAAGACAATGAACTATGAAATTTTCCGATCCAAAGGAATCATCGATTATGTTTTAAAATTTCCCTAGTGACAAGGCATCTGTGCCATCAAAAAGTCCTTTGGAACAAGCCCTTGTGCTATATAAAATGTCGGTACGACATTGACAGTCGTGACTTATGCCCCCTGTCTAATAAATATGAAGGATTATATTCCGTTTAAACGCCAAAGATGGTTTATTTAAAAACCTAGGCAAAACATAATCAAATAAATTTAATACTATCTATTGGCCTATATGGTTTATTTGCGCCATGGCTATTTAATCATCAAACTCGACGATTCCCTATATAATTAAATAAATTATTACCGCTTGGTTTGTAGCCTTCAAAGCTTCACCATGGCCGGCTCATTTGAAGCTCACAATCATCCAGCTGATCAGAATAATGATACAAGACTGAACTTAACGGGCGCCGAGTTACAGGCTATGTTAGATACAGCCGTAAACAAGGCCGTGGAAAGGATCATAAGCGAAAGTACGATAATACCCCAAATAAGGGATTCAAAAAGGGTAAGACCGGTTCAAGCTATAACCAGTCCAAGCCAAAGGAGGCAAAACCCGAATGTAAAACCTGCGGGAAGAAGCACTTCGGAAAATGTTTCTATGATCAAACCAGGGGATGTGTCATCTGTAAAGAGATGGATCATAAGACCCATGAATGCAAGGACTTGAAGGACAACCAGCAGTCAGGTGAAAAGACCAGATGCAAAACCTGTAGGAAATGCCACCTCGGGAAATGCATATTTGAACCTCAGCCTCTATCCTGTGGAATCTGCAAGTCCAAGGAGCATAAGTCTTTGGATTACAAGAAGTTGGAAGACGCAACCTGCTATGGTTGCAATGAAAAAGGGCACATCAAGACAAATTGCCCAAATAAAACCAAGAAGCCTGGGAAGGCTAAGAAGACCAAAGCTGGAAGCTCTCAAATGGATGCTCAAGAGGCTATTCAGGATAACAATGTCACAACAGGTACTTTCTTTATCAATAACGCTCATTCTAGAGTATTATTTGATCCAGGTTCAGATAAGTCTTTCGTAGACAATAGATTTTGTAAATCATTAAATCTGCCTGTTAAAACTCTAAGCGTTAAGTATAAAGTAGAATTGGTCGATAGTACCTCAGAAATTGCTTCAGCAATATTAGATGGATGTTTTATATCCATTAGGAATCATTCTTTTCCGCCGTCCTTGTTTCCATTAAAATAAGAGGGACTCGATATAGTGATAGGAATGAATTGATCGTCTTAAAAATCAAGCCCATATTGTGTGTGATAAGAAGCAAGTAGTTATCAAGACTCCTTATGGTGAGCCTTTGACAATTCAAGGAGACACTGGGTATGGAATTGCCTTAGCACTTGTTGAATATGGTATTTAATACCAAAGATCCGAGTATGGAAAACTCAGAAGAGACAAACAACAGTTGCGATGCTAGAGATACGACAAATGTTAATGGTGCATCCAATGTGAACCTCAATGTTAATGGAGTTAATCTCTAAAACTGTAATTAACGCAGCTATTAGAAAGACTATGAGAAAAGTCATGAAAAGGTTCAAGAAGGCAGATGCTGCTCGCTCTAAAACACATGTCGTTGCTCATGAGAAGAGCTTTATTCATACTTCAAATGCAAAGAATAACCCAAACAAAATCATATGTGGCAAGGAGCCCATTCTTTTCAGGATGTACTTAAAAGTACTTCGTCTCTTGGAAGTCAAGAGACTTCAATAGTAAAAAGAGGCCATAGATTGCGGGAAATTGTTGGATGAAGTAGAAACCATTAGGTGTATCAGCGGTTATGCTGGAAAGGACACTGTGAGGTATACATCTCAGTCATTCGATGGCAATATCCTTGATTAGTGAGGACATTAATGAAGTCCACAAGAAAGATCCTCTTATACATTATGGGATGGTCCAAGTTTTAAGGACCTTATTGGAAAAACCTATTATCCACATCACTAAATGGAAAAAGATGGAATAAGAATTTTATGCCTCTTACCATAAAAGTTCTAGAATGTCGACAATATGTTACAAATTTTGATTCATTGGCTGAGATAGTGCCCTATTCAGTTTACCCAAATTCTAAGCGTAATGCAATAATCATTGGTGGTTAGCATCGGCAATAAAAAGGGCACATTAAGGTTTCAAAGTCTGCTTATTATAAATCCATATTGGATCTACCTCAGCTACTCACATTTCATAGATTAAGAAATAACCAGTCAAAGCTAAGACTACCCTAAAATTTGTCAAAGATTTCGCAGCTATATTTCTTTTATAAAGGGTCCGTTCAGTTTATATATCTTTTGTTCTAATCCTTGCTTTCCTTTTGTGAGAGGTTCATGGGTTTCTTGGCTGTGGAGTTGGGCTCGCTTGAAGTTGGGCTTAGTTTGTTTCTGCTGGGCTGCTGGAAGGATATGAAAGGCTGTCATTAGCTGGATCTAGGGTTGAGCTGCTATTTATTCATTTGCTTGGTGTCTGTGCTGCATACATAAAAGGAACGATTCCCTTTCTCCTGGTCGATATACTCCAGAACATTCTCAGCTCTGTTCTTTGTTTTTAGAGCATTATTTTACTTTACACAACCTGTATTCTATTCGGCACTGTATCGATCACTTATTGTTTCATCGTACAGTCATTTTGCGACTGATTTGTTGATTGTTCATATCAAATTCTAGGGTTCCATTCAATGTTATAAATCTGTCTTGAGTTCTTGACATGGTATCAGAGCCCAAGGTTGATTTGGTGCTCTGATAGTCTTCCGCTGTGATTCTGAAGTTGAGATTAACAGGTTGTGTTAATCAGTTGGGTTCGTTTCTGATCTAGGGTTCACTGGTCGGATCTTGGTCTTGGAGTTTTCGCTCAGAGCTATTGTTGTTCTGGTCTCGGTCCGTGCAGAAGGACTGGTCGTCGTCTCTGGAGCTCGTCTTCTGGATTCTCTTTGCATCACAGTCATATAACCCTAAGTGAAGGTTATAGGCTGTGATTTATTTTTGGCGAACCCTAACTTGGGAACCCCTCTCGATGAGATTGTTCTTGTTTTTTTTTCGAGTCTAGATCTAGGTGGTTCCTACACTAAGACCTACGTTGGCACCTTGAGTGATGAACCAAGGATCTGGAACACTGGTGTAGTTTCGCCGTGAGTCTGTGGTTTTTTCTTCTCTTATGTGACGTGTTTTGTTTTTCGTATTGTCCTTGTTCTGATTATTTGTCTGGTATTTCTTGTCTCCCATATTTGTTGATTGGTATTAGATTCTCTGTTTGGCTTGTGCACTGCTGTTTCTTGGTTATCTGTCTTGTTTGGCTGCTTAGTTTGATTTTGCTCTTGTTGACTGTTTCTTATTTATCATGACTGACAAAGATGAATCCTCTGTTACCTTGATAAGTAAGTTAGATGCTAGTGATCCGTTGTATCTGCATGCTAGTGACTCTAGTAGTCTGTCTATTGTCAACATCAAATTAAGAGGGACTGAAAATTATGTGGTATGGTCTAATGCTACGAAACTTGCTTTGATGGCTAAAAACAAGTTAGGTTTTGTTGATGGAACATGTGCTAAGTTCGAGTCTAATGATACTTTGGCTAGACATTGGGATAGATGCAATTCTGTAGTATTAACCTGGATTCTGAACTCTGTTTCTGATGAATTGTATGTTGGTCAAGTCTATTCAAAACTAGCGTCTGAAGTTTGGAATGATTTAAAGGAAACATATGACAAGGTTGATGGTTCTGTGGTTTTTGGGTTATATCAGAAAATTAATTCTGTTAGTCAAAATGGTTCTAGCGTGTCTGAATATTATCATAGAATTAATACTATGTGGAAACAATTCGATGCTATGCTTCAGTTACCTTCTTGTACTTGTGATGCGTCTACCAAGTTCAATGAGTTTAATCAATTAATAAAGCTTATGCAATTCTTGATGGGATTAGATGATGTTTACCAACCTGTTAGAACCAATCTGTTAACCAGAGATCCATTTCCTTCAATTAAAACTGCCTTTTCTATAATATATAGGGATTAGAGCAAGTGTCTATGTATCCCTAGAAGCGACAATGGTACTGAGTTTGTAAATGCCCAGATGGACACTTTTATTAAAAGTCATGGTATCATACACCAAACCTCTTGTACCCATACACCTCAACAAAATGGGATTGTTGAAAGAAAACATAGACACTTGCTCTAATCCCTAGATATTATAGAAAAGGCAGTTTTAATAGAAGGAAATGGATCTCTGGTTAACAGAATGGTTCTAACATGTTGGTAAACATCATCTAATCCCATCAAGAATTGCATAAGCTTTATTAATTGATTAAACTCATTGAACTTGGTAGACGCATCACAAGTACAAGAAGGTAACTGAAGCATAGCATCGAATTGTTTCCACATAGTATTAATTCTATGATAATATTCAGACACGCTAGAACCATTTTGGCTAACAAAATTAATTTTCTGATATAACCCAAAAACCACAGAACCATCAACCTTGTCATATGTTTCCTTTAAATCATTCCAAACTTCAGACGCTAGTTTTGAATAGACTTGACCAACATACAATTCATCAGAAACAGAGTTCAGAATCCAGGTTAATACTACATAATTGCATCTATCCCAATGTCTAGCCAAAGTATCATTAGACTCGGACTTAGCACATGTTCCATCAACAAAACCTAACTTGTTTTTAGCCATCAAAGCAAGTTTCGTAGCATTAGACCATACCACATAATTTTCAGTCCCTCTTAATTTGATGTTGACAATAGACAGACTACTAGAGTCACTAGCATGCAGATACAACGGATCACTAGCATCTAACTTACTTAACAAGGTAACAGAGGATTCATCTTTGTCAGTCATGATAAATAAGAAACAGTCAACAAGAGAAAAATCAAACTAAGCAGCCAAACAAGACAGATAACCAAGAAACAGCAGTGCAAGCCAAACAGATAATCTAATACCAATCAACAAATGTGGGAGACAAGAAATACTAGACAAATAATCAGAACAAGGACAATACGAAAAACAAAACACGTCACACAAGAGAAGAAAAAACCACAGACTCACGGCGAAACTACACCAGTGTTCCAGATCGTTGGTTCATCACTCAAGGTGCCAACGCAGGTCTTAGTGTAGGAGCCACCTAGATCTAGACTCGAAAAAAAACAAGAACAATCTCATCGAGAGGGGTTCCCAAGTTAGGGTTCGCCAAAAATAAATCACAGCCTATAACCTTCACTTAGGGTTATATGACTGTGATGCAAAGAGAATCCAGAAGACGAGCTCCAGAGACAACGACCAGTCATTCTGCACGGACCGAGACCAGAACCACAATAGCTCTGAGCGAAAACTCCAAGACCAAGATCCGACCAGTGAACCCTAGATTAGAAACGAACCCAACTGATTAACACAGCCTGTTAATCTCAACTTCAGAATCACAGCGGAAGACTATCAGAGCACCAAATCAACCTTGGGCTCTGATACCATGTCAAGAACTCAAGACAGATTTATAACATTGAATGGAACCCTAGAATTTGATATGAACAATCAACAAATCAGTCGCAAAATGACTGTACGATGAAACAATAAGTGATCGATACAGTGCCGAATAGAATACAGGTTGTGTAAAGTAAAATAATGCTCTAAAAACAAAGAACAGAGCTGAGAATGTTCTGGAGTATATCGACCAGGAGAAAGGGAATCGTTCCTTTTATGTATGCAACACAGACACCAAGCAAATGAATAAATAGCAGCTCAACCCTAGATCCAGCTAATGACAACCTTTCATATCCTTCCAGCAGCCCAGCAGAAACAAACTAAGCCCAACTTCAAGCAAGCCCAACTCCACAGCCAAGAAACCCATGAACCTCTCACAAAAGGAAAGCAGGGATTAGAACAAAAGAAATATAAACTGAACGGACACTTCCATAACATTTTTCGTTAAAAAAATCCTCTTCTACAACAATTATCATCACTTTTTAAAAATTCTATGAGAGAGTAAAGTGCATTTTTTGGCCCTACGGTTTGATCCAACTATCGGGTTTCGACGTTTCGTCTAACTTTAACACTTTTCGTCCCTGGCATTTTAAGTGTTGACACTTTTAATCGTTTGCACTAACTTTGTTTAGTTTTTCGTTAATTTCTGTTAAATGACCATAATACCCTTGGTAAATATGGTGGGCCCCTATTTAACCGACCATCGTGACCACCAGATCATGTCGCCGCCGATCACACACCTTTGTTGGTGTAGCCGTACACCACCATAACCGTCACCACATTAACTTTAATATAAGTGTCGCCTCTATTGGGCCTAACACGAGACTTTTGTCGTCCTTTTTATTGTTGCAACTATCGCTGAAAAATCAGTCTTGTAGTCAAAATAGTCTTGAGGCACTGAAACGAACCCAAACGTCCTTAATAACATCGATCAAAACAAAATGGAATCATGCAGCTGAAAAAGGCTTGTCGAAGTACTCACCGAAAACATAGTCTTGGCCGGAATCCGCTTATATCAACGAATTAGCTCATCATCACTAATCCCAAACCTTGCTGTAACCCTAATGGCACCAATTCGACACTATCATCGCTTGTTGTTGTTTCCCGAATATCTAGAAATGTTGAAACGGATGGTGTGGTCGCCGATTCTCAAAAACAATTATTGGGATTGAACCATACCAAAGGAACAGTTTATTAAAGCCAAAAATGGATCAGATCAGTGGATCCAGAATAAGCAGTTGTTTACACTTTGTCTTTCTCCTTGAATGTGGCCTAACATCTGATGTCCTCTAAGTACTGCCCTTCTACAACAACTGCTAATCACCCAGAGACTGTTGAAGACTAAACACTGATTGATCAATCTGTTGCTATGGTTCAAGTACTACTGAAGACACAAAGCACTGCTGGGGCTAAAGTAGTGGAATGAAGAAGTAGCAGTTAGACTTGTATTTGTATTTGTTTATTGTAATCAGTTGTTAGATAGCAGTGTTTGTAATAGTCAGTGGTTAGAGGTTGTTAGGAGGTTAGATGTCACTTTCATGGTGACGTCAGCAAAGATGCCACAGTGGTTTGTTCTGTACTATAAATAGAACAGTACTCTGTACTGTTCTATTAGCTCTCTTCTTCACCAAGTCATTCTGTACGAACAATCACTGTAGCTCAGGCTGAGGGGGAGACTTTGTGCATGCATGCAATAGTTTTGTTTATTGTAACCAAATACAATCATTCGATTCTATGATAAACATGTTTGCTTAAAATTGTTCTCTCTTTGATTGTGTTGAAAGTTTATTCATCTATTTCCGCTGCTGTTGTTTCTCATTCATCTTCATTTTAGATAAACAAACACAATTTTATCAAACTCAGATCCTAACAATTGGTATCAGAGCTAGGACAGTCAAATTTGATCTAACAATCATTTTGACGTAAAAGTTCAGCTCAATTTCGTTGATACTTTTAATTGTTCGTTTCGTTGAAAACAGAGTAAGGTTTAATCACGAGCAAAGTTGATTAATCAGTGCTTGTAAAACAACCAGAATGACGTCACAATCACATGATATCAATAATAACATTGGTTCTCTCTTCAAACCACCTATGTTGAAGAGATCTGAATACAACATCTGGGAGCGAAGGATGGGTCACATCCTAGCTCAACAGAATACCGGATGTTGGAAGTCGGTTATCTTTAGACCACATGTTCCAATGGTGCCGAGTGCTGAGGATCTAAAGGTCATGGTTCCTAAGAAAATAGAGAACTATACTGAACAGGATTTTTAAAAAATTGAACTGGATGCCAAGGCATTTAGCATCGTTGCATCTGCACTACCAAATGAGATCTATGTTGGACTGTTACATTGTAACAGTGCCAAGGAATTGTGGGATGCACTTAAGGAACAGTTTGGGAGAACTGAAGAAGTAATTGAAAATAACAGGGAAATTTTGAACCAACAGTATGAAACCTTTTGTCACATTAAGGGTGAAACATTAACACAGCAGTTTGAGCGATTTAGTTGTCTCAAAAGTGAACTTAAGCTTGTTAAAACTGAATTTCCTAAATCAACTATAAACAGCAGGTTTTTAAGGTCACTTCCTGAAAAATGGGACACAATTGCTTTTGTAACTAGAAACTCTGTTGAGTTCAAAGATCTGACCCTAACCCAGCTTCATGGTAGACTCCTGACCTATGAAAGGGAGTTGAACCAGAAAAAGAAGTTACAAGAATCTGGAAAAGTTGCAGATGATTATTCATTTGGCAGCACAGCTCTTTTGGGTCAGGAAGAATCTGGTAGTAGTAAGGATCAGAGTTATGATCATTATATTGACATAACTGCTGGTGGAGCCTTTAATAACTCTGATTCTTACTCAAACAACTATGCTTTCACAGCTAGTAGTGAAAACCAGAATTCTGACAATCTGTGCTTTGAACTCAATGATCTGCAGCATTTTGATCCAACTGACTTAGAGGAAATGGACATTTTGCACCAACTTGCACTGCTGAGTGTTAGAACCAGCAAGTTTTACAAAAGGACAGGGAGAAAACTTTCCAGGGTTACATGGGAACTTAAAAGTAGGGATGGATAAGTCAAAGATAAAATGCTATAAGTGTAATAGGTTAGGTCATTTTGCTAGAGAGTGCAGGAGTCAAACCAATGGACCAATTATTACACATCCTGGCTCAAACCCTAGACCACAAAATAACCAAAACACTATGCATTATGCCCAATATGCCCCTGCTGCTCATGTAAACACTGCTCACTATGCACACCCTGCAACCCCTGTTCCTATGCACTATGTTCAAACCACTGTTCCTCAGATATAGTATGTCCAGGCCCCTGCTCCTCAGGTTCAGGTGCAACACGTTGCACCTCAACAAGCTACACCAGCAGTGGTTCAACCAGATCAGCAAAGCTTTTTCACCCAAGGCCTTGTTGACTGGAGTAGCTTACCTGAAGAGCTAGGAGATGAAAATTTTGCACTCTATGCTCAAAATAATGTTTCTAGTGGTGATTTGTGTTTTGTAGCATTGGAGTCTATACCAGAAGGGCTGGAAACTGAAGAAGGATAGTCAAGTGATGAAACAGAGGATACAATTGCTGAAGCAGTGGTTACTGTTGTTGCTGGTGAAATACTACTGGGAGAAAATTCAGAACCTCTGTTGGAACCACTGTCTGACCCCTGGTCTAAAGAAGAAGAAGAGAAGAAACAAGGTGAAAAAGAAGAGAAAGTTCAAGAAGAAAGTGATTATACCTGTGATTGTGCCATGATGGCTGCAACTAAGGTATCACCCCAGGTTCTTAAAAACCTTTGTTTAGACAAATGCATCATAGCATTTGCAAACATTAAGGAGGTGAATGAAAACCTTAGAGATAGGTTATTAACTAGTGAAGTACAATTTGAAAAGTCTTTAAAAGAACTAAAAATCAAATTGTCTGAAAAGGAGAATGAAATCTGCAGCATCAAACAAGAGCATAGCATAACCAAGGACCAACTCCAGACCATGATAGAAAAATATCAAGTCTGTAAAAAGGAGTTGGAAACCACCCAAATCACTTGTGAAAAAATGGGTGGAATCCTGCAAAGGTTATGAGATTATGCTTGAAAGCAATGTAAAATTTGGCATAGGGTTTAGAAAAAATGACCAAGTTGAAAACACTGCTTCAAATCAAACTGGTTCTGTTGAAATCATACCCACAAACAAGAATGGCCAAGAAGTTAAAATAACAGTTAAACTTGGTAACAAAATCACTTTGGAAAGAGATGTGGGGTCCTTAACTTTTGAGGAGATTGAGAAATACCAATTCAAACCCATATGGTCTGATGAGTGTGACTATTCTTGAAAATTTCAAACCCATGGACTTCACAATTATGGATGGTGTTAAAGCTCCTAAGGCCAAGGTCATTCCTCTTAAGGACATCCCAACAGTGGTTCAAAACTCTGTTGCAAAGGAGTCTTAAAAGAAGAAAAGAAAAGAAAAGGTTAAAAACTTGTTTTGTGATTTCTGTGAGAAGAAAAATCATTTGACCAAAGATTGTTTTCATCTAAAAGCATATGATATCAACAAAACAAGCATCATTGTGCCTTCTCAGAGCTGCACCATCTGTGGTAAAACAAACCACCTCACTTAGGAATGTGTGTATCTCGAATCCTTTGATGTAAAAAAGAATGAGTACACTTCAAAAACATCCATGAGTTCATCAAAACCACAAGTCAAGAAACAACCACTGTTTGTGCCAGTTCAAACAGCTGTTACAAAACAGCTGAACCAAATCTCTGTTAAAAGAGAGGTTCAGGTGACTGATGCACCCCCTGCTAACCAATACCAAAGAGGTAAAGGTCAACCACCATATCCTAGGGTCCCACATGTTTATGAAGCTTACAAAAGGCCTTCTAAACCAAGAGTGAACAGGCATCCCTATGGATATCAAGAATTGATTGGAAATGGCTCCCAACAGTGGTTAGAAAAACAAGTTTCAAAAATTGCTCAATCCCCTGATCTAACCACTGTCCATTTTCCTGACCTTAACATAGACACCATTGAGACCCCATCCAAAGCCTTATTGGCTTTGGAGAGCCTCCTGAACTAACTATTTGCTTGATGTGCAGGGAGCTTCTGCATGCTTAGATAGTCTTTGGTATGTAGATAGTGGAGGCTCCAGGCACATGACTGGATGTAGAGCCATACTCAAAGAATTCAAAACTCATGGAGGGGGTGATATATCTTTTGGTAATAATAGTAAAGGGAAGGTGATGGGATTTGGTACAGTACAGTCTGGAAATGTTAAGTTTGAAAATGTCAATCTGATAGACAATCTAAAATTCAACCTCCTAAGTGTCTCTCAAATAAGTGACAAAGGTTATGGTTCATTTTTTACTAAGGAGTGTTGTAGGATTGTTGGACCATAAATGGTTGAAAAGATTGAAGAAATAATAAAAAATGGAAAAACTCAACTTGTTGCTCAAAGAAGTGGCAATGTTTATGTAGTTGATTTGTCAAAAGAGAGCCACAGGACTGATGCCTGTCTGTTCTCAGCTGCCTCTAACAAAGAGACGGAACTTTGGCACAGGAGATTGGGGCACACAAATCTCAAGACAATCACTGCTTTGTCAAAACAGGGGTTAGTAAGAGGTCTTCCTCAAAAACTATTCACCTGTCCTGAGCATTGTGTTTCCTGCTTAAAAGGAAAACAACATAAAAGTTCATTTAAGTCCATTGAAGAGTCCAAAACAACCAAGTGCTTGCAAATGCTTCACATGGATTTGTTTGGCCCAATTAAAGTAATGAGTCTTAGAAAGAAAAGATATTGTTTGGTAATTGTAGATGACTTTTCTAGGTTTACATGGACTTATTTCTTACATTCCAAAGATGAGACTGCAGGCATTCTGCAAGACTTTGTCACACAGGTTGAAAAGCAGTTTGACTTGCCAGTAAAAATCTTCAGGAGTGACAATGGCACATAATTCAGAAATAGGGAGTTGGATGAGTTTTGTGTATCAAAAGGAATTGTAAGGCAGTACAGCATTCCAAGAACACCAGAACAAAATGGGGTTGTTGAAAGAAAGAACAGAACTCTGATTGAGGCTGCCAGGACCATGCTTGCTGATTCAGGTTTGCCATTAACTTTCTGGGCAGACGCTGTAAACACTGCCTGCTATGTCCAGAACAGAGTTTTAATAAACCCCAGGCATCAAAAGACTGCCTATGAAATTCTGTATAAAATCAAACCACTGATCTCATATTTCAAAGTTTTTGGCTGCCCATGCTTTATTTTAAACTTAAAAGACTCCATTTCAAAGTTTGCAGCCAAAATTGATTGTGGTTATCACTTGGGATACTCAACCATTGCTAAGGACTACAAAGTGTTCAACACTAGGACTAAGACAGTGGAGGAGACTTTGAATGTGAAGTTCAATGAACTCTCTTCAATGAAAATCCCTGCAAATCCTGCAGAATTATTTGATCTTGATAAGTTTACATTTGAAAATGTTTCTGTCAAGACTAACAGTGCAGGTCTATCTCAAAATCCTCCATCAGACTATGGATATGAAGTCATCATTCCACAACAAAAGTCTGCATCAATTGGTAGAGCAGCAGATGTTCAAAACAGTTGTCAAAGCTCAACCACTGCTACCTCAACAGTTGTTGACCAAAGTAGCCCCTTAACCCCTGCTTCCACATCCTCAAGCACTGTTGATAAAAATCCCCAAACAGTGGATAAAAGTCATCATCTTTCCACATCACTTCATCCTATTCCTCCACCTCCATTTCAAGACCCTGTTGGATCATCAAAGTCACCAACAGTGGTTAGCTCAGATGATTCACATCTGCAGCCTTCACCCTTAAATGCCATTGTTCCATACAAAGGGGATTTAATCTTCTTGAAGTCTCATCCATCTGACCAAATCATTGGCAACATCAGTGAAGGGGTGCTCACAAGAAGTCAATCCCAAAACATCTGTCTTTTTACTGGTTTCCTATCACTCCATCAGCCAGTCAAGTACCAATAGGCACTAAAAGACAACAGCTGGGTAGAGGCCATGCAAGAGGAGCTCCAATAGTTTAGAAGACAACAAGTATGGGAGCTTGTACCACTGCCAGAGGGTGTGAGTCCTATTGGCACAAAGTGGGTCTTCAAAAATAAAACTGATGAAAGGGGTATTGTTGTCAAGAATAAAGCAAGTCTAGTGGTTCAAGGATTCAGACAGGAAGAGGGCATTGATTATGATGAAACATTTTCCCCTGTAGCAAGATTGGAAGCTATCAGATTATTCCTGGCCTTTGCTGTCAACCACAATATAAAGGTGTATCAAATGGATATTAAATGTGCATTCCTCTATGGTAAGATACAAGAAGAGGTATATGTTTGTCAACCTCCAGGTTTTGAGGATCCATTTAATCCAAATCATGTCTACAGGCTAAATAAAGCTTTGTATGGCCTGAAACAAGCACCTAGAGCCTGGTATGAAACTCTTTCCACCTTTCTTCTCTCTATTGGTTTCACAAGAGGTAAAATAGACAAAACACTATTTTTAAAATGGAGAGGGAAAGACTTGATGATTGTCCAGATTTATGTGGATGACATCATTTTTGGAAGCACGTGTTCTAAAATGTGTGAAGAGTTCAGACAACTCATGACAGCTGAGTTTGAGATGAGTGCAATGGGTGAACTCCAGTACTTTCTTGGTCTTCAAGTAAGGCAACTGCAAAATGGTACTTTCATCCATCAAGACAAATATGCCAAAGAACTTTTAAAGAAATTTGAGATGGATGATTGCAAACCATGTAGTACACCCATAGCAACCACAAAAATAGTCATGTCTGATGAAAATGATGATTTGGTTTATCAAACTCTTTATAGAAGCATGATTGGGTCTTTATTATACCTGACTGCATCTAGGCCAGACATCATGTTTGCCACATGTGTTTATGCAAGATCCCAATTAGCCCCTAGAAAGTCAAATCTTATTGCTGTAAAAGGATATTCAGATACTTAAAAGGTGCTCCCTCACTTGGTATCTGGTATCCAGCTGATGGAAATTTCAAGCTTTCAGGTTTCTCAGATAGTGACTTAGCTGGATGTAATACAACAAGAAAGTCCACTTCAGGAGGGTGCCAATTCCTAGGCAGTTGCTTAGTGTCTTGGTAAAGCAAAAAACAAGCAGTTGTTTCAACATCCACTGCTGAGGCAGAGTATATAGCTGCTACAAGTTGTACAGACCAACTGTTATGGCTTCAAAATCAATTGTTGGATTTTGGTATGACTGCCTTATAGACACCTCTCATGTTGGACAGTCAGGCAGCAGAAAATATCATCAAAAATCCAGTTTCACATTCAACCACCAAACACATTGATATCAGACATCACTTTGTGAGAGATTGCTATGAAAAAGGTTTGATTTCTCTGCACCATGTTCCAACTAAAGATCAGCTGCAAGATGTGCTAACAAAAGCATTAGACACATCCACCTTTGAAAGCCTGATCTCTAGGATTGGCATGCTGAACATGGAATAACAGGCAAAATCCTGTTTTTCTATGAATAAAAGCATTAAAATGTTTTCTGAAAATCAAAATTTCATCCTTAAAAATAGTTAAAAATGAAAATTTTCATTAATCCTTAAAAGTCTGTCATAACCACTGTTTTGGTTCAAACATCTGTTCTGTTGTTATTGTTAACTGCTGAAAGTCAACCTCTGTTCCTTCATTAACCTTGTTAATCACTGTTGTCCAAAATCAGTGTTTTAACCCACTGGTGGCTATCCACTAATAGTTAAAAGTCAGCCACTGTTTCATTTTCACCACTGTAAACCACTGATAATTGATCCATCAGTGGTTTCCTAAACAACTGTCTTCCATTACTCATCAGAGGTTGGCATGTGGACAGTACTTATCCGTCAGATTTTTGTAACCACTGCCACGTCCGCATTCACTTTTCCACCTTATAAAACCCTGATCAAAACCCCAAACGGGGTTTTCACTGTCGAAACGAATTCAAAATTCTTTTCTAAAAGCAGTTACCATCAATTTCTCTCAAATCATTCATTGTCTTCCCCCTCTCGCCAATCACCATGGCTCTCCCATTCAAAACCCCTCACAACTACTTGTGTATACTTGAAAAACCAAGTGAAAGCACAACATTTCACTCCGTTATTGACGCACTCTCATCTTCAAGGTACAAAACCTTGTTGACCTGCAACCCATCTATATACCTCGACACCCTTCGTGATTTTTGGAAAAATGCACAACTGGAAGTTCAGGACAAAAAACCCTGGGCTATTACTTCTACGGTAAAGGGAATTAAAGTTGGTGTAACACCTAAAGACATTTCCGAGGTATTCGAATTGAATGATATTACAGGTAAAACCTCTTTCCCAAAAACCGATTATCAAACTGATTTCATTGAGAGAGGGTATGCAGAAAAAATGAAAAAAGATACTTTGCAAAAAGGCAGTTTTCCACCTGCCATGAGGTTTTTGTTCCATACCCTCCTCATGTGTGTTTCAAACAAGACCACAGCTTTTAATGAAATTCCATTAAAAATCCAATACTTGGGATATGCTATAATGCAAAACGAAAATTTTAATTACTCCCAAGAGATTTTTAATGACATGGTCAAAAATGTTAATAATATCAAAGACAATAAAAAACCATTTCTATTGTTTCCAAGCTTTTGAGTTTTTATTTGCAAAAGAAGATTCCAAAAGATAGTGCTCATGTGTTTATCCAAGGAAATCCTATTCAAATCAACAGCCTATCTTTTGAAACCTTTACTAGGCTGTCAAAACCTTCAAAAACACAAACAGAGGAGCCTGAGCAGAATTTAGCAGCAACAACTGCTCCTCAGGTCCCTGCTATTGAGCCTACTGCTCAAGGTGATCACAGTAGCAGACCCACTGCTGTGAAACACACACCTAAAATCACCAAAAAGCCCAAACAGAAAAAATCACAAAAGCCCCCCAAACCCACCAAAAAGGTAACTCTGGAAGATGAGGTCCCAGAGGTTATACATGTGACAACACAAAAGTCTCCAATAACCACTGCTACTACTTCCTCACAGCAGTTGGTTGAAAGATCTCAACCTGAGCCTAAAACTCCTCTTGCGTCCTCTCAAAAGGACCAGGTTGTATCCATAGGGACACCACAATATGAAGCAATGGATTCACTTGAATCTATCTTCCACAGCCCAGCTCCCGAAGCAAATTCTCTTTTTACACCCATCCTTACTGCACAACTTTCACCATCAATGCTACCTTTGTTGGATGCACTTGATATAGCCCAGACAGAAATCAGTTCTTCTCAACCACCTGTAACTGAGAATATACCTCAACAAGTGACTGAGTCTGGGCTCCCTATCTCTGCTAACCCACCAACAACTGAGGAGGTTACACTGCAGGAATTACAAGTAATTACTGTCAGTAGTTCAAGTGGAGCAACTACGACATGTGTTGAACCCACTGGTTTACACCTGGACAGTAGTTTCATTAGTAAGACTCCCATGAAGGCAATTTCTTCTTTGGGAACCATAATATCCACTGGTGTGTATCCAATATACACTGGTGAGCTTAGAATGGTAACCTCTGCTGAAGAAAGAAGACCCCAGTACCAAGAAAAAGGGGCATCAGTGGATGACTTTTGGGACACTTTCCCTAAGTCAACAGCTGATACAACCACTGCCAGTGGGAAATCAGATGATCCCATTAACTTGGGTGATGGTTTAAAATACAAATAATTAACGGAGAGGGTTGATAAACTTGACACATCTGTTGCAGAAATCAAATATATGCTGCAACAGTTGTTACAAGCTCAAAAGGCTACACCCACTGCTGCAACATCTGTAACATATGCTCCATCCCCTGCTGAGCTTTGGAACCTATTTCAACCTATGCTTCTTCAACAAAGACAATATGCTGATCAACAACATGAGATTCAACTTCAGGTGGTCAGAAATGCAATGAAAGCTAGGTACAAAGATACACAAGCTGATATCAAGGCAATTAAGGCCCATTTGATGCAAACCACTGGCACTTCTCCTCCAACAGTTGTTTTTGTTGAAAATCCTGATGATGCCAAAAAGGGGGAGAAGGGTAAAAAGAGAAAAGAAGGTTTATATCTTCCACCGGATCCAATGTCCAAACTTTTGGTAGAAATCCCAAGGCCAGATGGATCAAAGAAGGTTGAAAATCCTGATGATGCCAAAAAGGGGGAGATGGGGAGTATCGTGACGTAAGATTGATATCGTCATAGTCAAACATACACAGAATAGCACAGCGGAAGTCTTGGAATATAAAATACTATTACAAACCCAAATGTCTGAAAATACCGAAAGGATAATTACATACGAGCTTGCAACATTAAATCCACAGGCGGATCTATATACAATGTACAAAATGAAGTTTAGCAGACTTTAGGGCATCCAAAGGATTTACAAGATCCTTTTTCAACACCAAGCAGCTCCCAACCTATTTGCGTATAGTACCTGTCACTTAGTCTATTGAAAATACCTCAGTTTACACTGGTAAATACATTTAACTGACACATTTGAAAATGTTTATGAAAATTGGTTTAGGTGCACAAGGCACGAAATTGTTTTATGAAATTTTATTTAAAGGCACAAGACACAAATATTCTTTTATAACTTGGGACAATTATATTAATAACAATCTGGTATCAGATTTACATGTTTGTCCAACATTTAGGGCCGGTATAAAAGCCGAACAAGATTAATCGACACACCACAAATATAAACTCACAAGAAGTTTCCTCACAAGTGAGTATATCTTTTACATACGCAACGGACAGGTGTATGCCTACACCTCGTGCTTAAGTTGTGGCCATTCACGCTTTTTGAATGAGCCAAGGATATCCAGGACACGGTCGTTAACCCCCAATGTTATTTGTTATCAAGCAATACTGATTAAAACGGGATTATACAATTTAACCATATCCGATTAAAAGGTTTCTACACCCGACCAAGCGGTAATAATTTACCGTATCCCAAGCCCGTATAAGGGAAAATAAGTTAAAAGTATTTACCTGAGCTACTTCTCAATTTACCGCAAGATTTATATAACTCAGCCATATCCAATCTAATTAAATGCAGATAGCTTTTACCGGGAAGCTCTAGTCTGGAATGATGGTAATATATATAACCAATTTAGAATGCTAACGGGTCTTATTTAGGTCATAGACCTAGACCGGCTAACTTAAAGTATTAGAAACGGTACGATACGCTAGATTAAGCGATGACCGGAATAAAATGTAATTTAGACCCAACAAGTATGAAGACTTGTATAATATGGGTAAACTAAATACATTCTGTATTTTGAAGTATAAATGATAAAGTTTGACCTGTTTCGGCTAATTTATGTAAACTTGTCATATAAACCGCACCGTACGCGTATAAGCATAAACGGGTGACCGAATGAGTCATGTACAAGTTCCATAAGTTATTATTCTTAAAATATGTTGTGATATCAGTAGGATATCTTCAATTATGCCCAAAACGAATTTAAAACCAATTTAAGCCCCGAAAGGGTAATTTGGTAGCAAACGTAGAATGATGTTTATCTTCCGAGATAAATATGAATAAAGGAGTATGACATAGTGGTTTTATTGTGATAACTTTGATTAAATGTTCATAGTATGTGTATGTTTATGGTTTAGATTTTCATGTGTTAATGAAATTATTAAAAGGAATACCATTAGTGAGACGCATTAGTAAGCTCATAACAAGTACTTATGTGACTAACAAGTACTTATGTGACTAACGCAAGAATAGAATGTTGAGTATGATTGGTGAATGTATGAAAGTCTTATGCTTAGTTAAGAAGGCAAGAACAAGACATATACAAATGGTTATGCAAGAATACTACCTCTTTAAGGAGTCACAAGTGTTTTCGTGTTGTAGAAAACTTCTTGAATGAATTGATTTAAAAGTAAGACTAGAATTGGTCTAGTAGAAATGAGAAAGGTTTCGGGGACGAAACCTTCTTTAAGGGGGGTAGACTTGTAACGTCCCAAAACCCAAATGGTTAACTTACAAATGTGTTTCCTTGTTTTATGGCATGAAGTGGGTTAACCGGTTTTAAATAACTTAGTTAAAGTATGAGTTAAATGGTGAGGAAGGAAGTTTGTGACAAATAAGAAAAAATGGGTTTATGATTTTTGGTTTGAACAAACATGTGGTAAGTTGTAATTTTTGGTTTGGAGATTTTGTAGGAAGTGGGTTTATGATCAATCTATGAATTGTGTGAAATTGAGTATGAAGATGTGTTAGAATCATAAAAGAGGACTTGTTTTATGTATGATATCAAGTAATATGATGTTTGAAGGTGAAACCCACTTGGGTTAGTGAAAATGGCGACATGGGTATAACACCCATGTCCAATCCTTGTTCAAAATTTGATGTAGTATGTTGTATGTGATGAATACTTGTTAGAAAGGTTGAGTATGGTCTGGAATTTGGTTGATTTTAGTTGTATTTGATTGATGAAGGCAAGAAGTAGGAAGATGAGCACAAGATGCTTGTACAATTTGCTTAGAAAGTAGTACGCACACCAAGTGTTTGATGAAATGCCTAGGTGAGATTAATAGATGAAATGGTATGCAAGTAATGGAGGAAATCGTATAATATGGGGATATGATGTATTTGATGATAAATAAACATGAGAAATCTATTTTTAGATGGAATTCATGTAGGATTTGGTTGGCCATGTTATTTGGTAAAAGTATGCATTAGAATATTGTACTCTATGTTGGAGTGGTATGATGATTACTACATGTTTGAATAATTGCTTAATCAAAATTGATAAGTAAAAGTACTCTAAATGTGAAGCATATGAGATCATTAGAACAGTATGAAGTTAGAATGATGTTGGGTTGTTAAGCATAGGTCATGGTGTTAGTTGTAGAATTATGTTACTAGAATGAACGGAATTGAATATGCTTGGTGTGTGCATATAACTAGATGATCATGTGGTTGTATGCTTATTGCATCATGAGTATGAAATGTATATAGTGTCATTAGTATAGTCTACTATAATGACATGGATGTATGAGGTTAAGTCGAAAGTTCATATGATAAATCATTGACTTTCTGAAAGTTAACTGTGCATAAGTAGCAATGTTAGACTTTTTGTCACAATTGTAATATTATAGAAAGTCATATGACGCGTGTTATATCCATATGTGTTATATGTGATGACGTGATGAATTATATGAGTTTGAAAAGATTGACTTGCGGAAATATGCCTTATGCTTGTTAGAATTGACTAATGAAAGTCAAATGTGAAACATGAATTTGATATGATCGTTAATATGTACAATCATGTATGTTGACAAGAATGTGAATGCGATGACATGAAAGTATAGGGATCATGTCAAGATGGATGGAAGCATGGAAGGCTAACGGGTCAAAAGGAGGCGAGGAAACGGATGCGAATGCGGACACTTAAGGTAAGTGATTTCCGGAATCACTTCTTATTTATAAAAGTAAGACTAGAATTGGTCTAGTAGAAATGAGAAAGGTTTCGGGGACGAAACCTTCTTTAAGGGGGGTAGACTTGTAACGTCCCAAAACCCAAATGGTTAACTTACAAATGTGTTTCCTTGTTTTATGGCATGAAGTGGGTTAACCGGTTTTAAATAACTTAGTTAAAGTATGAGTTAAATGGTGAGGAAGGAAGTTTGTGACAAATAAGAAAAAATGGGTTTATGATTTTTGGTTTGAACAAACATGTGGTAAGTTGTAATTTTTGGTTTGGAGATTTTGTAGGAAGTGGGTTTATGATCAATCTATGAATTGTGTGAAATTGAGTATGAAGATGTGTTAGAATCATAAAAGAGGACTTGTTTTATGTATGATATCAAGTAATATGATGTTTGAAGGTGAAACCCACTTGGGTTAGTGAAAATGGCGACATGGGTATAACACCCATGTCCAATCCTTGTTCAAAATTTGATGTAGTATGTTGTATGTGATGAATACTTGTTAGAAAGGTTGAGTATGGTCTGGAATTTGGTTGATTTTAGTTGTATTTGATTGATGAAGGCAAGAAGTAGGAAGATGAGCACAAGATGCTTGTACAATTTGCTTAGAAAGTAGTACGCACACCAAGTGTTTGATGAAATGCCTAGGTGAGATTAATAGATGAAATGGTATGCAAGTAATGGAGGAAATCGTATAATATGGGGATATGATGTATTTGATGATAAATAAACATGAGAAATCTATTTTTAGATGGAATTCATGTAGGATTTGGTTGGCCATGTTATTTGGTAAAAGTATGCATTAGAATATTGTACTCTATGTTGGAGTGGTATGATGATTACTACATGTTTGAATAATTGCTTAATCAAAATTGATAAGTAAAAGTACTCTAAATGTGAAGCATATGAGATCATTAGAACAGTATGAAGTTAGAATGATGTTGGGTTGTTAAGCATAGGTCATGGTGTTAGTTGTAGAATTATGTTACTAGAATGAACGGAATTGAATATGCTTGGTGTGTGCATATAACTAGATGATCATGTGGTTGTATGCTTATTGCATCATGAGTATGAAATGTATATAGTGTCATTAGTATAGTCTACTATAATGACATGGATGTATGAGGTTAAGTCGAAAGTTCATATGATAAATCATTGACTTTCTGAAAGTTAACTGTGCATAAGTAGCAATGTTAGACTTTTTGTCACAATTGTAATATTATAGAAAGTCATATGACGCGTGTTATATCCATATGTGTTATATGTGATGACGTGATGAATTATATGAGTTTGAAAAGATTGACTTGCGGAAATATGCCTTATGCTTGTTAGAATTGACTAATGAAAGTCAAATGTGAAACATGAATTTGATATGATCGTTAATATGTACAATCATGTATGTTGACAAGAATGTGAATGCGATGACATGAAAGTATAGGGATCATGTCAAGATGGATGGAAGCATGGAAGGCTAACGGGTCAAAAGGAGGCGAGGAAACGGATGCGAATGCGGACACTTAAGGTAAGTGATTTCCGGAATCACTTCTTATTTATAAAAGTAAGACTAGAATTGGTCTAGTAGAAATGAGAAAGGTTTCGGGGACGAAACCTTCTTTAAGGGGGGTAGACTTGTAACGTCCCAAAACCCAAATGGTTAACTTACAAATGTGTTTCCTTGTTTTATGGCATGAAGTGGGTTAACCGGTTTTAAATAACTTAGTTAAAGTATGAGTTAAATGGTGAGGAAGGAAGTTTGTGACAAATAAGAAAAAATGGGTTTATGATTTTTGGTTTGAACAAACATGTGGTAAGTTGTAATTTTTGGTTTGGAGATTTTGTAGGAAGTGGGTTTATGATCAATCTATGAATTGTGTGAAATTGAGTATGAAGATGTGTTAGAATCATAAAAGAGGACTTGTTTTATGTATGATATCAAGTAATATGATGTTTGAAGGTGAAACCCACTTGGGTTAGTGAAAATGGCGACATGGGTATAACACCCATGTCCAATCCTTGTTCAAAATTTGATGTAGTATGTTGTATGTGATGAATACTTGTTAGAAAGGTTGAGTATGGTCTGGAATTTGGTTGATTTTAGTTGTATTTGATTGATGAAGGCAAGAAGTAGGAAGATGAGCACAAGATGCTTGTACAATTTGCTTAGAAAGTAGTACGCACACCAAGTGTTTGATGAAATGCCTAGGTGAGATTAATAGATGAAATGGTATGCAAGTAATGGAGGAAATCGTATAATATGGGGATATGATGTATTTGATGATAAATAAACATGAGAAATCTATTTTTAGATGGAATTCATGTAGGATTTGGTTGGCCATGTTATTTGGTAAAAGTATGCATTAGAATATTGTACTCTATGTTGGAGTGGTATGATGATTACTACATGTTTGAATAATTGCTTAATCAAAATTGATAAGTAAAAGTACTCTAAATGTGAAGCATATGAGATCATTAGAACAGTATGAAGTTAGAATGATGTTGGGTTGTTAAGCATAGGTCATGGTGTTAGTTGTAGAATTATGTTACTAGAATGAACGGAATTGAATATGCTTGGTGTGTGCATATAACTAGATGATCATGTGGTTGTATGCTTATTGCATCATGAGTATGAAATGTATATAGTGTCATTAGTATAGTCTACTATAATGACATGGATGTATGAGGTTAAGTCGAAAGTTCATATGATAAATCATTGACTTTCTGAAAGTTAACTGTGCATAAGTAGCAATGTTAGACTTTTTGTCACAATTGTAATATTATAGAAAGTCATATGACGCGTGTTATATCCATATGTGTTATATGTGATGACGTGATGAATTATATGAGTTTGAAAAGATTGACTTGCGGAAATATGCCTTATGCTTGTTAGAATTGACTAATGAAAGTCAAATGTGAAACATGAATTTGATATGATCGTTAATATGTACAATCATGTATGTTGACAAGAATGTGAATGCGATGACATGAAAGTATAGGGATCATGTCAAGATGGATGGAAGCATGGAAGGCTAACGGGTCAAAAGGAGGCGAGGAAACGGATGCGAATGCGGACACTTAAGGTAAGTGATTTCCGGAATCACTTCTTATTTATAAAAGTAAGACTAGAATTGGTCTAGTAGAAATGAGAAAGGTATCGGGGACGAAACCTTCTTTAAGGGGGGTAGACTTGTAACGTCCCAAAACCCAAATGGTTAACTTACAAATGTGTTTCCTTGTTTTATGGCATGAAGTGGGTTAACCGGTTTTAAATAACTTAGTTAAAGTATGAGTTAAATGGTGAGGAAGGAAGTTTGTGACAAATAAGAAAAAATGGGTTTATGATTTTTGGTTTGAACAAACATGTGGTAAGTTGTAATTTTTGGTTTGGAGATTTTGTAGGAAGTGGGTTTATGATCAATCTATGAATTATATGAAATTGAGTATGAAGATGTGTTAGAATCATAAAAGAGGACTTGTTTTAAGTATGATATCAAGTAATATGATGTTTGAAGGTGAAACCCACTTGGGTTAGTGAAAATGGCGACATGGGTATAACACCCATGTCCAATCCTTGTTCAAAATTTGATGTAGTATGTTGTATGTGATGAATACTTGTTAGATAGGTTGAGTATGGTCTGGAATTTGGTTGATTTTAGTTGTATTTGATTGATGAAGGCAAGAAGTAGGAAGATGAGCACAAGATGCTTGTACAATGTGCTTAGAAAGTAGTACGCACACCAAGTGTTTGATGAAATGCCTAGGTGAGATTAATAGATGAAATGGTATGCAAGTAATGGAGGAAATCGTATAATATGGGGATATGATGTATTTGATGATAAATAAACATGAGAAATCTATTTTTAGATGGAATTCATGTAGGATTTGGTTGGCCATGTTATTTGGTAAAAGTATGCATTAGAATATTGTACTCTATGTTGGAGTGGTATGATGATTACTACATGTTTGAATAATTGCTTAATCAAAATTGATAAGTAAAAGTACTCTAAATGTGAAGCATATGAGATCATTAGAACAATATGAAGTTAGAATGATGTTGGGTTGTTAAGCATAGGTCATGGTGTTAGTTGTAGAATTATGTTACTAGAATGAACGGAATTGAATATGTTTGCTGTGCATATAACTAGATGATCATGTGGTTGTATGCTTATTGCATCATGAGTATGAAATGTATATAGTGTCATTAGTATAGTCTACTATAATGACATGGATGTATGAGGTTAAGTCGAAAGTTCATATAATAAATCGTTGACTTTCAGAAAGTCAACTGTGCATAAGTAGCAATGTTAGACTTTTTGTCACAATTGCAATATTATAGAAAGTCATATGACGCGTGTGTCGCAACCCTCGATCCCTTATCTGTCCCGGGAACGGGCGGACGCGAGCTCAGAGTTTGGTGGTATCAGCTATTTAATCTTGCAGCGGAATTTACATCAGGACCGTAGTTAGGAAATGTTTATCAGAGTAAAACCACCATATTTGATATTAATAATCACATGGGCAAAACCCAAGTTTCTTATTACAATACATTTATAGGGACAAACCCTATTTTATTGAATTTAAAACATCGTTTATTAGGTAACTTTTATAGCCACATTTTTCCCAAGCCTTCAGTGCTCTCCAGCTGGCTTTTTACTAATTGGCTGTAACATTTTGTTACTTGAAACGCGTTTTAAAAACATTTGTCAGTCGAAAATACTGGTGAGTGAATCCCAGTTTAATCAAGAAACATTTTATCAATTAAAACAGTATTGAGAGCGATCACATTGTTTATTTCTACACAATTACTCATTCAGTATTTGCCACTCGACCGGATCTATGGCTATGGTCAAATTACCCATTGGCTAACTCGTTGTCCAATGGTAATGTACTGTCATTCCTGACTTACTACTACTCGTAGTAATAAATTTTGTATACAAAACCCCATAATACCGACAGTAATTGAAGAACTACAAAGACTCAATCACCGCTTAATCACATTGTAAAACAATTAAGGTTTTGTAAAGTATTCCAAAAAGATTAACAAAAAGAGGATAAACTCACATTGCTATTTTAGATTTCTTGTAAGGGTTTCCTGGATATAATCTATAATTTATACAAATGTACATTGGTTAGTATCATAACCCTTTGAAAATATTAATGATACCCTCCCCGAGACGGCATTCCAACAACTACGTCGGGCAGAACCACGACAGTTGTTACGGAACCCTAAATCAACCGGGCAACGTAACTATTACGAAACTGGGGTTATAATACTTACAACGGAGCAGAACCTTGCTAAAAAACGTAACTGATTTAGAATTTTGCAAAATGATGTATTAATAAAACTTTGGTTTGCACCAGAGTCAAATAATACTTTAGCAAAGACATCATTAACTAAAAACGTACCAGCGATGACATCTGGAATCATCTTGGCTTCATCTGCAATCAGAACAAATGCTCTAGCATTTTTAGTATTCTTGTTATCTGGAGCTGGAGCTAATTTCGGGCAATTTAGCTTGATATGACCTTGTTCTCCGCAATTGTAACATACCCGGCTGTTAGCTTTCTTCCTGCAGTTTTCTTCCTTGTGTCCTGATATTTTGCAAAAGTTACAGTATATGGAGCATCTTCCTGAATGCTTTCTTTTGCAATTCCTACATTAGGATGCAGAGGTAGAACCTATATTTTTCCCACGGTTAGAATTTCCAGAACGAAATTCTTGTGTGAGCTTCTGGGTTAGGTTCCTTCTTTGATCCTCTTCTCGGGTACGGACTAATTCACCTGTCAAGGTATTTGCTAGTTCTACAGCTTCTTCTATGGTTTGAGGTCTAGCTGCCTTGACTACGTGTCTAATCTCTCCAATTAATCCCCAAATATAACGGGAGATTAACACTGGTTCTGGTGAAGCAAGGGTTGGCACTATTCTGGCATATTCGAAGAATATTTTAGTATATCCCTTACTATCTACACCAAGGTTTTGGAATTTGTTTGCTATCTGTTCCTTTTCATTAGGAGGGCAGAATTTCCTTTCTACCATATTCCTAAATTCTTCCCATTCCATATGGTAGGTTCTATCACTTCCTTTTGTTTCGAGGATAGTGTTCCACCATTCTAGTGCTGCATTCTTAAACAGATTAGAAGCAAACAGTATCTTATCTTCTTCAGCACATTTGCTTATCCTTATGACTGCCTCAGTCTTCTCTATCCAGCGTAAGGTTGCAATGGCCCCTTCGTTGCCCGAGAATTCCATTGGTTTACAAGACCAGAATTCTTTATATGAACAACCGTAAGACACAGTTCTTCTTCTTTTGGGAATAGGCAATTGAAGTATTGGTCCATTATTCATGCTGTGTTTTGGTTCAATTGGTCGCTTACTGCTATGTTTACTTTTATTATCAGCATCCTTAACAGTTTGAAGAATAAATGGCATTGCATCTATAATTCCCTGTGCTACTATGTGTTGAATAGCACTATTATCCACTTGATTATTATTGTTATTGATGCTTGGATTCTCATTAACCACGTTAATGTTACTCTGGTTATCATTATTCAGATTTCCTTGATTTCCTTCGTCGGCCATCTGAATTTTAAACAACTACCCCATATTAATATCACAATAATATCTTAATATAGTTAATCACATGACCCGCAATCTAGCCAAAAGCGTCGATCATTGCGACTATACTCTTTTCATATACTATGCGTCTATTACACACTAGTACTGAAATAAAAATTACAATACCAACAGAAATACAATCACACTAATAGTAATATGCATCCGTACACACATATTTTATTTTATTTTTATTTTATTATATTTTATTATTATTACTACTACCGTTTCCTGCCATCACATCACGGATATGGATTTATCCAAAAATCCATATTGCGCTCATCGTATTTCCATACGAGACGCTCTCCTACCTGACGCATTCTCTCACTGCTCTCTAAAATTTCCTCCCCAAAAGTCCTAAGTTCTTGGACATTTTCTGCACTCATTGGGGGTGCAGGTTCTAGGACTGGGTTTGGAATCTGGGGTGCGGGTTCCTGATATGGGGGTGAAAGTGCCTGAAATCGGTAAGGATCTTCTAAGATCTCCCTAATATATTCATCGTGGTAATAGGGATCTAAAGGGTCCATACCTGGATAGGCTCCTATGGATGTGTCTTCATGGATAGGGTAACGTTGCACAAAGTCCCTATTATCATCCCACCATGGGTCGTAATTTGGGTCTAGGGGGTTTGGCACAGGTACCCTAGGGATTTCTTCTGGGTTAAAGTCATGCATCTCCACTTGGTTTTCAAGATTTTCTATCTCCATGGGTTGATCTTGGATTTGTGGTTGTGGTTGGGGTGCTACTAATTGTTCCAGACTTGGGTCAGCAGCAGTTGTGGCTAGGATATGGAAATTGGCTAGGCTTCTATTAAGCATATCCTGTATATGGGCATCTGTTTTTCGCTTAGCAGCTGCTAGAACTCTTTGATGTTGCAACTTTCGCATTCTCTTCCTACGAGCAAAGGCTTCCTTACTGAACCATCCTCGTTTCTTATGAGGGAATGGCTCTTCTGACTGAGCTTTAAAAGCAAACACTCCTTCTTCCTGATCAGCAGAATACCCAGAAAGGGCAGGCTGTGAAGAAGTACCTTCACTCTTAGGTGAATCAGAAAACTGACGACTCATGTCTGAGGGTCCTTGATTACTCATACTGTAAACTAACAAATAGTCAAATAACACATAACAAATAAATACAGTTATGCACGTATTTCCATAATTTATTTCCTAACACAAAATATAAAATTTAAGTGTCAGCAGAACACTTCTTTGGCTCAGACCAGTGGCTAGGCTCTGATACCACCTTCTGTCGCAACCCCCGATCCCTTATCTGTCCCGGGAACGGGCGGACGCGAGCTCAGAGTTTGGTGGTATCAGCTATTTAATCTTGCAGCGGAATTTACATCAGGACCGTAGTTAGGAAATGTTTATCAGAGTAAAACCACCATATTTGATATTAATAATCACATGGGCAAAACCCAAGTTTCTTATTACAATACATTTATAGGGACAAACCCTATTTTATTGAATTTAAAACATCGTTTATTAGGTAACTTTTATAGCCACATTTTTCCCAAGCCTTCAGTGCTCTCCAGCTGGCTTTTTACTAATTAGCTGTCACATTTTGTTACCTGAAACGCGTTTTAAAAACATTTGTCAGTCGAAAATACTGGTGAGTGAATCCCAATTTAATCAAGAAACATTTTATCAATTAAAACAGTATTGAGAGCGATCACATTGTTTATTTCTACACAATTACTCATTCAGTATTTGCCACTCGACCAGATCTATGGCTATGGTCAAATTACCCATTGGCTAACTCGTTGTCCAATGGTAATGTACTGTCATTCCTGACTTACTACTACTCGTAGTAATAAATTTTGTATACAAAACCCCATAATACCGGCAGTAATTGAAGAACTACAAAGACTCAATCACCGCTTAATCACATTGTAAAACAATTAAGGTTTTGTAAAGTATTCCAAAAAGATTAACAAAAAGCGGATAAACTCACATTGCTATTTTAGATTTCTTGTAAGGGTTTCCTGGATATAATCTATAATTTATACAAATGTACATTGGTTAGTATCATAACCCTTTGAAAATATTAATGATACCCTCCCCGAGACGGCATTCCAACAACTACGTCGGGCAAAACCACGACAGTTGTTACGGAACCCTAAATCAATCGGGCAACGTAACTATTACGAAACTGGGGTTATAATACTTACAATGAAGCAGAACCTTGCTAATTAGGGGTATAATACCCGTGTATTATAAGCCTATTACTTTAGAATTTAAGATTGAGAATGAAATTGTGAGCGACGGAAAACGAAACCCGATGCCTCCTTATATAGTTGCTGAAATCTGGTCTCCACGCGGCCCGCGTAAGGAACAGACAAGGGTTACGCGGCCCGCGTCAACCCTGGTCAACGGAATAGGTTGTCCCGGTCATGATCTAGACCCGCCACGATGTCGACACGTGTCAGCTCAGGGTGTCTCCGCGTTATCGATCTCTCGCGGCCCGCGTTAACTTAAACGAAACCTTACGCGACCCGTTTGAACTAAAGAAATCAACGATATCAGGTTTCAACCCTGATACCGCCCGCGTAAAAGCTTGGGGTGGGTCTACGCGGCCCGCCTCAGCTTAATATTTATTGTTTTTAATTTATTTTATATGTTATAACATATTTCGGGCTCGGTTTAAACATACGGAGTGTATTTAAAGACATATTGGGACATTCTAAAATATACTAGAGCGTCGGAATATTTATGAGGGTGTTGGTTTTACCGAGGGTTGTTACAGCGTGTTATATCCATATGTGTTATATGTGATGACGTGATGAATTATATGAGTTTGAAAAGATTGACTTGTGGAAATATGCCTTATGCTTGTTAGAATTGACTAATGAAAGTCAAATGTGAAACATGAATTTGATATGATCGTTAATATGTACAATCATGTATGCTAACAAGAATGTGAGTGCGATGACATGAAAGTATAGGGATCATGTCAAGATGGATGGAAGCATGGAAGGCTAACGGGTCAAAAGGAGGCGAGGAAAAAGATGCGAATACGGACACTTAAGGTAAGTGATTTTCGGAATCACTTCTTATTTATAAATGAAGTTGGTATGTTGTATATAGGGAACCATGTAAGAATTTACGGGTAAGGGTAAGTACCAAGGTAAGTTCATATGAACTTCGTCTATCCTTAATGTAAATTAAGAATGTTCATTATGTTGCTGAATGTCCATCGTGTTAATTAAATGTTCATTATGTTGCTGAATGTTCATCGTGTTAATGGAATGTTCATTATGTTGCTGAATGTTCTTCGTGTTAATGGAATGTTCATTATGTTGCTGAATGTTCTTCGTGTTAATGGAATGTTTATTATGTTGCTGAATGTCCATAGTGTTAATGGAATGTTCATTATGTTGCTGAATGTCCATCGTGTTAATGGAATGTTCATTATGTTGCTGAATGTTCATCGTTTTAAAGGAATGTTCATTATGTTGCTGAATGTCCATCGTGTTAATGGAATGTTCATTATGTTGTTGAATGTTCATCGTGTTAATGGAACGTTCATTATGTTGCTGAATGTCCATAGTGTTAATGGAATGTTCATTATGTTGCTGAATTTCCATAGTGTTAATGGAATGTTCATTATTTTGCTGAATGTCCATCGTGTTAATGGAATGTTCATTATGTTGCTGAATGTCCATCGTGTTAATGAAATGTTCATTATGTTGCTGAATGTTCATTGTGTTAATGGAATGTTCATTATGTTGCTGAATGTTCATCGTGTTAATGGAATGTTCATTATGTTGCTGAATGTTCATCGTGTTAATGGAATGTTCATCATGTTTGGAAGTTAGTCGGTTATGTTTGTTTGTAATTGCATTGATTTGTGTTGATATGATTGTAGATAAGACTCAACTTACAAATAAGTGAATGTGACTTGTATGTATGTATGTATGTATGTATATATGTATGTATGTATGTATGTATGTATGTATGTATGTATGTATGTATGTATGTATGTATGTATGTATGTATGTATGTATGTATGTATGTATGTATGTATGTATGTATGTATGTATGTAGGTATGGATCTGTAGCGTGTGTAAGTAGTGTGAACTTGTATGTATGTACATATGAATGGGATACATATGAATGTACTTAGATATATGAAAGTGTATACATGTGTTGCAATCTAATGATTGTAGATCACTGGTATACATATATGTGAAGATGTGGGTTTTCAATATGTTCGAGATTACGTACTCCTAACCATGTTACTATTGAGAATGAAATAAATGGAGTGCAGGTATGGGAACGCCGGACTCTCGAGGAATTGATGTCAGACTCGAGTAAATAAAATTGAGATGATGTTTCAATGGAATACCTTACGTAGTTAGAATGTGATATAGCCTTTTAAGTATATGTATTAAATTATATATGATGTTACCATGTATTAATGTGTTGGTTATATACGGTGACCGCAGGTTAATCAGATATTCATGATGGACATGTGAACGAGGATCAAGTTGAAGATCATGGATTGTACGGGAAATCGGTCACGTTGTTTGTAATCATTTGTTAACTTAGTTACATTAAATAAATGATGAATGATGTATTTATGTTAGAAGGGTTAATCTAAACGGTATTTAAGTATGTTAGAGTAGTTAAAAGAAAGAAATTTTACGGTTCACTTTCCGCTGCGTCGTTTTGGGTCAAATCGTGAATAGGGTCTTACAGTTTGGCATGTTAATGATATGTAAATCTCATTTTATCAATGAAAAGGGCATTATCGTCAATTACCGAATCCATACGAGAACTCTATGTTATGATCAGTATAAAATCTGACCAAAATTTCCAAAAATTCCTAAAAATTATATCATAATAGTAGGCAATGAGTTTGGTGCTAAAAATCGGGTTTAAATATGATTTATGCTAAAAAGCATAATTTAATTAATAGAAAGTCATATTTTACGATATCGTGCATAACTTTAGTTTGAGACCAGAAACTGATGTCAAATTTGTTTGACATGCTTATATATCAGGAATAAAGCTTTTTGTCCTCTCACATTTTCAAAAATCTAATTTTTATAACATATGGGCATAATAGTCAATTTTTAAGCAAATAACGGAACACGCAAATGAACTATGATTTCTAAGGGACCATGTAGTATAACCTTGGAGGCTTATACTAACATATGATATGGTCACAAAGGAACCTTAAGGCATAAGTAAGCTAACAGTGGATCATCAAAGTCACCAACAGTGGTTAGCTCAGATGATTCACATCTGCAACCTTCACCCTTAAATGCCATTGTTCCATACAAAGGGGATTTAATCTTCTTGAAGTCTCATCCACCTGACCAAATCATTGGCAACATCAGTGAAGGGGTGCTCACAAGAAGTCAATCCCAAAACATCTGTCTTTTTACTGGTTTCCTATCACTCCATCAGCCAGTCAAGTACCAAGAGGCACTAAAAGACAACAGCTGGGTAGAGGCCATGCAAGAGGAGCTCAAACAGTTTAGAAGACAACAAATATGGGAGCTTGTACCACTGCCAGAGGGTGTGAGTCCTATTAGCATAAAGTGGGTCTTCAAAAATAAAACTGATGAAAGGGGTATTGTTGTCAAGAATAAAGCAAGTCTAGTGGTTCAAGGATTCAGACAGGAAGAGGGCATTGATTATGATGAAACTTTTGCCCCTGTAGCAAGATTGGAAGCTATCAGATTATTCCTAGCCTTTGCTGTCAACCACAATATAAAGGTGTATCAAATGGATATTAAATGTGCATTCCTCTATGGTAAGATACAAGAAGAGGTATATGTTTGTCAACCTCCAGGTTTTGAGGATCCATTTAATCCAAATCATGTCTACAGGCTAAATAAAGCTTTGTATGGCCTGAAACAAGCACCTAGAGCCTGGTATGAAACTCTTTCCACCTTTCTTCTCTCTATTGGTTTCACAAGAGTTAAAATAGACAAAACACTGTTTTTAAAATGGAGAGGGAAAGACTTGATGATTGTCCAGATTTATGTGGATGACATCATTTTTGGAAGCACATGTTCTAAAATGTGTGAAGAGTTTAGACAACTCATGACAGCTGAGTTTGAGATGAGTGCAATGGGTGAACTCCAGTGTTTTCTTGGTCTTCAAGTAAGGCAACTGCAAAATGGTACTTTCATCCATCAAGGAAAATATGCCAAAGAACTTTTAAAGAAATTTGAGATGGATGATTGCAAACCATGTAGTACACCCATAGCAACCACAAAAATAGTCATGTCTGATGAAAAGGATGATTTGGTTGATCAAACTCTTTATAGAAGCATGATTGGGTCTTTATTGTACCTGACTGCATCTAGGCCAGACATCATGTTTGCAACATGTGTTTGTGCAAGATCCCAATCAGCCCCTAGAAAGTCAAATTTTATTACTGTAAAAAGGATATTCGGATACTTAAAAGGTGCTCCCTCACTTGGTATCTGGTATCCAGCTGATGGAAATTTCAAGCTTTCAGGTTTCTCAGATAGTGACTTTGCTGGATGTAATACAACAAGAAAGTCCACTTCAGGAGGGTGCCAATTCCTAGGCAGTTGCTTAGTGTCTTGGCAAAGCAAAAAGCAAGTAGCTGTTTCAACATCCACTGCTAAGGCAGAGTATATTGCTGCTACAAGTTGTACAGACCAACTGTTATGGCTTCAAAATCAATTGCTAGATTTTGGTATCACTGCCTTAAAGACACCTTTCATGTTGGACAGTCAGGCAGTAGAAAATATCATCAAAAATCCAGTTTCACATTCAACCACCAAACACATTGATATCAGACATCACTTTGTGAGGGATTGCTATGAAAAAGGTTTGATTTATTTGCACCATGTTCCAACTAAAGATCAGCTGGCAGGTGTGCTAACAAAAGCATTAGACACATCCACCTTTGAAAGCCTGATCTCTAGGATTGGCATGCTGAACATGGAATAACAGGCAAAATCCTGTTTTTCTATGAATAAAAGCATTAAAATGTTTTCAGAAAATCAAAATTTCATCCTTAAAAATAGTTAAAAATGAAAATTTTCATTAATCCTTAAAAGTCTGCCATAACCACTGTTTTTGTTCAAACATATGTTCTGTTGTTATTGTTCACTGCTGAAAGTCAACCACTGTTCCTTCATTAACCTTGTTAATCAATGTTGTCCAAAATCAGTGTTTTAACCCACCGATGGCTATCCACTGATAGTTAAAAGTCAGCCACTGTTTCATTTTCACCACTGTAAACCACTGATAATTGATCCATCAGTGGTTTCCTAAACAACTGTCTTCCATTACTCATCAGAGGTTGGCACGTGGACAGTACTTATCTGTCAGATTTTTGTAACCACTGCCATGTCAGCATTCACTTTTCCACCTTATAAAACCCTGATCAAAACCCTAAACAGGGTTTTCACTGTCAAAACGAATTCAAAATTCTTTTCTAAAAGCAGTTACCATCAATTTCTCTCAAATCATTCATCGTCTTCCTCCTCTCGCCAATCACCATGGCTCTCCCATTCAAAACCCCTCATAACTACCTGTGTATACTTGAAAAACCAAGTGAAAGCACAACATTTGACTCCGTTATTGACGCACTCTCATCTTCAAGGTACAAAACCTTGTTGACCTGCATCCCATCTATATACCTCGACACCCTTCGTGATTTCTGGAAAAATGCACAACTGGAAGTTCAGGACAAAAAGCCCTGGGCTATTACTTCTACGGTAAAGGGAATCAAAGTTGGTGTAACACCTAAAGACATTTCTGAGGTATTCGAATTGAATGATATTCCAGGTAAAACTTCTTTCCCAAAAACCGTTTATCAAACTGATTTCATTGAGAGAGGGTATGCAGAAGAAATGAAAAAAGATACTTTGCAAAAAGGCAGTTTTCCACCTGCCATGAGATTTTTGTTCTATACCCTCCTCATGTGTGTTTCAAACAAGACCACAGCTTTTAATGAAATTCCACTAAAAATCCAATACTTGGGATATGCTATAATGCAAAACGAAAATTTTAATTACTCCCAAGAGATTTTTAATGACATGGTCAAAAATATTAATAATATCAAAGACAATAAAAAACCATTTCTATTGTTTCCAAGGTTTTTGAGTTTTTATTTGCAAAAGAAGATTCCAAAAGATAGTGCTCATGTGCTTATCCAAGGAAATCCTATTCAAATCAATAGCCTATCTTTTGAAACCTTTACTAGGCTGTTGAAACGATGGGTGCACTTGCCCATGTGTGTGTTTAGTGTTAGTGGAATATCGTGTTTTATTAATGCGTAAAATTGGCTCAAAATATTAATAAAATCATAACACACCGAACGCACACCAGCGTGATCAATGTTAATGAATGTATCATTGTCGAGTTCAAAGCACCAATATGTCTAGTACAATGTAAGCATGTCGTGTAATGTTTTGAAACCATGTATAATGTCTTTGAAACCATGTACTAGGCATATAAGGTAAATATACCATGTATAATGTCTTTGAAACCATGTACTAGGTATATTAGGTAAATATACCATGTATTATGTTTTGAAAACATGTACTATGTATACTAGGTAATTAAACCATGTTATATGTCTTGAAAACATGAAAGTAGTGATAGGCACATATGAATCACCCCAAAACATTTAGAAAACGTAAAAGAGGGGACTATGTACTCACTTGGGATTGCGTATATGTCTTGTTCAATGTTCAAACAAAGCTCAAAGGTTCAAGAGTTCAATTGTTTCCTAGTGTATCGGAATACTATGTTAGTGTGTCGAGACTTTATCGGAGGATTGGATAGAATGAAGTCCATAAACCAAGTGTTGGGTCTCGTATGATATGGTTTAATAGACTTTACATTCTGATTAGAAAGAATTCCTAAGTGCTTTGACCCGTTACGACTTGTTAAAGTGGTTTATGCCAATTTAACGGGTCGTAAGCGTAATTATGAGTTCGAATGGTTAAATAAGTCCTATGATGAGTGTTGTATGTCAAAACAAGTTTGATTATGTTGTAATATCAGTATAGATGTCAAAAATATGGTCTTACATGTTTAAAACCATTTTATGCGCCAAAATGGCGTTTTTTGGCATTTTAAAGTATATACAATCAACTCATAATATAACTAACCAAACTATATGACCATAAGATATAACCTCAGAGGGTTATTCCCTATATTATTATGGTCATAAAAATGCTCTTGGTCGAATCTTAAGATTGACCAAACGGGTCAGATTCGAAAGTCAAAGCGGTAGTCAAACCGCTCGACTTACGACTAAATAAAAAGCACTAAATTAAAAATGACGAGTTAGACATGTTGGGACATGTCTAATAATGTTATAAAACTGATTTGGTGTCAAAACTTTAAGTTTTAAAACCCGAAAACAGTTTCGTCGTAAAATGCAATTTTGCGCATTTTTTACTTTTAATTTATAAAACTTTGACTCATCACTTCGCCTACTAAACGTGGTAATCAGAAGGCGCAATCGCAAGGGATTAATACCTTCGTGATTATAATCACGTTGCAAAGTTCAATTGAACTTTGACTTTGCAAAAAATTGTCAGAACCGAAAGTCAAACAGAAAGTCAAATTGTTTGACTTTTAGCTCAAAATAGCTAAAATAATGAAAGAGACTAGGATAGAGCACTTACATGTGTTGAAGAACACTAGAAGAGCTCAGTAGGAGGCCTCCAAAAGCTAGAAACAAGCTCTAAGAGAGTGGAGAAAGAAATGTGAAATGAGCAAGTTGAAATGGCAAAACTCTGGGGTATTTATAGTGAATTTGAGCTCACAAGATCAAGCCAAGTGTCCCTCCAGGTGTTATGGCATGCTTAGTGTCATTAAACATGTCCAAAGGAGGTGCAAGATTGGAATATTCGCAACTTGGGGGCCAGGGATTGAGCAGGAAGCTGCCAGGTAACATTCTGATGTCTGGCATCTGCTTACGGACCGTATGATCCTCATGCTTACGGTCCGTAAGCTTAGGAGTCGGGCAAAAGTTTTGAAACTTGGCAGTTTTGGCCCTTGGACTTGTATAATCGTGTTTTGTCATTTTTAACCCCTTTTAACCTAACATTTAGGTTATATAAAGGCGTTAAGGCATGTGTAGCTTGGATTTAGTCCGGAAATGTCGTGGATATCCTTTCGTTCTATCGTACGGTTACGTGTTTCATAAATAAAATATAACATTTTATTGAACATGAGAACGATCGAAAATGTTCAACGATTGAATATATGCATTTCGTACATAAGATACAAGATTTTATTGAAAACGAAAATGTTCGGAGTTGTACAATGATTGAAAATATGCAAATGTCACATGTGGCCTCTCGGCCATCGCAGGTCGGCTGCCATCGTGACGCCGTCGTCCCCATTGTCATCGCAGAAGAAGGGTGGTGGTGGAGTAAGGAAGAAGATGAGATGGAGTGGGTGTGTTTCAGGTGGGGCTCATCATGTTTAATTACCAAAGGTATTTTAGTCATTTGACAAAAATTAAGTAGATAAATTAATAGAGTTAAAGAATTGGATTACAAGTATCAGGACTTGAAACGTTAGATCAAAAAGTGTTTTAAGGTGGACAAAACCTGATGTATAGAAGAAACGTTAGGGACGAAAAATACGGGTTACTCTTTTAGGAGAACTTTGAAGAATATAAACTTTTCAATGGTCTGTTGGAAAGTGGGAATTTAAGCGGGCAAACTGAAAATATGATAGGTAAACATCTCAGAAAAGAAATCAGAGACAATTTAATATGCAAGATGAAAAAGAAAAAAAAGTTGCTATGAATTGTCATTTTGTTTCATGTCATTATTTCAAGCTCCAAAACTGGGCATGTGTTTCATATTGGTGAGGCAATTTCTTTGAGTGGTTCACTTCGACCCAATAAATTATGCGATTTTGTCATTGAAACTCAAAAGTGGTCCTTGCTTTCTGTTGCATGAAGTAAGAAAAAGCCTAGAAAAATAAATTTTTGTTTGTTTGACACTATATATAATCATTTCATAGATTAATTATCATCTATGTTTTTTAAACATAAATGGAGTTTTTCTATATTATATTTTTATGTAACCCACGTCACTTTTAGTTAATTAACAATATGTTATGTCTAATTACGAAAACTCACTTGATAAAAACGACTTAGACCATCTTTAACGGGGGGTATGTGGAGATCTGTTTAAGAGACACATGTTGAGGAACATGACTAGCAAACACATGATGGGAAATTTGTCTTAACGAACAGGGTTGGCGTTTAACGTGAGATGGGAGGAGAAAGATGATCACCCGTAAAGCCTTACGACGTGGAGGAGAGAGGCTAAGGCTGGCAAATCGTGTCTTAACAGGTTTAACAGGTTTCTGACGGCGCGCACAACATAAGTTTCAAACATGATTACGACTCGTTTAACTACTTTCTACCTCATGTTTATAAAAAAGTTTTATGTACAAAGATGAATAAATGATAGATCCTAACATTATAATTTTAATTATTTTAAAAATTAAAAAAGTCAAAGGGTGTATTTTTCAGTCAAACAGGTCTAATCGTGTCTTAACAGGTACCCAATTGCTAGCCCCTGATAGGCCCCACCTTTGGTGCGAATGTGCGATGCATTGCCGATGATGTTATAGCTTATCAAAGGACTATATAGAAAATTAGAACAATAACACTTCATGTCGTATTAATGTTCACCTAGATAAGTGATAACCTATATTTTAGGAAAAATCTAGTTAGTTCCATGCCAGGTGTTACAATTTCGTGTTACATTATGGCATATGTTTGTACACGTATATGAACAAAAGTGACATTTATTATTTTCTTTATACTGTCTTTTTTCTTCTTCAATAGAACCCTAAATCTTAGTCCACTTCATTCTAAACACTTTATTTAGTTTAAAGAACCCTTATTTTTCTCAAATGTTAACATCTAGAGGTTTTTAAAGAGAAGAAACAATATTTAAACTTATTGGAAAATTGAAACCAGTCTCATAGTAGTTAGCTTACAACCAAGATTCTAAGCATCTTACTCTCATGTGGTGAGTTTCAAATGTGTAAGCACCCTTAGACATTATAAAATACCCCCTTTACACCAATGATTATAGTTAGTAATTGATAACGTTAATTCAATTAAAGTGGTTGGGTGATGAAAATAAAGAGGTAGAACTACAAAAGAATGGAACGACTGCTTGTAAAGGTTCAAGGATTTACGTGACAATGAAGCTCATCATACACTTCGATACAGTTTAATTAGTCTAGCACCTATGGTTGATTAAAGAACATTTTTAGGTAACATAGGTTTTTTATTTTATGCATATTTTTAATAATATTTCATGTATTTTTTTATTTTATTCTTGTGTGTTTTTTTATTTTTTGAATTTTTTATTTAATTATGTTTTATATAATATTATACTAGCTTAAAATCTCGTGTTTTACACGGGTTGCATAAATTTAATTTTATATAATAAGTAATCTTGCTATATCTTTAAATACCCTGTGTATTGCATGAGTTAAGTAAATATAATGTAATCGATTAACACATATAGTCAACAAGATATGTATTTAAATGATGAATTTGATGCACTATTTACTTATTAAAATTTTACTTTGTTTTTTTGTTTATTATTAGGTTAGAAACATGTGTATTACACGTGGTAGAACTAATGAAATATAAGATTATTATTAATAAATGGGAAAAATAAAAGAAATAATAAATAAATAAATAAATAAATAAGAGAGATACGTGGAGTTTGTGATTTAATATTATTTTCTTATTTTTGTATCCTATTAAATATTAAATAATAATAATATTAAAAAATTAACTAAATCTAATTTAAATGAGAATAAAAATTTATATATTTGTTTAGTTCTACAAGAAAAAAAAATCTTCTATCTCCTACGGAGAAGGAGAAAATACAAATGATAAATTATTATTATTATTATTATTATTATTATTAATTCAAAGTTTGATAAAAAATTATTATTTTTACGTAAGTTATATTTAGTTAAACTATTGTTGAATATGAAAAAGAAATTAAAAAATAATATGAGGAGGCATCAGAGATTGACACATGTCAAAAAAAATTTTCATTTATTAATATAGGAAGATTATTTAAATATATATGAACTATAAATAATATATTATTATAAAAGTAACTTAATTTATATTAATTAAAAGTAAAACTAGGTGACCATATAGAGTGTGAGGTGGAGGTTTGGTGTTATAGGAAGAAAAATGAGGGGCTTTTTTACGGATGTGTGAAATCTGATGTGGCACGCTAAGGTAGAGGTTTGCACGTTTTAGCGTTATGCATGCTCTAAATACACAAAAAAAAACATTGATTTTTTATACCACCTGTGTTTTTTTTTTTTTTTTTGAACAACTAACATAATCAATTCCGAGCACTCTCAGGGCACCACTAGACAAACAGAGTACTCCGAGAGTAACCCGAGTCCACCACCAATTTCGGGGAAAACCCAGTAACCCACCCGTCCGTAGACACGACGGTGAAATTACAAGTAAAATCCGTTTGGCTCAAGTATCCAACCCAGGTTTCCCTGGGTCTCCTATCATTGCCCACTAGTGCCTCACTCTGCATCAAGTGGGAGTCGAACCTGGATCTCTCAAGAGAAATGCAAGCATTCCACCACTTGATCTGGATATATTGGCAACCACCTGTCCTTTTATTATTATTATTTGACATATTGAATCTTTACCATCCAACCACATCAAGTATTAAATTAACTGTATATGATTTATGAACAATCATGAATAGTTTTTATGATTTATGAACAATCAGGAATAGTTTTTTTTTGTGATTGGACCGACAGACATGTATACGTGACATGTATGATATAGGATTGTTAAATTCTATAGTTAATATTTTTTTCTCAAATAAATTAATTAACTCTATATGATTTATGAACGCTTATGAATAGTTTTTTGTTGTGATTGGAGTTATGGCTTATAAAAGTTCTAAAAAACTAGTTTTACTTATAAATCACTAATAAAACAATTATTATCATTAAAACCTATATAAGTTTGCAAACTTTTTGTGCATTATGAGTTGTAAGTTGTGCTTTATGAGTTTTTCAAAAAAAAACTTGATTTTTTAGTTTTAACCCAAAGGTTTGTACCTTTTCCAATTTTAACCCTACATAATTTGTTTTTTAACTTTAACCCAAAACTTTTCATTATTTGCAATTTAAATTCACAACTTTTATCACTTATACTTTTCATCTTTTGCAAATTTTCGTTTTACGTATAGTTCTAAATTTTTCGAATTAATACGACGCAACGTGCATGTGTGGTTCAACGTTTTTACCTCTATTTTTCCATGTTTGACAGGTTCGTCGCAATACGCATATTATAAGTCAAGTCAGTGTTGGTTGTCGATGACGCTTGTGTGACATTAGTACTATTTGACACCGTTTTACGTCCCGCCGCAACGCGGGGTGTGCTTTGGAGGTTTTCAAAGAAAAAATTGTTATGCATATTGTTGTCGTAACGTTGGCTTTGGGGGGTTTCAAAAAAAAAGTTTTTTTTTTACTTTTCACCCAAAAGTATTTCATATATTACTTTTAACCCAAAACTATTTGTTTTTTTACTTTTAACCCAAAACTTTTTATCTTTTGCAATCTATCCTCATAACTTTTTTTACTTTCAACTTTGTTCATTTATAGTTTCCATTTTTCGCAAATTTTTCGCTCTATGCTTGGTTCTAAATTTTGTGACTTAACACATCACAGCTGTGTCTTTGGCTTAACGTTTTTACGTTTCGTTCTAAATTTTGCGAGTTAACACGACGCAACGTGCGTGTGTGGGTGAACGTTTTTACATCGTTTATTTTTACCCCGTTTGACAGGTTTAACATAACGTGTGGGTCGTAGATCGACTTAGTTATAAATAAATAATCCCCGCCGCATTGCGGCGGGTCGTAATCCTAGTTATTTTTTATTTGGCAAATTGGAAATAAATAATCACACCTAACTCAATTTGGCCGATAATAATCCTAAGTCAGTTATTGGTCGATAATAATCCGAACTGGTCAATTTTTTTGTAAAATAGTCCGCCGTTAAAATAGCTTAACGGAGTTAAATTTTTTTTCCGAATTACAAACCGATGTTTTAGGGCTTTTGATCAGAACGAGGATACGAGTTGATTGATGTAAAACTTACCTCGAAATATTGCCCCAACCCACGAAAACGGTGCTTCAATTCGGGTGTTTAAACTTCCAATTAACAAAAATCAAGTCATTTCGAGCACAATTTCAAGGTAAGTTTTACATCAATCGACTCGTATTTTCGTTCTGATCAAAAGGCCTAAAACATCGGTTTGTAATTCGGAACAAAACTTAACTCCATTAAGCTATTTTAACGGCGGACTATTTTACAAAAAAAAATTGACCAGTGCGGATTATTATCGGCCAATAACTGACTTGGGATTATTATCGGCTAAATTGAGTTAGGTGGGATTATTTATTTCCAATTCGCCTTTTCATTTTATAGTATTTTTAAAAAAATATATATTTGAACTTTGGTAATATTTGGAGACTTAAAAGAGAAGCTTGTAAGTTATAAAAATAAGTTTATCTGATTATTTGGAGACTTAAAAATAGTTATTTGGAGCCTTGATCCGTAATTAAATAATATGTATCTATTACAAACTTTTATATTAAATATCTAAATATATATATTTTTAATATCACTATTTAATATGGGAGAAAGAAGGGAAAACAGTCAAAACACAAGTTGAAGAAGCCTAGAATGATAACAAATGTTCCAAATTATTTTTATTTATTAGTTACTAAGTTAGAACTCATATAATATACGAGTTGAATAAAGTATGTATTAAGAAGTTAATGATGAAAATTTTGAATTATACTACAATATTTGATGTTACAACAAAAAAAAAATTAAAAACTTATTTGATGTTTTTGGATAATAGTTTGTAACAAAGGAAATAAACCAAGAACCATTTTAAGTTTTAGAAAGGATTTTAATTAACTTTTAATATTTTTTTAGTTTAACCATTTTGAGTGAAATAAGAAAAGAAAAAAAAAACTTTTTTATCATACTCATAAAATTGTGACATATAACGCTGTGAGTTACTCGTTTATTAAGCATATAAAAGATTAAAGATTTACAACCAATACATCAATTATAAAAATTTCAATTATCAATGATTTTAACAATGTTTTTATTGAGCAATCGATTATCAAAATAAAAATCTTACTATAATAAAAGAAACCAATAAGTGACATGTGTCATTCATTGAAGGCGTCTACATTTGTAATTTCCTGTCTTTTTATACTTATCTTATATCAATTAATTAAATAATAAATAATCAATTAATATTAAATCTTATCTTACTTTGAATGTCGGATAGAATCATTCTATTTTTTCTAATAATATATTATCTACAAATTTAAGTTATAAATTAAAGACATTTTTTAAATAATAACACAAAACAATAATCTTAAACTTAAAAAAACAATAATACGCTCATATAAAAAATTTAAAGTACAAACAAAATATACAAAATAACTTATTAGACATTAGATCAAACTTTAAAAAAAATACTAATTAGAAACAGAAGCTAATAATATAATTTTTTTTTTCAAATTGGGGTTCTAATCAATTCGAATTAAACTTAACCAAGTTTGTGATTTGATTTGATTCGAATTAAACCGAACCAAATTTATGATTTTTTAAACGAATCCAATAGCATATTATTTACTATACAAAATTACATTTATTTAACCCGTGTAATACATGGTGTTTTTAAAGATATAACTTTTTTATTATTTAGTATATATTCGCCCCGCTTGCGGTATACAAAGTTACAAAATTACATTTATTTAATTAACCCGTGTATACACAGTGTTTTTAAAGATATAATTTTTTTAGTATATGTAGTTAGATTTATTCAACCCGTACAATACACGGATTTTTATTATTTGGTATATAAAATTACATTTATTTAGTACAATACATAGGGTTCTTAGAGATATAAATTTTTTTATTATTTAATATATAAAATTACATTTGTTCAACTCGTGTAATAAACGCGATTTTTAAAGAATAACTGTTTTAATTTAGTATATAAAATTACATTTATTCACCCCGTGTAATACACGGGGTTCTAACCTAGTATATCATATTATAATGACCAAAATTTAAAATTTAGAGTAAATTACAAGTTTGTCCTTTATGTTTAGACCAATTTGCAGGCACTGTCCTTTAACGCAAAAGCTGACAAGTTTTGTACTTTATGTTTCAAAATCTTGCACGGTTTGTCATTTAGGCCTAACTCAGTTAGATTTTTTAGTTAAGTTTAGTCATGTGCCTTGCACATGAGGACAAACTTGTTATTTCACCTTCCGAGAGGTTATTTTGTAAACACTTATTATTAAGAGACTGTATCTACAAAACTGAAAAAAAAATCTAAACTCTTTATCTTTCTCTATTCTGAACACACCACCACAACCCAATTTCTCTCTAATCTCTCAACCCACCACCACCACTGTGACAACCCGCACTAAACCAGGTATCCGTACAACTTAATTAATGATTAATTACTGCTTAATTATTGTGCTTGTTTGAACTAGCTGATGAACTGCTACTTAAATACTGATACATGAACTTACTTGCATCATACTTGCTTGCTGTCACTACACTATTTATATGCTGAACTCTAGTGACAAACATGATGCACAAAAAGCACAGTAGCACTAAACGGATACACAGTGAACATGCTGATATAACCAGCATCAGGCAGACACTGCCTCTAAGGCCTGTTAAGAGCCTCAAATATTTTGGCTACACTGGTAGTGAGTGTAGGGATATAAGGGTTGTGGTACTGCGTCTCTAGGAATAAGATACACTGATTCGGATGTGCCAAAAACGTACTTTAAGTACCAAACACAGCACTTTAATAATTAATCCAGCTTCTAGCTGACTAGTAAAGTGCCAGAACATGAGAAAATAACACTAGACACTTTCTAAAGTGTCGGGAAAACAAATTGTGTCACTAAAAATGTTAATAACGACACTTTAAAGCTTTTGTAACGCTTTAACGGATTACTATCCAACCGGACACCCGGACTTTACCCGAAACATGAAAATATTACTATTTTCACTAATTATATTTTTCTGAGCCAGTTAGGGTCCCTGATTACCCTAACACCCGTTATAACACGCCATATATATTACTAACGAGGTTAAACCCTTAACATAACTTAGTTAACATAACTAACCTCCTAACTTACTAGTTATAATCGAACCAAGGGACCCCCCCCCCCCCCCATGGCCGATTTCGGTCCCTTTGTAACTAGGAGGGGACATGACTTGTACTCCCAAGATTTCCTAATCTACATTGTCTAATATCAATTAGACATGTTAACCAATGGTTAATACACCTAAAGTTTTCCTATAAATAAACACTTAACCTACAAGAGTTCTTTATCACTCAACACCAACTTACTACTCTCTCCCTCTCTTCTCTAAGTCTCGGCCGAACACCCCACCCCCCATACACCCACCTTCGGCTCTTGATCACTACATTCCAACATCACACAAGTGTTAGAGGTTACGTATTAGGAGCTTTGGTGCACTCGGAACACGAAGGACCTCTACCGTTAGCTTTTATCCACGCGTTTTTCATCAAAGATCTTCCCTAGCCTTGAGCTAGAGGTATAACACTTAAAACTTGTTCTTGAACGTATCTAAAGTGGTTAAAAAGATTTTTGTCGGTTAAATATCGATAACATACTTTTTGAAGCATAAAAGTCTAGTAAAAATACTAAAATGGTGGTTAATAGCTTACAACTTGTGTAAAAGTTGTAGTATTTGGAATTTGTGGTTATTGAGACCCGATCTATGATGTGGTAGCTCGGATCATCGTTTAACCCAACTTTGTAAGATCATGGATCTTCACATAAGCTCGTTTTTGTTTACCACAAGGGTTAAAAGGTGAAACTCTACCACACAAGAGACATGAACTTGTGTAAAAATGTTTATTTGTGTAAAAGTGATTTAAGCTGTACATTGGTGTTTAAAACTAGCGGATCTACGTATCTGCAAGTGGTATTTTCAAAGAACCACACATTTAAGAAACCATGTATTTTAAAGAAAGGATCTTACACCAACAAATATGATATCTTTATAAACCACAAGTGTGTAAACACTTGTGAAACAAATAGATCCGACAAAGGACTAGCTTTGTCACTTGTTACTAGAAGTTGTAAAGTCGGATTTCTCTAAACACGAGGTTTTTACAAGATTAAAGTTACTTTATATAAAGATCTACATATATAAAGGGGATTTACACTATAGATTCGGAAAAACTGCAAGTTCATGCGATTATGCGATTTACATACTTATCGACTAGTTTGATGTGTCGGAAATTGTTTGATTGAATAAAGAAGTTGTTGAATTGATTTGTTAAAAGAAAATGATACGCTTGAAAGCGTGGCCACCTCCAGTTACAGAGGAAACTCTGGCGAAATTTTCTAAAAACCTAACACTTAGAATTATTTACACAACAAGTGTTAGAACTACTTTTGGACATATTTTCGAAACATAAATTTCGCCAGCACTATATTTTACTAAATATTCGGAGGTGGGATTTTCACTAGTTAACGTGATAAATATGTTTTGTCACAACACTGTTTATGATTATTTTGTGAAAATACATAAATATTATTTTAGAGTAAAAATAATATTTACGAGCGTTAATGATTCCAAAACTTTACGAACGCTTCCACACAAACATATAAGTTACACCGGTAATTACATTACCACACGACTATTAAAACGTAACTTACGCACATGTATTGTATCCCCCATCCTTGGGAAGAAGTATAACTACCAAGTGTATACAGAACATAAACACGAAATAGTTGTCTAACTATTTCCCAAAGACATAAACTGTAAAGCTAAGGCACGGCCGTCCGTCTAATAGAATTAGCACTTGTAGGTCGTTGCACAGCTTACTGTATTGGAGACACTTGGTAGAGACGCGCATTCACTGTGAGTTCATGTCCCCCTTTTCTCTAACTGTTTTCAGTTTTCTTAACTGCGGGGGTGAAATACATGTTACTTTGTTTACAAGTACTTTATACACGGTATGATTAACGTAAGGAGGTTTTAGATCATGTGAATGGGTAGGCGGAAACTTGAGGCCATTAATCCTCAAGGTAGGACCGAGGGACAGGAGCGGTAGATCTATCTGGGTGTAGCGAGCCCAGCCCCAGGCCCAAACAGAACGGACCTCGGGGTGACTTTGTGCCCAACGCATAAATCCGCTAGGTTTGAGTCTTCCTACTTGCATTTCACAACATGCTAATGGCCTTGCAAACCATTGGTGATCACAAGTCCTCTTACACTGCTACATACCAGGAAACTTTTATACTTACAAGTGTTTTTACTTACTCACTCGCACATGAACTCGCTCAACATTATTGTTGATTTTTCAACTTACATGTATTTCAGGAAATTAACGAGATCTGGCACGGTATGGCATGTTTTCCGCTGCACTAGTTTCCGAGGTCATCCGGGGGTTTAGGGGATGTGTCTCTTTCCTGGACAAGACACAGTCCTTAAACCATGTTTATGTTATGTTTCAGTTTGTAATGTTGTTGAACAAGGTTATGGTTGTTGGTTAAAACAATGGTACTGTATTTTGTTTTCAAAACTTAATGGATGATCTTGCATGTTTTTAATTCATATAGCTTGTTATGGTTAAGCTATGGTATTAAGAAGTCACACCAAAATTAACCACGCTTCCGCAAAGCCAGGGTGTGACAGCTTGGTATCAGAGCTCTGATCATAGCGAACTAGGATTCATTCTCGAGTCTAGACTATGATCACTAGGGCTCTCACGAAAACATTTTTCTGCATACCACTTAAGTCCAGATCCAAAACTTTTTACAAACAAATGTTGAGCACATTTTATTAATTATAGGCTCAGCTTGGAGGGCTGAGGCTCGGTCTGGAGGATCGAGGTGATCAAGGTAGTGGAGCACGTTGGTTTATTATAGGTTCGATCTGGAGGATCGAGGCTCGGTCTAGGTGACCGAGGTAGTGGGCTAGCAAGGCTAGGAAGAAAAGGCTCAGCTTGGAGGGCTGAGGATCGGTCTGGAGGATCGAGGTTTGGTCTAGGTAACCAAGGTGGTTGGTTAGGAAGAGTAGGCTCAGTCATGACGACTGAGGTTCGGTCAAGGGGACCGAGGCTCGATCTGAGTGGTCAAGGTGAAGGATAGAGCAGTCTTATAGCCTGGATGAAATTGGCTAGTAAGACTAGGAGAATTACGTGATACCTTACTTGGTGACTATGTGATTAACTGATTATATGATTGATTATTATACGTATATGTGTTCGTGTTACAAACGTTATGCTTTCATCAAGTACTAGAAAGATGGACACTACGAATCCCATGGCCATAGTACCAGATGACATAGTTTCATTGAAGCACGAGGTGTACATTTCCGATACTACCGGCACGGACAATGACGACTTTCAGCCCTTGTGCGCTGCCTGAAGTCGTAGCAGAGCCTACTGATGGCCATCTTGTTGGGAATTTGCCCCCCCTTGCCGCTTATCCTGTTGATACGCCCTCCCAACGTGGCCTCTGAAGACGATAACGATCTACTGGAGGAGGACCCATTCGAGGGCAGGGCCTTATTACTGCTGGTATTAGACTACTGCATGCGGACGCTCCTATAGGGGAAACTCATGACCATTCCCCTATCCCAGACTCATTTGAGTTTCTGACACCCGCATCTTCGCACATACAGGGAATGCAGCACTACTCACACGACGCCGACCCTGAGATGGCATCATCAGCTGCACCAGTTCCCGCACACAGCTTAGAGTTCGATCGCGATAATGAGGACAATCCTGTTTTTCCACCTGGTGACAATCCAGACCATGACATTGAGTTCATGCACTCAGACCAGCCCTTGGGGGATCCTGTAGCCCCTGTCGACCCCTGTGTTTGTTGATCCAGCCGATTTTGAGATAGAATTTTTGATTCGGAGCTAGCCGTGGCCCCTGAGCCAGGCGTTGCTCCTGACCCCGCATTGGAGCATGACCCTGTTCATGCCGATGCACCTGCTGTTGCTCCTTGATTGATCATCTGCTTGGACGAGAGCGAATTTGGGGTAACTGTGCAAGACAATTTATTATTACGGGGGCCCACGTAATAACGACTTGTAGTGCACAGGAATCCCGGTGGACTCTGCGGGTCAAGCTAATGATAACCCATGCAGCAGGAAATAACCTAAACACGAATGACCAAGGCGATGTAGCCTCGAGTTCATTCTATTACAAGCAACAAGCCAAATCGACAAGCCTATGTGAAGGCTCAGAAATTTACTTCCCCACTCATACAGTGAGTATATGTGCGTGTGAAATTGGGTGATTACATGATGGCTTATGTTGCTATATATACCTCATAGAAAATTGGAACGTTGTCCAACCCGCTTCACACTATTTCGTCATAAGGGAATGTCACCCAGACGTGACACAAACACCAGTACGTTACCAAGGACAGAAGCCGAGCTGCAAGAACGCATCTCACAGATAAATGCACGACATGAAGCCCTCCACTCTAAGTACAACGATGGCATTACTGGAGATAACTCTCCAACTGGCTGCACCTATAAACAGTTCCTGAACTGCAAGCCTTTAAACTTTGACGGAACAGGAGGCACCGATGCATTTGTTCGTTGGTCCGAAGAGACCAACTCCATTCTAAGAACGAGTAACTGTTCGCCCCAACAGAGTGTTACCTATATTTCGAGGATGTTTCTAGATGGCATACCCCCTTAATGGAACCTCTAGGTTCAAACTCTTGGCACAGACGCTGCTTATACACTGAGCTGGGACGAGCTCAAGGAAACGATTAAGAAGAAATGTTGTTTTAGGACTGAAATTCAGAAACTTGACGTGGAGTCCTGGAATTTGAGAATGGACGAACCAGAGACTCCTGAACATGTCCAGCAATCGCACGACTTGTCTAGGGTCATCCCCTACTAAGTCATTGATGTAGTATGATATAGTGGTGTACTTGTAAGCTTTACTTTGCGGTCTCGAATTGTGGCAATACAATCGCAGTGTTCTCATCACTTGTGATGATTCAATCTATTGTTTATGTCCTATAACATAAGATGTTATGTGATTGATTTGTTGATAGCATGAGATGTTATGTGTTGGTATTGTTGAATGCATACGTACGCTTCACTTGCTATGACCTAACCTATGCGAAACATCTTTTAGAAGATGCCGCCAAGACGCGAAATGCGCATGCCCACCTCTGAGGCAGAACTGAAAGAAATAATCGCTGCAGCTATAGCACAGCACGAGGCCCTACGCTCCGAACCTATCAGAGGTACCTCAGAAAATAACGGTTGTTCCTACTGGCACTTCCTCAACTACAAGCCTTCGAAGTTCGACGGCGCTGGGGGTGCCATAACTTTTGTAAAATGGGTTGAAAGTATGGAATCCATCTTTCGAATGAGTGGCTGTACGCCAGAACAACAAGTCCCATACGTTTCTGAGTTGTTTCAAGATGGAGCTCGATTATGGTGGAATCTTCAGGTTCGAATAATGGGCCTAACTACAGCATACGCGTTAACTTGGGATGAGTTGAAAGGAATGATGCATAAAAAGTTTTGCCCCCAAACGGAAACCCAGAAGTGGGAAGATGAATTTCGGAGCCTAATGATGGAAGGTCCGAAGGTGTTGGAGTACGTGCAACGACTTCATGATCTGTCACGAGTTGTTCCGTACCTGGTAAAACCAGAACTGAAGAAATTGGAACAATTCATTTGGGAACTGGCGCCTCAAGTCTTGAGCTTGATGACAGCATATGCGCCACCAACAACTATTGCTGCAAGTAAGATGGGTTTGGCACTCGTTGCGGAAGCAATTAGACTAGAAAAACTTGCAAACCCTAAGGAGACTCAGGTAGAGTCGTCCGGAAAGAACAAGAGGAAGCTCGCAAATTTCAAGATGGTTACTCGGGTAAGTAACAAGAAGAAGGCCAAAAAGGGAAAAGATTACAAGGGTATCCTACCTAAGTGCGACAATTGTTTACGTTATCATGTCGGGCGATGCAAATATGGAAATTGTGGTAACTGTGGCAAGGTGGGACATGTCAAGGAAACTTGTTGGCAAAATACTGAACTTAGTAATGGGGGCCAAGACGGTAGTAAGAATCACAAAGGGGACAACGACAATGATAATTGTCAAGGCAGAATGAGTGATGAACAGAAGCGTGCTCGAGGATGTTTAAACTGTGGAAGCAAAAAGCATTTCAGAAGATATTGCCCGAAAACAATCAGGCGCAAGGATGAAAGCTCCCCGTCGGAGCTAGGGAGGCACGCCAGAGATCCAAGCATGGATAGCGGTACGTCCCACATTACTCAATATTATGCATCTGTATTGCCAACTACTGTTGCAAATTTTACGATTCACAATTCTAGTATTCAAGGACATAATTGGTTTACGTAGCGAGTGAGTAATTATTCCAGTACCCATTAGAACTAGCTTGGGGGAAGCTAGTGGAAGTCAACGCAGTAACTGGAATCGGCACGATAGAACCCGGAGAGCGTAAGTTTACGCAAGATCTATTGCCAGTTGAGTTTGGAAGCTTCGACGTGATGATTGGGATGGACTGGTTGACGAACAACCATGCGGAGATTGTCATCCGCGCCCCGAAAACGAACGAAGAAATTATCGTGACTCATGGAGCAGGATACGCTCCTACGGATTATCAGACTAAGAAGACCCGAAAATTCTCGCACAGAGGATGCGTTGCATTCTTGGCTCATGTTGTGGAAAAGGAAGTCAAAGAACCAAAACTCGAAGATATCCTTGTGATTGGAGAATACCCTGAAGTCTTCCTCGAAGACTTGCCGGAATCATCTCCTCACGATTAGTCGAATCCCGCGTCGACTTAATTCCGGGCACTGCACCCGTAGTCGATGCATCATAGCAACTTACATTTTCGGAGATGCAAGGATTGACAGAGAAGTGTTAGCAATGGTTAGAGAAGGAAGATAACAGACCAAAATTTCCTTTTGGGGTAATCCCATCTTTTACCCATCAAAAAGAAGGACGATGATTTTCAATAAACATCAACTACAGAGAACTGAATAAGCTAACGATCAAGGATAGATATCCTCTGCCAAGAATCGACGATCTGTTTGATCAACTGCAAGGCTCTAGCTTTTACTCTAAAATCGATCTTCGATCGGGATACCATCAGTTAAGGATACAAGAGGAAAGCATTCCGAAAACAGCCTTCCGAACTCGTTATGGACGCTACGAGTTCCTTGTTATGCCGTTTGGTTTGACAAACGCACCTGCAGTCTTTATGGACTTGATGAATAGAGTTTGCAAGCCGTATTTGGATAAGTTCGTGATTGTATTCATCGACGACATCTTGATTTATTCAAGGACAAAGGCTGAGCACGAACAGCATCTAAGAGCTATTTTGGAGCTGCTAAAGAAGGAACAGTTGTATGCCAAATTCTCCAAGTGCGAGTTTTGGCTACGCGAAGTCCAGTTTCTTGGACATGTGGTTAATGAAAATGGAATTCATGTTGATCCCACAAAGATCGAGGCAATCAAGAATTGGGAAACGCCTACGACGCCAACCGAGATTCGACAATTCTTGGGTATGGCTGGCTACTATCGAAGGTTCATCGAGGATTTTTCGAAAATCGCTCAACCGTTGACGCTCCTCACCCAGAAAGATAAGAAGTTTGATTGGGGAATCAAACAGGAAGAAGCGTTTCAGGTATTGAAAGATAAGCTCTGCAATGCGCCAATCTTAGCTCTACCGGAAGGTACTGATGATTTTGTGGTGTACTGCGACGCATCGCGACAAGGTTTGGGTTGTGTGTTGATGCAACGCCAAAAGGTTATTGCTTATGCATCGCGTCAACTGAAGGTACACGAAAAGAACTATACCACCCACGATTTGGAGCTTGGCGCAGTGGTTTTTGCTTTAAAGACCTGGAGACACTACCTGTATGGTACGAAGTGTACAATTTTCACAGATCACAAGAGCTTACAGCACATATTCAACCAGAAGGAGTTGAATATGAGGCAAAGACGATGGGTTGAATTGTTAAACGATTACGACTGCGAGATAAAATATCATCCAGGGAAGGCGAATGTAGTCGCCGATGCCCTAAGTCGTAAAGAAAGAATCAAGCCCATAAGGGTTAGAGCTTTGGAAATGATCATACGAACCGATCTTTCCTTGCGCATTCGTGCTGCACAAAAAGAAGCCCTTAAGGAAGGAAACCGGGAAGAGGAATATCTCCGTGGGATGGAGAAGCTTTTGGTACCGAACGAGGAAGGAACGTTATGTTTTGAGAAAAGGATTTGGGTTCCTCTGTTTGGTGATTTAAGGAAGGTTATTTTCGACGAAGCGCACAAATCACGGTACTCTATCCACCCTGGAGCGGATAAGATGTACCAAGATCTCAAAGATTATTATTGGTGGCCTAGGATGAAAGGCGATGTTGCTGTTTACGTGAGCAAATGTTTAACGTGCGCTAAGGTTAAAGCGGAATACCAGAAGCCTTCAGGGCTACTGCAACAACCTGAGATTCCCAAGTGGAAATGGGAACAAATCTCAATGGATTTTGTTACAAAATTGCCAAGAACGCCAAGAGGCCATGATATGATTTGGGTGATTGTTGACCACCTAACAAAGTCCGCACACTTTCTGCCAATCAAGGAGAAAGACAGTACTAGTAAACTTGCGAAAATATACATGAGAGAGATTATCGCACGCCATGGAGTACCTCTCTCAATCATCTCTGATAGAGACGGAAGGTTTGTGTCAAGGATATGGCAATCCTTCCAAGAATCTTTTGGCTCACAGTTGAATCTGAGCACTGCGTTCCATCCGCAAACTGACGGCCAGAGCGAGCGAACGATACAAACTTTGGAAGACATGCTGAGGGCATGTGTTATGGATTTGGGCGGTAGCTGGGATAAACACTTACCTTTGGTCGAATTTTCATACAACAACAGCTACCACACCAGTATTGGTGTCGCGCCATTTGAAGCCCTATACGGACGCAAGTGCCGATCACCCCTATGTTGGTCTGACGCGGGTGATAGGCAGCTTGCTGGTCCCGAGATCGTCCAAGAGACGACAGACAAGATCGCACAAATTCTGAAACGCATCGAAGCCGCTCGCCACAGACAAAAGGCCTACGCGGATCCAAACCGGAAACATGTGGATTTCCAAGTTGGAGAAATGGTGTTATTGAAAGTTTCACCCTGGAAGGGGGTGGCACGCTTTGGTAAGCGTGGGAAGTTAAATCCGCGCTACATTGGTCCTTTCAGAATTCTGGAAAGAATTGGAACTGTAGCATACAAGTTGGACCTACCTGCTGAACTGAATGGTGTTCACGATACATTTCATGTATCCAACCTAAAGAAAAGTCCAACTCAAGTTGACGTTGCCATTCCTATCGACGAGATTCATATTGACGACACGCTCCACTTCGTTGAAGAACCTGTTGAGGTCACGGATTGGAAAGTTAACAAGACCCGCCGGAGCAGTGTCAAACTCGTCAAAGTTCGTTGGAATGCCAGACATGGTCCTGAATTCACCTGGGAACGTGAGGACCGGATGAAAGAGAAATACCCCCACCTTTTTCCTAAGAACCCTGCTTCTACAAGCAGAACTTAAATTTCGGGACGAAATTTATTTAACGGGGGGAGAATGTGACAACCCGCACTAAACCAGGTATCCGTACAACTTAATTAATGATTAATTACTGCTTAATTACTGTGCTTGTTTGAACTAGCTGATGAACTGCTACTTAAATACTGATACATGAACTTACTTGCATCATACTTGCTTGCTGTCACTACACTATTTATATGCTGAACTCTAGTGACAAACATGATGCACAAAAAGCACAGTAGCACTAAACGGATACACAGTGAACATGCTGATATAACCAGCATCAGGCAGACACTGCCTCTAAGGCCTGTTAAGAGCCTCAAATATTTTGGCTACACTGGTAGTGAGTGTAGGGATATAAGGGTTGTGGTACTGCGTCTCTAGGAATAAGATACACTGATTCGGATGTGCCAAAAACGTACTTTAAGTACCAAACACAGCACTTTAATAATTAATCCAGCTTCTAGCTGACTAGTAAAGTGCCAGAACATGAGAAAATAACACTAGACACTTTCTAAAGTGTCGGGAAAACAAATTGTGTCACTAAAAATGTTAATAACGACACTTTAAAGCTTTTGTAACGCTTTAACGGATTACTATCCAACCGGACACCCGGACTTTACCCGAAACATGAAAATATTACTATTTTCACTAATTATATTTTTCTGAGCCAGTTAGGGTCCCTGATTACCCTAACACCCGTTATAACACGCCATATATTACTAACGAGGTTAAACCCTTAACATAACTTAGTTAACATAACTAACCTCCTAACTTACTAGTTATAATCGAACCAAGGGACCCCCCCCCATGGCCGATTTCGGTCCCTTTGTAACTAGGAGGGGACATGACTTGTACTCCCAAGATTTCCTAATCTACATTGTCTAATATCAATTAGACATGTTAACCAATGGTTAATACACCTAAAGTTTTCCTATAAATAAACACTTAACCTACAAGAGTTCTTTATCACTCAACACCAACTTACTACTCTCTCCCTCTCTTCTCTAAGTCTCGGCCGAACACCTCACCCCCCATACACCCACCTTCGGCTCTTGATCACTACATTCCAACATCACACAAGTGTTAGAGGTTACGTATTAGGAGCTTTGGTGCACTCGGAACACGAAGGACCTCTACCGTTAGCTTTTATCCACGCGTTTTTCATCAAAGATCTTCCCTAGCCTTGAGCTAGAGGTATAACACTTAAAACTTGTTCTTGAACGTATCTAAAGTGGTTAAAAAGATTTTTGTCGGTTAAATATCGATAACATACTTTTTGAAGCATAAAAGTCTAGTAAAAATACTAAAATGGTGGTTAATAGCTTACAACTTGTGTAAAAGTTGTAGTATTTGGAATTTGTGGTTATTGAGACCCGATCTATGATGTGGTAGCTCGGATCATCGTTTAACCCGACTTTGTAAGATCATGGATCTTCACATAAGCTCGTTTTTGTTTACCACAAGGGTTAAAAGGTGAAACTCTACCACACAAGAGACATGAACTTGTGTAAAAATGTTTATTTGTGTAAAAGTGATTTAACCTGTACATTGGTGTTTAAAACTAGCGGATCTACGTATCTGCAAGTGGTATTTTCAAAGAACCACACATTTAAGAAACCATGTATTTTAAAGAAAGGATGTTACACCAACAAATATGATATCTTTATAAACCACAAGTGTGTAAACACTTGTGAAACAAACAGATCCGACAAAGGACTAGCTTTGTCACTTGTTACTAGAAGTTGTAAAGTCGGATATCTCTAAACACAAGGTTTTTACAAGATTAAAGTTACTTTATATAAAGATCTACATATATAAAGGGGATTTACACTATAGATTCGGAAAAACTGCAAGTTCATGCGATTATGCGATTTACATACTTATCGACTAGTTTGATGTGTCGGAAATTGTTTCATTGAATAAAGAAGTTGTTGAATTGATTTGTTAAAAGAAAATGATACGCTTGAAAGCGTGGCCACCTCCAGTTACAGAGGAAACTCTGGCGAAATTTTCTAAAAACCTAACACTTAGAATTATTTACACAACAAGTGTTAGAACTACTTTTGGACATATTTTCGAAACATAAATTTCGCCAGCACTATATTTTACTAAATATTCGGAGGTGGGATTTTCACTAGTTAACGTGATAAATATGTTTTGTCACAACACTGTTTATGATTATTTTGTGAAAATACATAAATATTATTTTAGAGTAAAAATAATATTTACGAGCGTTAATGATTCCAAAACTTTACGAACGCTTCCACACAAACATATAAGTTACACCAGTAATTACATTACCACACGACTATTAAAACGTAACTTACGCACATGTATTGTATCCCCCATCCTTGGGAAGAAGTATAACTACCAAGTGTATACAGAACATAAACACGAAATAGTTGTCTAACTATTTCCCAAAGACATAAACTGTAAAGCTAAGGCACGGCCGTCCGTCTAATAGAATTAGCACTTGTAGGTCGTTGCACAGCTTACTGTATTGGAGACACTTGGTAGAGACGCGCATTCACTGTGAGTTCATGTCCCCCTTTTCTCTATCTGTTTTCAGTTTTCTTAACTGCGGGGGTGAAATACATGTTACTTTGTTTACAAGTACTTTATACACGGTATGATTAACGTAAGGAGGTTTTAGATCATGTGAATGGGTAGGCGGAAACTTGAGGCCATTAATCCTCAAGGTAGGACCGAGGGACAGGAGCGGTAGATCTATCTGGGTGTAGCGAGCCCAGCCCCAGGCCCAAACAGAACGGACCTCGGGGTGACTTTGTGCCCAACGCATAAATCCGCTAGGTTTGAGTCTTCCTACTTGCATTTCACAACATGCTAATGGCCTTGCAAACCATTGGTGATCACAAGTCCTCTTACACTGCTACATACCAGGAAACTTTTATACTTACAAGTGTTTTTACTTACTCACTCGCACATGAACTCGCTCAACATTATTGTTGATTTTTCAACTTACATGTATTTCAGGAAATTAACGAGATCTGGCACGGTATGGCATGTTTTCCGCTGCACTAGTTTCCGAGGTCATCCGGGGTTTAGGGGATGTGTCTCTTTCCTGGACAAGACACAGTCCTTAAACCATGTTTATGTTATGTTTCAGTTTGTAATGTTGTTGAACAAGGTTATGGTTGTTGGTTAAAACAATGGTACTGTATTTTGTTTTCAAAACTTAATGGATGATCTTGCATGTTTTTAATTCATATAGCTTGTTATGGTTAAGCTATGGTATTAAGAAGTCACACCAAAATTAACCACGCTTCCGCAAAGCCAGGGTGTGACAACCACCCCACAACCTCCATTTCTCACGGGCTGCCGTAATAGCAATCTGCAAAAACTATCATCCTCAAACAGAAGAAATCAACAGATTCAACATGGGAATTTTGCTAATTCAATTTAACCATACTTATCCCACTGCTTAATGACCAAGTATTCTAGGAATAATAGCAGGTGGATGCTTCATAAAACAAAAAACAAAATTAAAAAAAAATATTATTAGCGGTGGAGCAACAATCACTTCCTCGATCACAAGCGGCTCCCCTGCTTTCCGAACAATCGCAGTTGCATTTCATCGAACAGTTGGTGTTCATTATTCACATAACCATTTTAAAAATAAAAATAATTGAAGTTTTTCTAGTTCCGGGTGATCTGGGTTTTGGAAGTGATGTTGTAAAACAGGGGTTGAAGAAGTTGCCTTGGCACTGGATAGGTTTTCCGGCGGTGTTGGTGGAGGTTTTTCTAGCCATGATGAACGATGGAAGAGTGTGTGTTTTTGTTTGTTTCTAAGACGTATAAATTTGTGTTGAACGTGTTGGTGGCGGTGGTGGTTGGGTGTTGGTAATGGTGGTGGGCGATGGGATGTGGAGGCTGAAGGTTGGTGGTGGCAGTGGCGAAGCTTCGCCCCCCCCCCATTTTTCCGAAACTGGGGGGTGGAAACGTATATACCTAAAAATTTTCTATACGAAAATACTATTCATAACACTACGCATCGAAAAATCCGAGGGTCGGGCGCCCCCTTGGAATTGTGCTAAGCTGCGCCCCTGGGTGGTGGGAGGTTGTGGTGGCGGTTGAAGGGTAGTGGTGGGTGTTGGTGGTGGTGGGAGGTGGAGGTGGAAAGTGGTGGTAACGGGTGAAGAGAGAGAGAGAGAGAGAAAGAGGAGGGAGAGGAGAGGAGAATGAGAGAGATAGAAGAGAGAGTCAGATAGATTTTAGGTTTTTTATAATATTTATGTTTTATTTTTTATTTCTTACACAACAATTCCCTTGAATTTCAAGTTATTTACTCAATAGTCCTTATGGATGTAAAATGCCGAGAATACCCTTATGTGCATGGCACATGACCATAGTTAACTAAAAAATTTAACTGGGCTTGACCTAAAGGTTTAAACGTCTGCAATTTAGTGTAAACATAAAGGACAAAACTTGTAATTTACTCTTAAATTTATGTAAACTTTGTTTGTATTGTTTAATGTCAATTAAATACTTGTATCGATTTGTTAGTTGTAAAAAATATATATTTCATATCTATCTACTATAATAAAAGAAACCAAGTTTGGGACACATGTCACTCAAAGAGGGCCTTTAGTTAAATGGGTAGTTGATGCGGGTATAACTCCTGACCCATGAACAACTTTTGGATCCTATTATAACCCGTACCCATACCCTTTTTCCCATCATATCCTCTTTCCCTTCTCATCTCCTATGTACCCTAATAAAACCTTTGGCAAAACTCTACCAGTAACCAAACGATGCGCCGCCTATATGCATCGCCACCGTCACCGCAACCACAGATGGGTAAAGCTGCAAACAACGCCCCCCATATCTTCACTATCTATTGCTAAAGATGATGTATATCTTCAACCAGTCATCCCTAAACGAATCCAGATGTTTGAAACCATCAAAACTGAACAAATTGCACATCTTAAGTCAATTTCCGGTGACCCCATTAAGTAAGTTTTGATTTTGACGTTGGTTGACCGTTTTACTCTTGCAAGCATTATATATTTTTGCTATTTCCGGTGACCCCATTAAGTAAGTTTCGATTTTGATGTTGTTTGACCCTTTTTTTCTTTCAAGCATATCATCGAACAGTTGGTGTGCGTTATAAAATAATGCACCGACTGAAACTATGAACAGTGATATCGAGATGTTTTTGCTTCAGATCAGGGGCGCAGGATATGAGGGGCCGGGAGGGGGCGCCCGACCCCCCGAACTTTTTGCGAAGTAGTGTTACGTATCTATTTTTCGTATAGAAATTTTTAGGTTTATATGTCTTCACCCCCCCGGTTTAAAAATAAAATTAGGTATATATTTTTTTGGACCCCCCGGTTTAATTTTTTTTTTTGGTATATACGTTTAAGACCCCTCCGGTTTTATAAAAAAAATATTTATATAGCCTAAATAAAATTATTTAAATAGCCCATTATAATTATAACTTGGATTGTATGTTTATTACTTACTACTTAGCCCATTAATGATAAGCCCAAAAAAACCCAATATAACTTGAATAGCCCATAACCCATTAGTATGTTTATTGCTGCAGCCGGTCAAAAAAAAAAAAAAACAGCTTCCTTGTTGCTGCTAACTGGAGACCGAGAACAGAAGAAAAAAACGCAGGTGAGGTGCGGCCGGCTGTCTTCTTCGTTCGGGATTTAGGGCTGTCTTCTTCGTTCGGGATTTAGGTGCAGGTGCGGCTGTCTTCAACTCTTCAAGGTATGTGTTTTTTTTATCTTTAGGTTTAAATTAGGGCTTAATTTATGTGATTTAGGTTTAAATTAGGGATGAAATTGGACCGATTTTTTGCCATAAACTTGTTGAAATTAGGGATTTAGGGGTGAAATTAGGCTGTAACCATGCTAGATATTAGAAAAAGAAAATGCCTTGTTGATGGTTAATTAGGCTGACAGGATGTAACTTGTTGAAATTAGGGATTTAACTTGTGTTGTTGACTTGTTTCTTGTTAGATTACGCTATGGGGAAAAACAAAATCATAACTTCTTTTTTTAAAAGGAAGAATGAAGAACAAGTTGATGGAAACAATGAGATTAAACGGCAAAAAGCTTCAACAAGCAAACCGGTTAATAACACGTACAAATTGGTTGAAAGAGTGTGTCGGCTAATCTTGACGCTTCCAGTTTCGACTGCAACAACGGAGAGAGGATTTTCAGCGATGAAAATATTTAAGAATCGACTTCGCAATAAGATGTCAGATCAGTATCTAGCAAACAGTATGGTGATTTACATAGAAAAGGAGATTGCTGAGAGCTTTGATTCGGAGTCCATAATTGACGAATTCAAAAATCTTAAAGGAAGACAAGCAGAACTATAATTCTTCATCCAGGAGAACCGGCCACCGGGTACCCACCTTCCTCTTCTTTTTAATGTTTTCGTGTCTTTGTTCAATTGTTTGTTAAAGAATGTTTACGTTTTAATGTTTGAGAACGTATTTTATTTGATATTAATATTTGACCCGATCCGACCCGAATCGAATCACCGACATCCGACCCAAACATAGAATTTTTTTTAGGTCCGGTACCTTCCACCCCCCCGAACATTTTTTTCAAGCTTCGCCACTGCTTCAGATGCTTGGGGATGGTTTTCAGTTAGATATCAAAGTAATCAGAGAAGTTCTTGGTAAGAATTTTATCATCTAGATTGTCATACTTTTTGGTAAACATTCAAACATGATACTTTCTATCATTAAAAGCTTTATGTGTGTATGAAAAGTTTATATATGTTTAACTTTATCAGGGAACATTTTCCATGGCTTCATGGCGTGGAACACAAGTTGCTGTTAAAAAGCTTGGGGATGAACTATTTACCGATGAGGACAAAGTGTGAGTTGTTGTAAACAAATGATCTTTTCAAATGCCCTCTTTGGTTAAAATTTTTTATGAAATTATTTTTGGTTTCGTGCAGGGCAACTCTTAGGGATGAACTTGAATTACTTCAAAAGATACGACACCCGAAGGTGGTTCAGTTTCTCAGGGCTGTAACTCAAAGTAGTCCAATGATAATTGTGGTAGAATATTTACCAAAGGTGTGCATTTCATTATTTCATAAACCATTGCCATATTTTCACCATTTTAATTTGTCGTCAACTTATGCTATATTTCAGGGTGATCGAAATCAGTTTTATAAAATTCTAGATAAAATCAATTTTATCTAAAGATATTATATAATTCTAGATAAATCAGTTTTAAATTTAAAAATTCTAGATAAAATTAGTTTTATCTAAAGTTATTATAAAATTCTAGATAAAATCAATTTATCTAAATTTATTATAAAATCAGTTTTATGAAATTCTAGATAAATCAGTTACACTCCCGGTAGTATTTTATATTTGAATCCTTCATCCTTAATTTGCATCAAAATTAAGTGTTGTTTACAGTAACAAGAGGATTTATTCATTTTAAAATTTGTTGACAATCAATTAGTGTTTTTCAACAAAAATTTGGGCTTTTAGATTTGAAGGTTAATACGCTTATGTCGGTAAATCAATTTGCAGATTAACATACATTGGATGGAAAGTACGTATCTAAAATGCAGTTTAAAAATCATGTTTGTTGTTTCATGAAACCAATCAGGGGTCTTTATCACGATTGCATGAATTTTTTTGTCCTTTACCTCTCTTCATTACCAGACTATAATGTTATATTTTCACCTCTTTTGCACACATGTTGTTAGGCAATCAAATGAAGTCGAATTGCCATTTATTGTTTGTGATTTAGTGATTGAAGCTTGTGACGCTTTGTGACATTGTGAATGATCCAATTTACATCTTCTGGTCAAGGCTTATGAGGTTACCTATTATTTCTTTTTTTGTTTTTGTTTTTTTGAGATTGTATAAACTTATGTTTTAGTAACAGAGTATCTTTATTCATTCTTGAATTGGATATCAATATTTGTGGTTCATATTTATTCATTCTCCACTGTTCTATATTTAACCTTTTTGATTATTTTAAAAGTCTGCTTAAGATAACTAGGGATATAAGGCGCTTTTGATTGTTGGGAAAGCATAGGTGACGATTTAAATAGTTATAAAAGACCAAATTTAATTTAAAAAAAAGTTGATTAGAGCCTAAATGTTTCTTTGATGCAGATATGCGAATGGAAAGTCTGGGAATAAGATACCGCCGCATCAACAAGATAGCGCACATGTTACCTCATTTACTATGAGCGCAAAAAGTGTTAGTGGAACAACCCAGGCCAACCCGATCCAGCCTGTTTCAACCCATAGTAAATATGTGAGTTATTTGGACATGAACCATTTTGACCCCTCTATCGCCACCTCTTTAAGTAACTTGAATATTTACAACCCTTTTGATTAATGTCACTGTTAATGGATCCTTTGTTGTTTATCTTGAAAACTAATTAGATAAGAAGGAGGAGAATAAGAGGTTACTGTCAATGATTTTATGCCATTTGATGAGGCAATTGAGGTGGTTAAACATTCTATCTTTACTTCTTACTTCAACATGAAGATGTCCCATTACACAAATGAATCTATGTTTTAATTATTGTAATGCTGGTACTTGCGGAAATCTCTATTTTGAAAAGATCAACCTAAAATTAAAGTTGTTCATCTTTAATGTGGTTACAATTTTCTTATCCCCACAGAAGAGCATCATAACACAGATGCGTGAAACTTAATAATGGATCAAAGTTTGTGAATGTTTAGGGCGTTTTAGAATAACATGCCATGTCAGGTTGGGTTGATATGCAACTTTCTTTTTGTTGTTTTCTGGATATAAATTTTATATAAATATCTTAAATATTGTAACCACAATCCTTATTAAAACAAGAACTTAATTTTGTTTTTAAATAAAGTTAGGAGACCAATCGGCCATAAACACTTTGATTAGGCCATGGGAACGTTTGAACTCAGTTGACCAATACAAAGTATGATGTCACTGTATAGATGACTTTTATATCTTTTTTGAATTATTTGTTGTATTTTTTTAATCTATTCTATGTATTTTTAAGTTTATTTTACTAATATTGAATAAATTTTCATTTTATTTTAATTTTTTTTAAATATGAACAAATTTAAAGTATTTTACTTTGTTAAACCGCGTGTACACGCGGGCTCTAACCTAGTTTAAATTAAAATAAACTTTTAGAAACTAATAATATAACACATACGCGTAAACAAAATTTTCTGAAACTATAAATTGAGAAAACACAATTAATTTATAAAAATAACTAGGTTAGAACCCCGTGTATTACATGGGTTGATTAACTATATTTATATATAATAAAAAAGTTACATCTTTAATTACTCATGTATAACATGAGTTGAATAAGCACGTGTACTACACGGCTTGAATAAATATAATGTAATCAGTTAACACACACAGTCGTCAAAATACGTTTTTGGTAAAAAGAACTTTGATATACTATTTACATATTAAAACATTTTACTTTGTTTTTTTATTTTTATATTATTAGGTTATAAACTTGTGTATTACAAAAATTATAACAATTGCACTTTGTTGTTTTTTAATTTATTAACAGGTTAAAAACGTGTGTGTTACATGTGATCGGATCAATAAAATATTAAATAGTTATTATTATTAAGTGTAAAAAATAAAAAAAAATAAAAAGCCTCATGCCCTCAGCCACCGCCATTAGAGGCTTTTGAGTATGGAATGGATCTATTCACAATTCAAGGAAACGCAAATTTTGCACCCAAATATAATTCAGTCCATTAAATCCACTTATTTCTTCTTTCCCCATTCATGACACATTGCTTTGTACCTAAATATTAGTTTTTATTCTTCCATGTTTAATACATGTAATCTCAATCAAGTAATCAAAACTAAAGAGGAAAACAATTACAAAAAATAATATGCACTTTTCAATTTGAATTCAGATACATAACTAACATGAGGCTATCAACCTGCGAATATGGCTTGTTTGGCAATTAGTCCGCGAAATGCGGGCTGGATCTCTCCTCCAAGTGGATGTTGATAGCTCGGAATGAAAAGGGGCTTGCTCCATGTGAATGGCCCATAAATTTAAGAGATCCAATTGTGTTTGGAGTACATTTCCGGTGAAAACAAAGGCAATTTTGCTTAGGTTTCAAGCAGTTTTGCGTTTGCACCACATCTCCGTTCCATTTTGCGAGTTAGTTGATGTCGGTCATCAAACGATAGTGAGACCCTCACATGTTAGGCATGTGAGGGAAATAAACTGAGATAATTAACTTGGTTAGTCATAAAGGATTAAACCAGCAACAAAAATAAACTTAAAGGATGTTTTTAGCAAGTTTTAAACATTAAGGCTAGAACCTGCAAGTTTGAGGAAACATAAGGGACGTTTTGTGCAATTTACTCGCAAAATAATAAAATAAAGATAAGTTTAAAGATTATATTAGAAGATAAATATAAATATAGAGATATAGTTATAGATAAACGTCGACTTAAAATATGGGATAACTTGATAAATTATTTTAAAACTTGTAATTTTTAAGATAAAAATAAACATAGATATATAGTGGGAAAACTAAAAAGTAGATGTATCTCATACCGACACATGTCCATTAATTGGTTTCTTTTATTATATGTATAGATATGCACAAATAAAACATTTATTCGAAATTTTTTATTAAAAACATATTTATATACTCTTAAAATCAAAGGTCGGTGCAACCGACAAATTACATATTTGCCCCTATTTAAATTTTTTTTTAATACCTAAAGGGTCAAAAAAGAAGAAGCCGACGAGACTGCTGCTGCCCGCCGGCCTGTAACCACCAGCTCCGACCACCGTCTCCCGCCTCCCTGCTGTAGGCCTGCGCCGCCTCCTCACCACCGGTATTCTTCTAATTTTGTGTATTTTTTTCACTTTTTATTTTAGGGTTTATATGGAATCGTGCAAATTTTAGGGTTTATAAATGTGAAATCGGTTTTTAGGATGGGATTTAGTTACTAATTTTAGTTGTTAGCTTCTTTCATCTTATCATCATATTTACCCTACTCCTTACAACCTCTGCAAAATTTGTCTCAAATTTTCATCCTCAACCGCAATTACAACTAGAGCTGCACACTTTTAGGTATTTACTTACTTTTTCTTCAATATTTAACCTTCAATCGTCTCTATTTTGTATTATTTTAAGTAATTTCTATAAAATTTCAGACCTCTGCTTTTAATTTTCGCCATTAACGAAAACCTAGGGTTTATGTGGTTAATTTGTGAAGCAACGAATACATTTTGTTGTATGTTGTTTTGCTTCGTTTTCGTATCAGTTTTGGTTCAGGAAACGCGAGAATAAGGCCTGAGATGGAGGAATTATCAAGCAGGAGTAGAGAGGTGAGTAAGAATTTGATTTTCTCAGAGTTTAATTTTGTTGTTGAGTAGATGATTGATTATTCGTCATTGTTGAGCCATTTGTTTTGTTGAGTTATTGGCGTTGTTATACGGTTTTTAGGTCGAGTTGTTGCGCATTTCGTTTTGTTTAGTCTTTGTGCAGTGTTTTTAGGTCGACTGGTTGCACATTTCGTTTTGTTATAGTCTTAGTTTTAAGTTTTATTAAGCTGGTAGGAATAAATGTAGATGCCTATTTTCTAGGTATTGGTTATCTGTAATAAATGCATATTTAGTAATTTTTAGTTCTGCTGTTTTAGAGGTTAAGGATTAATTGAGTATAATATCTATATCCTTAACGATGCCCTGCGACTTTACGATGGAGTTTTCCTTTTTTGTTTACATATATATATTGCTTATAATAAATACAACCAATACCAATAATAAAGTGAATTTAATATAATAAATACAACCACTATTCAGTGTGTAGTTGATTGTCAAGGGCCACATCAGGCAGCGATTGACGTACTCCAGTCGGCAGCAGATCCATATATGAATAACGAATTTTCAGAGCGTTTTTCATTTATGTTTAGGATGATGCAAATCAAAAAAGGTAAATTTGGTTTTGTTGTTCGTTCATGTTATATTGTCCCAAATTTCATGGCTTTTCAATTTCATGTAGTTGGAAACCCTAGCTACTAAGACCTAATAATTCTTTCAAGAAGATGGTAATTTCTCATGTATTTTTTTTCATTTCTAATGTGCTTTTATATTTTAGCAAACTAATTCTAATGTTTTGGAATGTGATAGTGGATTTTGGGATGAAATAACTAGCAATGCATATGGTCAGTAAACCGGCAATGCAAATGGTAAGTGGTGATTGTATAACGGCGCTTGATAAAGAATTATGCATATAATCATTTCTTAATTTTGTTTCGTTTCATGGCGTTTAGTTTCGAAATGACCAAGGAGGTAATATTCATTTGCCGTTGATTTACAGGTTTGCTATTGCTTAAAGATTCGGTTACAAATATTTGTAAACATGTCGGTCAATTTTTTGTTAGAATGATTTTTCTGGTGATTACAACCCTTAAAGAATGCACTTTGAGGTTACTATACATTAAGATTCTTGCTGAATCCATTGTGAACTCTTCTAACAGGTAAGTGATTATCAAGTAAAACGATGCGTACGAGATCGACTCTAGACATGTTTGTTTGCTTGCTACATGCTTTTGTTCTTTGTATTTTCCTATGGGTTACGTTTTGATTCGATGGTATTTAATTCGAGTTAGTCTGTGTTTAAACCAGCCGCAATGAGGGAGGGACTGGTACGTTTTCTTTATCTTTTATTTGGTTCAACTTTCGATATAAATTTTGCTCAAGAACCACATATCTATGTTTCAAGTTAGTAAAGTTTTTAACATAGAATTTTTTGGGCTAAAATAGAATATGTTTTCATTCGACGATATAAATTCCAGTTACTCTATTTCGACGTAAATTTAATTCGGAAAGAGTCAGATACGCCGCCGCAACGCGCGGAGGGTACAAATACTAGTTAGTACTGAAAATCAAGGTAGTGTTCTATTAATTTATTATAAATACATTTTAAGTCAAGATAACCATGACTATTTATGGATTTTTTTAGGTTTGATAAATTAGAAAAGTTGTTTGCAAAAATAGTTGTGGTGAGATAGTATAAAAGATCTAAATATAATTGTTTAATTATTTTTAAAACATATGAATATCCTAGAAAACTTTCTGTCCAAATTCTGAATCAAATAGAGGAGACAAGTCAATCAGGCTAGTGTATCCAATGTTTTAAAAACCGGTTTTTAAATTAAATCGGATTAGGCTAAAAAATGGTTCAACCGGTTGAACCAGGTTGTACCGAGCGGTTCAACCGGGTTGACTAGCTAACTTATAATTTCATAAATTGCAACATCAACTCAAAAGTTAATCCAAAAATGCATGATTACATATTAAAAGATAATCCAAAAGTAAATCCATAATAAAAAAATAATCCAAAACATATCGAAAATCATTTAATCTTCCAACAAGCTCTTTTAAATGAAAGTGTATGATATATTTAAGCCATTTGAGTGTTGAATACATCAAGTTCACGATCGCATAAAACATGAAATTCACTATTATCGTCATCCTAATCAACTAGAGGATAACTATTTTCGTTTCATACAATATTAGATAAGAACTTTTAGTTATGAATAATCATAATATATAAAAATTACGTAAGATAAGTAATATATATATATAATAAAAATAAGTAACAACCCAAACTAAAATAACCCTGGGCTGGTACCAGCAGTATTACGTTTTAAGCCGGTATACCGGATTTTACCGCTGGTACGAACCTTATGCCGTTTCACTTATTTACCGGGGTGTTTCGTACCGGATTTACATCTGGAAACGGTAATACCGGTATAACCGGCCGGTATTTACCGGTTTTTAAAACATTGAGTGTATCATCAGTAAAGGCAAAACCTTTAGATGGTACATAAGTTTAGAGGTTTTATGTTTAAGTCTTAAGGACCTCGACATGATTAAAGTAGGGTGCTACTATACACACCCCCCTATTACTTTCTACACCCCTCTCCTCTCACATACTTACTGGTGGGGCCTGCATGGGACCGACAGTTTTCCTCTCACAAGGGGGGGTGTAGAAAGTAAGAGGGGGGGGGGGGGGGGGGGGTTGCGTATAGAATTAGCCTTAAAGTAAATTTTTCTTTTGAAAAAACAATAAAGAACACTGTCACATAGAGATAGATATTTATTAGTATTTCTTTGTTAGAGCGGAAAAAAAAGAGAACATGGATCCGGTAAGACTCCGGTTCAATAAGAGATGTAGTCGAGATACTATGTGACCGCTTAGAGCCATGGCCTCAATTTTTTTATTTTTGGTTTTTTGAAGTGTTGTAAAAATTAAAGTGCGTATGGCAAAACCTGATTGATAAAAAATGACTGGAACAAATGTATTGAAAGAAAAGCAGGAAATCTACTCACGTGACACCCTCCCTGTGTGTGATGGGACTGTAATTATCGAAATGGTGGAATGCAACTCATAACAATTTATTTATATTTATATTTAAAATATTGTAAAAGACGAACATGCATGCTCTCTTATTGATCATATGGTACTATAATGTTATCAAATAAAACCAGTAAATAAGATAAAAGATATAACTTATTATAATATTTTATTGTGACATCATGTTAACGTGAATTAAATTTAATATTATATCCAATGCATCCATTCCATATATGATTCGTTAGTCGTCTATGTGTGTTTTCGATTTAAAACATAAGGAGGGGTGGTGAGGAGAGGTAAACTATTTTTCTTTTTAAATATAAAAAACAAAAAGGAATTGTGATTGGTTGAAAAAAGTGGCCCTGCCATTATCCAACTCTATCTCTCTTCTTCCTCAATCGGCAAACACTCACTGCTTTTCGATTCACCACCGGGGTGGGGAGGGTCGGCGGCGGTGTTGCGGTGCGATAAAAGGGGTCACCCCCCCCCCCCCCCCCCTCTCCACACCCACCCCGTTCGCCTTTATAACACACATATCAATCCTTTCAAATCATCTTATTTTTGGTGTTAAAATACAAGATAATAATAATTGATGGAATCTAAACATATAAATCATCTTCTCTCCTACTTTTATTTTGTCACATAAGAAATTTGTTCTATATAGGAACAAACAAATAAGAATCATTAGATACTTGAAAGAATAATTTATACTATTTCAAGTGATGAATAGAATAATTTAGAAAGCTAACAAAAACTCAAATCAACCCAGTCCATGTTGATATTGAATACGTAGTTGATCACGTTGTTCTGTCAGCGTTCCTACTTTTCCAAAGTAGCTGGCTCCCACAATCCATTCATGTGGATGTGCCCATATACTTTCGAATAAAGGAGGACCTAGCTCTCTTCCTCCCAACTTTGAAATCATGCTGATAACTTTTTGTTTATTTATTTTTTAATCTACAACAATACAGTATCATTCCATTACTTTTAGTTAGAAAGTGCATATTTACAACTTAATATGTGTGGTATTGAAACACGAGATCCATGGTATTACCAGAAATCTAAAACTTCCGGGATGGGTAGAGGGTCAGATAATCGAGTATGGAGTTAAAGGCTGTTTGGCAATATCTGAATGGTTAAGTGCTGAACCAGTAAGTGTTGATCAGTTCTGTTTAAACTTAATGGAAAACATGAAACACATACCTGTTATAGTACTCAAAGCAGTGGAGAATCCAGTCAGAGATCCAGCCATAGTGTTTGACATAGTTGTCAGGATGATCCGGTTCCTCCTTAGGGTGTAAAGTGATGATGGTGATGACAACCGAAAGTAGGGTGAGTTTCGGTTAGAGGGAGAGAGTCACGAATTTGATGTTAATGAGGGTTGTATGATTGTGTAAAGTGTCTAACCGTCTAACCCTTTAACTCTCTAATAAGCCCCTTATTTATACACCCAAGAGGAAACCTAATTAGTTAATAAGGGTAATATGGTCCATCAACAATTACCAACTAATTATAATAGGTTAATAATATATTTTGATCTAATATAATATAAATGATTATATAGGCTACAAGATTAAATATTATAACATTAATATATTTAATCTCACAGTAAGAGGTTTAAAATATTAAGTGTTGAACCAGTAAGAGGTCTGAACCATTAAGAGCCTGTATAATTTTTAACCGTTCAGAGGCAAATGTCTGGCCAATTCAGATTAGAGGTCTTAACCATTCAGACTCTATATAAATCTTAACCATTCAGACATCTGTTTGTGAAACAAACAACCTGAACCATTAAGTGCTGAACCAGTAAGGGGTCTGAACCATTAAGAAACTCATTAAGAGGTAAACAAATAGCCCCTTACTTTTGTATTTTTTGCAGGTCAGGGACGAGTATGAAAATTGGTTATGGGGGTGTTTGGGATTCCTATTAAAAGTGACTTTTTTGGAGCAAAAATGACTTCTGAGAAGAGAAGGAACCCCAAACATCATCTGAGAAGTTCTTCTGAAGCAAAAGGAATCCCAAACATAATGAAAATAAGGACTTTCAGAGTTAATTTTGTCTTTAAAAAGGAGTTTTTGAGAAGTCTGGATTTCTTACTTCTGGATCTTGAGAAGGACTTTTGAGAAGGAGAAGTTGAAAAGGAATCCCAAACACCCCCTATATACCAATTTAGCCGACATGAATTTATTTATTTTAAGTTTATATTACACAGATTGATCTCACAGTTTCCATCATCTCAATTCCCATACAATTCCTAAAACTTAAAACATTCGTATAAATTTCTGACTCATAGAAAACTTGAAACATTGTATAATGGTCTTTCAAAAACAGATATACCATTGAACCATTCTTTTTTAAGGAATATTTGATTAATGGTTACATGATAGATACTCGGCATGTTTTATGCTGGGTATGCCCAAATCGTATTTATAATAAATAACAGGTATACTCTGTACTCAAATCAGAGAGGCCGATTAGTGCACTTGTCTTTCGGTTATTAACGCCACTAAATGATGCATGAGACTAAAATCATTTTGTGTATTTGGCCTTTAATATATATATATATATATATATATATATATTTTTTTAATAAAACTGCAATATCATTCCACACGAAAAGAGCAATTACAAAGCAATAGCAGGTAGGCGGGCAACAAGTTGCGCCGCCACCCCCTTTTGAATAGAAAACCCAATTCTACTAAATACATAGTTTGAAACCTTTAGTGACGAAGAATTACTATTAACGACTTTTTGAACCCGATTCAAAAGTCGCACAGCGTCAGGAGCGAGACCACCAAAGGTATCAAACGCAAACGGGACAAACACATGTTGATTCTCTAGGCAGGCTTTCTCATGTTTTGCCACTTTGCTCGCCTCTGCCTTGAGCACCGCTTGCCCTACGGCAAAGCCCTTGTCCTTGAGCCCGACAAGGGGGGAGACTCCAGTTAGATCTACACAAGCGTGTTTCCCCCCTTCCCATCCAAACACAAGGATGTCCGCCGGACGTAAAGTGGACCTCCCCTCTAAGGGGTCAGTCAGGAAATTTACTGGAGCCTCCTTTTTGGCAGAGATCCCGGCCCGCTTAAGAACATCGCATAACACGTCTCTCACCCAATCATGCCGATATTTAAACCCTGGTAGCCTTTAATATAATTATTATTTAATCAAACCAATTCATCTACACTAACGAAATTTCTAAATGCGTCAATTCACTCAGTTGGATGAGAAATCAGGTATGAGTTAATCTTAATCTTACCTTAACAAAGACAATGTGAATGAGGAAGTGGAAATTTGAAGTTGGCTGGGAATCTATTTAGGAGCTTTATTTATATTTTTGCATATTCCATATCATTTTTCTATCTGCTTTTAAATAGTTTTTTTTCGCAAATTCTCTCTTTTTTTATGACCAAGTACCCACCAAGTCCAAAAAAAACATTCTTAATATAAAAAGTTGGAATTAAAAGTCATGATGACTAGACGGATCCTGATGAATAAAGTGTGAGTACTTGGTCTTAAGTTAACCTCAAGTTTACCAAATTAGAGGTGAGATTTATTTGTATACAATCAATATATGCAAGTTTTATTTAAGATAAAAAGTGTAAAAGTAAAATACCCTGAATTATTATTATTATTTTCATGTAGCAAATAGTTTTGTCATTTTGTTGACCTTCATTTATGTTCTGCATTCCCCCTGTATTATGAAAAAAAATTCAATCAACAAGAAAGAAAAAAGAAGCAAACAAAAAGAGACAACTCACTCCACTCCTCAAACAATGTGCGCCCTACCTAAACCCTTCCGCCACCACCACCGCCACCGCTTCTTCACTCTCTTCCTCCTCCTCACCGTCTCCACCGCCGTCCCAAACCCAGTGGAATCACAAACACAACTCCCCTCCGACGCCGTTTCACTCCTCAAATTCAAACTCAAAGCTGATACTAACAACAAGCTACTCTACAACCTCAACGAGCGGTTTGACTACTGTCAATGGCAAGGTGTCAAGTGTGTCCAAGGTCGAGTGGTTCGGTTCGTCCTCCAGAGCTGCGGCTTGAGCGGCACCTTTGCTGATAACACATTGGCTCGTCTGGACCAGCTACGTGTCCTCAGCCTCCGCAACAACTCACTAACTGGTCCCATACCTGACCTCTCTACTCTCACCAACCTCAAAGCACTCTTCCTTGACCACAACACTTTTTCTGGAACCTTCCCGGTTTCACTGGTTTCGCTTCACCGGCTCCAGTCACTCGATCTCGCTCGCAATAACCTCTCCGGTCCACTCCCGGTTCAGCTCAGTAACTTAGACCGGCTCAGCAACCTCCGCTTGGAATGGAACCGGTTCACCGGCTCGCTTCCGCCTCTCAACCAAACAACTCTCCAAGTGTTAAATGTCTCCGGCAACAACCTCACCGGACCGATACCGGCCGTTCTCTCGAGATTCGATGCTTCAGCCTTCTTGTTAAACCCTAACCTCTGCGGTAAGGTTGTTAACAGAATATGCGATTCGAAGTCTCCGTTCTTTGACGCTCCGTCAGGCGTAACCGCTCCGGCGCCAGTGCTTCAAAACGCAGGTTCGCAAGGTTTAACTGTATCTCCGCCGTCCACACGGCGGCACAAGAGGCTAGGTGTAATCCTAGGGTTTGTTATTGGACTCCTAATCGTTATAGCGTTTGTTATATCGATTTTTGCTGTTTTGAATAAGCGAAGGTATCAACATCGAACGAAATCAGTGGCGTTCAGTTCCGATGAAGAAATTGAAAACGTAAACGATAACGGAAACGGAACAGCCGTTGCTGCGATTTCTACAACGGCAACCGCAATTCCGATTGTTAACAAGGAGGTTAAAGTTAAAGATCAAAAACTGCAGTTACCTCAACAGCACAGAGAGAAAACCGGAAATCTGATATTCTGTGAAGGAGAGACGGCAATGTACGGTCTGGAACATCTGATGTCAGCATCGGCGGAGTTGTTAGGGAGAGGAACAATCGGAACGACGTACAAAGCAGTTATGGATAACCAGCTGATTGTGACGGTGAAGAGGCTTGACGCCGGGAAGACCGCCATAACTTCCGGTGAAGCTTTCGAGAAGCATCTGGAGGCGGTTGGAGGTCTCAGGCATCCGAATTTGGTTCCGGTTAGGGCTTATTTTCAAGCGAAGCAAGAGAGGCTTGTTATATATGATTATCAAGCAAATGGCAGTTTGTTCAACCTCATTCATGGTGAGTTAGTTAGTTAGTTAGTTAGTTAGTTAGTTAGTTCCTTGTTCTAAACTCGGTGTGTGTTATGCAAAAACTGCTTGTGTGAGTGAACTCACTGTCTCACTGGGTTGGCTCGGGTGAATCGGAGCGTGTGTACTTTATTGGGAAAGTAGAGACGCACGGGCATGGGGACCGTGTTTCCCCACTGTTTGACTAATCACTGTAACAAACTAACAAATGTGTTGACTGTTGACTAGTAAGCATGAAGTCATCATGATGATGCCAGACATCTCTCTTGGGGTTCATCAAGTTGGTTTATTTGGTCCGGTTATCCGAATCACCAAGATTTGTGAAACCGGATAACCATTTGGATACGGTTATGAACCAAACTGAATAACCAAAACGATTTATGTTCGTTTTTTCGGTTATGGATACAGTTCGCTTTCCTTTTATACAGTTTGGACTTTCTGCTTTTCTTAACCTTGTCATAGGATCTTTTATTCTGGTTGTCCAAAAAGATATATTTTTACGTTTAAAGATTTGACTTCAAATTTGTTATTTTTTACATGAACAGGATCAAGATCAACAAGGGCAAAACCACTGCACTGGACATCCTGTTTGAAAATTGCTGAAGATATAGCACTAGGGCTTGCTTACATCCACCAAGCATCAAGACTCATTCACAACAATCTAAAAGCCACCAACGTCCTACTCGGTTCCGATTTCGAGGCCTGTCTCACGGACTACTGCCTTCTGTCCCTTGCGGACCCAACTGCTATTGACGAATCCATATCCACAGGTTACAAAGCCCCGGAATTAAGAAAATCGTTCCACCGAGCCACTACAAAATCAGATGTCTATGCCTTTGGAGTCCTGTTGTTGGAACTTCTATCCGGTAGGCCTCCTTCCCAGCATCCACACCTAGCCCCTGAGGATATGGCTGAATGGGTGCGAGCAATGAGGGAGAACGACGACACGCCAAATGATAACAGGCTTGGAATGCTTGTTGAAGTCGCGGCTGTTTGTAGCATGACGTCACCCGAACAGAGGCCCGTAATGAGACAAGTGTTAAAGATGTTACAGGAGATTAAGGAGACTGCCGGTAACGATGATGATGATAACACATATAAGGGATATTCATGACCAACTACTACTCACGAAATAGTTACAACGGCGGTTAGCGTTTCGTACACGGAACCATAGCGAGAGAAATCAGAAGGCACAAGGTTGACGTTTTTGTACAATCTGGTGTTGGTTCGCAGGAGGATGGGTGTAAAGATTTAAGTACTGTAAGATCCTACAATTTTAATTATATACATATGGATAGCTATTGTTATGGGACGTATACAACTGTTTTTATCTTTTAATCTTTGGATTTTATGAGACTTGTGGTTGTTGACTTCCCATTTCTTGGGGATTGAGCTAAACAATACAAAACTTTGCTAAGTTTAACCTGAAGAGAAAGAGCATTTACTGATTACAGAGAATGTTGTACAAAAAAAAAACTTTTACAAAACAGTTAGCAGCTAATCCTTTTGGTTCTTTTATCATCCTAATTTGATGCACCGCCTCGCTCTTTTAGTTCTATAATATGTATGCTTAATTGTATGTAATTAGCTCTCCACCTCTTTGTAAACAAGACTGAATGTCCCAACCATCATTTCTTGTTTTTAAGGATAGTGGCCTGATGGAAATCATAATAACCGAGGATAAAGAATGTACAATTAGTCGATACGTTCATTTTTATACCCAGATAGATGTGAAACGATCATGTGGTTGGACCAAGCCGGAGAGACATATCATGTCCCTTTAAAGTCTCATCACTGTTCCTAATCTGATCACTGGCTCTGATCAGGCTTGACAGCTTCCATGGTTTCTGCCACTTCCACTTGAACTGTATCAGCCATTCGTCATGACTTCGCTTCCACCGGGAGATCTTTCCCATCTGTTCACCAAGTGGTGACTTTTTCATAGACACATGCGCCATTGGTATCATCTGAACCATCCAATCCAACCAACAATCAGCAAAACAAGATTAACGGCTTTAAAATCTGTTCCCGTGTTTTGAGGAAAAAAAGGCTCACCTTTTGTGTTTGTTTCAAAACTACTGGCAGTGGCCTATTGCAGATTCCAGCTTCAGAGTCAAGTTGCCTTGATTCTGGGAATGGCAAAGGATATTCAATACCCATATCTGCGAAAATATCTAACGGAGTTGGAGCCTTTCCCTGCTATCACAATCCAATAATTAAAAAAAAATGAGGAATTCAAATTGTTTAGCCCTAAATTTAACACAATTAAAAAAAAACAATCTTACCTTGGTGGTTGTTTCTTTTAATTTCTTTGAAGGAGTTTTATCCCTTGCATTTTGTTCGATTTCTTTCATTTTCTTTGTTAGCGAACTAACTTTTGCGCTTTGGATAGATGGTGTTTGTGTTGAGCCACCATCTCTGTCATCATTTTGTTGCAAGTTAAATTCACTAAACTGTGCTTTGGTTTCATATTCCTTTTCCAACAACCGGCGTCTGCTGACCCAAAAGTACCAGAAAAGTATCTGAGTTTTGTAGGACAATGAACGCTAGAATTCGAGAAATTATGAAAAGTTGAAAACCTATTTTACCTTGCTTCAATAGCAATACCGAATAGGTGTTGAAGCAAATCCTTTGCATCTCCGAGTGCGTGTAACATCTTCCATCGTGCAGCAGAGGCGTTATCTCCTTTCCCAGCCTCTGAAATCTGTGAAGACAACACAGCAAGGGCCGCGGAAGACGATTTTACCCTGCTTTCAAGTGAAACAATCCTAACTGCTCTTGTATTTGGTGATAATGAAGCCCCTCTTTCAACACCGAAAACCATATTGAACACCGTTAACCGTTATTCAGTGCATAATATCTCAAATAAAAAGCTGAATAGAAACATAAAATACCTCGGAGCCTTGCCTTGAGAAGAAAGCTTTTCCTGTTGTTTCAGACAGCTTAATTCCTCTTTAAGTTTTGCATGACTGGATATATAAGAGAGAAAACGTTACATGAGATTTAAGAGGGTATGAAACTATAAAAAAAACGAACAAAACTGCAGGGTACCTTACATGCATACCTCTGAGTTTGTTTTTCATGGTTCATACGAAGTTTATGCATTTGCATCACTTTATCTAGTTCATTATTAACCCATCTCTTCAAAGTTTTGATCTACAAATGGAATTTAATTAACAACCCTCTTAAATGAGACTATATATTAGCGGGAAAAGAAGGTTTACTAATTACAGCTACCTGTCCGGATCGAGGTTGTCCCCGGGGTTGAGCTGGAATACAAAAAAGAGAAATAAGAAGTTAACTACAAGTAAGAAAAGGCTGTGGACAAAAGTTTTATCGAGATAATTATTTACCAACAGTTTCACGTCGTGCGGCAACCTTGCGTGATTCCATCAACTCTTTTAGCTTTTTGGTAGCTCTTGCAGCTTCTTCTGCTTTCCTTTGACAAACCTACAGTTGATCCGAATTAACCATCATTTACAGCTTCATTTGTGAAAGCACATTTAAAAGTAAAATCGTTACCTGTGTTTGGCGTTGATACAGAGCATTCAATTTCTGCAATTCAATTTCACTCTTCCTGCTCTCTTTCTTTACCTGCTTAAAAATATATAAAAAAGAATTAGTTTGAAACTTTTAATAAGTCCTGATGCCAGCGATACATATTGCATACATATAATCTTAAATCACTAACACCGTTAAACGGTGTTAGTGATATTACCTGCATCATTTGTTTCTCATGATTGGTCTTCCATTGCCGAAATTGCTCCTCCTCCTGTTTCACCTTTTGTTGTAGCTGTACCTGCAAGTAAATAAAAAAAGAAAGAAAGCTTCTATAAACATTCTGTATTCTTCATGAAAATGTGAGATCTGTTCGGGAATTACCTTTTGGGACTTGATACTACGTACTTCAACTTGTAGTCGATTTATTGCATCCTGGCTTTTCTGCTTTAGAAGTTCAATCTCATGCTCGTGTTTTCTCTCCAAATCTGAAATCTGTGTATAAGTTTAATTTAAACAGTTTAGCAGTTGGTTATAAAGAGCTCCAGGAAAGCATGACACTGTGGATCACAATCACCTGCCTCAATTGCTTCAGGATTCTCTGCATTCATGGCTTTCTCCTTTGTTATTGGCTCACCGAGAGACTCAAGACGTGCAATTTCATCTCGTAAGCCGTCTCTTTCTAGTTGCAAGCCATCTTTTTCTAGCTGCAGTAATCTTTTGTCTTGCTCAAGTGATTTGATTATTTCCCCATATTGTCGCTCGAGTGCTTCCACATCAATTGTATTCTGCTCCAAATGCCTGTTGAAATCTTTCAACTCTTTGGGCAAAGTATTCTGTTGAATTCCTTGCTCCTTTTTGATCATCGTTTCATCAGGTTCTCTCAAAATGTTGCCGGCAACATCGCCGCCTTAATTCCCAAGAAGAAAAGGTAGGATTAGTACAGCGAATATACTCTATATGTTATTGCTAGAGCAAGAAAAGGAGCATTTATTGTGAAAATATTCATGTTTGTGTAGACTGTCAGTGGAAACTTACTTGCAACAGATTCAGTGATCGCCTCAGGGGAGGTTGTGCACTGTGAGCCTCTTGTATCTTCCTGAGACAGAAGCAAACAGTGGTCTATTAATCCTGTTAATAAAATGACATGAATCTTATATATATGAAACAAAAATCAACCCATTGATATAGACGTATACGCCAAGACTGTCAACGGGTGTCTTAACAGATTTGGAGACCTAAAGAGAATTTAAAACTCATGTCTTTAACAGAATTGGAGACCTAAAGCGAATTTAAAACTCATGTCTTAAAGTGTGTTATTTTTGTACTTTCTTTCATTAACAACGCTATAAGGGCCTCAAGGCTTTATAACTGAACGTACGTGAGAATCTGAGTCCCGAGGATCTACAACGACAGATTTGCTGCGATATTCACGAATCTTTTGAAGAAGTTCTGAGTTGGCAGCCTCCACAACGGCACATTTTCTCTGATATCCATTAATCTTTTCAAGAAGTTCTGAGTTGGCAGCCTCCACAACAGCACATTTTCTGTGATATCCATTAATCTTTTCAAGAAGTTCTGAGTTGGTATCCTCTAGCGAGTCAACTTTTCTTTTAAGATCCTACAAGATAGTAGCAAAAACCATATGCAGCTTGTTTTTATGACAAGTGGTAACCACAAAATATGTTAAAAAATCGTTACAGAATACCTGCAATTCAACAAGTTCAGCTTCCTTTCTGTGAGCAAGTTCTGCCTGCAACAATCTTAATTGCTGCCTCAATTTGTGTGTGTCAGCAGGAAATACTTCTTTTTGAACCTGCCAAATATGGAAATTAAATTCCATCAAGAACGTGAACAATAATAAAATTATGAATGCTGAACCCAAAAACGGATATACTAAAACAAACTTACGGAAGCTTTATTTTGAATGTTGCGAGCACGATTAGCATACTTGAGTGTGTTAAGAGTTTCCTCGGCATTATAATCAGCAGGGCTGACACAAGCTAAAAAGTAAATGCCACTCAGTAATATAAAAAGCACAACCAAACAGATTCATAAGCAGTCATTATACTTAACAGTTTTCTGATAACTATTTATACTACAGTTAGAAAACTACCTTTCATAACGGTTTTGCAATTCCCACCGAGTGAAGCCTGCAATAGGCGAGTAAGTTTACTGTCCCGATAAGGGATATGCACTCCGTCTTTCCGTTTCTTGTCATCTCCTAGTGCACTTATGACATTACCAAGTGCAAGAAGCCCCTTATTAATTTGAATACCTGTCCATAAAAAGTAAAACCAAACGAGAGAACTGCTATAGTCATTAATGAGAAGCCCAACGTGATTAACCGAAACTTGATGGTACATTATTGATAACACGTGCACTAACCTTCTTTCAAACGAACCCCTTCTGAACCTGCTCTCTTAGCTCTCTCGGATCCAGCAAGGTCTACCAAATGTAACTTTGCACAGCGGTATTCCTCGCCCATAAGTTCGATTGAATCGGTTTCACCTGTTTTTTTATCCTTCTGCTCTAAATGTATGGTGAAGATTGCGTGAGAACGACTGTTACAAACATGTCAAACAAGACATTTAATCCAGTGCTATTTTCGAGATCATATGAATGTCTACTATTTTGTTAAGATAATGGTCACCTTGATTGATTGTTCATATCTGTTGATGCTACGGAGCGATTCGAACATCCTTGTTCAAGGCAAGCTGCCATATCTTTCTGTGTGCTAACACTAACTTCATTTGATCCTAAGTTTACAGCTCCGTCTGGTGCTTTGCGAATTTGTAACGGATGCTTTCCGGGAATTGCATTCTCGGGATTTCCATCACTAGTTTCTAGTCTTTCGATAATGACTGAATCCAGCAAGTCCCTCACTTCTTCTTTTAGAATCTTAAAATTCAAACCCTCTAATTAAAACCAATTGTAAAGATAAAACCCCAACAACAACTTCGGTTGTAAGAATGTAACAGCACTTAGATATATAAAAATGTGTAGGTATTTATTGGTCATTATAAGAACAAAGAAATTAAGAAAGTAACCTCAATGAAGGAAACGTGCAATTGGAATTCAGACTGATGTTTCAATGCCTCGATCTTGCTAAATATTGTGTTCATAATTTGAAAAATAAGTCCTCTGTGGGAAGTTTCTTTTGGGTTGGTGCCCATGGTGTAGGTCTTGCCTGAACCTGTCTGCACACAATTGTTAAGTCAACTTATAACACAATATCTCAAAAATAAATAAAAAAACAGGTGTCTTACTAGAAAGTTTATCCGAATAAAATTACCTGACCATATGCGATAATTGTTCCATTGTATCCTTGAAACAACGCATCTAAGAGAGGAACAGCACACTCTTCAAACATATTGTTTGATGGAGACCCTCCTCCTCCATATACATGATCAAATATAAAAGAATGTGAGCCCATTAGCACCTGCACTTAGCAAAACAGGCAAGAAGTAACACTTGATTAACCGGATAAAGTGTCCTGTAAGGTCAAATTATTATGTTGTCAAAAGTGCGCGCCTAGGCACTGTTTCAGGCTCTCAGGTGCAGGTTTTAAGCATTTTCCGGCCAATTTCGGGCAAAAAATGGTTAAAAAAAAAGAAAAAGAAACCCCCTACATAAGGTTGGAATCAGCCTAAAACACGTCTAAAACCCCTAAAATGATATTTTATACTATGTGCCTAGCTTAAAAAAGCCCTCGCTTCTTAAGCGCCTGTCGCCTAGGCTCTGGCTAGGCCTATACGCCTTCAGTGCACCTAGGATGCTCGACAACAAAGGGTCAAAATAATCTCGTATAAAACACACCACCACGAATCTAACACAGCTAAATAACTAATTTTCATGGAATGCTAAACAAGTCTAGGCAACACAGTCGTCTAAAGAAATCAATATTTTTGGTTTACAAAGCAAAGATATGCACAATTTTGGTTTACAACTATGTGTTTTCATCATTTCATGTATCCAATGAAATTATTTACTTCCAGCCAAACACAATTCACCTCATAAATCGTGTACAAATGGATGATATTCTCCTCAACAATATATACAAAATAATCAATCCAAAACAACTATCTATTGGACATATTCGCGTAATTAAGAGAAGCAGAAGGAAAGCTGGAGATCAACGCTATTAATTTTCAGTTACGCATTAGATCCATAATTCCGGTAACATGCTATATGTAAAGAACGAAACGTCATATATGTATGTACCTGAGCCGATCCTGGAACGACGTCCAAACATTCTTGGCCGCCGTTCTGGCGCTCGTGGCGGAGGAGAGGGCGGATATGCAACGCTACCTTGACGTTGCAATTCTCCGGTGAGTTCTCCTTCTCCATTAGGATTAGGATAAATGAAGATTTTGATTTTTGTGTGTGGAGAAAAATTGAATCAGAATAAGAAGAAGAAAGGGGATTTTCATGGATGATTTTGGCGGGTGTTTGTTTCGTCGGGAGAGAAAAGGCAAGGGTAGATGTGTCTTTTAGTAGCCAACCTCTTATTCTTATGTCCTGTCACCATTTTTACAAAACTTAGCTTGCCACGTGGCATCTCCGAAGAAAATTAATAAAAATATAAAATACATTTTGAAAACGTGTAATAGAGTTGGTTCATATAATTACATAAACTAGTAGTAAGACCCGTGTGTAAAAGCGGATGATTTTTAGAAAACCATAAATAACACATTTTAATAGAAAGTAAAGATGTCTAACGAACTTAATAGAATTTGAATACAACTTAAGTTTCAACGAACATTAACTACGAACACACGATCACCTGCCTCAAAAACTTTCACAAAAGCTAAATCAAGGTTGATCAGGCCTTTGACTTACAACAGTTCTTTGACTTCAACAGATGATAGGTCTTCAACAGACTTTAGACTTCAGCAGATTTTTGTGTATAACAGCCTTTATAAATCAGTAGACTTTAGAAATCAGCAGATCTTTATTCTCTCATCAACCTTTCCCGGATTTTCCCTTTGAATTGGAGCTCAAAATCCAAGGAATCAGTATCATCTTCATCCCTATCAAGCTGAAGGTTTAAAAGATCTTGGAAGTCAACTGGATTCAGACCAAGTGCATTCTCCCTTGATATCTTTTCAATACCGCCATTAGACTTGAGCAAAGTCAATACATGGGTATGTTTGTCAGACTCCCACTTTAGTATTTTTGGGTCTGATGGGTTTCTTGAGAGAAGTTTTATTTGAGAGGAATTTGGCGATTGAGGCCTGTTTGCCAACCTTTGAAGTGTTTGAGCAACTTGAGCTTGTAGTTGCAACGAAGCCTCATCCAATCCATATCGTAACTGGTTTCTGATAGCCTCTTTTCTGATTTCAGTGTCTCTCTTTTCATCCTCCTCATCAATCAGTTGTTATCTTTTTCTTTGGTTCAAGACACTGATGGATACATCTGCTGATGAGAACAACTTTTTAGAGCGAAGGGTCTCCCGAGGTCTAACAGTGGTTTAATCTTTGTATGTTGGCTTTTTAGGAAGGGTTGGTGTGACAATTGTCAAATTTGCATGTATCCGTACAATTAATAAATAGTAATTAGTGCTTAATGACTGTGCTGATTTAACATTCATAACATGAATGCTTTCTGATTATTTTTATCATATATACATGTGCATCATATATTGCAAATGTCATATCATTATTGCATGCAACACTTTATTGATTCGAATGATGCACGAAACAAAGCTAGCACAGTTATCAGACAAATCAGAGAAATGCTGACGGAATTCAGTACATAGACAGACATGGTATTGAGATACATAATGGGCCAGAAACCAAGAGTTACACTAGTATAGTGTGTAGGAAAGTAAGGATCATAAAACTGCCTTCCTAGTGATAGCTTAAGTGCCGGAAAGTGCCTAAAACTCACACAAACTGCAGAATTCTGCAGAATTCAGCAAAATTCAGCATTTAAACAACTTAATATCATGCAGAAATATGGTTAAATGGTCTTGAATGCTTTCCTAAGTGTTGAGAATCAAAACTGTCACAAAAGGTAACATAAAGCACACTAAACTGCATAGTTTAGCACCTTAATGAACCGGTAACCAACCGAACAACCGGACACTACCCGAAACACCAAATTTTCACTAGAAGCATTGTTTTAACATTACCAAGCTAGTTATGGTCCCCGAACATCATAACACACTATATAAACACCTAATAACTAAATAACCTAACTAAACACTTAGATTTCAACCATAATCTAACTATAACATTACAACCTACTCTAGACCCCCCCCCCCCACCTATTCTCGGCCAACATAGAGGCCCCACATGAGATTTTATTTGCTTATTATATTAGATTATGTTTCATCTTTAAAAACATAAAAACCATTGGAAAATATGTGTTGGTGAGTTATAAGAATTAACCCTTAAGACATAACCATCATTTTTACACAACACACCACACTTGAAGCTCTCTCCCTCTCCCTCTTCTACTCTCGGCCGAACACACACCACCACACAACCACCATCTTCAATCATCATTCATCCATTCTACATATATACAAAGGTGTAAGAAGGTGTATAAGGAAGCTAGGAACTCTTGGAAGTTGAAGGACCACTCACACAAGCTTTTATCCACCTCTTTTTCATCTTGAGATGATCCATAGCCTTGAGCTAGTAGTAAGATCTTCTACACTCCATTTTACATCTTCTTAAGTTGGTTAAAAGATGATACAAGTTGTTAATCATGAAGAACACTATGAATCTTGAACATGAAACTTAAACATAAGACTAAAATCATAAGAAATCATGTTGTTTAAGGTTCTGTTTGTTTTTGCTTATATCGTCTGTAAAGAGCTTATGTCTGCGGGCGGGCAGACATAAGCCCTTGAAGACTGTTTGTTTAAAAAAAAAAAAGAAGATCTTAAAATGGCTTTTAATAGCTTATAAAAAAATCTATGGATAATAGCTTCACAAACAGATCAGATCTTCACACACACCCTTCTTCTTCTTCCTCTTCTCCCCTACCACCACCACCGCACCACCTCTGCCACCACCTCCACCACCACCATCGTCAAAACCCACCACCACCAAACCCATCACCACCAAACCCATCTGTGAGAGAGAGAGAGATCTGTGAGAGAGAGAGATCGGTGAGAGAGAGAGACCGTAGAGAGAGAGAGAGACCTGTGAGAGAGAGAGAGATCTGAGAGAGAGAGAGAGAGACCGTAGAGAGAGAGATCTGTGAGAGAGAAAGAGACCTGTGAGAGAGAGAGAGAGACCTGTGAGAGAGAGAGAGAGACCTGTGTGATGGCGGAGGTGGTGCGGTGGTGGTGGCGGAGGTGGTGCGGTGATGGTGGTGGTTGTAGAGAGAGAGTGTGTTCTGTGAGAGAGAGACCGTAGAGAGAGAGAGAGAGAGAGGCGGTGGTGTGATGGCGGAGGTGGTGCGGTGGTGGTGGCAGAGGTGGTGCGGTGGTGGTGGTGGTGGTTGTAGAGAGAGAGACAGAGTTTCTAGAGAGAGAGCTTGTGTGTGTGTTGTGTGGTTGAAGTTGTTTTTGAAGAAAAAAAAAACAAACACTCTTCTCCTTGCAGACTGCAGACATTTGGGCCACATCTTCTCTTGCAGATGCCTGCAGATGTGGTTCGCAGACTACAGACATTTTACATCTGAAAAAACAAACAACACCTAAGTGTTGTTATGCTTGTTGATTGTTCATGTTATTGATGTAAATCATCATGTGATCTTGCTAGATAGTGATTAAAGACATGATCTAGCAAGATGTGAGGATGATTATTTTAAGATCAAAGTAATCATCCATATGTAAATCATGAACTTGAAGTATAAATTGTTTTTCTTGTAAAGTGATGATCAAAGTGAATGTAAAGTCTTGTAAATCTTTGATTTCAAGAATGATTTTCCAAGAAACCAAGTTAAAAATACAAGATTTACCTAAGCTTGGTTCTTAAAGAAATTAACCATATTTTAGGTGGTTAATCAAGTGTAGAAATACATATTTAACAAGAAAAACTCAAGAAGAAATATTTTTAGAAAATTTATTTACAAGTTGTAAAAAACTAATTTCTTCAATAATGATGTTTTTAAATAAACAACCACACTTTAAAGGGGTAACTAAGCTTACTAAACACACTAGTAAGTTACTACAAATTTTTGTAAACTTTCAAGTTCACGAAGTAGTAATTTATGCATGATTTTGGCAAATTGGTAAGTATTGGTTGATTTATTGTTGATTGTGTTGATTTATAAAAAAAATGATATGCTTTGAAAGCATGGAAACCTCCATTTTTAGGGGAAACTATGGCAAAATTTTTCTAGAAAATTTAACACTTAGAAAAAAAATTTAGACAAATATTTACAAGTATATTTTAAACCATGAATTTTTATATAAAGTTTGCCATAATTTTTGTTACAAAAATTATAAATATTGGAGGTTGGTTTTTTTGTAAATAAAAGGGACTAAATATGTATTTAGGAAAATATATATTTAGATGTCACCATGTGTGTGATTATTTGTATATTATGTGTATTAGTTATATTATTTTAGGACTTGAAATAATATAACTCACCAAATTACCAAGAAAATTACAATCCAAAATATTACCAAGATTCCAAGAAATAAATACACAATTTATACCCAAAATATTGGACAAACCGAACAAGGAATATAACTCACAAAAATATTCCAGAATTTAATTCATAAGTATATTTTGGTAAATAGTATTTTGAACACCAAGAGAACAAAAATATGATTTTTACAATTATTACAAAAATATATCATATTTTTGACAAGGAGAAAATATATTATTTTTGGGTAAATAAAAATATATGTTTTCTTGAAATTATTAGAAGATATATTATTTTTGGAAGAAAATATATATTTTCTTGAATAAACATGAAATACATTATTTTTGGGTGAAAAATAAGTTTATATATATTTTCCAAGTTAAACTTGAAAATATATTATTTTTGAGACTTATATGAAATTTATAAATATTTTTGCCAAGGGAAAAATTATAAGTAATTTTATATGTAATATTTCTTAAAATATATATTTTGGAAATATATATTGATGTATTTTTATTAGAAATATTATTCCGGAAAAGTTAATACAAAAATTAAGTATAAGATACTTAATAAACACAATAAAATACGTATTCTCGTACGTATAAGTATACACCGGAATACGCCACCGATACTTGGCAAAAAAAAATATACAAGTTTAAGATATGAGTATGAATACACCCATCCTTGGGAAGTTATACATGTACAAATACATAAGTGTGACAAGTTAAAATATATTATTTTAACTAATATTCCAAAATTCATAAATATAATTTAAGTTAAAATATTTACTATTTTAACAAATAATTATATAACTTGGAATAATATTAAAGACACAACGAAACGTAACTCAAGGACACTAGTTAATACTAAGTCAAGGCACGGCCCGCTCGTCTAATAAACCGAAGTACGTTGTAGGTAGTCGTGCACACGAGTAGCAGCTTTGGGTTACGTTGGATACGAAGAACGCAAGATTGTGAGTTCATGTTCCCCTTTTCTTTTAATTGTTTTCAGTTTTATAACTTCGGGGGTGAAGTACATGTTACAAATTGTTTACAAACGTTTATATGTGGTATGGTTAGCTAAGGAAAGGTACTGTTAGATCCTGTGAGTGGTGGATGCAACGCTTAAGACCATTAATACTCGTAGTAGGACCGAGGGACATGAGTGATAGATCTATTTGGGTGTAGCGAGCCCCACCCATGTGGACCGGGGTTTGGCCCATGAGGTGACTATGTCTTACAGTCGGAAGCCCGGTGCAAAATCTGCTAGGTTTGAGCCTTCCTGCATCACGTCACACATATTAATGGCCTTGCAAACCATTAATCGATATGTTTTCCTTGTTTGCTTTCATACCAGGGTTTACAAATACATACTTACTCATAATGATTACAAAGTTTATTCGAGCTCACACACTAAACACATGAACTCGCTCAACTTTTGTTGATGTTTTCAAACTACATGTATTTCAGGAAATTATATGTGGATCTGGCGGGCGTTTGGAAGTTTCATGTGATGTTGGTGTAACGCCATGCTTATTTGTACTTTCCATTTATAGCAAGTCTTGTTCGTGTTTCTATTTTTGGAAGTCTTGTGATCGTGTAATCGTTCTTTCTTTGTAACTGTTGTAAAATCCGAGACTTGGATCATAAATAAAACTCACATTTTGTTAAATACATGTTATACATACTTTATACATGCTCACACATTCGATTTCGTGAAACAATTGATGCTTATTCGTAATTCTTGGAAACTATGTGCTAAAACTGCAAATATGTGAAACTTATGCATAAAACATGTTTGGATCGTAAACAAGACTTAAATACGGCATTCATACGCTTAATTATACTTTGTTTATGTTCCTCATACTTAAATTTATCTTAAACTATGCTTTTATGGTGAAAATAGCCCCTAAAACACCTAAAAAGCCCTAAATTGCAAAGTTGAGGGGCCAAAGTGTAATAAAATGAAACTTCTCTCTCCCCCCTTGTTTCCAGCCACGTAGACTTAGCCCTGGGGCTACGCGGGCCGCGAGGCAGGTCCCAGATCAGACTCTTCACTTCCATTCGCGAATTTGAGCGGGATTTGAGTTATTTTGAGTTTAAACCGGGCTTTGGGCATTAAATACACATCTAACCCAACCCTAATTCATTCCCTATATAAACCCAAGCTTCCCCAAGCCATTTTCACTTTACAAACACTCTCACAACTCTCTCAATCACTCAAAGTCGTAGCTGCAAGTTCAAGTTCGGACAGAAACATCAAGCTCCACTAAAGTGAGCATAACTTCTTCATTCCTTATCCTTTTTAGCTCATTCTTTTTCCAGAACACTTGGATCGACCTTAGCTTCGATTCCATGGGTATTTCACACTGAATAAGTCACTGGAACTCCGGAAAATAGGCTCCAAAGTTCACTGTTCATTTTATTTTGAATCAAACTTTGTTTATACTTGTTCAAACTTGAGTCTAACTCACTCAAACCCACATCCTTATGCTTATAACCACTTCTATGGTTAGTTAAGCTTAAAAACGGGGCTGAGACATTCGAAATCAGAGGTTAAACCTCACATATATTCTGTTTTGTTTAGGGTTTTTAACCCACAAGTGGTGTTCAAGCTTCAAGCTTGATGAAGGTGTGATTATGGACTAACTTGGGTTGTCCAACATAGAATCCCCACGTTACTTAATGATTTCTCATAGTGTAGTTGTTTATTATTCTTGTATTAATATTAGTTCATGACCCTCCTTGTATGTTTTTACATCAAGTGTAGTGGTGAACCATAAGGGTACCTAAATGGAAGCTTGATCTTCCTACCTCCTACATGATTTCCATGATACTTAGAGGTACCTAAATGAAGATCTTAATCTTCTACCTCATGCTTGAAGTATTGGACCTAATAATATGTATATAATATATGTAATATATGAACACATAATCCAAATAATCGAATCTAAGATAATGAACTAGTGTTCATATGTCATAGTACTAGATTATATCATCCTATGGTATGATAACTTGTCACGATTCTAATGGAACCTTGTTCCATGAAAACATATCAACTCCTTGGGGTTTCATAGTGTCAAGAACAAGTATCCTATGTATAAACTAAGTTGCCATGTGGATTCGTTTTTAAACTTTTATACTTATACTTATTCTTAAACTTGTATACTCGCCTTTGCTTTTGCACTGAATTGTATTTTAAACATGTTACAGGTTGAGGATTGATGATGCTATGAAAATGGACTAGCAAAGATGCCTAGATACTCACTTAGACGTTTAGGTTTAAAGTGTTGTATCAATTTTGCTATGTTACGTTTGAACAATGTTGTTATTTGAATTTCTTGTAATGTTTTGACAATTTGTTTATGAAATGAAATCGGTTGAATTAAATATTGTCACAAATAGTGTTATGAAGTCTCTTACAATCTCGAACTAGTCCCACTCCGATGATTCCGCCATTGGTTAGGGTGTGACAGATTGGTATCAGAGCCATAACTATAGGGAATTAGGTAGAATTTCCATGTTTGACCTAGTCTATAGTAGGAACCATATTTTGACCATTCTTGATTCTTGCTTAAAATGTTATTCTTCCTACTTTACCTCTTTCTTTTCTTTTTGGTCTTAACATATGCATATTGTCTTTCCAAAGACATTTTACACAATACACTTGAAGACTTGAAGACACTCTTTATACAAAAGAGGCGAGTTTACCAAAATAGGCGTGAAACCCACAATTTGGTGAACGACTCTCATTCCGCTTATTTTTATTTTTGCACGAAATTTCACCATTTAGCTAGGAGTGAAATCCACATCTAAATGGTAAATTTCCAATTCAAACTCTAGTGGACCCTCATCATAGTGTCGAAATTATATTTTGACCCGATGAGTACCAACCACATTAGGGTACGAAATCGTCAAGTTAGGGGTGAAACCCACACCTTGTCGATTGAGTCCCATTCCTCGATTTTCATTCTCGCCAAAGTTTCGATCGTTTCGATCGATTAGAGACGTGTAGTAACTGGAAGGGTAAGATACCGTTAATCGCTTCTCGACGAGAGTATCTTACCTATAGGCCAAAGCATGTTTCTCTAATTTGAAAGGACTTTCGATTCACTTTGGAATAGTCGACGTTTCTCTACCCGAAACAATCCTATGTTTTATGAGCCTCTCTTTTATGTGATTCAATTTATATGTGATTTTATACTTGTTACCTCATTCGTTTCAAAACCGTTACACAATTCGCACGTCTAGCGCAATCCAAAAACAATAATAATTCTCGTGAACAAACTAAATTTATACTCTTTTTACGCATTCATAAGTGTTTATACTTGTTGAATACTTGTTAAACTCATGCAATTGTGTGAACCATACGTGATACATCATGCTTACATGCTTAAACTTGCAAACTTATTTTGAATTTATGATCAAGTCTCATCCTTTTTCCTTCTCTTTCGATTCCTTAGATGTCGTCCAACGATGCTTCCAAGAAAACCAAGTCAAAGAAGGGTTTGACCTCCAACGCCAAATCCAACTCCATGTCACAAAGGGATTGCATGAAATTCATGGCCAAGCAAATGGCTAAGGTCATACCTGACATTGTTAGCAAGATTCAGCCAAACATCGATTCACCGCATGGCTCTGTCGATTCGAAGGCCGAAAAACCTAAGCCGACATTCCAATTCATGCAATTTATGGCTGGTAAACCTTTGGAGTTTACAGGCGAAGATGGCACTACCGCCATGATGAATTGGTTTGACGCAGTTGAGCTTACTTTCTTGCAAAGTGGTTGCCCTGATGAGCTACGAACTTTGAATGCCACTGGAGTCTTCCGCTCGAGGGCACTCGAGTGGTGGACCACCAAACGCAACAAGAGGGGAAATGACATTGCACATGCGTTACCTTGGGACGAGCTTAAGCAGCTTATGAAAGACCACTTTTGTCCTCCTCACGAGCTCCAAAAGTTGGAGAACGAATTTTGGAACCTAACGCAAAAGGGGAGCGACATGTATGGTCTGATTACGCGCTTCAAACAGCTTAGTGTCCTTTGCCCTGGACAAGTCGATTCCGTCCCCAAAACCATAGCCAAGTTCATTCGTTGTGTTGCACCTTCTGTGACCAATCATCTTGTTGCTGCTAACCCTAAAACCATAGAGGAAGCCTATACCATAGCCACCGAACTTAACAACAACTGCGTTCTTCATGGAACCTATGACAAGGTTTCGACGAAGAGTGCACATCAAGCTGTCACTGATACCACCAACACTACCACCGTTGTTGAACCTCCATCCTCCCAATCCAAGAAGAACAAAGGCAAGAAGCGGAAGGCTTCAAGCCCAAATTGTGCGGTCGTCACTCCGCCAAACCCACAACCCTTACAAGCTTTAGCCGCCGTTGCACCCGCGAACACCGAACCACCAAGACAGGCTATGTTGGATCTCATCCCAAATGTACTACCTGTTTGTTTCATCATCCTACCAACGTACCCTACCGCAAATGCACCAACTGTCAGAGGTATGGTCATTTTGCTAACCGATGTCGAAACTTCCCTCAAGCCTAAAACAACCAGAATCAAGCTATCGTTGCAAACCTTGTTCCTAACCAGGCTCAACCTCAAGCTGCTCCTGTGCGAGCATGCTTCAAGTGTGGCGATCTCAATCATCTCGCCAATGTTTGTCCCCAGCGTTATCAGCCTCAACAACAGCAGCAGCAGCAACCGCCACAACAGCAGAAACAACAAGCTCAACAACCTGCTAGAGGCCGAGATTTTGTCATCACTGCCGCTCAGGCTCAGAATGCCAACGATGTATGTCATTACTGGTACGTTTCTTGTGAACCGTGTTTATGCTTCTTGTCTGTTTGATACTGGCGCCGATAAAAGTTTTGTGTCGCTAGAATTTGAACAATTGCTTAAGTGTAAATGCTCTAAGTTGCCAAAATCTTTCGCTATCGAAGTCGCTAATGGTAAATCCGTCGCTGTTGATTCCGTTCTTTCCAATTCTTCCTTGGATCTCAACGATCATACGTTTTCAATCGACCTTATACCTATGCAAATGGGTAGCTTTGACATCATAGTAGGCATGGACTAGCTTAGGCGAGTTCGTGCTGAAGTTGTTTATTTTGAAAAGTTTATCTGCCTTCCTCTTCCGAACGGTGATTCTCTACACGTGTATGGTGAGAAACCTTCTCAAGGTCTCAAGCTTATGTCGTGTATCCAAGCGAATAAATGCTTACGCAAGGGTACCTTCGCCTTTCTCGCCCATATTGTGGAAAAGAAGGACAAAGGCCCAAGCATAAGTGACGTTCCCGTTGTACGTGATTTTCCCGATGTATTTCCCGATGATATTCCTGGTCCGCCTCCTGCTCGTTCTATCAACTTTCGCATTGATTTAGTGCCTGGCGCAACGCCTGTCGCTAAGTCTCCTTACCGCTTAGCACCCTCTGAGATGCAAGAGCTCTCGAGTCAACTTCAAGAGCTTCTTGATAAAGGCTTTATACGCCCTAGTACTTCTCCTTGGGGCGCTCCTGTTTTGTTCGTTAAAAAGAAAGATGGGTCATTCCGTATGTGTATTGACTATCGTGAGCTCAACAAGCTTACTGTCAAGAACCGATACCCTCTTACGCACATCGATGATCTCTTCGATCAATTGCAAGTCGCGACCTGCTTTTCAAAGATCGATCTTCGTCCTGGGTATCATCAACTCTGAGTCCTCGAGGAAGATGTGCCTAATACCGCCTTTCGTACACGTTATGGTCATTACGAGTTCGTGGTCATGCCCTTTGGTTTGACCAACGCACCTGCTGTTTTCATGGATTTGATGAACCGCGTGTGCAAAGCGTACTTGGACCGTTTCGTGATCGTTTTCATCGACGATATTCTTATCTATTCCAAGACACAAGAAGAGCATGAGCGACACTTGCGTCTTATCCTTGAACTTCTTCGTACTGAACGTCTATACGCCAAATTCTCCAAGTGTGAATTTTGGTTAAAAGAGGTTCAATTCCTTGGTCATACTGTCAACGAACTTGGTATTCACGTTGACCCCGCTAAAATCAAAGCTGTGAAGAACTGGATCGCACCTAAGTCTCCGTCTGAAATTCGTTCATTTCTTGGTCTTGCTGGTTATTATCGTCGTTTTATCTCTAACTTCTAGAAAATCGCTGTTCCTTTGACTTCTTTGACTCAAAAAGAGAAACCATGAGCTCTGATACCAACTTTTCTGTCACACCCCGACCGCGTAAAACAACAAATCGCGGCGGAAACGTCGGGGAGTGTTGTAACAGAATCATTATTTCACAACCATGGATTAAAAAGTTTTGTTTTACTAAATTATTTAAAGGTTATTTAAGGTATGTTAAGCCTATGTCACTGTTCCGGAGTGTTTGTCGCGTTAAACTGAATACGTTTATGCATTAGTTCGCATATAACTTTCCAGAAAGCGATTTAAAGCTTGAAATTGAACTAGGATTGATATGTGCAAAAGTCACATGTAATTGTACAAATTTATAGAATGAAACACAAGATTTCATTGGATTTGCATTTGTATGATGGTTGTAGAGGTACAAGTGTCACAGGGGTTTCACAGAAGTGGTTGTAGTGCTGTGATCACCAAGAGCAGTGGGCTCAGCAACAGAGGTTTGAGGAGCAGTTGTGGACTCATCTAAAATTTGCTCATTCCTCTCTGCTTGTGTTTTGGAAATATCTGACTCTTTAGCTATAAGGTGAGTAAAAGTTTCAGATGTTAGACTATTCATTTTAAAAGTTGTACCTTTTATTCAAAAGCTTTTTGAGAAACATGTTTTTGCAGGTAGTAGCTTAATAGTCTAGGAAACATAAGAAAAGCAGCACTTTTCCCGTTTTTAATGTTTTTCAAATTTGTAACCAAGTCAGCAAACAGTACTTTGGAGTAGTTAAAATCAGTACTTGTCAAAATTGCATACCCCAAGTACTGAATTTTCAAAGGTATTTCATTAAAAGAAGTGGTTTTATTTGAGAGACAGGTTAAGAGAGTAGGGATTAAGAATTTCATTGGTGGTGGAAAATTTTCCTTAAACATAGTTGCCTTATTCAACTGTCCATCATATCCCCTCTCAATCAACTCTATTTGAATCTCATTTTTCGGGATAGATGTCTTACCTGCCAAGTCGTTTACCCAAAATATTGTTGATATGGCAGTGGGGGTAATAACAACCGATTCACCCCCGACTTTTGAAATTATACTGAATGGCTCATTTTTTTGTTCTTCAATATTCGTATTTGCCCATCGCGGAGTGTTTGTTGGTAAATGGGTGCATCGGCAGTAAAAATATGGCCTTATATTTTGATGATGTAAGAACATCAATCATTGAATGATAGAGAGTATTTTTCTCGGTTTTCTAAAAAATAGCCAGGTAGTTATGGTGCTTTTTCATTGTCAGAGCCATGATCGGAATTGAAACTTGCGAGAGGTTGACGAAGAAGTGTTGAAGAAGAAGGTGGAAACCGCTTTGATGAATTTTAAATTTGAGACGACAGTAAAACCTCTGTTTGGGGATGAAACAGGGTTTTATAAAGTGAAAAAGTGAATGCTAACGTGTCAAAAGTTACAAAGATCTGATGGCTAACATCTGTCCACGTCAGAACCTCTGTTGTGATAATGGATGACAGTTGTTTGGAAACCTCTGTTGGGCAACAAAGATGTTAGGCAACAGTGGCAAGTCAACAGTCGTTAGATTAAACAGAACTTATGAGAACAAACAATATCCTTCAGCAGTGGATGAATTTTTAGTCAAACAGAGGTTTGGAAAACAGTTGTTTTCAACAGACTTTTAAAATAAACATATAAATTCATATTAAAAAAATATAAATTAAATATCAGCATCCATTTAATGCAAAACATTTCAAAAATAAATTTTCATGGGAAAACTATAAAATTAAATATCAAGAAACCGAAAGGACAAATTTTAAACCTCTGGCATAAAAAAAATTAATAAAAAAAAACTCTTCATTTAAACACCAACAATACTCTACATGGCAAACACATGCTTCTACCACTTCATCGGACACAGATATTGGAAACCTCTGTTGGGCAACAATAGATGTTGGGAATCAGTAAGAGTCAACAGTCGCTAGGATAAACAGAACTTATGAAGACAGACAATGCATTTCAGCAGTGGATGAATTTTTTATCCAAACAGAGGTTGATTCAAAACATCAACAAATACTATAAAAGACTAATGATTAGTTTGATTCTAAACATCAACAAATGTCTTTTAAAAATCTGTCCTCTTAAAAAACAAATCAAAATCTGCAACACTAGACAATACTCTACAGACAAAATCTTATGCATGAATACATGAATATGGGCAGAGGTTTGCTGTCAGTGTTTTAAATAGATTTTAAAGTGATATTATATATTAAGACTTATGATGCAATAATGACATAAGAAAGCATTGTCGGACAACCTCTATGGCTGCCACATCAGCTTTTCTTATGTCACTGGAATTTTTAGAGAAACAGAGGTTTGAAAAACAGTTGTTTTCAACAAACTTTTAAGGATTTTTCAAAATATTTTTAAAAATAGCTATTTTTTAAGAATGGACTTTCGATGTTCTGAAGACATTTTACAAAGATCTGATGGCTAACATCTGTCCACTTCATAACCTCTGTTGTGATAATGGATGACAGTTGTTTGGAAACCTCTGTTAGGCAACAACAGATGTTGGCAACAGTAGCAAGTCAACAGTCGTTAGATAAAACAGAACTTATGAGAACAGACAATACCTTTCAGCAGTGGATGAATTTTTAGCTAAACAAATGTTTCAAAAATAGTTGTTTTCAACAGACTTTTAAGGATTTTTGATTTTTTAAATATTTATTTTTTAATAATGGACTTTTGATGTTCAGAAGACATTATAATGCTTTCATCATCAGCAGACGATGATTTCAAGCAATTGTTCTCTTTTGGCAAACTTTAACTTTGACAGACCTTTACAGTAGCAGATATCGACTCAAACAACTATGTCGATAAAATGCTCCACAAAGATTAATAGAATTAAAATTTATTTATGACATTAAAAGATCAACAATTACATCGAGTACTGAACAACGAAACTTTGAAATCTAACATATACACCAAGAAATTTAAGAATCTAACAGCAAGAATTAAGAAATTTTAGCTTCAACTCCATCGAGTACAGAACTTCTCTACGTATATCTTTGAGCATCGCCATGAACTCCAAGTCTCTATCACCGCACTTGAAGAAACAGTGATCAGAATGACCAGAATCAATCATATTAGGGGCTTAGTTTCTACATAAAAAAGGTTAATCCTCTCACTGATTCAGGAGTTTGGCTGAATTTCTTCTCCGGTGATCACTGAAAAACAGAAAGCCGTTAGACTCGCCATGGGGAGAATGGGGGTTCTCTCCGTGACCACCCTCTGGTGTGAGAATAAGTACAGTGATCTCAATGAAGAAGAAATAGTAGAATGAAGTAGAAAGTGACTTGTGAGATCATACATGCAATAGCTTATTTATAGCCGGTTTTTGGCGGGAAATTGGTGTGACGGAATTAACGGAAAGCATTTTTTGTCGGCGGTTATTTCCCTTTTCCGTCGATCATTAACGTCATATCTAATCATACGGATCATGAGTGTGATCGACGGCTAGGGAGATGCCACGTGGAAAGTGGGTTTATGTAGACCCTTCTCCAAGTTGATGCCATCATCGTGACTTAGATTAATGTCCAGGATTGTGCCACGTCATCTTTCAGTTGTAACCGAATGGTTGTGCACGATGAGCATTAGAAAGTCTTCTAGAAGATCTACAGCTGTAAACCTTTATGTTTTGCAACGTGTCTATTTTGTTGTAACAGAAAAGATTCCTTTGTTCAAGTCTTGATCTTAGGCGTGCAGAGACGTTTAGGATTTTTTTATCTTCCAGTCTAACGGTTCCCTAGCGCAGGCCTGCGCAAGGGTGTTAGTGGAACTTTAGTTTCTCCTTTCTTCCGGCGCGTATTTATTGAAGACTATTTTCTTTTATAACTTTTGGGACCATTGCGCAGCCGCGCATGGTCTCATTAAAGATGTTCTAAAAGTGAGGCTTATAGAATGGTCTTATGTGCCTACGCAAGGTTTTGGGGTCCATACTCCTTTGTTGTTGAACTGTTTCTTCCTAAATCCTGTTTAGGACCGTTGCGCGGCCGCGCAGGGTCTTTATTCAAGATGTTACAAGATAAGGTTGTGGTATGGTCCTATGCGCCTGCGCAAGGTTTTTGGGACCATACCCCTTCAAGTCCCTCCAGTCCAGTGTTGCTTCTATGCGAGTAGGTGGAGCACTGGACTATATAAAATGGAGTGTGCGCTTTTTTGTTTTGAGAAGTAACAAGCTTGTCTGGCGCGAGGTAAGAATAAACTTCTTGTGGAAGATATTTTTGTTTCTTCACCAACAAAACTCTACATAGTAAACCGATGCTTCTACCACTGGTCGGACACAAACGGTGTTGAAATGCAATTCTCTAGATGGTCGCTGGAAGAAAACAGAGCTGATGAAGAACTAATATATAAAATCGACATCATCATTGATAATAATTACAAGAAAACCTGGAGCAACATCGAATTGCTTCATGAAGTCCTCCACTATCCTACATCAGACTTCAAGAACAGTGCAGAAGAATTTCCCACTGGTCACTCGAAAAAAACAAAGCTGAAATATATCAACACTTTAAAATAAAAATTATCAACATTATCAACAGTTTAAAAGAATCCACAAACCTAAAATAACCCGCAAATGATTGTATGAATTTCAAACAACTCTGATTAGGCTGAAATATAAAGCGAGAATTAGAGTAGACCAGTTCAAAATTTAAAATTCAAAATTACAGAAAAAACATATTCTCAACGATGTTGCAACAATGATGTTGGAAGAATTATGTGAAGTACAAAGATCTGTAACCGGAGATGAACCGACTGAATATGGAAATTCTGCATTTGAGAGAGAGAGAGAGATTGCTCGCGGATATGAGTGAGAGAGATAAATTGAAATTTGAATGTGGAGTCAGAATCAGTTGTGTTATATATGTATACGTGTATGGTTTGAATTTTGAATCTGGATCCAGAATTTTGGATTTTGAATCTAGGCAGAGATTTTGATGATAGAGGTTTCAATTTCTTATCCATGAATACATGTATATGAGCAGAGGTTTGAAGTCAGTGTTTTAAATAGATTTTAAAGTGATTTTATATATTAGGTTTTATGATGCAGTAATGACATAAGAAAAACATTGTTGGACAGCCTCTCTGGCTGCCACATCAGCTTTTCTTATGTCATTGGGATTTCTCCTTTTATAGAAAGTATTGATATGTATCAGATTTGAATAACTAATCAATATTTAGGTTAAAAATTGAGTGTTTGTATCACATCAGTATCACATATGTATTTGGCTAGTTTCTTAAACAAAGTATGGTAACCTAGTAATGAATAAGTTGTGGGTTCAAATGAAAAAAAAAATTGTAAGAAGAGAAAAGAAGAAGTTTCAATCAATAAGAATGATTTATTTTACTTCATTTAATATTTATATTTAATTTTAATGTCAGAGTATATCTGTAAACTTACATAGATCATTAATTTATAGTATTCCTCTTTAATAGCTAACTACATTAAATTTGTAACTTATTTCCAAAATATATATTTTTTCAAAAAATAAAAAAAATTAATTTAGAGTATAGGAAAAATTACGAGTTGTGTAGGATAAATAAAAATATGTGTATGATAAATTCGAAATGTGTAGCGTAATTTTTTATGTGTGTAGGCAAAAAAAATTAATGTAGATAATCATAGTCTTTATGACTAATTAATTAGTTAAAGATAGTAATTAATGAGATAAAAGAAAAACTACTTACTATTTTACTATTTTACAATTGTACTATTTGTTCTTTTTCTTTTCAAGTGAACCTCCCCTGTAATGAATAATTATGTTCTTGGATAGCGTAGAAGAACATTTAACTATATATATATATATAGCTCGAGATAAAGTTTAGGTAATGTGTGAAATCAATGTTTCAACCACATCTAACATCTCCTAAAGAGACCACTTAGTCATGTGAGGTATTTACAAATGCCCTCACCGTCTCCAAGATTCATTAAGTTATGGTTCTTGAGAATCGTTGTCATTATTAGGTAAAATATTGATCTTAAAACACATCTAAAGTCGTACGGAAAGTGTAAGAGGTAACTTCATGACAATTAGTATCAAAGCAGACTGATTTGTTAGGTATGGTGACCAAGCCAAGAAAGAAAATAGTTGCGAAGTTGAAGATGTTGCTCATAAGGAAGATAATCGTGGTATGAAGAAACTCTACAAGGAGTGAAGAAAGCAGGTGCATGTATGAAGATTTGGTTAGATCCCTAGACAAAAGAATCAATGATGTTAAAACATCAATCACCTACTGAACAGTTCAAGACAGTTAGAACGAAATTCATATAACTCATGCAAGACTTAAAAGTTGTTTTTCAAGTCTTATGAAACGAAGTGGATGCGATGATTTAAAGTGAAGACTGATAAGCTATAAAAAAAGTAGATGGCAAGTTTCAAGATTGCTAGTAAGCTTCACTGGATCACATAAACCATCACCTAATCAAAGTGCTCAAAGAATATAAATGCACAGACCATCACTATCTGTGAGATCAACAATATGCACGAGTTATCAATGACTTATTGTAGGTGATGGAATATACTTGGTTGATTTATACATCATCAATGATACGATGAAGTAGTGCATATACGACTTTCACTCATTAGCATAGTCAAACTGAAAACCCACAATAGTGCTAGTCGATACAGGAGTAAACTATACTTTTGTTTATACGGATGGAATTTAACGTGGTCAGGTGTGCTTATAAAATGATGATTACTTTAGGTTGTTTTATGCACTAGTATAAGTTTTAATATTTATAAAAAAACGATATAAAAATATAGTACTATCACACTACAACTCACGTTGGGTAAGTGCACCCATCGTTGGCGTAATATAGTGAGGGTAAGATATCGAGGTCGTCCAAGGATACACGAGTTTAGTACTGATTCGTCGTTAACGTCTAGCCAAGTCTAAAAGTTAAGTTTCAATAAGAATAAGTAAAAATAAAAGAAAATAAATGAATCAACAGGGAAATAAAACGGTAGTAATCAATGATAGGAAAAAAATCAACATACCTTGTTGTTAAGTCAACACTCGGTAGGGCTTGACATAACATGTACGTCTTTATACCCACATATATTATTACATCACCTCACGTTGGTGAACTCACGTTAGAGATAATACGTCTTTATACATGTCACACCCCCAAAATACCACGTGCAGGAACACCGCAGGGCGTGTGACGTACCAGGATCTTAGCCACCAATCACATTGAACTCATAAATATAATTAAATAAAACTTTCATTCATTATCATAAAGTGATACAAAACGTTACATGTAATTCATTGTACACAGCGGAAGCATAACTCATTTGTTAAGTGTTTCATAAACCACGCGTACGTAAACCATTAGACTTGTTTTGCGATTCCATGTATCTCGACCCATGACCACTCCAGCCTTCCAGACAGCAAGTTCCATGATATAAACCTACAGACCTGCAAGCATGCAGACAAGTGTGTCAGACGACGCTGGTGAGTTCAAAGTTTTGTTAACGCGTTTAGTTACCAGTTTCCAGTTTAAAACATTTCAATGATTCGTTGTTAATCACACGCTTACCGCCGATAGCTCCAGATTATTTGCCCTGACCTCCATTGCCTCTATAGTAGCAATAGTCAAGATTGGGGTCATTAGTTCACTCCCGTCCTCCCTGGTACGGTGTGAGGGTGCTAAACCTAAATAGAGCTATTAACTAATACCCCGTTGCCTCCCCGGCAACAATCGGTAGAAGGGACTTGAGTGATAGATATACGTGTATTAACCAACAACCCAATAACCCGACGTTCCTCCCTGGAACGTTTACCAGATGTCCCTCCCCGGGACGCATGCTTGGAAAAAGAGCAGTGAACTCACCTTAGATTTGCTCGGTATTTAACATGTTACTTTACCCGTTCCAAGTCGGTCAACCAAACCCTACCGTGGTTACCAAAGACAATCAGTATAGTGTTCGCACATATCATATATCTAACGTACACGTTGCACAAGTAGCAGACAAGTATGACACACGTACTTATACACATCGTAACTGTTAAACATACAATTCGTTGATCTATAAATTTTATCGTGAGATCATATAACAAGTGTATGGGTTTCATATGCAAATAAATCACTTAGCAGTATGTAACAACTCGTATTAAAAAGTCCTATTTATTACTTTAATTATCCAATAGGAAACCCTAATTGAGACACCCAAGTAATTCTGCACAAACCCTAACATTTTCAGAATCATCAGAATCAGGATCAGGGCCCCTAAAACTCAGGGGGGATAAAACCCTAGTGATGGAATTTGGAATCAGGATCAAGGAAGATGCTGAAGGAATGAAAGGAAGAATAAAAGAATTAGAACAAGGAACTGATGGAATTTGGAGATTCCATAAGAAAAGGATTTGGGCACCTAAGCAGGGAGAATTAAGAAATAAGATTTTGGAAGAAGCTCATAAGTCTAGGTATACTATGCACCCGGGAAACAATAGGATGTACCAAGATTTAAGAAATAACTTTTGGTGGATAGGAATGAAAAAGGATATAGCTCGATATGTTTCTAAGTGTCTTACTTGTTCACAAGTTAAGGCAGAACATCAGAAACCTTCAGGTCTACTACAACAATTAGAAATGCCTGTATGGAAATGGGAACTCATAACAATGGATTTTGTTACTAAGTTACCCAAAACCAGAAAAGGTAATGATGTGATTTGGGTAATTGTAGATCGATTAACCAAATCAGCTCATTTTCTACCTATGAAAGAAACCTTTAGCATGGAAAGATTGGCAAAGTTGTATGTAGATGAAGTTGTATCCTTACATGGAGTTCCACTCTCCATTGTTTCGGATAGAGATAGTCGGTTCACTTCTCATTTCTAGACTAGTTTCCAAGAAGCAATGGGAACTCGACTAAACCTAAGCACTGCATATCATCCTCAAACAGACGGACAAAGTGAAAGGACGATCCAAACTCTAGAAGACATGCTCCGAGCATGTGTGATAGATTTTGGTGGAAACTGGGATGACCACTTACCTTTAATTGAATTTTCCTATAACAGTAGTTATCATTCAAGCATCGAAACTGCCCCATTCGAAGCATTATATGGACGAAAGTGCAGAACTCCAGTTTGTTGGGAAGAAATAGGAGAAAGTCAATTATCAGGTCCAGAGATTGTGCAAGAAACTACTGATAAAATCGCACAAATTAAAGAAAGACTGAAGACGGCTCGAGATCATCAGAAGAGTTATGTAGACAATAGACGGAAGCCATTGGAGTTTCAAGTAGGAGAAAGAGTACTATTGAAAGTTTCTCCTTGGAAAGGAGTTGTTCGATTCGGTAAGAAAGGAAAGCTAAGTCCAAGATACGTAGGACCATTTTCAGTGATCCTACGTATAGGACCAGTTGCTTATCGTTTACAACTACCAGAAGAGTTAGCTGGAGTACATGGTGTATTTCATGTATCCAATCTCAAGAAATGCCTATCTGACGAATCTTTGGTAGTACCTCTCCAAGATATAGAGGTAAAAGAAAAGTTAAAATTTGTAGAGAAACCTCTTCAGATAGAAGACAGAAAAGTAAAAGCACAAACGACTAGTGCTAGTTAAAGTCAAGTGGGATTCAAAGAGAGGAGCTGAATACACTTGGGAGCTGGAATCAGAAATGAAGAGAAAGTATCCCTACTTATTCCAGTAAATCTCGAGGACGAGATTTTTATTAAGGTGGGGAGGATGTAACAACTCGTATTAAAAATTCCTATTTATTACTTTAATTATCCAATAGGAAACCCTAATTGAGACACCCAAGTAATTCTGCACAAACCCTAAAATTTTCAGAATCATCAGAATCAGGATCAGGGCCCCTAAAACTCAGGGGGGGTAAAAGCCTAGTTACGATTATCTAAATAACTCGTTGTCAGTATCGAATTTTAAGATTTCGTCAACTCAGCAAGCCTAGTTAGGGACGTGGCTACCCTATGAAAATAGGTGACCCTTCGCGTCACGCGAGGGGGGTCAAAAATTTTGTATAAATAGTAGACTTTGGGACTGGAATTTGGGCACTTGAACGACGTTAAAACTCAAAATATACGCTGAGTTATAGCAGAAACAGTCCAAAACACACACACGATTCATGAAGTGCTGCCGCAAAACAGGGTAATAACTCGATCGCTATTACGATTCAATGTCCGATCGATTAAACTATCCAATGGATGTTTAAGTGCTGCCCACATTAGGGTTATGCTTTGTCATTCGTCGTTAATTCGATGTATGTTTAAGTATCGCACTTTGTCATTCCTTGTGAGGGTTGATCTCGTGAGTTATCGTAAATGCTGTATTGATTACTAACCCAGTTTTGTGTGCATTGTTATTTAAAATAGGTTAACAAGGCTAATCAGTAAACTAGACTCTGTCCGTGTTAAATCTGCAATGTGAGTCATTCTCTTTTTATCAAAGTGCTTTATAAATTCTTAAAATATTTTCAGAGTTATAATTACAGTAATTAAGTATATGTAGTCACCAAATTACAGCCGGTATGTGGGGTTTTGTATACATTACTTTATAATCGTCACCATTGGGGCAGCCAATGGGGGATATGACCACTGTCACAGAAACGAGTCTAGTGACAAATACTGTGGGTAGTTGGTTGATATCTGAAACATTGTAATCTCTCTTAATACTGTAAATTATAACAAATGTGTCGTTTTAATAAATAGAATGATTCACCAGTATTTCCCGCTGACAAAACCTTTTTCAAACATGTTTCATGTGATCTGTTGTGATTCAGGAAAAGTGCCGTGAAGCACTTCAAGCTTAAGAAAGTGGCTCATTATAAAATAAAGAAATATGTTTAGTAGAATAAAGATTTCTCCGTGAAATCATATGATTGTAAATTACCGGGGTTTTATCCCGAGTTGTGAAATAAAATAATCGGGAAAATTTTAGCTTTAAAAAGATCCTGATGATAAACTTCCGCTATTAAAACTCAATTAAATAAATACCACGGGATTTCTGTCCCGCGGCTCCTGAAACGGGTCAAATCGGGTCGGGGGCCGTGACAGAAAAAGGTGGTATCAGAGCCACTGAGTTAAGCTAATTAAGTATTTAGAAATACTTAATTTTTCCTGATTACTATTATGTGATTATGTGTTTTATTAACTGACTATTTGTTAGTTACAGTATGGGTAAGCAAAAGCTTTCAAACATCTATGTTAAATTAGATAGGTCATCAAATGAGAAGGGAAGTTCCTCTCAAACTCCTGAAGAAGGAATATTTGTTCGAAAAGCCCAATACGAGGAACCACTTTCTCCTGATAAAAGAAGTTTGATTATTAGAAAAAGTCAGGAGAAATTAAGGAAATCCCGAGAAAAGAAAATTAAAAAGGAAACCCAGGAATTAATCAGTAAATCACCATGGGAAGACAAGTTAGATGAAAAATGGGCAGATCTTTCTATGCTAGCCATTGTAGCAGTAAATGCTAATCTTTAGAATACCATGACTCCGTATTAGCAACTTACAAGCCAGAAATATCATCTAGTAAATAAATAAAATTACAATAAAACTTAGTATGGTTAATTTTCAATTTTCCTTTGTATTAAATTAGTTACAGGGTATGCAATAATATTTGAAGGTTATCTGTAAAATTTGTTATAAAATTTTAATTTATTATTTTTACATATATGTTAAACAGCATGAATGAGTTGTCTGGAGCCCTAGAGAATCTCAACCTTTACCCTGTAAACATAGAAGTTTCTAAAGAATTTACTGGGTACTTTCCTGATGTGGAACAACCTATAGAATTCAACGCTCCACCTCTGGAAAAACCCAAGCCTAAAAAGAGAAGAAGATTGGTAGGATGGAGGCGTGTGCGTAGAAAGAAACCCGCCACTAGAAAGAATTCTAAAATAAACAATCCATTAGAAAAAGGAAAAGAAATTAAAATGGGGGAAAGTTCTAGACAGCAGGAATTAGAGATGGAAGCCGGGGAAGATTCTAGACAGATGGGAATACAGTTTGAGGAATATTCTAAGCAAATAGAAATGGAGGTTGGAAAAGGTTTTATACAAACCCAGATGGAATTTGGAGAAAGCTCTAAGCAAACTCAAGAAATGACATTGCAGGAAGAATTAGATTTTATATTGACAAGCTGTGATACTATTAAGCCTGTCAATAAAAATGTTGTTACTCATCCTATTGAAACCCAAATTCCAATAAACTTAGAACCAGCAATCCCAGAACCTATCATTCACACCCAACCTTTAGGAATGGACGAGTGGTGGACCAATGATTGGCAATTCCAAAACATTATCAACAGTCCTTATTCCTTTCTTCCCCAGTTTGATCCAGAACCTCTACCAAATCCACCGATGAGTACTGAGAATATGGCTGAACTCCGCCATTTTGGCGAAGAGCTAATGGATGCTGGGAATAGGATCCGAGAGATAGGAGGACAAATTTCATGGAAATATGATGAGAGGGAACACCGTTATTAAAGATGCAAGTGACGAGAGAGAAGGGGGTAGTGAGTCTGTGTTTGTATAATAACAGTAATATTAATGAAAGTCAATTTGTGTAACATAAACAATAAAACGGTTGTATATGGAAGCATAATATAATCTATAAAATAAATGAAATTTTAGAAAATTTACAATTTTGTTTGTATATTTGTTTACGTGATTATGTGCAATTAATTGTGACATTGGATTATTTCTTTTATACTAATTATTCATTTATAAATTAATTATCAGATGGCAAACATTGGTAATGAACCAGTAAATGAAGTAAATCAATCTGAGCAAAATCAGGAAGAACAATTGTTAAATAGGCAAGATATAGAGGATATCGTTGCACAAGGAATAGCCAATGCTATTCCAGCAATCGTTGCTGCTGTTCAGAAACCTGTTAAACCTCAATCAATCATTCCTAGTAAACGTACACAAGGTGACAACTTTAGTAATAGTATAAACGGAGGTGGTAATCATGTTAATAACAATAATGATCTGCAAGCCCCAATTTTCAAGAAAATGAAAGCTGCAACGCCTGGTTGCACTTACAAAGAATTCCATGCCTGTAAACCAGTTGAGTTTGCAGGTAACGAAGGGGCTATTGCAGCTCTGCGTTGGTTAGAGAAAACTGAGGCAGTGATTACCATAAGTAAGTGTGCCGAGGAAGATCAGGTTATGTATGCGTCAAATCTTTTTAAAGAAGGGGCGCTAGAATGGTGGAACACAGTATTACAAGCTAAAAGAAGGATTGTGGCCTATGCCATGAACTAGGAAGAATTTAAGAGTCTTGTAGAAAGAAAATTCTGTCCCGAGTATGAAAAAGATCAAATGGAAAATAAGTTCCTGACCCACCGGATGGTGAATGTGGATTGTCGAGGATATACTTCGACATTCTTCGAATATGCTAGAGTGGTACCAACGCTGGCTTCGCCAGAGCCGGTACTCATTTCTCGCTATATTTGGGGATTAATTAGTGAAATCCGTAATATCGTTAAAGCTGCGAGACCTCGCACTATTGACGATGCGGTAGAATTAGCTAATACCCTCACTGACGAACTGGTACGCACAAGGGATGAAAACAAGAAGAAGGAACTGGCTCAGAAAATTACCCAAGGATTTCGTGTGGGTAATAGTAGTAACTTCAAGAAAAGAGGAACAGGGCAATCCTCAACTCCTCAGTTCTGCAGAAATTGCAAAAAGAAACAATATGGAAGATGTAATGTAACTTGCAACTTTTGCAAAACTATAGGACATCATGAAGAAAACTACAGAAGGAAAACCATAACCTGCTTCAACTGTGGAGAAAAGGGGCATTTTAAAACAGAATGTCCTAAATTGGTCAAACCAGCAGACAACAAAACCAAGGCGACTGACGGAGCTACTAAGAAGAATGTCAGAGCATTCCAGCTAACCACTCAAGAAGCAGAACTCATTCCAGATGTGATAGCTGGTACGTTCCTAGTTCACAACGTATACGCAAAAGTATTATTTGACTCTGGTGCAAATCAAAGTTTTATAAATACTTTATTCTGCCAAGCTCTTAACTTACCTTTAACCAACATTAGGCAGATTTTTACAGTTGAAACTGCAGATGGGAATTCAGTTAAAATAGATCAGGTTTTGCAAAAAGTAGAAATAGAACTTTCAGGTCATAAATTCTCTGCAAACCTGTTACCTATGAAATTAGTTGAATTTGATGTTGTGTTAGGAATGGATTGGTTAGTAGCCAACCATGCTCGAATCCTTTGTGATAAAAATTCTGTAGAAATTCAGGCACCTACTGGAGAAGTAATCATGATTACAGGAAATCAACCACATAAACCCATGAAGTTCATATCAGTAATGAAAGTTGCTAGTTATGAACGAAAGCAAGGAATAGTATATATGATTTCAGTAATCATTAGTACTAAGAATAAAGAACTTAAGGAAATTCCTGTAGTCTCAAAATACCCAGATATATTCCCAGAAGAGTTACCAGGATTACCACCAGATAGGGAAGTAGAATTTAGGATTCATCTAATTCCTGGAACTACACCGATAGCTAAGGCACCTTATCGGTTAGCTCCTACCGAAATGTTAGAACTGAAAACGCAATTAGATGAATTACTAAGTAAAGGATTCATACAACCTAGCTCATCCCCTTGGGGAGCGCCAGTGTTGTTTGTAAAGAAGAAGGATGGTTCAATGAGAATGTGTATTGATTATAGAGAATTGAATAAGGTTACAATTAAGAATCGATACCCATTACCTAGGATTGATGATCTATTCGATCAACTTCAAGGAGCTAGATATTTTTCTAAGATCGACTTACGTTCCGGATATCATCAATTGAAAGTACAAGAGGAAGACATACCTAAAACTGCTTTCAGGACTAGGTATGGTCATTACGAGATTACAGTCATGCCCTTTGGGTTAACAAATGCTCCTGCTGCATTCATGGACATGATGAGTAGAATCTGTAAACCGTATTTGGATAAATTTGTAATTGTTTTTATAGACGATATACTTATTTATTCCAAAAGTCAGACAGAACATTGTGAGCACTTGCATGCACTCTTAACTTTGTTAAGAAAAGAAAAGCTTTATGCCAAATTTTCGAAGTGTAAATTTTGGCTACAAGAAGTGCAATTCCTAGGACATATGGTAAATCATGAAGGTATTCATGTAGATCCTGCTAAGATAGAGGCAATCACCAAATGGAGGGTTCCACAAACCGCAATGGAAATTAGAAGTTTTATAGGTTTAGCTGGATATTATAGACGGTTTATTAAGGATTTTTCCAAGATAGCTGTACCATTAACTAAGCTAACCTGTAAAGCCGTTAAGTTTGAATGGGGACCTAAACAAGAAGAAGCCTTTAGAATCTTGAAGCATAAATTAACAAATGCTCCAATCCTAGCTTTACCAGAAGGGACTGAAGATTTTAAAGTATATTGTGATGCTTCAAAACTAGGATTAGGATGTGTGCTAATGCAACGCAAGAAGGTAATTGCGTATGCTTCAAGACAATTGAAAAAGCACGAAGAAAACTATACAACTCATGACTTAGAGTTAGGAGCCGTAATTTTTGCCCTTAAGATTTGGAGGCATTATCTGTACGGAAGTAAATTTACTGTCTATACAGATCATAAAAGTTTAAGATATATATTTGGGCAAAAAGAGTTAAACATGAGGCAAAGAAGATGGATGGAAATCCTAAGTGACTACGACTGTGATATTCAGTATCACGAAGGAAAGGCAAATGTGGTTGCAGATGCCTTAAGTCGTAAGTATCATGAGAAACAACGAAGAGTTCGTGCTCTCAGATTAAATCTACAGTTAGATTTAATGGAACAAATAAAGAATGTTCAGGAAACAGCAATCAAGGAAGATGCTGAAGGAATGAAAGGAAGAATAAAAGAATTAGAACAAGGAACTGATGGAATTTGGAGATTCCATAAGAAAAGGATTTGGGTACCTAAGCAGGGAGAATTAAGAAATAAGATTTTGGAAGAAGCTCATAAGTCTAGGTATACTATGCACCCGGGAAACAATAAGATGTACCAAGATTTAAGAAATAACTTTTGGTGGATAGGAATGAAAAAGGATATAGCTCGATATGTTTCTAAGTGTCTTACTTGTTCACAAGTTAAGGCAGAACATCAGAAACCTTCAGGTCTACTACAACAATTAGAAATGCCTGTATGGAAATGGGAACTCATAACAATGGATTTTGTTACTAAGTTACCCAAAACCAGAAAAGGTAATGATGTGATTTGGGTAATTGTAGATCGATTAACCAAATCAGCTCATTTTCTACCTATGAAAGAAACCTTTAGCATGGAAAGATTGGCAAAGTTGTATGTAGATGAAGTTGTATCCTTACATGGAGTTCCACTCTCCATTGTTTCGGATAGAGATAGTCGGTTCACTTCTCATTTCTGGACTAGTTTCCAAGAAGCAATGGGAACTCGACTAAACCTAAGCACTGCATATCATCCTCAAACAGACGGACAAAGTGAAAGGACGATCCAAACTCTAGAAGACATGCTCCGAGCATGTGTGATAGATTTTGGTGGAAACTAAGATGACCACTTACCTTTAATTGAATTTTCCTATAACAATAGTTATCATTCAAGCATCGAAACTGCCCCATTCGAAGCATTATATGGACGAAAGTGCAGAACTCCAGTTTGTTGGGCAGAAATAGGAGAAAGTCAATTATCAGGTCCAGAGATTGTGCAAGAAACTACTGATAAAATCGCACAAATTAAAGAAAGACTGAAGACGGCTCGAGATCGTTAGAAGAGTTATGTAGACAATAGACGGAAGCCATTGGAGTTTCAAGTAGGAGAAAGAGTACTATTGAAAGTTTCTCCTTGGAAAGGAGTTGTTCGATTCGGTAAGAAAGGAAAGCTAAGTCCAAGATACGTAGGACCATTTTCAGTGATCCAACGTATAGGACCAGTTGCTTATCGTTTACAACTACCAGAAGAGTTAGCTGGAGTACATGATGTATTTCATGTATCCAATCTCAAGAAATGCCTATCTGACGAATCTTTGGTAGTACCTCTCCAAGATATAGAGGTAAACGAAAAGTTAAAATTTGTAGAGAAACCTCTTCAGATAGAAGAAAGAAAAGTAAAAGCACAAACGACTAGTGCTGGTTAAAGTCAAATGGGATTCAAAGAGAGGAGCTGAATACACTTGGGAGCTGGAATCAGAAATGAAGAGAAAGTATCCCTACTTATTCCAGTAAATCTCGAGGACGAGATTTTTATTAAGGTGTGGAGGATGTAACAACTCGTATTAAAAAGTCCTATTTATTACTTTAATTATCCAATAGGAAACCCTAATTGAGACACCCAAGTAATTCTGCACAAACCCTAAAATTTTCAGAATCATCAGAATCAGGATCAGGGCCCCTAAAACTCAGGGGGGGGTAAAACCCTAGTTACGATTATCTAAATAACTCGTTGTCAGTATCGAATTTTAAGATTTCGTCAACTCAGCAAGCCTAGTTAGGGACGTGGCTACCCTATGAAAATAGGTGACCCTTCGCGTCACGCGAAGCCCCAGGGGCGACCCCTCGCGTCACGCGAGGGGGGTCAAAAATTTTGTATAAATAGTAGACTTTGGGACTGGAATTTGGGCACTTGAACGACGTTAAAACTCAAAATATACGCTGAGTTATAGCAGAAACAGTCCAAAACACACACACAATTCACGAAGTGCTGCCGCAAAACAGGGTAATAACTTGATCGCTATTACGATTCAATGTCCGATCGATTAAACTATCCAATGGATGTTTAAGTGCTGCCCACATTAGGGTTATGCTTTGTCATTCGTCGTTAATTCGATGGATGTTTAAGTATCGCACTTTGTCATTCGTTGTGAGGGTTGATCTCGTGAGTTATCGTAAATGCTATATTGATTACTAACCCAGTTTTGTGTGCATTGTTATTTAAAATAGGTTAACAAGGCTAATCAGTAAACTAGACTCTGTCCGTGTTAAATCTGCAATGTGAGTCATTCTCTTTTTATCAAAGTGCTTTATAAATTCTTAAAATATTTTCAGAGTTATAATTACAGTAATTAAGTATATGTAGTCACCAAATTACAGCCGGTATGTGGGGTTTTGTATACATTACTTTATAATCGTCACCATTGGGGCAGCCAATGGGGGATATGACCACAGTCACAGAAACGAGTCTAGTGACAAATACTGTGGGTAGTTGGTTGATATCTGAAACATTGTAATCTCTCTTAATACTGTAAATTATAACAAATGTGTCGTTTTAATAAATAGAATGATTCACCAGTATTTCCCGCTGACAAAACTTTTTTCAAACATGTTTCAGGTGATCTGTTGTGATTCAGGAAAAGTGCCGTGAAGCACTTCAAGCTTAAGAAAGTGGCTCATTATAAAATAAAGAAATATGTTTAGTAGAATAAAGATTTCTCCGTGAAATCATATGATTGTAAATTACCGGGGTTTTATCCCGAGTTGTGAAATAAAATAATCGGGAAAATTTTAGCTTTAAAAAGATCCTGATGATAAACTCCCGCTGTTACAACGCAATCACATGCAATTCACAGAGATCAAATTAATACAAGATAAACATACTAACCAACTATGAAGTGTTGGGGAATGTGTTAGCGCCGAGAGGAAGATTTGATGATGAGCGGAGGCTGCCGTCGAGTGGTGGGAGAGAGAGAGAGAGCTAGGGTTTGCGATAAGATAGATTTTGTGAATTATGCGCCTGATGTATAAGGTTAAATAATCAAATCAGCGAACTGGGCCCTTACTGGGCTTTAAAATGACTTGGGCCGGCGAAACACTCTCTATAACGAAAGACCATATTTCGTCCAGAAGGATAATGACGAAAGACATTTTTCGTCGAGCAGTAGAGTTGATGAGGGGTCCTAGTTCTTTGCCAGAGTTATAATCAGGAACATGCTATGATAACACATTAAAACAATCCTTAACCACCAACATAACACTCATTCATATAACGTGCACATCTTACTACGTGAAACGAATTGTAAACAAAACAGGATCGTGAAATTAGTAACGCATAGAGAAAAGTCCTTGTAATATCGGGTTGTCACATCATCCCCAACTTGAAAGAAATTCCGTCCTGAAATTTGACAAGTAATCCCAAAACGGCAAGATGCAAGATGTTAACTCAGGATGACTGTGGATTTTCCGTGGGTACCACATCATCCCCAACTTGAAAGGGAATTTCGTCCTGAAATTCATCAATGATATCAGAAGTTGACACAACTGTTTGAACAACTGAGGATACTAGAGCTTATTCCAATCATTGCGTTCCCACGTGAACTTCTGTCCACGTTTTGAGTTCCAACGAACTCTTACGATTGGAATTCGACTATGCTAACGATTCTTGACATCCAGGTCCATGATTTTAGTAGATTTCACGACAACTGCAACTTGTCATTAGCCTTAGGTTCTAATACGGGTGTCACTAGTTTCCGCCGGACAAACACTTCTTTAGATTCGAGGCATAAATGGCATTGTGAGCGTTACCCAATTCATCAGGTAACTCGAGTTTGTGAGTCACGTCATTGATCCGTTCCAGAAACCCGAATGTCCTAGCATACCGTAAACTAAGCTTGCCACGTTTTCCATAGCGTACCGCACCCTCCCTGGGTGAGGGTTTCGATTATGATACGTTCGCCCACAGCGAACTCCCAGTGCTTCCTAAGCTTGTCAGCTTCCCTGACGGTCACGCGTTGTCGCTAAACGGTTTCCGATCTAAACAATCTTCCTAAGAGGTTCGAGTACAAATCCTGGATCTGTGATTAGGTTGTCACCCATCTTAGTCCAACAAAGAGATCGGCATGTCGCCCAAATAATGCCTCAAACGGAGCTGTCTGAATACTAGATGGTAACTGCTGGAGTAGAACTCAACCAAAGGTAAGTGTCCTTCCAATTTTTCCCTGTAGCCCATCACACACATGCTCGCATCATGCCTTCGAGTGTCAGGATGGTTCGTTTACTCTAACCGTTTGTCCTATGATGATGAGTAATGCTCGTGTCTATACGTGAGCCAAGAGTGCTGTGCAATGCTTGTCATAAATCAGGTATAGATCAAAATCAAAGGTATCAGGAGTTGGCACCTCGTACCTGAAAACCACCTCTCTCAGAGGAATATTCACAAGCTGTGAAGACTCGCCAATTTCCTTGATTGCAAGAAAGCGTGCTGGTTACGAGAGACAATCAACGATCACCTAGGTGATATTGTTTCCGTTTCGAGTTGTAAGTAGACTAGAGTCAAAATCCATGGCAGCCTGTTCTCATTTCCATATGGGTGTTGCTGGTTGCTGACACTCCACCTTGAAGTTCCCACAAGTCAACATCACTCACATACATTGCTGGGTGGGCCTTCATGCCTGATCGCTAGTACTAGATGTATAGATCCTAATATTTCTCGTTAACACCCAGGCGACTAGAATATCAAGGCCGGTGTGCTTTGCTCAACACAAGCTCCCTACAGTTGTTGTATAATGAGATTCACATTCGCTCCATGAGGTAGCGAATGTCGTTCGACCTGCCAAAGGTTGCTTCTCCATGCCCCGCATGGGTTTAACTTGAAAATTCTCTTCCTTCAGTTCTCCAGCTTAAACAGAGCGAGTCTGATCAGATAGGTTAGAGTCGACAGTGAGTTGCAAAGTTCGTGCACCTTTAAGTTTCACAGTCGTAATCATCCAAAAGTTCCATCCAGCGATGCCACTAACCGATTTAGCTCTTAGGGTACATGGGAGGCCCTTGCGATCGGTCTAGGTAGTGCATTTGGTACCGTCCAAGCAATGCCTCTAACTTAAATCCAAAGACCACGGTTTCCACCGCAGGTTGTGCGTGTCGTGCAGTTCCTCTTTGTAACTCCATTACATAAGTCATCACTCTCTCGTGTGGACTTTGAGTCGGAGCATCATGGTATACCACGAGATCACCCGTACCCTTAGGTAAAGACGATGCTCAGTGCTTTGCAGAGTTGAGATTTGAAAACTGAAAAGACGTCCTCCTGTTTTGTCTTCCACGAGCACAGTACCCTGCTGTGCTAAAGAGATTTAAGCTGCGTGATTTTCAAAAATCCTGCGATGAATCTGCGATAGTATCTAGTGAGACCAAGAAATTGCTGTGTCCTCGAAGGGATCTTTGGTGTCGATCAGTTTCTAACAAAATGGATCTTAGCGAGATCCACGTGTTTTCCAACTTCGTTGTTTATATGACCAAGAATGTACCTCTCGAAACCAGAAGTTACCTTTAACAAGACTTCGCGCGGAGTGGCTCCTCCCTCAGGAGCTCTAAAATAGGATACATACGCCGCCCATGTTATTCCTTTCTCCTGGTAATGATTCAAAACCTCATCAACAAACACGGTCGATTCTTGTGATCCATAAAGCTGCTGGTGTGTTGATTAACTCAGTGATCATGGTGTAGAAAGTCGCAATGGCCGCATTGCGTCCGATATGCCGTTCTAAGAGCATCCTCCCCTTGGACTTCCATCTGATGATAGTTCGTTCGTTAGTCAATCCTCGAATGGAAACTTGTCCCTCGCAACGGGTCGACAGGTTGTCAATACATGGTCGAGGCAAGCGGGTCTTAACTGTCGCCATGTTAAGTTCTCGATAATCAGTACACATACGAAAAGGCTTATCTTCACGGATGTAACTGGGCTCCCCAAAGTGAAAACTAGGCCCGATAAAACTCCTGTCCAACAGTTCCTGAAGTTGATTAGGCAGTTTCTGCAACCTTCCTGATGTGAGACAATAAGGAGTACTAGTAATAAGGGCTGCTTCTGACATGATACCGATCTGATATTCCACCTGACGATGTGAAGGTAAACCTGATATTTCTTCTGGTAGCACATAGGGAGAAATCATATACAATTGGTGGATCCTCGATCCTCTTTTCCTTAGCCTTAACATCAGTAACGAGTGCTAACATAGCGGGGTAATCCTTCCGTGGACACTTCTGGCCTTCATTGTTGAATTGATGCTAACCTCTGCACCACTCGGATGCTCCATGACAGGCGACAACTTTCTCCTCACAGGGTATATCTGTGCGATATCTGGATAACCAATCCATACTGACTACTGCATCAAAACTATCAAAGGTAGTAGAAAGAAGGTCGATGTCGAACACTTGTCCCACCAGGTCGAGTTTGCATCCCAACGAACATATGAAATCTCAATTGACTTGCCATCAGCCGATTCCACAACAGGTTCGGTTTCAAGAAACATTAGGGTTAACCAGAATAGAGATGAAGCGATTAGCAACCCATACAAGCTACCATGCTGCTATAATCCTGGCGTCGCCCACGCCAATCCTAAATGCCCTTCCACAAGCATCATTTCCAGTGTTGTTATTATCATCATTCCCTTGGTTGTTATCGTCTTGATTCTAACCACGGCCAATCCATGTCATAGACACCTCCATTCCCATACTGTAGGCCATGGTTACAAATACCTTGATGCCGCCGTGACTGTTGTCTTTAGCGTCGTTGCTTGAAACGGAGCCCCACGATCTTTCACCAACCAAGTCCATCCTTTCACATTCTATGTCACGTCCTATCGCGCTACTCACTGTGCTGGCAGTCACACATTCCACACTATAATCCGTTGTCATCGCTATGTCCTGATTGGCTCGTAAGAGTTGACTCCCATAAGTCGCTGACTAGGGTTAGGGATTCGGTTGAAGTCAATATGCTGGCGTTCGTTGCCGGTAATCAGGGTCGTCCCAATACTAAGGTGGGTAAGGTACTACACTCATCCTCTTGTCCATCGTTCTTGCAAGTTAACTGAGTAATGCACGGTACGTTTCCAGAGTGTTGCAGAAGTGATCGCACTTCGGGGTCTAAGACGTTAATACATTGAGTTCCAGCAAACGAAGAGAAGCGAGAAAGGTATAGACCAATCATTTGACGCTGCGACATCCAACTCAAGGACGTTCGTACAAGCACCTAACATTCTACACGGTTCGCTAGGCGTTCAGATGTTTGTTCAGGTAATACTCGATAGCATCGAGATTCATAAGAATTCAGAAAGGAGTGAGAAGATCACGTTTGAATAGGAGACAATCACTGCTGTGTCCCTCTCTCATTGATTAATTATCAGGACATAACCCTTTTTTCACTTGTTAAGGCTCACTGGGACTCACATGCACCCCACATTATTATTATGTGTGCACCCATAATAATATTGTGATTTGCATGCTTGTCTCAGTTCCTCCTAACTCATGTCAAATGGTTCCTCCAACTCGAATGCCAAACAGAGGTTATCAAATGATAAGATCACAGAAACTCAAGGGCTATGGCATACTATCAACGCATCATAAAGTAAACAAGCAATTCATGTAATAATGCTATAGTGACGAGTGTGTGTTCGTATGTTACGTCATAAACAAGTGTGTGCTAGTCAAGTGATGTATGCAACAAGTGAGAAGGACGAACCTTGCAATCTGGAGCTGAGTGTCATGGTCGTATTCGCGTATTCAGAACTGTTAGGTTATAGTTTGGTTTTACAAAAACGTTTTAAAACCAAGTTCACTATAACCTGGCTCTGATACCAAACTGTCACACCCCCAAAATACCACGTGCGAGAACACCGCAGGGCGTGTGACGTACCAGGATCTTAACCACCAATCACATTGAACTCATAAATATAATTAAATAAAACTTTCATTCATTATCATAAAGTGATACAAAACGTTACATGTAATTCATTGTACACAGCGGAAGCATAACTCATTTGTTAAGTGTTTCATAAACCACGCATACGTAAACCATTAGACTTGTGTTGCGATTCCATGTATCTCGGCCCATGACCACTCCAGCCTTCCAGACAGCAAGTTCCATGATATAACCCTACAGACCTGCAAGCATGCAGACAAGTGTGTCAGACGACGCTGGTGAGTTCAAAGTTTTGTTAACGCGTTTAGTTACCAGTTTCCAGTTTAAAACATTTCAATGATTCGTTGTTAATCACACGCTTACCGCCGATGGCTCCAGATTATTTGCCCTGACCTCCATTGCCTCTATCGTAGCAATGGTCAAGATTGGGGTCATTAGTTCACTCCCGTCCTCCCCGGTACGGTGTGAGGGTGCCAAACCTAAATAGCGCTATTAACTAATACCCCGTTGCCTCCCCGAAAACAATCGGTAGAAGGGACTTGAGTGATAGATATACGTGTATTAACCAACAACCCAATAACCCGACGTTCCTCCCCGGAACGTTTACCAGATGTCCCTCCCCGGGACGCATGCTTGGAAAAAGAGCAGTGAACTCACCTTAGATTTGCTCGGTATTTAACAAGTTACTTTACCCGTTCCAAGTCGGTCAACCAAACCCTATCGTGGTTACCAAAGACAATCAGTATAGTGTTCACACATATCACGTATCTAACGTACACGTTGCACAAGTAGTAGACAAGTATGACACACGTACTTATACGCATCGTAACTGTTAAACATACAATTCGTTGATCTATAACTTTTATCGTGAGTTCATATAACAAGTGTATGGGTTTCACATGCAAATAAATCACTTAGCAGTACATGTGTTTTCACAGGTTGCTGTTAAGATCGCATTATATCATGTATCGGGCATTCGTTTCTCAAACAAGTTCTATCCCACGTGCAGGTCACATACAATCATTTGGCAGTTGATTCGGTTAATCACATCAGACAATTTACCTTAGACAACTCCTACTAGCTTATACAAGTTCCTCAGTTCTAGATAGTCTTAATATCAAGCAACAAGCTTAACCGTCAAATAACACAAGCATAACCATTCCCTGTTCAAGTCATTGCCCATACAACGAAATCCCACACGACGAAGGATCATCCTTCGTCGGAGTACAGTCATGACGAAAGATCATCTTTCGTCGGGTTCAAGGGTGGCGAAAGACATAAGGGTTGTGGACAGGCATGTCGACGAAAAATCGAGATTTTCGTCACACGTGAGTTCGACAAAACTCTTAGTGTTTCGTCCAAGACCCACCGACGTAAAACACCCACCGTCATTTATGTTTTCAGGATTTCAAGAACACAAATCAACACCAGTAAGTTATCTCTAATCAGTTTATATTTCAATCAGGGTATCCATGTTTCTGAGTATTAACAAATCATCATTAACTACATGAAATCTTGATTCATTAATTCCATTCATACAATCGGTCAAATACAGAATGATATCTAATAAAACCCTAGTTCATATTTATTATATTAATCAGTAAATCATCATCAGTCGGTCTGTACATAAAACATTACATCACGTGATCATCTTCTGGGCATTTAAGTTATTGATTCTAGTTCCTACTATACACCACACTTCCTATCAATTGCCATACATGAATAATCCCCCCATGATGACTCACACGGATCCAGACAAACAACACAATCAAATGCAATTCACAGAGATCAAATTAATACAAGATAAACATACTAACCAACTATGAAGTGTTGGGGAAGGTGTTAGCGCCGAGAGGAAGATTCGATGATGAGCGGAGGCTGCCGTCGAGTGGTGGGAGAGAGAGAGAGCTAGGGTTTGCGATAAGATAGATGTTGTGAATTATGCGCATGATGTATAAGGTCAAATAATCAAATCAGTGAACTGGGCCCTTACTGGGCTTTAAAATGACTTGGGCCGGCGAAACACTCTCTATGATGAAAGACCATATTTCGTCGAGAGGGATAATGACGAAAGACATGTTTCGTCGAGCAGTAGAGTTGATAAGGGGTCCTAGTTCTTTGCCAGAGTTATAATCAGGAACATGCTACGATAACACATTAAAACAATCCTTAACCACCAACATAACAATCATTCATATAACGTGCACATATTACTACATGAAACGAATTGTAAACAAAACAGGATCGTGAAATTAGTAACGTGTAGAGAAAAGTCCTTGTAATCTCGGGTTATCACTATACATACCTCTATTATTACAGGAATAATGGAATGTAATAATCCCAACTTTCACCAGTTGGCCGACAACGGACCCAACTTCAAAAATAGCCACTGGCGGTCCCAACTTTTGACATTTTGTAAAACATTGGACCCTTGCTAACACCGTTATAAAAGTGTTGATGTGGCAGGATGACGTGTCATAATTTTTAAATTGTGCTGGTTACGTGGCAATTAGGCTGATTATGTGGCTTTGAACTTGAATTTTTAAACCCCAAAAACATTTTATCTTCTTCTTCACCAGCACAACTCCACCCGCCACCACCCTCTCACCACCCAGCACCACCCTCTCCTCCTCTCCCAGCGTCGCCACAAACCACCATAAGATCCGACGAGGAAGTGGACGGATCACCATCGCTGCCACCAACCTCTATAGCTGCCACCAACCACCATGACACCACCCTCTCCTCTCTTCCCCTCCTCCACCAACCACCTTTTCCTCTCTCCTCTGTGTCGATGCCCCTTCACCAGCTCACCCCCAATTAACCCCGCCCACCCACAACACAACACAACCTTACCTACCATCTGTTCTCTCCCCCAGCTTGTTCTCCTCCATCTGTTATCTCCCCTAACTTGTTCTCCACCATCGGTTTATGGATTGGGCTAGAAGCACTGTTCAGACAGTTTCTCCGACGTCACCGCCGGTGCACCGTCGATAGCAGCTACCTTTACTCGTTTCTCAATCTTCTTCACTTTATTGCTGTTTATCTTCTTATTAATCATTGTAATTGAAGGTTTAAAGAACAGAAATGGTGATTCCTTACTCTCGTTATTGCTCTATTAAACAGGTGCAGATGCTTTAAATGACTAATTAGTTTGTTTTTCAATTTTTAATAGAAAGCCACATAACCAGCCCAGTTTAAAAATTATGACACGTCACCATGCCACGTCATCACCATTATAACGGTGTTAGCAAGGGTCCAATGTTTTACAAAATGTCAAAAGTTGGGACTGCCAGAGGCTATTTTTGAAGTTGGGTCCGTTGCCGGCCAACTGGTGAAAGTTGGGATTATTAAATTCCATTATTCCATTATTACATCACCCCCGTTGAATAAAGATGAGTCACCATCATTAGAAGAATAACTGATCCGACGAGGTGGAGCAAGCTTTAACAGACCTGCTGTTATTGTTAGGTCTGTAGCATCGCTAACTCGTGTTATCCATTATAGTGGATCTTTTGCTGGGACCATGGAGTGTTGAGTACGCGAGATAGAGATGTTATATAAGGATGAGTAGTAAGATATCTATTGTAACACCCCAAACCGAAGCGGATTATTGAATGGGGCACCTAGATTGTTCATAGCTCATGACACTAATTAAGTTGTAACAATTTATTAATTGAAACTAAAATTTCAATGTCACACATACAAGTAATTTTCATAACAAACATAATAAAACTACACAATTGATAAATGATTCACTTGTTAGACTAAGTCCATAGCGATCCTATGTTACTTCAAATCCTCCAAGTTGTATCAGAATTTGTAACCTGTATCATGTGCAAAATAAAAAGTTAACTACAAGTAGTTGGTGATTAAACATAGGTTTTGAATTATTGTAACATATTTTGAAAAATAACATGAAAATCATGTGTAATCATAGACATCAAAGAATGAACTTCCAACAATAAATAAAGCTTGTGTCCCGAACCCACAAGGGCTCGACTAAACGGTGGTGATACCAACATCTCATAGTCACGAGGAAAGGTCAGCCTCTGGAAAAGGTGAGATGATACCAACATCCCATATTCATGAGGAAAGGTCAGCCGTGGATCCACAATGAATGATTTATTAAATATATACAAGAATTGAATAACCACAACGCAACACTTCACAACACAACAATAACCACAACACGACGCTACACAACATAACACAAAATGAATGTATCATGATACACTCCAAAGATAAAGTAAAAAGGAGATAAGATTACTCACCTCATTGATGCTCGGGCAAACTAGTATGATGGAAAGGAATCAAGATCACTGCTATATCAAGTTGGCTGCCTGGGTTTGAACGTATGTGATCAGACATCAGCTCAAATAAACAAGTGAACGATCCGAATGACAAGCGTGATTAAACATTATGCTAGGCATAGCTAAATGAACGGATATGATAGGTTGGACATGTTGGGCCTAACGAACCTCTAAAAGGCTACACCAAGCCTAAAGGCGAGCCTAAGCAAGGCTACACGTCCTAATGACGTTTCTTTGCAAAGCTAGGTCATCCAAAAGACGAGCCTTAGCAATGATAGGTGTTCTAATGATTAGCCTTAGCAAAGACCACCTAAACGAGCCTAATGCTCCTTAACTAAGAACCTAAATTATACTAAGTAAACTAAGAAAGCGATAAATAAATGAATAATGAAATGGAAGAGAAAATTACCTCAAAAAGAAGCTTTACGAAATAAGAAGAGCTTGAAGGGCGGCACTCCTCGTTGAGAGTGTAAAAGAACTACTACGCACAACACGCGAAGGGGTATCACACTTGTGGAACCACCAAAATTTGGCTATTCCACTTATTTATACTTAAACTAGGTATTGCATGTCACACCCCAACCGATGGCGGAAACATCGGAGTGAGACGAACGAGATTGCTCGAGACTTCATAACACTAGATGTGACAAGTATTTAATAGATAATTTCATTTCATTTCTAACATCAAGTACATTGTTTGAAATGGAGATACAACAAATTGAAACAAAATGAATTATAATACAATAAGTATTAAAGTTTAAAGTGCGTTTCTATGCATCCTACTAGATTCTGTGCATCATCATCATCATGGAAATCCTGCAATACGTTTAAAGTATTGTTCAATACAAAAGTATTGGCGATTATACAAGTTTTGAGTACTAGCATATATGTATAAAAGTTTGAAAAATCAACATGACAGAAATAGTTAACGAGATTAATGTAAACATGGCATGCAATTATGCAAGTCAATCCTCTGATTACCAAAAGTATTAAAGACTTAACATGACCTCAAGAATACGGGCGGTGCGTTACTCCTATAACGCAATACATGTTAAGGGGAGTCTTGTGTGAAGTTAATGACAAGTAAATCGCACAAAAGAATCATCCAAGTATACAAATCAAGTATCACATATTTAAGCGTGTATGATTAGATTGTTTGTGTTTGTGATTTTAAGCATAAAGTATGACTTTGTGTGTTAAATAGTATAACGTATTGTACCCAAAAGTGTAAAAGGAAAAAGGGGTCATGTATACTCACAAGTTTGCAAAAGCTTTCCGATTATCTGTGAGTGACGAGTTGTTTGAGAATGGGGAATCGAAGGTAAGGTCATACGGCGTTTATGGAGTGGTTAGATTCGGAATTTAGAATTTAATACAAAAGTATGTATGCATAAAAGTATATCTAGTCTAAGTACCTGTTCCGACACTAAGTTGTATGTGGTTTCATGGGTCGTAGTTTGCCCATTAGAATCAACTACGAGATACTTAGAATCGTAGATAAAGTAGCCTAAGTTTATGACGAATAATCATATAGCGATTATCATCATAAGTTCGACCATGTTCTTATATATATATATATATATGATTATATAGTAATCCTAAAACTATGTTCATCATGAGTTTCATAGATTGTCATGGAAGTCAAGCATGGAGGATTGACCTCATTGTATGATTCACTATTACACAAATCATCACAAGGATGATTCAGAGGGTCATGAGTGACAAGAAATAAACACCTAACTAATACATTATCAAGTAGCCAAGTAAGACCTAACCCTGGTGAACCACCACAACATGGAAAGAGTTAACTAATTGTTGGAGGCTATACGGGTTTATGTTACTTTGAGACTAGAAAGCTACTTGAGTGTTCATACACAAGGTTCACAAGTGAGGTAGTGGAACTTGGTTAGAAAGCCAAATCTCCCACGGTTCACACTTTTACAAGACACAAGTTCAACCATATGGAAGATGGTGAATCGTGAATGTTTTCAACACTTGGAATATAGCATGTATGAACTTAAAGTAAAAGAGTTTTGAACTCACAACTTGATGGAAATCAACCTCAACACAAACCCACCATTATGGACTAAGTTGTGAGCTTGGTGGGTACAAGATTTCACCAAGTTTAGTAAAAGAACTAGAAGATATAAGAACTTTGAACAAAACATAATTTAATCTTACTTTGGACCTCAAATATGGTGAGGTTTCACCTTAGTTTGCCATGGCAAACTTGTGAAAACCTTCCTAGAGGTTATCCAAGTAAGATAATAGAAGAAACAAGGAAGAAATAAGTAAAGAAGTGAGCTAGAACTCACTTAAAAGTCTTGAAACTTTCTGTCCAGAAATCAAAAATTTTGAGTGTTTTTTAGAGGATTTGAGAGTGAATATGGTGTTTGGAAAGTGAAAATGAGGGTTAGGAATGTTATATTTATAGTGAGGAAGTTAGGTTAAGATTTAATGGTGTTTTAAAGAGAGTTACGTGAGAGTTAGGAGGTGAAAATGGACCAATGCGCGACTGAATCTCGGCTGGCTGCGGATCGACCCCGCAGGCGGGTCGCGGAAGGGAGATAGGAGCCATGCGCGTGTCGCCTGGCTTGTTCTCCGGACAACTTTCATATTTTGAAACTTTTAGTCACTATAGTTTGGTTTCTGGTGTATTTTAAGGTATTTCTTATATATTTAACATGTAATTAAGCATGAATTAATATAAAAGTATGTCTCAAGTATTGTGAATATATAATTAAGTATTTGTATATATAAAGTGTATAAAAACATGTACTTACAATAGTTTGTTCGTAAAATAAGTATGAGTTTGTGTGTAAGATGAATATGTATCGAACATATATATAATTTGAACGTATTACAAGCACGCATAATCAAAGTATAATTCACATAAAATGATCAAGTTTTATTACGATCAACGTTTCGAATTATGAAGTTGGAAGTGAAATAGGAATATAAATATTCTTTCTAAATAAGGAAGTTTCAAAAAGCGAGCCATTACATTGCAAGCAATAAGCAACCAAACAAGGATGTTTATAGGTGTGAAAGGGAGCATAAATTTGTTTTGGGGGCGATGTGGGACGAGTGTAAAAGGGGGTTTGCGCACCAAACTTATTTTCGCGATTCTCGCTTTGTTATAACTCCGTTTCACGCGTGGTTTTCGTCTGCGTTCACTATTTTCAAAGTATTATCATAAGGATGAGAGTAATATAACATTCATGGTGTCGAGAATTGGGTTTAAACCTTGGATCTTGATGCGGGTTGAGGGTTACATTCTCAAACTTGTGTGTGTGATTCCCACTACGCTTAGGCTCGGTTTTATGCACCATTTGAACCTACTTGCTCCTTAATATACCAAGTATATATTGGAGCTTTGAATGGTCTAGAATGATAGCCCAATGATGAAGAAAAGTTGGCAACAAAGTCACCCGAAAGTCATCTTATACCAAAACTAAGAACGTAACATGTAGAGCTTCTTGCTTGCTATCATTTACATCTAAACCATCCAAAACACAATGTACTATCTTAGGGCATGTGTATTGTGAAGTTTGGATGATAAGAAGGTCAAGATATGAGTGTTAGGTGTGTTCATGAAGTCTCCAAAGTTTTCGATCAACTTAAGAATAAACCTAAGTCTTACTTTGAGAGATGGATGGTTGCTTTAAGATACATGGAAATGAATTTAGAAACTTGTATAAAACATGTATGAAACTATAAATCACCAGACATGATAACATGTATGATCAAAACATAAAATCCGAAACATTTTATTGCTTGAACACTAAATAATAATATTACATGGAATATGAAAACGGATCAGGTTACAAAAACGGGTCGGGTTCTAGAATTCGTTTTACAAAACAAATCGGGTTTTAGGATCCGGTTTTCTTTTACGGATGTTACATCTATAGCCCGACCTAGTATTGGTTTAATCTAATAAACTTTCTAAAGGGTTGAGGGTTGCAGTGACCTAAAGAGAGCCCTTCCACAATATTAATAAAAAAACATAACATGTTAACTTAGTCTTGTGCCCGACAACCCTAACGGGACCTTGAATTCCACACCTGAGCTATTGATTTAACGTTAAGATATCCCAAGTGGATTCTATCCCAAACAATACCTTGTTTGAACTAATTGTTTCCATCTTATTAACTTTAATGGTATTTACTTTATAGTTATTTACTTTATCTTGCAAATGACGTGTGCGCATATATACATGTTTTTACAATGACTTTTACACACGATTTGGTTTTAAATTTATAAAAATGATTTGTACTTCAACATTAAAACACACACGAAAGGGCAACTGTACCCCGTCATATATGTAGTAAAGTATCGGTAAGAACCAAGTGTCGATCGAAGGACGTTGGCGGAGGAATAATACTAAACCTTTGTCATCAAATTACCGGTAGAAGGATAAGTGTATGATTTGTTTAAACTAAAAATAAGATTAAAACATAAAATTTCATAAACATAATAGACTCCAAATAAGAAAATAAATATATAGCCTTGCTCCCAAAAGTCCAGAATGTCGAACTGATGAGCAAGTGCCTCCGGAGCCTGTGAATTCGATTGATGAGCTCCCAAAAGTCCAGAATGTCGAACTGAATGTTGCCTGCTGTTTTTATAACTTTTTCAGATCGCACGATCGTGCGATTAAAGTGCACGACCGTTCACTTTATGGTCTTGTTCACCATACCGTGTGACATCAGCAAATAATGGGTCGGTCTTCGTATCCGCATGGTCGTGCCATTGGTTACACGAGCGTGCATCTCCGAGGATATAATGGCACTACCAACTGCACAGGCAGTGCAGTTCCGGGATGAGGCTGGTCATCGCATCCGTACGGGGTGCCACCAGACGCACGGTCGTGCGTCTCCGAGGACTGATCGCACTGGCTGTGTGTAACACCACGGAAAAACGTGTCCAATTATATATAGACACGTGTCATAAACTCCAAAGGTGTGAAAGATTTCATTTGAAAGGCCAAAGTTGTCAATTAACGGAACTACGGAACCACAGGGACTAAAAGTGTCAACATGCCAAACTTGTGCCTCTGAATGACCTAACACGATGAATATATTCTTGAATGAGTGATTGATTGAGTGTTAGAAGCCGTATACAAAAATAATCGAAAGATTATTATAATACAAGGGTTAAACGTGTCAACATGTCAATCCTGACCTCTGAGTGACCTTTTAACGAACCCGAGGCTTCGAGACATTCAAATATACTCTTAAGAATAAGTGGTATAAATTTCATGTGGTTTCGATATCGTTAGGCGTGATTTCAAGACTTTGGGCCAAAAGTGTAAACTTGACGAAACTAGCTTTCATAGTGATATTTAACGAACCCGAACCTAACGGAGTTTGTTTAGATATCCTTGGGCCCCAAGAAAATAATAACAAGGGTCTCCTTTGTCAAAAATCATGTTTGAAAGGGGTTAAAAACGTCAAGGGACTGAAACTGCCAGCTTTGAAACTTGTTGAGCTGGTGACATAGGGGGTAGCGTAGCGCGACCATGAGACCCTTAGCCGTCGCGCTACGCGACTGGCTTCGCTGGGCAGAATGTTATTGGCAGCTGCGGGTTTGCAAGTTCCACCGCCTTAATCTAGTTTGTAACGACCTAGGGGCTTGTAAGTCGGTTTAAATGCATAGCTAGGACACTTGGGTCAATCTTAGAGCCTCCTATTACACCTGGAAGTGATCAAGAACCTTGGACATTGCTATATAAGGAACCTTAGTCTTATGTTCTTGGCACATCATTTGCAACAATTCAAAAAGGACTTGCTCTGGAGCTTCCAACTGATTGAAGAGGATAATCAAGTGTAGAAAAGGTTGCTAGGACCTTAAGTAAGCTTCTAATTACTTGTTTAGTCGTCTAATTTAGTCTAATTACTTTAAAGTCAAACTTATCTTAAAATTAGTTTGACTTTCGTTTTAATTACATGTGGCTTAACCACTGATCAAATTGAAAGTGGTTTTAAGACCACATTAGTGTAGGTGATTAACCCCTAAAAGGGCACCTCCTAATTATCTCGTTTGACTGATCAATTGTCGGGTCAAAGTAGTTTGACAAAAAGTCAAACTGGGCAGAATGTTTGAATATGATTAAAATTAATAAACCTGAGTTTCTAAATTATATTTTAACATTCTAATAACTTGGTAATTAATATTAAAACATGTTTTAACAGCCTTAACCCGACAATTAATAGTCTAAGATCAATTATTAACCGAAAGTCACAAAAGCTTGACTTTTGCTTGACTTTCAGTTCTGACCCGTTTAAGCTTAATACACCCATGTTTTAAGCTTCCATTAGGACCACATTACTTAGTAGTATAATCCCCTGGAATTATATCACATAATACCTAATGGTTTGAATTATATGCACTTGATCGTAATTATGCTTAATAATGCCATAAACGCCCTTTTTACTTACAACCAAGATTTTTAACAATGTGATTGGATAAAAACCTTTGCTACTGATATTTAAACATGTCCTAAAAATTTGACACCAATTGGAGGTCTAAAATGGGAGTTATGCTCAATAGTGTAATTAAGGGACTTTTTAGTAATTAAATGGCATAATTAGTATGAAGCCTATCTAAACCTTATTTTTATCACCAAAACTCATACTTACTGATGTGAAATAATATTTTGGGAATATTAAAGATTTTTAATTATTTTTAGATTGAGCATAACATAGGATTATAGCTTAATTTCGGTAAATGCCGGTTTTACCCTTTTCATGCATAAAATGAGTTCTACATATCTTTTTAGTACCAAACTTTTTGCTAATGATTTCTTATAATAAATAAGGTATTTTGAGCTGTACAAACTGATTAAAAACTCAGATTTTCAATATTAACCCGAATACCCCTTTAAACCACTTTTTAGGCATTTTTAGTACATAGTATGGGTCAAAACTATATTGAACATTTAAAACTCATTACCTACTGATGTTTTAAGTTAATTTATATAATTATACAGTAAGTTAAAGTTTCTAAACTCAGAAATGTATTTTTACCTTTAAAGCCTATGTAAAATTACAAAAATGCCCCTACGGGACATAGTTTGGTTAAATAATGTAATTTTCACATATATAAAGTATCTTACTGATATAAGTTATAAAAATACTTATTTTTACTAATGAAACCAGGTCTGAAACTCAGTTGCATAATTAAACTCTTTTATGGGCATTAAAATTACCAAAATGCCCTTATGGGACTTATTTTGGGTTAAATAAATTTTTGGGCATATATGTTAATATTTTACTGAAGTATTGACATATTTTAAACATAATAATGATTAAGACCTGTATATAATTTATTTGGTTACTCGTTACGCATTTACGCGTTCGGATCGGCTTATGTGACTAGTTTACATAAAATAGTCGAAACGGGTCAAACCTTTTCATTTAATCCTCAAATTCCAGAATGTATTTAGTTTACCCACATTATACAAGTATCCAAGCTTGTCGGGTCTAAATCTCATTCTATTCCGTTCTCCGCTTAATCTAGCGTTTAGAACCATAAGGTTTCTTTCTAGCTAGCCGGTCTAAGTTCTTGATTAAAGTAAAGACCCGTTAGCATCCTAATAGGTTATTAAACCTTCTAATACAGATTAGTAGCTTCCGGTAGAAGGTGCCAATAAAGAGTCTTAAGATTTTTACTGCTAGCATCAGGTAAATACTTTTAACTTATTTTCCCTATACGGGCTTGGGATATGGTATTATAATAATACCACTTGGTCGGGTATGGAATCATTTAATCGGATTGTGATTAATAAATTACATAACCCGTTTTAATCTGTCTTGTTTGATAACATAAGCATTGGGGGTTAACGACCGTGTCCTGGATATCCTCGGCTCATTTATTTAAAAATGGCCACGACCTATGCACGGGGTGTAGGCATACACCTGACAGATGCAAAATGCTAAATATAAACCCACATGTTGGGGATAACTCCTTTGTGGGTTCTACAAGTGGTGAGTCGGTTAATCATGACCGGCTTCCAACCGGCCCCAATTGTATGACAAACATATAAATCTGTATACAAGATTATATTTAAATAATTGTCCCAAGTTATAAAAGATTTGTGCCACGTGCATTCAAACAAATTTTCAAACCTTTTCAAAAGAGTCAGTTAATTGTATTTACCAGTGTAAACTGACGTATTTTCTTAAAGACTGATTTGACAGGTACCTCTCGAAATAGGCTGGAGCTATAGGGTGTCTTTAAAGGATCTTGCAAGTCCATAAGATGCCTGCAGTCTGTCTTTTGTTTTCTTTTGTATTTGTTTATGATCCGCCTGTGGATCTTATTACATTCCAGTCTGTACATTTATAAACTCGAACACACAGACAGTATGGTTTGTAATAGTTTATTCACCCAGACTTCCGATGTGCTATTATATTGTGTGTATTGACTATGATGATATCAACTACGTCACGATACTCCCCGCCGGGCCCACCGGTAATATGTGAAAATATCGGGGTGTGACAGGTTGGTATCAGAGCCAACGTTGAGTGAATTAAACACTAGCCTTTTGTGTTTAATCTCAATGACACAATAAGCACATTCCTTAGACTCTCGAGTCTAGGCAAATGACCTAGGATTTTACTCTTAACTTTCCTTTTATTGCTTTATTATATCTACTTGTTTTAACAGGAAAATGCTGCCAAGACTAAGGGGACGAGGCAAGGGACCTATGCGTGGAGGACCCTCTAGTAGCTCCGGACCTTCTCACAGGCGCACTCCATCCGATTCGCTTACCGGTTCCGACTCCAAAGATTGGCTCCACAACCCTGAACCAGCGAGACATTCTGTCTCATTGGGATCCTCACCGTCAGACCCTCCTTATTTTGGGATGCCCAATCTGAACGAACCTCATCATTCTCCCCTTTCTTTGGGAACTCACCAATCCAACCCATCATACCATTCTTACCAATCTCATCCTTTTCACCAATCAGATTCCACTTACTCACCTTCACAATTCAATCCTAACGCTTATGTTAACGACTTTTTGGGCTATAACCCTTTAGGACCTGAGGATCATTTTTCGCAAGAGATGGAGATGGATGACGACCCCGACCCGGACTTGCAAACTGGTACACCAGGGCACCCGATTAGTATCTCTAGCGGATCTCCATTTGTGGGATCACCCTACAATGGGCCTGACTCATTCCAGGAGAAGATGGGCCAGTATGACTGGTATTTCACGCCTTCATACCATAGCTCACCTAGCCAACCTCCCTTGGATGAACCACAGCTTCGAGCGGTTACCCCACCGCCCTTGCCAGTTGAGGATCCACCTCAACAACCTCCCCAGCCACCTAGACAAGGGAGAAATGCTAGGATGTCGGTACGTGGGGGACCAAGGTTTTCATCTCCTCGTGGCTCGAGCTCGTATCCTGCTATCCCAGAAAACCCTCAGTTGGGTGAGTCGTCACGCACGGTGACGGAAGATAACCTTCCGCCAGTTTCACACGCACCACTTCAACCACCGACGGGTTTCGACAACCCTATCCCGACCTACCCAGGATCATCTGGGTATAACCCGTCTGGATACCCATCCGACTATGGGACTCAGGATCCGTATCTTTCAGCTGCCCAATACCATCATCATTACCCTTCTTCATACCCACCATACTATCCTACGGGATACCCACCGCAGGATTCTCAATACCCACCATACCAACAACCTCCTCCATATCAGCAGCAGCAGACGCAAGAGATTCTAGAGAGGTTAGAGAGGGTTGAACATAAGGCTGACGAAAATAAGAAAAAACACTGTGGTTTTGTTAAAGGCCTCATGAACCTTCTCAAGGGTAAGAAGAAATAGGGTGATGTTGGGTTGTTTTGCTTGTTTTGTTTGTTGTAATAAAGTCCCTGCGAGGATGTTTGTTTCGTTTTCATGTATCAAGTCCCTGCGCGGACTTATTTCTGTTTGCGTATGCCCCTGCGTGGGCAATGTTTTTCAGTACGCCCCTGCGTGGGCGATGTTTTTCAATAAACCCCTGTGAGGGTGATTTGTGTTGTTTTCTCAAAGTCCCTTTTCGGGCAACATTGTAACCGTATCATGGTTTTAATGCAGTTGATTTAGTTTTAAATATGTAATTTATTATGCCATACTACTTCATTTCAATTTTATTTAATCCGCCTAATAAACTCTTAGAGGTATAACCTAGCCAAAATATTTAATGGCTATGATGGTATAACCTTTTTAAGATGTGACTCTCGGTTAACATCTGAAAACATGTTAACCATCCTACATTGTGCGGTACGAGAAATCACACAATATTACTAATATATTGGATTTTCCAAGCCACTATTTTTAGCTTATATGATCATCATGAATCATGGCTAATAAACATCAATATGATGTATACACCACACATCCATTAGAGATGTATGCATATAAGCAAAGGTGTAATAAAGACAATGAAAGTTTTATTTATAAACTTCTTGTCAAAAAGGCGATGAACTTTGTTCGACCCTTAAATAATCACTGATCCAGAGGATCGTTGGTTATATTTAGTCGTCCATGTGACAAGCTTTTCTAAGCTATTTTAAATGTCCCTTAAGACGAACTTTGTATAATACGAACATCTCTATGATTATTATTTTTGGTTTGTATGGTTTAATAATACCATGACCATCTACTCATCAATGTGATGATCTAATATGTAAATTAAATATATCATCTATGTTTGATATAGTATTCAAAAATGGTTGGCTCGGACGAAGCAAGCAGTCATCCTTCAGAAGGCGACAAAACCAGAATTAATATCACTGGTGCAGATCTGCAGGCAATGATCACCGCAGCAGTTTCTCAAGCGGTAGATGCTAAGTTTAAAGAGCCTAGTATCGTTAAGTCTCAAACTCACTCGAAATCCCATTCTCAACCCCACTCTAATAAGAAAAGTGAGTCTCAGCACTCAACTAACCAGAGTGATAAACCCCAGAAGCAGTTAGTCCTCAAGCCAACTGCTAGGTACGCCAAGGGTTGTACCTACAAGTATTTTGTCTCCTGTAAGCCTAGGGACTTTACTGGAGAAAAGGGGGCAATTGATTGTATAAAATGGTTAGACGAGATGGAAACCGTAATAGACATTAGCGGATGTGCTAAGGAGGATGTGGTGATGTTTGTATCACAATCCTTCAAAGGTGATGCCCTTACGTGGTGGAAAGCCCTAGTACAGTCTACTGGGAAGGTTCACTTGTATAATCTTTCATGGGAAAAGTTTGTAGATCTTGTAAAGGATACCTACTGCCCTCAACATGAAGTTGAGAGGATTGAATCGGATTTCCTCACCCTAGTAATGAAGGATCTAGATTGTAGATCCTATGTGACTAATTTCAACTCTATGTCAAGATTGGTACCATACTTAGTCACTCCTGAACCCAAACGCATCGCGCGTTTCATTGGTGGCTTGGCCCCTGAAGTAAAGGGAAATGTTAAGGCCTCAAAGCCAGCCACTTATAGATCCGCTGTGGATCTATCCTTATCCCTCACTTTAGATGTTGTGAGGAGTAGGGCGAAGAGGGCCAACGATGAAGGAAAGAGGAAACGAGAGGAAGACAAGTCTCCTCAGTCAAACAAAAAGAGCAAAGGGAACTCTAGTTCCAAAAAGGGGCAGTCGAATGACAAGCCCAGATGTAAGACTTGTAATAAAAGGCATTTCGGGAAATGCAATCAAGATCCACAAGCTAAACCTTGTGGGATCTGCAAAAAGAAAGGGCACAAGTCTGTTGAGTGCCGAAATATAAAGGATGCAACCTGCTACGGTTGTAATGAGAAGGGGCACATCAAAACCAATTGCCCCAAGAACGCAAAGAAGACAGAGGAAGCAAAGAAAAACAATGCAAGAGTTTTTCAGTTGCATGCAAAGGAAGCAGTGAATGACGAGAATGTCATAACAGGTACCTTCCTCGTAAATAATAATTATGCTAGAGTCTTATTTGATTCCGGTGCTGATAAGTCTTTTGTAGACCATAAGTTCTGTAAGTCATTGAATCTGCCTATTAAGACTCTAGACATAAAATACGAGGTAGAACTTGCTGATGGTACCTTAGAAACAGTTTCCACTCTTCTTAATGGATGTTCCATATCCATTAAGAATCACTCTATTCCGCTATCTCTCTTGCCAATGAAATTGGCTGGGTTTGATATAGTTTTAGGCATGGATTGGTTGTCGCATAACCAAGCCCAAATTGCCTGTGATAAAAAGCTAGTCATTATCAAAACCCCTTCTGGTGAATCGGTCGCCATTCAGGGAGATACTCAATATGGATTGCCTAGCAATATGTCTATTCTCAAGTTAGCGCAGTGTATGAAAAGTGGACGTGTCATTTACATGGCGCAAGTGACTGTGAATGAACCTAAGCCAAAAATTGAAGACATTCCGATTATCTCTGAATACCCTGATGTCTTTCCTGACGAATTACCTGGATTACCTCCTGAGAGGCAAGTAGAGTTCAGGATAGACATTATACCAGGATCAGCACCTGTAGCACGAGCTCCTTATCGCCTAGCGCCTACAGAAATGAAAGAGCTCCGAACTCAATTGGATGAATTGTTGGAAAAAGGTTTCATACAACCTAGTTCTTCCCCTTGGGGAGCTCCAATATTATTTGTGAAAAAGAAGGACGGATCAATGCGTCTATGCATTGATTACCGTGAGCTAAACAAGGTAATAATTAAAAATCGTTATCCTTTACCCAGGATCGATGATTTATTTGATCAGCTCCAAGGAGCGAGCTTCTTTTCAAAAATTGATTTGAGATCCGGGTATCATCAACTTAAGGTTAGAACTGAAGATGTATCTAAGACAGCATTCAGGACGAGGTATGGACACTTCGAATTTTTAGTGATGCCCTTTGGACTCACTAACGCTCCAGCAGCATTCATGGACCTCATGAATAGAGTCTGCAAACCATACTTAGACAAGTTTGTCATCGTCTTCATAGATGATATACTTATCTATTCTCGTAATAAGGATGATCACGAGAAGCATCTTCGGTGCATTTTAGGGTTACTACGACAGGAGAAGTTGTATGCTAAATTCTCCAAGTGCGAGTTTTGGCTTCGCCAAGTCCAATTTCTTGGACATGTCGTTAGTGAGAAAGGCATCCAGGTGGATCCTGCCAAAGTAGAAGCTGTTATGAATTGGGATACGCCCAAGACTCCAACCGAAATTCGTAGCTTTCTAGGGTTAGCAGGTTATTATAGGAGATTCATTGAAAACTTCTCAAGGATAGCCTCACCATTAACTTCCTTGACCCGTAAGAAAGTTAAGTTTGATTGGGGTCCAAAACAACAAGAATCCTTCGAGATTCTTAAGCAAAGGTTGAGCAATGCTCCAGTATTAACTTTACCTGATGGAATTGAAGATTTTGTCGTATACTGTGATGCTTCACACACCGGTATGGGTTGTGTGCTCATGCAGCGAGGCAAGGTGATTGCCTACGCATCACGACAACTGAAAGTGCATGAGAAAAACTACACCACCCACGATCTGGAGTTGGGTGCTGTTGTATTCGCACTTAAGTTGTGGAGACATTATTTATACGGAACTAAATGTGTGATATTTTCTGATCACAAAAGTCTCCAACATTTATTCAATCAAAAAGAGCTCAATATGAGACAACGCCGTTGGATGGAAACCTTAAATGATTATGATTGCGAAATTCGCTACCATCCTGGTAAAGCGAATGTGGTCGCAGATGCTCTAAGCCGAAAGGAAAGAGTTAAGCCAATTAGGATCAATGCCAAGAGCATTGAGTTGAAGAATAGTCTGAATGAAAGACTATTAGCTGCACAAAAGGACGCCGTTTTGGAAGATAACCTTCCAAATGAAAATTTAGGTAAAAGTTTCGACCAGTTAACACCTGGGAAGGATGGAATCCTTAGGATGAATGAAAGAATTTGGGTTCCTATTCATGGAGGACTTCGAGAGGTAATCCTCCAGGAAGCCCACAATTCCAAATACTCAGTTCACCCGGGTGGTGACAAGATGTATCATGATTTAAAGGCTAATTATTGGTGGATAGGTTTAAAGAAATCTATTGCTACCTATGTAGCTAAGTGCCTAACTTGTGCTCAGATTAAAGCTGAACATCAAAAACCATCTGGTCTGCTGCAACAACCAGAACTTCCCACATGGAAGTGGGAAATGGTAACTATGGACTTCATAACCAAGTTACCCAAGACGAAACACGAAAATGACACAATATGGGTTATTGTGGATAGACTGACTAAGTCGGCACACTTCTTACCCATTAAAGAGACTCATAGCTCAGATAAATTAGCCCAATTGTATGTAGACAAGATTGTGGCTCTACATGGCGTACCGGTGGCTATTATCTCAGATAGAGATACTAGATACACCTCTCACTTTTGGAAAAGTTTCCAACAATCCTTGGGCACACGGTTGAACTTTAGTACCGCCTACCATCCTCAGACAGATGGACAAAGTGAGCGTACAATTCAAACATTGGAGGACATGCTGCGAGCATGCGTCATTGATTTAGGAGGTAGTTGGGATGATCATCTACCCTTAATCGAGTTCTCCTATAATAATAGCTACCATACCAGCATTCAGGCTGCACCTTTTGAGGCATTGTATGGTAGGAGATGCAGAACGCCTGTCTGTTGGGCAGAAGTAGGAGAAGCTCAGTTATCAGGACCTGAGATAGTCCTTGAAACAACGGAAAAGATTATCCAAATTCGTGATCGCTTAAAAGCTGCCAGGGACAAGCAGAAAAGCTATGCTAATGGGAAGCGAAGGTATCTAAAGTTTGAAATAGGCGATAAAGTTTTACTGAAAGTATCACCATGGAAAGGTGTGATGCGTTTTGGTAAGAAGGGTAAGTTGAGCCCTAGGTATATTGGGCCATTCGAGATTATCGAATGTATCGGTAGTGTAGCTTATAAGCTGAACTTGCCGGAGGAGCTAAGTGGGATTCATAATGTGTTTCACATTTGTAATCTCAAGAAAAGCCCAACCGATGAATCTCTAATAATGTCTCATAAGGACGTGCAAATTGATGAAAGTTTGAAATTTGTTGAGAAACCTATATCGATCGAGGATCGACGGGTTAAAAGGCTCCGAAGAAAACAAGTACCTATAGTAAAGGTCAAATGGGAGGCCCGTAGAGGTCCCGAGTATACGTGGGAAGTCGAGTCCACTATGAAGCAGAAAGACCCTTACTTATTTCAGTAAATCTCGTGGTCGAGATTTCTTTTAAGGGGGTGAGGATGTAACACCACGGAAAAACGTGTCCAATTATATATAGACACGTGTCATAAACTCCAAAGGTGTGAAAGATTTCATTTGAAAGGCCAAAGTTGTCAATTAACGGAACTACGGAACCACAGGGACTAAAAGTGTCAACATGCCAAACTTGTGCCTCTGAATGACCTAACACGATGAATATATTCTTGAATGAGTGATTGATTGAGTGTTAGAAGCCGTATAAAAAAATAATCGAAAGATTATTATAATACAAGGGTTAAACGTGTCAACATGTCAATCCTGACCTCTGAGTGACCTTTTAACGAACCTGAGGCTTCGAGACATTCAAATATACTCTTAAGAATAAGTGGTATAAATTTCATGTGGGTTCGATATCGTTAGGCGTGATTTCAAGACTTTGGGCCAAAAGTGTAAACTTGACGAAACTAGCTTTCATAGTGATATTTAACGAACCCGAACCTAACGGAGTTTGTTTAGATATCCTTGGGCCCCAAGAAAATAATAACAAGGGTCTCCTTTGTCAAAAATCATGTTTGAAAGGGGTTAAAAACGTCAAGGGACTGAAACTGCCAGCTTTGAAACTTGTTGAGCTGGTGACATAGGGGGTAGCGTAGCGCGACCATGAGACCCTTAGCCGTCGCGCTACGCGACTGGCTTCGCTGGGCAGAATGTTATTGGCAGCTGCGGGTTTGCAAGTTCCACCGCCTTAATCTAGTTTGTAACGACCTAGGGGCTTGTAAGTCGGTTTAAATGCATAGCTAGGACACTTGGGTCAATCTTAGAGCCTCCTATTACACCTGGAAGTGATCAAGAACCTTGGACATTGCTATATAAGGAACCTTAGTCTTATGTTCTTGGCACATCATTTGCAACAATTCAAAAAGGACTTGCTCTGGAGCTTCCAACTGATTGAAGAGGATAATCAAGTGTAGAAAAGGTTGCTAGGACCTTAAGTAAGCTTCTAATTACTTGTTTAGTCGTCTAATTTAGTCTAATTACTTTAAAGTCAAACTTATCTTAAAATTAGTTTGACTTTCGTTTTAATTACATGTGGCTTAACCACTGATCAAATTGAAAGTGGTTTTAAGACCACATTAGTGTAGGTGATTAACCCCTAAAAGGGCACCTCCTAATTATCTCGTTTGACTGATCAATTGTCGGGTCAAAGTAGTTTGACAAAAAGTCAAACTGGGCAGAATGTTTGAATATGATTAAAATTAATAAAACTGAGTTTCTAAATTATATTTTAACATTCTAATAACTTGGTAATTAATATTAAAACATGTTTTAACAGCCCTAACCCGACAATTAATAGTCTAAGATCAATTATTAACCGAAAGTCACAAAAGCTTGACTTTTGCTTGACTTTCAGTTCTGACCCGTTTAAGCTTAATACACCCATGTTTTAAGCTTCCATTAGGACCACATTACTTAGTAGTATAATCCCCTGGAATTATATCACATAATACCTAATGGTTTGAATTATATGCACTTGATCGTAATTATGCTTAATAATGCCATAAACGCCCTTTTTACTTACAACCAAGATTTTTAACAATGTGATTGGATAAAAACCTTTGCTACTGATATTTAAACATGTCCTAAAAATTTGACACCAATTGGAGGTCTAAAATGGGAGTTATGCTCAATAGTGTAATTAAGGGACTTTTTAGTAATTAAATGGCATAATTAGTATGAAGCCTATCTAAACCTTATTTTTATCACCAAAACTCATACTTACTGATGTGAAATAATATTTTGGGAATATTAAAGATTTTTAATTATTTTTAGATTGAGCATAACATAGGATTATAGCTTAATTTCGGTAAATGCCGGTTTTACCCTTTTCATGCATAAAATGAGTTCTACATATCTTTTTAGTACCAAACTTTTTGCTAATGATTTCTTATAATAAATAAGGTATTTTGAGCTGTACAAACTGATTAAAAACTCAGATTTTCAATATTAACCCGAATACCCCTTTAAACCACTTTTTAGGCATTTTTAGTACATAGTATGGGTCAAAACTATATTGAACATTTAAAACTCATTACCTACTGATGTTTTAAGTTAATTTATATAATTATACAGTAAGTTAAAGTTTCTAAACTCAGAAATGTATTTTTACCTTTAAAGCCTATGTAAAATTACAAAAATGCCCCATACGGGACATAGTTTGGTTAAATAATGTAATTTTCACATATATAAAGTATCTTACTGATATAAGTTATAAAAATACTTATTTTTACTGATGAAACCAGGTCTGAAACTCAGTTGCATAATTAAACTCTTTTATGGGCATTAAAATTACCAAAATGCCCTTATGGGACTTATTTTGGGTTAAATAAATTTTTGGGCATATATGTTAATATTTTACTGAAGTATTGACATATTTTAAACATAATAATGATTAAGACCTGTATATAATTTATTTGGTTACTCGTTACGCATTTACGCGTTCGGATCGGCTTATGTGACTAGTTTACATAAAATAGTCGAAACGGGTCAAACCTTTTCATTTAATCCTCAAATTCCAGAATGTATTTAGTTTACCCACATTATACAAGTATCCAAGCTTGTCGGGTCTAAATCTCATTCTATTCCGTTCTCCGCTTAATCTAGCGTTTAGAACCATAAGGTTTCTTTCTAGCTAGCCGGTCTAAGTTCTTGATTAAAGTAAAGACCCGTTAGCATCCTAATAGGTTATTAAACCTTCTAATATAGATTAGTAGCTTCCGGTAGAAGGTGCCAATCAAGAGTCTTAAGATTTTTACTGCTAGCATCAGGTAAATACTTTTAACTTATTTTCCCTATACGGGCTTGGGATATGGTATTATAATAATACCACTTGGTCGGGTATGGAATCATTTAATCGGATTGTGATTAATAAATTACATAACCCGTTTTAATCTGTCTTGTTTGATAACATAAGCATTGGGGGTTAACGACCGTGTCCTGGATATCCTCGGCTCATTTATTTAAAAATGGCCACGACCTATGCACGGGGTGTAGGCATACACCTGACAGATGCAAAATGCTAAATATAAACCCACATGTTGGGGATAACTCCTTTGTGGGTTCTACAAGTGGTGAGTCGGTTAATCATGACCGGCTTCCAACCGGCCCCAATTGTATGACAAACATATAAATCTGTATACAAGATTATATTTAAATAATTGTCCCAAGTTATAAAAGATTTGTGCCACGTGCATTCAAACAAATTTTCAAACCTTTTCAAAAGAGTCAGTTAATTGTATTTACCAGTGTAAACTGACGTATTTTCTTAAAGACTGATTTGACAGGTACCTCTCGAAATAGGCTGGAGCTATAGGGTGTCTTTAAAGGATCTTGCAAGTCCATAAGATGCCTGCAGTCTGTCTTTTGTTTTCTTTTGTATTTGTTTATGATCCGCCTGTGGATCTTATTACATTCCAGTCTGTACATTTATAAACTCGAACACACAGACAGTATGGTTTGTAATAGTTTATTCACCCAGACTTCCGATGTGCTATTATATTGTGTGTATTGACTATGATGATATCAACTACGTCACGATACTCCCCGCCGGGCCCACCGGTAATATGTGAAAATATCGGGGTGTGACAGGTTGGTATCAGAGCCAACGTTGAGTGAATTAAACACTAGCCTTTTGTGTTTAATCTCAATGACACAATAAGCACATTCCTTAGACTCTCGAGTCTAGGCAAATGACCTAGGATTTTACTCTTAACTTTCCTTTTATTGCTTTATTATATCTACTTGTTTTAACAGGAAAATGCTGCCAAGACTAAGGGGACGAGGCAAGGGACCTATGCGTGGAGGACCCTCTAGTAGCTCCGGACCTTCTCACAGGCGCACTCCATCCGATTCGCTTACCGGTTCCGACTCCAAAGATTGGCTCCACAACCCTGAACCAGCGAGACATTCTGTCTCATTGGGATCCTCACCGTCAGACCCTCCTTATTTTGGGATGCCCAATCTGAACGAACCTCATCATTCTCCCCTTTCTTTGGGAACTCACCAATCCAACCCATCATACCATTCTTACCAATCTCATCCTTTTCACCAATCAGATTCCACTTACTCACCTTCACAATTCAATCCTAACGCTTATGTTAACGACTTTTTGGGCTATAACCCTTTAGGACCTGAGGATCATTTTTCGCAAGAGATGGAGATGGATGACGACCCCGACCCGGACTTGCAAACTGGTACACCAGGGCACCCGATTAGTATCTCTAGCGGATCTCCATTTGTGGGATCACCCTACAATGGGCCTGACTCATTCCAGGAGAAGATGGGCCAGTATGACTGGTATTTCACGCCTTCATACCATAGCTCACCTAGCCAACCTCCCTTGGATGAACCACAGCTTCGAGCGGTTACCCCACCGCCCTTGCCAGTTGAGGATCCACCTCAACAACCTCCCCAGCCACCTAGACAAGGGAGAAATGCTAGGATGTCGGTACGTGGGGGACCAAGGTTTTCATCTCCTCGTGGCTCGAGCTCGTATCCTGCTATCCCAGAAAACCCTCAGTTGGGTGAGTCGTCACGCACGGTGACGGAAGATAACCTTCCGCCAGTTTCACACGCACCACTTCAACCACCGACGGGTTTCGACAACCCTATCCCGACCTACCCAGGATCATCTGGGTATAACCCGTCTGGATACCCATCCGACTATGGGACTCAGGATCCGTATCTTTCAGCTGCCCAATACCATCATCATTACCCTTCTTCATACCCACCATACTATCCTACGGGATACCCACCGCAGGATTCTCAATACCCACCATACCAACAACCTCCTCCATATCAGCAGCAGCAGACGCAAGAGATTCTAGAGAGGTTAGAGAGGGTTGAACATAAGGCTGACGAAAATAAGAAAAAACACTGTGGTTTTGTTAAAGGCCTCATGAACCTTCTCAAGGGTAAGAAGAAATAGGGTGATGTTGGGTTGTTTTGCTTGTTTTGTTTGTTGTAATAAAGTCCCTGCGAGGATGTTTGTTTCGTTTTCATGTATCAAGTCCCTGCGCGGACTTATTTCTGTTTGCGTATGCCCCTGCGTGGGCAATGTTTTTCAGTACGCCCCTGCGTGGGCGATGTTTTTCAATAAACCCCTGTGAGGGTGATTTGTGTTGTTTTCTCAAAGTCCCTTTTCGGGCAACATTGTAACCGTATCATGGTTTTAATGCAGTTGATTTAGTTTTAAATATGTAATTTATTATGCCATACTACTTCATTTCAATTTTATTTAATCCGCCTAATAAACTCTTAGAGGTATAACCTAGCCAAAATATTTAATGGCTATGATGGTATAACCTTTTTAAGATGTGACTCCCGGTTAACATCTGAAAACATGTTAACCATCCTACATTGTGCGGTACGAGAAATCACACAATATTACTAATATATTGGATTTTCCAAGCCACTATTTTTAGCTTATATGATCATCATGAATCATGGCTAATAAACATCAATATGATGTATACACCACACATCCATTAGAGATGTATGCATATAAGCAAAGGTGTAATAAAGACAATGAAAGTTTTATTTATAAACTTCTTGTCAAAAAGGCGATGAACTTTGTTCGACCCTTAAATAATCACTGATCCAGAGGATCGTTGGTTATATTTAGTCGTCCATGTGACATTCGACTCACTCCTACTCTGAAATGAACAAACATATAACAATTTTAAGGCTCGAATATGCTCACATAACGGAAGGAATGGGTAAAAGTGTGAAAATTATCATGCAAGTCTTTCTTTGTTTGTCACGTTTTCTAGTTATCTTTTTCAAAATTTATTTGGCTTGTCGGGTTTTTATCATATCTGAAGCTTTCTAAAACAAAAACTAACCGGTTTTTTACTAAAAATATATACAATTTACTGATTTTTTTAATAGGACAAACAAAGTCAAAATGTTAAACCCCCTCCCCATAATTAAACTTTGCATTGTCCCCAATGCGAAACCCAAAATATAGAGAAAAAGGGGGATAACACTCCCCTGAAGATGAAACGAGGCTCCAAAGCCGATTCTGTCGTGTCTTCTGGTCCAAGATGTGCTCCCAAGATCTGTATGGATGTCACAAGGTAGAGCAAAACAAAACAGCAAACAAGACAATCTGATCGCAACACAAACCATAATCTAAATAAATAAAAAGAGTACTAAATATCCATACATAAACGAAGCAAATAAACCATAATGTCTGAAAAACAAAATATATAACCACGGGTGTTTAAAAAGACAACCAAAATGAACACCCATAAACATACTACTAACATACTACCACAACCACTAGCTCAGAACTCCTCCCCCACTACTCGCCATCGTCGTTGGCACCACCACCGGTGCCAGATGTGCCTGCCCCGCCATAATCACCAGGGTTCCCGAATGGGAACTGTGGGGGCTCACCAAAGTAGTTGGGGTAGGCGTTCTGAAGCCCCCCAAATATGTACGAAAACCCTGCATGCACCTCTTGGTGCATGAACTCCTGATTCGCCCGCATCGCATCCTGGTTGGCTCTCAACTGCTCTTTATTAACTCTCAGCTGCTCTAGATTGACCCGCTGCTGCTATTGGCTAATCTGCATCTGCTGAAATTGACTATAAAACTCTGGATATGACGGGATGCCGGGAGGCCAATGATGGTACTGCGGGGAGTGTGGCTGTTGTGGTGAGTGTGGTGGCGTGTGTGGCGGCTGCTCATGCTGCTCCTCCTCGTCATGCATAACCTCGTCCTCATCATCCGCTGGGAGTGGAGGCAACGGGTCCCAGACCTCGTTATCTAGCCCTTTCAACCTATCTCCGTGGTCGGTCTCGGCGATTATCCCCATGGCCTTCAAAGAGCGGATATCCACATACGTGCCTTCAGTGACCAAAGTTAGACCCTCAACCACTTAGTCAGTCATAATACCCATGGCGTAGGCGATTTGGGTAACGTATTGACCGCCATGGATCTGACTGCTAGCGGTCCTGCCCGAACTATGCATGAAATATTCAGCCATCTGCGCGGCGAGGTTGATATGGACCCCCTCCGCGAGCGCATATAAAAATATGATATCAGGTGTGGGACAGTTTCCCAAACTGTCCATGCACCCTGTGATGGTGTGGCTGAAAATGTGCTGCATAACCCTAAGCAAAGGGTCTCGCAATCTCGAAGCTTTGGCTACCCGAGGATGATATACTGGGCCAACCACAACCCGCGCCCAAAACTCACCTCGCTCGTCTTCGCTGGGGAAGGTGGATTGATTGGTGAAGAACTCGGAGTTCATATCTTCGTCGATGTAAATACGGAGTCTTTGACCCAACCTCCCGACGATCCAGTTGTGCCAATTTCCTCCCAACCTGAAATTGATGCGTTTCTTGTGGCGGAAGTCTGGATTTCTGCTCACTTTTGGCTTCTCATATGAGTAGGTAGTGAAGAATTCTAGAGTGAGCTCCAGATAAATTGGCCGGTCAATGTTGACCAATCATGAAAACGGAAGTGTTAACATATTTGCAAGCTGACCGCGTTGGTTCAGCTCCGTCATCACATCCCAATCCAATCTCCTTGGAATGTCGAATTAGTTCCATCTTTGCCAAAGTGCGTTGAGTTTTGCAATGCAAAGTTGGTCCCGTGCGTTGTTTGGGTCGAATTGGAGAAAAGGATGTTCCATCGTGCTTGAGGGATCTGAGAAACCGTGCACAAAGTGGTGGGATTTTGGGGGAGAAGTCGGCCAGGAACGAGGGTGCTGTTAGGGTTCGCGAATGTGAGAATGGGGTGCAGATAAGGCCTTTATATAGCAAATGGACAAAACTGCCCTTGGCCTGTCGCACGGTCGTTCGACCAGACGCATGGTCGTGCGTCTTTGACATTGACTGACCCTGGCACGCTGATCTCGGAGTGCGCGGTGGGTGCGACTCGGGGTGCCGGCTTGCATTGGCACGGTCGTGCCATATCTGCAGATCAGCCTGTTTGCTGTAGAACCCTTTTTCAGCTGCTGTTTCGGATGTTTTCCGCCATTTTTGCAATACGCAAACTGATTTAACATTATTCTAACATAGATCCTTCGTCCAGCATGATTAAAAACTGTACGGTCCTACGAAAACTACCAAACACACCAAAAATACGAAAACACGTCAAAAACACAAAGATGAACAATTTTTACCCCTAAAGCGAACGAGACGCTCTTGCTACATTTTTGATCCTCGAGTCTGTAGCGTAGACTCTCCTCCCCACACTTATGATGTTTGCAGGGCGTGGAGTTCGATAACCTCCACAGCCGACTCCATCGACCCGGCAACATAGAGCTTTAAGCGATGCCCATTTACCTTGAAAATTACGTCGTCCGCGTTCTCAATCGCGACAGTCCCATATGGAAATACCTCCTTCACCGTGTATGGACCCGTCCAACGCGAATGCAACTTTCCTGGAAATAGACACAACCTTGAGTTGTAGAGTAAGACAAGATCTCCCGCTTGGAATTGTTTATGGTCCTTCAAGCGTTTGTCATGCAATCTCTTGGTGCGCTCTTTGTATAACACGGAGCTTTCATATGCGTGTTGTCGTAGCTCTTCTAATTCGTGAATCTGAAGGAACCGGGCTTCACCTCCGGTTTTTAGGTCCAGATTTGCAGTTTTTAGAGCCCACATCGCCTTGTGCTCCAGCTCCACAGGTAAATGCCACGCCTTTCCGTAAACAAGCCTAATGGGAGTAGTCCCAATAGGCGTCTTGTACGCCGTACGGAAAGCCCAAAGTGCTTCATCTAGTTTGTCTGACCAATCCTTGCAGTTTGCACCCATCGACCCCTCAAGGATTTTTTTCAACCCCCGGTTCGTGACCTCCACTTGCCCGCTTGTTTGTGGATGATAGGGCGTGGATAAACGGTGATGCACACCATAACGGGACAGAGCTCTCTCAAGCTGAGTGTTGCAAAAGTGGGTCCCTCTGTCACTGATAAGCGCCTTTGGTGCACCAAACCGGGCAAACAAACTCTTCAGAAATCTCACGACTACCCTGGCATCATTAGTGTGTAAGGCATGTGCCTCCGCCCACTTCGATACATAATCAACAGCAACAAGGATATATTTGTTTCCTCGTGAGGGGGGAAATGGTCCCATGAAGTCTATCCCCCAGATATCAAAGACTTCACATAGTTGTATCCAATTTTGAGGCATTTTGTCGTGTGCCGTTATGTTTGCTGCCCTCTGGCAGGCATCGCACGCTCTGACCCACTTCTGCGCATCACGAAATATTGTGGGCCAATAAAACCCTGAATCAAGCGCCTTCTTAGCGGTGAAATTGGCTCCATGGTGACCTCCGGTAGGTCCCTCGTGACAGTGGTGCAGAATGTCAGTTGCCTCCTTTCCTGAAACGCATCTCCTAATCACCTGATCAACACCAACCCTAAACAAGAAAGGGTCATCCCAAATGTAGTGCTTGAAGTCCGTAAAGAATTTCCTCTTTTGTTGGTGAGTCAATCCTTTAATCAGGATCCCACAAGCAAGATAGTTCGCAAAGTCGGCGAACCAAGGTGACTCATCGCATACCTCGACGCTCATCAGGGACTCGTGTGGGAAATTGTCATTAATTGGATCCCAACAAGTGTCCTTGATGTCTCCATGCTCCAACCGAGAAAGATGGCCAGCCGCTGCATTCAATGCACCCTTTTTGTCTTGAATTTCGATATCAAACTCCTGCAGCAATAAGATCCATCTGATGAGACGCGGTTTAGCGTCCTGTTTGCTGAACAGGTATCTGATGGCTGTGTGATCAGTATACACAATTGTTTTCGAAAGCACCAAATATGATCTAAATTTGTCAAATGCGAAAACCACCGCCAAGAGCTCTTTTTTTGTCGTAGTATAATTCTCTTGAGCATCATGAAGAGTCTTGCTCGCGTAATAGATTGGGTGAAAGTGCTTTTCTTTCTTTTGACCCAGAACGGCCCCTATAGCGAAATCGCTCGCGTCGCACATAATTTCAAATGGCAGACTCCAGTCAGGTGCGACTAAAATAGGGGCCTCAATCAACTTTTGCTTGAGAAGGTCAAAAGCCTTCAAGAAATCATCTCCAAAGATAAACGGAGCGTCTTTCTCCAACAGACGGGTCATGGGCCTGGCGATTTTTGAAAAATCCTTGATGAATCGCCTGTAGAACCCCTCATGACCAAGAAAGCTCCGTATCGCTCTCACAGAGGTGGGAGGCGGAAGTCGTGAAATTATGTCAACTTTAGCTGGATCGACCTCCATACCGGCTCACGAAATCTTATGTCCCAGAACTATGCCCTCTCTCACCATGAAGTGGCACTTTTCCCAGTTTAGGACAAGATTCGTTTCTTCGTACCTCTTCAACATTTTCTTCAAATTTTCCAAACAATGATCGAAGGAATCTCCAAATACCGAAAAGTCATCCATGAATACCTCCATAGAATCCTCGATCATGTCATGAAAAATCGCAACCATGCACCTCTGGAAGGTCGCCGGTGCATTACACAACCCGAAAGGCATCCACCGGTAGGCGAATGTGCCAAAAGGGCAGGTAAAGGTAGTCTTCTCCTGATCCTCAGGAGTAATAGGAATTTGAAAGTATCCAGAAAACCCGTCCAGAAAACAGTAATACGACTTCCCCGACAGACGTTCCAACATCTGGTCGATGAATGGAAGCGGGAAGTGATCCTTACGAGTAGCATCGTTGAGTTTACGGTAGTCGATGCAAACTCGCCACCCAGTGATGGTACGGGTAGGAATAAGTTCATTCCTATCATTTGAAACTACAGTAATACCACCTTTCTTGGGTACTACTTGCACTGGACTCACCCACAAAGAATCAGATATAGGATAAATCAACCCAGCATCTAACAACTTAATCACTTCTTTCTTCACCACGTCTTGTATATTCGGATTCAACCGCCTCTGAGGTTGTGCACAGGGTTTGTACTCGTCTTCCATCAGAATCTTATGAGTATAAAAAGAAGGATTGATGCCTTTGATATCCATAATCTTCCATGCCATGGCTTTCTTATGAAGTCTAAGAACCTCGAGAAGCTGTTTCTTCTCCTCTTTCGCCAATGATGCAGAAATGATGATCGGCAAGCGACACTCCTCATCTAGAAATGCATACTCGAGATGTGGTGGGAGTTCTTTTAACTCCACAGACAGCAGATCTTCAACCGAAGGTTTTGATTTTTCATCATCTACATGGCCAATTTCTATAAATTGATCGGGACTCTGGGAACCATCATCAACAATCTGATAGACTGGCTGCTCGAAATCGTGGCCCTCCTGTGTAATGCCAATCAGGTCCCCACACAACAGATGTGTGTCCGAATCAATCTCTTCAATAGTGCCTTGGAAATGAGAGCACACACATGAGTCGAAAATGTCGACATAATAAAGCATGTCATCGTGACTTTGCGGATGTTGCATTGATCTTTTAATATCAAATGTCACGTGCTTGTCATTTACTCGGAGCGTGATTTGGCCAGCTGCCACATCAACAATCGTCCTCGCAGTTTTGAGGAACAGGCGTCCAAGTATCAAAGGCACTTTTGAATCTTCGTCCATGTCAAGAATAACAAAATCCACGGGGAAAACAAATTTATTGATTTTAACAAGCATGTTTTCAACGAATCCACGGGGATATTTGATTGAACGGTCTGCAAGCCGAATGCTCATTCTAGTGGGTGAAGGCTTACCCAGATCCAGTTTAGTAAAAACCTTATAAGGCATAAGGTTGATACTCGCTCCCATATCAGCCAATGCATGGCCAACAGACATATTCCCAATCAAGCAAGGGAGCGTGAAACTGCCCGGATCTCCCATCTTCGTGGGAAGACGATTTTGCAGAATGGCAGAACAACTTTCATTCATCACCACACAAGATATATCCTCGAGCTTCTGCTTATTTGAGAGGATGTCCTTTAAGAATTTCGCATACTTCGACATCTGGGCCAGGGCTTCAACAAACGATATGTTTATGTGCAGTTGTTTAAACAATTCAAGGAACTTACCGTATTGTTCTTCATTTTTCTGTTTCTTCAGCCTGCCCAGATATGGAACTGGAGGAGTGTACTCTTTGACTGGCTCCTGGACTTGTGCTGTACTTGCTGGGCCACGCTTGGCTTGCACCTCGTACGATGTATCAGTCGGGACCGCTTCATTGATCGGTGGTGAGTGATGTGGAGTGTGAATCTTGTGCAATAATGTGGATGTAATATGTGTTTTATTATATTTTAAGTGATAATGCGCCTTGAATAGGTTAACTACGAGTGTTCATGGCTTTAAAGGTAAATCACTTAATTCGGTGAAATTTAGGGCACATGGTGATGGAACGGAACAAGCATGGATGTTTATCATGAGAGTTTACATTATCCGGGACTTGTTCCGGCCGAGATATAGCTTGCATATTCAAGAAACACAAAATAATGAACTTGAAAGGCGAGTGTCATTTGTTGAAAGTTGAAATACAACTAAATATGGCAGCCATGACCTTAGGAGGGTATTTTTTTGTTTGAGAGCATTGATTTAATGTGGTGGACTTTAAAAAGACATTGAATTGAGGGACACACATGCAGCCATATATAGGAAATGGTGTCACCTGAAAAGCCAGCCAAGAACATAATCATTATAGCATATTATTTGGAAAAAGGAACAGCAAGATCAAGATGTGGCTTATGGTTTCAAACCGTAACTTACGGTTTCTAGAGGGTCTCCACAAAAAAATGAACAGATACTTGAACTTGGAGCTTACAGAGTCCACATGTGGCTTACGGAATCAAGACAAAAAGAAAAAGAGTGGAGGTGGCATGTGACTTGTCTGACGCAAGGGATTAAAAGGTAAAAAAAAACCCCTAATGGTGGACTTCTTCTTGGGTTGGACTCATGAGATTGGCAGCCAACATAAACATTTTTTTTGGGCTCATCTCTCGACAATTGGCAGCAGCAACCAACAACATTTTTGGGCTCTATTATTCCTATCGATTGGAAGGAGCCACGAAAAATTAATTTGGGCTCTCATAACCTCTACACTATCAGCGAATAAGGGGGGAGCCGTATAACATCACTTTGGCTCTAGAAACTCATCACCATTCATCATTAATCAGCGGCACAACCACTTGCCGAATCACTCATGCAATCATTCTCTTCTCAAGCATTTGAAGATCGCGCGAGCATCATGAGCGGCTAGTCGTCCCGTGACCGTCTCCGGGAATAGGGTTTATGCATGAAACTTTTGGTTTACTTATTGTTACGACTTTTGGATTAGGAACTGATTAATCATTCGGTTAGTCGTTTTTATTGTTCTTGTTCGATTAAACATTATTAGATTATCGTAATCATTTGAGTTCATCAATTATTTGGTTTGTTCATCAACAATCGGGATTAAATTCTAGGATGTCATTGTTTTAAACCTTTAATCATTGAATTTGATTATGTTTACGAAATCTGAAATTGGTAATTAGTTGGATTACTATTCATCTGCATCAATCCTTCGGTTTCGATTGTGGATCATTGCAATCAAATATATTATCCGCTGATTATTTATCAAAACAAGTTTTACAAATCATGTCTATGTGATTTCCAAATAGTGGTAACTAAGTAACCTGATTTTTCGCATAACCTGAAAACCCAGAGTTTGGTCGATTTTCTCATAACTGTTTGCAACTCTAGTTTACCTTTGTTTCATAATCATTCTCAAACTGCAAAAAGCAATTAGGTTTTAATTTAGATATTAGTTATAAACAACGAGCTTTCGTACTTTCCACTGATTCCCCGTGGATTCGACACCCTACTTACCCTTTACTAGTAAATGGTGAATAGGACTTTTTAACTATATTTTTTTGACCGACCTTACGACATCGATCAAAATGGCGCCGTTGCCGGGGAATCGGTGCGCTTAGTGTTTAGTAAGTTGTTTTTCTTAAAAAAAAAATTAAAAAAATTAGAAAAACCAAAAATTCAAAAATATTTCTTTTAGTTTTTAGTTTTATTTATATGTTAGTTTTCTACGCGGGTATTTTAGTTTGTTTGGGCAGGAAGTGAAATTTTTGGGTCATGGATAGAGCTCATCAGACATGCCCTTGTTGTGGGAAAATTCACATACATGAAGATTGCCTAGTGTTTTGGACAGACCCAGTGTTTTGGAAAGAAAAATTGATGTCTGGGTACAAGGCACCTTCATATCAGGGACACTATCAATCAAATGTCAACTACAAGTATGAGCAAAATTTGGATTATGATGATTACGAATCCGATGTGGTGCCCTTCTCAAGCTACCAAGAAGATTATAATGGTCGTTACCATGACTACTCTGAGTTAACATACAACGATTTTAATATGCGAAATCAATGGTGTAGTCATGGTAATTACCAAGGGAGTTCAAATCAGCATTACGAAAGTCAAAATGATTGTCAAGATAAACACCAAAATTCTAAACTTGATGAAATAATGGATATTATGATGGAGGTGGCACAAGAGAGTAGGTTGAGAACTGAGGCTATGGTCCATCGATCGAATCGAATAGACTAACAAATTGCAACATTAAAGGTTGTGAAGGATAATACCACATCCATTCCTGCATTTGTTGAAGAAACGCATGAAATACTTGTTTTAGTTGATGAAGATGAAGAAGTGGTTGAAAGTCTTCCTGAAATTGAAGTTATATGTTTAAACCCACATGAAGACTTAGCACCTACTAAAGAACTAGAGACCGATGTAGTCCAAGTTTATCCCAAACCACTGCATATTTTGATTACTCCAACTAACAAAGCTAGAGATGATGGCTCGAGTGGAAATAAGAGAAAGGTGAGTAGAGAAGACATTGGACAAGGTATATTGAAGTGGTTATACAATGATCGAACAGACGTACTTATGATTGGAAAGAAGGTGGAGACTCGACATGTCAACTATCGAACACACCTTGGAAATTCGGTAGGTAAATGTGGATTTCACTTGTTCCGTACTGATTAAACAAATATTGTTGGCAAGAGAGAGCAGATAGGAATTTGGAATGTCAATTACCGAGCATATGCAGGAAACTCGGTGGGTAAATGTTCACTTCGACCCCCATGCGGGTACGTGAGGTACGGTCTGGCTGAAGACCCATAAACTTAGCGCTCTCGGGAGGCAACCTGAGTTTGTGTGTCAGTGTCCGTTTTGTTCTTCACCATGGCAGCAAGCAAGTGTGGGGAAGTTTCGCTTGATAAGGTACATGTACTCTTTCCTTTATCTTAGTTTGTTGCCTGGTGATCATGTTCTTTTAGGTGTGTTTTTGTTTTTGGTGGTGTTGAACAATTTGTGTCTAGGGAATGTGTTTATGTCTTTTGTGTTAGAAATTAGCCACTCAGGAGGTTTGTTGGTTGGTATTCTCGGGTTTTGCGATTAAAAAGCACGATACATTGGGGACAATGTTGCCCAAGTGTGGGGATATGGAAACCCGGGAAGGGAAGGTTTGGGACAGAGTTTGAAGGGGTTGAAAAATGATTGAAAACGATGAAAGGCGAAAAACTTGAAAATTTTGAAAATTTTAAAGAATTTCATCGCCTTAAGTGAACTAAAAGGATATGAAAACCGACTGTTTCAATCACTAATGAGTTCCTTGCCGGTAGTAAACTAATGTAGTCCCTTGTCATGGTCGTTCCTTTAAGTTTCATGAGAGTAGGTTCGACAGGTGCTTTTAATTAAAAGAATTGAAAAGAGATGTCTATTTAGGGGTAACATGCTTTGGATTGCATATGCTACGTGTCGGCAACCTTTTTACCCTTTCTTGGTGAGAACTTTGAGCCTGTAGAATGATAGAATGATTTACATTATGAATTCATTTGTTGAGAGCAGGCCACGTGTTATTCTGTGTTAGAACTTGTGTGATTTGATGCATGCTGAGACTGTGGTTTGATACGTGCACGTAAATGATAAAGGCATTAGGATATCCCGTACACCTGTTTATTTGTTTCATGTTTACTAATCGTCACCCTTAGTAGCCCTGTTGAGCCTATTTACCGTTCGTTTGTCCACCTAATGAGAATTGTTGATACCGACCGTGAACGCAAAGTTATGAATAATTGAAAAAAAAAAGAAAAAAAAAAGAGAAAACAAAGAAAAGAAAAGAAAGAAAAAATAGAAAAAAGAAAAAGCAAAAAATATAAGTGTTTTAAATATTGTTTATGTCTTGGGTAGAAACCAACCCAAAAGTTTGTTATGTTTGCAAATAAGTTGTTACGGTTTGGTCGTTTGTCTGTTCGCCACATAAAAAAATATAAATATAAGCCAAAAATTTCCTACCTTTAGCCTAAGCCCAAAACCGAAAGTCCTTTTGATATGTGCTGTGTTATATGATACAATGGAGGTATGATTGTTATACAAGCTTATGATTTACAGAATTTCATGTTTGGTTTTGAGTGTTATACATACTAGCACATTACACGCTAGTTCAGTTGTTAAGCCGAGAGGAGAGTTTATTGTGAGGGGCGTGTAGCATGTGTTATAATCCTAAGCATGTTAGTTTTGAATAGACAAGTCTTAAGTTTTAGAAGTTGCATCAATTGCTTGTCGGACTGTCAATCTTGATTGTGTCAGTCTATGGGACGGGTATGACTTGGGACTTAAACTGTTGCATCGGTTTAAGGGGTTTAGAAGTGTTGTTACTATAGTTCCGTATCAGTTTGCTTGAGGACAATCAAAGTTAAGTGTGGGGATGTGATGTGGAGTGTGAATCTTGTGCAATAATGTGGATGTAATACGTGTTTTATTATATTTTAAGTGATAATGCGCCTTGAATAGGTTAACTACGAGTGTTTGTGGTTTTAAAGGTAAATCACTTAATTCGGTGAAGTTTGGGGCACATGGTGATGGAACGGAACAAGCACGGATGTTTATCATGAGAGTTTACATTATCCGGGACTTGTTCGGGCCGAGATATAGCTTGCATATTCAAGAAACACGAAATAATGACCTTGAAAGGCGAGTGTCATTTGTTGAAAGTTGAAATACAACTAAATATGGCAGCCATGACCTTAGGAGGGTATTTTTTGTTTGAGAGCATTGATTTAATGTGGTGGACTTTAAAAAGACATTGAATTGAGGGACACACATGCAGCCATATATAGGAAATGGTGTCACGTGAAAAGCCAGCCAAGAACATAATCATTATAGCATATTATTTGGAAAAAGGAACAGCAAGATCAAGATGTGGCTTACGGTTTCAAACCGTAACTTACGGTTTCTAGAGGGTCTCCACAAAAAATGAACAGATACTTGAACTTGGAGCTTACGGAGTCCACATGTGGCTTACGGAATCAAGACAAAAAGAAAAAGAGTGGAGGTGGCACGTGACTTGTCTGACGCAAGGGATTAAAAGGTAAAAAAAACCCTAATGGTGGACTTCTTCTTGGGTTGGACTCATGAGATTAGCAGCCAACATAAACATTTTTTTTGGGCTCATCTCTCAACAATTGGCAGTAGCAACCAACAACATTTTTGGGCTCTATTATTCCTATCGATTAGAAGGAGCCACGAAAAATTAATTTGGGCTCTCATAACCTCTACACTATCAGCGAATTAGGGGGGAGCCGTATAACATCACTTTGGCTCTAGAAACTCATCACCATTCATCATTAATCAGCGGCACAACCACTTGCCGAATCACTCATGCAATCATTCTCTTCTCAAGCATTTGAAGATCGCGTGAGCATCATGAGCGGCTAGTCGTCCCGTGACCGTCTTCGGGAATAGGGTTTATGCGTGAAACTTTTGGTTTACTTATTGTTACGACTTTTGGATTAGGAACTGTTTAATCATTCGGTTAGTCGTTTTTATTGTTCTTGTTCGATTAAACATTATTAGATTATTGTAATCATTTGAGTTCATCAATTATTTGGTTTGTTCATCAACAACCGGGATAAAATTCTAGGATGTCATTGTTTTAAACCTTTAATCATTGAATTTGATTATGTTTACGAAATCTGAAATTGGTAATTAGTTGGATTACTATTCGTTTGCATCAATCTTTTGGTTTTGATCGTGGATCATTGCAATCAAATATATTATCCGCTGATTATTTATCAAAACAAGTTTTACAAATCATGTCTATGTGATTTCCAAATAGTGGTAACTAAGTAACCTGATTTTTCGCATAACCTGAAAACCCGGAGTTTGGTCCATTTTCTCATAACTGTTTGCAACTCTAGTTTACCTTTGTTTCATAATCATTCTCAAACTGCAAAAAGCAATTAGGTTTTAATTTAGATATTAGTTATAAAAACGAGCTTTCGTACTTTCCACTGATTCCCCGTGGATTCGACACCCTACTTACCCTTTACTAGTAAAAGGTGAACGGGACTTTTTAATTATATTTTTTTGACCGTCCTTATGACAATCGGCCACGCATGGCTTGCACCTCGTACGATGTATCAGTCGGGACCGCTCCATTGATCGGTGGTGAGTCTGATATGTTGGGTCCGGTAGTCTTGCCACTCCTGGTCATAACAACATTTACATGCCCGTGTGGATTTGGCTTTGTATTGCCCGGAAGACCACCTGGGGGTCTTTCAGACATCATCTTCGCCAGCTGACCAACCTGGTTCTCGATATTCTGAATCGAGGCCTTTTGAATTCTCATTTCTCCTTCGTGAGCTAGAAAATGGTCTTCACTTTGTTGATATCGTTTTTCAGCTAATTGATTTGCACTAGTAGAGCTAGTAAGAAGTTGAGCCATCATATCCTCCAGCTTGGAACTTGACTGAGGGGCTTGCAGCTGGGAACTACTCCCGGTGCCCTGATTCTGATACGAGTATGGACGCCGCTGGAAAGATTGGTTGTAAGCCTGGAATTGCTAACCGTGAGCCTGCTGCGGCATTGGAGTCCGTTGGGCAAATCCTAATGGGTTCTGATTACCCACATTCGCTCGCCACCCAAAATTTGGGTGATTCCTCCAACCCGGGTTGTATGTATTGCTGTAAGGGTTGTTCTGCGGCCTCACCTGGTTGCTCACAAAATCCACTTCTTCTTAGCCCTCATACATGACTCCCTGAAAGCATGCACCAAGCTCGTGTGACACTCCGCACTGTTCACACCCTAAACTAGCTTGCGCAGCTGTCTGGGACTTATCAAACTTCGCCGAAAGAGCCGAGATTTGTGTAGTAATGGCTGTGTAGTCATCCACAGCATGAACTCCTGGGCGAGATGATGATGATGATGATGTCCGGCCTCTCTCTTATTCTCGACACGAGCTAGACTTTAACGCAGCTTTTTCTATGATGGCATAGGCTTCATTTGGCGTCTTCGTCCCCAGATCGCCTCCTGCATTCACATCTAATCTCTCCTGCATGTCATAATTAATCCCTTGGTAAAATGTCAAGACCAGCTGTCTTTTGGAGAAACCATGGTGTGGAACATCAAGCAATAAATCCTTAAACCGCTCCCAGGCCACGTGCAACGATTCTCCCTCGTCTTGGCGAAAGGTCACAATCCGGTTCCTTAACTTGGTTGTTTTCTCAGGCGGGAAATATATCTGCATGAATAACTCCGCCAGCTCATTCCAGGTCCTGATGGACCCTGCAGGAAGTGACATAAGCCAAGCTCTAGCTTTGTCACGCAGCGAGAATGGAAACAACCTCAACCGAACAGCGTCCTCCGAAACATCCCTAATCTTGAACGTTGAGCATACTTCGAGAAAAGCAGCGATATGTCGTCCCGGATCCTCATGCTCGCGCCCGTCAAACTGCACCGAATTCTAGATTTAATTTCAAACGTAGGTGCGTATATCGTAAGTCGAATAATGCTCGGCTCCAGGCTTGTTCCTCCGGGCTGATTCGACTCATTCAGTGGTCGCTCGTCGTAAGCCATGGTTATGTTTCCTACGTCCCCTGAGCCCTTGGCTTCAGCGGGTACCACCTGCTCGTCCTCACCTGCTGCGAGTAGCAGCGCAACCGCATGGGATCTCTCACGAAGACGTCTCCTCAGATCACGCTCGGGTTCGTCTGAAGGCTCAACAGCGTCGGGAGCGGGGGTTGAGGACATCAACCTGCAAACGAAAAATTGACACAATGAATATTATATGATTATAATAATGCTGTTTTTTTAACAGAATTTCTGTAAAAGGCGGCTGAAAATTTTATAAAAATTCAAAAATAGGCCCAAAATTTTATAAAAATCAAAACAAATAAAATAATCAAATCGGCTAGTATAAAAATGAATTTTTGGAACCGAAAACTCAAAGAATAAACAAATAATTAGTTCGAATTCGAACAAATAAATAAAATGAAAATTTACAAGAGTATGAAATAAGCTTGAAAACGAATAAATTAAATTAAAAACAAGAAATATTAATAAATAAATAAACGAATAAATAAATAGGAAAAATATTCACAAGTATGTACACCGATAAAATAGTGACTCGGGTCGTTCCTAAAGCTCGCCACATCCCCGGCAACGGTGCAAAAAACTTGACGTGTGCGCGTATATACATGTTTTTACAATGAATTTTTACACACGATTTGGTTTTAAATTTATAAAAATGATTTGTACTTCAACATTAAAACACACACGAAAGGGCAAGTGTACCCCATCATATATGTAGTAAAGTATCGGTAAGAAACAAGTGTCGATCCAAGGACGTGGGCGGAGGAATAATACTAAACCTTTGTCATCAAATTACCGGTAGAAGGATAAGTGTATGATTTGTTTAAACTAAAAATAAGATTAAAACATAAAATTTCATAAACATAATAGACTCCAAATAAGAAAATAAATATATAGCCTTGCTTTATGCACAACCAAAGTATGTGAACTAAGTCGGTTTTGTCACTTAAAACACTTGGTCAATTCTCCATTTTCAAGACATTTAGTATCCCTTTCGGGAATCCTAACATGACAATTCTTTGGAAAGCTAAAACGATAAACACACTTTAACCACCTAAAATTGTTCTTTAATGCCCAGATGACAAATGCCTATGAAAATCCCCTAAAGATAAGTTAGTCATCCGTTAGGAGTTTTCTAACTTCACTTAATCAAGGAAAGTGACACCGATAATGTCACACCCCAACCGATGGCGGAATCATCGGGGCGCGGCACTGAGCGAAACAAATTGTTCAAAGAAATTACATAACGACTAAATTACCAAATAGTTTAAATATTATGTCCCATACCATAACCCATAAGATAATCTAGTTATTACAGACAGAGATATTCTTCGAACAAATAATACATGTTCCGACAACTCAGATTTTCAAATAAAATAAATTGTCTTTGTTTCTAGACTCTTTCCTAGCCTCGATTTCATCACACAGCAAACAAGGCATCCTAGCATCTTAAGCACCTGCCACATACGTTAAAGTAAAAGTAAATACACATAGTGTAAAGGTGAGCATACAAGTTTGATAATAGCATATAGAGTTCGAAATCGTTTACGCATAACCAGCACGTACAACGTGTAATACGAAGCATGTAAGTTATTGACATGATCCTATCAATACCAATGACTGTGGGTTGACTGCCCAAGGCAGCTCGTAACACATATTCACCACTGCGAATCATGTGATTAATAGTCCTTAACAACCCCTGAGTGAACAGGTGCTGAGTCCAAACAAATAGTACTACCATTGCTAAGGCAGGTAGACAGCAATCTATGTGTAAACATAACAAACAAACATTCATCGAGTCACGTATAACATGCGGTAACGGTTAGCGTTAAAGTATTGCGTAGTGTGTTTGATGTGATTTAGAATAAGTAACATATGTAACACCCAAAAGTGCGTAAAGCAAAAAGGGTTCGAGTATACTCACAGCGATAGAGTTAATGGATTGAAGAGAGCGCTAGAGCGGAAATTAGCCTGAACAGTTGACGATAGCATAAGCGAAAGTCGGCGCGTAAATCGGTGTAGGTGTACCAAGGATCGGATGGTAATCCGATCGGGTGGCAATCCGATCGGATGGCCAGTCGATCGGGTGGCAATCCGATCGGATGGCCAGTCGATCGGGTGGCAATCCGATCGAATGGCCAGTCGATCGGGTGGCAATCCGTTCGGATGGTCTTCTGATCGGATGGCCATTCGATTGGATTGTCACCTCGTTTGGTGAGGATGTGTTTGTGTATGATGGCTTGTACTTTGAAGTTTTAGTTGTAGCATTTTAAAAATAGAGAAGTATCTCTACCTTTCAGGTCGGTCGATCGGACGGTCATCCGATCGGACAACAATCCGATTGGCGAGGCTTCTTAGTTTGAGAACAAGTTCACAGCAGGATGGTCACTCGATCGGATGGCTATCCGATCAGGTGGCACTCCGTACGTATTGAACATGTTGAAAATTGACCAAGTCCCAAACGTCACATGATCGGATGGTCACTCGATCGGATGGCAATCCGATCGGGTGGTAATCCGTTTCAACGTTCAGAACCTTTAAATAGTTGAAAATAGTTTAAGTGTGGGACCAAAGTGCAAGCCGATCGGGTGGCTGCCTGATCGGGTGGCAATCCGATCGGGTGGCAATCAGATCCTGGTGGCCTGATCGTCTTGACACTTGGTTGTTGTTGGTAGTTTGTAGTTTTTGATCGAGACGATGTGGTACGTGCTAAGCAACAGAACCCCGTCAAGCCCCAAATGATCCGTTAGGACAGGAATCACCATAGCCCGGTCGGTCAGTGGTTCGAGCCGGTGGTTCATGCTTAACCCGAAAACCGGTTGTCTCTTCGATAGAAGCCAGATCTAGGATCAACACTTCACTAAGAAGGAGTAGAAGATCAGAACTAGCTCCGATTCCATCGGATTTGAGTGCATTGAGTGTAAAAGAGTTGAAAGAAGTTAGAAAATCTTCTCTCAATCCTTTTATCCATGAATTCGTGTAGATCTAAGTGAAATTATTGATATATATTGTGGAAATCCTTCAGATCTAAGTTGTTCTTGGTGGAATGAAGCCAAACATTGAAGTTCATAAGAACTCCATGATGACATCACCCTAGAACACCTCAAATCCGGTGATTTCACGGTTAAAAGTTAAGATTCAAAAGATAGAAAGGTGTAGGAGTGCATGTAGGTCAAGAAAGTACAAGATTTAGGTTGAAGACTTACAAGAATCGAGAGAAATGGAGGCTGGAGCGAGTTGAGTAGAGTGAGAGATGTCACATCAAGTCATGTGACATATGAGGGGTATTTATAGGGTTTCCTAAAATGGAAAGGGAGGACAAGGCTGGCCGATGGGGTGACAGTCCGATCGGGTGGCAACCCGATCGGATGGCCACTCGGTCGGTTGGCCACTCGATCCACTTGTCCGGTGCGATGAGTTTTGCCGTTTCGATTCGAGTGTTGAGCGTCGCGATTCGATTCGAGAGAGCGATGCGATAGATTTACCCATCAAATTACTTTTAATCCCAACTACTATATCTAACATACAATTACTATAAATAACTTGCATTTTAGCGTTTTCGATTCGATTGGTTTGCGATTGCGATTAACACCTCAACATAAACATAACATGCACAAGTAACACATAAATAGCACACACACGTAAAACAATATCCAGAACACATAATTCGAGTTGCGAATGCGATAGCGATAAGCGATAAATCGATTAAATATGCGATTAAACTTCGATTATTAACAAGTACTCCACATAATACAACTAAAGCGAAAACATAGATAGATTATCTACAAGTCAAAACAGGAGTTGGGCAAGGAGTGACAGATCACAATTAGCAATCTTTTCTTCCTTTGAATTCAATCTTGACTTTGACTTTGACTTTCGAAATACGGGGTGTTACAGATAAACACAATGCAACCACCAAGACAAGCATAAACTAGATTAAATCACAACCGAGTTCATTTTACAAATCTTGAACATAAATTCACCAAGATAGAAATTTTGGCCTAAACTACTAACCAAGTTAACAACTTATGTCAAGAATTCATAACAACACCATTTAACCCGTTAAGGTCCTTCCGTGAGGGAAAGCCTTCTTGATTAACATTAATTACCCCTTATTAAACCACTAACCATTTCTAGTATCATGGTGCAAACAATTTAAACAAGTTAAACTAGTTAAGCAAGTTCAAAGTCTACTAATACATGATTGATTAAGCTTGTTCTTGCAAATATCTCAACTAACCACATACTAATCATCCAAGATAATTAACTATAATCAAGAATTCAACATCAATAAACAAGGTTGCAAACTAATCATCAAGGATTTACATAGAAAATGCTTCAAAGTGTCATTACAAACATAATTAACATACTAATGGTTGTTATTAAGAAAGGGATACTAGTGTTTTTGTCCTTAGGCTTACAATAATACATAATCATCAATCTAAATGCTTGAAACATGAACAAAAACATGGAAATATTGAAGAATCAAACCATAAACAAGCACAAGATTGAGTATCCGGATAGTAACGAAGCTAATCGGCACAAGATGGATTGAATCCGGATGAAAGCAAGTGCCTCCGGAGCCTGTGAATTCGCCTGATGAGCTCCCAAAAGTCCAGAATGTCGAACTGAATGTTGCCTGTTGTTTTTTATAACTTTTTCAGATCGCACGGTCGTGCGATTAAAGTGCACGACCGTTCACTTTATGGTCCTGTTCACCATACCGTGTGACATCAGCAAATAATGGGCCGGTCTTCGTATCCGCACGGTCGTGCCATTGGTTGCACGAGCGTGCATCTCCGAGAATATAATGGCACTACCAACTGCACAGGCAGTGCAGTTCCGGGCTGAGGCTGGTCATTGCATCCGCACGGGGTGCCACCAGACGCACGGTCGTGCGTCTCCGAGGATGCCTTGCACTCCTGATCGCACTGGCTGTGCAACACCGAGCTGAGCCTTGATGTCGGATCCGCACGGTAGTGCCATGAGTCGCACGACCGTGCAACTCGCCAGATCAAATTTTTCCATAGAATCTTCGCAGCTCTTCCGTTTCGCCCGAAAAATCCTCGTTTTCTTCATTACTTGATTAAGTACCCGATTCTCGGTTTTACGGCTAAAAAGGCGTAAAATGGGGGTAAAATGGGGGAATAAAACATATGTAATTTGGTGAATATCAGCAAACAACCAACCTCCGATTATTAAACGACTAACGATAATAAAGGTTGATTGTTGAAAGCCAACCGGGTCCTTTGATGTGATACTTGGTTCTTATCTAAACTATACTACAATGCGATATGTGCACTTGCCTATTATGTGTATATATGGATGTTCACGAGCTAAGCTAAGTCGAGCCAAGGCAAACTCGAGCTGCCAGCTCGACTCAAATTTGAAAGCGAACTGAAAAGTTATGCTCGAGCTCGGCTTGGCTTGCTTAGGTTCGGATTTAAAAAGAACATTTATTTCGTTGCTCCAAAATTCAATAATCCAAACTATCATTTATAGTTCAAAAGAACACATTTAAAATAAGTCTAACCTAATACATTACAAGCCAAAATCAACGAAATACATCCAAATAATAACCAAAATGCCCTAGATATCCAAGGCACCTTTAGATACATGCAGATAAGAACCATAATTATATAATATGTTATATGTATATAAAAATAAAATATATTATAAGTAAAATAATCTGAGCTAATGAGCGAGCCAATCCGGCTCGTTACAAATCTAGCCGAGCTTCACTTTCTAATCGAGTTGAGCCAACTCGACTCAGTTTCAAACCGAGCCATATCGAATGAGCTTTTTCTGAGCGAGCTACGAGCCACAGGCTTTTTGAACAATCCCGTGTGTGTATGTATTTCATCAAAATAATTATCATTTTACAATTTTAAATCTGATATCGTGTTAAAGAATATCACCTAAATCTTATCCAATAAAAAATCACCACATCAGGTATACTAGTGGAGTTCCTATATACGATGCAACATAAACTGTATAAGCACGATACATAAAATATTGTTTACAATAGTATCTGAACTAATCACATAAAGGTTGTGCAAACATAAATATAAAGTTGGGAGTTGCAAAAAATGTTAAGTGTAGGTAGCATGAGTTTTTTTTTTCTTTGCAGAGAATTCATTGTTATTTGGATGAATAAAAAAAAACAATTGTTGTTAGTAAGAAGTTCTTACGTGTTTCTTAGAAAGTATGTTTAGGCATGTGTTGAATATGTAGACGGTGAACCTTGTGAGCATTAACTCAACTTGATTTCGAATAAAATTTATATCAAAACATAGATAAAAACAAACATGTTTTAACGCAATATTATATTTCACAAATTATAAAAAAAGAACATGATTAAAATTAATAATCATATCAAGAAAACAATCTAAGACCGTGGGGTTTGGGGAATGGGTTGACACGTGGCTTGGGGGGCTTCGCTGGGCTGACCTACATTGAAGACGGTATGGTGGGGCGGGGGTTTGGGGCATGGCCAGCCCAAACGGGTGTTTTATATTTTTTAAAACAAAAAATTTAAAATTTTTAATTTTTTTAAATAAAGAAAATTACATAAAAAAAATCCTAATGCTTATATTTTTTCTTTATCTGTTCTCTCGTCTCCAACATTAGTTCAAACTCTTCACCCTCTAGGTGATCAATGGGCTGGGCTAGAAATTTCATATCATCTCGTCTTTGTTTCAGGGCATCCCTAGCTTCTTTGCTCTTCCGAAGTTAGTGGAATCAGGCTAGGTATAGAATCGTCGGTGTGTGGGAAGTTATTATACAAACGATTCCCGAGATACGATGCATAACCCGCCATATCGGGCATAGAGGAGTGTATTAAAAATGGACGAGGCATTGGACGATTGGGTGGTGGGCTAGGATTTTCTTGGAATGCCCACGGGTTGTTCGGGTCATAACCACGATTATGAGGATGCATTTTTTGTTTTGTAGAATGAGAATAGAGATGATTATAGAAGATGTGGAGTGTATTGTGGTTGAATGTGGTAAAAAAAGGAATAGAAGTGTGAGTTTTATAGTTTTTTTTTTTTTTACACCAACAATAATTTTATAGTGAAAAAATAATTTTTTTTTTCAACATAGCTGTTGGCCAACGACTAGTTTGGTTTGGCCAACGCGAACCCGCCATGTCATACTGATAGACACGCCCCACGCCCGGCTTTAAACTCCCGCCCCTTGGGCTACACCGAAACCCAAGCCCACCCGGGGTGATGGCTTAGGCGTTTTCAGCCCACCCCGCCCCATGCCCCACAATCTAAGTAACAATATCCAAAAGTCACATAAAAGTTTAGTCGGTGAAATAAAAGGCTACGACTATTTGATAAGAAGAAATAACCAATACGCAAGCCGTATCCCCACTTTCGCAGAGGCCGCAAGCAAATCTGACACCCCACCGATCGCCACAGCGAATCATGTCTGGCGGCATAGCTCGTGGTCGTCTCACCGAGGAACGCAAAGCATGGCGAAAGAATCACCCTCATGTTCGTCATATTCCAAACCCTAATCCCCCCCCCCCCCCCCCCCTTTTTTTTAATAATTTCACTTGCTAATTGTTCATTTCGTGTTATTAATTAATTAGGGTTTCGTAGCGAGGCCAGAATCTCTCCCCGATGGTACAGTTAATTTGATGGTCTGGCACTGTACTATACCCGGTAAAGCTGGGGTAAGTTTTTACCATCTGTTAGTTTTACAAGCTAATAATTTTGTTTTAATCTTTTATTAACTGTTGCATCTGAATTTCTTTTTTAAGGTTGTTGTTTGGTACCAGTTTGTCTATAGATGTTACGTGTCACCTAAATATTTGTTTTGATTGAGAAATAATGCTCTTAGTTTCTACTGTTATGTGATAGATTAGAAAGTGATGCACAACTAACGTTTTTAACACAATTTATGCGATGTTATAAGTGGTATAATTCTCGGATTGCGTTTATGATTAGGTATAGATTAAGAAAGGGTTTTTTTTTCATCACTTTCCTAAACTGGATATTAGTTATGTGACAGTTTGGGGGAGGAGAATGGCAGTTTGTTTTTGGATTCTTTCAGGCTGCATTCTCTTATGACCTTGGTTTTAACAAGGGTGTTGTGACTTGTGATCTGATGCGTTTTTATCCCTAAAAGCCGATTATGCAAGACGTTCGTTTTTAAAAAATACTAAAGGTCTATTTATTTATAGATGATATTTTAAGTTGTCAAATTTTAAACACTAAAATATAATATATTTTTTCGTCGCCTCTGGTTAAATTTGTCAAATCAATGGTCTAATTTGTTCAAATATTGGTCAACTGCATAATGCGTCGCATACTCGCATCAGACTGCACCAGTTGCACCATAGAATCACATTGCATTATGCAGTTGATGATGTCCCATCGGCACATTGTGCATTATGCGCTCCTGATGCAAGCGCACATTTTAAAACAAAGCTTATGACTTGTGTCTATGAAAATCTAAGCTGATGATTATGTACAGTGGTAGTTTCTTCTCTGTAACCAGTATGTTTCAGTAATTCAGTGTAAATAAGATCGATCATCTAAGCGCGTAAGAATTGATTTCAACTTTCAATTGATGAACATGGATTTAGAAAATGTGAGTTGCCGTCTTTCTATTAGAATGCTTAATGCAACGATTAGTTGCTAATTAAAGTCACATAGAATGCTTAACTCACAGGCGGTAAGTTTCTACCAATGATGTTTGGGAATACTGTCTGAAATCTTGATAGAAGTAACACTTAAAAAAGTGGCTTGATGTTCAATGAAATGAAAATACTTTTATATTATGGTGGTTCTTTGATTGCTTGATCATGTACAAGTTCTTGACTCTATATTATCAAGATCATTGTGGGTTGACTGTATTTATCCTATTCTATGATTTTATCATACGTGACGTTTGCAGACTGATTGGGAGGGTGGTTTTTATCCCCTCACCCTTAATTTCACTGAAGATTATCCAAGCAAGCCACCAAAGTGCAAATTCCCCCAAGGGTTCTTTCACCCCAATGTTTACCCGTCTGGAACCGTTTGTCTATCAATCCTCAATGAAGACAGTGTACGCGCATATCATCCATGTTAAGATTAAAAGTAACGTTAAGATATATCGTTATCACTAATAATATTCTGTGACTATCTGTTATCTACAGGGTTGGAGACCCGCAATTACGGTTAAACAAATTCTAGTGGGTATCCAGGATTTGCTGGACACTCCGAACCCTGCTGATCCTGCTCAAACCGAGGGATATCATCTCTTTATTCAGGTAATCATTGGTTTATTTCTGTAATTTTTTGTCATCAGTTATCAAGTTACGGACACGTGATATGATTTGCGCAAAATATATCATGTGCAGGATACTGTGGAATACAAGAAACGAGTTCGCCAGCAAGCGAAGTCATACCCCTCTCCTGTCTAGATGCAATCCATGGTTCTGGTTTCATGTAGATCTGACATGTTAATGAATTTGTTTTCTATTGATTTGCAAACCATCATTGAACAACGCTTATTTGGTTCTGATTAAACATGTTTAATGGGTTTCTGAGTTACCAACTTTCTGTTTATTTATGAGTGGATTTACAAGCAATATATATTAGTTTCGGAGTTCATTTGAACGCTACATCTTGGCTAATGTAAACATTTCAGCGCGCATGATCAGAGGAAATCTGGGATATGCTCGTTATGTCATTTAGAACAAGAGCCATCCAATAACCCTTAAAAATATGTATAAGGAGCACGGGGCACCTCTTAGATGGCTTAGTGGGTTCCACAGGAACACCGCAACAACTTTTCTAAGACGGGATCCTAGGTCAGTTTTCGTGTTCTTGAATCTGTGCTGGATAGAGGTGTTTGAATGTGTTTTTCATATATATATATATATATATAGAAACGGGATCAGGAGAAAACGGCAAAAAGTGTGAGAACGGTGAGAACGCATCCTGGCTGAACACGTGGCGTGGGGCATGATCAGGGTCCGAGGTGTTTTTTTTGTCTTTTTAGTATTCTTCTTCTTTCACGATTTTCGCGTTTGACATGCTTCTTTATTTTTTTGCGTGCAAGATAATTTTGGCGTTATGTAGATTTATTAATTATTTGGCGTTTTATTGTTTTTTCTCAGATTTCTTCTCGTTGAATTAATTCTTTTTGTGTCACATAGTTAATCTTTTGGCGTTATGGCTTTTTCCATGTCATTTTTGGCGTTTTGTATCTTTTTGTTAATAATTCATGAATGGTCATCCATTTATAAGAAATTATATAAAAAAATTTCTTTAGTAAATATAATTTTTTTTAACACAATCCATAACCCGTGAAGCTCACGGGTATATAACCTAGTAGATTAATATTTTAAAAAACTACAATAACAGGAAAATCAAAATAAACTAATAGTCTTCCGTAGGTGGGATTACATCAGAGATGTACCCATCGCTTTGTTCTTCACTTTCTTCAGATTCTATGCAGTTAATAGCGGCGCTATAGCGGTGCTATAGCGGTGTAGCGGTCTTCTAGCATCGTAGCGGTCCAAATAGCGGTTGGGCATAGCGGTTCCGCTAATAGCGGCGCTATAGCCCGCTATTTGCCGCTATTTAGAAACCGGTATAGCGGTCATAGTCAAATTAGGTCAAAGTTTGAAAAAATCGGTCAAAAGTCGCCTATAATCGGACCAAATCGGTCAAAACTGGATCAGATATTAGTAAAAAATTGACCAAATCGGTTAAGTGAAACGAATTGTTACCTTAATTTGAACAAAAATCAGTTGTTGCTCCATGATTTTGAACCATTGTAGAGATAACTGGGTACGCCTGATGGAGAAGAGAATGAGAGCGGGAAAGAAAACGGCGTATGATGAAAGTGGGGATAATTAGGGTTATTTAAGTTTGGGTATTTTAACATATAACCCCTCTCCATCTTCATTAGTTTATATTTAGTCCTTATACTTGTGAATTTATATATAAACAATATAAAATTAATGGTATATGTATATAATATATATAAAAATACATAAATTATGCATGGTATAAAAATTACCGCTATATCACCGCTATACCACCGCTATAACCTATATATCGTATAGCGGACCTTGACCGCTATCCGCTATTTTACCGCTTTAACTGCTTAGTTCAGATTATTCATCATCAAATTTCATTTTTGCGTATAACGCCATTAGCTCGTCTCTTCTTTGCTGCAGCCTATTCTTGAATATCACTGCATTCTTGGATTTTGGATCGTTTGAAGGTGTTAAATCACAGAGTTGTTCAATGATAGATAGCAACCCTGTCTTCAACATTTCTTCCATTGGTCTTGAATATTGCACCCCGTTTTTATAAGTTACTTCAAGTGTTTCTTCTTTCTCATGCAATACCCAACTGCTAAGTTTTGGTATATGAGTATCTTCAATATCATCATCATCTTCATCATCTTCTGCTGGAAACTTTCTCTTCAGTCTTTTTATTATAGTTCTTGTTCTTTCACAATCTTTATCTCTTGGAACCTCGAGGGCCAGGATATCATTCTAAACATTTTCATTCATTCCCATCATGGCTTTTATTGTTCTTACCTTTACCCTTCTCCTGTCAGAGACGTTTATGGTGAATCGTTTTTCTTTCATTTCAAACCTCCATGCAATAACATTAGCCATTTATTAAATTTTTTGGCGTTTTGAAGAATATGTGGCGTTTTAGTCTTTTTGGCGTGTTTGAGCTTGGGTTCTGATGGTCTTCTTTTATATTGACATTTTTTTCCCTGCGTATGTCAGGTAATTATGGCGTTTTGAAAAAGATAAATAAATTTAATATAATAAATGTTAGTAATTATGTTTTCCGTCGTTTCATTTTACTGTTTTTTGCAGTTTACCGTGTTTTGCTTTCAGACTCAACTGTTTTAATGGTGTAACACGTCAAATCTTTTGCCGGCTGTAATTATGGCGTTTTGTTTTCCAATGGCGGTTAGATAACTATTGGACTTCTTTTGTTTTATATTCTTTGCACATTGTTTCACGCTTTTTTTTGGGCAAATTGGAAAATAATAATCCCATCTTTCTGAAATTGGCAGATAATAATCCCAAGTCAGTTATTAGCCAATAATAATCCGACCTCGTCCATTTTTTTTTTTTGTAAAATAGTCCACCGTTAAAATAGTTTAACGGAGTTAAGTTTTTCCCCGAATTACAAACCGATGTTTTAGGGCTTTTGATCAGAACGAGGATACGAGTCGATTGATGTAAAACTTACCTCAAAATACTGCCACAACCCACGAAAACGGTGCTTCAATTCGGGTGTTTAACTTCCAATTAACAAAATTCAAGCCATTTCGAACACAATTCCGAGGTAAGTTTTATATCAATCGACTCGTATCCTCGTTCTGATCAAAAGCCCTAAAACACCGGTTTGTAATTCGGAAAAAAACTTAACTCCATTAAGCTTATTTTAACGGCGGTCTATTTTACAAAAAAATTGGACGAGGTCGGATTATTATTGGCTAATAACTGACTTTGGATTATTATTGGCCAATTTCAGAAAGATGGGATTATTATTTTCCAATTTGCCTTTTTTTATAATATTAGTTGTTCAAATTAATTTTATTATAGTTTGGTAGTTTTTTGGGGGCTTTTTTATGGCATTATGGCGTTTTACACGTATTTGCTAATTTTGGCGTTTTAATATATTTTTCATTATAGCATTAATATTATTTTGTTGTTTATTAACTGACATTACAAAACAAACAATAGATAAAGAAAATTAAAAAAAAAATAAAAAAAAACAAAGTAGAAGCAATTTATAATTTTAAATCTTCAGTGTCATCAGTCTCTTTTTTCTTTTGAAAATACAAGAAATGTGACAAATAAATGGCGTTTTGGGTTTGGCGTTGTTTATTTTCTTTGTTCATGTGTTGAAGTTTCTTTGTGGATGTTGGAGACATAGAGCGACCCCCTGTGGGTGGATGCTATCTGCCTGTGCTCTTCATTATATTCATTGAGGCCAAAGTAGCATTTTCACTGGTATAGGTCTCTTCTTATCATCCAAACATTCTTCAGGAACAAAGATGACAATGTGACATATGGGTGTCATCAGTCCCTCTTTTTTCAATTTTGTCAATCTCATGCAGCAAAATCTTTCTACACTCGCGTAACAAATCATTAAATGAAGGTTCATGCAGAACATTACTGAGGATCAAAGAAAAGATGTTTGCTGTCGTTGTATTTTTTGGCATTTTACATTGAGTTGTAAATTTTTTTAGCAACCACTGTGTGTTTTTTTGGTGTGATAAACGAAAGGTGGTGAGGCGTTTCTATTTATAGAATTTTTTTGGCACGTAGTTTAGGCGGGATGTTATTTTTATAACAAAAAATGTAATTAACATTTATCCGGATGTAAACTTTGGCGTTATATATAATGGCGTTTCATATTTTATGGCGTTTTTGTAGCCAGAGAGCTTAAATAAAAACACAGAAAAAAGTACGCAGTGATAAAATTGCCGTTTTGTATTTATCTGGCGTTTTATTTTTCAATGGCGTTTTATTTGAGGATTGGTTTTTTACTTTTTTACCCTAATGACGCGCGTTGTCACACCACAACCGATGGCGGAATCATCGGGGCGCGGCACTAGGCGAATCAGATTGCTCAAGAGAATCCATAATAACTATTTTGCGATAATATTTAATACATTCATTATCCCATACTAACAAATAATACGATCACATAAGTTATCACAGATTTCTTGTCCTCTCGAACAATACAAATCCGACAACCTAGATTTTAGTTGAGTTTCTAGACTTCCTAGCTTGATTTGATATAGCCTGCGATCTAACCTGCAACATACGTTAAAATATTTGTCAATACAAAAGTATTGGCGAGTATACATGTTTGATATGTATAGCGTAATAGATAAAAAGGTGTTGCGAATTTCCACATGCATAAACGTAACACACGACATATATACTCACAAAGCTGATACTACCAACTAAGTCCTCGATGCTCGAATATGCGATGGCAAACTAGGCCCCGTATGGCGCAATAGTACTATACTAGTCGTGGTGGGACGTCGCGAGTATAAGCCCTAGCACACATGCAACTAGTATCACGTCTATCTATGCATAACAGTTATTCTCAAGTGATAATTCGATTGGTTGAATAATTCGTTTGATATGTTCGATTTGTTAGGAACGTATGTTACACCCAAAATGCGATTAAAAGGGGTCAAGTATACTCACAGTGCGTATTTAGCGAGAGCGCAATTGCTTGGATTGGTTACGAGTACGTCTGCGTTAAATGATGCACGGTTTAAGCGGAAAGTAGTGTCGTATGGCAGTTATCTAGTCGGACAGTGCTCATCCGGTCGGATAACCCATCCGGTCGGATAATAGTTTAGTGGGTCGGATGACAGATGAGTACCCCCATCCGTTCGGATAACCCATCCGGTCGGATAACATGTGGTCCGATCGGATGACATGTGGTCCGTTCGGATGACATGTGGTCCGTTCGGATGACATGTCTGTTTTAACGTCCCGATCACTGTTTTTGAGTGTTTTTGGAAGGAATACATGCGGTTTTTACTGGGACAGTGTAATTTCGTATTAACAATTGAAATTCCACCAGTTCCGACCCGTTCTAACGGCCGGGAATCACCCCGTTCCATCAGATCTGGCCGTTCTTGACGGTTTCTCATGGTTAACTCGAAATCGCACAGTTCCTTGGTTAAATACATAGATTTAGGTGAGATTTGTTATCCAAACATGTGGAAATCACCCAGATCTGAGTCGTTTATGGTGGGATGAGGTCACAACTTGAAGTTCATATGAACTCTTGGTGACATCACCTTAAAACACCTCAAATCAGTAGATTTCACGGTTAGAAATTGAGTTTTGAAAGACAGAATGATGTAGAATTGAGTGTAGATCATAGAAGTACAAGTTTTTAGGTTGAAATCTTACCGGAATCGCGAGGAATCGAGAGAAATGGGTCCTAGAGCGTGCTTGGTCGAGTGAGAGATGTCACATCACTTGAACAGTGATGTGACATGCTATTTATAGGCAAAAAGTGGAGCTGGAGGGTTACTGGTTCGGATGGCCCATCCGTTCGGATGAGGCTGTCCATCCGGATGGCCACTCCGGCGCGGGGAAATTCTCCGTTTTTCGAGCGTTGCGATAGTTTTGGAGTACGCGCTTTCTATAGTTAATTTATATTATTATATATGTATATATTTCACTAGGGGTCGTATTTACGTATCCTTATTTCAACGTTTTCGATATAACAATTGGTTTCCGGTTCGAGTATGCGATTTATTAGCGACGTTTCACGGCCATCAAGGAGGGTAGTATAGGTCCTTTCTCGATGTTATCGTGAACGTTATTGTGTGTTGTGCCACAATGACTGACGGCGTACCATTCACTCGTATTGTCATCATCGTCACGACGACTGGAGCTATAGCACTCACCCGAGAGTCTTTGTTAGCGTTAGTTGTCTGTGTTTCGACACATCACGGCCACCGAGGAGGGTAGAATAGGTCCTCACTCAATGCCATCGTGAGTGTTAGTGTTTGTGATATGGTGTGGTGTAGCGATAACGTATTGCGAAAATATGCGATTATCCTTCGAATAGCGATGTATGCGATATAGTTACATTATGATCCGAATCTCTGGTGCTAGGCGTAACGAGTATATCGAGTGGTAACAACGCACGAAAGTGCGGGTTGTTACACGCGTCCACGTAATAAAATTGGTGTTATTTACTAAAATGTCACCGCGCCAATCTAGTCCATAGATTGTTTTGATCGGACTATCAATAAGTGTTCTCACCGTTCTTACACTTTCTACCGTTTTCTCTAAATCCTGACCCTATATATATATATATATATATATATAGGGTTAGGTTAACGTACAAATACCCTTATCGTACAATAGGTACGCGACCATCTCAGCCGTCAGATCTTCATCTCACATTGAAATCGCATGTTGGTTTTTTAACATGCGATTTTATCAAAATTACCACATGCGAAATTGTTACAAAAAACCAACATGCAATTTCATCAAAATTATCACATGTGAAATTGTTACAAAAACCAACATGCGATTTCATCAAAATTATCACAAGCGATTTCATTAATGTTATTTTATAACATGTGATTTCACATCGCTCATATAGCGTACGTTAAGCCATTTTGTATAATACACTTTTTCTTATATATTTACTATAATAAAAGAAACTAAGTTTTGGACACGTGTCATTCATTGAAGGTATCTTCAAATCTATACTTATCTTATATTAATTAGATAAATAAATAATAAATTAATATTAAATCTTATCGTACTTTAATGAAATATTATCCTCAAATCTAAATTGTTAATTTAATATATTTTTAAAACAAATACCTCGCTTTCCTACTTATCTTATATTAAATATATAAATAATAAATTAATATTAAATGTTATCCTAATTTATTAAAAAAATATTTTTTTTATTATTTGGTATACAAAATTATATTTATTCAACTCGTGTAAACGCAGGTTTTTAAAAATATAAGGTTTTTTTATTATTTACTATACAAAGTTACATTTATATAACCCGTGTAATACACGAAGTTTTCAAAGATATAACTTTTTTATCATTTGCTATGTAAAATTAGATTTATTCAACACGTGTAATACACAAGGTTTTTTAAGGATATAATTTTTTATTATTTGGTAGATTTTTCAACCCGACTATACATGAGTTTTTTAAAGATATGACGTTTTTAGTATTTAATATACAAAATTACATTTATTTAATCTGTGTATAGACATTGTTTTTAAAGATATAACTCTTTTTTAGATCTATTCAACACGTGTAATATACGGGGGTTTTAAACCCTAAATATATTAGGGTTTGGCTTTTAGGGTTTAGCCTTAGGGTTTAGCCTTAGGGTTTAGCTTTAGGGTTTAGAGTTTAGCTTTAGGGTTTAAGGTTTAGCTTTAGGGTTTAGCTTTAGGTTTAGCCTTTAGGGTTTAGCTTTTAGGGTTTATAGTTTAGATCTTACGGTTTAGCTTAGGTTTTAGCCTTATTTTTTTAGCTTTAGGGTTTAGAGTTTAGGAGTTAGGGTTTAGGGTTAAGAGATCTTAGTTAGGGTTCGACGAGCCGGTTCCAACGCCGCTGGAATGAGTCCAATCGGAGTTCGTTTGAGCCTGTTCCCCGCTGTTCCCCACTTTTTTAGTGTTCCCCAATAGTGTGATGGGTCTTAAGTCAGATTCCTACAGTCTTTTAGGGTTAGAAATGAGTTAGAGTGAGTTCAAATAAGATGATATCATCATAATGATTGTCTTTATGAGTTCAAATGGGTTCTAAGATAGGTGTCCCTTCTATTCTTACGTAAAACATAATTTATTTTAGTTGTATGAAAAATAAGCCTGTTTAAGTTCACGAGCCTGCTTAAATAAACGGCTCTATCCATTTACACCTCTAGTCAAAATTTAATTAAACTAGAAAATAAATGTACATAGTTAACTTCAATGGGAATCACTTGCAAGCATAGTTGCAGAAGTCGCTAGACACTCACAGGTCAGTTGATTGTAAGTTGCAAGTACTCGGTCTTGGCGAAAAGTACTCGGAAATGGTAAACTATAAAGATATTAACTTTCGGGAGATTATATATATGTCAAATATCATACATTTACTAATATTTATAATAAATATGTGAATATCGATATAAATAAAAAGGACATGTATTTAAATACTAAAGGAAATTATATATACGTCAAATATCCATACGTTTACTAATATTTATAGAAAAAAAATGTGAATATCAATATAAAGTGCTCCGGTTTATTTAAATACGTTTACATATAGACATAGGAATTATATTATATTATATTATTTTAAAGTTAAACTCGGCCCAAGTTGACCGACTAGATCCGGTTCTACACGGGGTTGACCGCCTTTGACCGATTTCGTGTAATTACGCAGAGTTGAAGAAAATTGGCTCAGCACGATACCATACCAAGTAGTGATTACTCGACGAGTACTCGGCCGCCTACAACGAGTTTTACAACATTGATTGCAACCATAACTAGTGCCATAATTTGAAAAGGTTATGTGAATCGGCATCAATGTGAGTATATAACACTTAAAAGCCAGGTATTATATAACATGAGTTTTTAGTACCCGATCTAGATTTGCCCCTGCTCGAAGGCTTTGGCTTAAGTTCGTTTAAGTTTCAATCAATTCACACTTTTAACACCTTGATCTCGAATAACTCATGAGTGGTTCAACTAATTTCTACCCTTAACGTTAATTAAATGAAAAGTGAAAATAGGCGGTGTTCATTTGGTTGGCTATAGTTCATTTGACCTTTGACATTATCTATGAATGAGGCCGGGCTGGTAGATTCGAGTAGGGTAGTTAGATGGTTAACTATATAGTTTAGTTCTTGACTATGTAGATCGGGTTTTTGGAATGATCTAAGGTACCTAGATTTTTTGTAATGATGTATTGTACCCGGGTGTATATGTTAGTTCATGGATAATGAATTTTATGTATAACTTGGTTAATAAATTTTAAGTACCTTCATCTCCCATCTGTTTCTGAATAAGTGAATAGGGTAACGTATTTCTGTCACTCACAAGTTCCAATTTTTCATCCAAAACAACAAAAAAATCTAGGGTTTTGAACCTCAAAGCCGAAGGTAATTTATCATCATCTCCAAACAATTTTTCATCCAAAACACAAGTTCCAATTTTTCATCCAAAACCTAAAAAAAAAAAATTTGGTGGGTTTGCTTTGTTTCGTTCCGTTCTGGGTCGGAGAAATCTTGAAATTTGGGGGAAAATTTTGGCTGTAATTGGTTGGAGCAAAAGGGAACATTTTAGGGCTCTTGAGGAATTGATTCTTGTTCAAGTTAAAATTGGGATCTGCCGAAAATGGTGCACTCATGACGTAGCTCTTTCTTGGTGGGGTGTCTAGGAGGGTGAGCAACTGCATGTTGTTTTCCTCTGCTTCGTTTCTCAGATGGGTTGATACCTGGCCTCCTCTTCACCTCGAGACAGGGGACTTGTTATCACTTCTCGGTTTTGATTGTTCCAATGGGCTCTGCCAAGGGTAGAAGCATGGCATTCAGTGCCTCTGAAGGGGATGTTGGCTCCACCTCGTCCAATGGAGTGTGGCTATGCCCCTTTAGGAACTTCCACGAGTGTAAAGATGGCAAGCCTGGGTCTTCTGGGTATAACAGATTTATCGCACATTTTCAGCAATTTCATTTTAAAGATGATCGTAAAGAATCCCTTCAGGATGCGCTTTCCAAGGATTTAGACTTGTTTTCGAACGTTGGGGAAACCCTGCGGGTTTTTGGATATTGGTTGTGTGGGAGGTGCATGAAGACACACGCACTTAGTAGGGGGTGTCATCATCCTGATGGTGTGTTCACGTTCTCTAGGAAATCCGGGTCTAATGAGGATTTTGTTGTGGGGATCCCAAGGCCCCAAGATCCTGGGATGGTTTTTGAGCTTAGGACCCCGCATGGAGTGATAGAAGATGTCGCTCTCCTTGTACGTGTTTTCTCCCTCCCGGTTCGAACTGTTAATAGCATCCCTCCAAGCTGTCATTTGGCATTTGCACAAGCTTTGACAGGTGCCATCCATAAAGTAGTAGCTTCCCCTGGGACTGTTGAAAGTTGGGTCAAACTCTTGCTCTTACCCCGTTGTACCCATAAGGTGGTTAAGCCGTCTTCCAGGCAAGAGCGAAGGTCGGGTAATCGAAAGTCCTTGCAATGTAATAGTATTTTGCGGGCCTTAGCTATGTGGAAGGAGGGCTCTGGTTTTGAGGTTTTGGTCAATTCCCTCCTCGCCGATAATGGAGAAGTGGTCGTGAGTGGGGGGAGGCACACCGGGAGATACCTCAGCAATGTCTCAGGAGGTTAGCCCCAACATCAAGCAATGTCTCAGGAAAGTGAGTGATGGTCACTTCACTGCTGCAGACTGCAGTTAAGGTGTTGTGTTCCAGTGGGGTTGCTCCCTGGGGGGAATCTACCATGCAAGCCCTTATCGACAAACATCCCTTCGCGCCGCCCCCGAACCTTCCTTCAACCCCTCTTTCCCAACCTGCGTTATCCGTGGATGAAGATGGCGTCCACAGGTGTGTGAAATCTTTCCTGAAAGGGACATCTTGTGCTCGAGATCGGCTCTGGGCCCAACACCTGTTGGACGCTCTTAGGAGCGAGGGGTCGACGACTGCCTCGGGATTGCTTACTGCCATCACTGAAGTGGTAAACCTTTGGCTAGGGGGTTATGTCCTAGGGTGCTCATGGATTTTGTTGTTTCGGCCCCCCAACCCCTTTGTTGAATCCTGATAATGGAATTCGCCTCATTGCTATGGGGGCAATTTGGAGAAGATTGGTCTCCAAAGTAGCCATGAAGAAAGTTGGGAAAGAAGCTATTAAGTACTTGGGGGACTACCAATTTCGGGTGGGGGTCCCCAATGGGGCGGAGGCGGTGCTGCACATCGCTAACAGGTTCCTTAATTCTTTTCATTCAGATGGCTCGATGGCTATGCTTACAGTTGATTTTACCAACGCTTTCAACTTAGTTAACCGTTCGGTTTTGCTTCGCGAGGTCCATCGCCATTGCCCCTACATATTCCCTTGGGTTCAATTTCTGTTTGCCCAGCCTGATAGGCTATATGTGGAGAATGACCGCATCGGGGCATTCACGGGGGTCCAACAAGGGGATCCCTTGGGACCTTTGCTTTTTTCCCTAGCCTTACACCCCTTAGTGCTTCAAGCGCAGGAAAACTGCAAACTCCCCTTCCATGTTTGGTACTTGGATGACGGGATAGTTATCGGGGACGTTGTTCAGGTTGCTAAAGCTCTTGACATCATCGATTCAGAGGGTCCAGCCTTGGGGCTACGACTTAATATTAGAAAAACTGAGGTATTTTGGCGACATGCAACGGGGTGAAGGTCCGACAAGAGCTTTTCCCCAGTGAGATTGGGAGGCCGGAGAGAGGTGTCAAACTGCTATGAGGGGCAGTCAGCCGTAATGACGGTTTTATTAGTGGTCTAGCGGCTAAGAGGGCAACGCGAGCCGTTGACATTATGGGACACCTTCCCTTGTTGCATGATCCTCAAAGCGAACTCCTCTTGCTTAGATCTTGTATGGGGGTTGCAAAGTTGCTATTTGGTTTGCGAACTTGCCAGCCCCCCTTTCTGGATGATGTTGTTTCATGTTTTTATAAAGGTCTTCGGGAGGCAATAGAAGACCTTTTCGTATGTGGGGGACTTTTTTGGTGAACTCCAGTGGCGGATCGCGACCTTGCCGATGTGGCTTGGTGGGTTGGCCTTCTCTCGGCCACGGATGTGGCTGCCTATGCCTTTGTGGCTTCCAAGTCTCAATCTTGGGAGTTGCAGGACCACATCTTACGTAACAGTGGGGTTGCTAACACTGACCCGGATTATGCCAGCGTCTTGGAACGCTTGCATGAATCTCTACCTGACTTTGATCTCGGTGGTTTATCTAACAAGGACACCGTCCCCAAAAAGCCACAGAAAACTTTGGCGAATGCCCTTTGTTGTCGAATCGCACAAAGTTTGGGAGAAGATTT